>OU452244.1:8744285-9999642 GCA_911728495.1 Furcula furcula | reverse complement strand
AATAGTTTGCCAATTAGTAACTTAACTATCGCCGTGTTTATTGTAAAAGGAAAACTTTATTTGGTGTTTTCATTTTTGAATTCCAAATAGGTGTTTTTTTTTTGTTTATTATTAATATGAATATCCGAATTGCAGCAATGTTGAATAAACATCATGAACTTATTTACAGCTATCGTTATGGCAACACAATTATTTACAAATATCAGTGCGATGATATAAATAAAACGTATCAATGTGTTTGTGTAAATACAAACATTATTCTCACACAACTCTTGACAAAATTAAAAAAAAAATGTAAAAGGTAGGCGGTGCGAATAGCAGAGCTGGGTGGCGCGATACTCGTACGATCTTGAACCGTACACCGGTTTGTTTTCCAATTGCTAGACACTGTGTTTATTCAGCAATAAATTGCGTGTTTGTGCTACTGTTAAAAGTATAAACACTGTAAAAAAAAATTACTTCGAGTTACATATACACTAACTACTACTTCTACTAACTAACGCAACTAGTTGTCAAAAACAAACATTTATTGTAGAAAACGTGACGATAGTGTGACTAATGTCTAAACTTCGGAACTTATTTCCGAAAAAAATAATCTGATAGGCTATTCACTTCCCACATTCTTGAAATTCAAGTTAAAAAATCTACGATAATTTTCGCACAGAACCTGGATTATCGGCAGACAGCTGCGATAATACATCATGCCCCTATTTTGTGTCTAGTCGTGCACAAGTCGAGTTTCGGAGTCGCCGGGCACCGTGCAACTGCAAGTCGGTTGCGTTGCTATCGCCGCGCCAGTCCGCACCGATCCTCTGCCTCGACACCACGCACCGTACCACAGACTATACCGTGATAACTCTGAAAAAAGCCGGCCGTGCTTCAAGAAAAGTGACAGTGCGACAGTGAGCGGAATTGAGTGATACGGAAAATAATTGCGAAGGACTCAAGTCACAAATCGCACCGTGCAACGACACCGAATCGAACACGATACGATTTTTAAATCAATTTGCACGATATCATTGGTAAGTACATAGAGTAATGTCTTTACACGTCAATTAATATCTGATCAGAACATTCCATGTTAACAGAAATCGGGAGCATTCTAGATTAAAAAAATGTTGTTAGCATACCTTCATTTAATTTTAGAATGGCAAATGGCGCATCATGTTTAAAAAAGCAAGTTTTGTAATTAGCTCATTTTTACGCACATGAATAATTGTGAGTACTTAGACTAGTTTTAACATTTTCGTATAATGTATCTGTAGTGTCATAATGATGGCACAAAACGCGATTTCAAGGTTTACCGGTATATTACGTGTGGTATTTTTTCAACTTTTTACAACTCTTGCGTGAATCCGAAAAACTAGTTATTCACTTAATTTTGTTAAATAATTAGAGTTTAACGGTTTTTTTACACATTTAAATGAATTTGACGAACTGTATAAGCATGATCCACTGCCTAACAAGTTAAAGAAATACGATTATTCCTCCCTACCTACATATTCAAAAGGTCAGTGACTGCTTGAATATATTACTTAAGTAAATTGCAAATAGCTTCATCGAATTACTAATAATTACAGCTAGTACAAATTACAATTAGAAAAACTGTACTTGTTGGATCAACAGTGATATCTCCTATAAGGATAAACCACAGGATCAACATTGCACGGTGGCATTGTTTGTGTATAACCCGCCTTATTAGGACGCCTGTCTCCCAGCGGGGTATCACATAAATTATGGTTAACACAACACGACAGTGCGTTCGTCAAAGAACACGATTAAACCTACTAAGTATCTAATAAAATTGTTATCTAGTTTTATTATACTTAGAAAATTTTATCTTATCGCTAAGATCGCTGTGGTCAATAAAATAGATCTAACAGTTACGATTGTAAATCTTACATCTTAAGTATTAGAGGAAAGTATCAACTTGTATTTTTATTACTAACTTTATCTATGAGCTGATCTTATTATTTTCCTTAAATTCGCGAACTTTGCATACTGAGGAAATCCGGTCGCTGATAAAATTATACATTATTATAATATAGCGATTATTACATGTGATTTAGTAATCGTGTGACCAACGTATTATTAGTTGTCTATTCAGTTAACATTAAATGCTTGCGTTAAATTATTTTGCTTGTCATTGTTGCCTCAACCTTTGGTCGTTGAAAATTATAGTGTGGAGGTCAATGTCAGCCACTTTGTAAATTTGTAATAATAAAAAAAATCTATTCATACCTCTAAACTCATTAACAATATAAACGATCAAACCCGAAATTAAATAGCATTGTATTTTTAATAATGATCAAAAAGAAAATGTTAAGGCACTCCTTTTTGATCCAAGTATACCCGCATCGATTAATGATTGACATTTCTATTAAGTACATGCCTTAAATAAAGATTTTTTTTGTCTTCATTTCATCGGTAGTTCGTCGATAAAATAAAAATTCAATCAGCCGTATATTTATTGATGAAAAAAAAACAACGAGACTAATGTATGTATGGGAAACAGATGCGGACAGCTGAATTATAGAGTTAAAATCGAAAGCCGTTCTGAGAATATTTCCAACTACGACTAAGCATATTTCGTTTCGTTTATTATCTTTTTTTTTGTGCCGGACGAAACATAGCCTACAATACAGATATCAGAGCATGCATGATGAAGGTTGTAACTATCATTGACCACAGATCCACTAAAGCAGGCTTCTAGAATGTAGAAGGAATCAAATCTTTTGAGTGAATAAACATGAACGTCATCCCATCTACCACAGCCACATCAACACACTTTGCAAATAACGTCGAAAATAATTTCGATGATTGAATGTGACCGAAGTTCTGAGCTGGACTACGCATGCCATTGCTTTCAAAGATTTGAATTAAAAGCAGTGGTAACACCGTATAGGTAACGTTATATCCGAATAGGGAGAGAGAGGGACCTTATAAAGAACATACACTTAGCAGATGGGATGGACTTGTAGGACTTGGGAATGTTAAGGAGTGTAATAGTGGAATAAACAGTGATATCAGTATTTTCGAGTACCGCAATAGTTGTTGATGAATATATATCGCATATATTAGCATATATACCGTTGATTATGCACGCTGACTGCAGACAGCGCGGAGGCTGCGCGCACGCCGGTCACGCCACTAGCCGCGTAATAGTGGGGTTAATAGTGAACGGTTTCCATCAGCCTCCCAACCACTGGTTCTAGCTCATCACACCGTTTCATTTCCTACTGTGTCTATTATGGTAACTTACTTTTTCAATTTGTGTTTTACTTAAAACCAGAGTTTTTAGTAACCGACCAATATGCAGTAAATTTAAGGTTAATGGTGATTCAGAATGTGCTTACAAAAACATCAAGTTAGACGTTTTGCTCACGACAGATACAATATACAGCTGCTCGTCACCTGACACTAGTTATAAAGTCTGTTAAGCCCAGTCAAATACAGTGCATTCTATACACTTTTCTTTGCTGCAGAATATCTAGCTTACCGGTGTGGTAAGTACCTGGATTGTAAGAGACAATCACAAAAACATCATTTGGTATAAACATGATATTCATTTGCTTAGTCTAAACCAAAAAATCTAGATACACCGGAAGTTGTGAAGTAAGCTACCTTTAAAAAAAACGGTGACACAATGATGATGGCTAAATGAATAACGCGAAGTGACCACCTTAATATTTCCGTGTGCCCTTGTCAACGCGATAACAGCGCCTCACATGATTTATAAAACACAGCTTAATATTTTTGGAGACAAGTTGACGGCTGCTTACCAACATGTCGTGTTTGGAGTAAATGATTTTCATTTGGTCCAAAATTATTGACTAGATTCTTTAAATCACAAAGTTAATGAAAAACTCGTAGCCAGCTGTAATCAATGTTTGGTAGACGATCAGTTTGTTAAGCCACATCAGGCAAGGTTAGTCAATTAAGGTGACCGTTTAGTGGCCTTTGAACTGAGCAACTCTGTGCTTCATACGGCACGTAAAAAGTCAGTCTCAGCTGTTATCATATAGACAAAAGTTGTCGTAAGAGACTTAAAAGAGTCTGAACAATTTTGAAACCAGGTTGGCCACAACCTATATATGACAAAAAAAGCCTATTGATAAGATAAGTGAACAATTCATTCTACGACCTACGGTATAAACAAAAGGGGTTGAACATCGCAGTATCCTCTGGGATAAGATTGGCAAGATAAACATTAATTTAGCGCATTTGGCTATGTAGTCACTTTAGTTCGTCGGCAGTCTGTATAATTCGAAAATAAAACAAATTTATCTGTACATCTGTGTAAAGTTTAACAAAAGAGCACCGGATCGTCGCGTATTGTGATATTGAAGGTCTTAAATATCTTTGTACATGAATAGTATTACTGCTTAATTAATCATTATGATGTCTCTGCCAATGAACGTTGGACCACCATATAATACAGGTCCTTCGTCGTCATTATTCGAAGTTTTTAGTTAAGTAATGTAAGCGATATTTATTTAATCTGCAACATGAAATAAAAATGCGCAGACATCATCTCAGGATGTAAAATCAAATTACATTTTTGTAATTTGACGTGATTGCCCACCAAATGATCCTCCTTGGATCATTATGTTCACGTATACACAATTTTTCATTGTAGAATTATTCGAGTGTTTGCAGTTAAATACAGTTTCATATATCTTAGTTGGTGTCTTGAAGCTAATGAAATAAGATTTCTTTATATTAAAAAGATAATAAATAGTTCTGCTCATATTAATGGCGTTTAAAATTATAAAAAGTTCTATGATTTAATTTTACACTACAAAGAATCTAAACCTCAAAGAGGAAAATTAAAAGGATAATAATAGATAATCATTTATTGCTCATGTAAAAAGTAGTCGAGAAATCAGTTTACGTTGCTGTACCTAATGGGGCAGGTACAATGATATTTTACTAAATGTCATTGGACAGGTATTTTCATATTACTGAAAACCATTGGACAATTTTAAAATGTTGGCGAATGTCTTCATTTCTGCAATGCTATTTTTAAGTACAACACTGGCCAAGTGTGATCAAAACAAACAAGATAATACTGTTGATAAACAAAACAATAGACGGGATTGTTATAAACATAAATCGATTCCTTGGTCGTTCGATCCCATATCAAATCCAGTAATTTCCGATCGGCCCTATAAGGGCGTGCACGAAGCCGAAGTATCTCGATATTCTGAGGTGGATAGAATTCCATTGCTTTCCATTCGCAGCTGATACTGGCACAATAATGACCGGATGGTAAATTGTTGCTATGTGTGTGTGATTCACATGCAGCATTTAGTAGTGAAGGTCATTGGTTTGGACACAGTTTTTACAGTGGGAATTTTGGATTTGTCTTTTCTTTATCATTATCGCCTTTCTCATATAAGTGCGTATTTGTTTGTTCTCAATTGTTATTTATATTCTTAGAATAATTTGTGCTCAAATATAAATTATTTTTATTTAGTGTCTTCAAGTTCAAGTAGCCGTATTTACTGTTTCGTAGATGGTGCTAGAATATTGAATTTCATCTTCATTTTGGTATAATGTAGCATTTATGCCATATATTTCAATATTTATTTCATTACACGTAACTATATTTGAAGGTCATTTAGAATGTATTATTTACACATGATTTTGTGTAAACACAATGACGCCGGCATTGAGTCGTGACCGGTGATTTATTATTATGTCCCGACGTCACGTTTTGTGCCGTTTAAGAAGGATGTCGCTATCCCCAAGTCGATTATATTTTAAGGATTTAATGCTATTGAATTATAAATAATACAATCGTATTACCAATATTTCGAGCGTGCATACATACATATTTTACTGGGAGCAAGATTTATGAAAGCCCAAGTAATATGTATGACAGAAATTCCTGTCCTCATTACTTAATTGTATTGTGCAACTGCTGATGTGTAATTATAAAACCCTGATTGCAGTCGAAATATCGTGACAAGTAAATGTATAATCTGGTTGATCTTATGGCATACTGTCACGAGTTAAAAATTATACTTTATCTTGCTTGTGGAGTGAAAGCATACCTACTTTCACCCCCCTTGTCTCTATATAATTCAGATCGTTGATTTGTATCAATACTTGCGCATAAACTATGGTAAAAAATTACGTTATTATGTCTTCATGAGCTGAATAAAGTCAGATGGGTAATGCAGATTGCAATCGATTTATTATTTGTACAAGACCAATGACCATGCATAAAGTAAAATTCAAAACTTCGTAGTGGAGGCAACCACTACACAAACATGGTAGTGGTTGCTATAATTTAATTGAATAAAAAAACTTAAATACAAAAATAATGACAAACAGTCAACAATAGTCAGTTATGAATTTTGCAATCATTTGCACACCCTAGGTTAATATAAATATTACAGACTGATTTTCCTCAATTAAAAGGCCTTATTAATTTACTTGATCCAAGATCAAAGAACCATGGTCACCGACATAGCTCTTAGACTCTGTAAGTTGAAGTGAAAGTGGGCAGGTCACATCGCTCGAAGAACAGATAACAGATTGGGAAGAAAGGTTTTTGAGTGGCGACCACGAGCCCGAAGACGCAGCGCAGGCCTCCCACTAGGTGGACCTTCGACATTGTGCGCGTCGCAGGCAACCGATGGATGCAAATGGCCAACTGTTGTTCATTGTAACGGTCTAAGGGCCTTTGTTCAGCAGTGGACATCTTCAGGCTGATGATTATTATGATGATGAAGTATCCTTCATTAAACAGTTTAAATGAAAGAAAAAATATGTTTGTGTCAGCTGATCAAGAATTTATTTAGTGTGGTTTCTGATTCGGCCATTGTCTTCGCCTCGTATCATGCGATGACATCACATTACACATACGGTGTACCTATTGTTGTTACCATGAAATATTCTTATATTACATTTACTTACCTAAGTACATGCAGGTACATATAGCGAGATTCTAATGTTATGTCACTTTCTTAATCCATTCTTAGTTCGCATTGGTGATAAATGTTAACTGTTTTGATCTAATTTAAATATGTAATATGTTGTTACTATATATTATTATTTTATTTTAATAGATAATTAAATTAACCTATTAAATTATGTAATACCTATTTAAAAAAGTTATTTTATTATTTGAAACTCATTTGAAACTCCAGTTAATTTAGTTTGTTTTTGCTAGTGTACTGCCCAGAAATACCTTTGTATAAATACCTAATAGCACATAACGGTTAGAATAACATAATAATGGTTATCTACTTTGTTTTTGCGAAATGTTTACGATTTAACAATTTAAGCATATTTACATAACTATACGTATATTTACGACGTACATAACAATGCTGTTTTGACAAGGGGTTTGTTGTTATTTTAATGACGTACAGAAATTAAATAAAAAAGCATTGCTTATTGCTTGGAATTAACGAAGTACTAGAAGCTGTGATCAGGCCAACTCTAAAGACATATTAATAATTGAAAAAAAAAACAGACAAAGAGTAAAAATGTAAAAAATAAAATCTCAACCAAAGGTCAGTAATTTAAAATACTATGCGTACACATTTGTATAGGTACTTACCTATCTGACTCACTGTCATCCCGCTAGACAGTTAAAATAATTACCCAATTTTGAAACCGCTCAGAACAGTCGACATATCCAATTTGTTACGAATACATTGCTCGATAGGATCTGGTACCAATGAGAAAGCCTGAACACACCGAGCGATGTGTGGTCAAACTACTAGCTGTGTGTGTAAGTGGTTTGTGTGTAACGCGTGACTGAGCTTGCATGGGCTTATTCATGACGATGCGTAAATAGGACAACTCTAGTCAAGGTGTGGCCATATTAAATGGGGACATAAGCCATTATGTGACAATTGGGCAGCGCAGAAGCCATTGTAACTGTTGCCAGCCAATTGTATACGCACTAATTACCATATTGATAAATAATTAGTTCCATTCGGACGTGAAAGGTTTATATTTATAATGTTAAAAGAACTTAAACGTGAACTAGTAAAGTAAAATAATTTTGACATATTAAATAGTTTTACAATAGAAAAGGTTTTTGATAAAAAATAAAAGTACCTAATTATGATTCGTTCAATAATGTTATGATGTGTAATATCTCTTTCTGTATAAATGTAGTTGACGTGAATGCGTCAGCGCATCTCGATAAGCTTCGAACAAAAGAGCTGTGCATTATTGTTAATTAGTTTCAAAAGTGGGTGATGGTTTGTACTGTTTTTTTTTTTATATTTATTAACTATGAAGGAAGGATACAAAGTAGTTATGATGATAGTGTTTTTTTTTTTACATTTCTTATTTATTTATTTGAAACAATGTAAGCTTACAGTTTAACACCGAGTCCTTATATCAGTTATCACTGACATTGAAGAAATAAATAAGTAATACCTAACCATAAAAAAAATACTAGCAGACCCGCGCGGCTCCGCCTGCGCTTTTTTTATATCACCATACAAACACCGTACAAATTAAATAAGCAATTTGATTAAAAAAAAAAAAACAATAATACCCACTAAAAACGTGGGGGTAGGAGGGTATAAATTTGCTTTGATGCCAAATCCAAAAATAAAATGAAAACAGAATCAATAAATTAAAAAAAATTGTCTAGGTGATTACCGCTAAGTGATTAGGGTGTACCCTAATCACCTAGCGGTTTGAAATATACTTTATAACCTATTCTCATACACCAAATGTATAACCACACCGAGCACCAATTGTACATAAAAATCTCATAAACATCAATCGAGCCGTTTCGGAGGAGTGCAACCACAAACACCATGACACGAGATTTTTATATATACTGTTTTATATTTTTTTATACTGTTTTATAATTTTATATTTTTATATATATGGATTAACATAATGGTTTAAATTCTTTGTAACTTCAGGATATGTGAAAATGTAATCAAAAACACAATTGTTTTTGTTTATTTAAAAACAACTGCGCGTTCTCCGGTCTTAACAAAATGTCATGGATGAAAAATGACAGCGGTATGTGAAAATAAATCACCTAATTCTATGGCCATTACATCATAGCTAGTGGGGTATATTTTAGGTTTAGTCAACATGTTATAACCGCAAATGTTTTGTTTACCTTTACGTCACGCGTTCTCTTGTAGGTACTTTTGACATTATAAAGATACTTACATAAGTAATGTGCAATTATCTGTTCCAATATTGTATTCTGTTATCAGCCACATAATTTTATCAAACCTAGTTTAGATTTATGTTTTACTATTTACAGAATTACATAAGTTCTTTTTTTTAATTATATTCATCGTGAATTATCGTTGACTTTATTAACTACAAAGTGACATTAAGTTAAACTTTTTATAAGTGAAATAATTAAACCAATTCTGGAAATTCCATTATAATTAAAATAGGTTCAGATACGGACTTGAATTCTAAATAGATTCTAGTGAGAGATATTATAATTTATTTTGAATAAATATTTTGAACTGGAAAGACATTACGAGTAAAGCAATTTAAATAAAAGTTTAAACAGTTTTACAAATTAAAAGTCTGCTCTTACTCTAAATCATGCAGCTACTGTATATCTTAACTAATTTGTTTAATGCCATGTATCTAATTACATTCATGAGAACATTAAACTAATTAATGTAATCATAAACTAAACAACACGCCAACAGATAAGGTTGTTGACAGCTCCATGATAGTGAGATTAATCATCATTTGAACGTTTGTTATAAAATTGAAATGCTGGCAAATTGCAAAACAGATACAACAATAAATAAATGAAAAATTGGGCGCTCCTTAGTTATTGTTTATGTAGTAGATAAAAATTAAATCACCATTTTACAAAATTTTGAAGATGACTGCTTACAAGCTTTTATGTTAGTTAAACTTTGATCGTAATAGTAATCAGAAAATCAAACAAATTGAAGAACTTTTACCTACCAAAAATCATATTATGAGAAATGACAAATAGGACTTTAAGGTAGGTATATAATTTACGCATTGCAGTCATACATGATAAAATATCATATCAGTCCGCTACATAATTCTTTTACTAACATTATGCAAGTCTTCATTCGTATTTTGCACAAATAAGAGATTTCATTGTATGCACATCCGATACGTGATAGTCACTCCTTTTACTGTGATTGCGATAAGTGATATCGTTTCGCCAATAAATCTCGATACGTCGTCTCGACGCAACTCGAGTGCACCATTGATAATTCTCAATTGGTTCTGTTACAATTTCTTATCTATTTCATAAACTTTCTCAGGGGTACAAACAATCGTCTCTTTGACTGTTCAATAAAGTTCAGTGCACTCACAAAAACACAAAAGACTGTTCAACGGTGCCAGACGCCCCCGAATACTTTCCAAACCAATAATTCAAAATTCAAAGTGAGATTACTTGACGCCAACATAACATTTTATCGTAAAAATTCATTGACAATAAGCGTTCATGTCTATTCTCTGCTAGCTGTTAAATTCAATAATAGTTTTATTCATGTTCCTGTGAACATTTGCTATCACCTTTGATTATATAAGGCTATCACAATCTCTAACTTAAATAAATTCATGCTTAAAATGTCGTGACAAGGATGGTTCAACTGGACGGGCTGCTTATGGGGCCATTTCCAAAAATCCTTTTTAATCGCTCATCTACATATACCCCGTGGGGTGTTCGGGTAAGAACAGCACACACCCGTCTCCTTCCTTTGGGTGTCCGTAAAAGGCGACTAAGGCGAACAAGAAGACGAGCAGCAGCATCTTTTTATTGGTTTACCTACCACCTATACTGCGGTCCCTAAGCCACGCGTGGGGATTATGGCAACCCCTCCGTTATAAGACGGAAGACTTTGGTCAGCGGTGGACATTTCAGCTGCTAATGAAATCTGTTGCGGGTACCAAGACAATTTAGCGTACCCCGGGACACGCCAAACATCTTCATTGGTGATCACTGTAGATCCTGGCTTACGTAACAGTAGCTTACAAGATCAAATTCGGCACAGTGAGTTAATATGACATAGGATATAGCTTTGTCTTTGGTTGGCCACCCATCGGTCGAAGCTATTTCTAGTCACCCCAATCTACGTCTTGCAAGAGTATTGTAACTGTATAATGTGTATCTTCAACACCTTTTCATCTTCAGAATCTGTATTCTTATGTATCAGAAGGCTTAGCTTCATTCTGAAAGAATTAAGAGAGGTGTTCATTGGTGCCAAAATATCTCATGGGTACTGCGTTGTCTACCAGTCAGTTTTAGAGTTATATTAAATACAGAATGGAAATAAATGGAATGCATTTAAATAATACTTTACGTAGATACCAGACATTGATCTATGATATATATACAATATTTAAAAATAATACTGATAACATACCAGTAGAGGTTATTGCAATATATTTATATGAGGTTCATATACATTAATGATATCTGCGCTTGGCCTTTGATTTATCAGAGGGGGTCACAAATTTCCTCCTTTATGAGGTTACGGCTCACGATGATAAGATTATTTATAACATGGTTCATATACTTGTATTTATACAGTCAAATATTAGGAGTGTATCCTTCTATGCATACCCTATTAAAAACATTCTTTAACATTGACAACAAATTCTACATAATCAAGATTCCTTTTTAGGTCGCCTTATTCTTAGATACTAAAATTGCGAAAGAAATTTAACGATGCCTTAAGAAGTTCAAACTAACATTTTCAACAAATGTTTTTTTTATATTGCTTCCTACAATCATTCACAGAAGTGATTCCAAGGTCAAGTGCACAGGACACAACGAAGGTCGTTTTTCTATTGATACCCATCCCGCGGACCCCCTAATGTCAGGTCGCCGACACGTACGCTATTTATCTTGTTAAGACCACTATTATCGTTCCCTGAGTCCTCTGTTCACTATAAATGGAGGTACAATCGTCTTGTATGGTCTCCCATCCCATAACTAGTCTATCGCTTAAGGCACCGCAAATGCTATTAATTTCAAACCTGTAACTGAATCTAATTAGTTTCAAATTGCGTATTATCTGAAAACGTGTTTAGTCACTTCAGTGCTAGTAGACTTAGAATACTTTTTTTGTTATATGTATCTTGTTAAATAACCCAGATGATGGCTATGTTTTGTATTGTAAGGGTCACGTGTTCTTTTTAAATATTCGTTTTTACTTACTCGAGTCTAGTACACAGAATGGGAACTGATGCTATCTGGAAAGGTTCACAAAAATCGCAGATCAATTTAGATATATCCTGTCGAATTTAAAGACTCCTTTTTAATCAGTTAAAAATACCACAAACCGCCTTAAAAATGTATAATAATAATAATAATAATAATACCAGCCCTTGTTTATGTCCCACTGCTGGGCACGGGCCTCCCCTCAAGATAAGGGGGCTTAGGCCATAGTCCACCACGCTGGCCAAGTGCGGGTTGGCGGACTTCACACGTCTTTCGAAAGCTAGTTAGGCTTTCTCAGACATGCAGGTTTCATCACGATGTTTTTCCTTCACCGAAAGCTAGTAACAATCGCACAAAGACGATTCGCACATAATTAATTAAATAAATCAGAGGTGCGCGAGCCGGGGTTCGAACCTTCGCACCTTGTTTCCAAGGCAAGCGTTCGCCCACTGAGCTGTTACAGCTTAAAAATGTATACGTTCCAATTAAAATGCTAGTATCAGCTAAGAATTTTATAGTTGACATTACTAATAATCGTAATACCATTTAGTCTAAAAGCAGCAAACTTCTTTACAATCTTTATTTTTCTGTATGCGAAGTGTAAGTTGAAGCACACGATAAACAAATATTGACACCGTTTTTTTGGCACAATTAATCGTTCTTGAACATAATAGGGTTACCAACGTCGGCAGCAAATAATGATAATACACGTATCATATTCGGTGTGGAACAAAAGATTAAGCAGGCGTATTTGATCGCGGATCTACCATCTGAACGACACAGCTGTATTAACAGATGCCTTGAAATCGAATACCTTACTTTAACGAGAAATGAAGATCTAGTAATATCGCTATTTGTAACTAATGAAATATCGACTTGATTTCTTGGTCTGACTTGGCTGACTCTTGACTTCTCGGTCTCGGCAAGCCACCAAATTGCCAAAAGTATCTTAATTCTGACCCTGTATTTTGAATGAATTGAATTGATTTTGGAATGAGGAGATTCACCGACGAACTAAGGTCACCGAGATAGCTCTCAGAATTGGCAAGTTGAGTGGCAATGAGCAGCCACATTGCTCGAAGAACCGATAACGGATCCTGATAGGGAAGAAACGTTCTTCAGTAGCAACCACTAACCGGAAGACGCAGCGTACGCAGGCAGGCCTCCCATTACGTGGATTGACGATGATATTGTGCGAATCACAGGCAACCGGTGGTTACAAATAGCCAACTGTCGTTTGTCGTTCCGGCTGGTAATCATATAGATGATTTTGAATAAATTGCTGCCCTGGCAGCCTAGAAAGAACGAGGAAGGTACACCAGAACAGTTTTTTGTAGAGCACTGGCGGGTGGGTGGTGGTGAAATTAGGGTTTACATAGATAGTAGCGGCACTATCAATTAAGTTGAGTAGCTATACGTTGACCTTTATGTACAAGAACCAACTAAATCAAAATCTAATTTTATACTTCTCAACCTTAAGTTGTATCATTTGGAAAGGAGTTTGCACACAAACATTCTTCAAAACTCGTATTCATTCTCGCAAAAACACTGGTTTCCACCGTACCTTAGGAATGTTGGATGTGCAGTAACCGATAGACTCGTTAGCGTTAGATCACGTTCAATTTGTCAATATGATAGGATTATTGAGGATGTATTAATAAAAGCACTACTGTATATTTTAATTAGAGTACTATAACCGTACTCGAGGGTACTACGCCAGAAGCATGGCACAGGAGTGTGGTGGTTCTCTTCTTCAAAAAAGGTGATAACACTTTATTGAAGAATTATAGACCCATCTCACTCCTGAGCCATGTATACAAGCTGTTTTCGAGAGTCATTACGAACCGTCTCGAACGCAGGTTTGATGACTTCCAGCCTCCCGAACAAGCCGGGTTCCGAAAAGGCTTTAGCACCGTAGACCACATACATACGCTCCGCCAGATTATACAGAAGACCGAGGAGTATAATCGGCCATTATGTCTAGCGTTTGTGGACTACGAAAAAGCCTTCGATTCAATCGAGACCTGGGCGGTATTGCAGTCCCTCCAGCGGTGCCACATTGACTATAGGTACATCGAAGTGTTGAAGTGTTTGTACAGCAACGCCACCATGTCGATCCGACTACAGGAAGAGAGCACGAAACCAATCCCATTGCAGCGAGGTGTGAGACAGGGAGACGTTATTTCTCCGAAACTGTTCTCAAACGCATTGGAGGACGTTTTCAAGCTCTTGGACTGGTACGGATTCGGCATCAACATCAATGGCGAATACATCACTCACCTTCGTTTTGCCGACGATATAGTCATTATGGCAGAGTCGCTGGAGGACCTCAATACGATGCTCAGCGACCTCAGTAGCGTTTCCCAACAGGTGGGTCTTAAAATGAACATGGACAAGACGAAGATCATGTCTAATGTCCATGTTGCACCCGTACCGGTAGTTGTTGGGAACGATACACTCGAAGTTGTTGACCACTACGTATACCTAGGACAAACTGTCCAGTTAGGTCGGTCCAACTTTGACAAAGAGGTCGCCCGAAGAATCCAACTCGGATGGGCAGCGTTCGGGAAACTACGCGATATCTTCTCGTCCAAAATACCGCAGTGCCTGAAGACGAAGGTTTTTAACCAGTGTGTGTTGCCAGTGATGACATATGGTACTGAGACGTGGTCTCTAACGGCTGGCCTTTTAGAAAAGTTCAGAGTCACACAACGAGCCATGGAGAGAGCTATGCTCGGAGTTTCTTTGCGCGACAGAATCCGAAATGTGGAGATTCGCCGAAGAACTAAGGTCACTGACATAGCTCTCAGAATCTGCAAGTTGAAGTGGCAATGGGCAGGCCACATCGCTCGAAGAACCGATAACCGTTGGGGAAGAAAGGTTCTCGAGTGGCGACCACGAACCGGAAGACGCAGCGTTGGCAGGCCTCCCACTAGGTGGACAGACGACATTGTGCGCGTCGCAGGTAACCGGTGGATGCAAATAGCCAATTGTCGTTCATTGTGGCGTTCTAAGGGGGAGGCCTATGTTCAGCAGTGGACGTCTTCCGGCTGATGATGATGATGACTATAACCGTATAATAATACTTAAGTTAGAATTGAAAAAGACAAGCTGGAAGAGATTTTTTGCAAAAAATTTGTCAGTGGTGGCTGCGTTTTTCTAAAATCTCCCGTGCCGGCTTAGGTATATTTTTCAAATATTTATATAATGAACGTTATTATAGGGTGGGGATTATTTTATCGTATTCGATTCATAGTTCGAAGTCGGAACTGTGGTTGTCATTTGGTAGGCATTCACTTTTTACGTTATGTATTTTTCTTTTTAGAAATTCCCAATGTCAGATTATCTCATTAATTATCAATTATAGTTTATTAAACTGATCTCATTTTCAATATTACAGATGCTTTAAATCGATCGAGATGGCCTCTTTGATTTGATAGTTGATTGATTTGTTTAAAAATATCACCGTGTAGGTATATTAAATAATAAAAAAATATATGCAGTCGAATTGAAAACCTCCTCCTTTTTTGAAGTCGGTTAAAATATTCGGAATAAGTCCTAAATCCATTGCAATTTTGACACACACCAATAAATAGTTAACATGACAGACGGAGACATAAGTCCCATCCTTTATTTAAACGACACATATTTTAATTCCCAGAAGGGTTGTCGTCCCTTTGGAAGGGTGTACTAACATTAATTTTATTATGATGTTTTGTGGGCGATATGTTTGGTCATAAAATAAAGATATATTTTATTGCGTAGAGTTTTATGTGTTTATTTATAGTTATCGGTAATGGAATTATGTCAATTGTCGTTCTAAAGCAATGTGCATGAATATGATGTAATTAATTGGTGCATATTTACCCGACTGCCCCAGGAAGAGGGCTATGTTTTTCGAGAGTACCTATGTATATAATTTATGTCTATTTATTTGGGACGACCTACAGCCTAACCGGCTTGATGAATTTTGACTTATATATAATATATCTTAATATTCGTATCAGTTTTTTTTTTTTATTTCCGATATATCAATATGGTAAATGAAAGGTCTTCACAAGACGAGTTGAAATATGTACATATATACGTATATATATATATGTATATTGTAATTTAGGTACATAGTTACGATATATAATATATCGTGAGCCGAGTATTTTTTTTAACTGCAGTGGTATGCCGAAATACAGCAATATTCACACACTGCTGTCTTGCGGGGGAATATCTGCAATAGTACCTGTTAACTGTAGTACCTACCTGGGGCCCTAGGCCCTACCATCAGCTTTTATACAGTGCTCGAATAATCTAACATTGACGCAGATATACGCTGCTTATAGCTCTGTTCCTTTCTCTCGCGAAAATAATATTACAATAATACTACTCTAACAGGTGGTGGTAGATCCCCTGGTCTCTTGCACAATAAAATCTTATTCAGTAAATACCACTAACCTAATATCCACGCGCAGTTCTAATAGTAGGAGTAAACATAGTACTATAGTTTATACAACTCACATCCCTTCCCGGTATTAGTCGATGTTAGCATCACTTATTTATGTATTGTGTTAAACAACATATTCGCCACATGTATAAACAATCGCTTCAAGGCACGCACATAGCGATGAATGAGGAAATTTATGTAATATCTGTTAACTGTCATGAGAGGTGAGAGAGTTAAGGCCACATTCCGATAGCGGGCCGAATGTGGATGGACGACAGAGAGTCCAGCTCAACAATAACGGGATAAATGTAACACCGTAGAAGGCATCGCAGTGTTAACCTATAGAGGAGTCGCGAGAAGATACTCGTACATACAACTCGCTTGCATTGAGAGTAGCAATTTGAGCCACCATTAACAAGTTTTTTTTTCCTGTGAAAAAATTATAGTAACTTTACTATCTGCCAGGCTAACGCGCAATTTGTACGTTAAGACCACGAAGTGCACACGAAGTTGGGTTCAAACGTACTGAATGACAGTTTATTTTAGTGTCCTAATAGACGTTTTCACCAGAAGACTCTTGTAAACGTCGATTATTCTAGGACATTTAATAAAAGTTTTAACGCACGAATTTGGTGCGCCAGTCGCAACGCTAAGCCCGTATAATCAAGTCGCGTGAGTGAGTGATCTCTTAGTAGGACAGCGTTATAGAAGATCGTCCCAAACTTACAACTGAAAGTTTTTCAATAAAAAATGCTTAGGTAGGTCCTCTTGGTTAAATCGATTTTCCAATAAAATAGTTATCGTTAAACAATGTAAGTATATAGTTTTCATGGCAGGAAATTAGTTATATTGTGATTTACAATGTATCTACATTAAAACGAGACCGTATTAGGATGCATATTAAGAAAAGTTATGTTTTTACAAATTTATAACTTATTCAACTTTGCAAAATAATTATGAAGCAATTAATATTAATCTTTCGATTAATACAACCCGTAAAAAGCTTATTCGGTTAGCCGACACACACAATACAATAATTCCTTTACTTTCATTTTTGTAAACTAATTTGAGAATTCCCTGATTTCTGCGCTAGTAAACACTGTGTTATTGAAGCCAGTGTCTTCTTCTTTATTTAGGGACACAATTATTTCTTACATCCAAAAACTTTGTCTGGATTATATACGTAAAACATTATAGTTTTTTTTTAATACGAAAGTTTTAATTAACCCTTTCGTTCCTAAGGAACCGGTTTGGTTGAATTTTCCCTTCTCTATTAAATGATTCACTAAACACGATTTAATTATGAAGTCTGTTAAAAACTTTAAAATAAGCAGATGTTGTGAGGTGAGATAGGTAACCGTAATTTGTAGCGCAGGAAGTTATTTCGGTGCGTTTGTTTAAAACCAATCTATAAAGAACTAAGTCTTGATCTTGATACCCGATCAACACGATCTTGACCGTGGTCTTTGAAATTTAAAAATAAATAAGTTTATATTTTGGGGCACAAGGTGAAAGCTTAATATAAAACTCGGTGTGTGCTTGTGTGCATCTGCGTGTATTAAGTCAGATGTTCACCTAATGGTAAGCGACACATCTGCCCAAGATTGTTCATCTGCTCAACTGGGGTGTCTATCTGATGATAGCTTATACAACAGCCCTGTTATTCTCTAAGCGGCACAACCTCGAGCTCGACGCTGCGGGCAGCGGCGAGTTACGTTTTCATATTCACTAACTTTGATTACGTGGCACTACCACCGCAAGGAGAATTTACGGTTTTCAGTGGAACTACTAGGTCGAATAGTTTAACAGTCAGTTCGATGTCGAGCCGAAATTCGATAGTGAATATGGATATTAAAATCGTTAAGATAGACGTAGAGTTCGTCGTCGAGCACAACCACGAGAGGTTACGTTAGCGAATAGCATAGCTGATCTACCACTTTTTGCAGCTCTCTATGGAATGTGACGTGTTGTTTACAATGAGGTTAACGAACTAGTTAAATAAGCTACTTGACACTATTCTTTTAAATTTTATGCTACGTACCTACAGATATTCATCCCTGGCGTGTCCGGGTAAGAATAGCACCCTCCCATCTCCTCCCGTTGGGTGTTCATAAGAGGCGACTGAGGGAAAATTATAATACGGGCAGCATCGTGTTTCCATTGGATTATCTACCACCTATACTGCGATCCCCAAGCCGCCTGCCAAGCGTGGGGATTATGGCAACTCTAAGGGGGAGGCCTTTGTTCAGCAGTGGACGTGTTTTGGCCACGGCACACCAAATGCGTAGACGTAAGCACTACATGCTTGTGAACGTACTATGACGTAATGTCTGGATTTCTGTAACGTTATGAGACATGTCACACCGCTTACGTTATGTCTACGTGCGGGTATACGTATACCGAGCGCGGTGTATCAAGGGGACACGGCGTCACTACGACTACGACGTGACACGCACACGCATTTGGCGTGCTCCGACTCTTAAGCTGCTTTCAGACTACGTTATAATATCGCGCACCATACATTGTTAAGGACACTTTCACACTGTACAGTACTATATGTTATTGACTTACTCTATATGCTATAAATTGGTGCGATGTGCTGAGTTCATGCTGTGGACACAACACGTCTGGCTATCTAATATATAAAATTCTCGTGTCACAGTTTTCGTTGCCATACTCCTCCGAAACGGCTTGACCGATTTTGATGAAATTTTTTGTGCTTATCCGGTATCTATGAGAATCGGCCAACATCTATTTTTCATCCCCCTAAATGTTAGGGGTAGTCCACAAATTATTTATATGGCAAAACAACGTTTGCCGGGTCAGCTAGTATACTATAAATGCTTGCGATTAATATCGCGTAAGGTGAACGCCAGGCTGTATAGTATAGCATTAGGTCCTTCTTTGCTATACTATACACAATATATTTACATAGCAATATATATGTTATAGCACAATAGTATAGCGTAGTCTGAAATCAGCTTTATAGTGATTTTCTTCCGTACGATAATTAGATATTCTTTAAAAAAATTAACCGGGAACGTGTCACATAATACGGAAGTATGTATTTGCATTTTGCAGTGGTCTTGTCTGATTATTTTAGCGTGTACATTTAACCAATATCTTAGATACAAACTATATAGTAGAACTGCTGATGATAACACGTCGTCAATTTGCGTAGTTTTGGTATCAATCAGGAAATATAACGATTACAAAAAACCTTTACAACGACGCCTGATTTTTGCGATAGGCGATTGTTTATAATTGATTAAGAATACTTTGTTAGATTATTACAATACATTTAATTAAAATGAAAACTTAACATACCTTGTTTTACTTAATGTATCAAATCAGATAATACATAGTAATATGAAGAATTGGGATATCAAAACAAAATATCGTAAAACCGGTTAAGTGCGCGTCGCATACGGCGTCGCATACGCGTACTAAGGGTATCGTAACTTCTTTGACGTTTAAAAGTAAGTTTTCTAAAAAGCAGATTTATAAACGTTTGTAGGTTTTTGATGAGAAATGCTACATAAAAGTTTAATTTTTCCTGTAATTAATATATACTTGCAGCGTCAGATATTATGCCGCCAAGCAACAGTGTGTAAGCACTGATGTGTACCGGCGTGAAAGGCACCGTAGCTGGTGAAAATACCGGATACAAAGAGTATATCTAATGTCTTAAGGATCTGACGCGCTGGTGATTCTTTTGGTGTTGCTAGCGTCTATAGGCTGCGGTGACTGCTTACCATCAGGCGGGCCGCACGCTTGCGTAATTTCTTTATATCGTATATCGATCGTAAGTACATAGTAGTATAGGAAAAAAGTCAAACAATTATATTACTATTTCATTTGTACCTTGGGCAAATCTTTGGTGTGATGTTAATGAGATTTTCGTATTCACCGTTAAACTCGCGGTTAAAACATCATTGTAATATAGTTAAGTGAGAAAACTTACAGATCTCCGATTAAATGGGCTATAAAGTGTCGAAGTATAAACAATATGGGCTATAAATGCCCACACATTATGTGGGCGAAAAGACAAAGTGAGCAATAAAATAAGCCCAGCCCAGTTCCTATTATATTGTCGTTATAAGATACAAACTGGGATATTAGCTTTCCAATAGCTTTTTTAGTCAATATAAGCTTGACTGCAATTCCATCTATGTAAAGTGGTGATAATGCCTTAAGGCCTTAATAACTCTGAACGACCTTGAGCATTGGAGCCCGCGGAACCCCGCCGCCGACGTCAACGCCATCTAGCAATTTCACTCGGTACTGCTTACACAAAGTCTAAATTTGTTCGAAGAATAAGAAACTGCAGAGAGAACAATCATTTGAAGTAGGATATTGCCTATTATTGTAACGCATCACTGAGTCTTATCATGTACACACGATTTAAAGCGTTTTTAATTCCAATGGACGGTTTGCTGCTGGAGCTTACAGTAGGCTATCATGGTCTTAAAACGATCACAAAAGTCAGAACTCGAACTTTTTTTACTTCATACTAGCTGTTTACTGCAACTTCGCTCGCGTGGTGTTTGTATTTATTGAAAAGTTTTTTTTAGTCTGGGAGAATTTAATGGCCATTATTTTGGCTTATCCGATTGCGATGAAATATTGCTTAGAT
The DNA here is from genome assembly GCA_911728495.1 of Furcula furcula. Lineage (NCBI taxonomy): Eukaryota > Metazoa > Arthropoda > Insecta > Lepidoptera > Notodontidae > Furcula > Furcula furcula. The sequence goes on along the minus strand of OU452244.1, from coordinate 9,978,390 downwards.
GTTACAGTCAGACATACCTACCGTATATTTCTTGAAAATTTCATGCATATTGCTTCAGTAGTCTTTGCGTGATGCTATTTCCAACATATTCATTTACAGTTTTATTAAAAGTATAGAATAGATAGATAGACATAGATATAGAAGATTATCTGCAAATGCTTTGAACCTTATTTTGTAGTAATAAAGTTTTATATGCTATGCTTTATGTAACATGAAACGGTTACCATATGTTGGGTGTCATTTGGTTCGTGATAATTAATCTAGTTTAAATTGTATATTACTTTCTTATTTACCTAGTATCGGTACATGCAAGATGTTAACCTGATGCTGCAATGCAACGCGGCTCGTCACCAAGACAGTAGTTATAAGGTCTCTTCTCTCTTCTTCTTCAATTTAAGAGCTGTGCTCTTGTCGATGAAGCAATTTCCAATTCGTAGAGTGTACGTGAAATTCCATAGATATTATCCACATATCTATGAAATTTTCGCTTACACACGTTCAGGGCTTCTGTAGTTCGGGGACCCCATATAATTGATACGGCTGATACGGCGGTAACTACGCCCCTGGGCAGAATATTTGACTCCGAGCTTTTTTGAAATAATCTGACTTTGTAATTTAAAAAAAAATACCTTTAGTATTTAGTACCTACCAAATAGGTAGTTCAATGAGTACAATCCGTGTCATTGACCACACTACACCCATAAAGTCAATTTCTAGTCCCTTAGACCTGCACGACAATACAGGTCTCACCGCCCACGTCACCACTCTCCAGTCATTTCGATCCTCGATTTCCAATAGCAGGAATCAAATTGAAAATTGCAATAAAGATGGAATCGATTATTCTGCGGCCGTTTGAATGGATACGGAGAAGTTTATTATGACTGACATTCACTAACAACAAGGCAGGTTTAGCGAGATATGACAACTTCATAGTGCGAATAAAAGGCGGTTTTCATACGTCAAATATGGGTCTTGCATTTTTTTATTTATTCAAATACATAAAACGGTTTACATGATAGATAACTACTACATAGTAGGACTCGTGCAAGGTTACAGGTAGATACCACTGCAGTGTCAGATATTCTGCCGCTAAGCAGTAGTGTGTAAACATAGCTGTGTTTTTATGTGAAGGTCACTGTAGTTGGTGAAATTACCGGGCTGGTGAATAACTTATGCTTTGGGTGACTAACGGCAGTTTACTTTATCTGTCTTTATGCATCTATAAGCCATCGTATCTCTTAACTCAACTGAGTTTTTTTTAACACGAGTTGACTATGTGTTTATCATTCCACATATCAGTTTGTTTGCCCTTTTAAAGATACAAATGCGTCGTCGACGCGCATTTGATACAAACGTGACGGCGTGTTTAAAAAACGCGGTGTGTATAGGCCCTTAATAACAGGTGAATTTGGCATTAACGTAAATAAACCACTGAAATTTGGCAGTTATGCAAAAAACATTGCTGAACGTTTCGTGCAGAAATTATTATTGAATTTATGAATGTGTTTTGCAGATGAATGGTTTTTGTCGCTTCTTTTGTATTCTATATTCACAATAATCATAATGTGTATAATTAAAGTGTTGAATGAAAATGAACATCTGTGGGGACACTCACATAGATGACATTATAGTCTAATAGAGACCCCTTGACATACTTTTTACCAAACCGCGTTGTTATTGTTACATGGAGTAAACTCCTTGAAAGGATGATAAAGGCACATTGAACTCCTACAAGAACATAGTCTACAATATCTCCTAATTATAGGTAATGATGTAATCAATACTTATTATCATAACATAGGTAAGGATTGTGTTTTTTCAGCGGTAATATTATCGAAATCAATTTTTTTGATACTTTGTTTTAAGTACTTACGCTGTTTTCTATGTGCTTGAAAAAGGGTGTTTATTCACAATAGTAGTTTTAATAAAAAACATACATTATACAAAAAAAAAAAAATAGATACCGGTCCTCCCTGATCCATAAATATCACACATCTAGGAAAGTTAATAAACATATTTTTATTGTTTACCGATAAAACTAAACCCGAAGAATGATTATTTTACATCAAAAATACTATTATCGTGCAATAGGTAACAAAAACAAAACGCAAACGGTTACGATAGCGATGCGCCCCAACGGTTATTGTGGTTATTTATTACACAACCCGGTTACGTAAACCGTTTAATTTGAACTTCCGCTGTACAACAAAACAGTGTTTTGGAATGACAAAAAAAAATTGCGAAATATCCGCTTTGTGTGTGATAAAGAATAGGCGTTCGCAAAACCAGATGTTGAAGATGCTTTTGTGATTAAGGAAAACGGGTGCATGGAAAAGCCTGTGTATATTCACTAAGCGCATCCCTAAGGCTCAATTCACACCAAGATGGCAGCGGCCGGTAGCGCACTTTTAGTGTAAAAAAATTTAAACTTTATCTACAATACGTAAAAGACCAGTATCGCTTGAAACCGCGACGCCGCTCGAGGCCGCTTACGGCCGCCGGCGGCCGCCCGCGCGCCGCGTTTTTCAAGCGATACTGGTCTTATGTATTGTAGATAAAGTTTAAAATTCTTTCACACTATAAGTGCGCTGTCGGCCGCTGCCATCTTGGTGTGAATTGAGTCTTACAATCAGCTTTTAGAACAGCTCGCTGATTAGTTAAATCGGCTCTAAAATTAGAAAAAATCTCATTATAAATGTCCACGTGTTTGAGATACGATGTTACCAATGATATGTTACTGACAGATAACAGTTAAACTTACTTACTAATGCATCGGGTTTTTATTTTCCCGGAATACATACAACTTTAATAATACATGTATACCAAATTTATTTCTTTATACCTAATTTCATTCTACTCAGAACAAGTAATAAGTTGTATAAACTAAAACCCGACAACGGATAAAATCGCAGTCTAATAATGTGATATTATAGCCTAGAAACCAGAGGACAATCAAGACGCTTCTAACGGCACCCTACTTGTCAAATTAAGTTAAATAGATTAGAAGATATGCGGGAACAGATGAACATACCTACAAACATTCATACATTCTTGTTAAAATCATAACCCTCCCTCCCTTCCGTAGTCGGGTAAAAATACGACAAATATAATAGGTACATATCAAAGCGTATAATTTGTAGTTTATTAATTACGATCTGGGACAATACAAATGTAAAATGCTGTCATCGTTCATATACAATTATTGATATTTCATAATACATTTAGCGTGGTAAGCTCCTCGTATTACAGTGAAGTGTAAAATTATGCTAATTTTATAGTTTTATTGTATGCACACACATTATACTTTGTTTAAAGCAACTTCAACAAAAACTGGATCCACATAATTCAAGACTTTGTTGGAATATTACATACATATGCGTTTTCATAACGTTGTCAAGGTAAAAGTAACTTCGTATGTTACCATTTCTCAACTGAAAAGTTGATCCAATCTTAATGAGACTCGGCAAGAAAATAGATAGAGTGCATCATCGGGACAATATTTTATGTTGAAACATATTGTATAGTAATAATAAATAATAGTAATACCTGCCCTTGTTAATGTCCTATTGCTGGGCACGGGCCTCCCTTCAAGATGAAGGGGCTTAGGCCATAGTCCACCACGCTGACCAAGTGCGGGTTGGCGGACTTCACACGTGATTTGAAAGCTAGTTAGGCTTTCTCAGACATGCAGGTTTCATCACGATGTTTTTCCTTCACCGAAAGCTAGTAACAATCGCACAAAGACGATTCGCACATGATTCATTGAAGAAATCAGAGGTGCAAGCCGGGGTTCGAACCTGCGCACCTTGTTTCCAAGGCAAGCGCTCGCCCACTGAGCTGTTACAGCTTATTATATTGTATAGTACTCACTGTTAACTGTCAAGAATTTTCCTTTCTCGTGTATTAATTAGGTACTTTGTAGGTTGTCTGAAAGAGATTGCTTTTTAGCGATAAGGCTTATGTGCAGTGATATCTTCAACATATTGTTCAATTTACATGTAACTTTTGGTGTACAATAAAGTATATTTATTAATACTTAGACACAATGAAACAAGATTAATAGAGGGAAGGTTTTATTTTGGTAGTTTTGTAATTTTGGTTCCGTCGTGTCAAAGTAAACTCGACCAGTGAGGCCACAATTATTTTTTACAGATTATTGCGGTTCTTGATTTGTATTTTCCCGAAGTCTCGAACATTTGTGCAAACATCATCCAAGGTCAGGAAAGCTCCATAACCATGATCTTCTAACTTAAGTTTAAGCTCAAGAAGTTCAGAATGGAATGAATGAAGTATTCATTTCATTCTATACTTCTGGAGTTCACCCCTTCTTAATTTTGTACTACGACTCAAACAGCATTCAGGCTGCTACTTAATGTCAGGAACCGATTTCATAATAACTGGTATACTTATTAATGAAAGCTAGAGTACGCAGAAAGACCTTTATTGATTGCCTGGAGCTTAAAAATAAACTTACATATTTCATTTAAAAAAACAACTTAAATGTTGCTGGCTGGTAACATTTCACAAATCACCCGTTACAATTTATGTGACACTGATTCCAAAGTTTTAAAGTTTTTGCGACAGTAAATCCGCTCAAAGTTCAACTTTGCAAAAAAGGAGTGACAAACATTATTTTTGCGGCTAATTAGGCGGCTCAAAAGGGCCGCGAGACGTAGATCGATTTGGACCATTACCACCATCTCAAAGTCATTAGTCTTCCACATGGCTAGCCACCTGCACTATCAAAGTGTAATTATTTAAAAATATTATTGCTCGGGTTAGACTTCTTATTGGCAGTATTTAATGAAAAAAAAATGTAAATTAAAATAAAACAAGACAAGCCCGTAAAGTTTTTTGCCGGATCTTCTCAGTACCGGCCGCGCTACGATCCGGGGAAGTTTGTCAAAAAATATTTTATGTGCGCCTCCGTGGGACAAAAATATTTTGACATGGACTTTACTTTGATGTCATCGCCGCCGGGGAAGGCCTAAGAAACGTTGGCGTGATGACTTAGATGCATTCAAGTAGGATTAAAGTTTTGTGGAGGGTCATGGGGGATACCTTTCCCCAGCAGTGTGACGATATAAGTTACTAAATAAGTAAGAAAGACTTTGACTAATTAACTGTATTATTACGTTGTCTGTTTCGATACCGGGTTAAGTATTGCTTTCTTGAGATAGAATATCTGAAATTACGTTGATAAGTACTACGAGGTACGACGAAGGGTACCACCCCGTTAGGTGTATTGACACCATATTGACACACTTCAAATTCAAAATTCTTTATTATGCTTAGGCCTCATGCATGCTCCTGGACATACCTACTCGTAGTCATTTTTTTACAATTACCACCGGATCGTAACGCGGCCACCGAAGATTCGGCAAGAAACTCAGCGGCAAAAAACTTCGAAGGTCGGTAAAATTGCTAGAATTTTACAAATATAACTTTATTTTGTTGTTAATTATGTCCACATGACATTAATCTTCGAAACACGTGCAGTTGTGACAAAATTATAGCAAAAGATTACCGTTAACAGTAAATTGTATTGGATAAGGCTTGTGTATTGATATCTTGGTGCGATAATCTGTGTTTTGTCATTGTATGTATACCTACGCACTCATACTGCGCCGGGGCATCGGTTCAGAGACCTGAACTAATGGTACGGCAAAACTTGTTTTGTTCGTCACGGAAAGCAAATTCTGCCTAGACTATTCTCACGCGATGCAATTTTTTTTTAATTTAATGTATTGTTGAGAAATATGAGTATAAAGTAGGTTTACTCAACTCAGTTGCGTAGCTTGCCTTAGAAAGGCACTGTATAAAAAAAAATTTGGGGCCCCAAATTAAGGGTAAATTGGGATTCTGTAGCCTGTGAGCCCCGTACATTTGATACGGCTACGCCCCTGATCTCATCTTCAGCCTGTGGGCTTCGTCATTCGTCTGAATTTCCCCTTCACAGTGTCCTTTTCGCAAAGTGTCTCTTTCGCAATACCTAGATCCCTTTTATCTTATCGTATCTCTAATTTACTGCCACTTGGTGTAAATTGCTGCACTGCCATTCGGTAACTTCAAAGGGCTAGGCATATCGTAGAAATTATTCATAAGACAGCTCTCATCACATAGATGATTTTTTCAGCAGCGCGTAGATGGACCTTAACGGGCGAAATAAATAATTTTTCTACTCCAAATTATGCAAAAAGACAACTATGGTATATGGACATTTAACAGTCCTCTTGTACCTGTTACCGTGCCAACCGTGATTCGACGTATATTTGCCCGGTCCTCTATCTATTTAGGATTACCTTAAAAATCTTTAGTACATACCCCGTAACGTACATATTTATTGCCAACGTACAAAATAGCCTTGCCATCGTATTCAAAATTATTCAAATGCGAGTTACATATGAGTAGTCAAGTGTATTGCATTACGATGCATCTATGGTACGATGCGTGATTGGCATAATTGTACCGCTGTAGACGATCAATTGTTCCAATATCAATATAGCTTCATCTAACTATTATGCGCAGGCACATATCTCAAATGCATACCGATGATTATCTTATCGATTTAAGGTTCCATCGATTAATAGTTATAGCCGGGAAGTATCATTTTGCATACTTTAAAGGAGAAGACCTCTTCTAGGTTATAATAATAACAGTTACGATAGAAACAGGAACAGTATGTTTGATATGTGAGATTAAACAAGATGAACTACATGCTCATATTATTATGTTACTGAAGTTGGTGACGTTATTTTAAAAAGTTAATTTTAAATGTCAAATATCCTGTCCATATTTAATATGGCCTTAGCACAGAGATGATAAATAGTATCAACCTCTTAAACGTATTAACACAGGACAGAAATGAAAGTGGAACCAGAACAATGGCCCATACCACTAGCATGGTACTTTGATCTTTAGAGACAGTGATTCCTTTCGAGCTCATGACTATAGTTTCACGAATTCTTTTGAATCTATAAGGACTATAATGACATTCAATAATCCTAACATCTAATAAACTAATATGAAGAACATGTAAAAATTGTGTTCCGAATTTTAAGGGAATCAGAGACCGACCACCAAAAACGTCACAATAAGCATAGATATAAATAAGATATAAAATAAAATGCGGACGATTTACGAGTCTAAACCAATATATTTAATATAAGAGAAGCACATTAAAAAGTGACCCAAGAGACATTCAGTGTAACACGTTTAAAAATCAACAAAAAATGGTTTGTTCTATGTTAATGTCAAAGAAGCGTTAGCATGAATTTAGTTGACCTGGGTCGTCCTTTACTAATTCAATGGTACAAACAATGTACATAATATTAATATCATATGAGACGAGGGTTTAACAGCTTTTGTTGAGGGCAAAACGTTTGGTTTAGTCCCGTGACCTCAATCCAGGCGCAGTACAAATGAATATGCTTATCTCTTGCGATATTAATAGAATATACATTGTAAACAATCCAGTACTAAATCTGTATAAATACAGAATCGTAAAGTAGGGCCAATTAAATAGATCACGTTTGTCACTTCATGAAAATTTAACAACGTAACCTTGTGACGGCGGGCATAAAATATCATTAATTGATATCAAATATTATTATTATTATAATTTCGATTACGTATTTATTGTAATAATGACAAAAGAAACAAAGAGAACAAAGAATCTGACAGATGTGAAATGTGATCTATTAAATGTGATCATGAATTCGTGCTCTAACGGGACAGGTTTGTTATTCTGATTAAGAATTTCTGTAGCATTTAGTAAGAACTTTTTTAAGGTTATGTTGATCTAGATTGTTTTTGTTTCCAAAAATAGTCACTTCGTGTTCCGCATCTAAGCAAGTAACGTTCCTTAGGAATTTTTGGTACGATGGCTTTCAGACAAAGAAAAGAAAAAAAAAGCGATACTCTCTAAGGCACACGCAGCAAAGTCACGTAGCGGTGAGGTCTTCCATATTTGTGCAAACAGTCTACACAGAGATAGCAACGTTTGTACTCGTAAGTAACCAAGATAATATCGGTACTCGTGCGCTCTCAGCTAGAGAGACTCTTAAATCCCTACCTGAGACGGACTAGACGACGCCTGACTCCGAATACTCGACAAAAAACCGTTTCCTTTACATTTATGTTTACAAGACCTCCGACACTGAGGCCCTTTGTGCCCGAATCCACCCTTGTGGTCTTACCTACGACCCTTTTTTGTCCGCGTGTTTGTCCACAGTTATTAGGAGATTGCGAGATTACTACTCATTACAGAACATATGCGGAACAATCGGAGTCATAATTGCCATCAATTTGACTGTTTGAAATTTGAAACTATTACGTTTTTTTTTTTTGTTAATTATTTAATAGATATTAAACTAAATCTTACTGGTAAGGACTTGTATTCAAATGCGTCAGAAATACTAACAATTACGTTAAGTATAGTAATATAATATCAATAAGTATCAGAAAAAACGCGGTGGAGCATAGTATATAATTATTTAGTTATGTTAGTAATGTTACATAAACGGAACTCATACGTGTGAACCGAATTAGCATAGAATTATGTCACTGATCGTACGGCTCAATGCAGAAATATGAAAATTTTGGAGTTCATTGCCAAAATTATCAGAAATGTCACAAAGTTTTAATGCTGTCTAGGTTAAAAGCAGTGTTTTACGTGGGCGACTGTTACCGGAATCATTCTTAACATGAATCAACCACACTCAAAATACATGTTTAATACTCAAATTCTGAGAAACTGTTACAAACATTAGCTTTTGTCATTGGATTTTTTGGTGATCACTGTGAATTTTAGGCGGAAAACAAGTAAGTTTATATTACTTTGAAATTATATTTCTCAACGGGAATAATAAAAGAAAATATGACTTATAGAGGATCGTTTATCTGCAATATCCTAGATGTAATCTTTAATGTAAATTTGTTATCTGAAAAGCTTAACCTTCGTCCAAGCATCTAGCTAGTATTTGCGATAATATTTCTATAAGAACAGGATTCTTTTTGATTTTGCAATACGAATAACGTAGTAAAGAATTATTTTTTAGACCATGAACCCTATTTTGTATAAGTACAAACATCACTCGTTACGTTAACTAATAATTATGGTATTACATATAAATGTTTAAATGACTTGTCATATTATGTCACTATAATAAAATAATGATAAAATGTACTTCACTGCCATTTTTGTTAATGTATTTAGTTATTAGATTACTTAATAGAATGTTACCTCTATTAATTGCTATTAGAGAGGAACAGGTCCTGATTTTTAAAGTTGAAAAGCACATGAAAACTGTGCACCCTTAATTATTTTACGATGCCGACGGATTTCAACGGCCGTGACAGTTGAGCGAGAAAAAAAAAACAAATTAGCTTGCTTCATGAATGAACCGTTTCTAAACTCGATTCTAGCCATCGACAGATGATGTTGTAGAGATTCCCACGACGACGATGTACAGCGGGCTATGCGAGCTAATGAGCAGCAGCCGATGGGATTACACGTACACACGAGTGCAATTTCCGCACTAATGCATAAGAACAGGCAACCGCAAATGTGTCTAATTTTACACTGCTCACGTTTACAGAACAAAATAAATAAACAGTACAAGCACCGCAGCTTATTCATTTCTCTCTCACTTTTATATTTAATAGTTCTTCGGAAATCATTCTCCGTGTAATTATTGATTCGACATCCATAAAGATGATTTCGTTATAACGTTCTATAGTACCTATGCTTATTTCATTTGCCATTATTCTTTGTCTATGACTATCATCTATTAGCTAATAGATTGAATATTTATATTTCTTTTTTTTACTTAATATGCTTGTTAAAAACTGTCGGTAATTCAAACTCAAACTCAAAAATAGTTTATTTCAAATAGGCTTAACGCTAGCACTTTTGAAACGTCATACATTTTTTTTTAAAAGAAGCTACCATCGGATTACAACGCGGCCTCAACTGAGAAGATCCGGCAAGAAACTCAGCGGGCTTGTCATTTTATCACTTAAACAGTGTGTCTTGTTACAATTAGATCAGAGCGACAGTGTGTCTTGCCGTTCAAAATATCAAATAAGACAGAAAAAAATAAAAAAATACAACAAACTTAAAAGCCAAAGGGATAGTAGTCGGACCAGTCCCCCCAAGCAGCACCCGCGCACGAGTTGACTCGAGCAGCAGCCATCACTCCCCTCAACCATATTGGAGGGAAGGGGGTGACCCGCCACACGAAGCCGCCACAAGCAAAGACTTTTCGATGGCGAGCATGACCGATCTAAGATCACAGTGGCACACGTCTAACACTAATTACCTACATACATGTGCATACGTATAACTTAAATACAACTGACTTTGTCTGTTTCGGAGACCAGTTGCTGTCTGACCTCAGTGGTTGAATCATTTGTCCAATAATATGTTCATATTATATAACAGATCGTTGCATATTCGGCATCGCTTAGCATATCTTTGTATTGTATTAACGTTTTGTATTGTATTATTTGCATGAAACATACATGACTACGTGATTTGCTATTAAATGTTTTATTAATTGAAATATCTGCGGAATACCTCATACATCGTTAAAAATAATCTCACCATCCGTATCTTAATTATTCAATCGTATACGCTTGTATGAAATGAAATCTTGGACATTACATTTGCAAGTTTCTAACTGACGTTTCTATGAATGATCTGTTTCGCAAAGGTCGCCCACATCTTTATTATTTGCAAAGTTGCCTACTTTCACTTTGGGGACGGTTGTCATTGACCACAAATATCTCCGATTGTCCATATCCATACCTTTCGACATTGATATGAGAACTATAAGCGTTACTAATACGTTTGCCTTTACGTATGGTTGTAGTCGTATAAAACTCTTCAGAGCAACCGGTATCCGTTCAAGGTCACGGCTGGTTTTATTTTTTTTCTTAAGAATCAAGTTGCGTCAGAAGCGAGTTTTTTTTTCTTGAGGAAGGGTCATTCAATAAACCCTTTTTGCTTGCATAACTCGCTTTGACCTCTTCAGTACACTGGAATTTTTAAATACCTGTCTTTATAATTATTAACCTTACGTCTGCGTATCTAATACCTCTTTCGTTTCGGTAGTTACACAGTGTCTAGTTTGCCAATTTGGTACAGACTTGCATTATAACGGTAATGTAAAACGGGAAATGGTTGTGGTCACGAAACGGATGATGTCGTTTTTGTCGTTTTGGTCTAATCAAATCATTTAAGGATGTATTTAAAAAATTGAAATAGTGCTTGTTAAATTTTTGCTAATTGATTGTATTTTATGGAGCTAGTGAAATATGAGAGGATTTAGAAAAGAAGTAATAGTCTTTTTGTATTAATGCCGTTCTATGAGGTTTTATTCTTATTTATCCTTGACTGCAAGCCACAGCACCCACTGACTCTGGTAGTAAGCAGCGAAGCAATCGTTGACAACAAAGAAAATGGGCTTATTCAAGACCCTTTTATAGAAAAAATGAAATACGGTTCAGCCTCAGGCAGCACCAGTATAGTGACTCCTGATATTCACTAGCAAACCAAAAAATATTTTTTGCATAATCATAATGCCAGTAATTCCCCAGTGGTTTTGCTTACATTTCTCTAGCCCGTGTTCTTGCTATTATCTACTTCCCAAAAAATAAAATTTTCATTCTTGAGCCTTGTTAAGTTATTATAATTTAGGATTATCTTAAATACTTTTATATTTACCGTTTCACTGTATCGAGACCTGCTTGTTTTTGAGCTAAAGTACTTGAAAGTCACCAGCATTATGTAATAAGGCCTCGGTGCAGCTGAAATCCAAATTTACTTTATGTAATAGCTTTTTATAGCGGTTTGTATTTATCTTTATTTTTAATTTTTAACTGCACATAAGGTTGCATGATCATTTTGGAGTCCATAAAAATTACATTACTAACTAACTTACCACATCGAGTCATATAGACTCTAATAATATGGTGTATTTTTAATTGTTGTTTATGTTTGTGGATTTTGGTGCTCTTTTTGTCATAAATATCAACCAAATTCTATTTTGTAATAAAATTTTAGCTGTGATCGGCATTGGATTTTTAGGTGTCGTAGTTATCAGTGATGATGGACTTGGTATTTTTTTTACACGCTAAGGCTAATTATAAAGCTAAAGAGGCTAAGGACATCATGAATGTTTTTCGACTGTAGGAAAACTTTCAATATGATTGTATATGAGATATTTTTTTTAATTTATTGCAATATTGAAGTTTTCTTTTACAATAAAAAAAATCATTTTACATTTTTGATGGATTATACCCTATACTCCCCGGATTGGGGATAATCTTATTAAGTCTGTGCTCAGATTAAGTATTATAATTTTGCAAAATGAAAATGGTTTCTTATTACCTACATCTAATCAAATCAAAGTCATTGCTTATCATATCTTCAACCTTGCCAAATTAAATCGACGGTTTTATGACGTGGTTTCCACTAGTCGTCTTACGTCACACATTATGCAAACGGGTTCTTTGTAGTCCATATATCCACGTAAGTGGGTTTTTAGTTAGAAGTCTCATTGTGCAAGAACTGCCCAACCCACAAGGTTGAGCTAACACCATGATTCATTTTATGTAAATATGCAGATAACGTTTGAACTATAAAAATGGGCAGTAGTCATGTTAAATACACAAGTCACATCATTTTTTTTAAATATTACGAATATTAAACGAAAAAATATGAACACAGTGCGAAATTGTGTTGCTTATCTCACTTAACAGAGAGGGTTTATTATCAAAGAGGAAGTCACAATGTATGGGACTAGTTTGTTGAACTAGAAATTATTATGTTGCCCCCATGGAATTTTAAATAAAGTGAATAAGTGAGGACATACAACTATTCCTTGCAGCACACTACAAATTGAATGGAGTCTATACAAACTGTTAAATGTTCGATTATATGATCTCGTAATAACCTATGATTCAGTGTAAAACTTAAATGATCGGCTGCGAATGCATTTTATTAATCTTTGATAACTTAGATTCATAGCCATGAATAGTATCAAATGCATACACCGGGTCTTTTAAATGACTTTCTTGTTGGTTCTGTACTTTGCTTGTTCTTCCAAGGTCAATAAGTTCTAATTTATAACTCATGTAGAATTTACTTGTCCATTTTAAAATGTACAGAGCAGAAATTATTTATACGATACCGAGAATTATTTCATTCGCACAAACCTGTATAACTCAATTGAGGCGACCGTTGCTCTCATACCCAGGACGATTAAAGATCGTATGATATTTTACCTGTACCGCTTTATAATAATAGAGCTTGCCGCGGGCGTCTCAACAGCTGGTCGGGGGCTGAGCATTGTAGCCGGCATTGAACTGTGTTCTTTGATTCGGCTCCTTTGATATTTTTCTAGCAAATATTTTTATTATTCCGCTATTATGAGACAGCTGTGTTTATTATTAGCTTTCAACTTTTCGCTATTACAGTTATTTTAGTACACAATCAAAATGTTAAGTGTTAACGATTTATATATTTTTTTTGTATTGTTGCAGGAGTGCAAGACGTGGGATGTTTCAAAACAACTGATGACGTCTTTATTATAAAGGTGAGCACAAGAAAATATCTAGCTATTAAATAAAAATGTCTATTAAACAGACTTCAATGCCAGAAAATAACTGCTTAAGTTTAAACTGGCTACGTGTCTGTCCAATCAGTATTGGGTCAAGATAGCAGCAGAGTTTACATGTGTCTTAATACTTAACAAGTTTTTGTAATTCTAATAGAATTATATTGACTACTTGGTATGACTACTATTTTTATGCAACAAGATAAAAAATATGGCAGTTCGCTACTCATTATTGAAACTAGAAAGTACCTATTAGATCTAGTCAAAAGAAAGCATAAATGTAAGTGTTAACATTTGGTTTCTTTTTTTATTGTAAAGCCTAAATAAACTATATTCGTGATGGATGCTGTGCTTTATAAACACTTCAAGATCACTATCTGTTCTTTGAAATGGTGTTGCATTTACTCTTGTTATAACAGTTTTTTTAAACAAGAACAGATGTTAAATAATATTCTGGTCCACTTCGATGATAATCTTTGACTTTAAATTGCTTACTTGTTTTAATTTACCGTCCGACTACTCTCGTTATACCAGTAGGCGCTTTACAATTATATTCTTTTGATATATGGCTTTATTAATATCCTAGTATGATTATATTTCTAATTTGAAAACATTTGCAAGTCAGTTTTTGGTCATTAATTCATTTGAATTAATTCCAACATGGAGAATTTTGCATTTTAACGATATGTCAAGTCAGAGACCTAAGGGCAAATTGAACAATTCTGACACTAGGTTGGCCACTAACCAAAGGAAAACAAAAAATGTCCTGTTCTCTTACCGAGGAAAATGTCTATAATACTCTAGACTTAGTTTAGCTTTTAGTAGTTTTCTTTATTAATTATTGTAGCTTCAATATTTCTTTTCTGAGTCCCTGATTAGCCTGTTATACTTGTAGCATAGGTCAGGAAGGCGTTCTTATTGTAGTGTTTCGATTACCTATTTTCTCATACGAAAATCTAAAATTAATCACTTATCTTATTGAAATAAACATCCGCGTCTATTAGTGTGTAATGAGATGTTTATTGCTATTTCATCCAACATGTTTATTATATCAAGACCAAGCGTTCAAAGTTTGAAGTGCAGACTTGATTATACGTAAACAATTCCTAGATAGATAACTATATTTCCAGCATATAGGAATAGAAGATGTTACACAGGGAAGGGAATTCAATATCGATGATAGGACAAATGGCTTTAATTAACCATGCCTCAGTAATCGACCCTCAATTGTAGAACATTGAAGCGAATTGAGTGCTGTTAAGGTTTGGCATTGATTGTTTGAACTTCTTGCTTTCTTTTCTTCTATATTAATAGATAGGTTCTTATAACATGTAATGTTTGTAACATAGGAAGTATAAAAAGCCAATAGATGCGGTTCGGACCCCGCCCCAGTATGGCAGTAGTTACCAAAGCGTCGGAGTGGGGGCATAATGTCGGTCCTGTACCTGACGTCTTCCAGCTCATATCATCGGTCTTCCATCCAATAGGATTGTGAAAGTAAAGGAAGAGAGAGTGTCTTATAATATCTTCCGTAGATGACAGATCTTGTAATATAGAATGACCACTGTGGTAGTATCGGTTACTAAAAATTATATATATCTTCTTCTTCTTATAGTTTCCATTTTCGTTAATGAAGATTGGCGATCGTTGTGGTAGGTAATTTGAACTGTTGACACAGCTGCTCTAAAAGTGCTTTCGCCAAACCATTGTTGAAGATTTTTCAACCAAGATGTTATCCTTATTCCCGGCTTACGAGCTCCCTGATTTTTTGGACAATTAGTTGGAGTAGTTCATATTTTGGACTTAACTTAATGTAGCCAAAGTTTCCTTTTGTTAATAGTCTTCAGAATCTCCACTTTTTTGCCTATACATTCTAACACGGTTACATTGGGAACATGTGACATTATATATTTCTATATTAATAATACCTACAGGAAAAGTGAATTTGTACTTCCGATATTTACGTTACTTAATATTCCATGAGATATTACTATACTTTTATACTAACTTTTATTAGTTTATACAAACTTGTGCTCTATAAATTAAGCAAATGTTGATGTAGCATACATTAAGTACCAACTTTGCTTTAACCAACATTGTAAAAGTGAAATTTGACCCTTTATGTGACATAATACTGTAATTGCTATCGGTAGGATAGTAAGTACCACTCGAATCTTAGATAACCTCGGATTTACATCCTATTGCAAGATGATATCGTGTGTATTTCATTACGAAAGTGCTAAGTGCGTCTGGGTTTATAACTTATAATAACACACTACGTAACTTTGTAACTATACAAGTTCTTACTAGTATGGGTTTAAAACACACATGAAGTGGTTTTGCTACAGAATAACTATTATGTATATATTTTTGAGGGCCCTCTAAGTGGGCCCTTTGGTTACTTATCGAGCACAAATTCACGTACCTATCTATAAAATTCAAAAATTCAAAATTCAAAATTTTTATTTCAAATAGGCTTAACGCTAGCACTTTTGAACGGTAATTTTTTTTTAAAAGCTACCACCGGATCACAACGCGGCCTCAACTGAGAAGATCCGGCAAGAAACTCAGCGGGCTTGTCATTTTTTATACTGAATGTTGTTAGTTGATATACACGTTAATTTACATATCTTCAATAGCTCCTCTGTCGTAAATAATTCTCAGACCGGGTTTTTCAAGCACGCCACCTCCATCTAGTGATTACAAATGACCGTGACTCGGGTCACAATGATTTAGCGGTAATCACTATAAAAAAGTATGACGTAAAAGTAATCTAATCGGCTCGTCCACGGCACTAATACCTAGTCTTCGTGCCCACTATATATTTAACAGGATATTTAAAATATGTCGTCATAGAGATTAAAGTGTTATCTAACAGAGATAAGAGTACTTCGGAGCCGGATAAAAATTTGTCCCTTCCCGGAATGTTCGCAAAAAAAAGAGCCACGAATAAGTGGAACGGAATACTGCATACTGGTATTCTCGAATTACGTTTATGCAGAAAAAACATGCTCTACAAAATATGCTCGCTCCGGTCGTTTTTTGCGCTACTTGTGCAATAAGTTGTCGATGAACGTCTCTTTGGATTTGTGTCAGAACAGCAAAAAAAAAGTAAAAACGACAGTTTTTTTTATTAATAACGTTTTTGTGCACTCGTCCACGTGTTAAGAAGATTTCTCACGTAGCTTGTGGGAAAGGAAAATTCAAATATCGAACCTTGCTTTTGGTCTTCTTTATTGCTTCTCTATATCTAGAATTTTAGCATAATAACTCTACACATAGAACAATCGGAACTAATGAACTCTGCCGATACCATAGTATTTTTTAACCGGCTTCAAAAAGAAGGTTCTCTATTCGACGCGTATGTATGTAATATTGATAAAAATGCGTAATATTAATATATGTTAGTCTATGTGGGCTTCTAAACAAATTCACCAAATTTTATGAGTGTATGTATGTATGTATGTATGTATGTATGTATGTATGTATGTATGTATGTATGTATGTATGTATGTATGTATGTAGGTATGTATGTATGTATGTAGGTTTGTCCACGGATTTCTCAGAAACTACAAGTCCGATTTTGAAAATTATTTTTGCAATAGTTAGAGTATTTTTCAACTTAGGGTAGAGTACAAGTTTTATCAAAATCGGTCCAGTAGTTTAAGAGATATAAACTTTTTATGTTTTCAGTAAGTTACTGTAACGTAGACGTTCGAGTTGCGTGATAGTGCTGATACCTATTTTGGTAAAATAAGTCACTAAAAAGTGTTAAATAAACTATTTTTTAAAAAATAAAAACCGACTTCAAAGTAAATTATCTAAAAAGCATAAAATAACGAAAATATATTGAAGTCGGTGTCAGCTGGTGCTAGTGTTAGTTAACATGATGTGCTAGCACCACCGACTTCAATATATTTTCGTTATTTTATGCTTTTTAGATAATTTACTTTGAAGTCGGTTTTTATTTTTTAAAAAATAGTTTATTATTACAGTGGTGAAAAAATATATATTCTACATGCAAAAGCTGACTTCTTATGCTAGTTGTGTACTAAACATAGCATGTTTTGCAGTCATTTAGAATATTGGCTTTGCAATTTGCTCGTGATTTGCGACTCAAGGCTATTAGGAGACCATTTTAAGATGATCCCAATTACACACAAAGTACTTACTAAGTTTTATTATAAACTTATCCAAGAGCACGTTCGAGAAGGAAATACAAGAATAAAAATAATCAGGATGTTTCCTCCATGCACCTGCCGGCTGACTACCGTAAGTCATCTGATTAATAAAATCGAAGAATGCTTAAAATTTGCATATTTAAAAATGTGCAAAAATATGTAATTGTACTATGTTAGCTTTATGTTATCTTAAAGTGTAGTGTAGTGTGTGTTGTGTAGTAAATTGTTTTAGAAACACGGTGCGAGAAGTGTAGTTAGAAAAAGATAAATCTAGAGACAATACTGCCAAATAGAGATGATCGAAAAATTGGATTGTAAGAAAGAATAAAACATATATTATAGACGACACATTCGTTAATAATATCGTCTACGTGCCTGCTCTATACCGCTCATGTTAACGTAGCCTTAAGCAAACATATGTATGTTATAGCTCGATGGCCTAAAGCATGAGGGAGTGAGTGCATCAGTGCATCTACATTACATTACGCAATCACTTGTGCAGTTTTTTATCTCCTGCGTATTTGGCTCGAACATTGGTCAGTGCCGCATCGGTCACAATGACTTGATTCTCTTTAATTTTTTACGTGTTTTGGACGTTTAATGTTTCACGTTGAAATTTTGATGACCCATTCGACTCTCAATAAAAAAAAAAACCTTTTGCAATGAGTTTGGGTTACTAAAATCTAAAACTATTCCAAGTTTCAAATCGCTGGCGTCAGTGGTTCCTGAAATGTTAGGTGTGACAGACAGACAGACTAAGTCTCAAAAAAGTAACCCACTTTTTTATATTTTAGGTATGGAACCCAAAAAAACATATGTTTACTACATTGTATATTTAACTTAAAATCAAAGTCTGGTGAGTCTTTTGTATAAAAGACACAGCCTCCTGGTAGGTACTACCGCAATGCCAGATATTGTAACGAGGAAAAATACCTATGGAAAATGTTGATGTGTTCCTGTGTTAAGGCCACTGTAGATAATGAAAATAATGGGCTCAATAGGCTTAATAGCTAATATCTCCTATATGGTGACAAACGAGAACGCAATGCAGCGGCCTATAGTGGTCTACAGAAAAGCGTAGCGCTTACCTTCAGGCGAACGTATTTCTTATCACGTAACAAACAAAAAAAAAAACAAAAATTAGAAAGAAGAAGAAGAAATAGATTTATTTTTAGAAAATGACGACGCACAGACATACATAATATTAAAAATAAAGAAATAAAACTTATGCTAAATCAATACAAGCTAAAAATGTACGGCACTCCTTCACCAAACTAGGATGACCACTCAGCATTGTGCCGTACCGGAAATCGAAATTACCGTCACAGCGCTGTTTTTCAAGGTCAACCCCTGTGACATTACCACGTCACCTCAGTTAATGATAAACCAAAAAGAAATAAAAAATCTATACTTATAATAAAACTGTAACAGGTCCAATTCTGTACATTGAAGATATTTTGTAAATTATATTTGGAGGGCATTCTATAACCGATACTGAGGCCGAAAATGTATTTTTTTTAATTTTTGTCTGTCTGTCTGTCTGTATCACGGCTGAGCATCACGCCGAAACTACTGAATGGATTCAATTGAAACTTGGCATGATTTGAGATCTTACTACGAGGTAGGACATAGGATACTTTTTATCCCGTAATCTAGCACGGTTCTTTTGGGAGAAGGGATTAAAGTCAAAACGGGTAGTTGGTTATACGCTTGGTCCGATTTTATCAATTTTTCTTTATAATATAATAAATATTAGTAAGGGACACTCATAGAGAGTTGTTATCAAGGTTTTGTAATCGATCGGGTTAAGCAACGTTAGGAAAGGTCATTAAATAGATGGGTGACCGTTTAAGGCCATTTGAACTAAACGGGTCTGTGCTTCGGAGAGCAAGTAAAAAGTGGGTCCCAGTTTTTAACCGACTATAAAAAATGAGGTTATGTATTCGATGCAAATGTCTGTTATTCAAAGTTTAGTTAACGTAAAAATAGCGCAGGCGGAGCTGCGTGGGTCAGCTAGTGTTATATAAACCTCAAATAAACACAGCACATAAGGAATAATCATAGTATATATAAGTTGTTTACTTGAAAGTCCAAACATTCAGCATACTTGTATTAACGCTAGTTAGTAATTACACTATCATCACCCGACGTTTCTCGACTGAAACAGTGCCCGAGTTAATTTATCAGTCAGACAGTATAAATTGAATTTAATTTTACCTTAAGAGACAGTGATTTTAATAACAATAATCTTGTTCATTACTTATCAACGTTTCGAGGTTAGTTGGGTTCAATTACTGTGATATCGCACAACGCAATATGGAGCATGAGATTGCTGCATTTATGTGGTTTATATACATAAGATTACTCTGTCTTATACGGGCTGACTGGTTTAACATGGGCACATACTCAAGGATACAACAATTCATGGTCTTAAGTAACTTCATCATCAGCCGGAAGACGTCCACTGCTGAACAAAGGCCTCCCCCATGAACGACAATTTGTCATTTGCATCCACCGGTTGCCTGCGACGCGAACAATGTCGTCGGTCCACCTAGTGGGAGGCCTGCTTACGCTGCGTCTTCCAGTTCGTGGTCGCCACTCGAGAACCTTTCTTCCCCAACGGTTATCGGTTCTACGAGCGATGTGGCCTGCCCATTGCCACTTCAACTTGTATATTCTACGAGCTATTTCGTTGACCTTGGTTCTTCGGCGAATATCCTCATTCCGGATTCTGTCGCGCAAAGAAACTCCAAGCATATCTCTCATAGCTCATTGTTTGACTCTGAGCCTCTCCAAAAATAATAATATAAGTAAATAAATAATAAATATATGTGTATAAATGTAATAAATACCTACCTTTAAATATCAAAGAAAAAAAAACTTTAATTACAATAATGTGCAACCTTGCACTAGATGTCTTCCGTCTTCGGAGTCACTGGACGTTCGGGGTGTCCTATCTTAGGACGTCTATCGAGTACGGCGGCGACTCTGAGAAGGACGGCGGGGTTGCGACCTCCGTCCCCGTGAACATCGTGTCTTATTCCCAGGGCGCTACAATGCGCCTACCAGCGGCGGGCTCAAAGCCAACGCACTGAGGGGCCCCTGGTGCAGATCCCACCGGAAAGCCCTGGGGTCCCCTCCCATGTGCCGATGCGACAGCCGCAGGGGTTTTAGTGGGTAAGAATCCCACATACCCCAGTCGAGCCCCACAGCTCCCGGGGACCTTTAGAAGATATCCCGTTGAAGATTTCCGCGTCAAAAAAAAAATAAGTTGTCTTCCGTGTTCGGATTCAATGGACGTTCGGGGTGTCTCTAGGATGTCCATTGAGTGCCGCGGTGACCCCCGTCCCCGTGAGCATCGTTTCTGTTTCCCGGGGGGCCACAATGCGCCTTCCAGCGGTGGGCTCAGGCACTGAGGGGCTTCTGGTGCGGAACCCACCGTAGAGCCCTGGTGTCCCACGTGCCAATGTGACAGCCGCAATGGTCTCAGTGGGCAAGAATCCCATATACCCCGGTTGAGCCTCAAGAAGCAGTGAAATTCTTTCGGCTAGTGATGACTAATTTCCATTACGATATACACCGTCGTGATACTCATGTTGATATAAGAGAAATAATGTAATCATCATCATCATATCGAAATACGTCCACTGCTGAATAAAACGCCTCCCCCTTAAAGGGAGGTGTTGCCATAATCCCCATACTTGGCAGGCGTCTTGAGGATCCCAGTATAGGTGGTAGATAATCCAATAGAAAGACGGAGCTACCCGCCTTCTTGATTTCCCTTAGTCGCCTCTTACGAACACCCAACGTGAGGAGATGGGAAGGTTCTATTCTTACCTGGACGTCCCAAGGGTAAATGTAATATTGCCACTACATTGCGTTAAAATGTTCAAATTGATTATTTTTATTAACCGACTTCAAAAAAGGAGGAGGTTCTCAATTCGTCTGTATATATATTTTTTTTCTATGTATGTTCGCGCATAACTCTGGCAATTATCAACCGATTTGAAAAAATCTTTCTTCCATCCATTCTTTAATCCGTTAATTGGGTCCCATAAAAAAATTATTGCTTAGTAATAAGTAGAACCTGAAAAAACAAGAATGGTGACTGCGCACTGAGAGCTGCAAGAAAGCCTATATAAATGACGTTTTAGTCGCTCGGACTCGCTCGGTCGGACAAAAATAGTCATAACTCTGGCAAATATTTACCAATTTCAATGATTCTTTTTTTATTCGAAAGAAGAAACCACTGTATTGAATCTGTATGAATTTTATTACAACCGGATAAGAACTTCCTGGAGGACCATGAACGATGTGGAGGAATTTATCTGGTAAAAACCATAAAACTGATGTTCTCCATTACATTGCTCTGACAATTATGAACCGATTTCGATGATTCTTTTTTTATTCGAGAGAGTAAACTACTATGATGTTTCCATGCAAATTTCATTACGACCGGATATTTTTTTCTGAAGAAACATGAATTATGTAAAACTATGTAGACGATAATGTGATCATAACCTACCTAGATAATTTTACGGTTTTCGATGGTTCAATCTTTATATATGAAAATATCACTAAAAAGTTTAAAATAAAATCTTTTAAAAAAAAAATTGAACCGACTTCAATATCACTGAAAAGTATAAAATAATTTAAATATTATTGAAGTTGGTGCCAAATATACACAGCAGGTACGCTAACACCAACTTCAATAATATTTAAATTATTTTATACTTTTCAGTGATATTGAAGTCGGTTCAATTTTGTTTTAAAAAGATTTTTAAATGTACCTAATTACAGACACATAATTTAGTGACACAGTGATAACAAAATGTGATCAAACCGAGTAATTCGGTAGCGTAATTAGTGTAATAGCCTTGAATAATTTTGATTAGAAGAAATTCGACCGGCCACTAATAGATACTGCTTGTTATATAATTTAATTAGTTCTCTTATCCAAATGTACGTACATCTAGTCATCATCATCATCAGCAGCCGAAACGTCCAATGCTGAACAAAGGCCTTAACCTTAGAAGGGAAGGGTTGCCACAATCCCCACGCTTGACAGGCGCCTTGGGGATCGCAGTATAGGTGGTAGGTAATCCAATAAAGAAGACGCTGTTGCCGCGTCTTCTTGTTTTCTCTTACGGAGACCCAACGGGAGGAGATGGAGATATGTTTAATATGTGTTTTAAAATAAAGAGAATTACATACTTACCTCTCCACTCCGAGTTGACATGACCACTGCGGCAGTGCTTAGCCGCTGGAAAGGTATTTTACATGTTCAGCCATTTACGCGGGAGATATTATAGTACACCAACTTCTTGCGTAGACACAAGTGCAATCTCTTCTATACTCTCAAAATCCCCTGTGGGAGGCGCAGGAGACTGACTTTTTACATGCCCATCCGTTGTGGGAATCATCTTACTTTCCTGGCAATCAGGTCATCGGCCTGTATGTTAGTAGTAGTAGTGTAGTAGGACAATGAGAAACAACTACACAAAGTGGTTTCTCCTAGCGAGATTTGAACCTGCGACCTCTGGTTTGCAAAGCAAGTCGTCACATCCCGTTGCATAGATTTTGTATTAAAATTAGATTTATGCTAATTGACCATAATAATTAATAATCCATTAACGACCGCTGAGTGCCGCATTTAGTATTTGACTTGGTATCAGACCTAATAGCGTGTATTAAAAATATTAGGTATAAAAAAAAACTTATCGAAGTCTCAGAAGACCGTCGGGGCGTCGGGCGGGTAGCTTTTTCTGCCAACGTATAAGCTTGGCCATACAAAGAGGTAATGCCGCCAGTCTTTTAGGTATCCAGTGCGGCGACAACTTGGAGGAAGGTTTTTACCTAGTTTTAAAACTGTAAATATTAGTTTTAAAAAATGCTTCAAAATAGGTTCAACGTAAATAACTACAGTGTCAAGAAAAAAAGAAAAAATATGTAAAAACCACATCTTGAAATTAATTAATTAGCCAGAAGCTAGCACGATTAGTCTACATTACAGTCTACAAACGCAAGACATTGGAATTAATGTCACTGGCCGTAGGCAAAATGTTTACTTACAATAATTTTACTTGGCTTCAATATAATAAATTTAGTATTTAAATAAAATACACTTCATGCCAATCGAAAATAAGTCGATACTAAATTTGTCTTACTACAAAATAATCTTTAAATTGTTCATATCATAGTTCCTCTATAGTTTCTCTATAGTTTGTTATAGTTCATAGTTCCTCTCCATCCAAAGGTTGCCTGGTAGAGATCACTTTTAGTGATAAGGCCGCCCATTGTTTCATTCTATTTTACTGTTTTTTTTTTTTTCTTGTATTTTTGTGTTTTTTAATGATGGTGGAACAATAAAGAATTATCTATCTATCTATCTATCTATCATATCTAGAAATAATAAAAATTGACAGCAAATAAAAAACTTAAATATAGGATGTTATTAGTTTGATAAATACTAATTAATTCAAGAATCAAATCAGTTTCCTTATCATTAAAATTATCAATGCATAAAGTTTATTAAGATAACCTTTACTGTATTTAAAATAGCAGACCAAATTCAATTATGTAATCGTATTTTAATTATCGTTAATATTCCTGATAATTATTGTTATAGCAACGTTTAATACGCACACATTTAGCAAAATTTTATTTAAATTTCCTTAATATAATTAAGTAATAATTATTTTCATGGCCCGTCTAGTGGTTAGACACCCTATCCGCTAACCGATGGGTCGTGGGTTCGATTCCCACCAAGTGTCTGGGTGTTATTTATCTATTTAAGTACGTATTTACAAAAAAAAGTATTTAGGTATTAGTATCCGTTGTCTGGTTTCCATAGTACAGGATCTGCCTAGTTTGGGATCAGATGACCGTGTGTGGATTGTCCCAAGATTTATTATTATGTAAGTGCATATGTTTAAAGGTAGGTATTTTAGCAGTGAAAATTGATTTTAAAAATGTATGACCGTAGTTACCATATTCTCTTGCACGTGAGTGTTAATGTATAAATAAAAATAAATAAACACACTGTCTTATTACGAAAAGCAGTTTAACGTCAAAACTAGGTTTAGACTGAGGAAAACATTATTTTAACCTGTGTTTAAACCTAGGTTTTTCGCGCCTTTCGTAATAAGACGGAGAGTGTTCAATTTGGCATTTTCTATTAAATTTTTTTTTACTAAGTAGGTACCTGTATTACTGCACCTGTATTATTTTTTCATGGCTTGTCATAATTGGCAGATGTAAAAATTTGCATGTGGAGATAGGTACCTATAGGCCGACCGTTTAACTCGCGTATCGCCTGCGCGGTAAGAAGGGAGCGAGGGGAGATGTTAGCGGATGGGTGAAAGGGGTGCGCGGAGCAGAGAGCTTACGTCAAGTGCGGCAGTGCGCTGGCTGTGCTCGCAGCGCGCGGTTGGTGTTTTTGTTACGGACGCTTGAAGATAAACGCACAAGGTATACGACTGCCAAGATAAATCTCAAGATGAATCGCTCTTCCAGTTTTGCGAACAAAATTAACAAGCAAGCTAAACAAATAGCATACAATGTATATTCCTTTTTTAAAGCCAGAAAACAAGATCATAATTCTACAGAGTATCTTGAAGACGTAAACCTAAACAAACTTGTTGCTAAAGCTACAGGACTTTCGGTGACTACCATATGTAAAATAATAAAAGAAGGAAATGAACTGAAAGATGAACAAAATAATGTAAATTTTAAATCACCAAAAAAAATTAAACAAATCCGAAAGAAAAAAATTGAAGTTGACAGTTTTACAGAGGGCGTTGTTAGAAGAAAAATAACTCAATTTTATACGGTTTATAAGAAGGTTCCTACATTAAAAATTTTGAATGCGAAACTCAGAGAAGAAGGAATTTTAAATTGTGGCCGACAATATTTGAGAACATTGATTCATAGTTGGCTTTCGATTTAAGAAATGTCAATCAAAAAGAAAATTACTGATTGAACAACCAAACATCGTATCGTGGCGGTGGCGTTATCTTAATGCGATAAAGAAGCACAGAAGAGATCAAAGAAACATTGTTTACCTCGATGAAACATATGTCAATTCGTCATTAAATGTACCGGCGTGTTGGCAATCCAATGAAGAACGAGGGGTGCTGTCGCATATTGGCAAAGGGCCACGTTTAATTATTGTACATGCTGGTGGACAAGCCGGATTTATCGATGGAGCTCTTTTAATTTTTAAATCCAAAAGCAAAACCGGAGATTATAATAATAATAATAAATTCTTTATTTTCAAGTATCACGACTCATAGTGTTAGGTAACAATATTCATTTGCTAAATAATAGTTAGTAAATAATGTATAAATATTATATAACAATATTATATTAATAAATCATTCCTTCAAAATTCCAGCTGCAATTTTGGAGCAACGATTTATAATGCAACAGTCCAGTCTATCAGCAATCATACCCAGAATGCTGTTAGCGCTTTCCCGCGCCCTGCGCACCAGGGATGCGCATCTTTTTCGCATTATTGCAAAAAAGCAGTCAACATGCAATTCAGCAAACATCCCTGATGCACTACAGAAGCGAGGTAGCCCCATCAACACTCTAAAGGCGTTGTTGTACTGTACATATGTTGTTTACAAAATTCATATCATAGCGATATGAATTTTGTAAACTTCAGCAAATGGACTAAAGAAAAGCTATTGCCAAATTTACCGCCAAGCTCAGTTATTGTTATGGATAATGCCGCATACCACTCGGTACAAGAGGACAAAAAGCCTACAATGACATCCACAAAAGCCACCATGCAAACCTGGCTGCAAAGACACAATGTTGAATTTGATACGTCTCTAAGAAAATGTGATTTATTGAATTTAATCAAACAACACGCGACAGAAAATATTTACAAAATAGATGAAATTTTAAAGGCGGCAGGTCATGAAGTCTTACGACTGCCTCCATATCACCCAGACCTGAACCCCATCGAATTGGTTTGGGGGGATATCAAAGGACAGCTCGCAAAAATTGAAATTGATTCTAATTTAGACAAAAAGAAAAATACACTGGAACAGTTATTTGCCGAATTCTCTGTAGAAAAATGGGTTAACTGCGATAAACATGTACAAACTATTGAAGATGAATATTGTCTGCACGATCGCATCGTTGATGAAGAGATGGACCGATTTATTATTAATTTGCAAGATTCTGACTCCTCAAGCTACACAGACAGTGATGATGATTCAAGCGATATGAATATTAGTGACGAATAGTCCTATAAAAAATTTATCTGTGG
The DNA here is from genome assembly GCA_911728495.1 of Furcula furcula. Classification (NCBI taxonomy): domain Eukaryota; kingdom Metazoa; phylum Arthropoda; class Insecta; order Lepidoptera; family Notodontidae; genus Furcula; species Furcula furcula. The sequence continues at coordinate 9,951,307 of OU452244.1, read as the reverse complement.
TTAAATATTTCTTAAACGGAGTTAATTATTGTTTTATGATTTTGTACCTATGAAGCTATTATAAAATATTTGTAAAACTTAAAAATAAATACTTAAAAAAAAGATACTTTTTATTTTATTCTTTACCAACAATGTCTATCTCGAGATAAATCTTTGGATTATTGACTCCGTGTGTAGCGTTACCCGCCCCCGCTCCCTTCTTACCGCGCAGGCGATACGCGAGTTAAACGGTCGGCCTATAGAAGGTACCTATAGGCCGACCGTTTAACTCGCGAATCGCCTGAGGGGGTAGAAGGGAGCGAGGAAGGATGTTAGCGGATGGGTGAAAGGGGTGCGCGGAGCAGAGAGCTTACGTCAAATGCGGCAGTGCGCTGGCTGTGCTCGCAGCGCGCGGTTGGTGTTTTTGTTACGGACGCTTGAAGATAAACGCACAAGGTATACGACTGCCAAGATAAATCTCAAGATGAATCGCTCTTCCAGTTTTGCGAACAAAATTAACAAGCAAGCTAAACAAATAGCATACAATGGATATTCCTTTTTTAAAGCCAGAAAACAAGATCATGAATCGATATGAATATTAGTGACGAATAGTCCTATAAAATTTTTATCTGTTTATTTCTTAAACGGAGTTAATTATTGTTTTATGATTTTGTACCTATGAAGCTATTATAAAATATTTGTAAAACTTAAAAATAAATACTTAAAAAAAAAGATACTTATTATTTTATTCTTTACCAACAATGTCTATCTCTAGATAAATCTTTGGATTATTGACTCCGTGTGTAGCGTTACCCGCCCCCGCTCCCTTCTTACCGCGCAGGCGAATCGCGAGTTAAACGGTCGGCCTATAGTCACCTTTAACCTAGATTTAACAAATACATATATTTTATCATGCATATCACTGGCCGGTTGCGGGTATTGGTCGTTACCTTTTTTTACCCGACTACGGAACGGAGGGAGGGTTACGATTTTAACAAGAATGTATGTATGTAAGTATGTATGTATGTTCATCTGTTCCCGCATATCTTCTAATCTACTTAACATAATTTGACAAGTAGGGTGTCGTTAGAAGCGTCTTGATTGTCCGCTGGTTATAGGCTATATAATATCACATTATTAGACTGCGATTTTATCCGTAGTCGGGTTTTAGTTTTAAAACTTATTACTTGTTACCTTACAGCTTCATGACAGATAAGTTAAGGCTTAGCACGCACTGCGAATTATATCCGCGCGCTTTTTAATCTCGCGGTTTATATTTCTTGTATCGGATTTCACCTAACACTCACTGAAAATAGATATCCGTGCGATTTTTTCAGTTCTGTACAGTATTCGGCCGAGACGCATGTCTAAATAACAGAATTAAAATCTTGCCTGAGCGTCTGAGCGCCAACTCCGCGCGACATTCATATGATGCCATGTGTTACAGAATTGCGCTAAAAAACCACGCGGATGTTATTCGCTGTGCGGACTTAGCCTTATAAAGCTCTTTACGAGCACGATTTTACGCAAACATGCGCTGTCAATGACAATATTCAGTACGTCTTCCTAAATATGGAAATAATACTACAAACACGCTTTCCGTGAAATGGTTACTCACAAGGAAAACGAGCGAGATTTACTAGCACCTTGTCTCAAAGATATAAGGTAGATATAAGGTTAAGAATTCGGTCATTTTATGTAAAGTACCTATTTACTGGCTCGTACGACCGTCCAGCTACCACCAAGTCAAGAATGCTTAGTATCCTGGAGAATGCTTGGCGGCAGCCATGCAGTAGACATTGTTCTGTACCGCGTGATTAGCTATAGAAATTACGGGCTCAAGATACTTTAATATTATCTAACGCTTCGGGTGACGAGCGGCAGTATACTGCATTTTTTTTTTGAAAGGACTATCCACACACGGTGATCTGATCCTAAACTAGGCAGAGCCTGTACAATGGAAACCAGACAACTGATACTAAAACTTGACGGGCCCGTTGGTCTAGTGGTTAGTGACCCTGTCCTCTAACCGATGGGTCGTGGGTTCGATTCCCACCAAGTGTCTGGGTGTTATTTATCTATTTAAGTATATATTTACAAAATAAAATGTATATAAGTATTAGTATCAGTTTTCTGGTTTCCATAGTACAGGCTCTGCCTAGTTTGGGATCAGATGACCGTGTGTGGATTGTCCCAAGATATTATTATTATTATTAAAGTACATACTTAAATAGATAAATAACACCCAGACAGTTGGTGGGAATCGAACCCACGACCCATCGGTTAGCGGACAGGGTGTCTAACCACTAGACCAACGGCCCGTCTATGGGCAGGTGGATCGCTTACCAGCAGAACTTTCAGCCTATTCTGTGCCCTGTGGTGCCTTTCCCCTTCTAAAGTTCTAGAAATATATTCAAAGGATAACACTTAAAGTTACCCGTGGGGTGTCCAGGTAAGAATAGAAACCTCCCATCTCCTCCCGTTGGGTGCCCGTAAGAGGAGACTAAGGGAAAAGAAGAAGACGAGCAGCGGCGTCTTTCTATTCCATTACCTACCAGCCTACCACCTATATTGCTATCCCACGACGCCTGCCATACGTGGGAAATATGGCAACCCCTCCCATATAAGGGATGCCTTTATCCAGCAGTGGACGTCTTAAGGAACACTTAAAGTAGATAATTTTGATTAAATCAAAAAAATATTATTTCTCAACGTGTCGTCGCGTCGTCCGTCAAATATAATTCAAGGCCTGTTATTCACCGCATTAAGAAAACGTTGACGTGTGTAATTTGCTAGATATTAAAATAATAATTATCTCATATACCTTACATCGAAATTAACGTGTAATAAAACATTTACAACTACAAGTTGTTCACGTATTTTAATGATTTTCGTATATTTAAAATGCTCGAATTACGCTTATTTTTAAGATACCTGGAAATCAAAATAAACATATAACTAGATTCAACTAGGTAATTGTTCACACATAAAGACCTGTCAAGGCGTCTGCGAGTCTCACATGCCCGTATTGGCGAGCAGCCAAGCCTTGAGTTATGAATATTTGATGTAATGAGCTTTCTGCCTGTTTATTTTTAGAGTAAAAGTTACCTCAAACGATCGAGTTGACCTAGCGACAATGACCTGGTATTATGAATTGATAAATAGATTGTTTGTGTACATTTATTTTAGTCTCTTGTTAGTCAACTTAGTAAAGAGAAAAGTAGGACCGTTCGTCTAATAGTAAGCGTCAAGCATGGACAGCTGTCCTACCGCTCGTCACCCAAGACATAATTAAGTCTCTTGAGCCCGTTTTTTTCCAGCTTCAGTCATCATTATGATCACCAGCCGGAAGACGTCCACTGCTGAACAAAGGCCTCCCCCTTAGACCGCCACAATGACCGACAATTTGCCATTTGCATCCACCGGTTGTCTGCGACGCGAACAATGTCATCGGTCCACCTTTTTTTTATTTTTTTGACGCGGGGGAAATCTTCGAAAGATCCCCGGGAGCTGTGGGGCTCGACCGGGGTATGTGGGATTCTTACCCACTAAAACCCCTGCGGCTGTCGCATCGGCACATGAGAGGGGGAACCCCAGGGCTCTCCGGTGGGATCTGCACCAGGGTCTCAGTGCCTTGCCTTTGAGCCCGCCGCCAGGGCGCGCATTGTAGCCCCCCGGGAACCTGTCACGGTGCTCACGGGGACGGGGGTCGCAACCCCGCCGCCGTCCTCCTCGGAGTCGCCGCCGTACTCAATGGACGCTCAAAGGGCCCACACCCCGAGCGTCCAGCGACTCCGAAGGTGTCGTCGGTCCACCTAGTGGGAGGCCTGCCAACGCTGCGTCTTCCGGTTCGTGGTCGCCACTCGAGAACCTTTCTTCCCCAACGGTTATCGGTTCTTCGAGCGATCAGCTTCAATAGCTGGAAAGAAATCCTGACTTATTAACGTATTGCTGCTTGGCATTAGAACGTTTAATAAAACGTTTTTTTTTTTTTTGTTGGGGAGTTAACTTTCGGTCTCCGGAGGGGCGTTAAATGGGTTGTGTGGACTTCTAGACTTCGTGAATAGACTTTGGACACTAAGTTCGGACTTTACCCATCTCTGAAGCGGTGCATAAGAGTAGGTCCTTTACGCACCCCCGTGTACTGCTTGTAGAAGTCGTTGGTTGAGAAACGCATTATGTGACGAACAGTGAGAAGGCAAAAACATTAAGTATAAATCTGTGTAAATAAATTATGTAGGTTTGTATTCTAGTATGGTGGGTCACGGAGACAACGTCCGCTCGAAATTGAGCAGTCCGACTGCCAAGGCCAAAATGGAGCAATCCAAGGATATTTAGGTACATACGAATAGACATGCTAAAGAGAACAAAATTATCGTCTGAATACTTGTTACCAACTGGTAATAAGTAATTTTCTTTAGTCTGGTGTGTACCCAAATAATAATACAAAAAAACCTAAAAAATCTGTATAATTTCGAAATATGGTATTTCTTTGAAAGGAAACTATTGAAATGAAACTAATTTTACGGATTATATCGCGGTTTATTCTTGATTTTAATTACCCGAACGTTTCGAATACTTTACAGCATTCATGGTATGCAGGAGTATACAAACTGGATTGTGACTGTGGGCTCTCATACATCGAGCAAACAAAACGATCAGTAAAAACTCGGGTAAAAGAACATATAGCTGACGATAAACATCGACGCTATACAAAGTCTGCAGTCTGTGAACATGTTCAGGATCGCACCCGCCATTATATTAGATTTGACAAACCACAAATCCTCGCAAAAGAACAGCGCTACCTACCAAGGATGATTCGAGAGGCTATTGAAATTAAAAAGCATCCAAATTTCAATAGAGAAGATGGCTGGGTGCTACCACCAGCTTGGGATCCCGTGATAAACATAGTCAAATCCAAAGACAAGCATTCCACTGCAAGACCTCAAGACACTGTAAGCTCTTTCTGCGTAGATCGGACTAACAATAATAATTAGAAGACCTGAGGGTACCCTAAGACAACGATGACATTTGGACAGCTATCACCTCAGTCCGCCCGTGACCATGAATGCTGTAAAGTATTCGAAACGTCGGGTAATTAAAATCAAGAATAAACCGCGATATAATCCGTAAAGTTAGTTTCATTTCAATGTGTAGTATTCGCGTAAATATCAGAAATCATTATATGGTATTTCTATTGCGCTATATTATATTTTCAACAATTCCAGGCGTAATTTGGATCTTGTTAAGACGGTCTAATACAGCGACTTTATGTACAGCTCCAAGCTGCGTTGCGTAACTAAGGGAACTCTTAAGGGCTAGGGCACGCACCATGGATCCAAATGGGTCGAAGTGCGTTCCGGTGGTTGCCGGGCCCGATTTTATAGCCACCAACAATAGAATAGAATACAGCGACTTTAAAACGATTAAAAAATCTGGAACATTGAGATTAGATAATACTATGATGTCAAGTTCACTCACAGAAGTTTTTTTTTTGGGTTACTTAGAGTTCAACGTTCGGTAAAGGTTTTGATAACCTTTAAACAAGTATATCACAGTGCACATACACATACTTATCAAAATCTATTCGTCAGCTAATGAGGCAATTATATCAATTAGTTATTTTTATTTGTAGTCTAACTGATAGTAAGTAATATAACTAAATTACGAGTAGGTACGGTGTTTTTGGTAACATTATTTCGTTTGTAATTCAATTATATCTTCCATTGTTTTTCTTTTGACGCATACAATAATTAATTTTATCTTCAAAACATTTTCGTCTTCATAATTGTATTTATGTAGCTAAGTAGGAACTGTTCTGAACCTCTAATTTAGCAATAAAAAACCCAAGGTTTCGAATTACAACAGTCGTAAAAAGAAGATACGACGACAGACTATGTTTAAGAAAAATTACATACCTATTTGAATACATCTAAATTATTGTACTTACTAGCTGACCCACGCAGCTCCGCCCGCGCTGCGTTTACGTTAACTAAACTTTCAATTATATACATTCGCATAGAATACAAAACCTCCTTTTTTAAAGTCGGTTAAAAACTTGGACCCACTTTGTACTTGCCCTCCGAAGCACGGAGACGTTTAGTTCAAATGGCGTTAAACGGTCACCCATCTATTATATGACCTTACCTAACGTTGCTTAACCTGATCGATTTCCAAACATTGTTAACAACTGTCTATGAGTGTTCCCTTACAAATATTTATTATAATTATAATGAAAAATTGTTAAAATCGGAGCAAGTGTATAACCAAGTACACATTTTGACTTTAGTAACCTCTCCCAAGGGAACCGTGCAGAATGTCGGGATAAAAAGTATCCTATGTCCTACCTCGGAGTATTAACTCAAATCATGCCAAGTTTCGTTTCAATCCATCCAGTACTTTCGGCGTGATGCTCAGCCGAGATACAGACAGACAGACAGACAAAAAAAAATACATTTTTGGCTTTAGTATCGGTTATAGAATGCCCTCCCAATATAATTTTCAAAATATCTTCAATGTACAGAATTGGACCTGTTACAGTTTTATTATAAGTATAGATTAATCTAAGTTATTAGCGTTCGTTATTCATTCGACAATTGTTTTTTTACAAGTACTTTGTTATCATAGCTATAATTTTTTTTGCTTAACAATTTTTTACCTATTTAAACACGGAGTTCCAAACAAATGTTATTTAACATCTTTTGGTAAGATGAATTCGTATACTTTAATGTGAAATCAATACAATAACTATCAATTATGTAATTAACGCTATTAATAAAATAATATATGTATAAATACATTATAATCTCCTCCTGGCCGATACGACCATAGCGACTAATCTTTCGATAGATCAGCCATCTACGCTGGAAATATTATAATGCACAAGTACAAAACACAAAACAGTGCATAGACACAAAAGCACTTTCTTCCTTTTACCTCTCACAATCCGATGGGACGGGAAACCGACATGACCGGAGACAGACCAGGCGCAGGACCGACTTTTTACATGCCCATCCGACGGATCATCTTACTTTACAGACAATCAGGTGATCGGCCTGCATTCTCCTAGCCAGTAAGGAACAACTAATACACAAAGTAGTTGCTCCTCGCGCAAGAGAGATATTTAGATATCGTTATATAGTATGTACAGACTCGATCATTTTTGAGGTGATTTCCTTTTATTTTATAGTGAATATAATGTGGTAATACCACATATGAATGCAAAAAAAAACCCATTGCATCAACATTTTAAAATTGAAAAAAGAAATCAAGTATGAATTGTAAACATGACAAAATATGAGTCTGACGTCTTCATTGCTTGCTATAAATCTTTCTCAAGCACTGGCATGAGATTTGGCTTGCAAAAAGCCATGTTGACGCACATCAATACTGTCAAGTACCGTTTTGCGGAGTGAATAATAAATGTCAGATGTATGTAAATTAGTAGAGCATTCGCGAAAGCGTAGGGAGGTAACTTTTTTTTAATGCTTGTAGGGTAAACACATGCATATTAACGTCGTCGCGTCGTTGCAATTCGAGAAAAAAATGTCCTTCATTTGAACCATGGATGAATGAACTAAAGGATAAACAACCTCCATAGAAAACAGCGTACCACGTTTTTTAGTTCTCAATTTGTGCATAGATGGCACTAAGAGTCTCATTTTTGTAGAATTTACAAAAAAAATACACATATTGTAAAATCAGCGCCATCATTTCAACTAAAAGTAATGCTAAAGCCCCCTTCATTTCACTTCGAACACTTCGAATTGACGAAACAAAAAATGTTTTTTGTCTGCCAACAAAGTGTGTTTTTTTAATTTATGCGGGCAAAGTATCAACTGTGAGCGAAGTCTATAAGGTGACATGTGTGTCTTATTTGAAAACATGAGGTTTACGCGAGCCTGTTCATTCTCCAGTAACATCAAGTCTCAGACCGTCATCTCGGATGTACCTACTAATCAATCTCTGCAGCTGTCATTTCGTTGTTATTTATACTGTGGTGTTACGTGTACTGCAGCGATTTGTTATATATGTAGCTCTTAGTCGTAGTCTTATTACTTTAGTCTTCTTATTATTTTCCTAGTGGTTCTCAACCATCAATCAGTCCTGCATCCATTCCATCGCTATAAAACTTCACTAAGTTTGGTTGTGGACGAATGATATAAAAAATAATTTAATTTGGTATTATAAAGTTGACCACAAGCTAATAATTTCACTTAAAAATAGATAATATGTGATCATTTATTCAATGCAATTACATAATCGTTTCCAATTATCGTATTAAAAAGCTGAAGAACGACTCTAGTAGAAATTTACATAATTATTAAACAGTCAATTAATTGCGTCACACACAGTCCATTTTCATTAGCAACACGATCGTGAAGTGAAATGTAGGTAGATAGGTATTAATAATAATTATAATAATATCTTGGGACAATCCACACACGGTCATCCGTGTCCCAAACTAGGCAGAGCCTGTACTATGGAAACCAGACAACGGATATTAATACTTATATACTTTTTTTTTTGTAAATACTTACTTAAATAGATAAACAGCACCCAGACACTTGGCGGGAATCGAACCCACGACCCATCGGTTAGCAGACAGGGTGTCTGACCACTTTTTTTTTTTTTTTTTTTGACGCGGGGGAAATCTTCGAAAGATCCCCGGGAGCTGTGGGGCTCGACCGGGGTATGTGGGATTCTTACCCACTAAAACCCCCGCGGCTGTCGCATCGGCACATGAGAGGGGAGACCCCAGGGCTCTCCGGTGGGATCTGCACCAGGGGCCCCTCAGTGCCTTGCCTTTGAGCCCGCCGCCGGGGGGCGCATTGTAGCCCCCCGGGAACCTGTCACGGTGCTCACGGGGACGGGGGTCGCAACCCCGCCGCCGTCCTCCTCGGAGAGGGTGTCTGACCACTAGACCAACGGGCCCGTCAACCCCGCCGGCCGGCGGGCCGGGCGTCGGGCGGTATGACTTTATACGAGATATCTACACTAATATTTATTTACATCGCTTGACTGAATCCCACTCGACGTGTTTTGTCACCACTTGTCTAATAGAAATAAACAACTGTTTAGATACACATTGACCAAAAATAATATTTGTGACCTACTTTAAGCTATCGAAAATATATTCTTTTTGATGATGTGAATCTAGCTTTGCGTAAGCAAATTGTCATTGAATGTAATCGGTGGCAATAAAATAAAAAAGAATAAAGCTGGTTCCAGACTACGCTATAATATAATAGCAAATAGTATATAGCTCATAGCACAACAATATCGCGCACCATACATTGTTATGGACACGTTCACACTGTACTGTACTATATATTACGCGATATTATCCCAAGCATTTATAGTATATCGCTCGTTTCGCTTGTGGGACGGCCGGGGGTGAGGGAGGAAGAAAAGGGGGCCGCGCGATATAACACAGCATGAACTCAGCACATCGCACCAATTTATAGCGTATAGTAAGCCATACGGCTTACTATACGCTATAAATTGGCCATACGGCCATACGGCTTACTATACGCTATAAATTGGTGCGATGTGCTGAGTTCATGCTGTGCTATATCGCGCGGCCCCCTTTTCTTCCTCCCTCACCCCCGGCCGTCCCACAAGCGAAACGAACGATATACAATAAATGCTTGGGATAATATCGCGTAATGTGAACGCCATGCTATATAGTATAGCATTAGGTTCTTCTTTGCTATACTATATAGCTCAATAGTATAGCGTAGTCTGAAAACCGCTTAATGCACCGTTGGATTTTCTACTTGCAAAACACGTGACATAATATCGTCCATAGCCTGAATAAAGCGATCACAAAAAAAACGTCTGCAACATTGTAATAGAATCTTCGAAAATACGAGGAAAACTGTCTAACAATTCGATCGCTTTATATTCAACTGCAGGTAAATTGAACTTGTGACCCGAGCCAGGCCATTGCTCTTAGCCACTATTAGGCACGCCACATTAAAATTCGGTTAAGAATACCAAGTCAATTTATTCTTCATTGATCAAAATTATTTAAACTTTTCGGTTCCAAGAACAGTTACCAGTTCCTGCTAGTGCTGTGGTATTATTAGTCAAAAAATCATTAATTACGTCGACTTATTTAGTCGGAAATATTGCCTTTTAAGTGATAGATAAAATATTATGGGTATGTAAATTTGAGTGCTTTTGAAATAGGTATATTCTGCCAAATGGAAGACGCAGCAGGATTAATCCTGGTACCGTTTCTGTCCTCAATATAAATAGCATTCACTTACCTACTACTTAATATTTCTATTGACTGTATTGACATGACTTAAACGTGAAATATTAAATACTAAGTACTTTTCACAGTTACAACAGATATATGACATATGTGTATAACTATGGAAAATATAATAAAGAAGTTTGAGGTTGAAATATCATATAAATATTTTGAATTTAATTCAATATTTTGCTCGAAGTAAATATAAATCCGTGATTTTGCTTGACTAACCACCACATTTTCAATAATAAAGTGCATGTATTATCTCTATTGTAGATATATAAAAAAAGTCACATAGAAGACAATAATAGTCTCTTTGACATTTATAGCAAAAACAACGGCAACGCTGGGTCAATTCTTGGAGATATCAGTCATTGGGAATCAATTCGATACGATCGTGATATGTCAGGATGCATTGTCCTCGCCTCAAATTTGCTTTCACTTTTTATTCTCAAGAACAAATAAATGTGCGGTTTTAAATATACCTACTTAAGACTTAAAGGCATTGAAGTGATATCTGAACGGTCCCTTGCACAAAGGACTTCATCAGCAGTCGAAAAAACGTCCATTGCCGAACAAGGCTTCCCACTTCGAAGGGAGGGGTTGCCATAATCCCCACGCCACGCCGGTAGGTAATCCAATAGAAAGACGCTGCTGCCCGTCTCCTTGTTTCCCTTAGTTGCCTCTTATGAACAACCAACGGGAGGAGATGGGTGGGTGCTACTCTTTACCCGGACACCCCACGGGACAAAGGACTTACCACCAAATATAAATTATCTACCATCTCCATTATTATTTTATTATTTAGCTATTATTAGCCGCATCCCAATTTTTCCGGCTTAAGCTGCCTACTGTTTTATCTGGGCCCAATCTGCATCTACACATATAATATTACTTGTCCTGACTGACTGAAAGAGAAAGCTGAAATTTGGACAGTAGGATCTCCTTATGATGAAAGCATCCACTAAGCAAGGGTTTTTGAAAATTTCTCTCCTAAAGGGGTTAGATGGGGTGGAAAAATATAACAGCGGGCGTAGCCGCAGGGAATTGCTAGTCATTCATAAACATCGAGCTCATCCCACCATCTCCGGCTGGGTTTGCCGCGCCGTCCGCCATCTAACTTTCGGAACTTATTCTGTGATGTTTCTAGCTCACAGTTCATTTGGCATATAGCAGATATATCCGGTTCATCAGCTATCATCTAGTAAATGTTTTTTTTAATAATAGTTACTGTTGGCCGCAGAATGAAAGCTTCAAAGCGTGTTGGACGCTAGGTCCATAACATACCGCCAGACGTGCAGCATTTCCGCTTGTATGCCAAATGCGTCGTACGAATATAAAAAAAAAACAATAATTTTATACTGTAGCGTAGCCGAATAAGGCGTGAGTCATAGTCAGACACAACTTGACACTAAAATACCTAGATCTACCTTATCTATCTCTAATCAACAGGATGTGGATACAGGTTGCGTCAAGTAGTTCCATCGAGGTCAATGTTTTCAGACATTAGCATTTTATTAGCAGTTGTTAGTGTGTTACGATATTACTAGGTCGGCTTTTTATATTAGAAAAATTATGCTACGTAATGTTAATATATTTTTAATTACATACTCTTAGCCAAGTTGTTATTACAATACGAAACGCTGTAGAATAGAAAACAAATTCATATCTCTTTACTTAGCGAAGAGATATGACATACCCATGGCTACAGGTGCTGGTGTAATAATGGAAGGATTAGGTTCTCTCCAGAATATATATAATTTTTATTCTAAAATACTAAAAACCTCATATGGGCAGCTTTTCTTCTAACACTTTTTTAACCGGCTAACCGGGTTCTCTATTCGACGCGTATGTATGTAATATTAATAAAAATGCGTAATATTCATACATGTTAGTCTATGTCTTCTAAACAAATATACCAAATTTTACGAGTGTATGTATGTATGTAGGTTTGTCCGCGGATTTCTCAGAAACTACATATCCGATTTCAAAAATTCTTTTTGCAATAGTTAGAGTATTTTTCAACTTAGGGAATAGTACAAGTTTCATCAAAATCGGTTCAGTAGTTTAGGAGATATAGACTTTTTATGTTTTAAGTAAGAGTACGTTCGAGTTGTGATACCTATTATATAGAGCTGATACCTTTTTTGGTAAAATAAAACTCACTAAAAAGTGTTAAATAAACTATTTAAAAAAAAATAACCTACTTCAAAGTAAGTAAATTATCTAAAAAACATAAAATAACAAAAATATATTGAAGTCGGTGTCAGCTAGTGTAAGTGTCAGGTAACATGATGTGCTAGCTCCGACTTCAATATATTTTTGTTATTTTATGCTTTTTAGATAATTTACTTACTTTGAAGTCGGTTTTTTTTTTAAATAGTTTATTTAAACAATTATGTATAGATATAGTATATGAATAAAGAGATAAATTAAGGTATATGTAGCATTGTTTTTTATTTCACAACTAAAGTATATACTGTTTCAATTTCACTTTTTCGGTGGCCAGAGCTAATTTTCGAATATTGCACAGACAGCCTGCAGATGCTTCTTGTAAAATCGGATCCTTGGAGCCTATCGTCTCTAGCAGGAACTGGACCACGCCCGCCTGGAGAAAAAAAATAAACACGGTGAATATAATAAAATATTTAAAAAAAATAAAAACCGACTTCAAAGTAAATTATCTAAAAAGCATAAAATAACGAAAATATATTGAAGTCGGTGCTAGCACATCATGTTAACTAAGACTAGCATGAGCTGACACCGACTTCAATATATTTTCGTTATTTTATGCTTTTTAGATAATTTACTTTGAAGTCGGTTTTTTTTTAAAATAGTTTATTTATTTCCCCAATTAGACTGCCGATTACACACTTTAAAGACATCTAATTCTGTACCGTACGCATGCATTCCTAAGCAATATTTCCCCGCGAACGCAAACGGTTGCATTTTTTGAATTTTTGCAACCGTGCACATTTATTGCCCTATATGATGATTAGCTAGAAAAAATGAATTACTTATTATAATTGGTAGAATAAATTATGATCCTCTATTGGAAATTTTGGTTACTTTCTTAAGCAGTTTCGTTTGGTTAAGTAACTGTCTTCCTCCCGCTTATAAATTGTAATAAAATCTAATACCAGTATAACTATTATAACTTATTTAAAACATAAATGCAAATTATGCAACTGGATATCTACTACACTACCTAGCTTTACAAGCGCAGTTAAAAATAAATTTGCGTATCTAACAAATAAGCTAATCGAATAATCGATAACCGAGGTAATCCAATCGATTGCGTACAGATATAACTAGGTTACTAGGTTAGTTCTATCGCCACGTGAAAGCGAACAATTAGTGTTATAGTATATTTAATTATTTTAACCAAATTCGATTGGCAGATGTCCAGAAAACAATGTCTCAGTCACCTTGGTTGTAACCGCAAATAAATTGTGAGTTCATGTTGTTTTCTGCGTATTTACTACTGTGTTCGTTGAAATAGACGATGTACTGGCTCTGGGTGCCCTGGGTGTTACTGGACTGTAGTTCTTTAGGTAGAGAGCCTACACTCCCAATAGGCTATTTCCAACCAGCCACAAATTAGCAGTTCGTATAAAACTATTACCTTTTCACACCAGTAAAGGGTGTTGTTGATAATTGGACTCAAAATGATATTTTATACAATAGATAAGCCATTATTTAGAACATAAAAAGTGAAGACACGGAATTTACTCAATTGGATAAACTAGCAGTAAGTACTGCGTTGGTAAAATGTACCAAACGTGACGTGTGCCTTTGAAAATCAAGTATAAGATATCGTTATGCGTATTTAGAAATTCACAAAGTACTGCACAAAAGTAAATAATAAAGAAGGGATATCAGACCTTAAATAATAGTGTACGTAAGTAGACTTCCTGTGCCTGCCGAGATACCCGCAATCTCACCTCCAATCCCAGTAAACTCAAATGTTTGCGGCGTAGTGCTGAAGCGCGCGTCGCGTACATTTAATACTTGGAAAAAATATTTTAATTACATGGGTCACAATTATTGGCTTCCATTAGTAGGGATGATAATAATAATAGGGAGATAAAACATATCTATGTTTCATAATATCATTGGGCTCAAAATACTAACAACTAATATCTCAGATGGTAAGTTAAGAGAGAGACGTAGATCAAACCGGTATGAGTTCCAGCTTATTGTAATTATGGTAAGTTCCACAGTATATTAATTAGCGGAAAGTTTAAACCACAGACCTTCCTCAAATAAATCTTTGCAATAACGAATTGGTTTTAAAACTCACTTACGCCATTAACATCTGCTGCATTTATTATCTTAATGATTTAGGTACCTACTTTTCGCGAAACCACGGCAGGTGGGATGCAAGGTGTGCTTTTTGAAATATTTATATTGATTCTTGTATGCAAGCCATATGCTGTTTTTTGGGGTAAAATAAGAACAAAAATGTAATTGATTAAAAATAAAATAACGGGCTAGTTTATTTTGATTTGTTTTCTTATGGGCCTTTCTCTCATTTCATGCAAAATTGGTAGAGTTAAGGACCAAGTATTTTTCTAAGAGTAAAACTATCAAAAACTACAAATAATCAAAATAATGATACAGTATTAAAAAGTAAACTCTGTATTATATTTATAGTGCATAGAAGTATCTATACTTATAATAAAACTGTAACAGGTCCAATTCTGTACATTGAAGATATTTTGAAAATTATAATTGGAGGGCATTTTATAACCGATACTGAGGCCGAAAATGTATTTTTTTTTTTCATTTTTGTCTGTATGTCTGTCTGTATCACGGCTGAGCATCACGCCGAAACTACTGAATGGATTCAAATGAAACTTGGCATGATTTGAGATCTTACTACGAGGTAGGACATAGGATACTTTTTATCCCGTAATCTAGCACGGTTCTTTTGGGAGAGGGGATTAATATCAAAATGGGTACTTGGTTATACGCTTGGTCCGATATTATCAATTTTTCTTCATAATTTTTTTTTTTTTTAACACTTATAAGCTAGTGCTTGACTGCAGTCCCACCCGATGGAAAGCGGCGACGCAATCGAGGATGGCAAAACACACTAGCTTATTAAAACTATAATAAATATTAGTAAGGGAACACTCATAGAGAGTTGTTATCAAGGTTTTGTAATCGATTGGATTAAGCAACGTTAGGTAAGGTCATTAAATAGATGGGTGACCGTTTAACGCCATTTGGACTAAACTGGTCTGTGCTTCGGAGAGCAAGTAAAAAGTGGGTCCCAGTTGTTAACCGACTATAAAAAAGGAGGTTATGTATTCGATGCGCATGTCTGTTAATAAAAGTTTAGTTAACGTAAAAATAGCGCATGCGGAGCTGCGTGGGTCAGCTAGTCTATAAATAAAATAAATAGTCTAAATTAGATTGTTTACTATGTTTTACAAATAAATGCTTCTGATTTCTGATTTCTGTTATTGTTTAGTTTCGTTCAGATCAAAAAATACCATTTTTCAAAAGTTGATTAATTTTTGTCATCATTATTTTCTACGCGAGTAAACATGTCTACGGAACGCGTGGGCTTATACCCGTCTGCACTTGCAACGAATTCCGAAGATCTGTCTGCATTGTCACGAGTTTATAAACTCAGGGTCGAATGTTCTGAAACGCCTTTTGTCATATATACTTGTTTATTACAATCATTGTATCAGCTCTAGGGTATTGATCCTGATTTGCGAAGGTCATGTTTTCGTACATTGTATTTTGAATAGCTTTTTATTCCAATAAGTGATCGTTATTAGGTCCCTAGTCCTTGACCGACCAATCAATTACCACCACTATGGCAGATATTTTGCTGCCAAGCAAAATCCGGTACGAAGAATACTGTGGTTAGTAAAATTACTAGGCTGAAAGAGACTTAACAATTATTTCTAGGGTGACAAGTGGCAGGGCATCTGTCTACAGGCAGGCAGGTTGATTACTGTCACAAGCGCATTACGTGTCTTATTCGTTACTAAAAGAATGTACTCTCGAGGTCACAAACGGTGAACCACCTTTAAGACGATAATCGCTTGCACGAGCCGGCCCAATACATGCAGACGGGGGGAAGAGTACGTAACGTCATTGAAACTTTGATTGAAAACTGGTACACCGGTACTGGTATCTTCGATAAACCAGCTAATTGCATGCTGCTTCGCATAAGCGGGTCATCGAATGTTTTCGCAATTCGAGTACGCATAACAATAGACAACGAGCGAACATTTTTCAGTCCCGTATTGACTTTTTCATTGATCGCACAGTTTGTAAATAGCGCGCCTTTGAAACAATGCTGTTTGATGTATTCTGTGAAACGCGAAGAAATCAACGATACGTTTTTGAAAACACACCGTCGCCGTCGTGTGCAGTAGAAAGAACAGCGCAGTGCGACGGCGTAAGTTCATTCGGTATTGTGAAAAAATGCATCGTTGGTGTTGCTTTTTGAATGCTTTTTGCTTGTTGAGCCGTATTGCCTATATAATAAGTTAGTATAGTTACACAATATACAACTACGGCTTAACACGTTGGGACTATTACCTTGTTAACGACGAGTAAGAACTTGGTTACCGCTGACACGTAATCGTATAATAATCTTTTAAATCCCTTGTTGTCAGAATGTCTCCATAGCGTGGATGAAGGCCACCGGGAAGGTTGATACCAGGTACCGTTTGAAGGTTTCCTCCCCAAAACAAAGTCTCCTCCTGCAAAACAAAGTCCTTGGTATAAGGGACTTTTTATGTTAGTGCCACTCCAATAGGTATCACATATTCTACCCGCTACCCGCGTACTAAGCTAATCTAGTAGATTCGCCTCTACCCGTGTTGTAAGGTAAATAGTGAGTATGAACTATCTACCCATCATGTACTTGCTTTGGGACTGCAGTCTCTGGAAACATGAGCGTTGCCTTAAGTTAGACAGTTTAGTTGTGATATTAGGAATTGTCGTGGACCTTATTGTCAACAAGTTTGAGAAATCAAATAGGCCACTTAAAAAATTAGCAGCATCCGTGGTGCCTTACGGGAGACTAGCCTTCGTTGTACCCCTGTAAGAGTCTTCCTTCTTGAGGTTGTATCGACTTTGAGTTAATTCATTGCTTGTCTGCCGCTTCGCGGGAAGTGGAATTTATGTCTTTCCAACTCCTCATATCTACTTTTTGAATTAAATTTGTTGCGGGTTCCAAGACAATTTAGCGCACCGAAGTTCAAACCTCGGTGTCTTCAATGGTGACCACTGTAGATCCTGACTTACAGGAGTAACAGTGGTGGGATTAGTACCGTTTAAATTCTGAAACCGAAGCTGTATTGGGTAAAAATTTCGTTGTGAAGTGCATAGTTCCTGGTGAAGTCCTGCTTTTTCTAAATTGCTGATCGAGAAATCGAAAACACTACATACATAGGCAAACTAGCAAGGTGGCTTCAATCCACACAGGTAGGCATAATTGACCCTCTCCCCCCCGGCAATATGGACCCCTCTGGCGAAATGCATTCACGGCTGTTGCAGCGAGTGCAATAATATCCGGATTTTTCTTTGAAGCAATAAAATACCAAATCGGCGCGGGCGGAAGAGCGCTGTCGCGCGTTAAACTCGTTCATTTTATGCGCCCGCGCACGCCACCAAGCCTCGCCATTGGTCGATGGCAGTCGCAAGATATCACACGGTATAGAAAATCCAAACAATTTGCAATTCATATGGCGGTGGGATTTCACGAAAACAAAATGTCAAGAGTATTAAACCCGTGATAATCGAATAATTTATATGTGATCTTATCAACTTATCTAACTAAATATAACACCTATTATTTTGTAATCAAACTTAATATCTATAATGTACTAATAATTTAAATTAGTTAAATGCCACCTGTAGCTGTCTTATCTATCGATTAACGGGAAAGATGCCGAAGAATTGCATACATTAAACTTTAGGACGATTATGGAATGTTAAAATTCACAAGACAAAATGTAAAATCGGGCAGTGTGGCGTCATTCGGTGCGCAAAATATTTTAATATTGAATCTATTGTATTATATTGTGGTAAGCGGTGGGGGATAAAGAACTGTTATCTATCGTTCCATAAATTTAACATACAATTGACTGCTGTACAGACTTTGCGGGGATATTTTCTTTCTCAACAACGTAGGATTTTCTGCCAAGCTGGAATAGCAGCATTTCTCGGCCGTGTCTACGTGTCTTTTGCAGTTTATTTTAAAACACTGTTCAATTTTTTATACTAGGTACTAATGCTATTGATTTCAAATTTAAAAGGGGGTTAAGTAATGCTTAGCTTACCCAGCTTCATCGCAAATGAAAAAAACAAAATCTTTTATTTTCTTATTAATACAGTCTCCTGTACCAAGAGCAAAGGGCTTCTTTGCAGATTTACTTACAGACAGAATTTTATTTTAAGTAGCGTAGTCGTTGACATATAATTAGCAATATTATCTCCGAAGTTTGGGGAGGCGAACAAATGATATAATAACAGCTAATAAAAGTTTAGGTTAATAAATATTACAGGGAAAGAAAAACTATATTTCTAAGTAGCAAAGTTTTATTAGATATCATCAAAAAAAAAATTACAAAAAATCTTAGTTTTTCGATTCTGTCTTTTTACCAACTGAAGGAATATAATGAATGTTAGTTACATTCATACTCTCGGTGCGCGAGTGCAAATCGTGCTTGACCGGTTTTATTCTTATTTGTTGTAAAAATAACTGAAAGTACTAACATTGAATGGTGGTACCATGGCGATATGGGGTTAATGTTCTTTTGCATAATAAAGTTCACTATAGAGTATACGTCTTGCGTTGGCTAGTTTAGGTGTGAGATTTTCCTGAAGTACATAGAAATACGTATATTTACAGACGAAGGTCATTTCTAAAGAACTGTTTATGCAATAACTCCGGGCATTTGGTTTCCTTGTAGTGGTTTCTTCTGATATTAAATAATCGAAAAATGTTTTATGCCTAATAATTTTTTCGCTGTTATTTATTTTATGTGCGACTTAATTTGTTTTATAATAAAAAGAACTACGATTATCTTTTGTATCTAAATGCTAAAAACGTGATTTGGTGTAATTATCTTATTAAAAGCTACATACTTTAAATGAAAAATAAAAAAGAGTTACCTATTGGAATTAATAAAAATAAAAAGAATTTTACCTTTTATGTGTACGTCATCTGACTTTATAACAAAGGTTGGAAATAAGTATAGAATTGAATAAAGTATACAATTTTATGATAGGTATCTAGTAAAATTTTACACCATAATACCATTATCTTCATGTAGGTAAGTCGGCGTGTGGGAAACGTGGGATCGGAATGAGGATGTTTAGCAGTAACAAATAACAAATGGATAGAATCTGCGTGATTTATTGTCCATTACGTTTTACGATCACATTTCACTGCCTTAGGTATATAATACACTGATTACAACCAAATTTCGCTAAACGCACGGTGAAGAAAAGTTTTATTTTATTTATTTATTTTATAATTTTTGTACACACACACAATAAAATTACAAGAAAACGGAAATATAGGAAAGTATAGTAGAAAGGCACAGCTTATTTCCAAAGAAATTTCTTCCAGTAGACCTGCGAGTGGAAAGTTGGAAGAAAGAAAAAGTTTTTTTCAAATTTTGTATCAATATTTGGTGTACGTATGCATACTTTCCCGTGGGGTGTTTGGGTAAGAATAGCACCCATCTCCTTTCCATGGGATTATTTATCACCTATACTGCCATCTGCCAAGCGTGGGGATTTTAAGGGGGAGTTCTTTGTACAGCAGTAAATATCTTTTGGCTGAGGATGATACTATGTGTATTAACAAATAAATCCCAGAAGCACTTTATTCCTGACTGTACCGGGAGGTCTTTTTGTGTTTTTTATAATAATCAACGAGTTTTGTCTCAAACTCAAACTCAAAAATAGTTTATTTCAAATAGGCTTAACGCTAGCACTTTTGAAAGGTCATGTATTTTTTTTTTTTAAAAAGCTACCACCGGATCACAACGCGGCCTCAACTGAGAAGATCCGGCAAGAAACTCAGCGGGCTTGTCATTTTACCACATTTTTTTTTTTAAACAGTTTCTCATGTTACAACTAGATCAGAGCGACAATGTGTCTTGCCGTTCAAAAGATCAAATAATACAGAAAAAAAAAATACGACGAAAGTAGGTACAACACACTAAAAAGCCAAAGGGATAGTGTCTATTAGTTTTACCTACTTACCTTGTATAAATTTTAATTGAGATAGGTAATCTTTTAAAACTGCAAACTGCTTATCGTGCAGATCTGTGACAAGGTTGATTTGCGCGTTACTACAGCACCAACTGATTCTGAGGTCATTTCATAAATCAGTTTATACACGTTACGATTACGTGGACAATATTTCAGGATATGCCGATTGCGGTCGAGGCTCTAACAATGTACGGTTCGTTCTTCTTCTTGAAGAATAATTAATGACTGATATGACTTGTCGCATCGCTGGCTATGGAAGGAGAGGCAACTATTTTATATCATAAGTTTTTTTTTTATTTATCTTCAAGATAATCAAAACATATACAATTTATAGCTAGCTTATTCTATACTTAAACAAATATTTATTGTACTCGTATACCCAACACCATTATCCTCATAGGATCATAAGCTGCTAGTTTTTAATTGAAATAGTTCTGGTGAGGAAAACTGTTATAGTGACTGAAATTCTTTTTGTTGTAATTTTGCAGTTGAGTCAAGCTATGCATTCCTCCCCAAGGACAGTTTCTAAAATATTGATTAGTTATTATTATTAAGTACTAGCTGACCCGTGCAGCTCCGCCCGCGCTCTTATTACATTTTGCTCCCCTTTTCTCCCTCCTCCCTAGATTTATCTCTCTCCATATCTCTCTCTCTTATAAAAAAAATCTAATTATATGCTCTTTCTCTCCTCTCTCTTTCCCCCTCCCGCTTCGGTTTCCGTCACGCTCCCCCTCTTCCTCTCCCTGTTATCACCTCTCTGAACCCTCTCCCCCTCTCTCTTCTACGAACTTGCTCCTCCTCACTCCCCCCTTAATCCACCTAACTCCCCCGATCCATCACCCCCTCCTCGAATCCCCTTTCCCTCTTTCTCCTGTCTTGCACCCTCCTCTCGTTCTATATATCCTCGTCAATCATGGTATCAGCGGCATTAAATATACTTTATTACCTATTCTCAGACCTTCCCTATATGCGCACAAAATTTCATACATATCGGTTCACCCATCTATTTAATGACCTTTCTTTATGTTGCTTAACCTTAACCTAGTGGCGTGAAATATACTTTACGGCCTATTCTCAGACCTACCCGATATGCACACAAAATTTCATACAAATCGGTTCACCCATCTATTTACTGACCTTGCCTTATGTTGCTTAACCTTAACCTAGCGGTATGAAATATACTGTATGACCTATTCTCAGACATACCCGATATGCACACTTTCATACAAATCGGTTCACCCATCTATTTAATGACCTTACCTAACGTTGCTTAACCTTAACCTACCGGGATAAAAAGTATCCTATGTCCGTTTCCTGGTTCTAAGCTACCTCCCCACCAATTTTCAGCCGAATCGGTTAGGCCGTTCTTGAGTTATAAATAGTGTAACTAACACGACAAAGTTCTATAGTGATTGTATGTTCAATTTCACCGATAGATGGCGCTGTTCATAATGTAAATCACGCTAACATCGTAAATTACTGTCTAATGATATTCTATAATGAAAGTTATAAGTTTTTCACATCTTTGATCATTTATTGTTACGACTGTAATACAATACCTATACACTGAATGAAATTTTAATGAAACTCCCAACAAAGTTTCATTAAAATTTCATGAAAAATTTCTTTCCTAATCTAGTTTGGACTCACTCGGGATTTACAGATTTTAACTTTTCAAAGATATAATGTCATATTGCTATCAGCAAAGTACTTAGAACAATACAGAAATATAATGAAAATGTCCTGGGTGTACCGGACCGGCTTACCCCTTACAAAAATTGACCCTTCGCCACTGCCATATCATAACCACTTGGACGCAGATGGGTACTACAGAACCCAAAATATTTTGGGGACTTACGACGCGGGTACTACAGTACCCAGAGCGCGCGGTAACAAAAAAATATGAATCTTTGCTAGAACTATGGTTCTTTCATTCGTTTGCTGTGCTTTTAGTACGCAGGACTAACGAGAGATGGCTCTGAAACTAAAAACAGCAGATTTTATTATATTCTGTGGGTGTAACAACGCATTGAAGTTGGACGTGTTTCAAGTGTCAGTGCGTCAAGTGTCTCCGTAATTATGTCGTAAACAAGTTTATTTTGTTTTCTTGCATATTTCTAATATTGTAATATATCATTTTTTTCTAGACAATGTACTCGGTAGAATGGTGTATAAATAACATACTCTTATAATCTCAAAAGTTGATAAAATTAGCAAAACCAATAGTCAAGTACTGTTTGAGTTTGTTTACGAAAACATGTAGCTTTTTGAGTTTAAATTCTTTTTTAAGTATTAACATATAGTTTTGAGCCATTTATTTTCATATCAGATTATTCTCAACATACTAAAGTAATCAATGGTATTTTTTATTTTGAAATTGCTTTAAAACTTTTCTTTTGACAAACTTTTTTATCGGGAGAAGATCTCGCGTCATTTTTAGCCGCGCCGAACGGTTGCGCTGTGACGTAAGTCCCACTTGACAACTCGCTCGCGCTTGCGTTCAAGTGGTTATGCAAACTAAACGTCTGCTCAGTCCCTATTGTATATAGCGTAATAATGCATATCTTAATGATTAACTGATCAGTCTATAATTACCCTATTCACATACAAAGGAAATTACTTGGTAATATGTGCAAGTAATGTTTCACAGCTTAGCCCCTATGAAACATAGCGTGATGTTTTATATACCAATTTATACCTTGACTTCTACTCAACACATCAGTGAAAGTTCTATCAAAATCCATCCACGGGTTTTCAAATGATACCTGGACAAACAGAACGACAGACAGACAGACAGACAGACAGACAGACAGACAGACAGTCAATAATTCCAAAAAAAATTGTTTTGGCCTCTATGTCGATAGTATAGTATCCCCACATAGAAATTTTGGAAAAATATTCAATGTACAGAAAAAGTGCTCTTTGAGTTTTATTATAGTATAGAAGATAGAAGATTTTAAGCTCTATAATCTCTCCAGTTACAATGTCCTTACACAGATTTACTTGCTGTAGCAACGTTTACAGGCTACTCTTTTGCTGCACTTGCTGCAGAATATTTGAGCCTTCGGTAGTAGATACCTATCTGGGTGGTCACTTGCGCAATGGGCCCCGCGCCTGGTAAACAATGGATTTACCACCCAGTACGATGAATCTCTACTCGATTTTTGCCGCTCGCTCGTGGTGGAACACCTCGCTTTAATTATGGATAATTACGTTATTACGTCAATCCATGTTCTACAGGATACATTTTCGAGAGTGTGCGCAGGAATAACATGACTTTATTCCTTTCTATCATCGGACGACGAGACGCAAATCGGCTTTGCACCCGTAACGTTGTGCGATTTGTTTCGTCATTTATTAACTGGAATAGTTTGCCTGCGTCGATTTTCCCGCCCATGTGGGTATTTTCAAGACTAGTGTGAATAGATTTCTAATAAAATCATGAGAGTTTTTCTGTTCGATTATAATGTGGATGTTTTCAAGTCTAGAGGGAATAGCTTTGTATTAAGGCACCATCCCTGATTCCATCGCCGGTTTACATCAGGTGGGGTTATGCTTGCAGTCAAGCACTAGCTTAGGTAAAAAAAAAACAACTCACTGACGCCGTGGTTTGACATTTCGAAGGCCTATTAAGTACATTATGCACACCTACAGCATAATGCATATGATATACAATTGTTCTCGTTGTAAATCAGTTTCCGATATGGTCGTATTTCTCTTGATAAGACGTGTGACATTATGGGCTCAGGGTCGCCTGCTCCACGCCGTCTGCTGACTTCGACCGTGACCCTCTGACTCACAATTTCCATTAGCATAATTTTCATATTTTTGCCTCAAACCTTGTAGAAACTTGTGTGAGTCATGTTGATCTCCTGTTTCGATATCCTCATTGCATAATACCAAGTTTGGTTTCTTTGGTTTTCACGCCTCTCTCGAAGTAGTGGTAAAAGAATATACCTACTTATATGTAATTGAAGATGTAAAATTCGCTGTTTAATTTATTTGAAAGTCATCTTATTTATGTTACTATTTCATAGATATGCACCTACCTACAACTTTAAGTAACTTTTTATTTATTTAAATAATTTTGTAGCAAATTTGTTTTAAAATGCACGAATTTCTTTCACGTGCAGTGAAAGAAATTTCATACAAACTTATTGAAGTCTCAGGAGACTGTCGGGCTGGTAGCTTTTTCTGCCAACGTATAAGCTTGGCTATACAAAGGGGTAATGCCGCCAGTCTTTTAGGTACCCTTCCCTCCCAGTGCGGTGACAACTTGGAGGAAGTTTTTTACCTAGTTGAAGTATACATATTTGTAAATAAAAAAAATGCACGTTGATTTTTCATTTTAGTATTCATTCGTGAACTATTATTTTTGTTAATTATTATATGTCATAGTTCTACTCAATAATGGGACTCTCAGGTTCATAGCCATATTATCATGTCATCATTGTTCTGTAAACTATCAGTTAGTTAAACACCTTCAGGCAAGGTTAGTCCATAAATTTGTGACCGTTTAGCGGCATTTCAACTGAGCGTCTCCGTGCTTCGGAGGGCACGTAAAAGATCAGCCCTCATCTAGACAGCAGTCGTTATGCCGAATCAAGGCCTAAGGGTCAGCTTAAGATACTAGGTTATCCACTAACCGTACGATAAAAAACAACAATGAAAAATTTAACTAAACGCGAATGATAGGCCGTCGCTTTCACTCAACAACATCGAATATAATAGATATATGCTACGTAGGTAGTCCGACATGAGGAATGTCCTTTTAAACTCGGGTGACGTACTGTGATGCAGTCAAAAGGCTATTTTAAACACAATACGGACACCCACACGTGCAAATTTCGCGTATAAATTCAACCTTGGTACAGCGTTCAGTTAATTCACACGACGGGTACCTATACAGAGTTTTTTTTATTTTTTATTATAATAAATAGGTTTGCGCTTGACCACAATCTCACATGATGGTAAGTGAAGATGTGGTCTAGGATGGACCGCGCTTACCCATAAGATGCCTGTTCACTCTAGACTTGAATACACCCAAGTTATATTTATCAGGGAAAACGTTGTCCGGGAGGGTATTCCACAGCTTGGCCGTGCGCATGAGAAAAGAAGAAGCTAAACGCTTAGTGCGGCAAGTTGGAGTGCCAACGACAAAGCGGTGGAGACCCTGCCGGCGCCTGGTAGTCCGGTAAAAGAAAGGGGATGGTGGTACAAGGTCAAAAAGTGCTTGAGCGCATTCACCGTGGAACAATTTATAAAAAACCGATAAACATGCAACTAGGCGGCGATGATCCAATTGTTGCAGTTTTTCATTTGTTAGGTCGTTATCGTCAATTATCCTGCGAGCGCGTCTGTCTAGCGAATCCAAAGAGTCAAGTTGATATTCGGCAGAGCCATCCCACAGGTGAGAACAGTACTCCATGCAGGGCCGAACCTGAGCTTTGTAAAGAATCAAAAGCTGTTCCTTTGTGAAATACCGCCTCACCTTATTCAAGTGTTTAAAAATATGTGTCCGATCCGTGAGGGTATCATTCGGTGTACCAATACAATTAAATGTATATAACTCATTTGTTGAATATCTAATCTTTTTTTCCTAAATTGTTCCAGTAAAACGAAACCGATCTTGTATTCTTAGTACAAATTAGGGGAAAAAGAATGAGTTACGTACATGTATTTGTATTGATACACTGAATAAGATCCTCATGGATCGGACACGTGTTTTTTAACAATCTGTATAGGTAATACATTATATGCATGTATAGGTACATATATTGTTCGGATGTTACATTGCATCTTATGATCTTGAGTGATGTTATTTAATTTTAAATAATAATTTAATTTAGTAGGTTTTCCTATCCGATTTTGTAGTACCTATGTACCCACTAGTAGCCTAGTCACCGAAGTCGTTGCGTCGAAGGACCAATTCCAGCCTTAGTAGTACAAGCGGTGGATAATGACTTAAGCTCTCTATCTCTCATGTCAATTAAAATTGCCTAAATTAATCAGGAGTTCTTGCTACATAGCTTAAAAATACTTCATTTGAGCGCTGTTAGATTAACCGTATCTTTAGTAAGATAGCAAATGTAAATATGTGTCTCATCATATTTCAAGTCAGCCTTGTTTTTCAATAGTACTTATTACCTCAATGGTTTTTTAAATCCGAATTATTCATAGCTGAAACCATATATGTATGTGTAGATCCGCATTGCTAACCTGAATATGTGTTTTATACTTACGAGTGTTATTATATACAAAAGACAGTCCAGGTAGGTATCACCCACTGTTATGTATTCTGCAGCAGTGTACCTAAACGTTGCTGTGTTCTGGCATGAAGGGAACTACAGTTCCCTGATGATATTACCGTATTCAAGAGTCAATTACTCATGTTTGGGTGACGATCGGATTGCAGGTGTCTATAGGCAGGCGTACCGCTTACCAAGTTACCATATAACGAACGTATTGCTAGTCTCTTCACTCGGTTGAACACAAAAATAAAATGAAGCAGACTGTATGTTATTTAGATAGGTCTGTAGTAGAAAAAAATCCGGTCAAGTGCGAGACGGTCTCGCGCACCGGGGGTTCCATACTTACCATCTTTTTTAACCGGCTTCAAAAAGAAGGTTCTCTATTCGACGCGTATGTATGTAATATTAATAAAAATGCGTAATATTAATATATGTTAGTCTATGTGGGCTTCTAAACAAATTTACTAAATTTTATGAGTGTATGTATGTAGGTTTGTCCGCGGATTTCTCAGAAACTACAGGTCCGAGTTAGGGTATTTTTCAAATTAGGGTACAGTACAAATTTCATCAATATCGGTCCAGTAGTTTAAGAGATATAAACTTTTTATTTTTTCAGTAAGTTACTATAACGTAGACGTTCGAGTTGCATGATAGCGCTGATACTTATTTTGCTAAAATGAAAGTCACTAAAAAGTGAATAAACTATTTAAAAAAAAACCGGCTTCAAAGTAAATTATCTAAAAAGTTACATGTTAAATGTGCTAGCACCGACTTCAAAAAATCTGTTTTGAGATTTGAGAATAAATTTTTGTCATTTGCAATGAGGTTGGGTATGTAGGATCTAAAACAAATTCCAAGTTTCAAATCGATAGCATCAGCAGTTCCTGAAATGTATAGGTGTGACAGACAGACAGACAGACGAAGTCTCACCATAAGGTTTCCCTTTTTATCTTTTAGGTATGGAACCCTAAAAAGAGAGTCCAGTCCAAACAATGAGGTACGAAGACGCAAAGTTTCGCGTCACATTCGCACAAATGGTTAAATGATTTGCTTCCTGCCGGGGTAACATTGAACCACTTCTTATACAGCGCCGGCCAAGTGCACTGAGGATGTTATTATGAGGACGTAAATAGAACAAATTTTGAAATTAACTAGCGCATTTGCGTGCGGATAGCTGAAGCGAAATATAGCCGGCCGCGGCGATCCGGTTTTCTGGGTTGTGTATTACATACGACCGGTCAAAGGAATAGAATAACACGTTCTAACATTAAATTGTTACTATCGATAATATGTAAGTATGTATACTTACATAAATAGATTGGTAAATCATAGCAACTTTCAACACGTCTGTGTAGGCAAAATGTATGTCGGATAAATCTTACAATAGTAAAATAATAAATACATGATAAGATAAAATGTTTGTCGTTTCCCATTCATAACAAATATTTATGTACCAAAGGTAGGAAACAGAAATTGGTAATCATGACGTAAAAATAAACTTAATGCGGGTAGTAAGGCAAGCGAAAAAAGTCTAAAGCACCTATGTATATATACATACCTACTAACCTCTTCGGGGCTGTGGTGCGATACTTCCTATATACATACATATTTTTCAAAGTAAACACACGTTGATTTTTTATAATTCGATCATACATCCAGATCCCGTTATCAATGGAAGGAAGAGCGTTGATTTAAATTGCTGAGTAACTGCAGTTGCAATAATTGAAGACGTAGTTTGTAACAGACCTCAGGGGGCCGTTCTGCTATGTATTATTCTACTCTATATTTAGACGGCAGTTGGAGAACCGGGATGTTGTGATTTATATAACAGTTTGTATGACCGGCCCCTCGACCAACCTACGCAACACTACAATTTTATGTACTGTTATCATGTCCGAATTAAAATAAATCAGGGTTTATGAAAAACATGTGTACACTGCATTAGTAAATGTAAATTGAAACGTCCATTTATTATCAGATTGACGTTAACTGGACGTGATTTTTCTCACGTCATCGAACTTTGACATCGAGGACGCGCTTGCGATGATTTATATGAATGCATTTTTTATATAACCAAGGTTGCAAGCAAGCGTGCGGCCTGCCTGGTGGTAAGCAGTCACCGCAGCCTATAGACGCTAGCAACATTGGAAGAATCACTAGCGCGTTGCCGACCCTTAAGACATTAGATATTAAGTCTTTGTGTCCTGTAATTTCACCAGCTACAGTGCCCTTCACGCCGGAACACAGCAATGTTTACACACTGCTGCTTGGCGGCTGAATATCTGACACTGCGGTGGTACCTACCTGGACGGTTCCTTGGACAAGGAACCTACCACCATTTATTGCCATTTATACCTACCATTTATTACAATTGTGCCCTTTTGTTCATTTCAGGTGCTGATCACGAGACAAAATGACGTGGTTACAAGCGTCGGCGTGTTTGCTGGCACTATCGTTACTAATAGCACCGACTCTGGCTGCTGTCTGCCCGGATGGATGTGTCTGCAATACCACAAGAGACGGCCTCCACCGTGCCACCTGTAGCAGTCTCGCGCTGCTTTACAAGTTCACCCTGCGCCAGAAACATCATAACATAAACATACTTGATATATCCCACAACAACATTACCAAATTGAACCATGAACTCGATCGGCTTACTGAAGTTGTCACCTTAGACTTATCCACTAATGGCATACAGACTCTTAATAAATTCTTCCACAACGCTAAGAAATTGGTTCACCTCAATTTAGCGAACAACAGGTTACAAAAGCTATCCTTTACACATTTGCCGGCAAGCGTCAGTTCATTAGATTTAACGTATAATCTATTGAAAGATGTCCCTTCGGATCTGGGATATTTACCTGGTTTGGAGCATTTGGAACTAGAAGGAAATCCTATAGATTGTTCTTGCGAAAACATGCTAGCACGCGATCGCTTGCTTACTGCAAATGTTTTCATAGATGACGTCAAATGTGCTATGCCTGATAACCTTGAAGGACGCTCATGGTTGGAATTGAAAACTAAAGATATTTGTAAAACCGCTAAAAGTAATGTAAACCTAATGGATATGATGATGGGTGATCAACCTGTAGATGCTGTGCTTGTTGGTCACGAAACGACAGCTCTAAAGTCTATGCCTTTGGTAGCCAAAAACGATTTAGAGGATGGCAATGTTATACATGGTGGCAACGTTATAGAAGACGATGATAGTGTTCAGTTTTTAAAAGTCGGGCATGTCACATCACCCACACCTTATAACGAAATCGAAGGTTCGGGTGACGCTGAACATACTACAATCTCTGATATCTTTCTTCATTCGAAAAGAGAGCCAAAACTTCATGCAAGTTTATTAGAAACTGATCAATTTATACCGGCAGATGATTTACAGACCACCGAAGATCCCATAGAAGGATCTGGGGAAGGGTCTGGTTTCCATACAATTGATTTTGGAACAAGTAACGAAAACGAAATAGAAACGACAACACCTATTTTTGTAGAATTAATACCCGGGCCCGTTCATAAATACTTTGAAGACGAAACGAAATCTAGCACGGAATTCCCACTACCCGAACCACCATCAGTGTATCAGGGTGGTGTTAACTGGAATAGTGA
This sequence comes from Furcula furcula, assembly GCA_911728495.1. Lineage (NCBI taxonomy): Eukaryota > Metazoa > Arthropoda > Insecta > Lepidoptera > Notodontidae > Furcula > Furcula furcula. Next base: position 9,920,944 of record OU452244.1, on the reverse strand, counting down.
AACTAGTTCCACTGTTACTACTGAAAAAGTTTTAACATCACCAACACCACGCGATACTACAGTGTCAGAGCAAATTCGAGTGACGCACGCATCTGAAGTTCTGGGACAAGTACCAACTGGTAGTGATGATAGCCAACCAACTCACAAGACAGGCACATATGTTTGTATTGCAATCATTGTGATACTGTTAGTGGGACTCATCGGGTTTGCAGTAATAAAAGGGCAAATGAGAAAGCGAAGAGATAGAAGACTATTGCGACAGCAAAAGAGGGACGTTGAAAAGGCATCAAAAGAAATGGTTGACATGAATAAATCATTATTGGGAAAGCCAGCTGCTCCAGAAGTTCCAGTCGAGAAGAAAATAAATGGAAAATACGAATTAGTGCCAACACACGAGGCAATTCAAAAGAAAGGAGAAAATGGAGACATTGCTAATGGTGTTAATCACAGTAGTAACAATGGCGTGAGAACTGAAAGCCCGAGGGATTCCAATCAAAATAAGAGTAGCTCAAGGGATAATAATTTACTAGACGACAAACCACAACAACAAGAAACGTCGTTTGAATCCGAGCCTGCATCGCCAGATTCCAGAAAAGATACTCATTCCTTATCAAGTGAAGATATATTCGTGCCAATAAATGATGACGATACGAACAAAATGAACGGTACGGGCGATTCAGATATATCTCAACCGCTAATAAATGGGGACCAAAACACTGATTCAGACTTCTTGTCACCATCTCGCGAATATGTTCCTGTATACTCTCCAGATATGGGACGAGTTCGCATAAAGATGTCTGAGACGCCGAAGCCCAAAACACCAGTCCTAGTCACCAGAAGTAGGTCGAACGCCGGGGACATAATCATAACTCCTTCGGACGCCAATCGCAAATCGACCACTTGAAATTCGGCTGCAAATACGAGGACTATTACAACACTTTGTGTTAATCAGTGTAAAACAACAAACACTTCACTATTGGCGATATTCTGTGATTATATTGTGTGCGTACTTCGGACATCTATTGAGTACGTAGGAGTGATGTCGATCGGTGCGAATGTGTGTAAGTTTAGGACCCATGCTGCCAAAGTGTGTTTGTAGTCGACGGTGCCTTTATAACATTGCTAGTGGTATAATGTATTTATAAAGAAATATTGCGCAATAAGTAATGATAAATATTTTTGTATACGTGTAAAAAGTGTTGCCATGTTCATGATAGTTGTACCTAAAAGTTTTGTTAATAATACAATAAATTCATTTCGTTATCTACGTTCGTTTAGTAACTCATGCAGTCGTTTTATGTTGTTTTTCTGTTCAATTCCTTTGTGCTTTTTTATGTAATGGGGTACAATTCTTGATTTGTAAAAATTCAATGGTTGTGTACTTACTTTTACCCTAAATATTTATCAAAACAATTAATTATGTTTATCAAGGTCTAACTGGCTAAGTTCTATGATTATTGTTTTCTTATTTCCTAAGGAGAGATTCATCCTTTCATGGTCTGGCTAAGCATAAGTTCCTTAGTAATTTTATTGAATTTAGAATTTAAGAATGTGATACCATTTATTTTAAGCAATCTGAACTGTTTTCTATGTATGTATATAACAATTTCAAATTCGACATTTAGTGTATATTTCGAAGATCTTTGTATCTGAATTATTTTGTAATTAAGATGCCGCTTTTAAATTAAATACTTTGTATCTTAATGCTTTCACTGACCTAATTTAAAAATGATTTTGTAGTTTTAAAGACCAGATTTTTATAAAATATAGAACAAAGCAGAGAACAATAAATAGTTCATTAAGCGATTATAAATTAAATGTATTTTTATTTTGAACTATTTTATCATATAAATGGTTGAATCAAGATTGCATTTGTTTTATTTTCTGCATGAATGTATTATAACATTTGCAATAATTATTTATAAACACATAAACCCATAATAATTATTTATTTATATTTGCGGTAACAGCTCAGCGGACGAGCGCTTGCCTTGGAAACAAGGTGCGCAGGTTCGAACCCCGGCTCGCACCTCTGATTTCTTCAATGAATCATGTGCGAATCGTCTTTGTGCGATTGTTACTAGCTTTCGGTGAAGGAAAACATCGTGATGAAACCTGCATGTCTGAGAAAGCCTAACTAGCTCTTGAATGACGTGTGAAGTCCGCCAACCCGCACTTGGCCAGCGTGGTGGACTATGGCCTAAGCCCCTCATCTTGAGGGGAGGCCCGTGCCCAGCAGTGGGACATAAACAAGGGCTGGTATTATTATTATTATTTATATTTGCGGGTAAGGTACCCATGGGATGTCCGGATAAAAATAGAAAAGCAATCACCCATCCCCTCCCTTCAGCGTCGGACGCAAGAACAAGAAGGCGGACATCAGAGTATTTCTATTGCATTACCTGCCGCCTATACTGCGATTCCCAAGACGCCATGCCTAGCGTGGGTATTATGGGACCAAACCCTTCTAAGGGGGAGCCCTTTGTTCAACAGTGGAGTTTCGGCTGATGATGATGATACCTATCTTACTCATTTGATAGCTGTCTAAATAAATCATACTTGAAAATTTAGGCACAGATTTATAGAAAAAAAATGACTGGGTTTTGGGTTTTAATCACTTTAATCTTAATTATTAATGACAGTTGAATTCATTTTCTCCTATAGGTAAACCTTTAGAAATTTTTGAAATCTAAAAATTATAGATCAGTGTATGCCAGAAAGAGCAACACGTATGAGTTGATGAATAGGTAGGTACACTAATTAAACGATCCGCGATCCAATTAGTGCAAATTGTGTTCCGGTGCTGCTAAAATTACCGGGTTCAAGATACTTATTAGGTAAGAAATGTTTCCTGTGACGAGCGGCAGTGCAGGGCAACCATTGGATAGGTACTCTAGAGTGTCGCTATATGAGGCGAGCGTCCTAATCGTCTCGTCATTAACTTAACCCAAGTGCACCGACAAATAAACGTCCGTTTATTTCAGCAAAGAATCGATTATCTATTTTTCACCACCACCATAACCCCGGTTATGGGCAGTGTTGCCAACTCTCAAAAATGTATCCCCCTAAGCTCCAATCAAAAACCCCTAAAACCACCTCAATTTCTAGAGATTCCCCCTAAAAAAAAATATTGTGTATAAAATAAATAATTAAAAAATTTAAAATAAATAATACATTAAAAATGATAAAATATTTATTATATGCAATAAACGAACAATACATTTTAATCAATCAATAAATAATTTCATTCAGAAACCCCATTTTTCCTAATTATTTATTTATAAATAATCGAAAACTTCAACTAGAGACATTTGCCCACTGTTTATTACTTAGTTAATTGAAGTTATAAAAATCCCTAAAAATACCCCTAAGAATTTAACACCCCTAAAAAAATCCCATCCCACATTTTCCCCCCTAAATTTGGGGGGAAAACCCCTAAGTTGGCAACCCTGGTTATGGGCCCTTAACAGTCTTAGTTAACAGTCCATTATCTTTACCTAGCTCGACAGCCCCGGTCACCAATGTAGTTAGATAGATAATCGATTCTTTGCTAAAATAAACGGACCTTTTTGTCGGTGCACTTGGGCCTTAAATAGGTTGGTAAAGCTGTGATAATAAAAGTAATAATATTATAAGTATATAGGTGGTAGGTTCCTTGTGCCTTGTCCAAGGAACCGTCCAGACAGGTACCTACCACTGCAGGGTCAGATATTCTGACGCCAAGCAACAATTCAACATTTCTGTGTTTTGGTGTAAAGAGCAGAGTAGGTAGCTGGTGAAATTACCGATCACACATATCTAAAGTTTAGGGTCAGCAACGCGCTGGAGTTGCTAGAGGGCGGCGGTGACTACTTATCATCGGGCGGGTCGCATGCTAGCTTGCCACCGTATTGGTGAATACAAAGTACCTGGGGGTCTAGTACGAGTTCCGATAGTTTACGAGCTCGATCAAACTGTCAGTTTTTTGCCCGCACATTTTACTAGTTCTTGATAGTTACCGCTAGGGGTGCTGGTGTGAAATGTATGGAGAAAACTGACAGTTTGATCGAGCTCGTAAACTAGCGGAACTGGTACTAGACCCCATGGACCTGCCCTACCTACTGGACATTCCGCGCATGGCATTGTGCTGTCCTCTCGCGAATTTTTTGTACATTGTAACGTCATGTGGTTGGTTTAGTAATAATGGAGCATACAGTATTACCGGTGTAAATAACTAGATGGCGCTATAAAAATGTTGCAGTTCGTTCTTGAACATTTCAATAGATGTCATACACGCTAAACACCTATAAACTTGGTTAGTTTGGCTAGGTCTAGTGCTAAATAAAAATCATACTCATTTCTACAATTTTATTTAAACCTAATATAAATATACTCGTACATGATTACTTAATTTAATTATAATTCAAACTATAATCTCATTTTTGTGTATTTATATGAAACTAAGTATCTTTATTTCATAAAAAAATACGTCTATTAGGTGTGTGGCCGTGTCAGGAGTGGTACAATCTATTTATATAAAAAAAAAACCTTTTTCTCCTAGTCACACTAATAACTATATAACTGAGAACGGCTTTACCGATTTCATTTTTTTTTTAATGTTTTCTAATAAGGTTCTTACGATAAAAAAATGAAAATTGTGCAGAAAATTACTGCTAAGCTTAAAGCAAAATTACTTTAAGCTGAGCTCCGCGGCCAGCTAGTGTTAAATAGTTTAATAACTGTAAGCAAATAAAATTAATGCTTGCTTTAATCAAACTGGCTAATGATTTTTAACCGACTTCAAAAAAGGAGGTTCTGTATTCGACGCGTATGTATGTAATATTAATAAAAATGCGTAATTTTCATATATGTTAGTCTATGTGGGCTTCTAAACGAATTTACCAAATTTCACGAGTGTTTGTATGTATGTATGTATGTATGTATGTATGTATGTATGTATGTATGTATGTATGTAGGTTTGTCCGCGGATTTCTCAGAAACTACAAGTCCGATTTCAAAAATTCTTTTTTCAATAGTTAGAGTATCTTTCAACTTAGGGTAGAGTACAAATTTCATCAAAATCGGTCTAGTAGTTTAAGAGATATAAACTTTTTATGTTTTCAGTAAGTTAATGTAATGTAGACGTTCGAGTTGCGTGATAGTGCTGATACCTATCTTGGTAAAATAAGTCACTAAAAAGTGTTAAATAAACTATTTAAAAAAAAATAAAAACCGACTTCAAAGTAAATTATCTAAAAAGCATAAAATAACGAAAATATTATTGAAGTTGGTGCAGAATATACCCAGCAGGTACGCTAACACCAACTTCAATAATATTTTCGTTATTTTATGCTTTTTAGATAATTTACTTTGAAGTCGGTTTTTATTTTTTTTAAAATAGTTTATTGAATGATATCTTTGGTACGTTTTAAAGTTAAACGCGAATAAGTGGAAGGATTCTTTGTAATCTTTGTTCTTAGTAATCATTATAATTTATATTCGGTCATCGGATATATCTATCTATGTATATATTATAGGTACTTAGGTACTTATACATTATCATATTTGATTTCTAACACTCAGATAGGTTCTGATCAGTTAATCAAAAGTCTGTAACCCTTTCAGCAGTTAGTACATCATCGCTAGAATGCTGCTGATTTCTAGGCCGTAGGGGTCTTTCGAGTTCTGCTTGAACTTCGACAGTGAGACTACCGTTTATCCCCGCGTTGTACTCTGATAAACGTCTACGACGAGCTCCTGGCGATTGCTCTAGCTCAGCGACTTCATGACTACCATACCGTGTCGATCTTCGACGTCGATTACGGTCAGAACTTTCATTAAGTTCCACATCCTCGTATACGCGTGCATCACCATTCCTTGCTGTTTCCTCTAACAAGTCTCCACTTGACTTAGTTTTCCTACGTCCTCTTTTTCTTCTGGTTTTACCTGTACCTGCTTCATTCAAAGAATGACATGACATATTTAATTTTGGCATAGAGAGAGCTTCGTTGTAAGAAGGGGGAGCAATTAGATCACGAGGATCGGGTGTGTTACACATTGCTTCCTGTTCTGCACGTATTCGCAGCTGTCTTAATCTATCCCTTGCCTCTTCTACTTGTCTTTCCCTTTCCGCCTGAATATTTGCTAAGCGGCGATTCATCGACCGCCTAATCCCGTTCACTAATAGTATACATAATGCTAAACCTACTATCATAATTGCTATAAACCATATAATATTATCTGGGTTTGCAGATTTTGCTGTTGGATTCCAAACAAAATAGCATGCTTCTAACCACGACTGCCCGATTAAACTTGTCGGGCTATAGCAAACTAAATTGCTTGATTCTTCTTTTTTGTTCGGTTCTAGTGTTACAAACTCATAAAATTCAAACATGTTTTCGTCAGCACAATCGCATCTCCACAAATTGTCACCAAGATCTAATCTTTCTAAGTACGGATTTAATTCAAAGAAAGATTTACTCCAAATACTGGTAAATCTGTTACCGATTACAGATAAAGCCGTTAGTCGAGGAAGCATGAAAAACGTGGAATTACTTATAAAACTAATTCTGTTGTAATTTAAACTTAAATATTTCAAAGTATTTGAGGATATACTATCAGGAATATAAGATAGTATGTTTCTGGATAAATTCAAATCAATAAGGCTGTGTAACCCTTCTAAGGAATCTTTTCCTATGTTATTTATTTCACATGAACTCATATCAAGAACTGTTATCGACATTGATTTAAGATGACCGACTCTTGTTAGAAAATTTCTAACCAGTTTGAGATGAATCAGTGATGGCATTTCTAATAGAGCATCTTCTGGTATTGTAGCTAGTTCATTCCAAGACAAATCTAAATATTTGATTGTATTTAGACCTAGAAATGTATCTCTTTTCAGAGATCCAATATTATTAAATGACAAATCTAAATATTCTAACTTTGTATTATTAATAAACTCTTTGCTATCCAAATATCTAATTGTATTATGGTTTAACATTGCTTTTTTCAAATTTGGAAAACCCTGAAGATTTGGTCGTGAAACACTACAATATGATATGTCTAAATATTTCAAAGAACTTGAAAACAAATTATTCGCGGTCGCTGACAACTCAAGGCGATTATTATTGGACATTTTCAAATAAATCAGGGATGGAAGATACATTAATTCATTATGATTTATCGTACTTAAAGCACAGTCACTTACGTCAAGACTTTTTAAAGTTGATGATATAAGATTATGTACTCTTGTCAATGGATTTCTATTAGCCTTTAGTGTTTTTAAATTTGAGAGTCCACTTAGGGGGGATCTTCCATAAATAGCGTTTATCTCACAATGTTCTAATAATAAAGTTTCTAAAGAAGGACTGACAAGTAGTTCTTGATTTGCTAAATTACCCATAGTTTTTAGACTGTTATACGAAAGATCTAATAAACTTAAATTCGTTGCTGGTATAAAAATATCATTAGGGTTTAAGCTAAGCCACGATTCAAAATAATTTCTAGATAAGTTCAATACTTCAAGAGAATGGAGGTTTTCTAGAGCATCAGCTGGCAATTCACTCAGACGATTACTGCTAATGTCCAAATTGACTAGATTGGGAAATCTGCTCAAGTTCCTCGGAAATATCGATATTTCATTGTTCGAAATGTTAAGCAGCTTGACCTGAAAATAAAACATCAAATAACATTTTAAAAAACCCCATGACACTAAGCTATGTATAATTGGAAAACAACTGTTTTGTTTTCCGTCACGAACGAATATACGTAAATATATATTTATTTTAAGCAGACGTGTCTGTTTAATAAACTTTATCGTAATATTTACGTGGGAACTCCATATAATCAATAGAATTCCTTACCTGGGTGCTAGCTTCATCGGGTAGTTCAGTGAGACCTCTTCGGGAACAGTCAATGCTACTTCTATCAGCACTACACGAGCAGGTAAAGCAAAATACACTGAGCCCATCCTCATCAAGTTCTGCGATTCCGCCTTTTGCCAAACTGATTGTCAGCAGAAGACATGTTGTCATGGATAGTCGGACCATCACGTCGTGCTTGCATTACTGCCTGTAAGTTAGATAGAAAATTTTATTATAAAAGGAGAGACAAACTTTCGAAATTTTTGTTTTGAGATGAACCTATCATCTAAGTGTTCAATGGGCAACAGCTTGTGACTTTAAAGTGATTATTCAGCATTGTTCTGATACGCGAACGCGACCATAAACTCCGGTCTGCATTATTCAAAATATATGCGAAAACAGTTGGAATTGGGAAAAACTATTTATAATACTTTTTATGCCACTTAGCGATGTAGTGAGAGAAATATGCAAGATTGGATTCGTATTGCAGATCTGGGCTTGCTGATCGGATTAGTAGTAAAAATTAGAAAAAATTAGTAACTCAATAAATGAGTAACATACATACTCGTACAATTATACTGGTACACCGAATTATTATTCTCCAGTTAAGCAATAGGGTTTTTGTTAACAGGGTTGTTGTAACCAGCAAGTTATTTTACTACATATAAACTAGTGTTTCACTGCAGTCTCAGCTGATGGAAAGCGGTGACACAATCGAGGATGGTAAAGCTCACTAACTTAAACACACAAGCCAATTCACTTTAGCGGGTAAACCGCAACGCAGGCATACTGTTCCAGTCCTTAGCTGTCCTTATTATAAATGAAGAAGTAAATCGCTTAGTCCGGACTGAAGGCACGTTCACCACATAAGGGTGCCTACGTGCCGTGCGTCTCGTGTCGTCCGATGATCGATGATATAAGGTGTACCTATAAACAGCTGCATAGTAGGATTTGCCACTATCCTCCTAAGGCGTTGGTTATTTTAAGACTCTTGGGCCTATTAAGTTCTTCATTTACAATGTCCTTCATATCAGAGCACACCAATGTTTACTCACTGTTAGTTTGTGGCAGAAGACTTGAAAGTGCGGTGGTAACTATCAAAACTACTACCGAACTTAAGTTTCTAATTCGTTTCCATGTGTTATTTGCTAAAATTCATTAGATTTACAACTACGTATAAACTCCCATTTTATTGACACTATAAAGTTTATAATTTATAATTGGACTAATGAAACAGGAAAACACAATTTTGGCCACCTGCGCAACGAACCTTTATAATGCATTCTTCTCAGCTACCACTACTACCAAAACAGGATAAGCAGACCCCGTTACTAATGCCAACGAATTATAAAACTGGTTGGAACGCGTATAATAGTCTCATTGCTACATAGAACAATTTTATCATTGTTATCAGCTATTGATAAAACACCGGGGTACTTAAATTTAGGTCGAGTTTGCGTACCTGTGTTTAAGCCTGAGGTTAGGATAAGTAATGAATAGGCTCAGTAACTACTATTCCTATGGCTACGATATCAACGTTGCTCAATGAGCTATATGATCTAATTGTCAATGTACAATAATTACAGTTTGCAAATATTTTCGTGGATATTATAATTGATACAAATATTTTCATTTCAGAAGTAGGCACATACATTTTACTCCCTACTTGTAAAGTTCCCTACGTACAACAAATATCTGTAAGCTAAGCAAACAACTTACTACTAGTACCTACTTACTTCTGTTTACTTTTTATTTCCCCGCTGATTAACACGCTTAACTCGATTCTTAATAATATTACTAGTAGGTACTAATGCCTCAGGAAAGTAGTACCTACTCAAAACAGGTGTTGCTCTGATCGTATGATCCTGGTTTTATTTTCCTTGGCCAAACAGTGTCACCCGTGGGGTGTCCGGCCGGGTACGAATAACACCCTCCCATCTCCTCCCGTAGGGTGTCCGTAAGAAGCGACTAACGGAAAACAAGAAGAGCGGCAGCAGCGCCTTTCTATTGGATTCCCTACCACGTATACTGCGATCCCCAAGACGCCTGCCAAGCGTGGGGATTATGATTATGGGAGGCCCTCAAAATTAAAAAAAAATCAAAATTTTTATTTCAAATAGGCTTAACGCTAGCACTTTTGAACGGTCAATTTTTTAAAAGCTACCACCAGATCACAACGCAGCCTCAACTGAGAAGATCCGGCAAGAAACTCAGTGGGCTTGTCATTTTTACACTTTTTTTTTTTTAAACAAAGTTTGGCTTTTTACAATTAGATCAGCACCAGCGACAGTGTGTCCTGCCGTTCAAAATATCAAATAAAATAAAAAATACGACGAATACACAACAAACTAAAATGCCAAAGGGATAGTAGTCGGATCAGTCCCCCCAAGCAGCACCCGCGCACGAGTTGACTCGAGCAGCAGCCATCACTCCCCTCAACCATATTGGAGGGAAGGGGGTGACCCGCCACACGAAGCCGCCACAAGCAAAGACTTTTCGATGGCGAGCCTTGGTGCAGCAGTGGACGTCTTTCGGCTGATGATGACGATGATGATGATGATGATGAAACAGTGTGACTGGATAATTATGCTAGAATTTATTTAATATCAGTTCTAATTTTGATAAGAACTGGAAATATCAATAGGCTCGCAAGATATTGAGACACTATCATAAACAGTGTGGTTTTCTCTAGATCTTTTCATTCAGCATAATTAACTAACTACTAATGAAATTACTTGGGAATGATAGACGCTGTTGGCCGCAGATGGCCATTGCAGTTTCACCGGACAATAGGAGGCGAGCGCTTGAAGCGCTCTAGCCTTTACGGCAGAAGTAGCGACGAGCTCAAGGGCACCTCAGGGAGGCAAGGCCTCGGCTTGGGCTGTCGCTTAAGAGAGGGCTGAGTTTACCACCGGTTCACAACGCGCCCCCACTGAGAAGAACCGGCAAGAAACTCAGTGGGGTGATGCACGTCGTTGCGGTCGCATACGTCCCTTCGGCCTCGCCGGCGAGACCGGTGTCTGATAGCTAGTGTAGCATACGGTTGTCGGGGAGGGTTCGGCGCATCCCGGTCCAATAGGACCCTCATGGGGTCAGGAGGGTCGAGCAGTACGTGCCGTGGTCTGCGGCGCGAGTCAGAAGGACTAGCGGCGTAATCGGCGGCGGCGCGGATTAAACTGTTCGCGTGACGGGACGTGGATTCAAAGTAGCGTTTCGACGCTTCTTTGAGGAACTTACGAAGGGGATCTAATTTGAAATCGGAATGCAGATCTACGTTCCGCATTTACCACGGGGCACCGACGGCGCGACGGAGGAAACGATTCTGGATAACCTGGAGGTTATCGATATGGGTGCGGGAATGAAATTACTGTTATTGCTGAACTCAGAGTGCGTTAATAAAGCATTATCTACTATACCTGCGGATGAGCCACACATTTTATATTGAAATCTACACCTAAGTGACGAAATAATGCGTTAACTAGTTACTTATATTCTGTCAAATTAATTTCTCTCTTCTTCGATGTCACATATATTTAGGTTTAGTCAAGATCTGCAGGGCTATTGCGTATTTTTAGCCACCCAAGTGAATTGATCAAGCTTCAGTTGTCCACCGAACTTTGATGTCAACTGAAAGTGTGTTAATATTAGTATTTATTGGTCAGTCAATTTAGGCAATACAGAATGAATCATTTGACAGTTATTTGAGGGTCACTTTGCTATTAGTGATCATCACTTTAGTTGTCAAACGAGAAGCGAAATAGCCCCGCTGGTGATTTCAGTTTTAATTTTCATATAAGTACGTATTATGTATGTTAGGGTAATAAAAATAACTATAGCTCTTGTATTATACAATTATCTTCTTCTAAAGATAAAACTCCTTGTGATTATCTTTCATATTACAAGGTGGTATTTACTTACCTGTGTGTACATGAGTAGGTATTCTAAGTTTAAACTTAAAATGTTCTTTAACGTTTCGTATGTTTTATGTTATCCACATCATTTGACACTGCACTTGATTTCACATCACATGTATAAAAAAAATATAGCCTTTCTTCAATTAGACGTGCAGACCCTACCGTACGGTTTCTCAATGTGAGTCAAAGATATGACGTTGTTATCTTTGGTGATAAGGTTTGCGAATACCTTTATGTATAGTAAGTTTATATAACGTACCTACTAAATGGGTGCGGTAATCTGGGCTTACTGATTCTAAGGGATTTCGGAAAAAAAAAATATTGTGAAAAATATTTTTATTGTAATGTTATTATTAAAAAATATGGGTACTTGTTAAAATATTGAAAGATCTTTGATTTTTTTTCAATTTGTTAGGTCATGGTCTAAACATAATTCGTTACACCAATTTTATTATAAAAAAATGTATTTAGTGTGTAGGTTAAAAAATACACAATTTTCCAATATTATGGGATCCGTACCTAGTAATAGGTATTGTTGTGTTTTTTAGTTTAACGCCATCTACTTTGTGGTAAATGAACTAGAACAATATTCACTAAGTTAAGTCGACTCTTGTAGACTTTCATTACAGTCATCTAAGTATAGATGTCACTGTGTGTAGCTAGTAGACCGATTTAAGTGGTGTATACTTAGAGAAAGATAAAATTGGAATATAATTTATGTAGATGAGAAAAAAATTGAATGGTTATAAAAAAAGGTAAATCAAAACGCCGATATGTCTTAAAATATAATGATGCTTAAAATAATATTTACAGTTCAACTAAATTAAAAAAACACAATTAACATTCAATCGTTCTTGAGTTATTAATAACAATAAATAGATACTTACTTAATAAATTAGAATGAACATTAAGAACTAATTGCCAATTACTCTATTCATTAATAGTCTCTCTATTATGTACTTCAACTGGTCTTCGTACCGAACGTCTATCGCCCACCCGTGGTCTGATATCGGTCAAATCTCCAAAAGACCTGGATCTGCGGTAATGTCGGCCCGAACCTTCGTCCTCGTCCACAAAATCTGGCAGCGAGTGGAAGGAAGAGTTCAAACGAGGCATGAGTAAGGCCTCATCGTAGCTCGGCGGGAGATCCTCGCGTAACGTCACCCTCAACACGACTGACTCTGCTCTTTGCTGAGTTGTACCATTGAGATTCAGAACTGTAGTCTCAGGAAGCGTTCTCACAGGCGGGTCGGGCTTGGACGCAGCTACTAGCCCGCGGCAAACGCAGGACGTGATCACTACACCAATAATAATACCAATCATCACAGCTATAGTCGTATATGAAGTCGCCGGTGCGTCAAAACCATGCCACGTCTGTATATATGCCTGCTGCCAGTTTAGTTGGGTCACATTCGTTGGCGAATAGCATAACAGGGACGTTCTGTCAAAAATCTTTGGCGGTTCCTTTGTCAAGTACTCGAAAGTCAGCAATAGGTTCACATTGAAACCCTCGCAGCTCCATCTGTTCCCCTTCACGTGGACTTCCCTTAAAAACGGATTAGAAGCGAAGTGTGAAGTGGACCATACTTCACTGAACTCGTTTCCTCTCAGGTCCAGTACCGCCAGATGCGGTAGTGACGAGAAAGTGCTGTCCGTCAGTGCGGTTATTTTATTGTAACTTAGATTTAGTTCTTGGAGCGTGTTCGAAGCGAGGTTGTCCGGGATCACGTCGATCAAATTCAAAGATAAATCTATTTCTACAAGCGAGCTCATACCTAATATAGAGTCTACTCGTATGTCTGTAATTTGACAGCTGCTCAGGAACAAACTCTTCATTGATGATGACTGGAAATAAGGCACTTCGGACAAGAAGTTCCTGTTCAGAATCAGAGTGTCCAAACTGCGTGCGTCAGTAAAAACATTTGGACCTATGTCATAGAATTTATTTTCGGATAAATCCAGAAAATGTAAATCCGGCATTGTGTTAAATCCTCTGCCGTCTGTCATGTTTATTTTGTTCTTCGACAAGTCTAATCTCTTTAAAGAATACCTGTACCCATTTGTAGTCCATTTCTCGTACATATTATTCGATAAATTTAGCGTGTTCAAATTCGTCCACGTTTGTAAGTATTCCGGCAGTGGGCGGCTCAGGTAGTTTCCCGATAAGTCTAGAATTTCCACTTGAGAAAAATTCTCTAACTGCGTTGGAAATGTAACGAAGTTGTTATTTGATAAGAGCAGTACTTGAGCCTGAAACAAAAGAGGAACCTTTATTTTCTTTTCATCTAGAGTCCTGGAACGTTATACTACTTAGCAATAAAATATATTGTTTTCTCCGTAGATAAAACTAACAAGAATTTTCTGAGCTATTTTAGGTGAATATACGCCTTGGTAATAGAAAAAATCAATATCGTTATTCGTATTTCATTTAACAAACCCCAACATTGTTCTGTAGATATTATTATAAGCTAATTATGACTTTTGGTCAAGTTGCATTCTGTCGTGGGCACACAGTACTTAGTAATGAATGGAAGTACTTATTTTTTAAATTAAAGTTAAGAACTCGTCATTAATGATTAATTTAAGTCTTCGCTTAGTGATAAACAACTAGCCTTCCCATAGACATTTGCATTGTAAGGTCACTAGACACTGTCACCAGAGACATGCTTCAGCTGCAGTAACTAAGTAACTCTTAGTAGGTATTCTTGGTAAATCACTCTTACATCATAATCCAAGTCATCAGGCAGTTCTCTGAGCCTTCTGTCGGAGCAGTCCAAGTGTAGTCGATTGTTGAGGGTGTAAGTGATGCAAGGCTCTTCCAAGTCCTCGACTTGTCGCCGCATAACGCCGGCACCTGCCATCGCTGATAGCAGCCATATCCACAGCGTTGTTGTTATTACACCTGGAAAATAATATTAAACTAAATTGAGCTGCAGCGCTTTAAGATTTTAGTTAATTTTAAATTTTTGTGTCTTTTCATTTGGGTCAACTCTTTCAAGCTGAATTAGAACCACTGTATCCATCTACGAAGCTGCTGTGTTCCGGCGTGAAGGGCACTGTAGCTGGTGAAATTACTGGACAAAAAGACTTAACATCTAATGTCTTAAGGGTCGGCAACGCGCTAGTGATTCTTCTGGTGTTGCTAGCGTCTATATGCTGCGGTGGCTGCTTACCATCGGGCTACGGCCCGCCCGATTGCTTGGCACCTTGGTAGTATAAAAAAAAAATACGTTGATTCAGTTCTAATGGCAACAATGCATTTTTATGGTAAGAATGAACTGAACGGATTAGCTCACGATTAACTCTAGATAAAGGAACTCTTTAACGGTGAACAGCACAGTCCTGAAATATGTAGGTGTGTATTTTTTTATTATAACCGAGTTTAAGTTTAACTATGATATGGTAGCTGCACTTATGCTATCAATGGGTGACAACTATATTGATGTTAATAAAAATTTAGCGATAAGACCGCCTAAAATTGTAACACTAAGTTGTAATCTAAGTTTAAATGTATTTTTGTTATGGTGTGCAATAAAGTGTATTTGTATTGTAGTGTGTTTTTTCTTATTATTCTGGGATAATCGACACACGATCATTTTATCTCAAACTAGACAGAGCCTGTAATATGGTAACCAGGCAACTGATACTAATACTTATACTTTTTATTTGTAAATACATACTTATACAAAATAATACACTTACACCCACCAATATGTATATCTGTTCATTAAAAAATATTACGGTTTTTTGTAGACGGGGATGCTTGATATACCGTATAAAATATAGGGCACTCGCCCTGGCAACCTCACGCCTCATAAACTTACTACTACCCAGCAACTTGAATTCGGTTTCAAGATAGTATTTTTAATTAGAAGATCTATGTATGTATGCACACGAACAGCATTAAATAGGAGTTCAACTAACAAGATATACCTATGACATCAGCCTTAGTTCTTATTGAGATACAAAACATAAGGACACTGTGGGAAATCTCACGAATAGCCCTGTAGGAGACATGGCTACCTACTGATAATCTTTAACTGTTTTAGAACCGTATCGTATCACCGTTATTCACAAAAGTTCTCAAAATATTAAGTATCTATTTGATTAACAGTTGACGCTGATAACGCACAATGTTAGAGATATTATAATATCATGAAGTTTGGTTATCATCAGGTATCAAATAAAAACGGATCTACATAACGCTAACGTATGACGAATCTTTTACTAATTTAAGGTACCTACTATATTACTACGAGTTGTGAGAAGAATTGCGTATACGAATAAAATCCCTAAAACCAGTAAATATAGCACCTAGAAGAATCTGTCTATGTCATAGATTTAGGATTTTTTACTTTGGTCTATGTACGGTGACAGCAGAAAAATAATTGTTAAAATTATTTTTGTTTCGTTAATCTATTTTCTATACTTTAGCGAACATTTTTATGCTATTTGTACCTATATTCGCATGCCTTTCATCATTATGACAAAACTTCAGAATTTTTATTGCCTACATGCATTGACATGAATAAAGGTACTTAATAAAGATAGGTACTCACCTAGACCCATTGAGAATACAACCACTTAACATGTTCCAAAATATGTTCACATATCACAGTTTGTAGTTAGTACTTAGCAATTATTATACTTATGGGAAATCATTACGTGCACACTACAAAATTAGTTGTTTCGGCCGCAAACGCTCGCCTTAACCTACAGAGTTTGTTTACTGACACTTTTGTAATGCTGCAGATAACGCCATTTGACGATACTAGGCGTGTTTCAGAATTTGTCAGAATGTCCATAGAATACATGGTGTTGACTAAAGTGCGGGTATAAATCCTTTATTTTCGTGACTCAACGTAGGATTTGGAAGATTTGCTACACTTTCATAAGCATTATTCTGATAATTATCAAATACTTAAATAATAAATGTTCATCAGTTTTTTTATAGTTTGTGAATTATTCCCGAAGATAATACGTGTTATGAGTTTTCGCATTTTCTCATTTCTCATTCGCATTGTCTCTAAATAAAAAAAAAACCGCTTTCAAATACAACAATTATATGAAGTCGATCGGTATTTTCAAAATATATGCAACATGAATGATACACATTTTAATGCCAAAGTTATGGTTAAAGTCAATAAGAACTATTACTAAAAATGCAGTTAGCAAATTAACACTAATACAAAAGCTAATTTACTAGAGATAGATGATGATACCAAACCAGAAGACGCAGCGTAGGGTTACACCACCTACTACGTGAACTGACGAAATTGTGCGAGTCACAGTAATAGTATATTCATTGACGTAATCCAAGGGGAGGCCTATTTTCTACATTGACTTACGACTGATGATAATGAGATGATGATAGCCTAGATGCTAAACTATTTTATCGGTACCCTAGTTTATCAATCTACGCTTGAGCGTTGTGACAGATTCTGAACCTAAGACTTATCATCTTTTATGACTTAAAAGAGAGTTCACCATTGCTAAGAGTGAGACATTAAGAGCTATAGAAAAAGTTAGCTAGAATAATTCTTGGAATGAAACTAATTTTACTGATTGATTTTTAATTTTACTATAACACATTACAGCACTCCTCCGCAAGACCTCAAGGTACTGTAAGCTTTTACTGCGTAGATCGGACTAACATTAATAATGAGAACCTAGAGCACAGTCTAGAGGGCTCAGTTAGCCCGTGACCATGAATGCTGTAATGAAAAATGAGTCCGAAACGTAATATTCGCGTAAAAATTCGAAATCATTAAAATAATTGTTGTCAACCTATCTATGTATCAACCTGTAGATTCCGAGTGTTATCGACGTTGTCTTATCACTGATTAGTTATCGAGCTATCGTCTATACAAAAGAACAGTTTCACCTCGAAATGTAGGTGCCTCTTGTAAATAAGTACGTCTACATACATCTTTATGTCTCTCCCGATCGTCACACTTTGTACAAATATTGTGTCAGAATTACCGAATAGGTAGGTACAGGAAATACAAACTCAGGAGAATATGTCTGATCATCTGCACTAAAAAAATATGGCTGAGATATACTAAAATTACAGATAAGATAAAATTAAACGTGCTATTTCTGCGCCAGTGTTGTCGAGTCGTAAATATGTCGTTGGAAAACGAAGGTTATTTTGGTTTACTTGGTTAATAATCATTTATCGAATTATTCACTTATCGAAGTCTCAGGAGACCGTCGGGCTGGTAACTTTTTCTGCCAACGTATAAGGTTGTCCATACAAAGACGTAATGACGCCAGTCTTTTAGGTAACCTTCCCTCCCAGTGCTGCGAAAACTTGAATGGAATGGAGTGGTTCCTTCTGACACCACTGTTGAGACCACTGCAGTGCTGACACCACTGCTGACACCACAGCTGATACCAGCCGATATAAAACCAGAGCTATGCTCTTATGGTTAGATAGCTCAAGTGCGTGATACTTCCCTGCCATTATGCCGCCGTGCATACAACGCTTATTTTAACTGTCAATTAAAGCTCGATCGAAATCTTAAGTAACTTTCTTGCCAAGAGTTCAAAGCTTCATCAGCCTTCAGTATCCTTTAAAAAGGGAATCAGTGAGCTGTTTCTGGCTCCTCAAATCCTAAGTGCTACAAGATTAAACTGAACAGGTGTCGGGATTTCCCAAAAACGCGACACGTTCGACTTGTCACGCCTGTCTGAGCTCATTTTCAGTCACTATGACTTATGTTGCCAGCGTCGTTTGTGAAAATAAGAAGCAAAATAATGGTTGTTGCTGCATTCTAATAATATTTATAAAAGGTACAAAAAATATGATTTGCTATTTTTCAAGTTTTATCTTTAAATACATGGGGGATAATAAATAATAATAAATTCTAATGGAAATTGTTCAACCGTTTAATAAGTATTTTAATTCGATTTGCAGTGTCAGTTTTCAAAGCTACGTTCCAATAAATATTTAGTGAATAACACTACACTATCTGTAACGTCACTTTAACGTTACTAAATTTTAGAGATTACCTACCAGTATGAACCATAGTAGCCGTAGTCAAAATGTAAACATACTAGAATGCCTAAAACTTGGCAACACCGGTGACCTGTTTACCGCCCCCACCCTCCAAGTTAGCTCTCAATAGGGAGGCCGAGATGTTAGTTGATAAGCCCCATCGATTAGAATGAATGTTCTCTGAAACGGCTTGTATAGAGAACTTATTGAAATCACTGCTTATTTATATAGGCTTCTAAAGACTTCATCAGTAGACCCGTTCTACGTTATTAACTTTTACTTGAAACTGAAGAAGAAATTGTTGGTAACAGAATTTTTTGGCAGCAATGATCATTTTTATAATTGCGTGGTAAGAAGAAAAAATTGATATCAAAACAATGATTGAATATAAATGAAATAAGCGGATGAGAGGACACCCGCCCATCTCTTCCCGATGGATGTTGTAGGAGGCGACTAATGGAAAAACAGAAGATGGACGGCAGATTCTTCTGTTTAAAATCCAATTACATGTAATAGAAGCGGTAACAGCTCAGTGGGTGAGCGCTTGCCTTGGAAACAAGGTGCGCACGTTCGAACCCCGGCTCGCACCTCTGATTTCTTCAATGAATCATGTGCGAATCGTCTTTGTGCGATTGTTACTAGTTTTCGGTGAAGGAAAACATCGTGAGGAAACCTGCATGTCTGAGAAAGCCTAACTAGCTCTCGAATGACGTGTGAAGTCCGCCAACCCGCACTTGGCCAGCGTGGTGGACCACGGCAAGCCCCCTCGTTTTGAGCGGAGGCCTGTGCCCAGCAGTGGGACATAAACAAGGGCTTGTATTATTATTCTCATGGAATTTTATTCACGGTTTATGCCCGGACATTTTAAAGGCTTGCGTGGGGACGGATCCAACACGTAGAGGCCCTTTTTAAGAAATAAATGGTGTGTAGAACACCTCCCGGGATCAACTGCAAAGATGGTGAAAAAATGGCAGTTGGAAAGATTATATAAGTCTATGTCGTTGACCATTTGATGGGCTAGAAGCTAGGCTATTGCAAAGGCCGGGGTCACTTGCCATAATTACATTCATAATTATTTTGTGGCAAGAGGCGGCTTGCCACCCAATAAACGCTTACTGCACCATATTATTACTATGCAACTACGAAGCCTGCCAAATGTAGGGATTATCCCCCCCCCCCCCTTCAAGAGGGAGGCGTATGTTCAGTAGTGGACGTCTTCTAGCGGATGATGAAATTGAAGTAGATAAGTTTCCAAATGAGACTTATAATTTTAATTATTGATCTTAATGTGTACAGTGTGTTTGACGGGCCCGTTGGTCTAGTGGTTAGTGACCCTGTCTGCTAACCAACAGGTCGTGGGTTCGATTCCCACCAAGTGTCTGGGTGTTTTAACTATTTAAGTATGTATTTACAAAAAAAAAAGTATATAAGTATTAGTATCAGTTATCTGGTTTCCATAGTACAGGCTCTGCCTAGTTTGGGATCAGATGGCCGTGTGTGAATTGTCCCAGGATATTATTATTATTACAGTACAAAATAATATATCGATCCTACTATGTTTACAGACCTCACTAAATTGTTTTTAAAGATCTCTGCGTCAAAAAGGCATGTAAAAAATCGGTCCTGCATCTGACCAGTTCTCGATCGTGTCAGTTTTTCGTCTCATCGGATATTGAGCGTAAAGGAAGAAAGAGCGCACTTGTGTCTGCACAAACCCTTGTGCCCTATATCTCATGCGTAGGTGAGTATCTTCTGAAAGATCTTGTGAAACATTGTCTGCTGTGTTTGTATCGGTCGAGAGAGCATTGTCTCGTATGTGAGTGTACTATCAATACAAAGTCTAAATAATATTAATCCTTTATTTCAGGCATCTATGACCCATAAAAGAATTACTTTAAAAACTAACATTCATGTTATAGATAAAAATAATGTCATGGTAAAAATAAGACATCTTTGTTAGAAAAAACCATCAGCTACGTATATTAAAAATATGTAGCCTCCTGTATGTGGGAAACCACTTGCTTTGCAAACCGGAGGTCGCGGGTTCAAATCCTGCGGGGTGTACCAACTTGTGTAGTTGTTTTTTACTGGTTAGGACAATGCAGGCCGATCAGCTTATTTTCTGTAAAGTAAGATGATCCATGCGTTGGATGGGCATGTAAAAAGTCGGTCGATATCAAGAATAGGTACTCTAGTATTAATATTTTTAGTTACGCGCCAAAAAAAACGTACGTAATTATTTTTTTCTAAAGGGGACTAGCAATTCTTAGTAAACAAACAAATCAAAGAAAATAAATAAACTTATTAGAAAACCCGCATATCACATACACAAAAGCCGGTCGCCATTTAAGGCGAAGAAGGTAGGTAACAGAAATGCACAAAATAACGTAGGTGCGGTGTTAAGTTTTTGTGAACTTGTTATGCCATTCAAACTGTTTAGATAATAAGCTATTTCTTTGATATTTTTTATTTACATAGATTTCATCATCATCAGCCGGAAGACGTCCGCTGCTGAACATAGGCCTCCCCCTTAGAACGCCACAATGAACGACAACTGGCTATTTGCATCCACCGGTTACCTGCGACGCGCACAATGTCGTCTGTCCACCTAGTGGGAGGCCTACCTACGCTGCGTCTTCCGGTTCGTGGTCGCCACTCGAGAACCTTTCTTCCCCAACGGTTATCGGTTCTTCGAGCGATGTGGCCTGCCCATTGCCACTTCAACTTGCAGATTCTGAGAGCTATGTCGGTGACCTTGGTTATTCGGCGAATCTCCACAACTCGGATTCTGTCGCGCAAAGAAACTCCGAGCATAGCTCTCTCCATGGCTCGTTGTTTGACTCTGAACTTCTCTAAAAGGCTAGCCGTTAGGGACCACGTCTCAGTACCATATGTCATCACTGGCAACACACACTGGTTAAAAACCTTCGTCTTCAGGCACTGCGGTATTTCGGACGAGAAGATATCACGTAGTTTCCCGTAGTTACATAGATTTACCGTAAGTAAAATAGAATATTATCCACTGACAAGTACGAAAAAATGTATTAAAACTTAAAGTTATTTAGCAACGGTTCCGCTCCGTGCAGCGCGTTCAATAAATAAGGATAAAGCCCATTAGAGACGGGCCACCAAATCTTCGGACGCCGAACGCCACTTACTTAGACTTAAAATGTTACGGAGAGCTATTTTGTTCAAGATTTGGGATGTACATTTTGAGATATATTCCGCAACATTTCCGTGCACCGGGACTGTGTGTGTAAATATTGTAGCATATTCACCTCATTTAATTTCATATATCAACCTCCATTCTCATACCTCATTATTTTCTTAAAATATTTGTATTTATTTTCAAATTAACATTTTAAATGATGATTATAGTTTATTCGTCCATATACAGGACAGGCGAAGTTAAAATTTTAAATTTGAAAATTGTATAGACAAGAAGCTGTCAAGTGGAAGAGGAAAAATAAACGTCAGTCTGAAGTCTAGAGTCTAGAGTCGAGAGTCGAGAGGCTGTGCTGGAGAGTCGAGGGTCGAGACTCTGAAATCGCGAGACCGGAGGCTGTGTTGAGCCTGGTCTTGAGCCGGAATCGGCTACTATCTACGCCAGAGGCCACGAGTCTACGGGTGCTGCTGTTGTGGCGTGCTGACGCCCGCACCCCATTACATCGGCCGGCCTGCTGGCTGACTTTCGTGGCCGGTGCTGAACCTGCCGGCGTCTAACGGCCTGGCTGCGGCTGTGCCACCTAGGCACGCCGCCTCGCTTCTGCAGGCGCTAGGGCAGGCTTCCCTGCGCCCAGGAACCTTTACGTACAAGCAAGTTACGTGATCTTTGCGTTAATAAGTGTCCGCGTTCCCGACTCCGTCAAACGAACTGTGTACCTACCTATTATTAGAACTGTAAATATATTATAGTGTTATTGTAAGTCCTGTGTTCTCATTCCTTTAATTGCTACTTCCCCCCTAGGTACCTACCGGTTTTCGTAGCGGTCTCCGGGTTCTCTCTACCTGACCTCTACACCTATGCTCACACTTACATCGTAACGTGACGACTCACTCTACTCTAAACTATACGTTACGTGACAATATATGAAATTGATTGAACATTTTGACAATATTTAAACATTCCGTGTGCAACATGGAAACACCCGCCGTGGGGTGACCGGGTAAGAACAGCACCCACCTATCTCCTCCCGTAGAGAAGTTCAGAGTCACACAGCGAGCCATGGAGAGAGCTATGCTCGGAGTATCTTTGCGCGATAGAATCCGAAATGTGGAGATTCGCCAAAGAACTAAGGTCACCGACATAGCTCTCAGAATCTGCAAGTTGAAGTGGCAATGGGCAGGCCACATCGCTCGAAGAACCGATAACCGTTGGGGAAGAAAGGTTCTCGAGTGGCGACCACGAACCGGAAGACGCAGCGTTGGCAGGCCTCCCACTAGGTGGACAGACGACATTGTGCGCGTCGCAGGTAACCGATGGATGCAAATAGCCAATTGTCGTTCATTGTGGCGTTCTAAGGGGGAGGCCTATGTTCAGCAGTGGACGTCTTCCGGCTGATGATGATGATGATGATGATCTCCTCCAGTTGGGCGTCCCTAAGAAGCGACTAAGGTAAAACAAGAAGACGGGCAGCAGTGTCTTTTTATTGGATTACCTACCATCTATACTGCGATCCCCAAGCCGCCTGCCAAGCGTGGGGAATATGGCAACCCCTCCCTTCTAAGGGAGAGGCCTTTGTTCAGCAGTGGACGTTTTGGCTGCTGATGAATTGATATCATATTCTCGAATCTAATATTAGTTTACAATATAATATAATATAAAAAAAAATTCAAAGTACAAAATATCTTTATCTTATCTAAAAGAGTATTTTAATGTTTTAAAGTAATTAGTATACTTTTCTTTAGTCGAAAGTAACTAATACCTATTGCATGTCCGAGAGGACAAATTGTTGTTTCTAAAATGATACAGAACACCTTTTGTAAACAATTGAGCAATTTCGAAACAGTTGAAACAATTTCGATTACGGTTGGGCTTCTCGGGGAAGAGAAATCAATCTAGCTAGGTTGTATGTATCACTAGAAAAACTACTGCCCAATCGATTTCATTCGATGACAATACATCGTATGAAGCAAACGTAATCCTAAAACGGGAACGATGAGATATTGTAAAACAATAAAACATATTTCATATCAATTGGGGATCGAAATGTAGAATTACGACGTCCGAGGCAATCGCTGACCTCCATAATACGGGGATCAGGGAAATATGATAGGCGAGGCGCGGTATTTATTTGTGTCCACTAAGGATCTGCCCTCCGCACACTAAGCCGGTTGACCCCAAACGAGATGGCAATTTGCTATATTGACTCCTTGATCTTCATGTTGGGTAAAACTTTCTTGTTTTAATGTTAAGCTATCTTTATATTGATGTGTAATTATGAGTATACTACATATTTAATTAAAATTAATTCGACAAATTTTGTCTTGGTTAGGGCTTCATTTCTCAGTAATGTTTTGAACGATTGTGTTGTCATTGGTATTTCGTTATACTCGTACTTTTAGAATTTCTTAGTAACCATTCTATCTTTTGGTATTTTATTTATTGTAACATTTTAATTTAGGACTAAGTATTTCTGATTACAAATTATTGATAACAGGATTTAGATCTAATGACAGTACCTATTCAGCTATCATCATATTTTATATTTAGCCTTGGTAGCATCCGTGGCGTAGTGCGAAACCGCCTGCATTGCAAACCGGAGGTCGCGGATTTGAATCCCCGGGCAACCACTTTGTGTAGTTGTTCCTTACTGGCTAGGACAATGCACGCCAATCACCTGATTGTCTGTAAAGTAAGATGTTCCATGTGTCGGATGGGAATGTAGTAAGTCGGTTCTGCGCCTAACCTCTCCCCCGGTCGTGCCATCGGATTGTGAGAGGTATAAAGTAAGAGAGAGTGCACTTGTATCTACGCAAGCGCTTGTGCTTGCGCTTGTAAAAGATTGGCCGCTGTGGTCGTATCGGCCAGAAGGACATTATTCGTACTTTATATCTATATTTTCTCTTTGTAGGTTTCTCAAATCGTGTTCATTGATTCTTTCTTTCACCAACTCCAATGGGAGTGTTATATTAATCTTCATTTTACAAGGGAAAGGGACTCAGATTTACGCCGTTCCATTCGCTTTTCTCGCGAAAATAAGATTACAATAATATTGCTTGAACCAATAATAGTAAACCTCCAGTTCACAGTATTTCAAGGTATTTTTTAATGTCACAGAAGCAATTTATTTTTATTGGTTCATTAACAAATAAAAGCCAAATATCTCTACCTAATCGCTCTACCTTTAAGCATTCCCAGATTCAAACAAGCTAGGCAAATAAGATTTTAGGCATTCAATGTTTGACTATCAGCTAGATACTCGTCATTATTAGAATGGTCCCTTGTTCTCAGTCGACTTTGTCTCCGACCGAATCCGCTACTTCGCCTGTCCTCAGAATCAAATGTCAATCCTTTTATATTAGGCATGGGAGACCGTTTACCAAATATATCGATAGTCTCTACGTATTTTTTTATCTCCATCTCTTGAATGTAAAGCCTTCAGTACGCCGTATAGTTTACAGGTTTTTTTAAACAGTTAAAGTAATTTTGCGTAGCAAAACGTTTGTTAGATAAATCTGCACTGTCAGTCAGCGAGCTGACTCGTGTTTTTGTAGTTTTTGAGAATACCTCAAACAAATAAATACTACTATATAAATACTACAAATAAGTCTTCGTAATCGGCAATATTTGACAAACCACGAGGTGCTTCCAGTTTTATTGTTCTAGAAATACATCGATAGTCTTTATTATCTTGGTGCAAAATGTAATATAAATTCTAAACCAATGTGCGATTGGGTCTAATTACCGTAAAATTATAATACTTTTTTACCACTTACTGAAGAAACTAACAAGACATTCACAACACCCAACAGGTAAGCACAGTTCCTGACGATAAGCATCAATGCTCAACATCAGGTACTGTGCTCACCTGTCACGGGTTTAATAAAAATCTTATCGATATAATATCGCAGCCCGCACATCACTAAACCGTTCACAACCGTTTTAAGTATTGATGGCAGCGGAATAAAACAGCATTGAGTCGATGTCGCATCCCTAAACCACGTCGTCGGGAAACAGGCTTATTCCTCCGATGAGTGCTATCGTTCTTGGCCTTTTAGACCGCCTCCCGAGGGGGTTCAGCCTTTTACAGTGTGTGTACCCGGCTTTATACGATCGACTTTCAATATGAATTTCAGATGGGTTATAAGATCGGTGGGCCTTTGTGTGTCGCAGACGTTTTGATAAATGGCTTTCCGAAGCGTTTCGCTTCGTAACAAACTTGTGTGGGAAATTTATTGTTTTAATCTCTTGCGTTTTCTATTTTACTATTTGTACCTACCATTTTATTGATTGTGCTAACTAGGAAGATAAGGGTTTAATCGTTTGAAAGAAAAGGCGATACAGATAGATAGTTTATGGAGGACAAAAATGGCATGATAATATTACTATCCCCTTTTTTCGCGGGGGAAACATTCGATAGTGGGGCCTGTGGCGGCCAACCGGGGTATTGGGATTCTTACCCACTAAAACCCCCGGGGACCTGGGCTCTCCGATGGGGTCTGCACCAGGAGCTCCTCAGTGCCTTGCCTTTGTGCCCACCGCCGGTGACGCATTGTAGCCCGGGAACTACACACGGTGCTCGAGGGGACGGGGGCCGCAATCCCGCTGCCGTCCTCCTCGGAGTCACCGCCGTACTCAATGGAAGTCCTAGGGCCCACACCCTGAACATAATATACCAGTTCTACGTGGTAAGTCCCTTGTGGAAGAGACTGTCAAGGTACCCAGGTAGGTACCACCCAACTATGAGATTTTCTGCCGTAAAGCAACAGTGTGTATACATTGTGTTTCTGAATGAAGGGAGTGAAAGGCTGTTGCTGGTGCATTACCGTACTCAACGTTATGAGGCGGCAGTCCTCAATATCCAGTGAAAATTTACCTTTGTACCTTCTTATTAAAACTGTTCTAAATTTTTTGTACCTTATGTAAAATACAAAAACTTGCAAATGGAATTATTAGGACTAATCCCACCACTCATTCCCACCACTGTGACTCCTGTAAGCCAGAATCTACAAATCTAATTATGTAGAAATCAGAACCAGAACAAAATAAAATATTACGTCATCTCCTAATTTGTCCATGTAGTAAGTCAAAAGAGAAGTTGTAACGAAAATTAAATAGCGCTCTGGTATTTTTTCCCGGGAACCGCGTCTTACTTCAGAGCCACAGTGTAAGTTTTCATAAAGTTATAGTTGCTCAAAGCTCGTCGTCGAAACTGTGGAACATTCCAGCGAAATGTGGAAAGCAACGGCTGAGGCGGAATAAAGTTGACATTTTTGCAAAGCTACGTTAGAATTTCAACGAAATTAAATGTGGCAACATGGAATGAAAATATTGTAGGAGCGGGTTTTCAGGCGCCCGCCCGCCCAGACGCGCGCCCCGCCCTGTCTCTTCGCACCTTATTTTTGTTGAGATTCGAGACTGAAGAGTTTGCCTTGTATCAGGTACCTACCTGTGAGTCTCTTTATAGAGCGTGCTGTCTAATTAGAAGATATGGTTTTGAACGGTCTTTGTCCAAAACATTACGTAAGAATTCTAGAAGTTTTAATTTAATGTTGTCTTTTATTTACGCGAATACTAGACATTGTAATTAATTTATTGTTACGGATTATATCGCGATTTATTTTAATCTTCCCGACGTTTTTTTATTTTTTTTTGTTTTTACTCCCTATAAGCACGTGCTTGACTGCAGTCCCACCTGATGGAAAGCGGCGACGCAATCTAGGATGGTAAAGCACACTGGCTTATTAAAAGCCTATTCACTCTAGCTTTGAAGACACCCAGGTTATAATCGGGCGGAAAAAACTGACGCAGGCAAACTGTTTCAGTCCTTAGCTGTCCTTATTATGAATGACGATGCAAATCGCTTAGTTCGGACTGAAGGCACGTTTACCACATAAGGGTGTGTGCGCGCCGTGCGTCTCGTTGTCCGATGATGGAAGGGGGATGGTGGAATCAAGTCATGTAATTCCTGCACACTCTCCAAAATGCATCCTGTAGAATACCGAGAGGCTGGCTACTCTGCGCCTGTGCTCCAGGCTTTGTAAATTGGTCTCTACTAACCCAGTTACCAGTTACCAATAAGCCTCTTAGCGCGCCTCTCCACTGAGTCCAAAGCTGAAAGATGGCATTTCGCAGCACCAGCCCATATGTGACTACAGTATTCCACACACGATCGGACTTGCGATTTATATAACATCAGATGCTGCTCCGGTGTGAAGTACCGATGGACCTTTGCAAGGACACCTAGCTTCCTTGCAGCTACCTTGGCCTTGGACTCAATGAACCGCCCAAAGTTGAGATTTGAGGAGATTTCAACTCCCAACAACTGAAGGCGGTCGGTATTCCAAGGATACATTCTGAAAAGTAGGAGCCGAAAAGACTCCGTTTGGCGGTAAAAAGACACGCTTGTGTTTTAGCGGCGTTGAATCGCACAAGGTTGGCATCACCCCATTCGGAGACCGCCTGAAGTGTGCGATTAGCACGCTCTACCATCGCTACTCTTTCGGACTGGATCACATACTTACTAGCATCGGCATGTAGCTCTCCACAACAGTGCTGTCATCTGCATACCCATAGACACCGGGCATTAACAGGTCATTGATATGCAGCAAGAAGAGGGTTGCGGAGAGAACGGACCCCTGAGGAACTCCGGCATTAGTCGTCATCGACTCCGATGAACAACCGTTGACAACAACTCGAAGAGACCGATCACTCAGGAAGTTCTTTATCCAGCCGATCAGACCAGGGGATATCCCGTATGCTGGAAGCTTGCTCAAAAGGCTAGCGTGCCAAACCCTATCGAAGGCCTTCGAGACGTCCAGGGAAACGGCGAGCGATTCCCCATTCTTCTCGAGGGCCTCGCCCCATAAATGGGTGGCATACACTAGAAGGTCCGTCCGACCGATTTCGGCGAAACCCGTACTGCCGGTCGTTGAGGAGATCATTCTGTTCTAGGTATGCCATGAGGCGGGAGTTCAATATACGTTTCGAATGCTTTGCAGCAGCCATGGTCACGGACGGACTGAGATGAAGTTTTTTTTTTGGGAATGATAGACGCTGTTGGGCGCAGATGGCCATTACAGCTTCACCGGACAAGAGGAGGCGAACGAACGCTTAAAGCACTCTAGCATTAACGGCAGAAGTAGCGACGAGCTCAAGGGCACCTCAGGGAGGCACGGCCTCGGCTTGGGACTGAGATGTTGAACGTCCCTGCGCTCTATTTATACTGTCATAATTTTCGGTGTACCCTCAGTTATTGTTGTTGTTTTTATTGATGTACCCTCAATTCTTATTGGTTATTATTATTGTTGGTCCGACCTACGCAGTAAGAGCTTATAGTATCTTGACGCCGTGCAGTGTTTTGTCTGGTTTTGGATTTAATTATATTTATCACAGGATCCCAAGCTGGTGGTAACACCCGACCATCTTCTCTATTGAAATTAGTATGTTTTTTGATTTCAATAGCCTCACGAATCATCCTTGGTTGGAAACGGTGTTCTTTTACCAGGATTTGTGGTTTATCAAATCTGATATAATGGCGGGTGCGACCCTGAACGTATTCACAAACTGCAGACTTTGTACAGCGTCGGTGTTTCACATCAGCTATGTGCTCTTTAACGCGAGTTTTTATTGCACGCTTTGTTTACCCAATGTAGGAGAGCCCACAATCACAGTCGAGTTTATAAACTCCTGCATCTTGTAGAAGTATGTGGCATTTGACAGGTGGTAAACTCCATTTACTGCCCATTCCATTCACCATTCATTCATTTCCATTTTACTGCCCGCATAGAGATCTATGCGGGCAGTAAAATGGAAGAACTATGGTTCTTCAGTCATCCTTACAGCGGCGTCTTATAGGCTTTTTTTTTATTTTTGCTATTAGGACTTTTTGCTTACAGGTCGTTTTGCTTTTCGGATGTTTTGATTTTGAGTCATTTTGCTTATATGTCCTTTTGATATAAAAGCCGGTTATAAAAAACACTAACCAGATTGAACCAGCTGTTAGTAAATATTCGGGGCGCATTTCAAAATACAAACGAGACGCTGGTGCACATTAGTGCAACGAAAAACCTCTGTCGAGGCGAGTATCGCACGCGACATAAACTACCGCACACATTACCGTACGAACACACAGACAAAATAAGTGACCAACAAAGTAATAATAATTTCTGATATTTACGAGAATTATAATAATAATAATGTCCTCCTGGCCGAAACGACCACAGTGGCCAATCTTTCACAAGATCAGCCATGTACGCAGGAGATACTATAGTGCACAAGCGCTTGCGTAGACACAAGTGCACTTCTCTCTTCCTTTATACCTCTCATAATCCGATGGGACGGAAGACCGACACGACCGGGGAGAGGTTAGGCGCAGGACCGACTTTTAACATGCCCATCCGACGCATGGATATTATTACTTTACAGACAATCAGGTGATCGGCCTGCATTATCCTGGCCAGTAAGGAACAACTACACAAATTTGTTGCCCCCCGCAGGATTCGAACCCGCGACCTCCGGTTTACAAAGCAAGCGGTTGCCCACTGCGCCACAGAGGCGATACGCGAATACTACACATTGAAATCAAACTAATTTTACGGATTATATCGCGGTTTTTTTTATCAAAAATAAACCGCGATTTAATCCGCAAAATTAGTTTCATTTCAACATAGTAATGTTAAATATTTTTGAACGGCGGATTAGGTCTTAGGCCGCGCGCACTTTGGACACGAATTTGTATCGTACGTAAACGTATGATCGTGGTCGTACGAATTAGATGCGCACATTGAATACGTTTACGTACGTACGTACCACATTTATGCAAATAAATTGAATTGATTTTTTTCCGGTTATATTGTACTCGTGAAGTCATCTTTGGAGCGCCATGAATAACCTGTATCTGGTAATTCTCTTATAACTCGCAGACTGCGGCAGCGTCATCGCTGTCGTAGAAAAATATATCTATCGGTGCATGAAATATATTTAAAAAGACGTGAATTCAGTGAATACCATCATATTATGAAAGATATATAATGACCACATACTGTTTCACGTTCGTAAACTAAGTTAATATTTTTTTCTCCATCCACTTTTAATTTTTAACGTACGAACGTGTTTGAAATCCCAACAAGTTCGGATTGTATTCGGACGTCTGAACTACACGTACGTATACGCACGATTAACCCGCACCCAGTCTGCGCGCTCCCATAGTACTTGGAATGTCGGGATCGTTCGTACGTGTTCGTATGTGTTCGCACGAGTAAAATTCGTACAAAAACGTGTCCAAAGTGCGCGCGGCCTTATCCAATGATATTATAAACCATAGATATGTTATATCCCCACTAATACACGCCAAAATCTCTGACCCAGGTATTTTTTATTCATATATGTACCTACCTATAGTTAAGGTATGATATTATTATCCTATCCTTATTATTTACTTTTGTGCAGTAGGTACTTAGTGCATTTTCTAATTACACACGATGGCAGTTTTCTTGAGTTTCAAAGGCACACGTCACGTTTGTTAGGTACAGTTTACCAACGCGAGTCTTACTGCTAGTTCACCCAATTGGTTGAATTTCGTGTCTTCGCTTTTCGTGTGCTATGGCATATCTATTGGTATAAAATATCATCGTTCTCATCCTAATGTTCTCTCCAGGCCGTATCCGGCCACGGCGGCCAGTATTTCAACACGATTAGCCAACTACGCAGGTATAGTGCATAAGTAGACACATGTGCACTAACTTCCTTTATTCACACAATCTGATGTGACGGAAGACTGACAAGATCGGTGAGAGCTTAGGCATAGGACCAACTTTTTACATGCCCATCCGACGAATCATCTTACTTTACAGACAATCAGGTGATCGGCTTGTATTCTGCTAACCAGGTAAGGAAGAACTAACTCAAATTGTTTCTCCCTGCGGGATATGAACCTCCAACTTTGTTGCCGCGAAAGTGAACAGCAGACTCTTTTTTTTTTTTTTTTTGGAATTAGACGCTGATAGCCGCGGATGGCCATTGCAGCTTCACCGGACAATAGGAGGCGAGCGCTTGAAGCGCTCTAGCCTTTACCGCAGAAGTAGCGACGAGCACAAGGGCACCTCAGGGAGGCACGGCCTCGGCTTGGGCTGTCGCTTAAGAGAGGGCTGAGTTTACCACCGGTTCACAACGCGCCCCCACTGAGAAGAACCGGCAAGAAACTCAGTGGGGTGATGCACGTCGTTGCGGTCGCATACGTACGACCCTTCGGCCTCGCCGGCGAGACCGGTGTCTGATAGCTAGTGTAGCATACGGTTGTCGGGGAGGGGTCGGCGCATCCCGGTCCAATAGGACCGTCATGGGGTCAGGAGGGTCGAGCAGTACGTGCCGTGGTCTGCAGCTCGTCAAGACTCGTAGATAGATCGCGACTCTGGATTATTACTTAAAAAAAAAACTGCTTGTCTACGCCTATAACTCTTACGCAGCAATTTATTTCATTATTTTATTATTATTTGGAAATATACCTTTAATATTGAAAGGAAAATACAAGATTCATTTGCTGTCTGCCGTTCCTTCATCATAGCAACATTCTACACAAACGTCCAATTTGAAAAGCTAGCAGTTTTTCGCTGTGCCTTGGACGCATCATTATTAAGATCATTGATACTTGCTGCAAGTTGCTTAGAAAAATATAAAATATCAGTTCGTCATAAAGTACGGCTCTATGTATTTCAGTGTATCATCAAGACCGCACTATCGTGAGGCTAAAATGTGACCAGATCGTAGCTTACAAATTTCATTGCTATTTTAATATTCCAAATTTTTATTCCTATCGTGGTTTATGTGAATAAAATTGATCCATGGTGACACTTAGCAGCCTTCGACGTGGATTGTTAATATGCTTGGATATAATAGGCTATTAGTGGTCACGGATATAATAATACATTAAAAACATAGCCTTCTTTCAGCAGTAGCAGTCAGGCAAAAAATAATGCTAGATAAATTAAGTTTTCCTACAAAACTAACCAAATTTCTAATAACCATATAATAATAACGATACAATAATATAATACGGATTTTTTTAAATATAATAATTATATTAAAAAAAATCCGTAAAAGTAAGTAAGTAGTTTGATTTCATTGTGTAATATTAGCGTAAGTAAAAGACAACATTACCAATCTTATATTTTTTTTTATATTAATAATATCTAATATTCTATATATATTGATTATCTGCTATTTAGATCTTACAGAGGACCAGCTTAATAAGCTTGAGCGTCTTCAAAATTTTTGTATACGATTTATATTTGGTTTGTGCAAATATGATCATGTTTCTCAATTTCGTTCTAAGCTCAAGTGGCTTCCTATTCGTCTTCGTCGGAATAAGCACATCCTGTCTCTTCTTTATAATATACTATTTAATTCTTTTTCTCCGCGTTACCTAAAGGAACGTTTTGTTTTTCTCGGCAATGATTCCCACTGTTTGAGGTCATCAGAAAATCTCACTCTTATGTTCCCTTCTCATAATAGTTCGTTTTACAGTAATTCATTCACAGTAGAAGCTGTTCGTTGAATTCTGTAGTAGAATTTTATTGTTTATAGTTATGTATTTTTTTTTCGTTAATGGTTTGTATAAACAACCCCGCCTTGCAGTTCATAGTTCTTCTCCATCCAAAGTTTGCCTGATAGGGATCACTTTTAGTGATAAGGCAGCCCATTGTTTAATTCTATTTTACTGTTTTTTTTTGTATTTTTGTGTTTTTCTATAATGGTGGAACAATAAATTATCTATCTATCTATTCTAGGACAATATACACACGGTCATCCGATCCCAAACTAGGTAAAGCCTGTACTGTCTTTGAATCTTTTGTCTATATACATTCAATCGTATGATCAATGAAATTTGCTACGTCATTAGTCATTCAAGCAAGAAGCACTAAGTGAATAAGGTATCTGCACCATTTATCGGCACAGTTGAACTCGGAGCTAAATGTCGCTCGTAATTGGCGCCGGTCCATCTGCAGGCAATTAGGAGGCGGCGCGTTTTAAAAGATCCATATTTATTCGCCAAGCTGTACCTAGCGTTGTAAATGTTCTGCACTGGCCTGATTACATTGGCCGGGCAGTCTATTGGTACACACGCCTCATTATTTTCTTTTTTAGCTGTTTGACAAACATCGTGGGAAAATTGAAATGAAAAAACCAGGCAAGTATTTCACTGACTCTCAGGATACACGACAGTTTAAACATTAATAATAATAATATCTTGGGACAATCCACACACGGTCATCCGATCCCAAACTAGGCAGAGCCTGTACTATGGAAACCTGACAACTGATACTAATACTTATATACTTTTTTTTTTGTAAATACTTACTTAAATAGATAAACAACACCCAGACACTTGGCGGGAATCGAACCCACGAACCCACCCACATTACTTACTTACTTTCGATGGCGCTACAACCTTTTGTGGGTCTTGGCCTCCTCCACAATCTTCTTCCAGTTGCCGCGATGCTTGGCGACCCTCTTCCAGCTGGTATACATTAATAACAATTTATTTATTTATTTATATCACATAGACCAACAATACAAACAAGTGATAGGTTTAGAACATGTAAAGAGGCACATCACAGCAGCTTATTTCAAAAGTCAGCTTTTCCAGCAAGGCCGAAACAGGAACAGGACAGGCCGTAACTGGAAGAAGGACATAGCGCGCAGGGTGTAGAATGAAAATTAATGAAGAAATTACCTAAAAAATAATAATAATACAAAAAAAAAATCCATACTATACTTATCACAAACATTTATTCTAAAAGCTCATTATTCCTAACATGTCTACGAAACTTAAACATTTCACAGGGGCAGGAGGTATTGACATACTTTTCTTCTAATTTCCACTTTTCATAAAAAACTGCAATTCAACACCACTCAAACCACGGTCAAACCAAGAAAGTCTAAAGCACAAGAGGCAGCCGCCATATTGAGTTATTAAACTCTGAACGTTCCAAATTCAAAAGCTTCTACCCTGCTTTCTGGATGATAATGACCTCTCGTATGCGGCCAGTATCTCAAGCAAACTTGTCCATCTCCCAACAAACTTAGTATTCTTAATTCAAAATGTTATTTTCGACCTTATTACTGGAACTTTCGGTTGAACATCGAATTCCACGTTGCGATAATAAGTGAAAATTTGTGTTTGTTGTTTAGTATTGGACGTTACAGGCACAATGCACTAATTATATCAGTATCTTAGAAAGCCTCTAACCAACCCCTTAACAGTTTTCCACGGTATCGGAGAAGCATTAGTGCATTTCCCAGTAATGCTTCTAAAGACGGTCGGCACACGATGACCAAGGAGGTCGTTCGGTGGCACCATTATTTTAACTGCAGGTTTATTAACTGTGGATTTGTTTTTCTCATGTGTTTCTAGAGTCTGTCTAGTTTTTGTTGACACTACTAGTTTTACGGTTTTAGAAACTGACAACATTGCGACAAATGTCATTTGTTGTTTACATAACCTCTAAAGTGAATTGTGTTGTGAATATTACTGCGTATTTTAAATTAAATAGTATCTTAAACTATTAAAAACAGTGTCAGATAAATGTTATACGACAAGATAATTAAATACCATCAAAAGAAAAGGGAATCCGATGCTGTATTTCATGAAAACGTAAAATTGCCTATATCGACATCGAAAATTGCAGGTTAGTCTTGATACTTACTAATAAATTGTTGAGGATTTGTATGATATAGTTGTATTATATGAATATAACTGTTATTAATGTGAAACTAAGTTGTGTATAGAGCGGAATATCTTGTCGTAATTAAAATGTTCCTTATTGGCTTGATAGTTGGGTACATACATTTGAGAAAAATACAGAACGATTAATAATAATAAATAATAATACCAGTCCTTGTTTATGTCCCACTGCTGGGCACTGGCCTCCCTTCAAGTTGAAGGGGCTTAGGCCATAGTCCACCACGTTTGCCAAGTGCGGGTTGGTGGACTTCACACGTCTTTCGAAAGCTAGTTAGGCTTTCTCAGACATGCAGGTTTCATCACGATGTTTTCCTTCACCGAAAGCTAGTAACAATCGCACAAAGACGATTCGCACATGATTAATTAAATAAATCAGAGGTGCGAGCCGGGGTTCGAACCTGCACACCTTGTTTCCAAGGCAAGCGCTCGCCCACTGAGCTGTTACAGCTTACAGAACGATTATAGGATTTTTATTTTATTACGCTTTCTAGTACTATTTTGTTTTAATGTATGTCTGTTGGGATAATGTAAAGTGTTGTATAAGTGTCTGTTGATGGAATCTCAGATATTACAAGTAAGGTTATGATCTGTTAATGATGAACAAATGAATTATAATAAAATACCATTTAATATTTTGTTCCAGGCGTTAGTATAAGCTCTATGGTAAATGAAAAAGGAGTTTTATGAAATTGCGAAGACAAGAATAAAAGAAAATATTATGATAAAACAGTTAATAATAATCCAGTGTAAAATCCTGTAACATGACGATTAATAAATTAAACAAATATAGAAAAAACTTGTTCTATTCTGTTTTTATCCTATTCTAATGCATAGAATAATGATAAGCATTAAGTATACGATGCAATCCAGTATTAAAAAAATAATATTTGACCTATATTTATCTTATTTATTTTATTTTAATCGACTTAATGACGTAAACAATTTACACGTTTGCCTGATGGTGAGCGGCATACGTGCCTATAGACAGCTACACTTTACTGCTTCTCAGTTAGTGTTTTATGTATGAAACTGCCGCTCATCACCCGAGACATGGGTTATTAAGTCTTTTGAGGTGGTAATTTTTGCCAGACTGCCGCAGAAGTAGGATTATACCTATAAAGCCCTTCAAGCCGGAACAAAACAATGTTAACACATTGCTGCTTGGTGGCAGATTGCCTGACCCTGCATTGGTACCTACCCTTTCATAGGGACCTATCACCTTTTTTTGCCGGGAGGAAACCTTCAAAAAATCCCCGGTCTCCGTAGGGGTGGAGGCAGAGTTATTTGAGACTTTTACCCATTAAAACGTGGCCTTCATCGACACAATAGAGACCATGGACTTCTAAAGTATAACAAATACACACATCAAAAGTGTCTAGGGATCAACATATATTTTTGCAATAACTTTTCTCCTGATTGATATTAATTAAAATTTTCTTTAAGGATTCATCAAATAAAGTGTTTTCGTTTGTCACAGTAACGATAAACCAAGTCACCTTTGCATTAATAAAGAAATTTGCCATTTTCCTAATAAAGGGATTTTTGACATTTGAACCACTAACACAAAAGTTCGAAAAAAAGACTGAAATAACAGTTTTCTTTAAAATTTTATTGGGTAACTTAAACAATTAATAATCCGTGTTTCTACCGCGAACACTAACAACACAAGAACATCGGTTTGGCATACTCAAAATGAGTTCATCCAAATCACGCTGTGGAATGGCCGCCCATGTTCGTTGCAACAACAAAAAAAGGTCTTCTTGCGACTGGATACCCTCCATATTCGGCAGAGCTCTTCTCTGTAGCATATCCCATGCATGCTCAATCGGGTTCAAGTCTGGCGACTGAGCAGGCCAGGGCAGGACATTGATGTTAGCTGCGGCGAGAGTCTGTCTTACAACTCTTGCGGTGTGCGGTCGTGCATTATCATGCATTAACTGAAATAAGGGACCGATTTGCACTTGTAGAGGAACGATGACGTCTGATACAATCGTCTCAGCATAAATTTGAGCGTTGAGGTTGCCTCTGATCCAAATCAACTCAGTTCTTCCGCCGATCCAAATACCCGCCCATACCATGATGGTTCCACCACTATAAGGATGGACTTCCTGGCAGGATTTTAATCGCTGTTGGCGTCCAGGGGTTCTCCAGTGTCGTATACGTCTTGTATCCGGTCTCATACCAAAACGAGACTCATCAGAAAAGCACACGAAACGCCATTGTTCTTCTGCCCATTTTTTTGCCCAAAAATGCTTGATCCCTAGACACTTTTGATGTGTGTATATTAAAGTATCAAGTATGATTATTCCTAGTTTAAACAGGGTTGCACTACCTATTTTTTTTAAATTTGCCGCCCTTTTCCACTCTCAACTTTGACTAGACAAACTCTAGTAAAATTATTTTAGTAATGGGAATAAAAGGTAGCAAAGTGAAAGCCAGCCAGCTCCAGCCAGCAGCCAGCCAGACTCAGACTTGTAGCAACCCAAATGGGAAAGTACCTCCATCATACAGATACTCACAGCCAAATAACGCCAACTTTGTGTCGTTATTCTACAGTGAGATTGTTGTGCTTACCGTAGAGGGATCACTGATTGACAATTTGCCATACAGCAACACCTCAGACGCATAATGATAAAAAAATATTATGCGTTCACTCCCTTTATTAACCATCACTTGGGATCAAGTTAAAGAATAATCTGAGATTAGTTCAAGAAGAGAAACTAAACTTTCACGGTAAATATCTTACACATTACTTGTTAAATATGTATATTTGCTGAATATACCATAGCTAGCATGCAGTAATAAGACACAGGTTAGTCATGATGATTGTGAACCTATTACTTCCAAAGACTACCAAACCTATGACTATGATCCCGATGGAACATTATGGAATCGTGAGTTTTACTTTACGTAAGTTTTTTGTTAACGGCCTGTTAAACTGTGTTTAAGACTATGTGGTGCCTGTCTAAGGCTAATTTAGAACTATCGAGCCGCAAAGTGCTTCGTAGCGTCTTGTCCACAGAGTGCGAGCCATCCAACTTATTGGCAACTATTCTGGGTCGCCACTCAGCCGCAACCTAATGTCAATCTGTGATCCTTTGATCGTCCCGTTAGGCATATTGGTAAGTAATGGTAATGCATTGGCGGGTTGTGATCACATACTCACAAGAATAATTAATTCCTTGTTTTCTGAAGAAAATACTATAACTGAAGCATTTTTTTTATCTTAACATGTTTACAAAAAATATAATGTACCTAAACAAAGATTCACCAACCTGCACCGCGCAGTTTGTGGGCGAAATAGGAGCTCAGTTTTACCTTTTAAAAATTTTGTTACCTATGCACTTACGTAAGTAACAGTTAGATAAAGACAAATAACAAGTTTACAAAACAAGAATGTTAATTCACAGCATTTTTTTTAATCTTAAAAGCAAGCAGTTCTTAAGTTTCTTCTTTATAGTGGATATCTTCTTCTTTATATATATCTTTATATAACTCAATATTATATTTCAGGAATCTTATATTTTCTAGTTCTCTCATACCTTAAACTTTAACTGAAGTTACCACGAATTTTCCTTTTTAAACTTGCTATCATACATATGTATGTGTAATTTTCTCTATTTATTCGTTATTATTATTATTATTACATATTTCTGATATTTTTTATTTTTATTTAACCTATATTGCTGCTGGGCAAAGGTCTCTCCCATGACCATCTACATATTCCTGTCCTTTTTTTTTTTTTTTTTTTGACGCGGGGGAAATCTTCGAAAGATCCCCGGGAGCTGTGGGGCTCGACCGGGGTATGTGGGATTCTTACCCACTAAAACCCCCGCGGCTGTCGCATCGGCACATGAGAGGGGGGACCCCAGGGCTCTCCGGTGGGATCTGCACCAGGGGCCCCTCAGTGCCTTGCCTTTGAGCCCGCCGCCGGGGGGCGCATTGTAGCCCCCCGGGAACCTGTCACGGTGCTCACGGGGACGGGGGTCGCAACCCCGCCGCCGTCCTCCTCGGAGTCGCCGCCGTACTCAATGGACGCTCAAGGGGCCCACACCCCGAGCGTCCAGCGACTCCGAAGGTTGCCCGTTGTTTATAGCCCCGGGCTCAGGGCTGGGGAGCGAGACGTTGGGCGGCCGCTTGACGCGGCCTGCGCCTTCGTCGCCGAGCGGGATCAGCGCGTTCGCGTTCCCGCTCGGCGGCCTCCTTCTGGGACATGACAGTCTCGCAGAAGGCGGCCATCGCTCCCCACGCCGCATCCCCGGACAGCATAGCCGACACTACGCTGCCCAGGGAGAGGTCCGATCCGATGACTGCGACCAGGTCTCGACGCTCCAACGACCACGCGGGGCAAGCCTCCAGCGTGTGTTGGGCGGAGTCAGACTGGTCGCAGTGGAAGCATCTCGTCGTCGCTTCACGTCCGATCTTATGCAGATAATCACCGAAACAACCGTGACCGGTGATTATCTGCGTAAGCCTATAGGTGAGTCGTCCGCTCCGTCACATATTCCTGTCCTGAGCCATCTCAGCCCAGTCCTTCTTAAATGCGTCTAAGTCATCTCTGTAGTAGATCGGAAAGCGTAGCGTAGATGGCACGTGACTAAGGACCCCACTTTTGTCTAAAATCTCTTAGATCATTAAATGCTCTAAGAAAGAAAAAACTAAACCAAAAGGCCCGAAGAATTTATAGATTATTACGCTTAATACCTATCAACTAAATTAGGGTAATATTTTTTTACTGACTGACGCTAAGAGACTATTATTTATTTAGTTATGAGATCTTTGTACCACATTAACGCAAATACAATCGTATCTTTTAGCATAAAGCATAACAAAATATCTTAATCGATATTAAGAACTTGCATCTTAATTGATGTTAAAATAAAATTATCTTGAATTACCAAATTCATGTAACAAGAATCAATCAATGCTCAAAACTCACCCGTAGATCGTCAGGGGGAGCCACCTCCAACTACAGTACTAATATCCCTTAATTGCCAAATATCGTCTCGCAAAAGGGATCCGTCTTCACTAAACCGTTAAAAGGATCCTGCTAAGTGCAGGATCGTGGGTTCGATTCCCCGTTTTGTAATTCGATTCGGTACCAATTAGGAGTTTAGTTGTCGTTGGAACTGCGTCTTAGGTGAGGTGGGCTTTAGTTGCGTCGTCCATTTGGACCTTTGTTAAGTTCTGTCCATTATAGTTTTGAAACTAAGAAAGTTTGGTTGCGAAATTGTGGCTGTACTATGGACATGTTATTTTAGTTGTAAGTATTTATTTTAAATATATTCTGTTGTGCAGTAAAATTTCACTGACTGAATCTTGAACGCCTTTGAGACAGAGTTGGTGGACATCGCTATGGACCGGGTTAGGTGGAAGTGTATGGGGAAGAAGTTTGCCCATCAGTGGTACACTACAGGATAATAAAAAAAAAATTGAAAAATTGTCACTTTAGTACTAAATCGAAGTGTCTTAAATTTTAATTAAAGTATGTAAAAATATTTGCAGTTATTTTAAATATGCTATAGTTGCACTGACTGGTACTACAGAATAACCAATAAACTAGAAACATATTTTTTTAAATCAAGCCATTACCATAAAAATATATTTGAATATCGAATTTGCTGAAATACAGCAATAAAAAAACATCTAATTTTCCTCAATCGAGTAAATCTAACCCGCTGGGCGGTCGCAGGCGTGGCGGGCGGATATACCGGCGTATCCGTATATCCGCGCACATAGCTATATCCGCGTATATCCCGGGGGGCGGATCAGCCGGATCAGCAACAGGTGGGGGATGAGCCGCCGCCGATCCGCCCACCCGTAGCCACGTGGCGTAACTGTTTACTTTTTTACATTGTTTGTTGTATAGTAAAACCTCCGTGAGGAAGGCCGCTTGAAATACGAACTGGAGTTCGTTGGCACCAATAGGCATGATGACTAATTTTGAAAAAATACTCTATAATGTACGGGTCTACTATTGCCAAAAATAATCATATTTTTGTATGAAAATTACAATTAATAGCAATATTTTCAATTTTTAAAATAGAGTTTGAATTTCGTTCCAAGACGATGGCCGGTGCATGGCGCCATGTTGTGACGTCACTACGGCGGTGTAAATAAACATCTGTCTAGGTATAAAAGTGAATCATTGTATGAAAGAAAAAGTTGAGATGACAGTTTGACAGTTGTTTATTTACACAGGATTGACGTCATTCACTCTGAGAAGCGTTTATTACAAAATGGCGACTAGCTGTATTTACGTAATTTATTTCCTTAAATATCACGAAAATCTCTCTATTATTATGAAAATGAGATGCATTTTTGGAATCAGTGCAATCTGTATTAATATTTAAAACCACAGATTTATTGGTATTGTGTTACAGTCATCATGCCTATTTTGTGTAGTCATTCTGTTTTGATTGTCTCACGAAAGATAATCTATACATCGGATTGGCATGTTTAAAAAGCTGGATTTGCGCATTAGGCAACAATTATACTTACAGAGAGTCTTGCACCTGATCTCCTGTTCGTATCAATGGATTTCCAGTGTAGAGGAATAGTGAGTGCACCTACGCAAACAGCTGTGCAATATGATAATTTAAATATATCCTGCGTAACTGATATTTGGCGATAACATGTTTGCTATGGCCAATAAGCTTCCAAGGGATATAAAAAAATTACCAATGACTTATGTTTAGGAACAAATTACATGACTGGTTTTTAAGGAAATGTTTTTACAGTATTAAATAATTCCTAAACTCAAATGAAATTTCAAATTAAATGATTATTATTTTTTGTTTTTGTTCCCATGCTGACATGTTTGCGTTTTAATTTGTTCAATATTATTAATTATATAATTTATTAATGACTATTATAACTATTAGTGGTGGTTACTGGTGGAATGAAATTGGATTTATGTACTGCACTCTATAATATCTCTGTAACATTTCATTCGCAAATAAACGTTTGAGTTTGAGCATCTACGTTGATAATCTAAAAGATTGGCTGCTATGGTTACATCCTTCAGGAAAACATCTTTACTGTAGAACTTAATATGATTCCCTTTAAGTGTCTATTGAGCTAGTGTCCCTTTTCTTTTCATTAACGGATGACAAAGAACTTGCTATCTTATCATGTTTAAATGAAAAGGATAATTTTATTCACATTTTTTTTTATTGATAATTCACTAAAAACTGATTCATCTTCATCAGCAGCCGAAAGACGTCCACCGCGGAACAAAGGCCTCCCCCTATGAAGGGAGGGGTTGGGAGTAGGTGGTAGGTAATCCAATACAATGACGCTGCTGCCAGTCTTCTTGTTTTCCCTTAGTTGCCTCTTACGGGGACACCCAACGGGAGGGGATGGGAGGGTGCTATTCTTACCCGGACACCCCACGGAAAAATCTCATTCGATTTCGGTTCAATAAAATCTACTAATGGATGATGTTGTTAGTGTTGTAAACGGTACGGTTAAATAACTAATGTATAACGTTTAATTATACTATTTTTTTTCGTAGATATATTCACACCTATCATATTTTCTTAAGTAATTCGAGTCCCGTCTGCAGGATATTGGAAAACTTCATAATACTTCAAATAACCTAATAAATAAAAAAGGATCTAATGTTTCGAAACAAAATAAATCTAGTGATGTTTAAATATCGATAAGTTTTGAGCCGAATAATCACGGGGCCGAAATTTATTGTAGCATTTAATGTGTAAAATTGACGAAAGCAGTCGTTTTCGGCGCGAAAACTTGGCCGAGTGTCATTATAGTCGAATCAGTCAGGGCCTAAATGGTGTACCCAATACGCTAGGGATGCGAAATGGTTGTAAATGTGACGCACTGCTTGTTTATGGTAATCACTGGTATTTTGTGAGGCTTTGCTAAACGAATAGTTGTTTTAGTGTATATATTACGTACATAAAAAAACACCTACTCGAAAGGTCATTAGAGTATAGTAAGAAAAAAAATCAAATAGGCTAGCACTTGGTAATTTTTTGGTCATTTTTTTAAAAGCTACCACCGGATCCCAACGCGGCCTCAACTGAGACGATCCTTCAAGTAACTCAGCGGGCTTGTCATTTTTTCACTTTTTTTTTATACATTGTTTGTCTTTTTACAATTGGATCACCATCCGCGATAGTGTGTCCTGCCGTTCGAAAGATAAAACAAGAGAG
This sequence comes from Furcula furcula, assembly GCA_911728495.1. NCBI lineage: Eukaryota > Metazoa > Arthropoda > Insecta > Lepidoptera > Notodontidae > Furcula > Furcula furcula. The sequence goes on along the minus strand of OU452244.1, from coordinate 9,877,099 downwards.
AAAGGAAAAAAAGATACGACAAAATTACAACAAACTAAAAGGCCAAAGGAATAGTAGTCGGAGTCGGACCAGTCACCCCAAGCAGCACCCGCGCACGAGTTGACTCGAGCAGCAGCCCCCTCAACCATAATAGAGGGAAGGGGCTGACCCGCCACACGAAGCCGCCATATAGAATAGAATTACTGATTATCCAATAATAGTGCCAGTTAAGGTATTAACTGGTTAAGGTATGTAGTATTTAGGTACTTTTACGTCTGCAACATAATATATGAAGTGTTAGGTCAGTCTGGCAGCGAAGTCCTCGTTTTTTAATCCAACGCATAAGTAACTTTTTTTCTTAATGATTTTATCAAAAATGCTACTGCGGTTAGTTAGTCTTAATCCATTAAACTTCATATTACATCATCACTGTAGAACTTAAATTTTATTAAAATGTATCAAAGTTATGAAAATAGTAAAATGACTGTAATCATATCCCCATGTAAAATATTTTTACATTACCAAGTGATTAATCTATTTGAAATTTATTATCGACTGCTCTTTGTGTAAGTCTCCTGTAAATTGTTTTCAGCTCAGAATATTGCTTTTGGACATGACATTCATATCACATCATTCATAACCCGATATTACAACAAGTATTAATTATAACAAAATGGTCTTAAATTACTTAAACCTACGTACTCACGTATAATACTCAACATACTCTCGACAAGCAGCTAAGGCCGTCTATGAAAAAAATACTGATATATATTCAAGGCTTAATTTTTGGATTGACTGTCTTAGGATTTCAAACTAATTATAATAACACCCGCACATGGGTTGCGTGTCGGCGTTCGTCTTTTAATACCCAAATTAATAGTCCAAAGTTGAGTGTACGGAACGTCTCTCTTACGAGTATAACTTAGTCGCCAATTAATTTATCGCACCAACTTTACTTTCCATTCTTTACCTTACCACTTACATCTGCGGCGGTGGTTTAGGGGTTGCCAGTATTCCGTTATCTCAATATATGGGAATTTGATTTGCAAAAAATAGGTACGGCATAGAATTTATCCACAAAATTTACAAATGCAGTGAGGAAATATATAGAACTGTACATAATTCAAACTTGAACTTGATACACAAATAAACCAATGTGATGATTGTATTATAGTAACTATAACTAATTAATTAATGTTTATTCCAATTCGTTCTTTATTTATGATGCCTTTCAAAAGCTTTGATTTTACATTTAATAATTAAAATACTTACCTAAAAATCTAGTGTACAATTTTCTAATATCACATTAAGTTGAAATAAAATAGGCATCCAATAGCCACCTGGTGCAAAATATCGATAGGATAAAATGGAGTAGAATGAAAATTTACAGCACTGATCGGAATTAATAATAAGTAATCTCTTGATCACTTATCATTATTAATATTCCTTTACACCGATCTATTGTATCGTCTATCTGGCAACACCGGTAGCGCGTACGCCAAGCAAGCGATAACCGCGCGCGAAGGAGATTTATTTCGCGAACTTGTTATAACTTCATAATTTGCCGTATTATCGGCACGCAGTATGTGTTGCCAGTTATATCAGATATACCTCTGGTGTTGTTCTTTTGTTATTTTATTATAATGAAAGATCGTACGTGACTTTTGTGAATTGGTTTTATTATCTGATCGTAAGACTGTTTGATGGAACAGTTAAACGTATTCAGTGAGCTTTCTAAGTACGTACGAGACGAGTTTTAAAAATTGTAGAATTATAAGATAAATATCTATCTACGACGAAAAAGGGCTTTAATGTTGAGCTAAATTGAGCTGTTTTATTTTAAAATATAATATAAATGTAACCTTGAAACTGCTTTAACAATTGTAAATGTGAAACAACTTAATCCTTTGCATAATAATTAAGAAACCAAGGCTTGGTTTTTGGTATAATTATAATTTTAACTTATAATTTTAATTTTAACCAATTTTGATATCAATAGGTAGCGATAAAATTCAAAATATCCGAATTACATATACCTCTAAATCAAATTTCAGATTCAGTTCTAAACATTTTCGCGAAAAGCTTTGTCAACATAAACAGGACCAACATAGTCTAGCAACATTATCAAATCTCAGTGCGTATTCCGTAGTCGTAAGACAATTCTAATTAGCCCCTCCTTATTTATGATTCATAAGCCGAAGTACAATAAATTCTTGGGAATCTGCCCGTCCCACATGTGCCAGTAAGCCTGGCATTAGCGAATGTTGAATGTAGGTTCTCGCCTAATAAGAGGCGGGATGTAAGGAATCGCACTGATTACTATATTATTTATTACGCTACGTGCCGCCCGTGTAAACGCTTCCTAATACTCCTATCTTCGTTCGCGTCTTGGAACCTTGTCGTAATAATACAGGTTACTTTTACGGGGAGTATGTGAGGGGTTTCTGCTCGCGCGTTGGTGTGAGAAGGTTGTATACCGGCGGTAAAGCAACGCCATCTATCAAATGGGGTAACGATTAAGTGAGTTGCAGCGAGCGGCGCCTATGAGATTTTTAATTATTGCCAGTATTAAATCGTGATTAATGTGAACCATGCTTTATAGGGTGTTTTAATGTGTATACGTTGCAGATATTTTGTATGAGTTTGTAAAATTATCGTTGTATTAATTTTGTGTACGGTTATAATTATTTCTTTAAGTGAAGCTTTCTATAATTTGATTGCACATAGCGTGAGGTAATCACTTTTTCTTTAAACGGGAAATTTGGGGTTAATTCGTTTCCGTTCCCTCCACAGACATACTTATTGTATTAATTAAAAAAAAGGGATTTTCTCTATTTATTCGTTTATTCTATCTCTCTTACTCTAATCATATTTACCTTAAAACCATCTCGCTCACACTATCATCGAATTACTCTTTTCACTCACAGCGTACGATCGTATTTTCGTCTCCCTCACTCTCAGCTCTTACATTCCGGCTTGCTTAGTGCTACATTAAATATCTCTAACACGCATAGTCGCGTTCCATATCCCATATCTTACATATTTATTTATATTTCGCCATAAAAGCTTTCTTTTTGAATTTCTTGCTGTGCAGACGAATTTAATAGTAAATACTTAAGTCCGTGGCTCATTTTAAAGTTATTTTATTACTTTGACTCGAACCACATGAATAAGAAAAGCAAAAATCGTCTCAACAAACCAACGTATGTTCAACGACTCTTGAATCGCAGAATTTGACGCTTACTCGTTGGCATCCGATCGGTAGTAACGTCGTTTTCATATGAGAATACCATTTAGTGAACGATTGAACGACCGTTATAATACCAGAATACGCCCCAACGATAGTTCAATCGAACGACTTTTAAATCGTTGCCGTTGAAGTAAAATCGACGGACGTGAATACAAAAAGTGTTTCAACGACTAAGTCGCTACGTTACCGTTATTGTTTTTATTACGAGAATCGGGCTACTGGGCTTGATTGTGGGTTCAACTTAGTTCAATTACCATCCAGGGCAAACATTAGTTTGCATACCTACTTAAGGCGTCTGAACACCATAGTACTAGTTTAGACTCGGATGACCAAGTGCGGATTGCCCCAAGATTATATGCAACAGTTTAGAACTTATTGCTTACCATTTGACTAAAGTCCAACAGTTTCACTATAAAAGAATAACTTAGTATCAACCAAATTAATTTTAAATGGTATCAACTGTAAACATAAAAGTTCTTGACGGAGGTTGGAGCCGTATGAATTTATGGCATGAGTATGGAATCGCAGAAGTAAATTCACAAGCCTTATTTTCCTCATCATATGACGAGAAAATTCTCTTTAAAAATGATTATGCAGTAGGTATAACCCGGCTAATATAAATTTATAAAGTGCACGTTGACAAAGCGGGGCTGAGTAATGACTATCATATTTTGTCGTATCTCCATTCTTATGATTGCTGAAGGGGATAAAGTATAGGAATTTTAGCGTACACCGCGTTTGAGCTTACGTCGGCAATGGGGACCGCTTCATACGATGTTGTGATAATATTAATGAATATTTATAACTTATGCATCTACTTAAACATAGTTTACACGGGGATGGAATTTGGTGTTGCGGGTGATTATAAAAATTGTGACTTTTTATATTATTTTCATGATATTTAGTTTAGTTACATTAGTTTTACATACCAATTCATGTTCCTTGATTACATATTCAATGGTTTATTACGTGTACGGGCTGAGACGGAACCCGTACAGTCTTTGGTTGATAGTAATTAAATGATAGTTTGAGAGTCAGCAATTTAATGATAGAAAATTGATAGATGATAAATGATAGTAAGAGTACGCGCGACCGATCGTCCGTGGCTTTAATTACGTACTAAGGTACATTGTGCATTACAAATAATTTACATGCAGCGTAAACTGCTGACGCTATTAAATGTACGGCTTGGCCCCTGCATTACGAGAAGTACTTACTTAAACAATGAAGTGCCACTTATTTATTTTATTTTAAATCTTGTTAATAATAATCAGCATTATATTTAAACTCATATTTAAAAATGTAATTAATATTGAATCAATTAAAATAAATGGTATCATAACCATTTCTTTGTAAAGTTAAGTTACATGCCAGTTCATACGTTCATCGTCACCGCAGTCAACACAATTCATATTAATTTTTATTATAATAATAATAATAATAAGCCTTTTATTTCATGTAGAAAAAGTAAGATACATATATGTTTAAAAAAATCTAAGTAATAAAAAAAGAAGTTTGTTTACATGAACCCCTCCTCAAGTGAAGGTGAAGGCCTCCTCTAAAGAATGCCATGTGTCTCTATCTTGAGCTATTTGCGGCCAGCAGGTACCAGCTATTTTTATCAGCTCGTCTGCCCATCTCGTGTAGGGTCTGCCTTTGAGACGTTTGCCGATTGGGCCCTTCCACGTTGTAACCCTGTTGGTCCATCTCTCGTCCTTTAGCCTCGCTACGTGCCCAGCCCACTTCCATTTTAGTTTCTTAGCGTAGGTTAGAGCATCCGTCACTTTGGTGGTTTCTCTAATTTTTGTGTGACGAATTTTTTGCATCTTTTTAATATTGAGCATACTTCTTTCTATTCCGCGTTGGCAGGTAGTGATTTTGCTTTTTTTAGGTTAGACAAGGTAGAAGGCATGACATCATGACCTTTGTTTTGATATTAGTTGGCATGTTGCTTTTGAATATCTCTTTTAATTTTTATTAAATAACATTAAATAGCAATAATAGCCCTTTTAACCCTATAGTAAGTATAAAAACCACAAGAAAAATGATTCTGCTGTCGCAAAAGTCACAAACGATGTTGCCGTAGTAAGCAAAGTTAGTGACCCCTATTTGAGTACTGGCAACATTACAGCAATATTAGCCCCACACAACGCCACTTAAAAGAAGCATCATTTGGTTCTAATATTTATAGGTATAAACGTCGATCTGATCCAATTTGTTAAACACTGCGGGCGTTTGCGCTTTCTGCAACATATTTTAAAAATGAAGCGGAAGGTAAAGTGACACGGTCTGTACCTACTTTTTTTTTGCATTAAATCAGACATTAACTAGATTTCTTTTGTTTTATTTTTAAATCTAGAACGCTCCTGATGCATGAAACCAGCAATACTCTTGACTCTCAATCACGCCCCCGAAGCAAGCGCGGCCTGAATCACGCCGTGAATCATCCCCACCTAACCGTAATCTACGACTCTCTGAATTATTATTTATAAGGTAATTACAAAAACACTCTCACGCACGCTATCGCGCTCAGCTAATGTTATTTATGCGGGGATAAACGATGAGGCATTTTTGCATATCGCCCTCCCTGGCGCGTTAAATTGAATGATAACGTACCAAGACATTGGCGCGGTTTTTTTATATTTATGATATTAGCTCATGTTTGACATCTTAGAATATGATCAATACAAGTACTATAGAATGTTTAATTCAAGAAAGAACATGTACATAAATATCAGGTACACGACAGTAGGTACTATACCATCAGCTGTATTTATCGACATTTGCGCTTGTGACAGATCAAACCCATCACTACTTATCAATATCAATATCTTATCAATGTTATAAGAGTTATATCAATATAACTCTTATAATATTACTTACTTTTTAATAGTTCAATTCACCTGTTTCTTAGAGGAAAATCTGCCTTCGCTTATTTTAAGGGGACCATAGACAACTGCGTACTCTATTCTTAACCCATTAACGCCCTCTGTACTCGCGCGGGTACAGCAACAAAATGCATGATTTAGTTATATTTATTTGTGGATTGTATAAAAGTAATTAGATATATAGTAACTAAATGGTATAACTAGTGTATGAAAAAAATAAGTTTGGCTGCGGCGCGAAAACAAATGCAATTTTTTTTAGTGACAAATTTCGATTGAGGCCCAAGGTCTTTAGGTAAAATGAAAAAAAATATTTTTACTATAAAATAAATAGTAATTTGATATTTTCTTTATTAAAAACTATTGTACATCTATATAGAAAGATATGATACCATTTTAGTAACAATTACTTTCAGTACGCCCATATCAGAGTCCATTTATGTCACTGTACCCGGATGGGTACAATGGGCACTTATGGACTAATATTTTCAGACATTTTGATAAGTTTACAAGGGCGTCTTTACAAGCCAAAATTGCTTTTCAGGATTAGAAAAAGCCCTCAATAATAATAATCTTCATCATCTTCATCAGCTGCAAGACCACTGCTGAACATAGATCCCCCCCCCCCTCTTGCCAATTGCCAATTGGCGTACATCCACCGGTTACAACTCGCACAATATCATGGGTTCACCCAGTAAGAGATCTGCCTACGCTGCATCTTCCGGTTCGTGGTCGCCATTCGAGAATTCTTCTTCGCCATCGTTTATCGATTCTTTGAGCGCTAGGGCTTACCCACCCATTGGCATTACAAATTGCAGATTCTGAGAGCTATATTGATGACTGATTCTTTGGCGAATGTATTGATTTTATGGCGTAATCAAACTCTGAACATTGCTCTCTCTATAGCCCTTCGTGAGACTTTAGACCTTCTCTGAAAGACTAGCAGTCGGGAACCACGTCTTATTGGCACTGGTGGCAACACACTTGATTTGAAGACCCTTATCTTTAGGCTTTACGGTATTTTGAGCGAGAAGATACCACGTATCCGAGTTGAATTCTTCGGAAGAATTCTTTATCGACGTTGGACTGAAATCCGAAACTGGACAGTCTCTCCAATTGGTGGACTTTAGACGCCTTTATCTTATTCATGTTCATTTGCTGAGCATAGTATTGAGGTCCTCCAGCGACTCTGCTAGTGTCTGTATCATTTTAGTCCAAGAGCTCACACGTCCAATGCATTCGTGACCAACTTCGAAAAGATAACGTCAGTCTGCCTCAATTATGATGGGGGGTGGGGGGAGGTAGATATGGGGAATGTTGCCGAAGCATTGGGGATCGCAGTATACGTGAAGATAGATATTTCAACATAAGACACTGCTGTCCGTGTTCTGATTCTACTTTTGTCGCCTCCTGCGTCACTCAACGGAAGAACCTTGGAGGTTGCTATTTTTACCTATACTTGCTCAAAACCCAAGGGAGTATCTCATGCTGGTCACAATCCCGAGCGCATTAACAATTATTAGTTGCAATGTGTTATTCCTTACAATCGCGTTGGTTGGCGTTGCGAACTTTGCAGGAAAATTCTATGTGTTGAACTACTTTGCTTTAGGCAATTATATTCTTAATCCGCCCGTTGTACTCGTCCAGGTACACCCTTATAATTTCTGCGTTGGATAAATTTTTAAATTTTTTTGCTTATATACCATTTATTTACTTTATAATGATACAATAAATATTATAAAAATATAATTTTTAAAAGCAGTTTTATTTTGGGCGTTAATGGGTTAATATATAAACTCTATGTTTGACTAGAATCTATTTTATAGAAAAAAACTAAAGTCAAAATTAATCTTGCACAATCAGTATATCCGCTTCGGCCGCGTACGAAACCAGTTCTACGTAACCAGTTTCGTATATACTACTAACTATATTTAAATATAAAATACTTCATTTTCTGGAAAAAATTGGACTGGATTGGACAAAAAACCTCTACCCTCAATAATATCCACGAAGCGATATTCTCCAATACTTCGGCCACATAGTTCGAAGGCAGTCTGGCAATCTGGAGAAGCTGCTAGTCACCGGAAAGATGGAGGGGAAGAGATCGAGGGGTAAAAGCCATATGAGATGGACAGATCAAGTGTCCGAACATCTGGACATTCTCTTTACTCAAAGTCAAATATCAATATTTATTTCTAACTAGCTGACCCACGCTGCTCCGCATGCGCTATTTTTACGTTAACTAAACTTTTAATAACAGACATTCGCATCGAATACATAACCTCCTTTTTTGTAGTCGGTTAAAAACTGGGACCCACATTTTACTTGCTCTCTAAAGCACGGACCCGTTTAGTTCAAATGGCGTTAAACGGTCACCCATCTATTTAATGACCTTACCTAACGTTGCTTAACCCGATCGATTACAAAACCTTGATAACAACCCTCTATGAGTGTTCCCTTACTAATATTTATTATAATTATGAAGAAAAATTGATAAAATCGGACCAAGCGTATAACCAAGTACCCATTTTGACTTTAATCCCCTCTCCCAAAAGAACCGTGCTAGATTACGGGATAAAAAGTATCCTATGTCCTACCTCGTAGTAAGATCTCAAATCATGCCAAGTTTCATTTGAATCCATTCAGTAGTTACGGCGTGATGCGCAGCCGTGATACAGACAGACAGACAGACAGACAGACAGACAGACAGACAGACAGACAAAAATATAAAAAAATACATTTTCGGCCTCAGTATCGGTTATAGAATGCCCTCCAAATATAATTTTCAAAATATCTTCAATGTACAGAATTGGACCTGTTACAGTTTTATTATAAGTATAGATAGGCTTAACGTCAATTTGAATCGTCAATTTTTTTAAAGCTACCACCGGATCACAACGCGGCCTCAACTAGGAAGATCCGGCAAGAAACTCAGCGGGCTTGTCATTTTTTCACTTTTGTTATCTTGTTACAATTGGATCAACATCAACGATAGTGTGTCCTGCCGTTCAAAAGTAAAACAAGAGAGAAAAGAAAAAAAAAAGACAAAATTACAACAAACCAAAAGGCCAAAGGGATAGTAGTCGGACCAGTCCCCCCAAGCAGCACCCGCGCACGAGTTGACTCGAGCAGCAGCCATCACTCCCCTCAACCACACCCGTTAACCATACCCATTAACCATTTTAGAGGGAAGGGGGTGGCGGGTCCACACGAAGCAGCCATAGCAAAGACTTTTCGATGGCGATACTGTGATCCACACAGCCGAAGACCGACAACAGTGAAGGACCTCGACAGAGACTGCAGTCGGCAGGAGTCACGATCCGACGACTAAGGAGGAGGAGGAGGACTTCCTCTTGCTAGACGTTCACCAATGACAAGCGACCCTCCTGCCTATAAACAGCTGCAGTGCACTGCCACTCGTCACCAAGATATTAATTATTAAGGCCCAAGTGCACCGACAAAAAGACGTCCATTATCTATATTTTTTTTTTGGCGTGGGGGAAATCTTCCAAAGATCCCCGGGAGCTGTGGGGCTCGACCGGGGTATGTGGGATTTTTACCCACTAAAACCCCCGCGGCTGTCGCATCGGCACATGAGAGGGGGGACCCCAGGGCTATCCGATGGGATCTGCACCAGGGGCCCCTCAGTGCCTTGCCTTGCCTTGCCCGCCGCCGGGGGCCGCATTGTAGCCCCCCGGGAACCTGACACGGTACTCACGGGGACGGGGGTCGCAACTCCGCCGCCGTCCTCCTCGTAGTCGCCGCCGTACTCAATGGACGTTCTAAGGGCCCACACCCCGAACGTCCAGTGATTCCGAAGGGCCATTATCTTAACCTAACTCGACACCCCCAGTCACCGTTAAGGACTGTTAAGTAGTTAAATAGATAATGGATTCTTTGCTAAAATAAACGGACGTTTTATTGTCGGTGCACTTGGGCCTAAAACATGCGAGATAATTTCACCAGGTATTGTGCCTTATGTTGTATTGTTATTTACACACTGCTGACGAATATCTGGCACAGTGGTGGTGCCTACCTACACGGTTCCTTGCACAATATAGTATCTACCACTTAGTAAAATTAAAGGCGCTCATAGCCAGTTGTAACCACTGTTCGGTCAACGATCAGTTGGGTAAACTACGCCAGGCAAGGTCAGTCCTAAGCTCAGAGTAATTAGAATGGAGTTAGTATCGCGTCGATTTCCCGAACAAATTTTTCGTGACACTTTTGCGGGGTGCGGGAGGCGAAGTAAACACACACAGATACAATTTCACGCATACCCACACTATAATAAACTCGCAACACATTCAAAAAGATACGCACACAAATAAAGAATGACCTGAACATATGAACAAAATTTGGCAGAGGGGTTAGCGCATCATGATCTCTCCAGTGGTATCTCCTCTAAGGTCCTAAGATAGGTGACCGTTTAGTGGCATTTGAACCGAGCGTCTCCGTGCTTTGGAGGCACGTAAAAAGTCGGTCCTGGCTATTGTGATCTAGACAGCAGTCGTTAAGCTAAGTCAGAGGCCTAAGGGCAGCTTGATAACTCTGATGCCAGGTTGGCCACTAACCATACGACAAAAAAATAAAGTTCTATAGTACAAAATCTAGCTACACTCTGGCTAGCTCTACATCTCACACTTTCTCACTCTTATACTCATCCAGTATTAAAATCATGTTTATACAGGGTGTAAGGGACATCGTACCGAAAACCGATACCAGGGCTCCAGTACATGATTCTGAACACTCTAGTGTTGAAATTTTTCATCGGCTTTTTCATGAATTTCCAAAAAAAAAAAAACACTTTTTAGATCAAATTAGTATAATATTATTATTGGTATAATAATAAAGCATAATTTTAATTTAACAACAAAAAATTACTTATTTGTGGAAAATTTATTTAATTATTTATTTATTTATTCTTTATGCACTAAAACAGTACATAGGAAATTAATTAATAAGCAATTTATTTTAGAAAATTAGCAATGTAATTTGTGAAATAAATATTATTCCGCATATATTCATTACATGCTCGAAAATTAATGTCAGTCATTTGTCATTTTCCATATTAAGTATATGGAAAATGACAAATGGTTTCTGTAATGTTGTAACGGACATTATTTGACATCTTATAAAAAAAAAATCGGTACGATGTCCCTTACACCCGTTATACACACTATACATACACATATCAGACTCCCTTCGATATGCAAGGCATATTTTAAACGTAATTTATTATCGGTTTTCGCTAACCGAGTATATCCGAAAGTTATTTTGCATGTTAGCTGAGATAGCGCGTGCTGCACTTCTGAAAGAAACTTATGAATTATGGGACATTTCCACAAATGTATACTCATAGGATGTGTAGTCAGAAACAACGATAGGAGGTTTATGTTTAAATTAACTTTACAGAAGCTTGACTCGTACGAATCTTGTATGATAGTAAAGCTTCCGCCAAAAGTGCCTCTTAGAATGGCTAAAAATAATTTATATGCATGTTCGCCTAGTTCGCTCTGGACAATGAACCCTACATTTTGCTGGCAAATATCGTAATAAAATGTCATTATGCGGGTAAATAGTTGGTATTAATTTTTACCCGACTACGGAAGGGAGGGTTATGATTTTAACAAGAATGTATGTATGTATGTATGTTTGTTGTATGTATGTATGTATGTATGTTCATCTGTTCCCGCATATCTTCTAATCTACTTAACATAATTTGACAAGTAGGGTGTCGTTAGAAGCGTCTTGATTGTCCGCTGGTTATAGGCTATATAATATCACATTATTAGACTGCGATTTTATCCGTAGTCGGGTTTTAGTTTTTAAAACTGATTACTTGTGCTTCTAAGTAAATAATAAGGCACTCTGTTCTTTTTCCGTAGAATCTATACTCTACATACCTCGAATATACTTATTTGTCTTAATGATGAGACAAGTGAGACCTTAGAATGATAATAAGCGACAGTGGCGTGCACTGGGTTATATGACAGGGTAGGCAAAAACCGACTTCAACCTAAATTGACATTAATGAATGATGTAAGCACAAAACATTTGATGAGTAGGTACATAATATTTATGTTTTTATTTCTAATAAATATATATTCTATTTCACTTCCACTACTAAGACGACACGTAGGAAGTACCTACGTGAAAATCCATCCACCCATATAGGCCGCAGAGCGCCTTATAGAACCAGGCATACCTACATAGGTACACAGTCAATAAAAACAATAATATCCACCTCCTATTCTTGTAGTCGAGTAAAAAACTTACCAACATGACTGCGAGTTACTTGTCTTGTACACACACATGTGATTGTAAATATGCCACCTCAAAATATCAAAAAATTAAATGATTTAATTTAGTTTCTATGTTTACAGCCGGCTAACCGATTGTATACTATCTATCTATATATTTCAGACTATTTATCATTAAATCTTCGCGTGACAACCTTTGGCCATTTTCAATTATTTATCTTTTAATTTCTTAAGAAAGTGTCGAAAACGCGTGAGTTTTTATTTTTCTCTGTACACACTTGGCCAGAACATCGATCACACGTTACCACTTCCATATTCTACTAAGTTTTATAATTTGGAAACACTAATATAATTTTTTTTCAAAACAATCGTATAATAAAAATTTATAGAATAAAAACCAACAAAAAATGGATGTCATTATAAAATATTGAAGTTTGAACAACCTAGGTATTTTATAATTTGTAGTAATTATTCATTCATTCTTTTCATGCGCATCCCGTTCGATGCATTGCTATTGGTCAACATTACTTTAGTCTTTACTTTAAGGTCAGAGAGACAGTGCCTATATCGTTGCATGTGTGCGTGACATTTATACTGTTCGAATGGTCGGCGTGCCTACTGGTGTGTGTAAGTTTGTTAGAAGAAAATGTGTGAATGTGTGCAAATCGAGACCCGGCCTTTTAAAACCTTTAGAGCTTGATTAGCGGGCCTCGCGACTCGAACGCGCGAAGTTTAAATCTCCGCGTACCTAGGAATAGTTCAATGCACTTTGCTCGTTGCCGCGGCACGCTCAGTTGATTGATTTCAAACATTTCGCGCGAATTTGTTTATTTATATCGATGAAATAATTCAAAACAAAATGTTATTGTGCACATAAATTATTTTTGTTATCATGTATTGTTCCGGAAATCACAGGGTAGGCAAACACTTTTTGCCTATATGGACTGCACGCCACTGATAAGCGATACCTGAGCTTGCTCAAGATCAGCTGTATTGCACTGCCGCTTGACACGCCATCGTAAGACATTCGTACATAGATTAAGTCACATGAGCCCAGTCTTCCCTAGCCAGTATCCTTCACAAAGGAGATAAGCATTTATGTATATACATAGCATTACTACCATAACGATCTCCACTAGGACCTATCAAATAGTAAAATATTGCTTCCTCAGATCACTCTATACAGAAAACGCCTGAGCAATCACCTGCATTTGTCCAGGTGGGCATTCTTATATTGCAAGTGCTTTTCGTTTATAATAAATCCCGCTATCGTAATGGCTTGACACTAAACGTCTATTTAGGGAGGTCTATCCACTTCTTAAAGAAAATCATATTCATAGAGGCGATAAATTCACTCCGCACACCTTTTTAACCGTATCTGTATTATTTTAATATACGTAAACTGAGTCGTATACCTGTCTCGCTCGAACGCGTTGCGATCCAACATAGTTGCGTCTCTGTCGTTTTTCGGAGGATATCTTAATAAGATTCATGAAAGGACGCCATATTTTATATCCGACTCTGTCCTCTATCTTATATTATCCGGCAAGAAGAGGTTTTGAAATATGTGCCTGGTCGGGAATTTCCGATCTTTCAATTACAACCTTTGTCGGAAGTGCGTGTTTTAGAAGTTACTGGATAGATATTCAACAGGGTTTTAGATATGTGGATGTTATTTTTATGTACTTATTTAAAAACAGCTTTTAAAAATCGAGTAGCTTTTAAAAAATGACCATTCAAAAGTGCTAGCGTTAAGCCTATTTGAAATAAAGATTTTTGAGTTTGAGTTTGAAACAAATAAAAAAGTTAGTAAAGTTAGTTTACTAGGCGGTAGGTTCCTTGTGCAAGGAACCGTCCAGGTAGGTACCACCGCAGTGTCAGATATTCTGCCGCCAAGCAGCAGTGTGTAAGCATTGCTGTGTTCCGGCGTGAAGGGCACTGTAGCTGGTGAAATTACCGGACACAAAGGCTTAACATCTACTGTCTTAAGGGCCGGCTACGCGCTAGTGATTCTTCTGGTGTTGCTAGCGTCTATAGGCTACGGTGGCTGCTTACCATCAGGCGGGCCGTACGCTTGCTTGCCACCTTGGTAGTATAAAAAAAAAAGTCTGTAGTATACCAAAAGCGACTAATTGAGACCATTACAATACGACACAAAACAATACCATCGCCATCACCATACCATGGTATTGGATTGTGCCGTAAAACAGCATGTTATCCATCGTATAGCTGAAGAATTACTGGACTCAAAAGATTTAACAATTAGTAATTAAGGTGAGAAGCTGTGTCTAATAAATTGTATCTAATTGTCTATTGGCACTCTGTCGCCACGTGTATGTCTTGCTGATCTGTATTAAGCTGCTTAAATTAAAAGTTAGTGAAAATAATTTGACTATACAGTTTGACCTGAATCCCAAAGTTCATTCTGGATCTATTGTGACTTCTTTAATATTATTTAAACAACGTAAATTGTTTTTAAAATCTTTTTTTTTTTAATTATCTGTAATATGACTTAACGTAAAATAACTTTACTAATAAATGATTATGATTATGATTATGATTATGACCCAATTTTTTATGTCGTCATATTTGTAAAAATCTAAACACAACTGAGTTTTTTCAACCAAAAAATTTAACTTACACAGTATGTAAGATCCATTTCTTAAACAAAGTCTATTGTGTCAATTTATATGCATGTTTAACACATACCTATGTAATTATTTTATAACATTATTTATTTATTCTTTACACACAAAAATAGTTCATAGTCGGACTTAATGCCAGAGGCATTCTCTACCAGTCTACCTAAGGGTGATGCAGAGACAAATCGTGGTAGGTGAAGGCAAAAGAAATAAAATGAAATAATCATACATACATATTGTAAAACTATAATATAAATTAAATTAAAATAATTAAGATAAAACCAATACTTATATATATTAGAAAGCAAAAAATACTAATATATACTTCAATATATATATTATATTAATAACATTAAAAATTCTATTATTATTGAAAAGAGCGAAAAGATGTACATTCGTGAAGTTATTAATTAGAACTAGATATAACATCAAAACTACGTACACTTTTAAATAGGTTCATAAACAGTTATGGGAACGGCTAAAAATATCACGTATAAAATATTTATTTAAAATAAGAATAAAAGCCAAATTACAAAACAATGCGTAAACATAAAAAAATAAGAAAGTAGTTAGTGTAGTTTAAAAGTTTTGTATTAAGGGCGAGATGTGCGAGGTTCACTGAGCCTGATATTAAATAAAGTTAAAGCCATAAATATTTCTTCAGCTAACTCAGTAACATGGTAAAAGGTCGTCCATCTTTATACACAGGATGGATTTATTAAATACGGCGCGTGTGTGCGTTGTACTCATCCTGTTCATATTAATCATATTGACATCGAAGATCCGAATATAAATTGCTTATTAGTATTATTTTCGTATATTTATCTAGGTACTTATCTTTAGGGTTTATCTTAAACAGGTAGACAAATTGTTATTGTAGTTTATAGATTTCTTTCAAATTGATATTAACCTTTTTCTAGTAATGGTTCCGTGGCTCAAAAATCCTGTTTGTAATTTTATCCTCGTAAAAGAATAACAGTTTGATTTATATTACAACCATAGAGTTTA
Organism: Furcula furcula; assembly: GCA_911728495.1. NCBI lineage: Eukaryota > Metazoa > Arthropoda > Insecta > Lepidoptera > Notodontidae > Furcula > Furcula furcula. The sequence continues at coordinate 9,861,072 of OU452244.1, read as the reverse complement.
TATACTAATAATAGAGTACGCGTTTGTCTATGTTGTCCCTTTAAACAAAGCGTAGGCAGATTTTCCTCTACGAGGCAGGTGAATTGAACTATTTAAAGTTATATTGCAAGAGTTATATTGATATGTAATTGATAAGTAGTGATGGGTTTGATCTATCACAAGCGCAAATGTCGATAAATACAGCTGACGGTATAGTACCTACTGTCGTGTACCTGATATTTATGTATTTTGATGTTCCTACGGTTACGGTTCTTACTTGCAAATAAGCATTCTATAGTACTTGTACTGATTTGTGTTCTGTGATTATAACATAAATACATTATATTAGTATTTTATTGCTTACATATTTTTTTAACACGGTGCAATTTGGGCGTTTTTATCAATAACACTGGCAGGATAAAATCCTTTGCCTAACTTTTTTCGCAGCACTAACCGACAGGAATGCAAACTTTTTTCATAGACTCCAAACGTAAGCTTATTTCGCGGGGTGCGGTAATATAATTCCTTTGCTCGTAAATCTTAACTTTAAGTGAAGCCAGGAGGGGGGATTAAAGATCAGTAATCTTAGGTTCGGATGAGTTATGGCCGCGGCGCGATCCTCTTTATTGTGACTTTAAGAAACTAAGAGGAGATTTTGTTAAACGTTTGAAATTAATTTAGATAATGATTAATGACGGTAAGCAGGAAGCGCGGGCCGCGTATTTGCATAATTGGAAACTGTTGGTAGTTCTGCGGTCTCTTGTGGGTACTTGTTAAGTTGTTGTTTTATTGTTTGATGGTTTTTTGGGATAGTTTGGGATCTGGTCAATTTTGATGAGAAAATTATTGGTTTGCGGTATTATTAGTTCCAATTTTTACGCGGTTAGGCGTGTTTCTATAGTGCATCTAGTAATAGTAATTTGTTATTCATATACAACGTGTTACAAAACACCCCGTAAAAAATAAATAAAAAAATATTATTATTTTCACTGATGTGCAAACCCTATTGCAGTTAAATTAAAAAGTAAACTACGCAGAATGCACCTAAATTTCTACCTAATTCGCGGAACGGCAAACATTTTAAAAGACCTAACCTTACTAGTGTTGACAAAATTTTTGGCTTTGTTTAATTATATTTTTTACGGGGTATTTTGTTACACGTTGTATAGTAAAGAAAAAGAAAGAAAGATAATTTTATTTAATATGTCTACATATTATGTCAACTCTGAACATGATGTTTATTGTGTAAATTGACTGAATTTATTTTATTTATCTTATTCTTTACTATATTAAAATCGTAGCAATAAATGTGTGAACAGAGTGATGGCTGACCAGTGACCAACCAAAGGCAATTGGTAGGGTTGCATATGACATATACCTTACTCACTCCTGTGTTGATTCATTTATTGCTACGATTTTGATTTTGTAAAGGAAAATAGGATATACATACATATACATTTTATTAGTTAATTATTTCTTTATCGAGGATAATCAAAACAGCTGCTAAGTTTACAGTAAAAGGCTCTCCTCTTACACCATAGGATTAAAAAGTATAGGATTTCTACCACTATGAAAATATTCAGTAAGAGATTTATTATCAGGTCATATCATACTCACTGTAACACATTTATTAGCCTGATCCTTCTCCATATCTACTAGTCTGATAGACTTTCACATTTATTGTTCATAGTGTTGGTGAACCCTGAATCCGTCCACACAAAACATGTTCAATAGGTAGAATACACATTTTCGCATAATTTCTTAATCTTCCAACTGTGTCAGTGGCGGTGGGGAAATTAGTCAAAGGATCCCTTTATCAGGTGCGATCGCTCGCCTAAGAGGTGCGGGCTTATTCATAAATCTCAACGCGCATTATTCCCGGGAAGGTGAAACAACAAACATTACAGACATAAATCTGCAACGTATCTCGGCTGCGAGTTATATTGTGTACACACGGATAGATAGGATGGCGAACAACTATCATGTTTTTGATTTGTTAGTAGAAAGTTAGCATACCTTTCATATTAAGTGTTTATTGACGAACTTTTAGAAAGTTTTCTACTTAGTTTAAATTAAATTTTAATATTTTGTTATTATCTAAAAATATTACTACTTCTTTGATATATTTATTGAAGAATTTTGTCCCTTAAAGTTTTTTGACGAATTTATGTTTATAATCTTTTTATTTTGTAATATTTGATGTGTTAGTACTGGTCAATTTGCTTACTCGTCAATGATAGGTATCGATGAGCATGGAACTCCTGATTAAGTGAAAAGTAGAACAACAGTAACAGTTTTGTGAAAACAAATTGTAATGGTAGGCATGTTCACATAATGTTTATAAAGTTCTCTATTTGTGTGTCATAAAGACAAGTATCTTGCAACTACCGCTCTTGCTAGTCTGGCTTTTCAAACGTAAAAAAAGATAAAAAAGAAGAAGTTAATCAAGGGGAGGTATAGTTTACTGTGCAAACTATCACTAGGCCCGAGTAAATAGAATAACAATGATTTTAGTATCATTTTTTTAAAAAACATGAGGCTTAAATATGTATGTGCACCGTGTCTCAATTTTGAGAATCATTTCGCATATTTGATCATCTTCTCAACGTGGAAAGGTTGTAGATAAGAGGGGTCTTTGTTTTTTTTTGCATAGGATTTATGAAACATTTTTTTATCGTCCTTTGCTAGATTAGCACAAAGCTTTTTTGGAACATGTCATATAATTTAAATATTTATTTATAACTGTGTTTGATTATACCTCCGAAACTAGTAGCTATTGGATTTGCTAAACAGTAAATTCTTCACCAACAAAATTGTTCGCCAAACATAGGAAGAATGTGTACTCATTGTTATCTTCGAGCGTCGCGCCATAAGACAATAGTAACGCAATAATAAAAATGTTGAATAGCCCCCGACAATATCGTTATGATACTGTTACTGCCTGTAATGCATTGTGCCACGATAACGGATAAACTGTACCCAGAAGAATATACTGATGCCGCGCCGGTATAACGAATGAATTATTTTTATATCTGATGAATTAGATTTAGAAAATCTTACGTGGTTAAGGAAAAGAGATCTTCTATTAAAATATCTTTTTTCTATATAATAAATCACGTGACGTCAACAATATGGTCTCAACGGAAGACCAGCGCTGGTTGTGTTGTTGCGACCTGCAGGCCTAGCACGACTTGCAATGATCGAATGACAGATCGGTGTGGAGTATGACGTAGTTTTCAGCACCGAAACGTCAATTCTCCATACAAAAATGTGAAATACTACGTCATTGTGACGTCATACTCACACTCCTCTGTCAGGATTTGCACATCATGCTAAGCCACATTATACAAAAATAATAATGTTTTTTTTCTTTGTCTTGTTTTTTCTTTTCTTAAAAATTATAAGCCTTCGTTAGGCTCCCGGAACCTGTGAAGATCAACCAGAGTATGTGGGATTTTTACCCACTAAAATCGCCACGGCTGTCGCATCGGGCTCTTCAGTGGGATCTGCACCTGGAAATCCTCAGTGCCATGCTAGTGAGCCCGCCACCCGGAGCGTTTTATGGATATATGAACACTTAGCATCAGATGATATCGCGGCTATACCTGTTCTATGTTCATAATGTTCAATATCAAAATATGCTAGTGAAGTTACGTCCTATTGTTCCCGGTTGCCCGCTGTTTTTCCACAATTTGTTCCGACCCACACAACAGACTTCCAGCCGTCGGCTTATTTACGGCACAACATCAAGATCCCTAACATTTTCCCGAAGTAAACACGTATATTTGCAACGTTTATTATCCGCGACCTCCTTACTTATCGCCGTGTATATTGTTAAAAACATGATGACTTAGGAACTGAAAGTCCCATTAAGTAGCGTCTCTATTCATGTGGTAACGCGGGCGCGGAAGGGAGTGAAGGCGGGCGAGGCGCGGGGGCTCGAAGAATAAATACAAATAAAGAAGTGAGTTGTTTAAAAAGCGGGTATTCCGCAGATAAGGGTGTGTTTCCGACGTCGTCTCCCCCGGCCGCGGTGTCGCGTTGTGGAATTATTTCAACGGTTCGACGAAGCCCGATGTCGAGGCGCTGTCGCATTCAACAGCTCTATCTTTTAAAAATGTACAGTGATGTGCTCCGGGCGTGTAGTTGTCGATAAATAAATGAAACTTTATAATGTATAGCTTACTTTATGTAATATGTAGATACACGCCATAAGGTTGTTTTTTTAAATAGCAATTTTGGAACAATTTTTTTTATCTATTTGATTATGTGAATTATCTTCCTTTCGGCATGGAAGGCAATATTAATTATTAATATTTATTAATAAAAATTATAATATTATAATAGTATGACAATACGCACGTCACAATGATACAAAAATGTTCGTAAAAGTTTTTTTTTGTAACTAAGGCCCGTATGAATAAACCAATCTCAGCTGAGATTCGGCACTTGAGTATGAACTTAAGTTGCTGACATAATTAATAAATGAGTATTAAGTCAAGGTTTAAGATGCTGGCCTCAGCTGAGTTCCTGTTGATTAATAAACAGAACTTGACACTTGAGTGTGCACTCAATCATTGTATTAAATTGCTGTGAGCTGAGTGCAGTCAGTTCGTGACTTAAGTGCGTGTATTTACGTTAAATGCGGTGGGTGTGCTCAGACAATATAAATATATTTTAGGTTAGGTTATGAAATTAATTATTTATTACAAAAACTAGGCTATAATGATTATATTTTTTGGATATTACGACATCGTTTGTCGGAAATGTATATTAGAGACTCCAAAAATATAAATTTAATAACGATTTAAAGTAACGATAAAAAATATTTTATTGAATTTTTGGAGGTTAACAAAGATAAAATATATTGCATGAAAAATTAAAATACATCAGCATCACAGCTTTGCGTAAAATTATCATCATAACTGCTATTAGAAAAAAGAACTTAAATAGAACAGGGTGTCTAGTACGGGCTTTATAGTTAACGAACTCGATAAAACAATAATAATACTCTGTGGATCAAACTGTCAGTTTTCCCGCTTTTCTCCATACATTTCACACCAGCGCCCCTAGTGGTAACTATCAAAAACTAGTGAAATGTAACAATATCGTCCATTCAGTGTGACTTAACGCTCTCAGAATACTCAGATCAGGCTATCAAGTAGCTAACCGTAAATTGCTGCACCTAAAACTATACTCATTTGAGATGCTGTTGATATTCGTTTATTAATAAGCGACGATGTTAAGATGCTGCACCCATCTCAAGTGCGTATCGTATGATATCGTACTTAAGTGTCTACCTGAGATCAGTTAATTAATACGGGCCTTAGTGTCGAGACGATTCATTTGCCTGGTAAGTGGCTGCCCATAATCTTTTACATTGTACAGTCATCCACCACAAGTGACATTAGTTAATCAAGCATGGATGTCCGTCAAGAGTTAATTTTCTTTTATCGACAATATTCCGACATGCCATCCCGCGTCCCTAGTGACAGATCTGGAAAGAGCCACCGCCACCGTGTCAGATGCCGGCCACCGCTGTTTCTTAATTTCCTCTCTCCGAGATAAGATTGGCTTTTAGCTTTTTATTGAATTTTCTATGTAACAACCACTTTACAACTCACGCCATAGGATGGATACCTCGCGATAATAAAGGGAATTGAAGCAGATATAAAGTTAATTACGAATCTTTAGGGGCTTTTGTTTTGTTTTATATTGTTTCTGTAATTAAAATAAAATGCCAATTAAAATTAGCGTAAATAAAGCTATCATTGTAGGCATGAACGATTTGTTATTGTAATTTTTTATCATTATTAGCTTCGTACTCATGAAAATTGATAGTAAGAATTTTTAGTATATTCTAGTGGTGATTAGAGCGTCAGATTTGATTTTATGTAAACTTTTTTTTATAAAAATAGTAGTGAAATATGTATTTGCTAATTAGGTACTTATCTATAAAAACGTAAAATATTTTCGGTACTTGAGATTTGTTTATTGACGTTTAAAAGGAATATGGTTCCCAATTTGAAGTTATTTTTTTGCATTTTGAAAGTTGACATTCTTAATTTAAAAAATGACAGTTTAAATTTAGACTACGACATAGGTATTCAAAACCAGTTAAAAAATAAAAACATTCAACAAAACATCTAACTAGTACTCACAAATGTATGTACATTTGAGCCATAATCGCCGTAATAATTACGTTCGACATTTGAAACCCCACAAAAAGAGTGAATCTGATCTCGATCTCGTTCATCATTCGTCGAACGATTCCAGTTTACGTCCGAATATAAAGATACAGAGTGAACATTTGCGTCTTGTCTTATCTATGGCGTGAACCGCGCTTTAGCTTGCGTTGGCACATTTCCGCTTAGCGCCTCTGTGCATTTTATACTTACCGTTTCCGTTCTATTTTGTTAAATGTGACTTTTTTATCAGATATCATTTATTTCTCTATTATTATTTTTTATGTAACTTAGTGACGATCTCAAGACGGTTGCTTGATGGTAAGTAATACGCCTGCAAAAGGGCAGAATTTCATCACACTGTCACTTAAATGGGACTTATGTTTACAAAGTTCTTTATGTGTACCCGTCTTACCGGAAATCAGCAATGTTTACTTTGGTGCTTTTCCGTAGAAAACCAGACCTTACTATATTATATTGAATATATAGTATGTATAAAAATTACTCCCATGTCCAAGAGAATATATTATATTCTCTTGGACATGGGAGTAATTTTTTCACCTACCTACTAAAATTTATTAAATTTTAGGACACTTAATATATGGGATGAGTCAAGTTCATCTTTATATTATTCTCGAAAATATAATAAAGTATATTATTACTTTTATTTTAATACAAAATTGTAATCGAATTATTTAAATGTCATTATTTGAAAAGGGTTTAATAATCTTTATTATTTAGTCGACGATAATTTTCAATGTAATAAAATCTCAAATACCTAGTACATATTAAAAGTTTGCAAAGATAACATTAAACTGTTAGAGAATCATTCAGGCATTAAGTCCGCCTATGTACTATTTTGTGTGCATAAGGTATAAATAAATATCTTTACCCCGAGCCACGTGCATATTTCATACGTAGGACATCATAATTGCGTTGCTACCTTACGTACTATAGAAACACTAAGTACTAAACTGAGATACAGTTTGAAAATCATTGTTTACGTAATAATTTCAGACGTCATGGTCTCTGTCAAACATTAAGGCGAGGTCATATCTTTATAAGAGCTAATTTCCCGATAGGTCTCCACGGAGGGAGAGCCAGGGTCTTTATTATTGCAGTAACGGTCGTACCGCAGTTCGCTTGATTAGGCCCGTTTCACGCTTAGCTGTCCCTTTGGGATGTAATTAAACAATTTTGATGATCGCTCGTTAAGAAATTAAGTTGTTTTGCCTTTGGGTGTAAATAAGAATTTAGTGTTTAGAATTTATATTGTCAGTATTGTGAAGTATGCTATCTTGGAGGGGTATGGATAGTACTCAGTTCAGCCAGACGAGCAGACGGGTAAGCGTGGGATCCTTTCACCCGAGCCCGCGGTAAACACCGCATGGTGAAAATTATACGTATGTTTACGGAGTAGTTATAACCCCAATTAGTATATTATTTAGATATAATAATACCAACCCTTGTTTATGTCCCACTGTTGGGCACGGGCCTCCCCTCAAGATGAGGGGGCTTAGGCCATAGTCCACCACGCTGGCCAAGTGCGGGTTGGCGGACTTCACACGTCATTCGAAAGCTAGTTAGGCTTTCTCAGACATGCAGGTTTCCGCACGATTTCTTTTTTAAATATATGTATTTCTGGAGGAGGTACATTATTTTTAATTTTATAGCTCTTACATAGCACCAGCCATCTACGGGTAAACATGTTTCTATATATATAAAAATGAATGTTTGTCTGTGAGTCCTTTATAGCATCGTAAGTGTTTGGACCGATTTAAATGAAATTTTGTCTGTACATTCCAATGGGTTCCTGGATGGTTTGTAAATATAATTGGACCGTGTAGGTGGCGCTGCTGTCGATATGTCAACAATTTAAACTTACTAGAAATACTTGAAAGAAGGAAACTCTCATAGACAGGCTGTAATCACTGTTCGGATAAGCAACGTCAGGTGAGGTCAATAAATAGATGGGTGATCTTTAAGGGGCATTTAAACTGATAATCTCCGTGTTTCGAAGGGCAAGTGAAAAAAGGGGGTGATGGGTGGGGTGAGGGATAGTGAGAGATGGAGTAGTGAGAGGGAGCAAGGTGGGAGGGGCTAGAGAGAGAGGTAGAGGGGGGGTTCAGTTACACGCGGGAGAGGAAGAGGAGAATGTGACGGGGACCAAAGCGGGAGGGGGAAAGAGAGAGGAGAGAGCATAAGATGGAGAGAGAAATAAATCAAGGGAGGATGGAGAAAGGGGGAGCAAAATGTAATAAAAGCGCAGGCAGGGCTGCGTGGGTCAGCTAGTATATTATAATAAAACGTTGGTAACATCAACACCATATAAACAGCAAGTGGTGAGATGCATAAGTGCGATTTACAGATATGTCAGGGCGGTTGTTACTCAAGCGTTAATTTCGAGCGACGCGACAAATTAATTCCAGCACATTTTATTCACATTTAGTGAATAAAATGTCTGCTTTAATATATTAAGCACTTTATTTCCCCTAACTATTATAAAACTATGCTCGTTGGCACCAGACAGCTTGATACAAATACTTATTTTTTACAAGCTTTCGCGCAATCAATACTTATTAGGTAACGGACGGGTTTTTTAACCACTAGACTTGGTAAAAGCCTATAAACCATTTAATAATAAGATTATTTACAATTATTTAGCGAACATGTACTCCTACATCAAAATGGAATCGAACTAATAAATATATTCTTCAATATTAATACGTAGTACCGTAATACGACGTAAAAACTGAGATAAAATGTTATGATGCCCATACAGTAATAGAGATACGAGGAAAAGACGCGTAAGTGGTGAAATAATCGACCAAATACGGCATTATCGTTCATTTGCGATTAGTAGAGTGTACACAACGATAAAAAATTGGCGCGTAGCCATTTGCTACGAGTCGTAGCAGGCTCGTAGCATCCCGTAGGCTTCTACAGAAATATATTTATTTCTTCATCGCTACATACAAACAAAGTCGCTTCCCGCTGTCTGTCTGATAAAGGGATTCAAGAGGAAGGTTTATATGTATAATACATGCATAATATAGTGAAGAAACACTGATAATTTTAGAGGTTTCTAATTTGATGTAAATAAACACATTTTTTTGCGCTTGCATTGCAAACGCTAGCTGAATCTTACGAGATAGATCAAAATAACGTACTGCAGTATTGTATACCTTAACAAGGTCTATAAAAAGTCCGCGATGGTATATGTTTATATCATAGGGATAACCCATAATAACCATTTTTTATCCTTTACTTTTTATGAGAAATAATGGTTTATTTACGAAGCGATTTTAAGCATTAATGCTGTATGCATTAATCCTTAGCCAATTCAGTATATATACACTTTTACCACCCGTGCGAAGGCGGGGCAGGCCGCTAGTTTGTAATAAATAAAATCTATCTATTGGTTGATGCAATATTAGTTTATATTGCATAAACTATAGAATTTGAAATAAATCCATTTTATATTTTAATTTGGTAAACAGGGCAACGGTGGTACAGAACTTTACCGAATAAGTGGTGGAAAAGAAACACTCACATACAAAGTGAACCAAATGTTTTCGTTTAATAACTTTTGAAATATCTAAACGGACTTAACAAAGCGACTGTCAAACTGATTACACCTCAATCTAACTCAACAGCGCACGAATTGAGATGAATACCCACCCCAATGAATAAAAAATAAGCCACGGCTCATCACAAAAAACGGGAGGGAGTAAAAAAATAATATTATCCCGTGGAAATGAATTAAGCAACTCACAGATACTGCTCGGGATACGAACTTCAGTGGATGGTTGTCTAGTGAGGAGAGAGACTTGCTTTTTTTAAAAAAAAATCGAGATATAATACAAAAGCCAGGTGACAACTCTTCAAAGGTGTCGGTAGGGGTGGATCTAGCCACTAAAACCAGTCTCCGTAAGGGTAGATCTAGCACTAAAATCAAAACCAGTCTCCGTTGATCTAGCCACTAAAACCAGTCTCCGTAGATCTAGCCACTAAAACCAGTCTCCGTAAATCTAGCTACTAAAACCAGTCTCCGTAGGGGTAGATCTATCCACTAAAATCAGTCTCCGTATATCTAGCCACTAAAACCAGTCTCCGTAGGGGTAGATCTAGCCACTAAAATCAGTCTCCGTAGATCTAGCCACTAAAACCAGTCTCCGTAGATCTAGCCACTAAAACCAGTCTCCGTAGATCTAGCCAGTAAAACCAGTCTCCGTAGGGGTAGATCTAGCCACTAAAATCAGTCTCCGTAGATCTAGCCACTAAAACCAGTCTCCGTAGATCTAGCCACTAAAACCTCCCTGATGGCTTTCATCAATGCTGTGGAGGACACTAGGTACTCGGTTCGGACCTCACAGATATCTCTCCAACGTTGGACACTCGCTTCGAGTAGCTCTCGATGGGAATGCACGCAAAGATGATTCTCACATGATTAATGAAAATGAAAATCAGTGCTATGCTCTTTGAGAAAATCTTCAGTAAACTGCTGTCCATTTGTACCACTGTGTTTATATGTATACATGTATGTTTTAATACATAAGTAACTAGGTATATTTGGTTCTCGCCACACACATTATCTATCTCTCCACCTACGTTCAATGGATATGGGTTTATAGGTTTAAAATTCTATTAGAGAATATCATGAATAAAATCTTTTTAAAAAAAAATTGAACCGACTTCAATATCACTGAAAAGTATAAAATAATTTAAATATTATTGAAGTTGGTGTTAGCGTACCTGCTGTGTATATTTGGCACCAACTTCAATAATATTTAAATTATTTTATACTTTTCAGTGATATTGAAGTCGGTTCAATTTTTTTTAAAAAGATTTTATTTTAAACTTTTTAGTGATATTTTCATATATAAAGATTGAACCATCGAAAACCGTAAAATTATCTAGGTAGGTTATGATCACATTATCGTCTACATAGTTTTACATAATTCATGTTTCTTCAGAAAAAAATATCCGGTCGTAATGAAATTTGCATGGAAACATCATAGTAGTTTACTCTCTCGAATAAAAAAAGAATCATCGAAATCGGTTCATAATTGTCAGAGCAATGTAATGGAGAACATCAGTTTTATGGTTTTTACCAGATAAATTCCTCCACATCGTTCATGGTCCTCCAGGAAGTTCTTATCCGGTTGTAATAAAATTCATACAGATTCAATACGGTGGTTTCTTCTTTCGAATAAAAAAAGAATTATTGAAATTGGTAAATATTTGCCAGAGTTATGACCATTTTTGTCCGACCGAGCGAGTCCGAGCGACTAAAACGTCATCTATATAGGCTTTCTTGCAACTCTCAGTGCGCAGTCACCATTCTTGTTTTTTTAGGAACTACTTATTACTAAGCAATAATTTTTTTATGGGACCCAATCAATGGATTGAAGAATGGATGGAAGAAAGATTTTTTCAAATCGGTTAATAATTGCCAGAGTTATGCGCGAACATACATAAAAAAAAAAAAATATATATATACAGACGAATTGAGAACCTCCTCCTTTTTTGAAGTCGGTTAAAAAAGAACCACTATATAAACTATTACAATCTTTATTATACACAGTTAAAGTTACATGTTTTTGTTTTTCATAGAAGCTGCTTCCTCTCAATTGGGATCGTATTCTCCGATCCTTGGCAGGGTAAGTAGGGAATAAAATTAACCGAGGATGATCGCTAATGAAAATAAATTGGCGGCGGGAGATTTGAGATTACACCGACCGCGACGAGACCACGCTCGCCTACAGGAAAAAAAATAAACGCGTACCGACTACGGACACTTTTGGCCTTTGAATTGTTTCGATATAGATTTAAGTTACAAAACTATTCCGTCAGTATACAGTATGCAACAAAAATCCTGTTCGATCACTAGGGGTATTCATTGTATCAATATAATTATGTGTATTTAACTCATTTGTTGAATTGTATTTTTTTTTCCTAAGTTATACCAGCGTTACAAATCAAAGTCACTTACACAAAAATGATTTTTTACATACTACCACCGGATCGTAACGCAGCCGCTACTGAGATCGGTATTGCTAGTACAAATTAGGACAATAAATATGAGATATTCAACAAAAGAGTTAAATACAATATAATTATATTGATACACCTAATAATTCCCCAGTGATTTAACAGGGTTTTTGTTACATACTGTATAGACTAAAAATAATGAGGAAATTTTATCGCAGTGTCAGAGATTCTGACGCGGTGCAGTTGTGTGTAAAGCAAAACATAGCTGTGTTCCAGATTGAAGGGCACGGAGCTTAAAAGACTAAATTAATGTATAAAATGTGTAGTAGAATGGTTGTGGAGTGACGTTACCACCGGGTGAATGATCCACTCGATTCGTTTCTAAATTGCATTAAATCAGAAGGACATGGTCTTCAAATAAAGACATTTTATTTCAGTGGAAATAATTACGATGACTTCTTCACTCAAATTGTAAAATATAACAGATAAGTATTTAGCCCAGACACTGCCCACGCTTGGAAGTCCTTAGGCGGAGATAGAAGCTCTCATGCAGTCACTCACACATCTACGTAATATATACCTACCCTTCAACATACTGTCCTGTACCCTAGGTTGTCTGGAAGAGATCGCTTTAGCGATAAGACCGCCTTAAATTGTCACACTGTAATCTTGTTATCTTTTAAACTGTATCTTCTCTTTTGTTGTACAATAAAGAATATTTGTATTTGTACTTAATGTGCAGACCACAATGTAATGAGTGCCGATTAACTTTGTCTGGGTTGTTTTCATGTGTTTATTTGCGTTAATTTTTCATTTCATTTATTTGTTTCAATTCATTTTCATTTATAAATTTTTCGAAACTGGTCTTGAAATTCAAGTTTTATATCAGGAAAATATAAAAATAATACCGCAGGAATTTTATAAATTCCGATAATGAAACCCTTACCTTAACATGAACGTACCATAAGTATACCTTTATAAAGTGCGATATAAAATTACAATAAAAAAAAACAACTTTATTCGTTTGAATGCTTTCGTTGACTCAAAGTCTGGACTCGCAGATATTACGAGAGAGGTCGCAGCGAAAATGAAAGCTACATATCCGAGGGTGGTTCATCTTCTTAAGTCAATGTAAGGATCAACGCTGAGTTATGGCTCCCGACGATGGGGTAGTTATTAAAGAAAGTACGTTTACGTTTCTCATCTTGCTAAGGAGATTACCAAAATCTTTATTTTCGCCGGAAAATTAGTTGCTTGTTCTCGAAATTTACTGTCCTATTTTTGACGTCACATGATTTTTTGAATTCGGTTAAGTTTATGTTTTTTAATAACCCTGATTAATTGATATTACACTCGGCTTTATCGTGGCTTATTTTATCTTTGATTTCTTCTTTGTGACCTTGACCCTATCGTCAAGCCCTCGGTTCCCTATCTACATATACACTGTAAATATGTGAAGTAGGGGACAGACTTGTATGTAAGTATTGAAGGTCACCATGGAAGCCATGGAAGCTCGGAGAATTGGGCTCAGTAGTACACTAAATTAGTACTAATATTATGGTTCAGTTATGGCTAAAGGCCAATATTTTTTTTTACTGTCAGTTAAAAAGTCATTACTTTTTTTCTTTTAGTGGTTTAAACCTGGTGGTTTTACGGTTGAGGATGGGATGTTGTAAAATGCACACACAGTCACAATACAAATAAGTTTCTTGTGTCTTCTAAACGTTTACGTATTCGTTATATTTTGCATTTTCTATAGAAATTTGTCCAAATTTCTTCTATAATTTAAAGAAAACATCAAAATAATTTTAATATACCTAATTAAACATTTTTATTATGTACTAGCGATATATTTGGACCAGCGCTAAATAAGGTACAATACTTGTAGTGTATAAACAGACACCCCACCTGTTCATGTCTTTAGTTGTTAGATATACATACACATAAGCGATGTATCGCCGCACAAAGGAGGACATTAAACATACATACGTGAAAGACAGTGTTTAACTAACAAGTGTCGGTACATACTGCCTTCTGGCAGTACTGAGCCATGAGTATAAATAAAGTTTTTTTTAGTTAATAACAGTTAATGTAAATTAAGTGTCCGTTCTAAAAGTGGCAGTAAAAATACATTTTTTAATGTGCAAAATTAAAAAAGTTTATATTAATAAGACTATTAAAAAGTGACAAAATATAAGAGGTTTTCTTCTACATATATATTATGTATGTTGAGTACGTAATACCTTTCTTAAAACTGCATTTAAAAGGTTATGAAATTCAACTCCAGTGGTTAATTAATTTTTCAATGGATCACAACGATACGTCATGTCAATTACTAAAATCCACATGGCTTACCCCGGCGGTCTTGTTAAGTATATCATAACTAAACCTTGTCCGGGACAGCAATAGGACTTGGAGGGATTAAGGGGCTCAGCAATGCTCAGATTTTTTTCAAAAGATAGAGTTTCATGGTCACATTAAAAAATGTTGATGAATTTTAGTAAGCTTAGGACGTAGCTTCTCGTCTCTAAAGACGAGATGAGTGAACGTTTATCTAATGGTAAGCGTCACACCTGCCCATGAAAAGTTGCATTGCACTGCCGCTCGGCACTTGAGAAATTAGTTATAAAGTTTGCTTTAGCTGCAGTGCTCCTTTCACTGGAACAAAGCTACGTTTTTACAGGACCGTAATAGGGCAATCTTAAACATGTGAAAGGATGAGATATTTTTAGCTTTCATAAAAGAGTTTGGAACCATAATAATAATTAAGCGAATAAAGTTGTTGAAGAAGACAGTCCGGACCGGTGAATGACAATAATCTTCTTAATATGTATATGGGATACCTAACGTAATGAAGTAACCGGCACCCAAGACATTACTGACCCCGGTAATGTCACCAGCTACAGTACCCTTCACATGGGAACTCGGCAACGTTTTTATACTGCTGCTTTGCGGCAGAATATCTGACTCTGCGGTGGTCTACCAACCTGGACAAGAGAACTACCACTACCTACTAAATAGTAGTATTATTACTAGATATTTCAATAGAGAAGTCTTTGCTATGGTGCATTAACTTAGTCCGGCAAATTGCAGCCGGAGGCTTAAGAATTTTATTATCATGTAGGTACTAAAGCCCCTGCCAGCGTTGGAATAGTTGGCGTAGTCTTCACTAGCTAAGTGCAGTGTGTGTTTATATAAGAACTTGACTCAGTCGCAAATTAAAAAAAAAACCTTAGAGGGATTTTTTATTTAACTTACAAAACGTTCACTTAAGGTGCTAATAAACTTGAGCTTTCACTTGTGATAGAACATTGAGCATTCACTGTTTTGAAAATCCAATTGAACAACGAACAAAGCCAGACATAGAACCAACATCGCTACGAACATTTTCTTATAATCTATATTTTAAAAAATATATTTTATTTCTTATTTTCACGATCATTCTAGCGAACGCGACAAGTAGAAGTGCCAATCACTATTATTTTCCTTCGTTATTTGTAGTTTTGCAAGTTCAGGAGTCCTATGATCTCATTCCGATATTCTTCATCAGATCAGGGCAAAATTTTTAGGTAAATAAATGAATATATAGTATCAATATTCTGCCCTTTGGCAGCCAAGGAAGTTATAAAAATGTAGCTCATATAAAGATATGAGCTACCGTTTTATAACTTCCTTGGCTAATACAGGCAAAAATACAGATTGTAGATGTCGTTTAAAAAAATACAAATTTATTTCCATAATATAGGTACCTACTTATTTTATTTTACAAACACATATACAGTGAACGTCTTTAGACTGAACATGTTAGATGATAACCTACAAACAATAGGTATATAAGGCAAAGTATAAGGCTTCCGTTTCTCCATTCCCAAGTTCATAAATATTATTAGTGCAAGTAGCATCATAATCCTCGGTTAACGAACATAAATTTCCATCCCCCGCATCAGTTTGTTCAGATTAAAATATAATGCCTTTGATATTATTATATATGATTACACATTTTTTTAAAGATAAAATAGCAACCTTGGTTGAAACAAAAAGTTGGTGTTTGTAAAACTAAAATCGAGTCCTGCTTGAACCGCTCTACATTTTTTTAAGAGTAGAGGCCTCAGGCCTTCAGGTACGGTGGTACTGGAAGGCCTGAGGCCTGAAGGCAGAGTCAGATAAACAGCCGCCAAGCAGCATTGTATAAAATTTGCTGTATTCCGGTATAAAGGGCACTGTAACTAGTGAAATTGAGAGATCGTGTACGAGAAAATGAAAACATATTGTTTTGGGTGAAGTACACTAACAGTTCAGCTGTCCATAAGCAGGCATGTCGCTTACCATGAAGGAAACTTCTGCTTTTCTAGTCACTTATCTGGTAAAACAGGGGATAGATAGGTACTATAGCGGACACGAACGGAGTACCAGTTTTCATTCTAAAATCGTTTAAACGACTTTACGTGCGCTTATCGTCCTAAAGGCGATACACCGCTTGTGACCGCGAGAATACTCACAAGTACCTCATCATCATCATCAACAGCAGCAGTTGAAAAACGTCCACTGTTGATAAAAGGCCTCCCCCTTAGAAGGGAGGGCTTGCCAGTTGCCATAATTCCCACACATGACAGCCGTTTTGGGGATCGCAGTATGGGTAGGAGGAAATCTAACAGAAAGACGCTGCTGCCCGCTTCTTGTTTACCCTTAGTCACCTTCTACGGACACCCAACGAGATGAGATGGGAGGGTGCTATTGCAACACAGACACACCACGGGTATTCACTCAAATAATATTTAACACATAAGAGTATAAGAATAAAAGCGCCTGCAATATTTTTCATAGTTACCTGTAGTTGCTAGCATACAACGTAAACTTGTAGTAAGGTAAAATATTAGGATAGATCAAATCATACTTCTGGCGCTTTTGGACCACATTGTCTCGTTCATCTACGAAGAAAAAGATTACTTGGATACCTGTCCCGAAGTTATTCTACCATCGCTTTCCGGATCTGTCCAGTCATTGTCTTAACGTATTAGGCAAATCTACTTTTACGGTTTATTTTAGATTGAAATTGATTTTGTGATAAAATCCGTAAAACTAGTTTTATTTCAATAAGTTAAGTTTATCACGAACTAGCAGAAAGAGGCTTGCACGCATGTCGCACTGGTCTTCCGTTGAAGTAAAAAAGCAATGGTGTGTAAAAATTACCGTGTTCAGTTATAATGGGATCTATAGGTAAAGAAACTGCTAGATTCTACAGACATCAACACGATGTTTCTGGTGACGAGCGGTAATGGTCTATAGATAGGTGAGCCATAAACTCATAATCTCAGAGTAATTAGAATGGAGCTAGTATCGCGTCGATTCCCCGAACAAATTTTTCGTGGCACTTTTGCGGGGTGCGGGAGGCGAAGTAAACACACACAGATACAATTTCACGCATACCCACACTATAATAAACTCGCAACACATTCAAAAAGATACGCACACAAATAAAGAATGACCTGACCATATGAACAAAATTTGGCAGAGGGGTTAGCGCATCATGTTATCTCAAGCTAACGTTGGACTAATTTCGCAGGCTTTGTTGGACTCATCTCAATGTGTAATATTCGCGTAAATAAAATTTTGAGATAGTATCAATGTGTAATATTCGCGTAAATAAAAGACAACATTAAACTTAATTAAGTAAATTATTTTATTTTCGTTGTATTCTTTGATGTAACGTTGGCCATGAAAAAAGTTTTTCTTCTTCTTTATTCTTCTTATTAAATAATCTCTTGCACAAGGGATCTAACTATTATACACACATCAAAAGTGTCTAGGGATCAAGCATTTTTAAGCGGATTTCTTGAGATTGAGATGTGGCTTTGTAATAAATTTATGATTTTATAAATTTATATGGATCCTTTTTGGTGCATTTCATAATTTGAATCAGGAACTGTGAATCAAATTCGAGTAAAAGATGAAAATCAGCTGTCAATATTTTCCCTATAAAAACATACAACGCATTGAAGACATTATTAGTGCTACTGTTTCCCTACTACTGATTAAAACCAACGTTATTATGGAGCGGCGACGTCATTTAAGCAGGGAAGAAATGCTCAGAGCCGTGGGAATGATAGAAGCTGGTTCCCGGCAACGTACTGTGGCTTTAGCTCTGAATACAAGTCAGAGTGTTATCAGTCGACTTTGGACACGTTACCGAAGCACTGGTACCGTGGCTGAGCGCCATGGAGGACGGTATCGCTGCACCACACGGAGACAAGACCGATATATTCAAATCTTAACTCGAAGAGCTCCAACAATAACTGCCATGATGTTAGCCGTGAGGCTTCATCACTCTTCAGGGAACTTAATTAGCGACCAAACAGTCAGAAACCGCTTGCATGAAGTGAACCTTCATTCCCGAAGACCGCTACGGGTACCACCTATAGCAATGCACAATCGTAGGATTCGATATCAATGGGCTCTTGAACACAGAAATTGGGCAGAAGAACAATGGCGTTTCGTGTGCTTTTCTGATGAGTCTCGTTTTGGTATGAGACCGGATACAAGACGTATACGACACTGGAGAACCCCTGGACGCCAACAGCGATTAAAATCCTGCCAGGAAGTCCATCCTTATAGTGGTGGAACCATCATGGTATGGGCGGGTATTTGGATCGGCGGAAGAACTGAGTTGATTTGGATCAGAGGCAACCTCAACGCTCAAATTTATGCTGAGACGATTGTATCAGACGTCATCGTTCCTCTACAAGTGCAAATCGGTCCCTTATTTCAGTTAATGCATGATAATGCACGACCGCACACCGCAAGAGTTGTAAGACAGACTCTCGCCGCAGCTAACATCAATGTCCTGCCCTGGCCTGCTCAGTCGCCAGACTTGAACCCGATTGAGCATGCATGGGATATGCTACAGAGAAGAGCTCTGCCGAATATGGAGGGTATCCAGTCGCAAGAAGACCTTTTTTTGTTGTTGCAACGAACATGGGCGGCCATTCCACAGCGTGATTTGGATGAACTCATTTTGAGTATGCCAAACCGATGTTCTTGTGTTGTTAGTGTTCGCGGTAGAAACACGGATTATTAATTGTTTAAGTTACCCAATAAAATTTTAAAGAAAACTGTTATTTCAGTCTTTTTTTCGAACTTTTGTGTTAGTGGTTCAAATGTCAAAAATCCCTTTATTAGGAAAATGGCAAATTTCTTTATTAATGCAAAGGTGACTTGGTTTATCGTTACTGTGACAAACGAAAACACTTTATTTGATGAATCCTTAAAGAAAATTTTAATTAATATCAATCAGGAGAAAAGTTATTGCAAAAATATATGTTGATCCCTAGACACTTTTGATGTGTGTACTTACATATATAATAGAATAGAGATGTTGTGATGTGATTATTTTATTCTCAAGCGTTACCACTGCACTGGCAACGATTGTGATTTTTTGGGGGATTTTCCTTTATCTTGACCTAAATTCAGCAGTGGACGTCTTCCGTCTGGTGATGATGATTTCCTTTATCCGATTGTCACCATTGGTGAAAACTGGGATTTCATTTTCCCATTCGTCACCAATGGCGACAAAAGGGGAGTAGTTTCCCGTTTGTCACCAGTGGGGACATAGCCAGGCGACTGGCTTGATCGATTGCATTCATTACGAGTAAGTTCGACATAAAATTAAACACTAATTCTGTTATCTATTTTCCATATAATATCGATGTAGTTAAATAAATTTAATTAGTATAATGACGTCATATTAATGCGAATACCAAGAAACGGATAAGAACGGCGAATGAGTGTGCGCGATCAAAGAATCATTCTCGAGCAAACTTCAAATCTCTCTAATTGGTATAATCCGCACCCGCTCCACGTTCTTGCTCTCTGCACTTGAGATGTACATGTTAACTTCGATGTTTGTATTTGCAACGTGTACTTAAGGTTCTTTATGAGAAAATATTATTTGAAGTATTTTACTTTAAACGCCTACGGAAAAAATATAGCAACCAATCTATGTTCCTAGCGCCTCGTCAAAAAGTGTGTGCAATTTTTATATTTTCAAGATGATAGCAATAAAAATAGTAAAAAACGTTTTGTTCTCTCAAATCAAGGGACAAGCTTCATATTTGAAGTGCAGACCCATAATAATGTGCTATTATTATGGGTCTGCACAGATATCGGTTAGAAAGGGCTGCTTTTCCCATTGATATAAGTCTAAAGGTTTAAATTTATTTTTAGGCTAATCAGTTTTTAAGAAAGTAATAATATAGTTAGTCTGCTTTTTTATTCCTTTTAATTTATTTGCCTACACGTTTTGAGTATTGCATGTAGAATTATTTAAATTTAAAGTAATGTTAAAGACATTACTTTAAATCCTACCACGATTTATCTTTTAATTTACTTGACTTTCCTTCGGATTGCACCAGCGCATTAACACCTGAATTTAACCAATACTTCTACAGCAACGCAATATTTAAAGTGTGCTTATAGTTAAATCTGGTTTCGGCGAAAACTTATCCGGCCGAATTTCAACTTACCAACAAATGTAGCTACACAGCCCGACCGAAACGTCTCGGTCGTTCACCAGACCAAAGTGGCGACAAAGACGTCTGCTGATACCAGTGCGATTACACCAAGTCCTGCTAGTTTGACAGGTGATTTGGGTCGGCGTCTCGTCGCCGGTTTCCAAGCCACAGATAGATATTGACACGTGTAGTTTTGAAGCTCCACTCCACCGCGATTGACTTGTTTATTGTCAGATAAGCTTTGAGATAAGCGATGTGTGCAGGGGAAATTAAGAAAATGGCTCTTTATAACCGTAGCATCACTGTGTACATTGACCATAACACGATTATTATACAGAAAATTAAGTTATGATAGCGGTGTTAACTGGTAAGGGGCGCGGCACGGGTGTACCCGGGTGGGTAACAAATTCAAACATAATATCTATAAAATATTTAAAAAAAAAATTGAACCGACTTCAATAACACTAAAAAGTATAAAATAATTTAAATATTAAAGAAGTTGGTGTTAGCGTACCTGCTGTGTATATTTGGCACCAACTTCAATAATATTTAAATTTATTTATAATTTTTAGTGTTATTGAAGTCGGTTCAATTTTTTTTTTAAATATTTTATTTTATACTTTTTAGTGATATTTTCATACATAAAGATTGAACCATCGAAGACGGTAAAATGATCTAGGTAGGTTATGACATCATTATGATTTCACATTATCGTCTACATACTTTTACATAATTCATGTTTCTTCAGAAACTCAGAAACATTTTATCCGATCGTAATGAAATTTGCATGGAATCATCATAGTAGTTTACTCTCTCGAATAAAAAAAGAATCATCGAAATCGGTTCATATTTGTCAGAGAAATGTAAAGGAGAACATCAGTTTTATGGTTTTTACCAGATAAATTTCTCCATATCATTCATGGTCCTCCAGGAAGTTCTTATCTGGTTGTGATAAAATTCGTACAGGTTCATTACAGTGGTTACTTCTTTCGAATAAAAAAAGAATCATTGAAATTGGTAAATATTTGCCAGAGTTATGACCATTTTTGTCCTTAAAAAGCACCATAAAGTCATCTATATAGGCTTTCTTGCAACTTTCCTGCGCAGTCAACATTCTTGTTTTTTCAGGAACTACTTATTACTAAGCAATAATTTTTTTATGGGACCCAATTAACGGATTAAAGAATGGATGGAAGAAAGATTTTTTCAAATCGGTTCATAATTGCCTGAGTTATGCGCGAACATACATAGAAAAAAAAAATACAGACGAATTGAGAACCTCCTCCTTTTTTGAAGTCGGTTAAAAATGTGCATTAACTGGCACAGCCGGTTGGCAAAACCGAATGTATGTAGATGAAAGTTCTGAAAAAAAGCCCCCTGGTGTATACCAGCCGGGTTTCGGCTACAAAAGGCCTAGCCCTTCGGCCTAGCCACA
The DNA here is from genome assembly GCA_911728495.1 of Furcula furcula. Classification (NCBI taxonomy): domain Eukaryota; kingdom Metazoa; phylum Arthropoda; class Insecta; order Lepidoptera; family Notodontidae; genus Furcula; species Furcula furcula. The sequence goes on along the minus strand of OU452244.1, from coordinate 9,838,972 downwards.
TTGTCCTTGTCCTTAAGTTTACTCCTGAATGACTGCCCAATTGTGCGAAACGACCCGATCGGCTCTCAACAGATACTGGTGAACCAAATGCCGACCAGCATATTATTATAGCCGATTGGCACTAACCTAATAAAATACAACATAATTGTGTAAAATGATGACATATGGTCACACTGAAACGTGGCCCCTTACTGTTAGCCATTTAGAGAAGCCAAGAGTCAGACAACGAGCTTGAGGAATTCGTAATGAGGAGATTCGCAGAAGAACCAAGGTCAGCAACATAGCCTTTAACATCTGCATGTTGAAGTGGCAATGGGCAGGACACATCGCTTGGAGAACCGATAACCGTTGGGGCAGAAAGGTTCTCAAGTGGCGACCACAAACCGGAAGACGCAGCGTAGGTAGTCCTCCCACTAGGTGGACAGACATTGTGAGCGTCGCAGGTAACCGGTGGATGCAAATAGCCAACTGTCACTGTGGCGTTCGAAGGGGGATGCCTATGTTTAGCATTGGACGTCTTTCGGCTGGTGATGATGATGATGATATAAAATTTCAGCCCAGCCTTGCCGTTAAACAAATACGGATAGGGGAAAGTGGTCACCCTTCACATACACTTACACTTTTTACATATTATTTTTTTACTCTTTGATCAACTGTCAAAATTACCTAGTTTATGCACCTACGTGTAACAAATATATCATAGTTAGTTACTAAAAACTTTGAAACTATTATGTCAGACGATTAAAGGGTTATAGCCATTTTTCTACGATAAGATATTTGTACGAACGCACCCCACAGGTGGGGTACTTTCATACAGCGAGTGGGGTACTTTCATACACCATGTGGTAGATTGATACAGGGTAATTAAAAAGCCGATTAAACTCGATAACTTTATTAGATCACAAAGAATAATGTTTTTATCATAAAACTAACTTAATAATGATTAACTTGACTCATAATTAATCCGTAAAAAACGAAGAATAAAATATTTTACTTTTTGATAATTCTAAAATTTACTATCAGTCTGTAACAGATCTATAATCAATATTTGTGAGATCTTTGTAATAAATCTTTGTAATAAATCTTTGACAATTGAAACTTAAAGTAGGTATAATAAACATTTGGTTGCAAAAGTTGGTACTGCAAAAGTAAAAAGAATTTGCTCGTGGCGGAGGATCAGGGAGGATCATGGTGATGCCACCAAAATAGAAAGTATGTATATCTTCTACACCAGAGTAAAAGAATCGCCATGATGATCCCGGTTTCTTCCGAAGATAAGATACTTTCAGCTCTTCGGTTTGCGTACCCATTTTTATATTTCCACACCATGATTCTGCAAGCAAATATTCTATAAAAGATTTACATAATAAAACTAAGCAGCTGAGCTAAATTAAAGGTTTCCGATCGATATACATAAAAAGTACCCTAATTATAATATGCTTAAAATAATTTTTGACGTACCTACTGTATACATTTCATAAAAAATGAAATTTGATGAACTAGCGGTAAATAATATATTAAGGGTAAATCGGACAGTACTACAGGGGGCACATTCGTATACGTACGAATGTGCCCCCTGTAGTACTGCCCGAATGTGCCCCAAACCTTACTCTAAAATTAAAATTACAATTTCATATAAATTCTAATTTAGTATGAGAAATATTACAATTAAAGCTCAAAATAAACAACAATAACATTAATTAATCATCACTATTTAGTCAAAAACATAAAAATTCTTCCTACAATTACGAACTAAACTTTAGTAAGTAAAATTACTCACCTCGCGCGGAAACACTTAACGTCTTGTCAGCTCATATAGCGTGGCGTGACTGCCCTGAAGTTCCGTTAGTAACATGGTGGTTGGTATGTCTATGCTCACAAGCAAAGGCGTGTTTGTGTGCCGTTTAGTTTTTCTTCTAAACTTACTGTACGAATGTGCCCCGCGTACGAAGGGTGACCACTTTCCCCTACCGATAACAACGCAATGTGCCAGCCTGTTTAAATGTACCTATAGCGCCGTGTATGTATCAGTTGTCTAGTTTCCATAGTACAGGCTCTGCCTAGTTTGGGATCAGATGACCGTGTGTGAATTGTCCCAGGATATTATTATTATTATTATGTGTAGAAATATCAAATATATTTCATTTTATAATTAAAACCTTTTGAAATATAATAAGATATCTTGACTTGATCCTGACATATGACTTTGTACGTATATGTAAAATAGAATAGAATACTCTTTATTTGCACAACATAATAAAACATATCACATTATGTGGTGTGTCTCATTCAATCATTGATTTGTAGTATAATTCTATATTATTTTTTTATGATATCTCTTTACAGAAACGAATTATTTTATTCTATTAAGAGATAAAACTGCAGCTTTAGTAAAAAAATACTGACTCAAAATAAGTACCTATCACAAGTTCAGTATCATAACTTAATGTAGAAAGTTCAATTTTTATATGAATGGGTAGACTCTACCCGGTAGAGGAACAAAGACATCAACAATAGACAGCCTTCGGTCCAATCGGACTAATAGCGATTTCGCCTCAATACAATACTGCTAACATAAAACCAATCAGATGAAATAAAACAACGACATGGATTTCATAATATATTCAATTAAATTTTCATTTATATAATTGAATTGAATAAACATTTAGCCAATATCTTCGTTACCTAAGCGGTAAATGCTTAATTGTTCGTGTGAGCCTAGTGACGTAGTGTTTACACCTTAGTTTTTAACATTAATAAAGTATGTACAATATTTGGAAATATCATCACAGCTTCACGAAAACAAGCATAACATTTGAACAACAAAACAAACGGACAGTTATAACTATTATGCGTACAACTATAAAACAATAGTGATGCGATAAAACAGATTAAATCGATAAATGCTTACGTAAATACTGTCGATATTTTCTGAATGCTAATAATGTTGTAAAGTGATGCGAAGTTTAGGGATCAGACAAAGTGCGAGCAACATCGCGCGATTGTCTGTGCAACTCGAGACGACCTTTAGAGAGGTGCCCCACTACAGCGAGAGCAACGATGGGCGAGTAAAACTTAAGTGAATAGTCGGTGAACAATTACTAAGTAACTTATTGCCATAGTGTGAACCAGCGAGCAACTGTTTTCATATGTATCTCATTGATCACATTTGTATACATCATTTCAGATAAACTTAAAAACGATTACAACTTTATTGTGCGGTTGTAGAACATGACCTCTGTGTATTTGCCTTACCTAAGTCGTTTTTGTGGCAGCAAAAATGCCTGCTGCCGCAAAAACGACTGGTGAGACGCAAACAAATTTGTAATCGTTTACAAGTTCAAATGAAGCTGAGTATATATCTTTTGCTCATTGATAAAAAGTTAACGTCTCTCGTTGACTAGCCCGTAGTACGGCAAGGTCTTCTTTTACTATGCTCTGAGTATTAAATGACAACGATATCAAATCACGAAGCCAGCGGCAAAATGCCTGAAAGTTGCTCGCCACGCGATTACTAGTCGCCCGTTTCGGTTGTTTTACGCCAAGTCTATTGCTTAATACGTTGATCCTAGTCGCTGCGAGTCGCAATAACATCGTGCGAGATCACCGAAACCCTTAGTAGAGTCCTTAAATTGAATTGGATAGCTGCCCACAACAATAAATAGCCATTTAATAATCAGCTTTAGATTTGATATTTACAGATATATAAAGAAAAAAGGATATAACAATAAATTATATCCTAGCTGATGCAGATGCATGCATTTATTATTCGAGTAAATCTACCAAAACAAGCAGCATTCAGTTGCAAAATAGAATAGAAACGTCCTGTATCACATCGCTTCCAAGATAATATAGGCAGCTATTTTGATTACGTTCACTCTACACCACTAACTGATCTTTGGATTGAGGAAGCATTTAATACCTATTACAAAAGAATACACTAATACGGAATGTGCGTATCCACCTTTAATACGGTGGTCGGTCCAGTAATATCTCTTTTAGTTTTACTACTATGTGCAATATAATATTATCCCTATGACTCAATACTAATTATACAAATAATGTACATAATTAGAATAACATTGAATACTATTCTATACTTCGTAGGGTCGACCTCACTACTATAATTTAAATGGAACATTTGAATGAGAATTATTTTCTAATAACATATTTTATACAGGCTACTGTAAATTTTTAATAAATTAAACAAGTTCCGAGTTGCGTATATACACTCTAAGATATTGAGATTCGTTCACAAAGATTGACAGGAATTTTTAACTACATCTAATTAGGTATGTACATAATAAACACGATGTGATCGCTCTATCGTATAATGATACATCTACTTAGAAATTACAATGATATCGCATTGAAATAATGTCTACCCTAAGCGAAACTATTAGTTTAGAGTTACTAATAAAGTCCTCTGAATAATACGAACTGTTTAAAGTCTGGATGACGTGAGCGTCATCATTTTAATACTAACATGGCACTGCACACCATTAATCGATTCGATATCAGTCTTTCGTGTCAATGCTGACGTCACAAACACTAAACTCTCACTTATACAAAGTAGCTCAGACCATCTTCCGTTCTGCTATTGCGTGAGGGTGACCCGGGTGGGGGTAATGTCCAGGCGACGAGGGCTCGTACAGAGACATCTTCAATCTCTTGCACTTCGCCCGCCTATTCTTGAACCAAAATTGCACGTTTTTGGATTCGAGGCGGGGAAACTTCTGCCTGTACGGCATCCTGTTCAACTCCTCCGTGTATTTGAGTATCAGGTTGTGTGATGGGTGTGTGTTCATTGAGAACCATTGCTCTAGAACGGGGACTTCCGAGACTGGATCAATGAACGTCCGGTTACGTTTGCGCCGTTCATCCGATGCTCCAGCGAGAGCAAGATTTAAGCCGCTGGCGCCCTCCCCCGGTACTGTACCGACACCTGGAAATCCAGTCATATACTGGCTCATGTACATAATACCATGGCCGAACATTGGATGGTTGGGGACCATAGGGAACGGCAAACGGTCCAGATGCGGGGAAGAGGGTCGATAGTGCCTCTCCTGAATGACGTCTTCATCGGAACCTTCGTGGTCGTCGCCGACACCGTTCTCATCCTCGTTGTTGTTATTGCTGTTGTTATTATGTGAACTGTCGCTGTTTTTAGCTGGAGACCGTTGTGGTGATGTGCCGTTATCAGGCTTGCTTAGATCACGTGGTTCTTGCTTGATGTCATGCACCTGCAACAATAGAAAAGCTTATTAAACTCCTTTCTATAGTGGACCCTGTTAGAGCGTAGTTGGAATATAAAATTACCTTTATAATATCTGGTGGTTTCGGAGACTCTTGAGGTCTATGATCCGTTTCATTATCATTGTGTTTCTTAGTTGTTATCAGAGACAATGGTGCGTCGGGGCTCTCGGGCCTGTCATCTGGATTCAAATCGCCACCTTCGTCTTCCAAATCAGAACCTCCATTAGATAAATTGTCCTCAGACATCACCGACATTGGATATCGGCCAGGGCTTCCGGATAGCTGCATTGGACTTTTCAATGAATTGTGTTCTTGAACACCGTAATTGTCGCTACCAGCCATCAATGAGCCATTTGTTGGACTGTGACTTCTGCTATTGAAACCGTTCATGCCGAGGTGACAATTTAGACCTCCAATATTGCGAAGTTCAGCGCGTTTCTGCGCAGCACGTGCGTTCTTGAACCAATAAACAACATTATTGACATCAAGTGGCTTTCGTCCTCGCCTTGATTCTAGGTTATTCAATTCTCGCACATATTGTTGTATTTGCTGCCGGCTCGGATGCTGATTCTCGGAAAACCAGCGTTGTAACTTCGGTAACTCCAACTCCGGATCAAAGCTCGTCCTCATTCTAGTTTTCTGTGTTGGGTATTGACTTTGAACTGTCTGTAACGCAGGATGCAAATGATCTGGCATCGTGTTGAGTGTGGGTGAACGGTTTTTTGGACTAGGCGATGGGTATCGGCGCGGGCTGAATGGTGGAGGTCGGGGCGATACTTGTGCGCTCCACCAAGACTCAAATTTCCGGCGCATTTCCTCCGACGGCTCGTGAAAATTATGAGGACCCGGTGTCCTGTCCTGACCCCGACATATTTGAGCTAATGTTACCTGCAACAAAAAAGGTGTTTTAAATTATATTAGGAAAGAAGTAGTTCAGTGAGTAAATAAAACAACAAGATACCGCAAACAAATTTTAGACGGTTTTAAAGAGGTCAGTCTAACCAGAAACAGATACAGAGATAATTGTTTGAATAAACACGGAGCATTGTTTCACAGAACATCGCCATTAGATTATGAAAATATTAGGTCGGCTGTTAATGCATGTGTCATGCGCGAGCGGTCGGCGGTACTGACGCGGCGGAGTGTTTACTCGGTGGTTAGTGCGCATCACTCCGGTGCACCGACGAAACTTCAATCATGGTCTGCTCTAAAACAATGAGCGGGAAGGGCGTCTCGACAATTAGCATCCACCCACTGCGCCCTCAACTAGGCGCCAGCACACCGCGGCCTAAGTGCTCCAACAGGAACATTACCGCATCGTCTCGATTAAACAAAAGCGCCCGAAATGCCCTCAGTCGATCCGACGCGGTTGTTTGCGCGTTAAATACACCGTGTGACTCGGAATAATTTTCAATGCTGTGTTTAAATTTCACAACTATTTATTTAATACGATAGCACCGGTACATGTTTAGAGAGGTATTAATCGTACGGCAAGTAGTCAATCATAGAGGCACCCGTCAGATTATAGCTCCGTCGCGGAGTTTACCCAGGTTGACAGTTGTGCAAGTGAGATCTGCTCGTATCGCTAGATTACACAGAACAATGCTGGCGATTACGTCGTCAGCTGAGTTGTCAGGCCGGGCGGTCTCCGCAAGTGTTGCTAAATTAGCTGCAGAGATTGTGCCTATAAATCATGCCAGAGGTATTAGCGCCGCTCTCGAGTGATACGTTAATCCGCTTCTTTGTTTTATATTTTTAAATAGTGAGGCCATATTTGCTTTCAGATATTGTCTGTTTCAGCTTCATGGAAGATTTACGAGAAGTGGCGCCTGCGCGTGATAGCTCGCGTCATATGTAATCCGCCTAAGTACGTAATTCGGTGTGTGATTGCGAACATTTCTTGATGTGCTTGTAGTTAAAAGGACAACTTAGAACACAATAGGCTTAGTCTTATCTGATATTATTTCGTTGTGTGTACATACGCCACTTACGCTCAAAGGAATGATTAAATTATAACCCGTTATAAGAGTACCTTGAAATTTTAAAGAGATTCGGAATATAAGTAGGAAAGTAGTCTTAAGGAAGATTTATGGTTTAAAATTGATCCCGCATCGAGGTGGCACTTTAAAAACCCCTTCGATAAAATATTCCTGGAGCGTCTTAAAGTTTGTTCGGAGTTGTAATCTAAGTGGCGCAAATTGGCGTAAGATAAATTACCATAATATCATAGAACCGAGTTCATCTGGCGTTTAGCTACAACTTTGCTGTAGAGGTGTTTGATTATCTTGCCTGCCCGGGACCGCCTTTGGTTCATTTGGAACTTTCCAACTTGTTATTTCAATTTGTAATCTATGAGTACCTTGACTTTATATCCTTCGTATCAAACTCCACCAGTTACAATTGAACAAGTTATAACATATCCACATTTTCTTCATTATAACATGCCAAGTATAGTAAGCTGCAAGTCTAGCCAGGCAAAAATCCCAACTATCATACAACTAGTTAATAGGTAGCTGAGAGAATTGCCTGCTACATAAAAGGTCAATTTCCAAATTTAAATGGAATTCAGAATGTGAGATTTCACAAGAATTACAAATTGTAATATGAAAATTGGTCAGTCAGACTAATCCATCCACCATCCATCCATCTGTCCTAATCCATCCATCATCACCATCTGGACTACTTGCTCGTAGTGACGCGGAAAGCCTTACAAGTAAGCTTTACTAACGGTTTAAAAAAGAATAAATTACTAGTTTAAAAAACTAAAAATACACGCTTTTAGAAGGACTACTGCACTAAAAAGAAATAAATAAATTATCGAAACCGTTCTTTCTTTCTTTCTACCCCGAGCTTGTAATTTATGGATTATATTTATGTGTAAAGGCGTGGGGCGTTTTCTCTGTAAATGATTACAAATGATTGTCATGTGAATACAAATACTTAGCGTTCTTGAAATTTGACAGAAATGTTAAGCTGTTATTCAGAAAAGGCGCCCCACGCTTTTACACATAAATATAATCCATAAATTACAAGCTCGGGGTAGAAAGAAAGAAAGAACGGTTTCGATAATTTATTTATTGCTTTTTAGTGCAGTAGTCCTTCTAAAAGCGTGTATTTTTAGTTTTTTAAACTAGTAATTTATTTTATACTTTTTAGTCTTAGAAATATTCGCCTAAACTACGGATAAAATTAGCCCAAGTATTGACTTGTTCGTAGCTTGAATCGTAGGCAGGTTGTGGCAAATCATATTTTTACTAAACTTGGTATTACGCGTAGGTATCTGATTGAGCTTAACTCAACGAGTTTACTAGTAGCCGTTCCAGGGTTCCGTCACCCACCTTCCTGTTCCATCATCGGGTTATGATTTTTGGGCAAAGTGAATAGAACTCTTTAATACAAATTAAATGAGTCCAAACTCGATGTGTTTACTAGTAGCCATTGCAGGGTTCCATCACCCACATTCCAGTTCTATCATCAGGCCCTCATTAATGGTCAAAGTGAAAAGAACTCTTTAAAACAAATCAAATGAGCCCACACTTGATGTGTTTACTAGTAGCCAATCCAGGGTTCCATCACCCACCTTCCTATTCCATCATCAGGTCCTGATTAATGGTTAATGTGTAAAGAACTCTAAAACAAATCAAATTAACTCAAACTCGATGTGTTTACTAGTAGCCATTCCAGGGTTTCATCGCCCACCTTCCAGTTCCATCATCAGGTCCTCATTAATGGCCAAAGTGAAAAGATCTCTTTAAAACAAATCAAATGAGCCCACACTCGATGTGTTTACTAGTAGCCAATCCAGGGTTCCGTCACCCACCTTCCTGTTCCATCATCAGGTCCTGAATAATGGTTAATGTGAAAAGAACTCTTTAAAACAGATCAAATGAGCCCAAACTCGATGTGTTTACTAGTAACCAATCCAGGGTTCCGTCACCCACCTTCTCCAGTTCCACCATCAGGTCCTCATTAATAGTCAATGTGAAAAGAACTCTTTAAAACAAATCAAATGAACCCAAACTCGATTAGTTTACTAGTAGCCATCCAAGGGTTCTCTTATCCACCTTCGAGCCCCAGCATCAGATCAGCTCGATGATACCATATTATTATATTGTCACCGGTCCTTGATACATGTGCAAAATTTCAAATGTTTTGGACATGTAGAAGTGGGTCAAAATTGCATCGCAAGATTCCGTTACCATCATACATACATAGTTACATACATACATACATACAGGTCAAGCTAATAAAAGCGTGTTAAAAAGGAAGATACAGTGCATTGAGCACTTTAATATCCTTGCGTAGTTTGTTGATTTTCCGAAAGATTGCCATCTGTCGCCATATCGGTCAGGAGGACAGTATTATTATTATTATTTTTTTTACAATAAATAGGTTTGCGCTTGACCACAATCTCACATGATGGTAAGTGAAGATGTGGTCTAGGATGGATCGCGCTTACCCATAAGATGCCTGTTCACTCTAGACTTGAATACACCCAAGTTATATTTATCAGGGAAAACAATTTGACTAGATCATCTAACCAATCAAAATCAATCACAAACAAAAACATCTTTAAATCTATGCTAATAGAAACCTATCAGAGACTACGTTGTAAAACAGACCGAGCCATTCCTGCGAACGGCAAATTGAAATATCCGTACAGCCGGTTCCAGGGCTCACGGAGGGCGCACATCGAACGCTAACCTCGCGTTTAATAAGATTATAAAGCATTATTTTATGGTATTAATAAGATCAAAAGCGTTCGTACGTCTAAACTCCTTTTAACCCTCTTTCGGTGTGGCTGAAGACGAGGCAACCCCACCGAGCATACCCCTTCCTCGTGCAGAACATGGTGGATATTTAGAAAATATAATAAGGCGTTGCGAGGCGCGGATGAGACTGAGATTCAATTAAATTTATTATGTATGGAGATCTGGCGTATGAGACAGGTGCTCATCGCGTCGACAAATTGCTCTATCTATCTTGATATGGAGATTTAAACCTCTTTGTAGCTTAAGTGCTTTCTTAAATTGTTTTGTATTTGTCTTGGACTCAAATGTAAATAATATTTATAAAAGTACTCGTATGTTTAGTCTGCAAGTCATGAGTATAATAAGGTTTATTGGAACATTAAAATTGTAAAAAAATACTTTTAGATGTGCTATTTTTCAAGCGAATGATTTGGTCTATATTTTGAAAAATAGGTACTTTTTTGGTTACCGTCAAAATTTTTACTGAAATATCAACTTTGAAATAGTAATTTAATTAATAGGCGGTCCAATAGATAAACCTAGAAACATAGTAATTAACAAACAAAAAGAGACAAGGTTTTTGTATATAATAAATAATAATGTGTTATCTTAGTTCAGTTAAGTTGAGATTAAGTTGATGATTATACACAATTTAAATTTCAAAAGCATTCAAAATTATCGTTTCCATAAACAGGACATGAAAATTTCTATTAGCCGTGTTCATTGTTGTGAAGCGAAGCCGCGAACATGAAAACAAATGCTTCCTTAATTCTTCCCCTGACGATGATCCCTATTAGCGAGGACTTGAGAGTAACCTCGCAATTATACCAACCTAACAAATTGTGCGCCGAGCTACTTAGCTGCGAGTTTGGTAATCTGTCTTCGTTGCGAGTTCTTCGAATCGGGGAATCAAACGTTGTGATAAGCTGCTCTTTGTTAATAGCTGTAGGAATATTACAGATTGATCTTTTGAAAATCGATGACATTTAATGAAAAATTAATTGTTCATTAGAATTTCACCCTCGTGAACAGGGAATTGTATGTGATCTAACTCTTATTTTAAAAGATATAGATATGTATGTATAATAATAACTTACCCATCTATCTATGCATGAGCATATTAGTTTACACATACAGTTTTATGAAGAAATCCTGTAACCTGAGCCATAAGGCTGCTTTTCCACCATAGACGTGCTAAGCAGCTAAGCAGTGAGCGAGGTTAAATCTAAGCTACAAAACACTGGTCGCTTCCGAATGTGGTGTAGCGGAGTGGGTAAGATGTGCTACACGAGATAGCTGTATGTGGAAGATCTACTCAAGCTAGGCGATGCATCAGTAGTTACAGAACAGGGAACTGCTACGTAGTACGTAGTGTACCCTGCTCTGCACATAACTACATAAGTCGCGCATTCCTAGCTCACATCCTTAGCACGCATCCTTTTCCAGATTATGTATTCTGTGCCAGAGCTGTCAATGGTCCAAATCGAAGAAACATCAGCATTTATCAAAGAACTAAGACTTTTCCTAGAAGAAAAATGTTTTTACAATCTCCGTGAATATTTTCACGTGAGCATTGTAAAAAAGTAGCTATGTTAATGGAATTAATGTAACGCTGATTAAAGTTATTATAACATTGTGCCCTCTAGTTATGACACCTTAACAGGGTAATGTACACGAAATGTAATGTATAGGTGTAGTTTCTAGATTAAGTCTAAGTATAGGTATCAATAATAATGTGTACATTGTGCAATAAGAATAAATAATTAAAGAACATTGAGCGATTCTTTTGGTGGGCTCTGGTGGAACGGCACCCTTATGGTTGATACATCATTTAAACTTTTAAATCGAGTAGTTTTCGAACTCCAACAATAGTTTACACTGTCTTAAACTTTGCAAGCCACACTACTACTAGGCTTACAAGTTAAACACGAGAAATCCCAAGTTCAACTCAAATTATGACACTAAAATATCTAATTAAGCCGAACATAAAACCACCAAACCCATCACACCGAATATATTCGATCGGTACACAAAGCGAGCTTAAAACATGGAAAACAATATGCCCCCACGATAATAAGGATGTAAGGGTGGTGGCTGTGGGCCCGGGTTACAAAGAACGCAAACCATACAACGGTTCAGAGCGATTCAGGACGATTCAGAATTGGTTTAGTTCAACGTACCGCGACCTTATTGTCACTGGGCACAAATCTGGATGATTTTGACGCCTCGACTGATGTTATTTGATGTGATAGACGTTGGGTAAGCGGAGCAGACCGTCACGGGGAAATGTTAGATATTATAATAGCTGTGTAGATTTCAAATTAACCTGACCTATGCTGTGTTCATACCTTTATATTACCTACCTATTGTCTTTTCGCCTAATGGTTTTAAATAGCGTTGATATTGATGTTTTTTGTCAAATAAGCTATTATATTGGGAATTGGTCTGTTTTCCTCAATAGTAAGAGTTAAAAGGGTTTAAGCCATAATATACCACGGCAAAGCAATTGGTGGATCAGACATACATGTATTATTAATTAAATTTTAAGGCATGCCTTAGTTTTGTTATAATAGTAGTTTTGTGCAGATCGATTCGGACTGAGAGCATTCCAAGTAACATTCAGGATAGAAAAAAATAGTAACCGTTTCCGAAATTTCCTTAAAACCATATCCTTCTATCTTAGCAAACTAACTCTTGGACAGCGCCTTAGTATCTGCCCATTCTGTATAAATATGTGTTTATACCCAGTAAGTAGAATATTAGGCGAAACACCTATAGACCTCTGTTCGCTATAAAACGTAACGAAATAAATACTAACTCTCAACTTCTTAGATCTTAGTTCTTACCTCATCTAAAGGGCATCCAGTGGATATCAGTAATGGTCTACTCTGCACCAGTAGAAGCCTCAGCAGTTTATCCTTGATGTCTTGGAGCGGTGTGTGCCTGGGCCTGAGCAGCTGGATACGGAGGGTGGCCACGGTGGTCAGTTCGCCCAGCACCTCGCCAACCGTAGCCAGTGGCCCGTCAGCGATCCTCTCAAATGGCAGCGGCTTCCAGTTGTTTATTATTACGGAACCTGTTTCACAAATGTTTGATCAATATTTTTTCAAATAAGCCAAATTAACTTTTTTTTATACTAATAGACTACCAAGGTGGCAAGCAAGCATGCGACCCGCCTGATGCTAAGGAGTCATCATCAGTCTGTTACCCTTTTAATCGTCCCCTGAAAGGCCTAAATGCTATGCAGTACCTATAGATGCTAATCATACGATTGTGATACAGGATACAGCCTTCGATCATATTAAGGATACAGCAGTCTTGTGCTATGGTTTTAATAGCTCACCTTTAGCAGAAGCGGCCAACTCGTGAGGGTAACCCAACCTCATCATGGCGGCTGGCACGAGTTCATGGAACGCGGTTGCAGCAGGAATGATGACGTAGCTATCTGTCTCCACGACGGCTCGCCGTCTCCAGGTACCTTCTTCCAGGGACGAGACCGCCTCCACCACACAGTGAACTGGAAGTGTTTTACCTAGAACAATGAGAAATAAGCTTATGTAGAAAAATCGATTTGTCCTCTAGTACGTTTAATGACCGTAGACGGTCATTACAGTTTCACCGGGCAAGAGGAGGCGAGCGCTTATACGAACCCAGCATTAAGGGCAGTTCAGGGAAGCACGGCCTCGGCTTGAGCTATCGCTTAAAGAAAGAGGGCTGATTTTACCAAATCCCTGTTCCTGTCAATACGAAAAAGCTACTAGATTGCTAGAAATACTGAACTGTTCTAGATGTCACTTAGTTATAAGTATGTTGACATAACTTTTACTAGGTGGTAGGTTCCTTGTGCAAGGAACCGTCCAGGTAGGTACCACCGCAGTGCCAGATATTCTGCCGCCAAGCAGCAGTGTGTAAGCATTGCTGTGTTCCGGCGTGAAGGGCACTGTAGCTGGTGAAATTACCGGACACAAAGACTTAATATCTAATGTCTTAAGGGTCGGAAACGCGCTAGTGATTCTTCTGGTGTTGCTAGCGTCTATAGGCTTCGTTGTCTGCTTACCATCAGGCATCGGGCTGCATGCTTGCTTGCCACCTTGGTAGTATAAAAAAAAAATTATATATATAAAGTACTCTTCAATCGAAAAACACTTAATAAAAAAAAAATCTTTTCCAGCAAAGGTCAATACGACTCAGCTACTAGATTGCTAGAAATACTGAACTGTTCTAGATGTTACTTAGTTATAAGTATGTTTCCAGAACTACATACGTACATAGAAACTATTAATGAATATAAAGTACTCTTCAATCGAAAAACACTCAATAAAAAAAAATCTTTTCCAGTAAAAGCTTCCTCTGAAAAATCGTCTACTTAGTTCGAACGTCGAAACGCTGTCGCTAAGAAGGCGTCTTAATTATTAAGCAACTTTTCAAACGAGAAAGCAATGCTTTTGACTTGCTCGCGGACGCGGTAAAAAACCTCCTGAAATGAAAATAATAATTAATCTTTGTAACACGACGTCGGGCGGCCGGCCGCGCCTCTAGCCGTCAGAGCTTTTACCGTTCTTTGTGTAAATGCTCCCTTAGCGAGATATTAAATAGTTTTCGCTGCTTCAATGCTTTTTTATAGACATTTAATAGCTTCTCTTGGACGCTTTCAAGGAAATCTGCAGTGCTTTTACTGCGAAAATAAATCACGTAGAGTCTCTTTGTCAATAAAACCTTAAATTTAAATTGCCATATTTCGTAATGTCTACCTCGTTATGTCAAAATCAAATAGTAATCGAACTGAATATTAGTTTAATTCAATAATATCACAGTAAACAAGTTGATTTACAGTATCAGTTATGAACAATAGATGTCTCGAGCCTCGCGCAGTTATTGAATTTACATAATACTATCCCAGAATTTCGTACAACAAAACACCAGTGGGTAAATAGAAATTATAAATTTTCGACCGTAATAATCTTTTAATAACACCGGGTGGAAGTGAGGTAAGCTGCGTTAGCGGCTTCGATAGTTTTCGAGTAACAGGAGTTACAGTTTTGGTAATCGGCATAATTAACTTTCAATAGTTTACGTCGTCGATTCTATGTATATTATATCGATATCCGTAAATTCATGATTAATATACAAACAAATAAGACAATAAACTGTAAATAGGCTGTGTCTGAATATTTTATAGTAATTTTAATTAAGTATGCCTTATATGTATATAGGACACACTATCGCTAATGTCCATTCAATTGTAACAAAACAATGTTTAAAAAATTGCCGCTTGGCGGATCTTCTCAGTTGAGGCCGCGTTGTGATGCGGTGGTAGCTTTTAAAAAATTAACCATTCAAAAGTGCGCTAGCGTGAAGCCTATTTGAAAATAAAGATTTTTGACTTTGACTGGCCAGAACAGCAATATTTGTCTGTGTGGCTTATGTGTCAAGAATGTACTAACTACTGGATTATTTTTTATGCAAATACTCGTATAGTCCAAGTAATAACTTACGTTTATTATATTAAATATAAAACTTGAATAAGGTGTTACTTAATTTTGAATTGAAATACGTATACATTTCAGATTGGTAGAGATGAAAGAGTGAAGGATGATATTCTTTATTTATGCAAAATTATAATTATGTATAATCATACAAAATTTGTATAAAACACAATAGAAACTGCTCTATCTATGTAAAATGTATTTTTAAAGGCATGTTTGCCAACCCTATTCGCGGGAGGGTTGTCGTAGGTTAGCAGTCGCCTCCGGTTAATATGAAGCGTGGATTAAGCGAGGTTTAGTAGCCGGCTGCCAGGGTCTCCAGATTGGGGGTTTTTTTCCCCATTTTGGGGAAAAATAAAAACTTTGGGGAACTTTTGGGGAAACGAAAACTGTGGGGAAAATTTTGGGGAACACAATTTTTCTTGGCGAAAGCTTGGGGAGAAACAAAAGTCTAATTCAGAAAGGTTAAAAATCAAAAATATTTCACAATGTCTCACGTAAAACAATACAATGTTGTTAACATTACTCTTTCAGTTATAGTCCTCCCCTCCCCTCACGGTCAATGGTCAGAATGGCGGGCGAAGGTGTCTTGGAACACACTCACTCACTTATGGGGTGAGGCCCTCGAGAAAAATGGGAAAACGCTCGTTGTTTCTCTGGATGACTTGAAGGGGTTCGATGGGGCACGCTACCCTTTTAAACAAGCTGCCAGCGTACGACATATGGTTTGGTTTGGTATAGTATTGGCTAGATAAAGGACTTCCTGAGTGAACGATCGCTCCGAGTGGTTGTTGACGGTTGCTCATCAGAACCGTTGACGACTAATGCCGCAGTTCCTCAGAGGTCCGTTATTTCCGGTTGTGTGTGGAGTACTGTAGTCAGATATGGGCTAGTGCTAAATCAAATATTTTTTTTTTTAAATTGAACCGTCTTCAATATCACTGAAACGTATAAAATAATTTAAATTTTATAGAAGTTGGTGTTAGCGTACTTGCTGTGTATATTTGGCACCAACTTCAATAATATTTAAATTATTTTATACGTTTCAGTGATATTGAAGACAGTTCAATTAAAAAAAAAAAAATTTTTTTAACTTTTTAGTGATATTTTCATACATAAAGATTGAACCATCGAAGACGGTAAAATTATCTAGGTACGTTATCACATTATCGTCTACATAGTTTTACATAATTCATGTTTCTTCAGAAAAAAATATCCGGTCGTAATTAAATTTGCATGGAATCATCATAGTAGTTTACTCTCTCGAATAAAAAAATAATCATCGAAATCGGTTCATAATTGTCAGAGCAATGTAATGGAGAACATCAGTTTTATGGTTTTTACCAGATAAATTCCTCCACAACGTTCATGGTCCTCCAGGAAGTTCTTATCCGGTTGTGATAAAATTCATACAGATTCAATACAGTGGTTTCTTCTTTCGAATAAAAAAAGAATCAATGAAATTGGTAAATATTTGCCAGAGTTATGACCATTTTTGTCCATAAAAAGCGACATAAAGTCATCTATATAGGCTTTCCTGCAGCTTTCCTGCGCAGTCACCATTCTTGTTTTTTCAGGAACTACTTATTACTAAGCAATAATTTTTTTATGGGACCCAATCAGTGGATTGAAGAATGATTTTTCCAAATCGGTTCAAAATTGCCAGAGTTATGCGCGAACATAAATAAAAAAATATTATATATATACAGACGAATTGAGAACCTCCTCCTTTTTTGAAGTCGGTAAAAAAAAGCATCTTCCTGCTTTCGACTCAGTGGAGAGGCGTGCTAAGAGGCTTATTGATGATGCAGGGTTCGTACCAGCCAATTTACAAAGCCTAGAGCACAGGCGCAGAGTAGCCAGCCTCTCGGTATTCTACAGGATACATTTTGGAGAGTATGCGCTGGAATTGCATGACTTGATTTCTCCATCCTCTTCCTTAATCGGACGACGAGACGCACGACACGTACACACCCTTATGTGGTGAGCGTGCCTTTAGTCCGGACTCCGGACTTCATTTATAGTAAGAACAACAAAGGACTGGAACAGTTTGCCTGCGTCGATTTTCCCACCCGATTATAATGTGGATGTCCTCAAGACTAGAGTAAATAGGCTTTTAATAGGCTAGTGTGCTTTACCATCCTTGCGTCGCCGTTTTCCATCAGGTGGGACTGCAGTCAAGCACTAGCTTATAAGTAGTAAACAAAAAAACACTAATAATTCTTATGACAAAAAGTAGCCTCTAACCTAAAAGTTCCCATCTATCTCTATACGACCAAAATTAAGCTAAATACGTTAAAGCGTATCAAATAGTATAAGAAACCAACTCGCTTTCACTCTTATAAAATTAGTAGGTGTAAATAAGGGAGGATTAGATACGAAATCAAATTTGGGGAAAAATGTACAAAAATGTATCTTTTTGGGGAAAAATAAAACCTGATTTGGGGAAATTTCACATACATAATCTGGAGACCCTGCCGGCTGCCCGCCGCCCGAGACAGTCCTCCGGTCAGTTAAACCCACGCTTTATGAAACTATACACGGGGAATTGAATATTAATTAAGCTCGTTAAATCGAGACAATATTTTAGTTTCCAGGTTTGTTTACGATCCTTTGTTATGTTAGTAGATACTTATCAATATCATCTTTATCTTTTTTCCTACCCATGCTTTTTCTTATTTTTCTTTTTTTCTAGTCGCATTCTGCGTCTGTCGGTCTGTATATATCCGCTAACTCCTCCTAGCGGATTTTACGCGGTTTTCACTATCAGTTACATAATTTTTCACTCAAGGTATAAATATACCTTCAAACAAATATAAATTTGAAGGGCCTGTTGGTCTAGTGGTTAGATACCCTGGGCGCTACCCAATAGGTCGTGGGTTCGATTCCCACCAAGTGTCTGGCTTTTTATCTATATACATATGTAATTTAAAAAAAATAGTATCAGTTATAAAATGTCATAAAATGAATACTCGAATGTCCTGCTTTCCATAGATTACTTGATTGTTGCCCTAGATTCTAGTTGTACTAGGTAAGCCACGGACCCTTCGGAGTCACTGGACGCTCGGGGTGTGGGCCCTTTGAGCATCCATTGAGTACGGCGGCGACTCCGAGGAGGACGGCGGCGGGGTTGCGACCCCCGTCCCCGTGAGCACCGTGACAGGTTCCCGGGGGGCTACAATGCGCCCCCCGGCGGCGGGCTCAAAGGCAAGGCACTGAGGGGCCCCTGGTGCAGATCCCACCGGAGAGCCCTGGGGTCTCCCCTCTCATGTGCCGATGCGACAGCCGCGGGGTTTTTAGTGGGTAAGAATCCCACATACCCCGGTCGAGCCCCACAGCTCCCGGGGATCTTTCGAAGATTTCCCCCGCGTCAAAAAAAAAAAAGGTAAGCCACGGACACGACGACCGCGACGTGACGTGAAAGTACCTAACAGTAGCTGATTCTTTATTAGGCCTAAAAGTACGGTGGTCAATTATCATTATTATTTATTGTAATTTTTATCGTAACGCATTGTCGTGTCGCGTCGCGGTTGTAACTCACCTAGTACAACGGGTAAGGGAGAGTGGGTTGTCGCACGACCATCTTTACTTACCCTTAGGTAAAATCTTTCATTTACTATGAAGGATATTATCTAATGCCAGACATACATTTATTATTTATACTGAAATACCGAGACAATGTGTACAAAACTGTAGTTAGAAGTTCAATTAAGCTTAATTCAAGTAAGTAACGGTATAATGTGTTTCCACGAAAAATAAACACAATTTTAAGGTTCCAAAAACATAATTTAATACTACACGAACTGTTATTTCTACATTGTTAACGGTCCTAAAACATTACCAAGAAAAACGAATCTAATCAAAATTTTACGTAATATTATATTACGTTTTAAATTAAAAATAGTGTTTCTATTAACCTTTTAATCATAATAACATTTACCCTTAGGTCCGCTACCGCAGGCCATACATTTTTAAGCCCTATTCCCCAAACCCAAAAGTCTAGTTTTTTCATCAACTTAGTGGCAAGATAAGCACGACGTTCGCCTGATATGCAGCTATCTGCCTGCAGATATCTGCAGGTAACTGCACTGCCGTTTATCACAATGTTCTCGGCTTTAGCTGTTAAATCTCTTGAACACTGAAATTTTACCGACTATTTCACACTAGAACACAGACTTTTTGCACATTGCTTAAGCAGAATACCTGCCACGGCGGTGGTCATTATCTTGACGGCCACTTGTACCATCTAGCCTACTCGGAGTCTAGAGGATCTAGTAATCTATAGTATAATTATAATTTGACCAAAATCCCCTTTGAGGTCATAAGCAGACTTCATTTAGATATTTATAACAGAACGACTAAATGTCGATTAATTTTCCTGAAGGAGAATTCTAGTCGTTCAATAATGTAAAGCACTTAAAAGTATACACGATTTCGTAATATTTGTAGTAAACACCTTTATCACTAATCTCGCAAGGACTGCAAATTGGCGTAAAATACAGCGTTCATTACATAAAATAACAATTAGATACGATAGCGGAACAAGACCAATGAGCTTCACGAAACATCTGTCTGTATCACGTAAAAACAAAACAGCAACTGATTGCACGATTGCTTAGCTAGTAGACTGAAGAATCTTGGATCGAATATATTTTATAAATGTGTAAATTCTTTTGATATTTCAAATAATACTTAAAACTTAAGACTGTTTATTAAACTTTATAAAATGCTTAATAAATCCATCGTTCATCGAAATTGGATCGATTAATTCGATATAAATCTGTAAATGTAAGTATCTTAGTTAAGTTTTCTATTTTACTTACATCATACGGATTAGGATCTCTCTCAACCCCATTACAATATTATTTATAAAAATATAATAAGAAGAGTTCACCCGCACCTTAATATTTGCCATTGGTTTTAATAGCAATCAAGTTGCAGTCGTAAGTTAAAGAATAAGCTCTCCACTCTCGCAGCTCAGCCGATCCAAGACCACTTGGAAAGAGTTGGCACACAAGAGTGGCAATGTCAAGCGGCTCGTACGAGTAAGTACAGCGATTAAAACTTTACACTAACTGGAGTTAAGCTGCCTCCGGGTTGGAAGCTGCCTTGTAGCAGCCCATTTAATAATAATAAGTGTTTTTCTGAACAAATGGAAATACTAATGTGCATGCTATATTTGGAGTAGGGACCACGAACCGGAAAACGTAGCATAGGAGGCATAGGTCGGTGGAGTGACTATATACGCTGGCAATGACAGGATGAGGACAGTCGAAGACCGGGCTCAATGGCGTTTATTGGGGAGGCCTATATCCAGCAGTGGTCTAATGTAGGCTGATCATGATGATGACGCTACATTTTCTTTTTTAAGACTGATCTTTTCACACATTTATACCACTTAGCCTTACGCCTGTTAGACGGAAGTAAAATAATAAAATTAAAATAATACCAGCCCTTGTTTATGTCCCACTGCTGGGCACGGGTCTCCCCTCAAGATGAGGGGGCTTAGGCCATAGTCCACCACGCTTTGGCCAGCGTGGTGGACGATGGCCGTGGCAGTGCATGGCAGTGCGGGTTGGCGGACTTCACACGTCGTTCGAGAGCTAGTTAGGCTTTCTCAGACATGCAGGTTTCCTTACGATGTTTTCGGACGGAAGTGGTCATCAGTAAAAACAACCAGATTTGACCCTCAAAAAGTTCCGGTGAAATGCATAATTATCGTGACATTGAACTAGTAAAGTAGGTATCTAAGAGGAATTGGAACGTTACAAATTATGTGAACATATTATATCAGGTATATAATATTTTAGTGATACTTACAGCCATTTTATCAAGTGGTTTTACCAAGTGTAATTCTTCATTATTTTGTTTACGTGTCGACATTAATACTACGAGTTATTTAGTTATAAAAAGTTAGTTAATCAGCAAGATGTTCTAAGTTTACACCCGATGAACCATCATTACCGGTACTATACTATTCCAGAAGGCTTTGGTGCCGCTTTTCCGAATTTGACGGACATCTGCAACCTGCAATTGCTAATTTTGTATGCTCAGATAAACAAAGGAATAGTAAACGTTCTTGCTAATATTTAAAAAAATGCACTAATTTCCGGAAAAGATAATAGAAAATTTTGATAGGCGTTAGGAATTTGTTTTACAGAACTTTTATATTTAATCCTTTACTTAGCTAAAGTTGCATCAATCTTCCCGTAACTTCGGATGAGTTACGATTATAAACGTCACGACAATGACGTGCCCCTGCCGACTGGATGTAGGGCTTTAGCAGTTACGTTCGGAATCTAATTCGCTACTTTTCACCGGGGAGTGTAGAGTACATACGTTTTCCCCTAACTCCAAAACAAGGATATAGAGACTATACCTTTTAAATCTCTAAACGTAGAAATTTTAAAATAAATAAAATAAAATATGAAATCCGAATTAGTCATTGTGTCTACAAATTGTAACTCTGCATTATATAACATGATAATGACGCATAAAAATATTAAGCCCAATTGTACAGAATTTATTTTTCCTACGTGACTCTTGATAAGCACATGCAACTTTAAACAGATTATTCTATATTTATATAGGTTTATTATATAGGTTTCAATATGTATCTATAGGTTCCATTATGGTTCCTATAAGTATATAATATCAAATATATTTTGGAGCTTGAGGTTTTATTAAAGCATTTAATAAAAAAATTTAATGTCCTCCAGTAGTAATTATGAATCATTATTTTACTTCAATTTTTGCTAAAGCTCATTAAAGTAATTATGACTTAGATAAAAACGGTAAATTACTAAAAAGTTCGCCGTTAGTCGGCCCATCTCTAAATAGAAAAAAAAAATTGCATCCCGTATCTGTCTGTTTGTTGACTTACTTCTACTCTATGAATGAGATTTTATTGCGGTTTTCTATTCAGAGTATTTAATTCAGAAGTTGTATGAATATAAAAACTATAGAACCTTGTAAATAACATACGAAAACGCATAAGGTCGCTTTAACATTAAAATTGGCTTACAACCTCGGTACGGTTAAAAAAGTATCAACGCAAAAATAGATGTTCGTTTCTTCGTGTTTAAAACTGCATTAATAAGAGGGATTCAAATTGCAAATATATTGGCACTTCTAGTATGGATCTACAAGTGAAGCGTAGCATTAACAATGAGCTTTGAGAGACGTGAGTACTTAACTCGGAGTTAGCATAAGTATTTTACTAAAAGTCTCATCCGAGGCCCGTCTACCAAGAACACAAGCTTAATTGGGTTTGTTACATCAAAAACCTACATATGTACATACATGTAGGTTCTATCGCAAAGCAGTTGTCTGCTAAGGTTGCTGTTAAGTATTTCTTGGACTTGTTCGGAGTCGCTGGATGTGTGGGATCTGGGCCCTGGACGTCCATCGAGTACTGCTGCAGCTCCGAGGAGGAAGGCTGCGAGGTTGCTATCCAGGTCCTCGTAAGCCCCGTGATAGGTTCCTGGGGGCGTAACTGACACCCCTGGTGGCGGGTTCAAAGCTAAGAATTCAAAGTCAAAGTCAAAAATAGTTTACTTCAAATAGGCTTAACGCTAGCACGTTTGAAAGGTCATGTTTTTTAAAAAAAAAATCTACCACCGGATCACTACGTGGCCTCAACTGAGAAGATCCGGCATGAAACTCAGCGGGCTTGTCATTTTTTCACTTTTTTTAAACAGTGTGTCATGTTACAATTAGATCAGAGCGACAGTGTGTCTTGCCGTTCAAAGATTAAATAAGACAGAAAAAAAATACGACGAAAGCACAACAAACTAAAAGGCCAAAAGGATAGTAGTAGGACCAGTCCCCCCCAAGCAGCACCCGCGCACGAGTTGACTCGAGCGCGGGTGCTGCTTGGGGGACTGAAATTCAAAGAAAGATTCCAATGGAGGCCACCTTTCATGTGCCGATGCGACAGCCGCGGGGTCTTAGAAGGTAAGAATCCTACATACGCTTCAGGGACCTTTTGAAGGTTTCTCCCATGATAACAAAAAAACCACTAATCCCTTTAAGGTCCTTTGTGCAGGGGATCATCCGGGTAGGTATAACTGAAGACTCAGATGTAATCAATAAGCAATCTGTTAACATTTAGTGTACCAGTCTGAAGGGCACTGTAGCTGGTGGCAAGAGATTATATACCCAATGTCAAGGGTGAGGAGCGGCAAAGCAATACATAGGTATGTTTATAGGCTCGCGGTTCGCCTGCTATCAGACGAATGTCGTGTTTGTTTCGTCACCAAATTCGACTTTTGCAGCAGCAAAGGTGCTTTTGGCTTTCGCGTTATTGATTTATATGGATTTACAAAGCAGTGCTGCAACCGCGCTGCAAATTTGAACTCTAAGTTCTATAAAGAAATGGTATTGGATTTGCGTGTTTATCGTGTGGGCATTCGTGAGCGATGATCTGTTTAGATCGGATAACTGTGGCGTGACAGATGCTGAAACCTTGCAACTACATCGACATGCCAACACACGACTATATCATGTATTTTTATTTACTACAATTAAGTATAAAATGTTTGTTGTGTGTAAATTGCACATTATTTACAATTTGGTTTAGAGCAGTTTTTTTTCTCGTAAGACAGTTAGTGGTAATTAGATTTTTAAGTTTAGGCAGACTCGTTACGACTATAATATTTAAAACGTTACTTAACCTCAAAGTCGAAAAAATTATCCTTATTATAGGTCCGACGCGACGGGGACTCTTACTTAAATTTATTTTATTATTAGATTTCAACTACCACCGGATCAAAACGTGGCCTCCACTTATTTTAAGTAAACACTAGTACGGTAAACTCGTCTAAGTTCGTCACAAATACTTAGGCCACAAACTAAATAAAACGGACTCACATATTAGACGAATTTACTCTACCTAACTAAAACATAATATTGTAACCTTTTTATTTTATTTTCAACTCTATACCTATCATAATACCACGGATCATTTTAACACAATATCAGAAATGCAATTTGAATAACAATGACACAACGCGTAACCCGTAACTTAAAAAATTAAATTAGTAAGTTTAAATTTGGATGCGAGGCGGGATGTAGCCTAACACCTCCATTCTGTCGGCTAATCCCCTTACGTGCCCTAAACTTTCACCTGACCACGGCAGACGGTCTAATGCTAGGTTAAACAAATACACCTATACTGATCTGAGTTAAAAATGTTTAATTAACTGAGAAGTAAAATGCAATTGGCAAATGTTGCATGACACCATCTTTAATAACTTCTATACTTAATCTTCTTAAGTATAAATATTACCTAATATTATTTTTTAACTCTAAAACTTACTTTTTAGTAAATAAAATTAAAATGAAAGAAATATTTGGTTTTCTTATTGCGCATACCTAAATTCAAATTTAATATTTTTTTTTTGAAACATTTGAAATCCAGTTTATTTTACATACCTAATAGGCATTAATAAATGTAATATTAACTTAATTTAATTCAACTTTTATTAATTTAATATTACAAAATCTTGTCTTAAATTAATGCTATTAATGCTTATTTTAAATATTTTGAAGTCTATTATTATCCACTAATCACGAATTGGGATTACGAATTCACTGTATTTTATTAAAGATACAACAACTAATTTCGTGTTTAATTATAATATAAACAACACATACATACATAAAATATTCGAATACACGTGATTAAACGGAAGTAATTTTTCGGTTAATTTTTAACTTTACAGTATAGTAGGGGGAATAATTATACGTTGAATGGTATGTTGAGTCATCTCATTTGGAAATAAATACGGATGCGGATCATACAATATTAAAGTATTACAAGGTTTTCAGCGCTAAAGGCAAGTTCACAATGTCAATACTAAGCATACAAGAGACTTAATAACTAATGTCTCGGATGACGAGTGGCAGTGCAATGCAACTGGCTATAGGCAGGCGTATCGCTAACCTTTAATTCTAATTAAGTCACCTATTTATTTCGACTCTCTCTCTAGTTAAGTTCGACTTTCTCTCTCTCTCCGATTATTATTATTTTCGATTATCGTACACGAGATAATTGGTATCTCTACTTACTATCTGCGTATTAAGTATTAATTGGCTTCGAGTGTCGAAATAATCAGATTTAAAAAAATTGAGTAATGATCATTAACTATAATAGACATTTGTAGGTTCGGCAGTTAATAACTTTAAACTTATGGCTCACGGGTTGCTTAGTTTCAGGGAAACGTTCTGTCTAAGTGTAAAAAATATCTCGTGTTATTGCTTCCCGCAAAATTTAAATGTACAATCTTTTTGTGTAGCCAGGGCATTTTACCCAACTTAACTAGAAATGTACAGTACAAAGTGGCATGTAGTTGCCTAGAAAGTAACTATAAATACACAGGTTCTGATTTTAAATAAGTTAAACCACGCGTGCAGGTATCAGCTGACCGTCTAGGACGGTAACAAGAGCTAGGTCCGACGCGTAGAGGGACTTACTCGCTAAGCTCCACAGCCTTTATTATACTCTAGTACTAAGATTTAACTTTAATATAACTTGCCGCTACTGTATCTCAGATTTATTTTTAGAAAGTAGAGCAAACAATACTAAGTACCTAAGTAATTCTTATCTATACATATAAAATTACTTGTCCTAACTGACTGATTCATCAACGCACAGGCCAAACCACTGAACCTAGAAAGCTGAAATTTGCACAGTAGGTTCATCTTATGTCGTAAGCATCCACTAAGAAACGGTTTTTGAAAAATCCACTCCTAAAGGGGTTAAATGGGGTCAAAAGAAAAATTGCGGGCGTAGCCGCAGAGAATTGCTAGTTACCTTATAAATTTACCATTTATCGATTTAAGTGATTAGAACTAATAAAAAATCTAAACAAGTATAAATCGGGACTCTCCCCTGATGGTCTTCAAACGGCTGCATTCATGAAGCAAGGCTAAGAACCATCGCGCCTAAACTAGCTTTCAAATAAAAAAAACCGCATTCAATTCCGTCTACTGGTTGGAGCACGCTACGATGCCACAGACAGACAGATTTCCGGAATAGGCGTCAAACTTATAACTCCCCTCGTTTTTGGTCGGGGGTTAAAAACTAGTCATAGTCATAGTGATAACACTAGCTGGACTATATCTTAATGGTAATCTAAACGCCAACTTATAGAAGGCAATAAAACTATGTACTTCCGCTTGGCACTCAAGACATTAATCATTAAGTCTATTCAACTCGGTAGTTACACCAGCTACAGTGCCCTTCATATCGGACCACAGCAATATTTACACTCCATCCCAAATAAGCTTGAACGCGATTACAAGTTCGTTTGCGGCTCAATAACTACATAACGCATACATTGTCAGCAAAAACAACTTCGTATTACCAACATTTTTTGCTGCAGCGTTAACGGTCAAATATACAGCGGGGGTGTTATATGACTGCATAATAAAATTGTAATCGTGTTCAAGCTTATTTGGTTTGGATTGTACTCACTTCTGCTTGGCGGAAGAATGTCTGACACTACGGATTATACTTACCTAGACAATCCTTTGCTTAGGAGACCCACCACCTGCATGTTTTTTTATATCCATAAACCTTGCAAAACTCATAAATATTTCTTGTACCTTCGTGTTTATTAGTATCATCAAAGTAGAAAGAAGAAAAGCTTCAAACCTCCACTAACATTATTCTCAAATGCTTTTTCAAAGAAAAGCGTTTTCTCCATACACGTGTACCCAAATACATATATTATCTATTAGGTGACGTCAGATTCGATTTAACAAGCCTACCGACCCCGTAATTAATTCAATCGCGAATAAGGGGTGGCATTGGAAACGTCATCATTATCTTAGCCGTCGTTGTGGCAACAGCGTATATGAATGTGCGCTTCCTTTTGTGCTATCCCTCGATCAGTAACACATTTACCCACTTTCGAGTGGGTGAAAACTTGCTGGTATTGTTGGCGCCGCGGTACACACAATGCGCCTCCGTGGCTCGCTTATCGACTGTCAAAGAAGTTCAAAAGCGCGGTTTAGACGGTCGCTATCGTGCCGTCGTTTGTCAGTTTTACGCCGGCGGCGCTGATTGTCTTGATGTTACAAATGGCCTTTTTGAGGGCTGCTCATTTGTTGTCCCGTTTTAATTGACATCACGAAAGTAGGTGAGTGTGGTGGGGGGTGTTGATGCGCTTTTGTTTGTTGCGAAAGACATTCGAAGGATGTGTCGTAAGGTTCCGTTTTGCGCAGCTGTAACTTCTTGACTGCCATAATACATGATGATTGTGATTTCAATGTTAGAATTGAACGTCACGCGAGCATGTCCTCCTGGCCGTTACGACCACAGCGGCTAATCTTTTACAAGATCGGCTCAAGTACTGGCATAGATACGTAACGAATAGATGATTATGATACAAGTGCACTCTCTCTTCTTTTACTCTCACAATTCGATCGGACGGAAGAGATTGACAGGCCCGTTGGTCTAGTGGTTAGAAACCCTGTCCGCTAACCGATGGGTCGTGGGTTCGATTCCCACGAAGTGTCTGGGTGTTATTTATCTATTTAAGTATGTATTTACAAAAAAAATGTATATAAGTATTAGTATCAGTTGTCTGGTTTCCATAGTACAGGCTCTGCCTAGTTTGGGATCAGATGACCGTGTGTGGATTGTCAAAAAAAAAAAAAAAGAAAAAAAATATCAGACGCAGTACCGACTTTCTACTTGCCCATCCAACGCATGCAACATCTTTCTTACCAAACACTCAGGTAATCAAACTGCATTGTCCTAGCCATAAAGGAACAACTAAACTAAGTTATCGCTCCCCGCGGGGCTTAAACCCGCGATCTCCGGTTTTACAGTGCGCCAAGGACTCTATAACCCCTTTTTACCCACTGCTGAGCAAGGGTATCTTCTCTATTATGAGAATTAAAAGAGCTTAGGACACGAGCCACCGTGCAGGGTAGATGCGGATTTGCGGTTGACCAGACACGTCGTCGTTTAAATGGAAAAATGACATTTTTCAAATTTTTTGGAAATTATGTTTATTACTTCAAACGAGTCTGCTATCGACATTATTTTATATGGATAAAAGACACTTTATGAAACTACACGTTAAGATCACTAGATGTCGCAAGTGTCATTTCTGTACTCTGTGGTCTTCCGCCATTTTGATTGTTGAAAAACGTCGCTCTGTCGTTTGCAACACGGCCACGAACCTGAGTACATGTCGTTTTTATAGAAAAGTGACATCTCTCAAAATAGTGTTTGGATACGATTGTAAAATGTAAGAAATATTTATAGAAAAACGTTTTTTTGACGAGAATGACGTTTATTTATATAAATTTAACTATAATTGGGATGGTACCTTTTATAGAAAAATGACATTTTCATAAATGTGACTACTGGCTGTGAAATTAAGTTACTGATACATGTCATTTTTGTACATATGACATTTTTCTATATAGTTTTTGTACATTTAGTAGCATGAAGTTCATCAGAAAAATGTTTCAATTTCAAATGTGTCTGTAAATGTTTAGAATAATTATTTTTTGTATGTTTTATTTTTAAATATGACTTTTATCTATTGAAAATACACGCATTTTATAACATTAAAGTTATTTTACACAAAATTATTTTAAAGACAAATTGAATAAAAAATATTTTGATTTAACCTTTGGAACGAAAATATTGATGAAAAACTTTTTTATTTACTTTTAGGATGAAGCGTGGTGAAAAAATGATCAAAATGATTTTATCTAAGGAATCTTCTGATGAGAATCCAGTGACCTTTAATTCGGTTCAGTTCAAGTCTAACCAAGATCCTGATATTATGATCTCTACTGTGTCTAAATCCATAAAAGCAGTTAATTCAGAGCCAGAGCTAATTTCCCAAGGCCATATCTCAGCTACAGAGAATATAGATCCAGCAAACAAAGTACCTACATCTAAATTGTGTGAAATAACAGACGTCGAACCACCCTAAAAAAATTAAATTCCATACGCACCCCTTTGATTACTTTAAACAGCAATGACATTCCTGATCCTATTAGCAACAATTATTTTTCGGAATCACAAATTATTCCATACAATATTCCGAATGTTCAACCTGGGCCGAGTAGAATTATTGTGGAGTCTGCTGTAAGTGATTCAGAATCAGAGAAAATAACTAATGTTCTACTTTCTAACCATACCAAGACTTCATGCAATTTAATAATATCGGAATCGGATATTTCCTCTGAGGATGATGACGATATTTCTTCCAACTCCATACCTGACAGTCAAAAAGACTTTTCGTCTGACGATGTAGATAATGACCCCGATTTTTTACTACGCGAAGATCTTGCGTTATCATCAACATCTTCAGAAGATGAAAACCCTAGAATGAATGAAAGCCAAGAAGATATAATTGAAGATGGAAAAGAGAAAGCAAAGACTGGCAGAAAAATAAAAGCTGTTCCGGAAGAATGGAGAAAAAATAAAGCTAAACTATTAAGAAATTCTGGAAAAGCGTCGACATCGAAGTCACGAAAACAAATGCAAGAAAGACAAATAAAACCAACATATACTGAAAAATGTAAACTGAAATGTTATGACAACATTAGTGAGGAAAAGCGGCAACTTATTTTTATGAATTACTGGAAGATGGGAGATTTAGAGAAGCAACGTCAATTTATCAATAAATATGTAACTGCAATAAAACCGAAGTATCGATATATTCGCGAAGGAAGTAGAAGAAAAGATTATAACCATGCATTTAATTTTGAAGTAGACAGAGAAACTATTCGGGTTTGTAAGACTTTTTTTAAAAATACCCTGGGAATAACCGACAGACCGATAAGAACAGTAATTTCAAAGCAAAACTCTATAGTTGGGGGTTTTCTGAACGAGGACAATAGAGGGAGGCATGGCAAACACAAGAAGCTTGATTTAAGAAAATTTATAATGGTTGTTTGCTAAGATTGAAACTTTATAATCTTTTGGAATATTCTTACTCATGTCTAAGATTTTATAAAAAAACTTTTATGAAAATATGTAACTGAATGATCAGTTCTCTCATTGTAATTTGTTGAAACGTTACTTATTGTTGTTTTATATTGTTGATTTTGAATTTATCATATATATATATAATTTATCATTTAAAAATACTTACTATTTATAATTACTGTCGTCTAAGTTTGAAACTTTATATATTTTTGGAATATTTTACTCATGTTTAATTTTTATAGAAGAGGCTCTATTTGATTTTTAGAAATAACTTTTGACTGACAAGAGAAGAGACTAATATTTTAGTTCTATATTGAAAAACTATGGATAATTTTAAGTTTAAATTCATTGATCTCAATATTGTTGCCATTGATTTATCTAATAAGTAGAGGTTACTATCAAGATAAAGGTTTTTTTAGTAGATGATTAGTAAATAAGTTTAAGTAATTGTGGTCTTCTTTATATACTTCAATTTATAAAACAATTTACTTGATAAAACCATTTTTTCTCCTATAACGTGTTTCATTTTTTAGAAAATCCGTGACGCAAATCTTGTTTATTTATGTAGAAAAATGTCATTTCTTGCTAAATATGCCTCCATTTTCAATAAATTTACTAAAATAACTACACAGTCTTAATTCGTATCTAAATACCGTTAAAATGATGCATAACACTTACATATAGAAATAAAACTTAAAAAAAAAAATGAGTGGTAATGAAATTAAAAACTTTAAATGCCTTGTATTGTAAAATTTGTTCTTTTTGAATAACGCCACTTTTCTATTCAACCGACGACGTCTTTTCGAATAGATTCTTTGTCAAACATGGAATTACCTAGCGAGGACAGCAAATTTAAGTAAACATAATAATTATCATTGATAAAAAAACACAAAATGGAATCATATTAGTAAAAAACTGAGGGAAATTCGAAATAATCTAGACTGCTAGAATACGTTTTAGTACAATCACGTGTAAAATGTATTTACACATTTAATTTGTGAGAGCGTAATTTGAAAAATCCTACAAAGTGTACCTCTTTTCATGAAAACATCGAATTAGTTACTACGACAATGTATGTATACATGTCCATGTTTCTGTATCTATGTTCACTTGTATCTATAGCAAACTGTAACTCCACAAACAATGTCGCGATGTCGTAGAAGTTGAGTAACAGTGTGTGTTAAAGTATTAATCTCATTTGTGTAATAAAATCTGTGCCTTAGCCGAGCCGATGGCAAGGAGTGATCCGACCGTGAAATGCTTGCCTCCACACGATAATCCTGTTAGGTAAAGAAGGTTTCTACATATTACGTGCTTTGCTACGCCTTAAGGATTATACTGACGTGTACGCATAAATCGATAAGTATCGCTGGCGACGCACCCTCTCGCGTTGATTTTCCACGTAAACAATCCCAGCAATGTAGAAAACAATGTACAACTAATATGAAAAAAAAATGTGTAGCACATTATTTTAATTGTTACTATTTTGCACGACAATATTATGTTGTGGTGATTGTACTATTGTCGGTGATTGTACGTTTTCCGATACTGACTTTTATACTACAATTTATTTTTATTTGACGGGCCCGTTGGTCTAGTGGTTAGACATCCTGTCCGCTAACCGATGGGTCGTGGGTTCGATTCCCACCAAGTGTCTGGGTGTTATTTATCTATTTAAGTATGTATTTACAACAAAAAAAAGTATATAAGTATTAGTATCAGTTGTCTGGTTTCCATAGTACAGGTTCTGCCTAGTTTGGGATCAGATGACCATGTGTGGATTGTCCCAAGATATTATTATTATTATTTCCTTTATATATCTTTTTTCATGGGTTATACCCGGATATTTTCGAGGCTTGCGTGGGGACGGATCCAACACGTAGAGGCCCTTTTTAAGAAATAAATGGTGTGTAAAACACCTCCCGGGATCAACTGCTAAAATGGTGAAAAAATGGCAGTTGACCTCGACAGGTGTAGGAACTATTGTAAGTACATGGAAAGATTATAAGTCTATGTTGTTGAACATTTGGTGGACTAGAAGTTAGGCTATTGCAAAGGTCGGGGTCACTTGCCATAATTACATTCATAATTATTTTGTGGCAAGCGGTGACTTGCCAGCCACTAGATGGGCTCACCATTACATTCATAATTATTTTGTGGCAAGCGGGGACTTGCCAGCCTATTATTATTATTATTTGAAATTCAACATTTCGTCGCACAGTACGCCTAATTTTAGTCTATTTAGAAAGACCTAAACAAAGTTTAGAGTTTAAAGCGTGTCATATTAATTATCTAAGTGATATTTCCAGAATGAAATTGTATTGGGGCGGCTAGCATTTCTCTACTATTATTGCACGTTATTGTGCGTTATTAAAATATTGTAATCCTCGCTAACCTTACCAAATTCTCTCGCATGCACTGAACAATAAACGGATACGAACAGCTTGTCTACTAAGAATTTATAGGTATTCATTTAACAGTGCCTAGCCGAACCGGGCTTAAACGATTACGCCTCGCCAAAGATGCAACGTAGATTTACAGCAAAGCTGGCCATGACAAGGTGGTCATCGCAAACCCCCAGATCTTTATGCCGGACAACGAAGACAAAGGACATCTAAATAATTCACTCAAAGCAAAAGCGACCTTAGCGCAACAAACGTAAATGCCATTTGTAAATATTTAAGTTGCCGCGTCAATTTTGCGTTAAGACGAAGTAGTTTGCATGGAGAGGAATCGTCTGGGAGGCTAAATCTACCCCGGGGCAGTGGGGGCCTTCCATAAATAATTAATCTGCACCGATGTGTGCGTCCGGTGGTTAAGTAAATCCTGCGGTGGTTTAGGAAACTGTCCGTCTGGGACACCTCAACATTAATTCTGTTCGTTAAGAATTCAAAAATATTTTTTTCTGATATTCTTTTTTTCGTCGTCTTGGGTGCACGAGGCGAACATATTATAATTATAACATCATTTAAATCAACGGATCATGTTCGAAGTACCTAGCAGAAAAAGCTGCAAACCTGAAATGGAAATGGGTAGGACATGTCTGCCGCATTTTGGAATTTGGAATAGCAGTGGGACCAGAAAGCGGCATTTTAGAGCCACGATACAGTGACGCGAAGACTCGACAGACTACGGAAAAGATGTCGCGATTTATATATGATATTATAGATTGCCCTATACGCAGTAGTCTTAAACGGAGGGAACGGGAAAAGCCTTTGCCCAGCAGTAGGACAGAATAGACTAATATAATAATAAATAAAAACAGCATTCAGCAAATTTTGATGTTTATTTATAAGTAAAATACCGATTACAGTGTTTTGTTATCTCCAATGCATTAAGTTAAACCCAAAACATTAACAGGTCATTTAATCACGGATGAACGTTCTTATTGCATAATTATTTTGTAATAACAACATTCTTGTTTAATAGCAGAGTGCGATAAAAAAATTAAGATTAAGAATATTTTAAGTCTGTAAACACTATATCACTAAAGGAATTAAGTATAAGTAATATGTTTATTCATGTAATTTATCGGATTTTTGTTATTATGCAATATGCTACTTATAATATTCTTGGTGTTTATCAGCGTCTGTTGATAGGTATATCAGGATTAATTTTTATATTGCAATTGTTCGTTTTTGACAACTTCAGCGGGCCAGTGCTTTCAAGTGCGGCTGCTGTGATCACAAAGCCTTATTGTAGCTCGATTAGGAAAGTTTTTTTTTCAGATAGATAATCAAGGATGTCATTCTATCATCTCCTTCCACGCTGCTATCAAAGAGACCGATTTGGTGGTAATTTTGTCTTAGAAATTTCTGGGCAGGTGCTGTATGTTATATTAATTAGTATATCAGTGTGCATATAATCCACGAGTTTATAGTAAGGTGTGTCTGCGAAGCCCCACGAGCGAGCAACAAGCGGCGTCTTGCGGCTCCGGGGATTGGCCGGATTAGGCTAGCTTTGCCCGCGGGAGACGCCAACACGATCGTATAATGAATATGGCTTAACTACTGCATGGTCTGCAGTGTTCACCTTTCAATACTATTTTATTACTTACTAGCGACCCGCCCCGGCTTCGCACGGGTGCAAAGTAAAGGATAAGAAATGCTTATTGTAGGTTATCCCTAAGATATAAACATATACTATCGCGGACTTTTTTGTAGACCTTGTTAAGGTGTACAATACTGTAGTACATTATTTTAATCTATCTCGTAGGGTTCAGCCAGCGTTTGCAATGTAAGTGCAAAAAAAGTGTCTATTTACGACATCACATTAGAAACCTCTAAAATTATCAGTGTTTCTCTACTATGTTATGCATGTAATATACATATAAACCTTCCTCTTGAATCACTTTATCTATTAAGAAAACCGCATCAAAATCCGTTGCGTAGTTTTAAAGATCTGAGCATACATAGGGACAGACAGCGGGAAGCGACTTTGTTTTATACTATGTAGGTGACTTATATCGGCTGACTGGTTGAACATGTGATATATCAATATACGCCGCTCAGTACTCGATTCTCGTCCTAAATATGTAATTCAAATAGATACCCAATTATCAATCAAAAATGGACTCACCCGCGCGCTCCTCTGAACTGATTTTCGGTACGCAGCGATTTATTTCTTTCTTTGTAAAAAGCCGCTTGACGACCGAAGACGCTTAGTGCAAGGTTGCACATTATTGTAAGTACATAGTTAAGGTTTTTTTTGTTATGTTAGGTATTTACTTTTTTTTACTAGGTGTTAGGTAGGTTCCTTGTGCGAGGAACCCTCCAAGTAGGTAGCAGTGGCGTGCACTGAAAGCAGGCAAAAATATCTGCGAGTTGTTTATGCTCTATGCTATTTGTTCGTGTTCCAGCACAAATATCCTTAAATTAACTAATATTACCAACATATCCATTTACATTAAAAAAAATTACGTTAATTCATGTCCAAACTAAGATTTTTTTAAATTAAGACTGTTTAGAGAAATCCTAGGGTAGGCAAAGTATTTTTGTCAGTATGGAGCCGCTGACTAAACTTATTAATGTTTTCAAATGCAAATTAATATGTCTATAGTATTTGCTTGCACATGGATATTTGAAATGGTATGAATAACATACTTAAAATAGGTTAAACAAGCCGAATACATTTTTTTGCCTACCCTCTGTGCACGCCACTGGTAGGTAGGTACCACCGCAGTATCAGATATTCCGTTGCCAAGCAGCAGTGTGAGCATTGCTGTGTTCCGGCGTGAAGGGCACTGTAGTTGGTGAAATTACCGGACACAAAGACTTAATATCTAATGTCTTAAGGTTCGGCAACGCGTTAGTGATTCTTCAGGTGTTGCCAGCGTATATACGCTGCAGTGACTGCTTACCATCAGGCGGGCCGCACGCTTGCTTGCCACCTTAGTAGTATAAAAAAAATACGTTACTTAAGACCTTGAATTGCTATATCTTCGAGTATATCTCATGTTCAATCGGTCAGCCCTTACCGCAAAGAAGTGGCGGTGATAGAATGAGGTCCGCCCTTACCGAAAGAGTCCGCCTGACCGGAGTTGGCAAGCCGCACGCTTGCTTGCCACCTTAGTAGTATAGAACAAAATAAAAAAGATACGTTACTTAAGACCTTGAATTGCTATATCCTTGTTCAATCGGTCTCATGTTCAATCGGTCCGCTCTTACCGCAAAGAAGTGGTGGTGATAGACTGAGGTCCGCCCTTACCGAAAGAGTCCGCCTGACCGGAGTTGGCAAGCCGCACGCTTGCTTGCCACCTTAGTAGTATAGAACAAAATAAAAAAGATACGTTACTTAAGACCTTGAATTGCTATATCCTTGTTCAATCGGTCTCATGTTCAATCGGTCCGCCCTTACCGCAAAGAAGTGGTGGTGATAGACTGAGGTCCGCCCTTACCGAAAGAGTCCGCCTGACCGGAGTTGGCAAGCCGCACGCTTGCTTGCCACCTTAGTAGTATAGAACAAAATAAAAAAGATACGTTACTTAAGACCTTGAATTGCTATATCCTTGTTCAATCGGTCTCATGTTCAATCGGTCCGCCCTTACCGAAAAGAAGTGGTGGTGATAGACTGAGGTTCAGCCCTTACCGAAAGAGTCCCCCTGACCCTCAGGTCAGGCGAACAACATTCGAGGAATATTATTGAAAGCATATTTTCGCGAGAGATCGAAACCTTACGCAGGGGTCATGCTAATCTTCTCTGTATCATTCTAATTTTAGTAATTACTTATATTTACTGCAGAAGCAAGTACAAATAGTATCTTTTGAAAGCACTAATAACGGCGCCTATATGTAATACGTACAATAATCATAATTCAAGTCCATTACCAAGTATAAATAAATTAGAAGCTGATATTGTATTAACTGCGTTCGTTAATACCGCACTATTCTCAATCAATAGTAGTTTCAATGCGACAAAATAATCGCAAACGCAGTTAATGAACGCATTTGAAAAGTTAAAAGCCTCGTTGTTAGGCCGCGACCACGTCGACCGACTAATTAACGTCGCGTTTAATACCGGCTAGTGTGGAACGGGGCTTAACGGCATTATCGCCTAAATTGTACTAATGTTTAGTTGCGAGTGTGGTCTGACTATTGAGATCTACTGGAACAAATATTTTGATTGGTTAATATAAAATCAAAAATATTTACAGGGGAATAAACTATTTCTTTCAAAATCCTAAAGAACAAAACCCTAACCGTGTTATTACGAAAAGCAGTTTAACCTGGGTTTAGACTCGGGTTTAAGGAACAATTTCCAGAGGTTAAACCTAGGTTTAACGTGAAGCTGCTTTTCGTAATAAGACGGTATAACTTAAGGGTAATTAAATTTTAAATTTCTAATAATATTAACAATAAAATATAGTGCGTATTTTATGGCATAAATTTTCCTTAAATTTAACTCCATTTTCTTGTAGTTTAAACAAATTGATGTTATTAAATTCTTGATTGTCCTTGCCCTGAGACATGATATACATCCTGCGTATCCTATTTACAGTAATGATATTGAGGACATATTCGAAAACTGGTACCTACACAGTATGAGGTAGGATTACGCACTGAAATTGTACGAGTATGTGCGATAGGCTTTGAAACGAATCGTATACAGAGCGCAGACAGACTCGATTTAGTAATTAATTTTACCGCGCCAAGTGCTCTAAATGCAGTAGAAACTATAATCCTCATTAAAACGGGAAATAGTCGACTATTCACTTCGCCATCAAATATAATTTTGGCTTCTAAACGCGAAATAATTATGTTTCGGCAAATCCTATGCGCGCCGTCGACGAGAATGGCATCGCTTTGATATTCGTCATCTTTTCGTTTGGAGTACATTTGTGCAATGATTTATTCAAATGCCATCTCTATCGCACCGGGTTCCGTTTATAGCGTTCGCGGACTTATTCAAAATCTGTGTGAACAAAAGCGAAGTTGCATGGCGAATTCAATAAAGGAACACAATATACGGCAGGGAAGTAATGCACTTTGCGGACAGCAATCCAACCAAAATAAAATTATATACGATCATTTTCATTCGCTTCCGACCGCCCAATTTTTCGCATAACGCACCACTCAATGAGAACACAAATTAATCTGCTCATTTTTTTCGCATACAATTTTATATCAATGAGCTCAAATATCCGAACAGTGCATTTTGCGATTCATAATCCCGCGTCACAATGATAGTGATGGATAACTTTTGACTCGATTGAATTGTTTCATCAACTTATTTAAAATAATATTAATTTTGTTTTATTATGTCGAGCTGCGCGTCGAGATAATCCCAGAGAGGTCCAGTGTCGCTTTGTTTACGCTTTTATTCGAGTTCGGTAAAGGTGCGCCGTAAAACGCGAAATCAATATAGGAGTACTGAAACAAGAGTGCGGGCGAGGCCTGTGTCGACGCGATATCCAACACGGGTTCGGATTAAGCGACGTCAAATCCGGGATTAAGCGAGGCCGGGATAAAACGGAGCCCGGGATCGGCTCGAGCCTGGGTCAGCGGGATTTCGCCGGGCAATAAAAGTGTCTGCAGCCGATTTAGACTGAGCCGCCTGGCAATTCGGCGCGGCTACCAATTGCTAGGTAATTTCGGCGTGCGAGCGCGATCTGTCCGCACAAAGCCGCTCTAATACCCACCAATGGGATTAGCCGAGTGTCATGCGGCCTTAACAATTTATTGGATGGAATCACACGACTGAATTAAGACATACTTCCTTGATATGTCTTAACAAGATAACGTTGAGTTTAATTACTGTTATATAATAAAGTAAGCAGTAGTAGCAGTTGGCCTGTGAGGTGTCTGATCCCATCCCATCTCCTCCTGTTGAGTGTTCGTGAAAGGCGAGTAAGGGAAAACAAGAAGACGGGCAGCAGCGTCTTTCTATCGGACCTACCACCTATACTGCGATCCTCAAGACGCCTGCCAAGCGTGGGGATTATGGCAACCCTTCCCTTCAAAGGGGGAGGCCTTGTTCAGCAGTGGACGTTTTTTCGGCTGCTGATGATGATGAAGTACCTACCTATACTTATTTTAAAAATAGCTGTGTCCTATCAGGGTTTTCATGCTCCTTATTGTGTTAGGGTCGCCGCACACGGGCTACTAGCCACATCCACAATAGCCGCCCCCCCCAATAACACTTGCGGTCGGTGGCCGCTACTTTTTTAACGCGTGCTTGCAGTGAAATGAAGGGGAGTCGCGCGAGTGGCTTGTGTCGGCGTTTTGTGGCCGAGCCGACCACTAGAGGCGAGCAGTGGCGATTTGTAGCGTGTGGCGACCACCGGCGTCTACAGTGTGCGGCGAGTCCATGCAAAATGAATGTATGAAAACAACAGGAAATAGGTCGGTGGCTGCGTTTTGTGGTTGTGGCTGGTAGCCCGTGTGCGGCGACCCTTACAAGTACAGTACATAGTTTGGAATCATATTTATATAATTGCTAACGCGATAAGTCTATGTGAATCGCGTGCAGACTTATAGTGCTACCAGTATAAATATTATTCCATATACACTGCACTGTGTGCATAGTCCCGACTATTTTTTTTTTCTAAACGCAATCCCACTCGTTCGCAATGACCGTCGTTCAGCCATTATAGGGGCCCCCGGTAATCCGGATTGGAGATTCATTAGGGCGAGATTATAGTCTATTGAAATCTGGCTTAACCGGGGCAGCAGTGGAAGAGAGCACGGTTCGATCGAATTGTGACGTATCGAAATCATGCTCAAATACACTTAGGTTAGGTTACAATACAGTTCGTCCATTGAGTACGGCGGTGACTCCGAGGAGGACGGCGGCGGGGTTGCGACCCCCGTCCCCGTGAGCACCGTGACAGGTTCCCGGGGGGCTACAATGCGCCCCCCGGCGGCGGGCTCAAAGGCAAGGCACTGAGGGGCCCCTGGTGCAGATCCCACCGGAGAGCCCTGGGGTCCCCTCTCATGTGCCGATGCGACAGCCGCGGGGGTTTTAGTGGGTAAGAATCCCACATACCCCGGTCGAGCCCCACAGCTCCCGGGGATCTATCGAAGATTTCCCCCGCGTCAAAAAAAAAAAAAAAAGGTTACAATACAGTAAGATTCCATCCACATTGCATATCAATGTAACTATAAAGCCCGTCACAGCTATATCAAGTATATACCCTACGGGCCCGTTGGGCTAGTGGTTAGACACCCCGTCCGCTAACCGATGGGTCGTGGGTTCGATACCCACCAAGTGTCTGGGTGTTATTAATCTATTTAAGTATGTATTTACAAAAAATGTATATAAGTATTAGTATCAGAAGTCTGGTTTCCATAGTACAGGCTCTGCCTAGTTTGGGATCAGATGACCGTGTGTGGATTGTCTCAAAATATTATTATTAATCTATACTATAATAAAACTCAAAGAGCACTTTTTCTGTACATTGAATATTTTTCCAAAATTTCTATGTGGGGATACTATACTATCGACATAGAGGCCAAAACAATTTTTTTTGGAATTATTGTCTGTTTGTCTGTCTGTCTGTCTGTCTGTCTGTCTGTCTGTCTGTCTGTCGTTCTGTTTGTCCAGGTATCATTTGAAAGCACGTGGATGGATTTTGATAGGACTTTCACTGATGTGTTGTGTAGAAGTCTAGGTATAAATTGGTATATAAAACATCACGCTATGTTTCATAGGGGCTAAGCAGTGAAACATTACTTGCACATATTACCACGTAATTTCCTTTGTATGTGAATAGGGTAATTATAGACTGATCAGTTAATCATTAAGATATGTATTATTACGCTATATACAATAGGGACTGAGCAGACATTTAGTTTGCATAAGATATGGCAGTGGCGAAGGGTCAATTTTTGTAAGGGGTAAGCCGGTCCGGTACACCCAGGAAATTTTCATTAGATTTCTGTATTGTTCTAAGTACTTTGCTGATAGCAATATGACATTATATCTTTGAAAAGTTAAAATCTGTAAAATCTGTCGTTCATGAAATTTTAATGAAACTCCCCAAGTCCAGGTAGTGTATAGGTATTGTATGACGTCGCAACAATAAAAGATGCGAAATACATTTTTTTTTTTTTTGGGAATGATAGACGCTGTTGGCCGCAGATGGCCATTACAGCTTCATCGGACAATAGGAGGCGAGCGCTTGAAGCGCTCTAGCCTTTACGGCAGAAGTAGCGACGAGCTCAAGACCTCAGGGAGGCACGGCCTCGGCTTGGGCTGCCGCTTAAGAGAGGGCTGAGTTTACCACCGGTTCACAATCACAACGCGCCCCCACTGAGAAGAACCGGCAAGAAACTCAGTGGGGTGATGCACGTCGTTGAGGTCGCATACGTACGACATGCGAAATACTAAGAGTTTTCATTATCGAATATCATTAGACAGTAATTTACGATGTTAGCGTGATTTACATTATGAACAGCGCCATCTATCGGTGAAATTGAACATACAATCACTATAGAACTTCAATCAAGCTAAATATAAGAAAGTCGTGTTAGTTACACTATTTATAACTCAAGAACGGCCAAACCGATTCGGCTGAAAATTGGTGGGGAGGTAGCTTAGAACCAGGAAACGGACATAGGATACTTTTTATCCCGGTAGGTTAAGGTTAAGCAACGTTAGGTAAGGTCATTAAATAGATGGGTGAACCGATTTGTATGAAAGTGTGCATATTTGGCAGGTCTGAGAATCGGTCATACAGTGTATTTCATACCGCTAGGTTAAGGTTAAGCAACATAAGGCAAGGTCATTAAATAGATGGGTGAACCGATTTGTATGAAATTTTGTGTGCATATCGGGGAGGTCTGAGAATAGGTCATAAAGTATATTTAATGCCGCTGATACCATGATTGACGAGGATATATAGAACGAGAGGAGGGTGCAAGAGAGGAGAAAGAGGGAGCGGGGATTCGAGGAGGGGGTGACGGGGTGAGGGATCGGGGGAGTTAGGTGGAGTAAGGGGGGAGTGAGAAGGAGCAAGTTCGTAGAAGAGAGAGGGGGAGAGGGTTCAGAGAGGGGACAACAGGGAGAGGAAGAGGGGGAGTGTGACGGAAACCGAAGCGGGAGGGGAAAGAGAGAGGAGAGAAAGAGCATATAAGAGAGAAATATGGAGAGAGATAAATCTAGGGAGGAGGGAGAAAAGGGGAGCAAAATGTAATAAAAGCGCGGGCGGAGCTACGCGGGTCAGCTAGTAATTAATATACCATACCATATTAAGACATACATCACAGAAATATGTATTACGTAGATATAGCTGCGCGTGCGGTCGGTGGAAAATGAATATAGAAAATTATATTGTATTATGCCTTTATCTTAAATATTATAATACCTAGGTCGGGACGGGCTTTAAGTATTGACTAATCATTTGAATCCGGACACGCAACAAAATATATAAGCCTACAAATTGTTGAAAAGATGAAAAACACGCGATAAAATTTTTAGTTTTTTGCAGACAATGCGGCGAATTATGCAATTTTTCGGCTATCGCCTGTTGCATTCCGGGTCATTGATTGTTTTTTTTTTTATTAATTGATAGTTTAATTAGTCACATTTTAATAATGTTTAGGTATTTATTGTGTACTAAGTTAATATATAATGGTAGAGTTTTAATGCTAAAACTGCAAGGTCCTATGTCTCTGTATGAAACAGAAGAAGTGTCTCATGTACCGTTACAAGAAGCGAATTTACGAAAAAAATATTAGGTCTTACTGTACCTAATATTAAATTCCAGTAGGTACGTTTAAAAGTCAGTGGGTACTTATACTTTTAATATTAATAAGGAACCCCGATTAATGCGTAAACCACACGCATTTGACCAATTATTTTTATCTGCAGTAGCCTCCATCCTCTCGTGACTTATGACATCACCTTTCTATCTTATGTAATTTAAATGTGTATCACATCATCCAGTTATTTTTTTTATCGTGTGCATCTGTGCCGAATATTCATCCGTGGTTTATTATTGTCGCCATATTTCGGCCGAATAAAAACCGTTTGATAGTTACCGACAGGAAATTCGCAACACTCGAAATCACCGTAATGAATCAACGCGTACGATACTACATTACACTAATCAATTGGTATTCCTCGCGTGGTAAAGGAACCCCACTTTTGTTTCATAAAGGCACCATGGAGCATTAAGGTTATTGGATAAGTACGGACATCAAAAGCCACGCGCCAACGGTACATCGTGGTAAACAAAACGGAGCTTCCCGATTGAAAAGATTGTATATAATTAGTCAATGTACTGTTTGACATGAAAATATTTATTATTACTTATTGGTCGCAAATGCTGTGGTTGTTTTTGTATACCTATCTAATTAATATAAAAGTAAGATAATTGTTTTGGCCTTTCCTTTTGTGATTTAGAGTGTCTAGCAACTCTTTGAAGGTGATTAAACTAAAACTTAAGTAAATCTGTAATACTAATTGACAGTTTGTGTAAGAACATTGTAAAAAATATTCCATAGAATTATTTACGTGTTCATAAAATACCATTGTTACTTCTTTGTCTGCGTGGCCTCTGCCAGGCTCAAATCCTCTAAAATAATCGCGTAAAGGAAAGTTCTTAAAAAACGTCTACAAGGACATACTCTTATGTTTGATGATAGATGGCACTACGTCCGGCATCCCTTGAGGGGAAAAAAAACCTTTATCGTAAAATAATAACCAGGATTGGAGCCTGAAAGCTCCAATATCTTACCTATAAACGCAGTATTAAATCCTCTTTTACCCTACCAGCACCACCTTACAGAAAACTACAACCAAATAACACCGCGCTCCTAGATATGTCAGAAGACACAAAAAGTATCGATTAGCAAGAAGTTGATGCTTAACTAAAAACTCGATATTTGAGAAAATTCATCGCTCGCAAATGTTTTCGATGCAGACACAAAAAAAAATGGACAGGTATATAAATTGTGGAGAGGGAAATTTAAATTTAGAGTTTGCGATTCTTTATTATAAATAAATCTTATCTTTTTGCAACCGGCCAGTCTCATTCATTGTTATTAAAAAATATCTCAAAATGTTTGCATGTCCTGGTATAAATTAATTTTTGCTTTGATAATTATGTGTACTACCTATTTGTAAATTTCGACGTTTCAAGTATTTTAGAAACAATCGTGATATGTATCATGTTTGAGCTGTCTGATCCGTCGAGACCTGAACACTTGCACGTTATATAAATTAATTATGTACGAAATATTTTTTCAGATAATGATAGCGATTTCTTAGAATTAATTACTTAATTACCGAATCACGTGTAGGTGCGTATCAAAAGTATGGGCAATTTGAGATATGGTCCAGCAACGCTCGTGTAGATACATGTCTGTACATAAGTTATAAGCATCATAAAATAAAACTGTATCTGTGTCGTATAAACACTAATTAAAATTAATGAACACGAATGAAAAAGACAAGACAAATGACCAAAATTTTTTTATGCTGTAAGATGCGTCGGAAACGTGGTAAAAACATCCACCACATAGCTAAGAATTAATTACCAGTTTTGATTAAGTATGGTAATAATAGGTTCATGGGATATCTGGGTAGGAATAGTACCCTCCCATCTCCTCCCGTTGTGTGTCCATAGGAGGCGA
The DNA here is from genome assembly GCA_911728495.1 of Furcula furcula. Classification (NCBI taxonomy): domain Eukaryota; kingdom Metazoa; phylum Arthropoda; class Insecta; order Lepidoptera; family Notodontidae; genus Furcula; species Furcula furcula. The sequence continues at coordinate 9,794,439 of OU452244.1, read as the reverse complement.
CTAAAGGAAAACAAGAAGACGGGTATTTGCGTCTTTCTATTGGATTACCTATACTGCGATCCCCAAGCCGCCTGCCAAGCGTGGGGATTATGGCAACCCCTGCCTTTAAGGGGAAGGCTTTTGCTCAGCAGTGGACGTCTTTTGGCTGCTGATGATGATGAAGGGAATGATAAATAGACAACATTATTAAATTTAATTCATATTAGGTATTAGCTTTAACTGTGTAATGGCAAAGCCCTCTTGGCAGCTTACCGGTGCCTTCGATAGTTGTCGAGCGCCCTGGAAGTTCCTTAGCCTAAAAAATTGTATCTAGTATGTACCGATGTAATACAATCTCGCAATGTCGTTTTCACCTAGTTTAAAAAAATGCTGATATACGTACGTAAGCTACATAAATATTATTTTTAACAAAGACGGATGAAATACAAATACGCTCAGAAAGAGCCTTCTCCTCGAATGGCGTTAGAATGAGTATCAATATGTATGTGTCGACAAATTTTTAATGTCTTTACATAAATGTGTTTAAATGCCTTCTTATTAGTTATTGTATTTGGTAACAAAATGGAAAAGTCACAGAAACTCGCACTAGTGGCTTATCTCTTTGTAGTCCGCGCGGAATTATTCACCGGACCCGAATTATCCCGAAATAAAATATTTATATCCAACATAACTAGGTGCGGCAGAAAAACAGGGTCTGAATAGGAAGTTACCGTTAAATTCAAGGATAATCTTGACCTCTACCAATGAGAATACGTTATTTAAAAATAATCAGATTCCTTTTTCCATTTTCAAATTTACTTAACTTATATTCTTTTTTCTTTCATTTAAAGTGATCAACAGTTTCAAAGTTATTTAAAATAATCGTGCGTAATTTCTTGCTCAATACTTTAATCCAGTGATAAAATATGGTATAATTAACCTTTTCATAATGGTCAAAGATAATTTTGTATATGAGGTCAATATAAAAGCGACCTTTTTTCCAACAGATTATTACTTTACAGTAGGTAAGTGAATGCGCCTGTCTTCTTTAAAAACGTAATGCAAACATTCTCTCTGTTAATAAGTATGTACTTATAAATTAATTCTAAATCTTCGACAATCTTAAGCAAAGTCGCACAAAACTATAACTTTAGGTATCCATGTATGCAAAATGTTTTTGTTTTTCTTTAAAAGTATCCACAATCGTTTTGTTAGTTTAGTCATAACACTAAACACTAAATTCAACACAGCATAAAACACGTTATGAGTAAAACATTGATGTAAAAACATTCGTCAATCCGCTAACCCCTACGGTAGGTCGCGGTTTCGCTCCGCAAGGTTCATTGACTACCGAACCACCCCTCCGAAACCAAACACACAAGATGTGCCTTTATTTTCAAGACCTTAAGAAATATTTTACGATGACACGGCTAATCCACTAACATCCGACTGCAAGCTGGAGATAAGCCGAAGGATTAGTTCGACGGAACGGAGAAAAAGAATAAAAAAAATAAACCTCAGCCCTGATTGGGTTCAATTCGCTTTAATGTATAGAGCGTGACAACCCTACCGTGTGAGCATAGCAGACAGTATGACATTGGATTAAGCTGATTAAAATATATTTGGGTAATGCGGATTATCAAAGTATATAAGTAGTAATATACTTAATATTATTGTTATAAACATGATAACAGATTATGCTAATTGTAGCATAGAGTACTCTTTATTTTTTTACAAATCCATGTGTGTTATTTGGCGTACCAATTAAAAAAAAACTTTTGGTGGTCGCTTCTTAGAAAAAAAATCACTACGCTATAATATTGGATCCCATTTCAAACGCATGCAGATTTCGCATGCTACTTAACTATTGGCATTTGGCAGTCTGCTTTCTCATTCTGCCTCTTAGTTTGGCGTTCGTGTAAATCATCGTATAATTATTTTTGACCTTGGACGAGATAAGCACTAAGCACGCGTGGATCATATAAGCTTTATGGTCCACACACAAAATGTAATTTTATTGTAAACGGGTCTGCGGCAAGAAAATCCTGAAAAAGGGCTGCACGCGACAATCCCGGATACCGGGATTTAGTCGATCCCGCCTTACCTTAATCCCGCGCTCGGCAAAACTATACGAACTCCATGTAGGTGTACGAAGTTTTATTTCGCTTCACACAGCCGTGTTTTATGTAAATTGTAGTGTTGAGAACTACTTCGGATCTCAATTTTAGCCTTGATTACTCATGCATAAATACATCCCAAACTTCTTGTATGCTTCCTTACGAGAGCATTATCATTGTCATCTTCTCCAGCCAAAAGCCGTCCAATGCTGAACCACGGCCCTCTAAAAAGGAAGGGGATGCCATTATGACTATGCTTGCCAGGCATCTTGGGTATCGCAGTACCTATAGGTTTATTATTGTTTTCCTTTAGTCTTGCGAAACCACCTTGGAGGAGGTGGGTAGTTGCTCTTCTTACCTGGGCAACAAATAAACTGTCAAAGTTCATAGTTGGGGATGTTCTCTCACCTCATCACCTCTAGGACGATAATCGCTTGCACGAGCCGGCCTAAAATACACGTAAAGCGCACGTAATGTTGTTCAAACGATTTTGTGACAAATTACTTATGAAAAGTATGATATCCTGGCACAAATTAGTCACACAGTCATCTTAGCTCAAACTAGGCAGAGCCTGTACTGCCTGTACCTACTATGCTCACCAGACAACTTTTAAATACTTATATAAGTATTTTTTTTTATAAATACATAGGCATTTATTATAGACTAGCTGACCCACGCAGCTCCGCCCGCGCTGTGTTTACGTTAGCTAAACTTTCAATAATATTCATTCGCATAGAATACAAAACCTCCTTTTTTAAAGTCGTTTAAAAACTTGGACTCACTTTGTACTTGCCCTCCGAAGCACGGAGACGTTTAGTTCAAATGGCGTTAAACGGTCACCCATCTATTTAATGACCTTACCTAACGTTGCTTAACCTGATCGATTTCCAAACATTGTTAACAACTGTCTATGAGTGTTCCCTTACAAATATTTATTATAATTATAATTAAAAATTGTTAAAATCGGAGCAAGTGTTTAACCAAGTACACATTTTGACTTTAGTCCCTTCTCCCAAGGGAACCGTGATGAATGTCGGGATAAAAAGTATCCTATGTCCTACCTCGGAGTATCAACTCAAATCATGCCAAGTTTCGTTTCAATCCATCCAGTAGTTTCGGCGTGATGCTCAGCCGAGATACAGACAGACAGACAGACAGACAAAAATAAAAAAAAATACATTTTTGGCTTTAGTATCGGTTATAGAAAGCCCTCCAAACATAATTTTCAAAATATCTTCAATGTACAGAATTGGACCTGTTCCAGTTTTATTATAAGTATAGATAGATAGTATAATTTACCATATTTGAAAATATAGGGATTGAGAGCGTGGAATATAGTTTGTCAGGTGCATGAGACATGAGTTAAACAACAGGTACATGTAAGGACTGAAAATAACACCCAGATTCAAAGTGGGAATTAAACCCACGAACTGTTGGGCAGCGGTGTCTAACCACTAGACCTACGGGCCCATGTGTACAATACATTGTACAACACATGATCAATTATATATCGGGCTGGTATTCCAATAAACATCCTAAATGAAACTTGAAACAGAATCTACTCGATACCATTTGACTCATCTATACTTATAATAAAACTGTAACAGGTCCAATTCTGTACATTGAAGATATTTTGAAAATTATTTTTGGAGGGCATTCTATAACCGATACTGAGGCCGAAAATGTATTTTTTTTAATTTTTGTCTGTCTGTCTGTCTGTATCACGGCTGAGCATCACGCCGAAACTACTGAATGGATTCAAATGAAACTTGGCATGATTTGAGATCTTACTACGAGGTAGGACATAGGATACTTTTTGTCCCGTAATCTAGCACGGTTCTTTTGGGAGAGGGGATTAAAGTCAAAACGGGTACTTGGTTATACGCTTGGTCCGATTTTATCAATTTTTCTATAAAATATAATAAATATTAGTAAGGGAACACTCATAGAGAGTTGTTATCAAGGTTTTGTAATCGATCGGGTTAAGCAACGTTAGGTAAGGTCATTAAATAGATGGGTGACCGTTTAACGCCATTTGAACTAAACGGGTCCGTGCTTCGGAGAGCAAGTAAAAAGTGGGTCCCAGTTTTTAACCGACTATAAAAAATGAGGTTATGTATTCGATGCGAATGTCTGTTATTCAAAGTTTAGTTAACGTAAAAATAGCGCAGGCGGAGCTGCGTGGGTCAGCTAGTTCATAATAATCCGTATTTTTTTTCGTATCCTTCACCCTTTTAAGTTCACTACTGGGCAAATATGTCTCTCTAGTAAGTATAGGGAGGGTCAAACAGCGTCTTAATGCCATTCATTCTAATTATATCGCTTGAACCATGATGATCTCCTAAACGACTGAACGCATAAACGTTGAATAATGCAGGATTAAAGGGATTAAATAAACAATTTGAGATCACTTTTTATATTCTCAGTTTCTAAATAAGTAAATGTCAAAGGAGTTTGTGACTTATTTTCAGGCTTTTAACTAGCTTAGAAAATGTTGGATAATTTAAATGCAATGTTCTTTTTCATTTTGCTTCTTTTTTTGTATGTGCACGCAAAACAGTACAAAAATTATTATCAACTTAATAATATGTAAGAATGTGGATATAATCATTAAATAATTTCTCGTCATATAACATATAATTTCCTTATCTAGCTCATATATGTAGAGCCATCAAGCACACCACACGATTTTGTTAAACTATAGACTAATATATCATTATTTTAGATCCTTTTAGACCTTGGTGGTTTTTAAAACAATGAATAAAAACCCTAGAAAAAGTTTATCAAGTATGTCCTTATCGTCCGTACTGTATACCAAGATAGAATATTTTAAATTCTTTCAAATCTAAAGTGGATCTTCATACAAGGCAGAAACTACGTATGTACCTACATGTAGCGCATTACGTGCGGGCATCACTTGGCGCGGTCCGTCGAGGATAATCCCGTCATCCGTCCCGCTCGCACCCGCAGGTATCCCGCGCAAATCCTCGCCACGTCCCTCTCTAATCCCTTATTTGAATCTTATCAGATCTCAGGAGATACACCGGTAGCGGTCGTTGTATGTGTAGTTGTGGGTTTATATGTTAGGGTTGGCACGTCAGTTGTGCAAAATATTTCTAATCTCGTATTTACAAAATAAAAGTAGTGCAAAATGTGTTATTATGTTTGTATTTAGTTTTGTGGTGGTATTTAAGAAATGCAAATCTCATTTAAACAGATTTAGAAATGAAAACAGGTCGATCTAGATCTAATCACACGAAGAATTAATTATGTCATATTAAACTTAATTCAAAACTCGGGCTATAACTTATATTTACGAAAAATTACCTATTATACCGTCAATAACAAAAGCGCTACTACAGCGCCACGAAAGTGTCTGTTAGCAGTGCAGCGATACTGGAGTAGGACATTAAGTAAGGTCACTATGGACAGTGACCTTACTTAATGCTGGACAACGCCACAATAAGATAGCCTTATAAAATAAAAAAACTTAAATTAAATAAAAACTTTATATGAATGAGTAGGTACTATTAGTGACTTCCGATTACCGATAACTTTCTACTACGACATTAAGACATTATACTATCGATAAACGAAAACCATTCTTGTACCTAAAAAGGATTTTTAAATAGTCATCCCTGACCATCGGACATGCATTAAAGGTACGTCCACACGAAATCCGCGATTAATGGGCTTTGGATGTGCGATTGAAGCCAAATTTATGTATGTGCGGCGCGTCACCAGATTACCAGGACACCAGAACATGGATGACGGTTACTTTGATCTCACGAATGGTCATGTACTGATTAAAGATTTACTAATATATATATCCTCTATTAATATGTGTTCCTAGTGTTTGACTTGGTTAAGAAAGGTCAAATTTTGGATTGGATTTAAGCCTATTGTAATAAATTTTAGTTATGATTTTAAAACTTGCTAGGTACTTATGTTAAAAGTAAAAAGAGTCGATATTTTTTTTAAGTAGAGTGCAATCATTTTACGTGGTATGTGAGTGGTCAGTCTTCTTTTACCGTATAATTTGATATTGGAGAATGACATTCTACATCAAAAAATATAGTTCCAAATAAAATTGTAACACGCGCAGACTTAGCGTGCTAGAACAGATTTATTTCACATTCTGGTTCGGACCTACTTTTTTTTCGTAGAATAACCAAGTCATAGATTAAGTTTTTTTTACAAATTTACCAGGCATATTATTAACGCATTCATTAGTTTATTTTATTACTAGACAGACATCTTAATTATCTGGTCATATCAATTTACGCGTAAAAACAAAGTTTAAATATACAAACTTTTCGTGACCCTCAGGAAATACAAAGGCTATATTTTTAAAGGAAGCGAAGCAGTGAGAATTAAAGGTTTATTTCTTGCGAGAGTAATAAGATAATATTACTAACCCTTTGTAGGGATTAAGATTTTGTTAAGGGCGCGGTCGGTAAGCCCATCCAGACGGGGTCCCGCGATTAGGGCGTCGGGCCCTTTGCCGCTCACTTCTATGGGTTTTTATGATGCTTTAAACAATAAGAGGCCTTTTCTCTAAAACGTATTTAGATTGACTGACACTAATGAAATTGTTGTCGTGGATTATGCGGTGTTTATGTCTGCGAATAAAATAAAATATGTATATTGCATTGTTTTATACATACTTAGCTACTTTAAAGCTCTAAAACGTAGATTGTCATGGTCTAAATAAAAAACAGAGAGTGCTTTCGCTACTGAAGGTTTCTACCTTGTACATAATGTACATAAAATAGGATGTAATAAATAATAATAACAATAATCTCCTCTACCACATGGGCCAATCTTTCAAAAGATCAGCCATTTACACGAGAGATAAGTGCTTGTACACAGGCTGATGCCTCTCTCACTTCTCTCTCAATCTGACGTGATGGAAAACCGACAACGCCAAGGAGAGGTCTGGCACAGAACTGAATTTCTCCATGCCTGTACAACGCATGGATCATCTTATTTTTCCAATCAGATGATTGGTCTGAATTATCCATTAAGAAACGACTACACAATAATGTTGTTCCCCGCAGGTTTTGAACCCACGACCTCCGGTTTGCAAAGTGAGCTGTTTCCTGTTGCGTTAGGAGCATAGCTTTTACCAAAATTGATATGTGAAAATTTTTTTTAATACTTGTTTGCCTAGACCCTGCTGCTAGTTATTTCTTAGTACCAAAGTATCTAGAATTCAACTGAAAGATTTATATGTATATTTATCGACTTTAAAGCGACTTACATACGAATAACAATTATCATCTTTGCTAAGTCTAAAGTTACACAAATTGCTACTAAAAAGTCTAAATCGATTATAATTTAAAAAATATTTATTTTTGACGTGTTTTAATGCATAAAGTATAATTGATAAGACGTTGTTTATTATGTCAACGCATTACCATATTCGTACATAAAACAAAATACTACAAGACACCTCGAAAACGCGTCCGGCTGGCCGCGACAGCACGCCGATACTCGTGCCGTAAGCCTAATCTTGACAAATGTTCCGGATCATCCGTTACCACTGCCTACACCGAAGCTTATTTGTCCACACGAACCGACCGCCACCATTTTTTATCGATTGATCAGAAGGCTCAGCTGATTGCCTCTCTCTGTTGTTGCCGACGGATTAATTCACACATACAAACATTTCAACGTGCGCGTGTATAGACCCGGCTTTAAAGCCAAATTAGAGTCAGACACAAAAGAATAATCATAAAGGATTTGCATTATGATACGCACACACCGATACACACGTGAAACGTATTGTAATCTTGAGTCATTTATCGTTCGATTTTTAAATTGAATGTGACAAGCGAACTACGACTTTATTCCTTTGGGAAAGTAAATAAACACAGATTTATCATTGGAATTAATTTCTTGTGACAACAATTTAGTTCAGAATATTTTCTCAATTATCCAAACTTTTAGGCTGTGTCTTGTCTGCTTTTTTTAGAATTAGTGTAACATTTATGCCAACTCCAACTAATATTAATTTCTTAATTTGCGTCTGAGTGCGTTTAGTTGTGTATATCATTCGATGGAATCAGACCTTTACGCTACGTTTGTGTGTGTTAAGCCGAGTGCATGCCTCAAATTGGGCTGAAGTACAGGAGATTATCTCGAGATGATTGATGGAGGGGATACCCCCGTCCCTCGCCGCGTCCCCGCCGCGATGCAGCCCGCGCGCGCTCGTCATAACCAGTTGCTTGCACTGATATGATTGAGCAATGTAATCCTATATGTAATTAGGCACAAACATACGGACTCAAATCAAGTGTAAATAGATTTAGTCGGGATTTAATTACAAAACGAAAATCAGTCACATTGAAAAAACTATCAATAGACATTTTAAAATAGGAATAAAAGTAGATTTTTAATGAAATCCGTCCTTAGCAAAACCAATGCACTTACGTCTTGGAAATAATAAAAATAAACGCGATTTCACCGGCGAAATCCGGTCTAAACCGCTTCGAAGTGGTATTCAGTGGAAAATCCTAGTCGCTAACAAAGATCTGAGGAGTGAGGAGCTCCCGACACTAGCTAAGTAAAGCACACATACACACGTATAGAGCTCTTGATCCGGATGAGCCCAGATTAGGTGGCAGCGGCTGCCCACCGTCCGGGATACATCTCCGACCGGATTACTGGAATCCGGATTTTGTTGAATAACTTGCCAAGGGTTTATATCGTGATATATGTATATTCATAATAGGGTTATCGTCAACTTTGTGAATGGGATTTCTTTTATAAAATCGATCTTTGTTGAAGCATGGCATGTGGGGTTAAAACTGAATACACTGTAACTTACGACCTTTTGAAAAAAATACATCTGTAGTGTATGTAGAGTTTCTTTGTTTGTAAAATTAATGCTCCTACATTTTCTATCTTTCTGAGTGTTACTATTATATATACCTAAAGAATTGTGCATTGTGGTATTTATTTTCGTTCATATATTTTTATAGATTTTAAATGCTAGTCTTTTAGATGTGCAGTTTGAATATTGTATAATTCAGGTTTATGTTTTTTTACCAGAAGAGTTAGTACTTGGTGAAGTAGCCATTATGAGCAAAGAATTCTCTGTAATGGCACAAAAATAAAGAACCGTCGCCTCTGCCCCAATTTAGCACATCCTCGTATTATGTAGAATTTAAAGAGTACTTTCTTACTCCACTTCCTTTCTTAGGACAATTGCAGATAATTTATCATAGATTACTAAAATGTATTATTAAGTGCAAGGGCAGCTACTGCGTCCTGTGTTTGACTCCCCGGTCTGGCAAAGTGTAGTACAGAAATGTCGAAGTTTTGAACTGTGTTTTTTTACATAATATAAGATAATGCTTGATCACCATTCCACCTGAAGATTCCATTTATGCTGTTTAGTCTTTTAAATCGGTATTCCGTGCCTCACAATATAAATAATGTAGTATTATTATTTTACGACAATTATTTAACTTAGCAGAGTGTTCAATCCTCAATACAAATATTTGACACATTATACCAAAAAGTAGTTTTCAATATGAACATAAAAAAGCAGCATCGTAAACGCAAAGGTTATGACCATTCGAGATTATCGATACTAAGAATATCGATCGTTTACATAATTATGTGACCACCGCGTGTTCGAGATTCGAGATACGCATCGATATTTAAAAAAAAAACATGCGCGACTATACCAGAATCTCCTCGTTTTTGAAGTCGGTTAAAGAGACAAGTATGCTGCTTTCCCTACCTTAAAACTATTAATCGATTAAATAAATTATATTGTTTTAATAATAAATATTATAAAAAATATATATCTTTGGTTATGTTACACAGCTATAGGCTGTGCACATACACGCGTACGCGGATCAGTACTAAGCCGGATTACTCGACCGACGGATCTGAGCCTGAGGTACCGCACCGGGGTCGACGATATTGTTGGTTTTCGAATATGGAAAATGTTATGTTTAGAATATTATGAGTCTGTGGTTTTGAATTATAATTCGGGTTTCATAATATTGACTTTTGTTGTTTTTCAATAGCTTCGTTTTAAAAATATTCGGTTGTATTAGATCCTAGTAAAGTACATATTTTTACATAAAGCCCACAGGCATTAGGTACCTCTACATTTATTTACTATTAATGAAAGTGAATGAATATTATAAGTAACGAATATCGTTCTGCGTTGAGTTATTCGCAGATTCTTTTTTTTTTACTTTTTTAAAATTAAATTAACTATGTTATTTATGATTTATTTCTAGACTCCTTTTAGTAATTATGTTGACAGTAGGACCGCTTCAGCTTTTAATCTGAAAGCTCATATCTCATTTTTTGTAATTAGATGAAATATTTTGATTACATTGATGGTACTTTCGTAAGTTAAAAATATATTTAAAACAAATCTCGCGACGAAGGCTTATTATCGTTATTATTTATTAAAAATGTAATCTGTAAAACACTACTGTGCAACGATAACAAGTAAGTCAATGTCACAATTCTAGGAATTTCTTAATTTAAAACGAACATGAAATAATTGATTAAGTATAAAATTATTGTTATGAACTTTTGATACAAATTAATATTATCATATTAACAAATAGACTGAAAAATGTTTACCAAAATACTTCGGTACTTGCACGGAAATTATTTTTTCCATGTAGTAATTATGTCTTAACCAAATACCACTAAAGCTCCTAAGTAGTTAATGTAAAACTACATTTTTTAATCACCAAAATAACAATAAATAATTTCGGGGAAATGGAACAGTAGTGAATCGATAACACACAAACACACACATATAACGCGACGGTGATCGCGCGCTCATCCGGATCATCCGGGTCTGGATCAGCTCGTGTCGCTCGGAAATAAAGCCGCGCTACCCTTGCGTATGTAACGTCCCTATGATGCGTGTGATTCTAGCGTACGACGATCAGACGACGATGGTATGCTTCGAAATTCAATTGTGGATTTTTTTTAAAGTATATAATAATAATATAATAATATCCTGGGACAATTCACACACGGTCATCTGATCCCAAACTAGGCAGAGCCTGTACTATGGAAACCAGACAACTGATACTAATACATAGATACTTTTTTTTTGTAAATACATACTTATATAGATAAAACACCCAGACACCTGGTGGGAATCGAACCCACGACCTGTTGGGTAGCAGACAGGGTCACTAACCACTAGACCAACAGGCCCGTCTAATGGTAATTTTGGCCATCATCATGGCTATCAAACCGCATTTATATATTTGAAAATTTTATTAATCTTCCAATATTTAAACGAATTTAATATATCGAAGATCGGTTTATTGAATGTACGTTTCATTCAATAAACTGATCTTAGATAAATTATTATGTATTAATGTCCTAAAAATAAATATTGAATTATGATAACATTTATGACGCGCATTATGCTTACTGTGAAATCCAATTACTTATTATTACTTAATAGCTGATATGCCGCGACAAACATATCTATAACAGTACATTTGCATGTAAATTTATAAAAGAATACCGTTAATTTTAGCAATAAAGCGCTTTAACTATACACGTTATGTATTTCATACAAAATAAAAGATTATAAATACAGTGTAATAAAAAATATTAATCGGCTTATCTTTATAAAACTGGCTTATTCGTATAAAGTAGCGTCAGCATTACAGATTTCAATATTTAATTATTTTTTCCGGTTTTCTAGAATTAATACGATATGTGTATTTAATTTGTAATTTGTCCCTGATGATATCATTTAAGTTACTTTTTTAAATTTCAATATTGATATGAATATTACATAAACTATTTTAATAGTAAATCAATGCGATACTTATTTTCCTTTGCAATCTGTTTCTGATTTCATTTAGTTGCATCTTAAAATTTGTTTATTGATATCACTATTAAATACACCATTTTAGATTTTGTACTTGATTCTATAGCTAGTGTTTTTAACTAAATATCCTAGATGCTCGTTTTACAACGTTTTGTTTTGATGCTGACGTTGTTTTTTTTTTGGCCCATTATCTAAATTAGTATTTTAATCTCCTAATGATTTGCTTATTGTTAGATAAACAGTTTTTAAAATAACTGGCTGACCGTACACAGGTACGATTTGACAAAAAGATATATCTTCGACGTCGGGCGTAATCCGTCGGCCATTGTGCAATCGCTAATCGGCGCGGATCGGGCGCGCGGGCCGATTCGAAATTAATAATGATTTATAACGGCCGATTAGGCGCAATAGGCATTAACTCACCGACACTTGACGGGACACGCAAGAATAACGCTACTTAAAATAATCTTACTAGTAAGTAAGTATAGGATTTTCATATTACTTGCGCCATTCGAAAATACATATAAGAATATAAAATAGTTATTGGTCACCTGGTGCTAAAAAATAATGATGACGATATTCTTTTCATAGAACTCAAGCTGCAATCAAAATAGGTGCCGCAGAATTAATTTATCCGCCCATTGTATTTTTATTGGTTTAATTTATTTTTTACTATGTAACCTTAAAGAATTGAACTCCTTTCCAAATAAATAACATTTTTATTCACAATACGGCGAGTTTTACAACACCTGAGTTGTATATTGTAAGATCGATTGCCATAGTATTCATTTTTTTTAAGTGTAGTACACACTGTAGGTACACGGATACGTTAACATTGCGTATGTATTGAGCTTACAATTCAAGCTCACTGCAGACGGGATGTCCCGGATTAGATTTAAAGGGTATAAGAACTAGAAAGAGACGGAGCAAAATGCTCGGCAGTAAGACAAGGACAGCAGACGGGAGATTTAGAGATTATGATTCATAAAGAGAGGAGAATGAATGGAAAATTATTACGTGGAGTATAATCGGGGGGGTATTAGTCCAGTGCTCTATGAGAAGTGGATATGCACGACTTGTTTTCGGATTTGACGAGCGTCTCGCGGCAAACTGGTCGTGAAATTAGCCGCTTGGGTTTAGGGGTCGTATTCATTAGATATACTGTAACAGGGCCATTGAGCATGGACTATATGGTTAAGTATTGTCATTGGACGCGTATTAACTCCGTTGTCTATGGTCACGTTATTATCTGTGTTGACTTTAGTTTCATATATTTTATTTCAATGAGTTATTCAATAAAAAATATGTGTAGTGTTAAAAACCTGTAGTTTTTACATTAGAATACTGTCGTAAGTATATGACTTTAAAAAACATGGCACTTACCTAGTTAAAATTATTTACCTATTTCAACATAATGTTGAAATAGGTAAATAATTTTTACTACCGTTTTTTGTCAATCATTCTAGCATCAAACCAAAGAATTTGCATATGAATAGAATGCTGACTTCATAAAAATATTTAAAAATAGTAACATTTATGTTTATGAATTTAGGGTCTATATTAGGATATTTTAAGTTAGAGAAATATCTTGAGAAAATTGAGAACTCGGAGCCCGTTGGCTCGAATCGTAACATGAAAAAACCGCGCAAAAAATATAGGCCCGGGCTCCGAAGGGTTAAACAAGAACCCCTATATATCATCAGATAGGGGGTTTTAGCTGTTTCCCTCTTAGATCGCTTTCTGGTCGACAATCAGCTATCCTGTTAGGGTAGCACATCGCTGCATCAAACAAATTTCAACTTTATTAAATCATCAATTTTTTTTTTATAAGATTATAAAATATATCTGTAGAACTCGAATTGTAGACGTTGGGCGTAAAGCTGCAAAATTGAAGTGGAACTGAGCCGGACAGGTCTGCCGCATGCCGAGCGGACTGTGGGCTAGGCACATCAACGAATTGGTTCCACAGAACGTTAGAAAATACGGCGTGGCAGTCCCAAACGGAAATGGCGAGATGAGCTGGATGCTTATGACGCAAAGTGGAATGAGAGCAGGGACGCCATGGCCCTGCAGTGGGGCAAATCACGCTAGTAATATTATAATAGAAAATAATGACGCGGCCATTTAACCCAAAAAAAAGACAATAGTCACGTGGACATTCGTTAACTGCGTCCAAAGATATATCGGTAAATCAATTATGGCATCAGATTAACTGGGCAGTGCGGAGATGAGCCAGTACACAAAGCCGAGGGGACCGCGCGTGTCTGAGAATAATGTATATTAATACAAATAAATACATATTGGTTGTTCAAAAGCCTTTTGTGCGTTGGCGCTAGACGTTGATGCTTTCTATCAGACTTTGTAAAGGAGAATTTATTGAATGATTTATACCTGCAGACAATGTTCGATTTGATATTGGAGTATGGAGGTAAAGATATTTAGTAATAGTACGATAAATGTTCACACACGCAGTACTTTTTTTATTGTAGTCAGCCTCCGCGAATAAAACTGTTCTTTATAAAAAAATAAATTGTAGTGATGGGGCAAGCCAGGGCGTTCAAATATTAAAACGAAAGAATGAAAGAAAGAGTGTATTTATTTAACGACACAAAATGAAATATCATAAATTTTAGCTTCGCAAAAGACTTTTTTCCAACAAAACTATATTTCGTAGAAAGGCTAATTAGTAAGTGATATGAGCCGGATAACTGCATTGTTCTACTGTTATCCATGGATAACTGCATTGTTCTACTGTTTCTTTTAAGAGACATTTGTTGAGTATATCGAGCATAGTATTTTATACACTGACCTGCACGTCAAAGCACTACAATAATATAATATCCTGGGACAATTCACACACGGTCATCTGATCCCAAACTAGGCAGAGCCTGTACTATGGAAACCAGATGACTGATACTAATACATATATACTTTTTTTTTGTAAATACATACTTATATAGATAAAACACCCAGACACTTGGTGGGAATCGAACCCACGACCTGTTGAGTAGCAGACAGGGTCACTAACCACTAGACCAACAGGCCCGTCGACAATGATTACACTATTTCTTTTCTGCAGAATGTCTGTCACTACTCTAGTACCTATTTGAACTATCTTGCAGAAGGGACCTATATCACCTAGCAAACACACCCTTTCTCATACTATAGAAAAGAGCTAAAAAATATTGTTTCGCCATGTGTTGACTGACATGAAATATATCAGACATTATAGGATTTTAACTAAATGATTAAAATCTGCTGAAGTTAGCCAAACAGTACTCAAAACGCATATATACTTACTTGGGCAGAAACTACATAAACCTAGAGACTTCATACACTGTACTGCGATGATGTCCCGTTTTGATAAATAACCTATGGATGATAAATAAAAACTAAATAATAAATTAGTTTTCGCTCTTGTTTAGTCTTTTTAGTTAGTATATAGAATAGTGTTATGTATCTCAATAAAATAAAACTCTTATCCAAAATTAACTAATAACACGTAGGCACTGCTTAAATAATTAAGGTTTACGTCAGAGTACTTACCTTCCATTCATTTAAGCAAATGCAATGACAGCTTTATTACTAATTGTCTATAATATCTTTGTGTGTGAAGTGGGGTTCCTAAAATTTGCAGATGACTAAAGTTTAGTAAAAAAACTGTAATGTATACTTACCACTGATGCTTTTGTTCAGGAGGTTATTGAAGGCCTCCTTCTTGGGTGAGAGGTGGGGCGTGTGCTGCACTCTTTCATGGTGCACTGGTGCGGAGGGCGGGCGAGGGACCGCCCGCTCCTCCGGGGACCGCCGCGGTGGCGTTTTGCTTCGTCTTAGTTCAGATGATAGACTCTATAACAAAAACAATAGTCGTTCATTATTTTTTCTAATATTTTTTGTTAAGGTGCTACAGTGGAGAGTTATAAAATAAAAGCAGGGACGTAGGGCCAATTTAATAGATCTCATTTGATACTTCATCAAAATTTAACAACATAACCTTACGGCGGGTATAATTTTTTTTCGAAGTTAGTACTGCACAATTGCTTAACAATTTTTCCATTACAATTACGTATTTATTGTAACAATGATAAAAGAAACAGACAGAACAAAGAAACTGACAGATGTCAAATGTGATCTATTAAATTGGCCCTACATTGGATAAATATTGGTCGTTATGATATGAATCCGTCGCCGTAGAGAAGTGCTCATGCACAGACAATGTTTTGCCGTCATACTGAATAAACACTAAAACAGCAGTCTAACCCTAAGTGTGTAATTGCCCTTATAGGTTCGCAACAATAAAAACTAAAATGGTGTTAGCCACTGCACTGTCCTTAAACTAGAAGAAAACGAGACGCTAAGAAGACCCACGAAAATTGTAAAACAACTCTCATTTGAAACTCCATTCCAGGGAATAAGCCGGTAATTGTAAATTGGACATTTTACAGGAACATATAATGACTAAGTGCATCTCTAATATGAAATGAAATCTATTTTTTATAATTTTCGCTACTGGAAAGTTAGCAGATTTGATTAAAAATGGAGTAAATATGAGAAAATCATACTGCTGACATAATTGATTCTGGAAATGTATCAACATAATGTGCCAGCTATCTCTAATTACGATCTTATTTTCGTAAAATCGTCTAATTGTACCAACTATACCTACTTTCTGTACAGTACGTATACCTACTCTGTTTTTCATTACAAGATCGATCTTGTGTTCATACATGTAATGTTTCAATTTGGATATTTTTAAGAAAAACAGGATAATATACAGTTATTCCAGTATTGAAATATATCTTTAGTCTTTTCATAATACTATTTTTGTGAGATATTACTTGTCTAATTTATATCATATATATACCAAAATTTTGTGTAGAATAAAATTAAAATAAAGTCAATAGGTTAATGATTAGTTGCTAAGTGTTTTATTATCACAACAAACAACTTTTTAAGGCAACAACCATTTATAATCACAAAATGATAAAAATATTAATGTCGGATTAGCGGGTGCGCGTGGATCATGATCATACACGAGTCTACGCGTGCCTTAACAGGTTCCATAGTGACACAATTTCATTGTTTTAATAATGACACATTGTAAACAGTATTCGTCCTCGAGATTGGTTATTCATAGAGAAATTAACGTCAATATAGCCAAAAGTCTAAACAGTCACCATTTAATATCAGTTTCAAGGTATTCTATATCTAATCTATATAATAATATGTATAATCTGCGTAGTCAGAATTGTGATTATAGATTTATAACTATCTTAAGATTAAGCCTTAATCTATCATAAATCTGTAACCTTAACTCGTAATCATGTGATTGCGGGCATAGATTGAATAAAATAATACTTTTGAATTTATAATGTAACGATAGGACGTCAATTTTATTAACATAAAGATACGAGTTTCGAACCCAAGCAAATTTAAATCAATCACAGCTACGTCTACCCATTAGTTTAGAATAACACTACCTTTTTTTTTGACGCGGCGCGGGGGAAATCTTCGAAAGATCTCCGGGAGCTGTGGGGCTCGACCGGGGTATGTGGGATTCTTACCCACTAAAACCCCCGCGGCTGTCGTATCGGCACGTGAGAGGGGAACCAGGTCTCTCCGGTGGGATCTGCACCAGGGGCCTATGTCAACCCCTCCATTCTAAGGTAGAGGCCTTTGTTCAGCAGTGGACGTCTTTTGGCTGCTGATGATGATGATTAGGAAGGACTTTAGGTGTAGGACATTTTATAAATATTTTGGATGCATTGAATACCTATTTTTTTCGTAACAAGTCGTACCTACTTATACCCAGTCATCATTCTATACAGTTTATATCGAGAGCTTCCTAACAGGGCTAATCAATATGCACACTTATAATATTAATATTATATTTATTCTGCGTACGCGTAATTATTCTAACTGTATAGATACTTTTAATACTAATACATGCGCTAATCCATTCGGATATGGTGCGACGTCTAGACGAAAGCCCATACACTCCATTAAGGTCGATAGTATGAATAATTCTACAATTTGCGCTGGTACACTTGCATGCATTGGTGCATTGGTTGCGTATGCGCAAGACGTCCGGTACAGACGTGCGGCAAATGTGAAACGGCCTCGACAAAATAAAGGGAACCGTTGCTTTACATTATATTGTATTACGTAACTGTATTTTTCACTGAAATGTCACTTGTCCATATACAAGTGCGGTCCCGTTCAAATTAGTCGCCTTTGAATTTCAAAATTGGGTTCAGTACAAAATAAAATTCATGATACGTAATATAAGTCAGTTTAACGATCACTTATTCTTGGTACCATTATGAAATAATCAATTGGTCATAAGACGAACACACGTGTAGAGATAAATATAGAAAGAAAAAAGTGGAACATTACCAAAATGACGAGAAAATACGTTAACTTTCTACGTCACGTATTTACGTTGGAAATCTGATGACAAATTTGGTCATACAAATTTAATTAGCAACTATAAAATTAAATTTTAAAAATAGACACGGTCACTATTTTTACTCTGTGTCAATAATGAAATATGAGGCGTTAATTTTACAACTTACATATGGTCTAGATCAATGGACGCTGTACATAATAATATACATATATAGTCATAGTGATCACTGTAATAATTGATGACAAATTTATAGAGATAACCAGCTAATTGGGAAATTCCCGTCGTCGATGGCACATTGTAAAGAGAATCATTGAACATAGTGTAATAATTATTTTGCGTTCCCATACATAAATTAAATCCTGAAAGTGAAAAATAAGGATTTAGTAGGTACATTAATCTATTATGTAGGTATTAAAAGTAGGGGTGTATGCATGTAGTGTTATGGGGAACGGTGCGACAAAACAGGATATATAACTAGAAATATTTGAATTTTCTCGCCAAGCGGTGCTGTTGAACTATTTCATAAGATGTCGCCGCTGGATCCGTTAAACCGTGTCTCTAAATAAAATTCCCAGGCCGTTCCTGCGTTTTATATATTAACATGAAAACAACCACGTATGCAACACAATAAATTACGGCGTGCGTTGTTCCCAACACGAAAACAGCATCAAACACAAATAAAATACACATCTTTATGTATTCTAATCTAAGAAAAGTCGAACCACTTAAGGCGAATCGAGATTCAAATTGGACACTTGGCCATTGCGTCAGCCGATACAAAATGTTCATGAGCCGCACTGATTACATTCATTGAATATTGTTACTGGAAGATGTTCGACCACATGACGGCAAACTCCAGACGAATGATAGTGTTTTAATAAGGTTAATGATGTGCAAACACGACATATCTCATCATCTCATAATGTTGCAGTTGACACCGAAATATACGTTAAGGGGGCAACTAAATGAGGCCGGAGCTTAATCATGCTTTATAAGCTCTGTTATCGGTTGGCACGAGGCTATAGGAAATTTCTGGCAATGAAACTTTACCAATCTCTGTTTCTTAAGGCATACCCTTACGTGAGTGTTAGTTCAGAAGCGCCTGTAGAAATATTAGCTGCATGCATCAATTAGGTACGTTTCGTTTACCTTTAACCCAACGATTTTTTTTATTCTATCTAATAAAGACAATTAGCCTACACAATTCAAGTTCACAGCATCTTAATTTGCATTTTAATTAATCTTTTACATGACCTCAAGTCAGTACTTTGGCATACTCTGATCTGAATATCATATATTACTTCAGTGGGTTTAGATTGACTTTAGCCGATAGTAATGGCCTGCGTTTTGCAGTTAGTTGATGCGGTGGGTGCAGTTCAAGGCGTAGTCATGAGCCTTAATGCTTACGAGTTGGGAATCAGACTTTCTCCCGAGTTATACTAATGGTTTATATTAAACTCTTGCGAGGATAATACATATTACAGTTAATAAAACTTACTGAAATACTTTTTTCATGGAGTTATTTTTCAAATACAGAATAGGAAGTGGCCAGTATTGTTTTGCGAAATTAATCTAACAAAACTTTTTGTCTTTTGTCATTATTAAGTCGCCTGCACTGATGCGTTCGGTTTTCAAGAACATTTTCTCCACTTCACAAAGACGTGTATTCATTTGGGTAACGGCAGCAACGACGTAACCAACTAATAAGTAGCAACATAATAGAAGTAGTTTCGAATGAAATTAGCAATTGCACCATTTTAGTCAACCGTCCGTCAGATTGGTGGACCGTGGGATTACTAATTAAATTATTTCCAAACACACAATCTACTATAGGGAAATAATAATCAATTGATGTTGTATCAGTAATTTCATCGAAATATATGGTGCAACTCTACTGCTCTCTTAGCAGTATCGCATCTCGCAATATCAATCTCTTTTAAGAAGTAGGTATAATCAAAATGTTTTACTTGCAGTATATTTTAGGTGCTGTGTGCTTATGGGATTGGAAGGACGAATCACAATGTGCAAAAAATGACATTTTTGATGTCACCAATGTTAAAGGTCAATTAGCGGACGACACGTATCTTTCACTAAGAGTTAAAGCACCGTATAACATTCCTATTGTATCATTATTATTACTAAAGATAACTACAGAGGATCTACATTTCTTTGTAGCAATATGAAAAAGTGCAACACTTGCACAATGCGCTCCCTGATAATTCTTAACCAAGGTTGTTTTTTTAATCATTTTAAGCTAGTGCTTGAGCGCGACACTGGATCTGAAGTGGAGATAAGTCGAAAGAAGTTAAGTCATAACGTCCCCAAAATTGTAAACGTCGAATTGACAACCTCAAGTTTCAGTCTCAAGCCACAGTCAGTGTTTTATGTGCTTCATATAAATATAACCCCAAGTCTTCAAGTATTTGGCAGCGACCACACTCTCAGCAGCCAGCACAACAACTCCTTTCAGAACACAACCTATGGGGCTCGACCGGGGTATGTGGGATCCCCACTATTGGGAACCAGTCACGTGGCTCACGGGGACGGGGGTCGCAACCCCGCAGCCGTCCTCCTCGGAGTAGCCACCGTACTCAATGGACATCCTAGAGCCCACACCCCGAACGTCTAGCGACTCCGAAGGAACTTCTACAAGCCTGAGGTAACTTCAATTATGAGCGAGCATAGCAGAGCATCATCTCGTTTCCCATCAGGGTGACATTTATAAGCTTTTATTTCAGATGCTGTATCATTCATAACTAAATGCATATATCACGTCCTAGTAATGATCATATAAAGTGAGCAGCATGTTGTCCAACACCAGGCGCACTCCTCGGACCCGTTGATTCGCGCCACAGATACGTCTAATATCGTATTGGAATTTGTGATGTCGTTTGACCCCTGTTAACCCAGATTACGCTTCTCGGCGCCTGATTCGTCCTCGGCGGAGGTTGATTGTGTTGTGACACAAACTGTAATGTATTACGTGTTAAGTCTTGCTGCAATCACGGCAACACGTACCGCAATTACGACGCTGTCCGCCGAACTTTACAATTTGTTTGGAGCGGTCCGCGTATGCGTTTGCACTTGATGAGCTTTCATTTGACGATGTTAATTAACAAGTGGGCGTGTTGCGTGTTTGTGTGACGTCTTTATTTCAGCAGTGCGGAATGTTATTTTTAAGAAATATCGGCAACCAATGATATTGCATAGATTTTAACCCTTAGTGCACGAAAAGTGAAAATTCACCAAATTGAGTGAACTAGCAATAATTGCTGCGTCGGTAAAATGTAACCAACGTGACGCGTTTATTTAGAAAATGCACATACATAAGTCAACAATAAGGAAAGGGTATCTATAATACCTGAATATATATTATAATTACTTTGGTCACAATGTTTGGCGTGCATTAGTAGGGATATAACATATCTATGGTTTATAATATCATTGTATGCTACCAAGACATACGCAAATTACTATATCATATACTATCATAGCCACCTGTATCATATGCTATCATAGCCGCCCTGACGGTCGTTTCCTTGCTGCTTTGCAACAACTGACGATTACGTTTGAAGGATGTTCTCCTACAAACGTAGTAGCCAACTTCCACGTAACGACAAAGTGGAAAAAATAACGCAGGGAAAAAGATAAACATTACAGAGTGCTGCAAATATAGTTACATTTCTACGGCATCAAAACCCTAGATATTATTTATTTACTACTACGAAACGTACTCCATCAATCCAGTGTGTGTATGAGATGCGCACTCTATCTGAACCATACATCATCTAAATACTAGAAGTAAACCATGAATATTCCTATATTAATGGGAGATGAATGCAGCTTCATTATTTTAGTTCTTGAATTTACAATACGTCATATGTAGAGCAATTTAAATTAAATGTGAAATTTTAAAAGAGAAAATTATTGGTACTTAGAAGTAGGTACACTAAGCGGCCTCTACATACCTTTTGTTCTTTTTGTTAACTTTTTCTCATAAAGATATACTTTTCACTATCGTATCAATCACACAAAAACCGTGTTCATCTACACCCTTGTTATTTCTAAACTTTTCCAAAGTAATATCAGCTAATACTAAAAAAAATATTTGATTTGTCGCTACTCACTACTAATATGTTTACGTTTAGATTATATACACTTTAAAGGTCATTATTAATCCTTACACTGTTTGCGTTCCCACGTCAAATGTTCTAATAACCTAATCATAACCCACTGTTTGACCAGATAGTAACTTGTTAATTATTGAACCAAACTAATCATTATTTGTGTGTATTGATAGTATAATATTACTTTCGTGGTCTGTTTAGATTAGGATTGTATATTATAAGTATTATTTGATATTCACGTTATTGTTTCTAACTTTATTTCATCATTGAAATCAAACTACTTTTACGGATTTTATCGCGGTTTATTTATTGATTTTACTATCCATATATTATTATTATTTGATTTTATATATATTTTTTTATTTTTTTTTCATCATGTCGGCCACAATACATCCACTTAATAAATAAAATAAATAAATCCTTTATTGTGACCAAAGTTATACATTTAGTTGTAACCCGCCAAACTGCGTAACAGTTTGCTGAACATAGGCCTCCCCACATACTTCCATTGCGACCGATATTGCCTATATCCAACGGCTCCCTGTCACCTTGACGAGGTCGTCTGTCCATATAGTCGGGGTCTCTCTATTTACTCTTTGAGAATTTAATTTTAGGCCAAAATCAAAACAGTGCTTCAATAAATAAAAAAAAAACATCAATGTATGACACTCGTTATCAAGTTAGTTATTGGAATAATAGTAAAATCGGAGCATTTGGTTTAGTGGTTAGTCACTATTGCTGGGAAGCTGCAGCTGGGCTATAGCCAAAGGCTGGGGTCACTTGCCATAATTACATAAGAATATAATTACTTTGTGGCAAGTGGTGACTAGCCACTCACGAGATGGCCAAATAATCGTCTAATGATGACAGAGTGCAACACAGGTGTGAGTGGCTCAGAGGTGTCAAGTTCTCCGAAGTTACTCGCGGCATTACGCCCTTTAACACTTCCACCCCTGGAGCATATAGCTCTAACAGCTCCTCTCTGGACTATTATTATTATTATTTATTACATAAAAAAGACAATACTTCAAATAACATTTACTAAAGACATTTTTAAAGCGGGTAGTCCCATGCTCTACCTCTCGTAAACAACTAGAATAATTATAGGAAAATACGTAATATACTTGTAATTAAGTACTTTAATCATGTAACGTGACAGTAAGACATCACAGATTACAGAATCTGTAAATATGTAAATCACATACACCGGCTGCTCGGCAAACAGAGCTCTACAGTTGTCAGCTACTATTTCCATAGATATCTAACAACTGATGATTGTTTTACTTACTTATCTGATACCCACTTGCGAATACCAACATAGTTCACTTACATAATTGTATATACGCAATAACCTGCGTGTTGATATTGAGTTATTCGAGATTGGTTCCCTCGACTCTTTTCGGATTGATTAATTTTAATTTATATAAAAACAATTGACTCTTTTCTTTTTTTCTGATAAAGATAACAATATTTTATAATGATGACACTTAGTAATTATATTTGTAAACTAGCTGACCCACGCAGCTCCGCCTGCGCTATTTTTACGTTAACTAAACTTTTAATAACAGACATTCGCATCGAATACATAACCTCCTTTTTATAGTCGGTTAAAAACTGGGACCCACTTTTTACTTGCTCTCCGAAGCACTGACCCGTTTAGTCCAAATGGCGTTAAACGGTCACCCATCTATTTATTGACCTTACCTAACGTTGCTTAACCCGATCGATTACAAAACCTTGATAACAACTCTCTATGAGTGTTCCCTTACTAATATTTATTATATTATAAAGAAAAATTTATAAAATCGGACCAAGCGTATAACCAAGTACCCATTTTGACTTTAATCCCCTCTCCCAAAAGAACCGTGCTAGATTACGGAATCAAAAGTATCCTATGTCCTACCTAGTAGTAAGATCTCAAATCATGCCAAGTTTCATTTGAAACCATTCAGTAGTTTCGGCGTGATGCTCAGCCGTGATATAGACAGACAGACAGACTGACAGACAAAAATTTAAAAATTTTCGGCCTCAGTATCGGTAATAGAATGCCCTCCAAATATAATTTTCATAATATCTTCAATGTACAGAATTTGACCTGTTACAGTTTTATTATAAGTATAGATAAACTCTAAATATTTAGTTTCCATAAAAAAATGATATAATTATTTTATTTTCATTCAAATTATTGTTTTCATACAAATTATTTTCATTCGAATTATTCGTACAGTCCATTTTTGAAATCAAATAATTCGAACGGCGACTATCCGGATAATTATTTGAATGAATCATTCACAATCGCCCGCCCATCTCTACTATACAGAATTATTTACTCCGCATTACTCAAAAGCATGGTAATCGTCACGTATGTAACCCCAATCCTTCCATCTCGTAGATACAGCAGCTCTGCTCCACGCTAACGTAACATGTGATAGTAACATTTACCGTAGCATTAGTCTTGTTGTCTATAATACTGGGCTCAAATTAATTTATATCGCTTCTATTTGTACGAGATAACGTTTAGTAACGTCTTATATTTGTATATCATCAGAGCTTATCTTTTAATTCTTGAGCTGTCAGCGTTGAAAGACGCTGGTTTTTCCTGAAATTTATATTCGTATAACTAATTTGAATGGCACGGTTGCGACCTACATTTATCATTGCAAATATAGTGGATACGCATTTGGCGATAAAAAATTCCAAATATTATATAACATGTCATTCCAAGGTCCTTCAGATTACAATAACTTAAGTAGGTATAGTAGTTTACATGCTTGTGCCATGTTTTAACCACGTTTGGGATATCATTTAATTTCATTGTGTCATCTTGAAGATGTACTAAAATGACAGAAAATATGTGAAACCTAGAATTAAATCACTTTTCACGAATAAAAGAGGTTAATTTATTTACATATTTCATAATAGGAATTAATAAAAAAGTGTTTTTCATTCATAGGTAACGTTTTGTAAAACAGTACTAAACAGAAAACCAGCTCTCCTTTATTGAATCTTCAATGTATTGCCCTAACAATGTCGCGTTAGATAACTTACTCACCGACCTTTGTCTAACCTTCATATTAAAATCGTATCTAATTATATAAAAACTCTTGTTTACGATATTCAAATCAACTAAACAGTGGAAGCTTAATAACTGCTATTAAGAAAAAATGTGATAACTTGAGACGTAAATAATTTGAGATAAAGGTTTAGAACCTTTACGCGATCACACTCGACGATCTGAATGAAATTTTGACTTAGCCGCCAATTCGTGAAAAAGTCGCCGATCTCCAAGGAAAACTTCTCAACGAGTAGACATTTCACCTCGAGACTAGCGATACTTACTCTATACAAACCGCTAACGACTCGTAAGCGGTTTGTATAGAGTATATCTGGGGGTTCCTACAACATGAGTTGATACAAAATATTTAGATTTCTATAAGTTATTATTCGCAATCCAACAATTACCCCGTGATCATGGTGATTCTTGCTATCGCGTCGAAATATAATATAGAAATAAAATAGTCCTAACAGAAAACCCAGTCTTCAGTAAGTTAATATAAAACGCCATGATAGTTTAAAACAGTCTTTAGATTTCGGATTAATATATTGTGAGAAGAATGACATTTTAAATGATAGCTAAATCTAAGATTGTGGACGATGATATGATCATAATAAATAGGAACTCAACACATATGAAAATAGAAGAAAGATAAGTATATTCAATGATATTTAACAAAAAAGAAGGGAATGTACTGCACTTGCCTAATGGTGTTCACCCTTAGATGTGTCCGTTTCGTCTTATTTCAATTTCTAGATCAGCTTTGTATAACCAACCATTGACCTCCTGCACAGAAGTTATATTATAGTAGTCAGAGTTATAATCAAAGAGTTACGTTACGTACGATGACGTTTAATTCAGACATCACATTACTGTAATCAATCTATAAATCCTGTATTAAAAAAACGCTATACAGAATACGATTAAGTAACATTGATTAATTAAGATGTAATTGAGTAAGGTCATTTATTGCGATAAAACATTATTGTTGTGACTTTATAAAGTAATTATGTCCAACAAAATATTGAACTTAAGCACTTACGTGTCCTTCGCAATGGAACTTACCCGGCTCAATCATATATAGTTAGCCAGTAACGGATCGCCTTGATCGTTATCGCTTAATTCACGTAAACAATACGTCAGATTGCTCAATCTACGTTTCTGTGTGTCCGCGCTAACTCGGCTCATGTCTGGATTTGTGTTTTGATTCGTTTTAGTTTTTAATACTCATACAAATCGTGTTATCTTGGCCAAGCGTGACCCCTGTACATACGTATAGTGGATGAGATGCGAACTTTAGGCGCTTATATTATCGCGCTCTACAAATGCGGGAAATGGGGATGCAGGTTACACGTGTAAGCACTGTTTTTTTTATATCTCGGTCAATATTAAGAAACATTCACATAATTACATTGTTATTTAATATTATTTCGCAGTAAATAATATTGTTTTATCTGGCTCGCTTTGTGAGAATATTTAGTTCAATATTTAGTAGAGATGGTTATGCACATTTTATGACGTAGACAAGACAAGACTAGATCCGCAAACTATTCAACACTCTTCCTATGGGTCCTATAAGTGATCCCAGAACCTTACCCAAAGGATTAAAAAAACCGGCATTATAAGTTAATCAGCAATTTTCAATTTTACACTACAAACTACCGATAAGCATGTGTCTGAAAAACATTAAATTTAGTAACACTTTCATTATAAAATAGCCCATAGCATAGTATTTTTCCTCTTTTTAACCATAGGCGGCGTCTGGCCCATGACAGAGCGGCGCCCTAAAGCTCTGTTTACACTGACTCCCGCTACGGGAGCCGGATTTAAACATCGCGGTAATCCATACGAATAGCGGTAACGCTGCCTTATCCGAAGTTTGCTTAGCAATGTCGATTTAGGGATTTGTCTGAATTCTTTCTCGTTCCCGTAAACCTTTTGTTTTCGTGCGCTGTCATCTTGTGTTTAGAATGAAAAATTGTATTTACAAACAAACATCAGGGTTCGTCTCGACGGCTTCTACCAAAAGAGAAAAGTTAATCATTGACTGTAATTACAAACATAAATTTTCTACAATCAATTCCTATTCCTATTGGTAATCAATAGAATCCGGTTCTAATTGGCTAAATTGTTAGGATTATTTCTATCCACAATAACATCATATCTACCGAAGTAGGCAAGTAATATATGTAATGTAACAGTTGCGATGTTGTCAATTTGTCACACAATGTATACGAGGCTAAAATTTTGACAACTCGTCGAATTAGGACAAAATTTGGACAGCTCGTCTGATTTATGTTAGTTTTTACATAATCGAACTGTGCATTATACGTTATTTTGCCTACAAGTTTTGAAAAATTGAAATTTAAGTAAGCACTGTTACCTATAAAAGTACTGAAATGTCATCGATATCATAATGTAGCGATATTATTGGTTCAGAACATCGTCATGGTGAAATGCTGTATTAATTAGATAATTTAAGATAATTTCTATTCGTATCCGATAATCTAGATTAACATTTATGTACTTATAGGTAAAATAGACGATCATTAATTATGGATTAAAATAAATTCGTTACGGTCTAGTTTTATATATAGTCTCTATATATTCTAAACAGCGTGATCTCTAACGCTCATAACTGCAAGCAGACAACGCACAACGCGTTTATTATTATGAATTTGATGGGTTTCCACGTCGAACTTAAGCAATTTCTTTGCTAGTGACCAGACTATCTGGACACTGGCTTAACATAGTTGATAATAGCCAGCGTTAGCCTTTAAAATAGCAGTTATTTACGAATGATAATAATATATATAGTATATAATTGGTGGCAATACCGTTAAAACATGAGAAAAAGTTAATTTCAATGAACCTTGTCAGGGTGGTGCTAATTTTCACATATTTATGACGTCACAGTTACACAAGAGAAATACTGAAGCGTATGGGAATGTTCTATCATTCAAGGATTGATTCATTTATACCTACTGACAGTATTATCTCTGAGAAATATGTAGGTATTATGATTTCGTGTTCATTGTGACTTAAATTTTCCACTCTTAATCATTTCAAGACCTCTATGTAGTTAAGAGATACTTAAATAACAGTTCAACTTAGTTCAGTTTAGTGACGATTTATACTCATACACTATACTCAAGAAAACGTCTTTCCTTTCGAAAGCCGATTTGATTTTCTCCGAGATTTTTTATATTACGTCACTATCGGAACTGCCTTGCTGTATAAATCGGTTATTAAATTAATTATATAATTTCCAAATATCGTCCCCGTAGAGCGAAAAGTCACTAAGTCGAAAAACACTGATTTGAGATATGAGCTCTCAAAGATGGACAAAAGAAAAAAAAAACATAACTTTCATTTGACATTAGTTATTGTTTAATTTATCGTCTTATCTTTTAGGTATTTGGTTTAAGCATATTTGACAATTCTAAATATCGAATTAAAGTCATTTGTTTTAAGGAGAAATAAGTTAATTATTTTTTACTCTACAGTTTAAACTCAGTTAGTGAGTTTTCGACTTATAAAAAAGTAATTAATAAGACTCAGTTATTTTTCGCGTTTGCAGAATAATGCATACTGTCTTCAAGCGTCAATTGAAAAATCACCAAGTATACTTTAGTTAGTTTTCGCTTTCACATTTTGTTACAAAACACTGCAAAACACTTATCTTAAAATTAACTATATCGTGTTAGTGAGTTTGACAACAAAGAAAACTTAGATAAAAATGTTTAAAGAAAAAGGATTAAAGTTATTAAGTCTACTTAGGTATTTGTTCCGTACCTTAACTTTGAAGATCCAACATGCTAACATGGTGAATTTTCGCACTTACTAAAACCAAAACTATTTGACTTTTTGAAAATATTGTTAGACAGGTGGATAGAGAAAAATACGGTGAGTTTGATGACATTTAAAACTCATTTTGGCCATTTTGGGACTTGGTGACTTTTCGCTCTACGGGGACGATATGTAAACTAGTAGTCACGTTTGTTTATCTGTATATATAAAAATGAATGTTTGTCTGTATGTCGTTTATAGAATCGTGTATAGCATGTCGTGTATAGAATCGTAAACTATGCATTTGATGATGTCATGATCTTCAGCAAAGTGTTGTGCATGAGCCCAAAAAGGTTTCCGAGTAAAAAGAGCGCGAGCAGAGCTGCGCGGGTCAGCTAGTATTTAATAGGTAAATAAAAAATATTTATTGTTTCTACTGCTTTTAACGCTGCTACGTTTAAACGTAATTAAGCCACAAGGTAAGTACTATCGTGGACACGAACGCTGTACCAGTTTTCAATCAAAATCTTTTAAGCGAAGTCACGTGCGCTTGCCCCGTCCGTACGTAGTTTAGGCCGACTCGTTATCGTTCTAAAGGTGATACACCACTTGTGACCGCTAGAGTATCTATCATAAATAAGTCTGATTCACTTTATACCAACACAATTGTATAAATTCAACGTACGGAAGATGTACCTAAATGATTTAATGTGCATCCAATATCTTATTTATTTAGGTAAAAAACATTCTCGTATAGCAGATAACATTATCGTGAATACATAAATTATTATTATAACCAAATATTTTATGTAGATACCTAGTACTCCACATGAAATCTTGTCTTTAATTGACAAATCATTTTATTTGTTTAATAATCGATCAATTTCCTGAATCCCACACTCTAGTTTTGAGAACAAATATTTAAAGCGGAAGTTGACTTTATAGATAACACAATTAAATTTATTAATCAATTATTGTGTTATTCAAGTTTTGTTGATAAGTTCTAGGGAGGCAGACAATTAGAAAATATTTTCCTTAATAAATCGTTTCATTATATACCTAAGTAGGAGTCTCCTTCCCTTTGTAACCTATACTGTCTCATTCCTAGGAGAAGGCATACCCCACGATCTTCCAGAACTATTTCGTATGCGATTATTAGGTATATCATAGTCCACGACCCTGGTTCAGTAGGGGTTGGTTCGTTAGAGCCTCGTTCGTTATTAAGTTAGGTGGAGATGCCGCGTTTTTATTTTTTTTAAATCACTTAGTTACAGGACGTTTACTTAAGAGTAAGTGACACGAATGCCCAAAGACATCTACTTTGTACTACTGCTCATCACTTGAGACATTAGTTAATAGGTCTCCTAGGCCCGGTAATTTCAACAGCTACGAATACAAATATGAAATTCTTTTAATAGATCAAAGTGTTGCCTTTTCGCCCATTACATATTTTATTAATCTATTCAGTTACAGCCTCACTACCATTTTTATTTCTTGTAAGTATGTAAATGTTTTCCAACATTTATTAATCCTTACTAAAAACTTAACAACAACTATATTCGTTTTATACAAGTACTTCGCATTGGAAATAATTAACGATAATAGTTGTTACACATATCTCGGATAGATGTAAGTATGTCCATTTCGCACATTCTGTAGCCTAAATGGCTAGATGAATAAATGTTTAAGCTGACATTAGATTCGTCTTAATTATGAGAGTGAATTATAAAAGCCTTAAGTCGCGATGTTGTTCTTTGGTATCTATCTATACTTATAATAAAACTGTAACAGGTCCATTTCTGTACATTGAAGATATTTTGAAAATTATATTTGGAGGGCATTCTATAACCGATACTGAGGCAGAAAATGTATTTTTTTTAATTTTTGTCTGTCTGTCTGTCTGTCTGTCTGTCTGTCTGTCTGTCTGTATCACGGCTGAGCATCACGCCGAAACTACTGAATGGATTCAAATGAAACTTGGCATGATTTGAGATTTTACTACGAGGTAGGACATAGGATACTTTTTATCCCGTAATCTAGCACGGTTCTTTTGGGAGAGGGGATTAAAGTCAAAACGGGTACTTGGTTATACGCTTGGTCCTATTTTATCAATTTTTCTTTATAATATAATAAATATTAGTAAGGGAACACTCATAGAGAGTTGTTATCAAGGTTTTGTAATCGATCGGGTTAAGCAACGTTAGGTAAGGTCATTAAATAGATGGGTGACCGTTTAACGCCATTTGAACTAAACGGGTCCGTGCTTCGGAGAGCAAGTAAAAAGTGGGTCCCAGTTTTTAACCGACTATAAAAAATGAGGTTATGTATTCGATGCGAATGTCTGTTATTAAAAGTTTAGTTAACGTAAAAATAGCGCAGGCGGAGCTGCGTGGGTCAGCTAGTCAACAATAAGTAGGCTTTATGAGATGACTTAATTTATAGTTATAGTAGTGGCCCGTGCGATTTAACTGTGCACCTGGCGCTGTGATGTCGCCTACCAGCAAGGTGCACATTTAATTCGGGCGAGTTGTAGAATATTGACAATATTATTGTAGGTGTGCGGGCTACCATAGGCAATGATATTATTTTTCTTATAATATCATAGGTTTAGGTATTACATGGTTAACTTGAACTGATAACCTTTTACAGGAAGTTGATACTGAACAACGCTGGTTTAACCACTTCTAATCGTTTATAATTACTGACTAGTTATATGAAATTTCACAATATATAAAGAAGTTACGCAAAACTATATAAGTATGTACATTCATAAGTAGATCACCCAACACAGTGTCATAACCATGATATTTAGATAAATTACAAAGCGTTCAGAGATAACGAGTTGCTCACATGATTTATTCGCTTAATCCTTGGCTTCTACGAATTTACATGAAGAAACACATAACCTAAGCTAATCACCGTATCCAAATAGCGTGAGGGATTATGTTTTTATTATCTGACACATTAAACATATCTTGTAGGTCATCATTAAATCAGATTTTATGACGTTTAAAGCCTCATATATACAGCATTTTATTACTGAAATACATAATTAGATGAGTCTGAATATTAATTAACAGGAAAACCTGTACCCGTCTGTGTGCTTAAACTACAAATTTCTTAAAAAACCAGTCTGAAAATTTGTCATTGACTCACTGTTCTTATTTTACCACCCTTCACTACTGTTCACACAACGTGAAAAATTATTGCAGATCCAAACAACTTTTATAGTGATAGTGAATAGTGATAGGATTTGGATAAATAATAATGTCCTCCTGGCCGATACGACCACAGCGGCCAATCGTTCACAAGATCAACCATGTACGCAGGAGATATTATAGTGCACAAGCGATTGCATAGACACAATGGCACTCTCTCTTCCTTTATACCTCTCATAATCGGAAGACCGACACGTCTGGGGACTTTTTACATGCTTTTTACATCCGACGCATGGATCATCTTACTTTATAATCAGGTGATCGGCCTGCATTGTCCTAGCCAGTAAGGATCAACTACACAATTTTGTAGCCGCTCGCAGGATTCGAAACCGCGACCTCCGGATTACAAAGCAAGTGATTTCCCACTGCGCCACGGAGACTTTGTAGGATTTGGATATATCATGTATCTAAAATACCACCCCTGACCATCACCCTGAGACGGACCAATGGAAAAAAAACTACTTTTCCCTCCAAGGTGGGATAGCTAGGTGGATAAGTGGAATAGCTGATTCTACCACCATGGGAGGGAATAGTGGACAAGAAAATCCACGTTTCCCTCCTAGGTGGGATGGTTGAGTGTGATAATAATAATAATATCTTGGAACAATCCACACACCGTCATCCGATCCCAAACCAGGCAGAGCCTGTACTATGGAAATCAGACAACTGATATTAATACTTATATATATATTTTTTTGTAAATACATACTTAAATAGATAAATAACACCCAGACACTTGGTGCGAATGGAACCCACGACCCATCGGTTAGCAGCCAGGGTGTCTAACCACTAGACCAACGGGCCCGTCAATAAGAGAAATAGACGCTAAAATATTGGTCAATAACTGAATTTATAGCAAGTAAGTATAGAACAAATCAATCAGCACCAACAAAACTATTCAAGCTGATTAGTCCGGTAACATTCCAACGTATCGTGTAGCAATCGCCACCACGATTTAGAATTCAGAGCGGTATGAGCAATCCATTAACACGGCCCCGCTACAGTGCCGTAATTAGTGTCATTTGCACTCTTTTTGGACGGGATAAACACAGGAGGGCATATTGTCGAACGCACAAATTGGAAACAAATGGTCTCTACGCATCCAAGTGCTAAGTTAATTTGTTCGGCTTTCGCTAACGTGTGAGCAATCAGCTCCGGGCACCGCACAGAGTTTTTATTATTGCTTCACGTACATTTCATTTGGTTCTATCGGTTTACCGTTACGATCAGTGGGTTTTCAAATTAGACTATATACAGTTGCAGCCAATTTTGAATGCCAATAAGAGAGATTAAGTAAGTATTATATATATAGAAGGGTAGAGTCAACTAAAGACTTATTGATAACTATGGATTGAATTGCTTGAGCGTCTCCGTGCTTCGTAGGGTACTTGAAAACTTGATCCCAGTTGTTGTCACATAGACAACAGGCGTATAGCCACACTGAGCAATTAACACCAGGTTATATACTTAACCTTACGACAAGAAAAATCGTTACTTTCTGTAATATTAAATTAAGAGAACAGTAGCTTAAATAAAATAGGGCGGGTGGTGTTAAAAGTAATAACCTACATTCTCGTACCTCCTAGAGTCTTATAAAACTTAACCTTCTTTACAGAGACGTTCCAAGACCGATTAAGATTCTATAAAATATTTTCATTCAAAGCAAAATGTCAAACATCGAAAAAAAAATCTCATTTATATTCCGTCCTTATTTAATCTCTAAGATATTACAAATCAGCCTGTATACAGATAACACCCTCACACTCCTATAATTACATAAGTGACGTATTTATGCGATAAAAATAAATCCAATGACGTTGTCAGTCAAAAACAAGTCGTAATCTCGTCGCGATCACCGTCAAAGCATTCCGACGAATAAAAACGCGATAAAACAATAAATCAGTGCCGGTAATCCGCGACTCACGCCGATAATGCACGTACTTGTCGCATTATCGCGTCTCCATATCCGTATCTATCGGCGAGGATAATCCTGGACGTGCTGTATCTATCTATAATACGAGTATTTACACAAATGACACGAATTATTCGACATGAATTATTTTATGTATTCGTGTATATTTCTTGAATGTCACTTGATTTTAATGAGATTTTAACTTTGTCGTTAGCGGTAGGTATGTGAAGTAGCAGTATTAACAGTGAAATATAGCAGCATTATTTATTGGTATATAATTCGTTAGGATTAATCATTAATCATGTCATGACATATTGTTTCTGTTCTTGATTTATCCGAAACACTATCGCATTTAATATCTTTACAATTTTCGGATTGGATAGATACGCTACTGAATATGTCTGCAATGACATGTCAGTTACTTAATAAGTGTATAATATTAGGGTATCACTGTGACTATGACATAAAATAATACTTGATATTATTTATCGATATTAGGTGATTTTTACATACCCACAAAGCAGTGCTACCTAATACGGGAGGGCGTGATAGATAACTTAATAATTATTATTAGGAACTGATTATATTACTTGCACGGATATATTCAACGATCATAAAGATTATTTATAGAATTTTTAAACTGATTATCAGGGAAACGATAACACCACTTCAAGAAATATTTCCGATAAAGAATAAACCTGTCAGTTATAGGCACGGACGATTTGCCGCCATGATTATCGCTAATTAATACTCGAGCAGTGAACGATATAATTCGAATAACCCAGTTAAACCACTCGTCGACAAATAGAGATATATCTTACTAAGTATCGGAGACAACCGTGCCGATTGTTTTCAACAATGTCTGTCTGTGTCGTACGTTATACAATACTGCACTTTAATAAGGCGCCGACTATAAAAGGACTTTGGAAACGAATTTATATGAAACAAAAAAGCTATCAATGGCACCGCGATGGTTCACGGAGCACATTAGATATTGTTGACAAAACTTCCTCCTCAATTAATATGCATCGGCAGGTAATATTGTGTACGTGCCTGTGCGCCGCCGGGCGCGTACGTCGGACATTTTCGCATGCGCGACGCATCCATGCAAAATTTAGGCGGGATGCGTTTGTTAACGTAATAAGCGGTCAGTAAAAGTAGTCATACTTTCCACCATGCTCTTTGTCTGCGACGCCCGACATTCGCGGGTTAGACAAGGAAGGCGAGGTTAACTCCAATGCGTTTGGAGAGCGCATAACGCATTCGGTAAAAGCGGGCCTTGACGACCGCCGGCGCACATTCCCATGCAAGGTATGCCCGCAGGAGCTATGTCGGCAATTTAAATATTACGGCTACTAAAAAACGTGAGATGTTGGCGGCAAGAAGCCCGTGTGGGCCTCGGACTCGACGAAACTCGGATACACTGAATCCGACATAAAAAAATAAATAAGACGGTGACATTTTTTCGTAATTGAATTGTAGCTTTTTGCGACGCGCCCTCGAGAGAATGTAATTATTAATATGCGCTTTTCAGAACATCTGACTTTAATATGGACGTATAATATCAACGGAGAAATTCGCGTCGTCTCATAAAGCGCATACATGTTCAGATTATGGGCTATAAAAATTCTCGATGTTTTGTGTCAAAGTGATATTGTGTAGTCATGTTATCGCGAAGTTGGAGCGCGGCGGGCGGTAGCGATTCCCATGTCGGCACCGAAAAAAATATTCAAATTGATTCACGCGCGCGCCTCCGTCCGAATTTTGCAGTAGGTACGTTTGATGCGCCCGCACCGATTCCGGCAAATCCGTCGCGTCGGAAGTGCGTGGCGCGCGCCGCCCTGCCGCCGCTGTCGATGATGTGTCGATATGCTCACATGGAGTCGTTGACCTCGATCAGGACCTTCGATAATGGACATCAGATAAACCGCCACTGGTTAGATTAATAAGCTGAAACGCATATTTGTTATTTTACACGCACCGTTGAAACGATCCGAACACATTTTATACATCCCAGTATATATTTTTCAGACACAAAATAGGTACTGCACTTCCCTAAAGTGGAGTCATCGATGTGCAAATTATCGACGTTACGTATTCCCCTCACTAATCCGAGTGATACGTATACGGTCACACAATGCACTTATTATTCGGCAGTTCTGTTTCTAAGTAAACTGCATACGGTTGTATACCGTTTTAGAATGACGTGTGCGTCTGCCCTTCGATGACTTCAAGAAATTGAAAAAAAAATCAGCATAGAAACAATAGCTGTTTTATATACCTATTTTTAATTAAGATTATAAATAAAGGATTTAGAAGGCCAACTTGATAGTAAAAATCAATTTTATAAGCACGTGAATTATACCTATTAATTAACATTAAGTTCGGTTCGTAAGTGGACTGGAAATAAATCTAATCTGCATGCTTATAATATAACCACTCGGGACTCGAAACGAAGATTATTTTAATCACCGTTTTCAAATGAATCATGTTATTATCAAACTGTTACAGAGATGTATGCTTTTATAACAAATTATTGATATTTAAATGGGTCCTGTTAGAGAAATATTAAAAACGTTAGCGACCGAATACATTCATTCATATAAATAAAATTCATACCTATCTATTTATTTTTAGCAACGTCAAACTTTTGGGGAATATATTATTTATGCTTGTCTGTAACTATTACGTTAAGAAACTACTAAACCAATTTTCATTTAATCTGGTTAATTAAATGCTAGTAGGTACATATTTCGGAAATGGTAAGTAATAGAGAACGAATTCTCTGAGTTTTGATCGGTTTTAAATCAGTACTGCCAGTACTGATTTAAAACTATGATCTAACCATTAAGTTATTGGTTCTAACAACTGATACTGATAGAAATATAAGAAATAAGGAAGATCTTATAATAATTTATAACAAGCACGGATAATTACGTATTATTAAAACATCATCACATCATGTCAAACCCTCCCTAAACACTAGTGTTGCGCGCACTCACTAGATGGAGACCGTAAAATCGATACTTTTGGATGTAAGTGACATTATAGATTATAGGAATTTCTGATAATGGTATTTTTTTCTTTATTTGGTTACTTCTTCCTACATAAACTTTTTTTCTATATTGTTCTGGCGTCGTGTATATTAACAATGTTAAAGTTTGATGCTTGCTTAGAGTTCCGACGCTTTCCACATTTTCTTTTTCTTTTATAAAATTATGGCTTCCATCAATTATCGACGGATTTCGCCAGTATCAAGTAGTTTATTAGTAGTTACAAAATTAATTGAAGTATCAAGACAAGAATTTGTGTTCGCGGTCGCTACCACCAAGATGGCAGCCGCGAACCAAACTCTACTTAATACTTCTTAAAATACAAGTCGAATATATGTCTACATTATTTTTTTAATACATTCGAAGGAAGGACAAGACTATAGCGACACTATCGCCTAAAAAACACACTTAGGGTGGATCCTACAATTACATTGCACTGATGCTAGCAATGGGCAATGCCTTTACTCTAAATTACTATAAGTAACTGTTTTTCTATTGATACACAGAAATGTTTACATACGGTTATTTTGTGGCAGAATGTCGGACTTTGCAATGGTACCTGCCTGGCCGGACTCTTTCAGGAGAACCTACCATCTAGGTAGGCATTCAAAATTAATGAAGGCGTAATATTTTTCTAATTCTTCTTTTTTTATTGAATTGATAGATTTTATGAGCTTTTTTCACTATTTAAAAGCCGTAGTCCTGAGCA
Organism: Furcula furcula; assembly: GCA_911728495.1. Classification (NCBI taxonomy): domain Eukaryota; kingdom Metazoa; phylum Arthropoda; class Insecta; order Lepidoptera; family Notodontidae; genus Furcula; species Furcula furcula. The sequence goes on along the minus strand of OU452244.1, from coordinate 9,756,230 downwards.
AAAAGCTTCTTTTTCATTTATAGCAATCAAACATATTTCCTGCAAGTGAGGTAGCCTGTACCTGTCTTTTACGACTCGCAAACAATGCATAAGAAATCCGTCCGCAGGCAATCGCCGGCCATTGTTTATCCCATTACGTCAGTTAAGGCCTCATAAACAATATTGTTACAGGATCAACAGTTTAACGGTAATATCACAAGGTTAACGTTTCTAAAGGTATCTACCTGAGTTGAATGACGGTGTCTTTTTTAATTGTGAGCACGCCGTGCTTTAAAAGAAACGCTTAAAGTAATAAAGTAGTAAATTAGGGCTAAGTTGTGTTGGCTTTACAGAGTATCTAAATCTCTAAATATTTATTTCAAATCCTTTTAAAGTATATTGGCGGCAAAAGTTAACTTTTTTTGTGACCATAGACAGAAGAGAAAAGGGTATTCCAAGTTTAAAAAATACTTTCAACGGGCGACGTCAGACAGAATGCTATATATAAGCTGTAATGTATCTGATATGCATAAATAAAAAATCTAGATGCAGTTTTCGCGCTCAAAATCGTTTCCGAAATTTTGTACTGTACGGAAAAGAATGTGGCACGCATATACATAAATGAAATAGGTATTTATCTGACATGCAGTTATCAGATTGGCATTCAAATATCCTTATTATGACATCGTATATCTGACTCGGACATTTTTTTTAATGAATTCGGAAACCTATATACGTGAAAATTCAACTGAAGTGTTCGAAATTCGATGCCGTTATCTCTTTAGTAAAATGAAGTCCCCAAACTCTATACCTACTTCCCAAAAGTTTAAGACTTCTTAATCTAGCATTAAATATTACAAATGCCGTTTTATAATGCTAATCATAGCATACAATAATTGCAACAGATTACAAGCCACAATTAACCAATACCCACTCATTTCTGTATAAAAATAGTTAAGTTCAAAGCTATAATAGTACCTATGTATTACAAAACCTATCTCGCGCGTGCGTTTACATCTCCTCGTCTGGAAGCTGCCACAAAACAGAGATTAGAGTTCGTTCACACAGGATTTTATTCCTCTGCATCGGTATCGATGCGTGAGCGCATATCAATGCACTCTTACTCATTTGTTGTTATAATTGTAAAAGGGATGGCGGACGAGATAAGTGGGTCGATGACATTTGGCTCCGGCCACCGATTATTACGATTATGCACTTTGTGCGTTGAACTTTACTACGAGCTTTGATATAACTGCTTCGATACGCGGCCACTGGCTGCTGGATGCTGTGATTTGAACGGTATCGTTGTAACAAAGCACGCGATAAGCTTGCACACACTGTGACTCATAAATTCATAATGTTCAAGTTGTTTCTCTAATGTTCAAGTTCTGTGACTTAAATTAAACATTAAACTATAGCATAGACAAAATTAAAGCGTCACTTTTTAATATTTTATATTTGGAGCAATGTTTTTTCTGTAAAAATTTTAAATTTAGAATGTTATTTCCCATGTTCTTAGAGTTGATGGCTACTTATAAGAATAAAAAATGCCGAAGTCTAGTTTTATGGAAACTTTGGATGAGTCCAGTAATTGATTAAGAAAGGATTTGTCCCAAACACACACAAGGCATGGCTCTTAAGATTATTTTTAACCATTAGGTATTATAAATAGATATTTCCAACATAGACCATAGATATTTATAATGGATTTATTTGAGCAGTATAATGTCCTCATATCAATACATTCAAATTTTATTACAACGAAACATAATCTCCGAATGAACTAACATGTTACTGACACGGCATCATAAATAAATGGCGTCTTATCTGGCGAACGTTACAATTGTAACAAAACATCTATATTACGTTGTATATACACATAATATATAAATTCCCATGTAGGGCCGATAGGAGCCGAATCTATCTGTGCGATAGTGACCACTATTACCGCTATCGCTTCCGTGGCGGCAGAGATAACTGGCCGATCGTAGGACGACCAGTAATCTATTGTTCACTCTAAACCACAAATAGGGATATTTGTACGCAGTAGGCTGAATGCCTCGATTCCGAGACTTTTCCCAGACGCTGCGGACTGCAATTCAAATGTCGAACGTGCGAAGTGAGAATCATTTGAAGAGCGGGATTGGGGCTATAAACTTGCTGTTAATGGAATGCAGGTTTCGCGGCTGCACTGTGTTACAAGATACGCATACAATGATTCCGAGGTATAAGAAATGAAAACATACCTACATTCGATTTTTAAATTAAACCGTAAGATCATTGGAAATAAAACAAAATCGGTTCTAAATTTGAAATCGAAATTTGAAATCTCTTAAAAATACCTATAATTAATTACTAACAAAGACAACGATTTATAACCTACATAAAATAACTATAGGAATCTACTTAATAATAAAAGCGTGTTAAAAATAATTCAAAATTGGAAACAAAAAAGCACTCTAATTACGATTCATTTGATTACAATTGATCTCAAACGGAGGTGTGTGAAATTAAAATTACGAATTCGAATGCGCGTCCAATATTTGTGTTCATTTATAGTAAAAAAAGCTCGTAAACTATCAACTAAACTCATGTGTCTAACAAGTTAGTGCGCCTTCGTGCGGTGCATAGTAATTGCACCTAATGCGAGCGATGCAAGTGTTGAATGAGAAGCGAACGAGGGACTTTGTATTTATCTATTGATATATAGATAAAGAAACAAATCAATAAAAAAAAATCCATGACATTTTGCAAAAGTACCTACGTAAAGACGTCCCAAGACAAGTCGTCTTCGACCAAGCGTAGGGGTTATGGTTAGCTCCTCCCAAGGTAGAGGCCTGATGTACAGCAGAGGACGTGCTCCGGCCAATGATGACGATAGAAAACCACTTGAGTATGTAGTACGTCTTTACGTACTACATACTCAGGTGGTTTTCTAAATGTGTGTTAAGTATTTTTTTATTTGAATACTACACGTTGATCTCCTCTCGTTAGGTGTCGTAAGAGGCGACTAAGCGAGAACAGGAAGACGGGCAGCAGCGTCTGTCTTTTGTATTTATCTTCCACGTACACTGCGATTCCCAAGCCACCTGCCAAGCGTGGGGATTATGGCAACCCCTCCCTTCTAAGGGGGAGGCCTTTCTTCAGCAGTGGACGTCTTTCGGATGCTAATGATGACTACAAGTTGAAACGAAACTACTTTTAGATTTTATATCAAACAGTGTTAAAGTGAAAAAAAACGTGATTCAATAGCGTAAAAGGAGTTTCATTTCAAAATGTGTGTATGTTCCTAAAGAGCGGTATGTAAGAGTTGGTTTAACGCAAGGTTTAATGAATGCAAAATAAATTCTAGATTAGGAAGATAATCATTTCAATCTGGTAATTAAACACCACTGGCCGGTTTACCTAAATTCTACACAGTTCCAAATATAAATATCAAAAAAGCTTAAAAAAATACCGCTTGGAATTTAAAAATAATCTCCCGCCTAAAGCTTACCACATAGCCCGAATTAATTTAGCATAAATAGTAACATTCGTTCATCTATACGTTTCACCGCCGTGTCATTGCCTAATTATGCACTTTGGGTATGACAGATATGTAAAATGCCGATATGAATTAGATATAGGACACTGATCACAATTCTATACAAGTACACTCGTCACTAGAATTACTTGAGGAGTAATAGACGTAATCATGAATCATCAACAGTTTTCTTTTGTTGTACTATTTATACTTTACGGTTTCTCTATATAGTATTTATTAAGAATTCAAGACGTTGTCGAATTGATAGATTATTTTAATTAAATGAAAAACCGCTAACGTTAATTACCATACAAAGGATGCAGTTTCGGATGGAGCGAGACGTGATGCTATAAATCAAACAAAGGAATTGTACGATGAACAAGTAATTACATAAGTCTTTTGAACACAATTTTCACTAGATACAGTGTCCTTTACACCGGCCACAGTAAAGTTTACACATTGCTGCTTGCCGGCAGAATATCTAATACTGCAATGGTAGTTGGGTTTGGTGGCTTTAGTAGCCTTCGGAGTCGCTGGACGTTCGGGGTGTGGGCCCTTTGAACGTCCATTAAGTACCTCCCCGTGAGTACCGTGACTGTTTCCCGGGGGGCTAGAATGCGCCCCCCGGTGGCGGGCTCAAAGGCAAGGCACTGAGGGGCCCCTGGTGCAGATCCCACCGGAAAGCCCTGGGGTCCCCCCTCTCATATGCCGATGTGACAGCCGCGGGGGTTTTAGTGGGTAATCGAGCCCCACAGCTCCCGGGGATCTTTGGAAAATTTCCCCCGCGTCAAAAAAAAAAAGGTACCTAACTAGATGGTCCATAAAGGATTACATCCAGCAATTTATCCAAGGAATTTTGTACACAAGAGATAGAGAGTGTGAAAGGTAAATGAAATAAAGCAAGGTTTTTTTTTCAAAATATATCATTAAGTGGCCAGAACTTTTACCTTAACCTTAAAATTCCTTGCTCTATATTAATTTACGAGTTCTTTCTAATGGAATATAGATTATACACACAATTGTAAGAATAAATATATAATCATCCACATTTTAAAGCATTTTTAAATATAGAATTGAAAAGTCATGACAAGTAAATCGTTTATACGTAGGACAATTTTAGTTATCGTCCCAAACAAGATTTTACGCAACGATTGCACAACATATTCAAATGTGCTTACCACATATCGTTTAAAAAAAGCCATGTATATAGCGATATACACCGCAAAAGGAACATAACAAATGTTAATATTTATTGTTCACATAAGCATCCACCTTGAAGTAAGAATTAATCCTGACATTTGAATAAAAGCGTCGTAAATCACGCCGATTGATTCCTACGTTAGGCAATTGCTAAATTGGTGGTGATGAAAGATAGTGTAAGCCTGGGGTTACGGTGTCAATTGTGGACGTGACATGACTTAGCCATAACCGACACACGCCCCACTAAAACGTACATTAATCAGTAGCACAGATTCTAAATATAGCCACTTATGCTATCGCCAATCCGAGCTGTTGATGTCAGCGTGCAGTGTTAAGGAATTTTGCCCCAGAAAGGATCAGATCTGTGAAGTTATTTTGAAAGCAAAATTGTTCTATATTTGAAGTTCCGTTGGGTGTCCGGATGAGGGGACTAAGGGAAAACAAGAAGACGGGCAGCAGCGTCATTCTATTGGATTACCAACCACCTATGTATACTGCGATCCCCAAGACGCCTGCAGAGCGTGGGAATTATGGCAACCCCTTCCTTATAACGGGAAGCCTTAGTTCAGCAGTGAAAGTCTTTCGCAACTTAGTGACAATGCAAGGAGAGAACGTCCTCGTTATGGTAGGCGACGCCGACCAATGGACCGCTGCACTACCGCTCGTGACCCGAGAAATTGAGTATTTAGATTATTTAGTCCCGATAAGAATATAAATACACTCGCTAAGGGAGGAAATGCCCATTTAAGTGATATTGAGCAACCTCTGCTAATATAGTTGATGATTACTTACTTTCAAATCACGTTTAGAATGTTAGATAATGTTACAGAATAAAGCGAGGAAGAATATATCCTTTAACATGTCACACTTCTGAATTTTCTTCCGACATTTACAGATTTCTACACGTAACATAGTATGTTAACTTCTCCGTACAGTGTCTGTACGGACAAGTGTCAAAGGATAAGAAAAATCCTAAAGCTCATTATAAATAAATAAAATTCAGTAATATAGCAACTCTAACGCAGTCCGTTTATGGTCATAAATGTTGCCTTGATTCTAAATATTTATTCTTAAAAAAAACTACAAAGCAATAGCGGCTTCGTACAAAGCATCAATTCGGAATTGTGTAATTTCAAAGTGTGGATATGCCACATAGAAAAAAAACTCGTTTTAATCCTATATATCTCCTATTAACTAGACGGCACACTCATAGTAAATTTGTCTTTTAATACTACAATGTTTTTGTCAGCTTACAATATATCACCGGCTGACATTTGAAACGGATAATCTGTATAAATATTCAAATTACCTAATTAATGTGCATAAACACCTAAATGTTTTGGCTTAACAATTTTTCATAATAAAAAATTACGTCGTTTATAAATACAAAACAGTATACATGGGTGTGGATATGAGTTTTATACACGCACAATAACTAGAAAGTTTTGACTAATGAGGATTCCACGTCTTAAAGACGTGCCGACGCCCGCCGCTAGCTTTTTGAAATCGGCGGATATTTATAAGCGCAAATCTTTTACACATTTTTTATTCGAAATATATTTATTTTAATTAAAAAAAAATAACATGTTTTGTATCGTTTTATAAGTTGTAGCAAAAAAAGAACAATAGTCATATTTGATTAAAATATAGGGTGAAAAAGTAATATGTAGGTAATTTAAAATTAGATTAACACCTGTTAAAAATATTTTTAAATTATTTTATACCTAGCATTAGTACGTTATAGTGCAAATACTGTAAGTATGAACTTTGCAGAACATTCATAGGTATTAAACTAGACAAAGAAATCTAATATAATATATATATTAACATATTTCATTTGATTGGTGTATTCTTTATTTTTTTACTATATGTACTTTCCCTTTAATATAGGAATTGCTAATAGTTATTATTAGTATAGTTACTATTAGTTTAATCTTTTATCGAATTAATTAAATTAGGGTTTTCAACACTAGTCTAAGTATGTCTTTAACATGTATAGTCATCGATATAATATATAAACTAGATAAACATTAACGAACAAAATTACATCTAAAATGTGGTCGCGGAGGTTGCAAACTTATCTGTGCTGGTGGCGGAAACGTGAACTAACGATTTTATAATGATTATAATGACTTGTAGTTTGACAGTTTCATATAGACAGTAGCGACACTCCTATCGGCAAAAATGAATTTGTCAGGATGTGGCTTGTAAAGAAATAGCGACACAAGGGCGCTATTTCTCGCTACCACTTTTTGAACCGTACAACAAATCTAGTTTATATATTATATCGATGTGTATAGTAAATAATATTTTTATAACAAATATTCCTCACGATGTTTCCCTTCACCGAAAGCTAGAAACAGTCGTATAAATACTATTCGCTCATGTATTCTTTTAAATTATTAACTATATTACAGTTACTACCAATTAGTTTTTACACAAACTCCATCGTTGTCTAAATTAGAACATCTAAATCATTTTCTCTTTAATAATACCAGCAGCGCATCAAATAGCCATGGTGGTGTAATAAAAACGCATTACATTTTTATAATTAGTCCGGTCCTTTAAAATGACGCCGAATAAACTCATATTTTGCAAGTATGGTGGTATCATGCAAAAATCGCCGTTAGCCATTAAATGTATTGGTATGCAGTGAAAATTTGTATTAATTTATTTATGTTCACCTTATATTATTGTCCACCGGGTGTTTAGCAGCGTGTGTCGCCCGCCAGATCCATGGTAATTTGCGCACAGGGCAGGATTAGCCAGAGTTTCAATCTTATAATGGTAGATTAATAATATACTAAAATTATCAAAACTATGTAGTCTACAATGGCAATCAAACAGCTGATATATTATGATCATTAAAATTAATTACCAATAAGATAGAAGACAAAATAGACATAAGTTATATACAAATATTTATCCAGAATGGAAATGAAACTCATGAACTTTTGGGGAGTAAGTTTTACCTATTTGCTACTCTTGATTGCTATGATTTTAACTTACTGCAGAATATCATTTTAGTTGTAATTACTATAAATAATTACAATATTAAAATTTATAAATATTTGTAAGTACTTTTTAATTTAAAATTTTTATATTTCGCAATCTATTATCAAATTCTCATTTCTATTAATAGGTAATAGGAAAGTAAACAATTTTTGAAAAAATAAAAACCGACTTTAAAGTAAATTATCTAAAAAGCATAAAATAACGAAAATATATTGAAGTCGGTGTCAGCTCGTGCTAGTCTTAGTTGACATGATGTGCTAGCACCGACTTCAATATATTTTCGTTATTTTATGCTTTTTAGATAATTTACTTTGAAGTCGGTTTTTATTTTTTCAAAAATTGTTTATTTAACACTTTTTAGTGACTTTTATTTTAGCAATATAGGTATCAGCACTATCACGCAACTCGAACGTCTACTTTGCAGTAACTTACTGAAAACATAAAAAGTTTATATCTCTTAAATTACTGGACCGATTTTGATGAAACTTGTACTCTACCCTAAGTTGAAAAATACTCTAACCATTGCAAAAAGAATTTTCGAAATACGGACCTTTAGTTTCTAAGAAATCCGTGGACAAACCTACATACATACATACATACATACATACATACATAAATACACTCATAAAATTTGGGAAATTTGTTTAGAAGCCCACATAGACTAACATATATTAATATTACGCATTTTTATTAATATTACATACATACGCGTCGAATAGAGAACCTTCTTTTTGAAGCCGGTTAAAAATAAATAATTGTAAGGCATCATTCGACATGTGAAATGTCGAATGTAATTTGCTTTAATTACCTACCAAAATGTAAAATTCTCAGTGACACTTGTAAAATACCGATACAACACAACATCGTACCTGAATAAAAAGGAAATACAACAGCGTCGTAATCCGTCCCCTAACAGGCGCACACAGGGGCATCTACAAACATGTAAAAAGCTCAAGTGTGTGAGGGTGCGTGCCCCGTACGCACTAGCATGTGGGTAGGGTAATGATAGCGGGCTTCCGTCGCGTCACACCTGAGGGAACCTAACCGACATCGGTTCGTAGATACCTAACCCCGACGATCACCCTTAATTCTATACGCACTATGCCATAATTCTGTGACACGACCGTGGAAGTTTTAAGAGCGGAGGAAATAATAAAATTATATTAATTTTAACTGACTATTATTATCATATTTATTGCGGGTTAAAGTGGTTTTAAAGTAAGAAAAGGTGAACTGATTTAAAATTAAGTTGAATTGATATTTAATGACCAGCAAATGAACTGCATTCTTGCTCATTGTAGTTTAGTCTAAATTTTCCGCTAATTGCATACAGAGCGTGGTAAAAGAAGTATACATTGACAATTTAAAAAGCCTTATAGAAGAAGACAACATCAAAATAAACAGTTGAATAGAAATATAATAGATTGTGATCAATCATAGCTCAAGAATCATCATCACAAGAGAGGTGACAAAACAAAGCTGGCGGGAAATAATAAACTCAAACTCAAAAATCTTTATTTCAAATAGGCTTAACGCTAGCACTTTTGAATGGTCATTTTTTTTTTAAAGCTACCACCGGATCACAACGCTGCCTCAACTGAGAAGATCCGGCAAGAAACTCAGCGGGCTTGTCAATTTTTCACTTTTTTTTAAACATTGTTTTGTTACAATTGAATCGACATTAGCGATAGTGTGTCCTGCCGTTCGAAACATAAAGCAAGGGAGAAAAGAAGAAAACAATAAATTACGACAAAAATTACAACAAACTAAAAGGCCAAAGGGATAGTAGTCGGACCAGTCCCCCCAAGCAGTACCCGCGCACGAGTTGACTCGAGCAGCAGCCATCACTCCCCTCAACCATATTAGAGTGAAGGGGGTGACATACAATCTTACCAATTAAAAACTATACCTCAGTAAGTATTTTTATATATGTTCAAAGCTAGCCACACAATTGGTATCAGTGGCAGGTGGATATAACTAACAGTCACATACAAAATATACCTTTTATATATATAGTCATTTCAGTAATGCATTAACATAATGATAAATATACTAAAATTCAAATCAATATTACAAATGGTGACATAAATAATGTTGATAGCTTCTAAACCAGTAGCGCAATACCTGTTAATTGCATCATTATCTAATCTAATCAACATTGTTTTTTGTGTACCACTATGCACAATCAAAGCAGGAATAACTGGAAATTATGCGGGATTTATAACATTATGGTACATTTTGTTTTATTATTTATTAATTTACAGTGAAATGCCATTTAGTAAAAAAATTGACGTATAATTAGAAATTAGTCAGATATTTTTAATTTTAAAGTTACTGTTACTTAAAATTTAACACAAACAGCAATACAAGGTCGCATTTTAAACTGTAGATTCTGCTAGTCTCTTAGCAAGTTAAAAAAAGAACCTTATTTTTTTAATCTGCTTAAGTTCATAGGTAGGTACTATTTATGCATTTTAGAAGTACGAGTAATAAGTGACCAAACACAGACATGACAGGCTTAGATAAAGACTTCGTTTTATAATATTTATTAAAGAATTTTTATATTTTATTCTGAAATATAATACGCCCATAAAATACCTCACCTTTGTCAACCCTAAAATACTTTAACCCTGAACTCGCAAGCTGTTCGGAAGGGTTACGTTATTTGATTATCCACTCTATATATTTCCTTAAGTGACACGGTGAGCGTATTAAGGCGAACACAAAGACTCTCCAAGTTAAAAGGAAAAAGTTCAATTAATCCTAATTTGCTCGCGGAGATTAAGCTTGCGATAACCAACATTCTGCAGGAACCCTTTACTCCACTTCCCGGCCCTCTATTCACGTTTAAGCCGCTTTAAAAAGCCGTAGACTTCGACAAACAAGGGACTTATAATGCGTAACGGACTTGGGATTGTTCCCGAGAAGTGCAGCAATTTAGATTAGGGTACCATACGATAAATAGGGATCGTTTTAATGATTACAATCTAACATCGATAAATCAACGGAACCGGAGCGATCAATGACCGGTCATCGATACATCGACCACTACAATAGATCAATCGGCTCTACGGTGCTAATTAAATATGCTGTGACATTGCATTTACCCCATCTAAGAAACGATAGTTTTTACCATCACTCTGCAACATGCAAACAACATTGAACATTATTTCCTTCTTAATTAATAAATATATTTGCATAAACAAGCACTGGTTATCCCTACAAGGACTATCATTATAATAATTGTATTTTAAAACTGCAAAAAAGAGTGTAACGGTCAGCCCTGCAGTTAACCAACGCGTTGGCCGATAAATCTACAAACGTATCGGACGACTGTGATGCGTTTTCCAACTACCCACAACTTATAATCGAGGCGCTGTTTTCACAGTAGGCAGCCAGACTTTGATTGCGACGCGTTCGATGAGAACGTTTTGCGCAGATTGTCGGCGGATAGATGGCTACTGGGCGGCGAATTAATTACTTAATATCAACGATGCGTGCGTATACAAATTCTAACGTAACTGGCTGTAATTATATTTTTTCCGTTTATATTGCTCGATTTTTTGAAGGCTTTATCTATCGTGAGCGTTCATGGATCGTGACGCTACTTATACTTTCGCATGAAACAACATTAACGTCTTGAACGAGGCAGATCAAAATCGTCAGACAATTTTAACTGCCTACATTTATAACATTACAACAATTGCGTGCGGTCAAAAACTTCGTTATTATATTCCATTCGTATCCGCAACTTCCTCCGCCGAAACAATTATAACGTTCGAAAAAAATATCGTTTGAACGTGTGCGTGGAACCACCAGCTCCCGATAACACATCACGCATGTCTGTTTGTCACAGATGCCATCACAAGCGGTAAATTCATTACCAGAACTAATCTGCATAGTTTACACTGATACTGGTGTTTAATTGCAGAATAAAAATACTGTTTACGACCAACCGTAAATTGCGAAAAAAAAAACAACGGGAAACAGTTGCATACATAACGTATCTGCTGTATTAATATTTATTTGCATAGACAATGGATTACTAATACTAATATAAGCGTTGTAAATGTGTGCACGGTGTATGTATGTATGAGTGTTGTATGTGTGATTTTTACGGGAGTGTTCGTGTGTCTGTGAGTTAGCCCGTGTGTGTGTTTCCGTCATTTCCCTGCGCAGGAGTCGTCGATCGCGATGATTGCCCACGCGTTTCGCATCACTCACCCTCACCGGCCCACAGTAGGGCTAACTCGTTCACATACAATTTACATGCGATTTATTATGCAGTGGCTTTTTTGTGACATAAAACCGATAAGCTAATATTCCAGCAAGCGGAACATTTCGAACTAATAACGTTAATAAGATTATGGTGATAAAGATTATAACATTTTTAAATGTTACCTATAATATTAGTCTGCATTCTGACATTATTAACGAAACAATAAATTATTATTAAATAAGCATTGACTGCTTCCAAATTGTAATATTTAAAGTTTTGTTCGCGCAACACAAAGCTGTTTGGTCTTTGTGTTTAATTAAAGGAAAACTACAATTTGATCGCACAACAGCTACTCGAGAACACTCGTCTATTCGATCTGCGGGAATAATTGGGACACAAAAAACCGCGGAGCAGCCTACCCGCAAGTTAGGAACACATGGCATGGGCGTGGCGCCGCGCACCGCTGCACCCTCCCCATTGTTTATCCCACGATTAAAACCACTTCATACTAACTCGCACTCGAAAATTAAACTCTAGTGCCATAGAACCGCCTTTGTTTTAAGCACAATAGGTACTCTGTATCCGCAGCGAAAACCGCGAACTTGCACCATTAGTTATAGCCACAGGTATGCCTACAATGAGAGCCATAAAACGCTAATTGCAAAATAATGATCGGATAATTGATTGGCATTTTCTGCATCGACTTTCTGTCATGTCATGATATCTATCGTTTACTGTGAGACAATTAACTAGTTATTTAATTGATACTCGTATGAAAAGAATCTGATTTAAATAGGTATGTATTTGATAAGTGACAACCCCAGTGCATAAGCGGTACCTACATTTCCAGTCAAATACAGCTAATTTGTCTCGCTAAATATTTAAATTAAAACCAATGAATACAATGACAAGATTATTATTAGACTGCTCTACAATAATTACGGTGATACGTATAATTTTAATGGATTTATATTGTGCTGTGCATTTTGGTAGCAAGGAATCACCTTGCTTTTTAATGTTTTTTACTATGAAAATTGAAACAATAGATTCCAAGGTAGCAAAAGCTGAACAACGAACGGTCTTTTTACTTATAAACACCTCATTAAATTATAAATAAATTTTATTAACAAATAAAATTCAGCCTTTCAAATCATTACTTACTTCTAATAATAATATTTAGATTAACAATCGCTTCGAATTTTACCTTAAGTTCAATGTGACCGTGGTTACTTTTACTAAACATGGATTAAAAAGTGGGGTGTTCAAGCGGTTGTGGCGCGACTCTTCAGGCTGCGCCGGCGCAGGCGACAGCTGACACGACACGGCTCTAGAGCGGACGAGTTTTACGAGTGATACACCAAACATTGTACCTATATTATACTAAGTCATACATTGTAAACACATTTTGGCGAGAATGTAAATATAATAAGCCGCTTCTACTAAAACTATTTTACAATTCAAAAATATATTTGTATCAAAATACGTATATAAGCGTAACAAATATACAGAATATCGATAACGAGCAATGAAAAACACCAGTTTATAAGATATCATGCAGACCATATTCACGCATACTTTATCGTCAATCAATAATTAATATCTGGAGGCTCGTCGGCTCAGACGCTCCCGAATTTCGCCAAGAATGATGAGGAGATCGCGTTCGCGTAATCGAACCGACAAAAAATCAAAAATGAAGCAAATACGAAATACTCCATTACTGGCCGTGCTACAGCCGCCTGTCGAGTCGATTTCATGCAAATAATATTGTTGCGAAAATAAGACGTCATTCTCTATAACACTCTCATCATGCCCAATCTATAGAATCTAGACGGGGCGGTTTTTGTTCGTGTTTGATTTTAGATGAGTATTTCTTATAGATTAGTCTGTCTAGACTTGCATTGTTGTCCGAATGTTTGACGAATGGACAATTTGAACGTATCTCACATCATCATTGTTCAATTCTAGTTAGATAATATGAAAAACTTTTAGATCATCTTTTGGTGATAATAAGGAAAAAAGGAGACCGCGGTCACACAACAACGGTTTTGTGTAATAGAAGCACATGATATTGACGTCCGGAGCGCGGTTGTTTTTCGCAGTTCAAATAACTGAAAATTTTCGTTGAATGCGCCTCCACGGAGTCATTGTCCCATTGCAAGCGCATTGTGTATGCAAGACGCGGCGGCCCGTGGGCCACGTCAGCTATTTGCTCGTGTCCAGAGGGCTAAACCACTCAAGGCTAAGGCGCGGGGGCCAGTTTTTGGCTGTTTTCGACTTGATCCGCCACTTGAACAACTAACTGACGACGGTCCTGTGACTTCACTCACCCGAAATTCCTTATTTAATCCGAATTTTTGTAGCCTTTTTCTTTTTACTTTTAAAATCCACTTCAAAATTTTTGCAGACCTCAATATCGATTTCAAGCTATGGAAATTCTAGTATTACGATATTCATCGCCTGATGGAGTGACTAACAAACAGTTAATGCAGCATTGTTACATGTGTAAATAACATTACATTTACGTGTTATCTGTTGAGTGATTAAGGCATTCTCCACCCTCGCATCACTTAATCTTGAATAGTTTGCGCGGAACCCACAAAGTGTAAGCTCACCCATTATTAATTGCACTCCTCAGGTGCGGAGATTATCCTTATTAGACGACCGCAAACCAATAGCTATGCATTTCCACGCGTCTTTAGAATCACGTTCAAACAGCCTTCCATCGCCCATATAATTCGTATGTCCCAACTCCGCGTTGCCGACAAGACGTTTGTCAACTCACAATCTCATTTGCGTTAATCAAGCAACATAAGTAAATAATAGGTACCTATCTATTGTATTGGAACAACCGTACAATTTCAATTACCTTTGGCGAATAATCGAACGCAATACACCTTTCATTTTGGTGGGATTAAGTAACTTAAGCTTGCATTATAATATTACTGTATTGGATGTTATGAAACTGAAATTAAAAACCGAATTGGGTTTCGACGTGGTGCGCGGGGAGCGCTCCGTAATTGCGTGGACCGGCGTGCGCGCAGATTAACAGAAGCAAGTGCTTTCGATAACGCATGCGCACGAACGCGTGTTATTAAATATATTCCTTTTTCGCCAGAATCTGCATAATGAGGGGGGTAAAAAACGTGTAATCGCTAGAGTGCACGTCGCCTTCTGGAGAAAGGCACGCACTCATTGTCTTTTATTAAGTACGTTAATATTAAATAAACAAAGGTTTTATGGGTAACGATAGTATTTTTACATTTTTTGTAACATGGAAACATCAAATGATTACGGGTGCTTGTTTCTTGTCAATGCATGACATCATTTTCGAAAAGCCCCGCTGAATGAGCATCAACTTTTTGTATGCAAATTTTTAAAGACTCACACGAACCAGTAATATTTACAGAACCTCAGTTCTGAATTAGATACATTAAATAGCGAATCTTCTGTGTTAATTTACTATAGACGGTACTTAAATAAAACTATTATTTCTATGTTTTAAAACTTACAAAGTATTTTTTCGAGGTTATATTTTGACTGCACGATAAGCACCCGCAATCCGACCCTGTTGCGCCGCCAGCTACCGAAATTCCACAACCGTGGGTACGTAGTCAACTCTTTATTCTGTTTCTTCGCAAGAGAACCTGCTATTGTGGTACCAAAAACCAATTTAAGTAATTTGAGGAAACGCTTAAACATAACTCATTTAAGGATTAATGTCACAATGGTTTTATACGACATTTTTCACTAAACAAGGACTCTCGTAGCTCCCGAACGCAACCTAAAGCAATTTCTTAAGGATATGCCTATAATGATCCACTGTCCGTGAGAAGTTTACGTCGTAACGAGATCAGACGCGCGGTAAAAAAGGCTCGCGCGTGTCGTCGTCAGCGGTCCAGCAAGTAGCCAGTAATTTATGGTTAGTTTTTGGCTGCGGCTGCGCAATGCGGCCTCGCAGCTTTTCGCAGCCGCGTCGTCGCCCGCGGCCGCACCCGGTCAAACACCCCGCGTCATTCCGTCAATCTCGACTACTTATCCGTCCGAGCCGATCCCTTAAATTAATCATTTTTTCCTCTCAAAAAAAGTAGTAATAAAGATCCTATCTAACCAGCTCCGGGAGCCGACCCCGCCGCGCGCTCTCTTTCGAAACATCAAAATTGACAAACAAATATCGCAACTGATACTTATTAAGACATGTATTATTGACTATAAACTGGTTCATTGTGCCGCCAAAATTAATCTCGGAGCTTAGCTGCGTCACAAAGGCGGTGTGCCGGCGCGTACGGTGGCTATTATAGACACCACATTATAATTACCTTTTTAAATAGTTTTTTCAGACGGTGTCGATATTAAAACGTCAATGTAAATAACTTGTTAGCCGCAATCTCATTTCTGAGCGATTGGATATTACAATAGTGTACGTGATTTGAGAAAGGTAACGGTGTCGCCGCTTTATCCGCGAGATGGAGCCTATTACCGGCGCGAGCGCAACGCGTGCCGTCTAGCCGACTCGCGTTAAACACCTACACTAGATTTTTGTAAACCACCACAAAAATATCCGATCAATCTTTCACAAGCTGACGCGAACTCAGAATTGAGTAATGTTTATTTCAGATAACATTTACACGGTGCGTCAAAATTTTAGTGAAGTCAAGTTAGGAGATTCTGTTTAAAAAACAGTGCAGTGTCAGATATTCTGCCGCCAAGCAGCAGTGTGTAAGCATTGCTGTGTTCCGGCGTGAAGGGCACTGTAGCTGGTGAAATTACCAGACACAAAGACTTAATATCTAATGTCTTAAGGGTCGGCAACGCGCTAGTGATTCTTCTGGTTTTGCTAACGTCTATAGGCTACGGTGACTGCTTACGATTAGGCGGGCCGTACGCTTGCTTGTCACCTTGGCAGTGTAAAAATAAAATTACATAAAAAAATAGCAGACCAATATTGGAATCGTCTATAAATTCTTCTAAGAGACCATAATATGGCACCATAAAAATTCGGCGGTTATAATTAGGTTTATATCTAGCATTGTGTTGGCCGCGAACGCAAATTGAACGAAATATTTCACCCGACACATCGTACGTGCCTAATTGCACGGATTATTTATCTACTAAAACCTCTCAGTGGTTTTTGTCGTCGGCTTGTGGCACGCGCCCACTTTCTATGTAGCCATCTAGAGACGTAATTGTGCTTATACCCTTTTTTTATTTCGGTTTCGAAACGTCTAAGTCATCATCGGGAATCAGTAACGGTCTACGGAATGTTTTGTGGTGTGCGCCACTGTTGTAGCTACTACTTCTACATGTGTCGGTCGTCAACAAAGCAAAGGGGCTAGATTTGTAACTGTTAGAAGGTTTTTGTGATCTAGTAATGAGACATCGGATCGATCGTCTGATGGGCTACCATTGGTCAGTTGCACTCCTCATCACCTGCTGCATTTAGTGAATTCTATTATCCTACCCTAGTATCCCTAGTAACCCGTGGGCTATCCGGGTAAGATTAGCACTCTTCCATATCTTCCTGTTGAGTATCCGTAAGAGGCGACTAAAGGTAAACAGGAAGACGGAAGCAGTCTTTCTATTGGATTGCCTACCACATCCTGTACAACATAATTCAAGGCATTAGTCTGCTATACATCTAGTTTGAAATAGGCAGTGAAGTAAAAAAAAAATTTGCTACCAAAAACTAAATCCAAATGATTAAGTCATAAATTTTGTTTTTTTTTAACAAACACAACAATATCAAAGTTAAACGTCTGAAAGAAAAATACATAGAGACTCGTATAAAGTTGTTAAAATCAGCAGTAGCTAAACGTTGGCTTGACAACACGCTAACAAGCAAATGATAGAGTCAAGTATACATTAGCACCAAAAATTCAAAGATGATTCCTGTCTTATGATTCCCCACCTTATTCGACATTATTCAAAATAACTTTGGAAATAACCCCACGGAAAAGAATAGAAAAAATAGGTAAAGATATAATAAAAAAAACCATTCGTTTCGATGCCACAGACAGCCAAACATATGCATCAAACTTATAACACCCCCTTCATTTAACATCGAAGGATAAAAATTTTAGAAAAGAAGAGTAGGTAGAAGAAGATTTGGAAAATCTTTAATACGAGTCCCTGTATAACAGTACCTACTCCTTATATAATACAATTTTGGATCCTACACACGGAACATTCATACTTTCAGTGTTCACTCGTACATTTTACTAGTTTTCAATAGATTCTGATAGAGGGATTAGTGCGCAATGTATGAAGAACAAACTAGAAATATGGACGTTGTTGTTAACTATCAAAACCTTAGGGGATAAAAAAATAACAGAAGCGTCGCATCAGAAATTCGAATGACTACTGCTTTACCAACTGAACGATGAAATCTCGCTAATAACTTAATCTGGCTCGAACTAAATGATTACGAGATTACTAAACATTTTTTTCTATCCAAACCATAAAAAAACTTATAGTTACTAGACAATCTTTAGTGAAATATAGTTTTTACGTCGCATTCACTTCAAGCGGTCGACATTATGATAATCACTTTCACCAGTGAACAAACATTTTTACTAAACCACTGATCAGAATCGGATTAAAAAAATCAATCATGGCACCGTCTATTATCGGAGTTCGCCTGAACAGAGCCATAATATGCGATAAAACAATACGTACGTAATAAAGGCAGTTATCGCTCCGTACAATAATCCGCGATAATGGATTAGCTCACTCGATGTATATTTATAAACACCGCTATCGTTTTAATCGGTAAAAGTTGAAATCGAGTTACATTTGATCGATTATTATTGACACGGCTTAATAACGTCGCCGGTGATAAAGGGACGGGCAACCGTGTTTGTTTTATTTTACACTATGTCTACAGATGAACTAATTATGTCACACAATGATTTATACAATGTGATATAGGATAAGCGCACACCGCGCAGTAGTGGGTCCACAATCGATAAATAAGACTGACTAAAAAAAAACATTGAAATCAATCTACTTTTACGGATTTTATCGCGGTTTATTTTAGATTTTACTATCTCGACGTTTCGAATGCTTTGCAGCACCCATGGTCACGGGAGGACTGAGATGTTGAACGTCCTTATGTCACAATTATGCCGGTGTACCCTCAAGTCTTCTTAAGGTGCCCATTGACGATACGTCCATCAATCCAAATGGCGTGAACGTCTTCCAAAATTGTTCCGTGAATGTGAAAAACGTTTGCCAATTTATTGGACGACGTCCAACTTTGGATTTCCAAACGGATTGAAATCCATGCGTCCAATCCAAATGGACGTCGTCCGCGGCCGACTGTCAATGCGAAAAACGTGCGCCACGCCATTTGGAAGACGTCCAAATTGTCCGTGAATGGGCAAAACCGCGTCCATTTTTTTGAAATTTTATTCTCAGTTTATGCTCTGGCGTTGACGGTGGCACATGTGCGGATTATAAGAGCTCTGTGGCTGAGTCTATGAAACGTATAAATAAAATCCCCGGATTGCATTAATGTTATCGCAGGCTTTCTGGAATATGTATTTACAAATAAGCAGTGCCTCTGTACTATTATTTCCTATAATAATAATATTCTAGGACAATCTACACGGTCATCCGATCCCAAACTAGGCAGAGCCTGTACTATGGAAACCAGACAACTGATACTAATACATATATACTTTTTTTTTTTGTAAATACATGCATAAATAGATAAATAACACCCAGACACTTGGCGGGAATCGAACCCACGACCTATCGGGTAGCAGCCAGGGTGTCTAACCACTAGACCAACAGGCCCGTCAAAAAAATATTATTATTATCATCATTAGCAGCCGATATACGTCCACTGCTGAACGAAGGCCTCCCCCTTTGAAGGGAGGGGTTGCCATAATCCCCACGCTTGGCGGGCGGCTTGGGATCGCAGTATAGGTGGAAGATAAATCCAAAATAAAGACGCTGCTGCCCGTCTTCCTGTTCTCGCTTAGTCGCCTCTTACGACACCCAACGACAGGAGATGGGGGGATGCTATTCTTACCCGGCACCCCACGTGTTTTTCATATAGCGTGCGACATTCGAAGTGACTGTGCGTACATCCAAATGGACGTACGTCAATGTGCCTATAATTTGGAGTGCTTCCATTCGGAAGTAGTCCATTTGGAAGCATTCCAAATGGACTTATCGTCAGTGCCTACCTTTAGTTATTATTGATGGTCCGATCTAAGCAGTAAGAGCTTACAGTATCTTGAGGCCGTGCAGTGTTTTGCTTGGTATTGGATTTAATTATATTTATCACAGGATCCCAAGCCGGTGGTAACACCCAACCATCTTCTCTATTGAAATTTGGATATTTTTTGAAATAAACCGTGATAAAATCCGTAAAAGTAGTTTGATTTCAATGTGTAATATTCGCGTAAGTAAAAGACAACATTATATAAAAACATGTCATCGGTTTGTAGAGTCAACGAAATTGGGGATCTATTTCAAAGCAATAAGTGCTGTTACAATTCAATATACTCGTAAACGTAATTTTATTGTTGGTAGCCAGGAACATACGTAGTTATAGTGAATATTATTTATTTGTTTATTCTTTATGTACACAAACAGTATATAAAATCTTCTATAATTCCATCCTCCGTTTTCTTTTTCAAAGTTATGCTTTTTAGGTATTAAAAAGGGCACTCACCCCGTTATGGTAATCACGCATCCTTCAGTTTAATCCTGTTTTAATTTTCTAATTGTTTGACTACTAAAAATATTATCATATTTACTATGGTTCACAGTAATTCAAGATGAAAACAAATAAGAATCGTGTTTAATTAATTTTTGAGAATCGAATTGTACATATAATTTAAAAATTTATAAGCTACTGTCGTTATACGGCTGAAGAGCTCAGACACAAATGGAGCCACAGTATCAAGCAATTTTAAATGACTAATAAATAGATCAAGATTCCACGTTTGAATGTGGATAGGCTGTAGACTAATTTATTTTGCGCAATTCTAACCGCAAAGAAACCAGTTGACCCAATAGGCTTCATACTTAAATTGTTATTCTAGCAAAGCAGTCCATTTATTGCGAGATAATGATTGAACCCGATAGAGAGGTAATATTGTGGTCATTTGGAAAAATCTATCGTGTTCGAATGAGCCGTTACGAAATGTTAACTTTTTAGCAGACTGCCCAAGAAGTTTCTAATAATTAAAATTGTGTATTCTTTTGGTGCGATCTTAGCCTAAACGACGAGGTAGAGCATTGTGATACCGTAAGGTTCGTATTAGCTGAGTGCATTGGATATGTCATTTGAAAAACAAAAACAAATGCACCTGTTTTTTTGTACTGTAACGTAATATCAATAATGTATGTATATAAGGTCTTATGGGCAACAAATGCCAAAGAAAAATCTGGATTTTGGTCACTCGATGCGAGAACAAATCATCACGACCGCAAACAAGGTGAAAATTAACTGCAGTCAATAATGCACCCTAAAAGTGTTATTTATAAAGTTGATTATAACTGTGATGTTTGAGTGCCACAGTGGACTGTTTGTTTATTTTGTGATCAAACTGAATAGCAAATGTCACGTATCGTGACATTTTGAGTACATCAATTTTTTTATGAAGTAGGTAGATCACCTGAACTCTCTCAACCCTTATGATTGAAAATAGACTTCGTTTCAAATGAACTTGCAAATGATTAAAGTTTATTTTGCGGGAGAAAATACACCCTGCCCTTGGTTATTAAAAAGTTATTTTTTCTCTCACACCAAGTTGAGAATACAGGCATTACGTGGTTATTGAGGTGCAAATAAAGGGATCGCTTGCAATTTTTAAGCGGAATTTAGTAGGTCCCGTATGCTAGAGCCGGTCTAGGCGGCAGGGCAGCAATGCGTAAAGCCAGAAACACATTAGCCTGACGTGTCGTGTCTTAACGCGTCAGCAGCATATCGGTTACATACATTTTGTATGGTTAGAGACACACTATTATGGCGTGGCGCAGTTCGAGCTATCTGATAGGCTGCTGATGCGTTGAGTCACGACACGTTAGCCTAGTGTGCCGGCGGAGTAAGCATTGCTTTAATCCGATGGGGCACTGTAGCTGAAGAAATAACTGAGCTTACTAAAACCTAATGCCTAAGGTAACGAGTGGCAGTGCAGTGCAGGCGTATCACTTCCAGCAGGTGAACGTCTTATACGTGTAGTTACATACTAAATTGTATAAAAAAAATATCTCTCGCTCATAAAATATAAACTAAAATTGTAAACTATATGAAATGATCAACGTATAACTGTAAACGAAATAAGCTTTAGCTTTTATCAGTTTTAAATTTAACGTCTAACAAAAAGCAAAGTCTATAATAGATACCTATTTATTTTCGCCTAAACACCACATTCTTATTGCCAATGAACTAGAAACCGTCGATCGGCAAAAAACATCTTTCGATCAACCAGTTCTTGCCTTTTCCTCAAAGAATAGACAGTATAAATCAAATAATCGATCTTCGAGCCTAGCTCTTAGCGACGTCTGTCTTTCCAGAAAACATGTATACTTACTTAGTACTATAAGAAGAAATATGTAAATTCAATTTCGAGCAAAGAGCATATTCAAATAAAGAAAAAGGTAGACATTTAAGAAAAAGGTAGGATAATATCAACGAAAATTACAAAATAATAAAAATAACAGTTTTTGGCCAACAAAGGAGAGAACAGATTTACAATTAAATATTTTCTAATGTATCAAAGAGTATCAATCATTAAAAATAATTTATTGAAAGCACTTTCATATCATCGTTCATAAGATAATTAATTTATTTGACCCTTTCTACGTATAGCGGTCCATTGTTGTATTTGTAACCAATTATGGGCAAATCTCTTTACAGTCGCTATCGAGAAAAAACCGGGTCAAATGTGAGTCGGACGACGCGGCGGCGGTGTTGCGACCCCCGTCCGTGCACCGTGACCGGTTCCTGGGGGCTATAATGTGCCCACGGCAGCGGACTCAAAAGTAAGGTACTGAGGGGTATCTTGTGCACATCCCAGAAGGGCTATTGCGTATCTTTAGCCACCCAAGTAAGTATCAAGTTTCAGTTGTCTACCGAACTTTGATGTCAACTGAAAGTTCGTTAGCATTGGTATTTATTGGTCATTCAAGTTAGGAAATACCAAATGAATCATTTGACAGTTATTTGATGGTCACTTTGCTATAGTGATCATCAGTTTATTTATCAAACGAGATACGTAATGAGGCAGGTCCCATCTTATGTGCTGCGTGGCGAGCGTCTTAGCGGGTAAGAATCCCATATACTCCGGTCAAGGTTCCGGGGACCTATTGAACGTTTTCCTCGCGAGAGCAAAAAGGTGGTTGGTCCCTTGTGCAAGAGACCGTCCAGGCAGGTAGAACCTCAATGTCAGGTATTCTGCCGCCAACACGATGTGTAACATTTCTGTGTTCCGATATGAGCGGCATTGTAGCTGGTGATGTTACAAGGCTTGACTATCCAACGTTTCGGGTGGCGAGCGGCAGTACAGAGTAGCACACCCCACTGAGTTTCTTGCCGGTTCTTCTCAGTGGGGGCGCGTTGTGAACCGGTGGTAAACTCAGCCCTCTCTTAAGCGACAGCCCAAGCCGAGGCCGTGCCTCCCTGAGGTGTCCTTGAGCTCGTCGCTACTTCTGCCGTAAAGGCTAGAGTGCTTTAAGCGCTCGCCTCCTATTGTCCGGTGAAGCTGCAATGGCCATCTGCGGCCAACAGCGTCTATCATTCCCAAAAAAAAAAAAAAAGTACAGAGTAGCTGTATACAGCTAGGGTATACCCTATTTTTTTCTTTACAAGATCAAAATCGGAACAATAACATTAAAATTTATAAACACAGGAGTGAGGGCTGAACGGTGGACAGACACAAACAATAGGATAGATGACTAAAAAAATCTATTTAATCCGTCATTTAGATTATCAAAAACTATTGGACACGTGGTTTCTTTTGTCAATTAAACAAAAAATGACGAAATTATAGTGCGTTGAAATTGCACGTGACGTCACGCCTGTGTACAACTTTTAATGAGGCTCACGCCTCATTAAAAGTCACGAGACCCCACTCCCGAACTTTAACGCTCTATGTCTTTGGTAATATCTATTAATTTATTAAATAAAAAAGTATGTGTCCAATATTTTTTGATTAACTGGTGGACCAATTATAATTATTATTTTACCCAGTCATCATCCCCATTGGTAGGGTTGAATATGATATATTGAACACTACCAATTGTCTTTGGTTGACCACCGGTCGGCCATCACTCCTATATAATTATATACATTTATTGTTCCAATATTGATCTTGTACAGAAAAATAGAATATATAGGCAGGCTTTTCCCTCACCATCGGGCGTAAGGCTTGCTTTTCTCATCACTAGGTTAGATAAAAATCAGCCACCAGGGTTGCCATCTCTAAAATCTGGCAACCAGGACAAGAAACATGAAAACCTCGGATTTTCAATCTTGGTCTCTTGGACATTAATCCGGACGTGTCGTATTTTTTTTAAGTTACATAATGTAATAAGGTAGTGTTTTTTTGTTGGGAAATTTAGTAAATGTATGAAAACAAAAAAAAACACTATCTTATTTCATTAAAGTCCAAGAGACCAAGGTCTCTTGGACTTTAATCCGGGCGTCTCGTATTTTTTTTAAGTTACATAATGAAATAAGATAGTGTTTTTTTTTGTTTTCATAATAATAATAATACCAGCCCTTGTTTATGTCCCACTGCTGGGCACGGGCCTCCCCTCGGGATGAGGGGGCTTAGGCCATAGTCCACCACGCTGGCCAAGTGCGGGTTGGCGGACTTCACACGTCATTCGAGAGCTAGTTAGGCTTTCTCAGACATGCAGGTTTCATCACGATGTTTTTCCTTCACCGAAAGCTAGTAACAATCGCACAAAGACGATTCGCACATGATTCATTGAAGAAATCAGAGGTGCGAGCCGGGGTTCGAACCTGCGCACCTTGTTTCCAAGGCAAGCGCTCGCCCACTGAGCTGTTACCGCATTTGTTTTCATACATTTACTAAATTTCCCAGTGCCTTAAAAACTTTTAAGCTCGGGCTACTAATAAAAGCCTGTCCTCACGTCCGGACAAATCAGGGGAAACCCGGACGGATGGCAACCCTAGATAAAAATAACACTGTCAGTACTGCCACATTAGGAAATGATAGCTCACGAAGCTGTTGTTTAGAAACTAAGATACTATTGCTTCTGTAAATACTATAGACAAAAAATCAGTTTACCATTATGCAAATAGACCTGATTATCCCGTCAATTATTCCAGCGATTAGAAAAGTGGTATTCTAACTGTCTTATTGTCATGGAAATTATTACATTAATTAGCGAACCTTCAATTAAGTATCAGACTTTGTACTACTCGAACTCTATAATTATTTTACATTTTAAAGCCAAAATATTAATGAGCTAAGCAGGACGCTATCTGAATGTTACGACACTCCTGCTCGTACAAAGAGAGCTCCACTGCACTGCCACTTGACACCCGATACATTCGTTATTAAGACTCCCTTTAATTTTACGCTATAGTTAAGCTTTCTAAACGTTGATAAGTGTCACTAACGGTATTAGTGTCTTTAGATCTAGTGTCTGAACATCTAGACATTTAATTAAGTACTGCCGTCCTCACAGCCGAAGATCAACAACAGTGGATCAGGCGCAGACGAAAGACGTCTACTGCAAAACAAAGACCTCCTTCTTCTAAGTGAGAGGTTGCAATAACCCGCTGGGCAGGCGTCTTGGGGATCGCAGTATGTTAGTAGGTAATCCAAAATAAAGAGTCTGCTGCCATTCTTCTTGTTTCGAGAGGTTGATGGGTTGGTGCTATTCTTACACCATGGGTATTAAGTCGCTTGATGACTATCATTTCACTAACTGCAGCTTACAATACGTTAATTAGAGTCACTATTAGTATTTTTAGATGTGTATTAGTATCTTTAGATGTGTATTAGTATCTTTAGATGTGTATTAGTATCTTTAGATGTGTATTAGTATCTTTAGATGTGTATTAGTATCTTTAGATGTGTATTAGTATCTTTAGATGTGTATTGGTATCTTTAGATGTGTATTAATATCTGAACATGAAATAAGGTACAGCGATCCACACAGTCGAAAAACAACAACAGTGGAGAACCTTGACTCAGACGGTGGTACGCAGGAGTCACGATCCTCAGCAATCCGATACCCACTATTGAGGAGAAGGATCCTGGGAAGCTCATACACGATTTATGCCAAATTAGGCAGAGTCCGTAGTAACCATAAGAACTGTTACCGCAAAACGTTCACCGATTTTATATACCCATTGAGAAAAGCGAGCAATATTGTTAGCGTAGCGGTCAAATACTGCTACTGCAAAAGGTTCGATACTCACACTAGACAAACATTTGTGTGCATAAACATGTCTGTTTGTTTGGCCTCAAGGTAAACATATGTATTATTTTGAAGAACCTGTGAAGTTCATACCCATTTTAACAGCTACACTTACAATATTTCCGGATTTCGGTTAAGCAGTCGGTGATTTTTTAACATTGATAACGTTATTTTAATCCTCTTAAAGTAATAGCCTAGGCTGAGGGATAACTGTGCCTTCTTTTTTTTGGGAATGATAGACTCTGTTGGCCGCAGATGGCCATTACAGCTTCACCGGACAATAGGAGGCGAGCGCACGCACTCTAGCCTTAACGGCAGAAGTAGCGACGAGCTCAAGGGCACCTCAGGGAGGCACGGCCTCGGCTTGGGCTGTCGCTTAAGAGAGGGCTGAATTTACCACCGTTTCACAACGCGCCCCCACTGAGAAGAACCGGCAAGAAACTCAGTGGGAAACTGTGCCTTCATGAGGTGCCCTTGGCCTCGCCACACCTCTGTCCTTCAGATTTACAGGTATAAGCACTCGCTCCTCTAATACAGTAGAGCTATCTGCTCTCCTTAAAACTTAGTGCTGCACTCACTAACGTCAGTTAGTGGTAATTTTAAAACAGCCATTTAAAAAAAATGGCTGATTATTTCGACTCTCGTAGCCGTTAACATCTCTACTCACTAACAGAGTAAGTATAAACTATTAGTCATCCACGAGTATGGAAATTATTCGATTGACATTTGTGCGTGCGGTAGGAATGCACTTGAATGAACGATTGCGATACCACACTATATTCATAAGACAGTGTGACGTTTCTGGCAGCAAAATATCTTACACTGCACTTACCTTTACAAGGGGCGTACCATCTAATAAAAAAAGCGGCCAATTGCGTGTCGGACTCGCGCACCGGGGGTTCCATACCTCCTTTGGACCTATTAAAGTTCTTCAACTATTAATCTAACACCTCAGATAGCAAACAAGAAAACCGCAAAACTGTTTTTGTCGAATTTTTTTTTAGGATTACTATATTACTGTACAAATTAGAAGATCCATTTTAGGTATGGAACCCTAAAATGACATGAAAAGAGACGTCACGGTCCCGGCCATAACATTTACTAATTACAAGGGTCACTGATGATCGAACTACACTATCGGTCGAATAACTAACAAAGCATGTGCAATGTTCATATATACCATACAGAACAGTTAATTTGTAAAGATTATGCGCGTAATTCTTTTAATTAAAACAGATAAAGTTCCGCTGAACGTCAATTCAATGGGGCCTTTCAAAGCGGACCGTGGCTTAGTACCGGATAACATTACATCCGACTTCACCGACCCATTCGCACCCCGCATCCGAAAATCCCCCTTAACACAATGCAATAAAGTCCCACGAAACCGCCATGGGAAACCAATGTTACTATGCGTGTTATCAACTCAAGTTCAATAAAAATTTATGACTATTTCGCAACCTACTGGTGTAACACAATCTACGTACAAATAAGATTAATAATATATATATATCTAATTCTTGAAAAAAAAACCTAGAGGTTAAAGGTGACTAAATCATAACAATTTGACTTAGAATCAATGCTATAGAACTACGATAACTTTTGTTTTATCTACGTAGTAGTATAATATTGTTATTTTATATACATTACATTATATTGCGCGTAACTTCAGGACACAGACAGAATGACAGCGATATTGGTCGGACTCGACTTAGATAATCACTATAAACTAATCATCATCATCGGTCGGAAGACGTCCACAGGAACATAGGGCTCCCCCTTGGAACGCCACAATGAAGGACAGTTAGCCATTAGCATCCAACGTTTCCCCGCGTCTTTAACAATGTCGTCGGTCTACCTAGCGGGAGGCCTGCTGCGTCTTCCGATTCGTGGTTGCCACTCGAGTACCTTTCTTCCCTAGCGATGTGGCCTGCCCATTGTCATTTTAAACTAATGTTTGACGGTAATTTCACTTGGAATTAAATTATATAATAAACCCTGCACATTTGAAGAATTACAAAACAAGAAAAAACCCGCTATATCACAAATATCACTATGCTAGCAGCAAAAGGGCCGAACGGTGGTGCCTTAGCCACTGGCACACGAACTCAGAACACATAGACTACTAGAAAACTTACCGCTGGAAAAATTCCACTCAGTGATGTATTTACCACGGAATCTTACACTTTTAGCAAACCTGTAGCAGACTAACAGTAGTAAAGTGACATGGCGTTGTATCGGCCTCTAATATTTTCTTTCTAACTGCATAAAGATAATACCTTAATGTCACGCCACGAGTGGAACGAAAACGGCTACCGCACTATTGAAGAAGAAGAAGAAGAAGAAATAATTTATTTCAAAAACTATACATATAGGCAATGAAACAAGGTAAGTACTAATATTAATCATAATTTTGAACGCTGCCATGTACAGTTTTGAAAAAGGTCCAGCTCAGCATATGCTGCAGATAAATGTATCTACCGCGCTGATTTTCAGCTAGACCTAGATGACCCACAGATGAAACAACAAATAATTATATAAATATATTAAGTGTAATTTTTTATGTATCCATATATAATAAAGTAATTGAAAAATAATAAAAAAAAAAAAAAAAAACGTGAATATAGAAATATAGCCTACCTTATAAATAATTGAGAGATAAAACCAAAAATAAATGTATAATTATTTAATATTTAACAAGCCTGTTCCTATAGTGCTGCTGTCGTGGTTTCGATACCCACCAAGTGTCTTGGAGTTTTTTATTTGTAAAGTTTGTATTTTTATAAAGAACAAATAATAATAACTTAAAAAAGAAAAAAAAATACGATAAAATCAACTGAACAACAAATCAACTGAAAAATAATAACATAAAATGTACCACACCAAGTTACTCTAAAATAATAAAAATAATCACAAAAACAAATTAAAAATGATAATTTTATCATTATTATTATTCTATTACAAATCAAGTTGTATCCCTAATAAATGTTTTTTAAAATTAATTCTAAAGCTCGCTTTAGATTTAAGGTTACGGAAAGGAGGCGGAAGCGAATTCCAACACTTCGTGGCACAAAAACGAAAACTACCACGAAAAGCAGCAGTACGGTGTTGTGGAGTTTTTAGCAAGTATGTTGATGCCCTTGTTGCGTACTTGTGATGGTCTCGGGACCAGGCAAACTTAGTGAACAGATACGATGGTTCCTGGTTCTTTAACACGCCGAACATTAGTGTAGCAAGATGTAAGTGTCTCCTATATTCCATCTTCAGCACATTGTGTTGATTTAAAAAGGGAGTTACATGATTGCGCGGGGGCACGTCAAAACAAAACCTCGCACACGCATTTTGTACTCTCTGAATTAAATGGGATGTTTTTGCGAGGAGCCTGGGACCATAAACTGAGTCAAGGTAATTAAACTTAGAGAGCACTAACGAATCAACAAGCTGTATTCTGAGATCTGTACTTAAATAATTCCTAATTTTATATAATATTCTAAGTCTGTAGAAAGAGTTATTTACTATGTCAGATATATGGCGTTCAAATCTAAGCTGCTCATCCATAATTAGACCTAGGTTTCGTGCTTCATGAACCCGTTCTATTTGCTCACCACCAATGCTTATTTGAGGGTTCGCCTGCGTCATATTTTGCACTTGACCTTTAGTACCCAAAAACATAAATTTGGTTTTTTGAGCATTAAGAATTAAGCAATTTGACTCCGCCCAATCCTGCACCTTTCTCAAATCCTGATTCAGCATATCAACAGCAGAATTAATGTCCTCTGGCTTAAAAGAAATGTAAATTTGTATGTCATCGGCGTATATATGATACTTACAATACTTGAGACATTTGATAATATCTGCACTGTACAAAATAAATAGTAAAGGGCCAAGAATCGATCCTTGTGGTACGCCTCTAAGAATTTGCCGCTGGTTTGATCTTAAGGTCTCTCCATTATTCTTATTAATCTCTACGATCTGTGTCCGATTGCTTAAATATGAATTGAACCAACGTATAACGTTAGAGTCAAACCCGTAGTAGTTTAGCTTAGATAGCAAAAGAGGTATGTTGATCGAATCAAAAGCACGTGAGAAGTCCAGTAGTATCAAGATCGTACCCATTCCCTTATCCTGTGCTGCTAGTATATTATCGGTAACATCTAATAATGCAGTGTTCGTGCTTCTGTTCTTACGAAAACCTGACTGCATATCTGGTAGTATATTATGCTCGTCAAGGTATTCAATGACTTGAGAACATACTACTTTTTCTAGAACTTTGGAGAGACATGGTAACAAACTTATAGGCCGTAAATCTTTAAATTCAAGAGGATTCGGTACTTTAGCAATAGGCTTCACAATGGCTGTCTTCCACGAGGAGGGAAATTCAGCGGACAATAATGAGTTATTAATAATTGCTGTGATAGTCTCTAGACTTTGAGGAAGAGTTAGCCTTAACATGTCCAAGGACATTTGGTCAACACCAAGGGCATTTGACCTAATTTCCCCAATTAGCCTTAGTATCGTCGATGAATCCACAGTTTTAAATGAGAGGGTACTACCAGAATGCTTGTGGAATTCAAAATAGGTCAAGTCTGAAATCTGAACAGAACTTTTGCCTGGTACATTTAAAAAGTGTTCATTAATAGCGTTCGGATTATCGAAATACGGCGGGAGTTCCATGCGCTTGGGTGGAAGTACTTTTGATTTTAGGTTCTTCCACAGTACCTTAGTATTTGTGATATGGCTATTAATATGTTGTTTAAAAAAAGCCTTTTTTTCATTGTGCATGGCATCAATCACTTGTTTTTTTAGATCCTTATAAAAACGCTTATGGGTATCTTGTTTGCTACTTTTATATTTAGTAAGCGCATCATCCCGAAGACGCATCATCTGCTTTACGGTGTCTGTCAACCAAGGTGACTGCAATTCCTTAAAAACCCTCGATTTAAAAGGAGCATGCAGATCAAACAAAAGCGTAATTGTATCAGTAAATACCTCAACCATGTCATTAATACATTCCAGAGAACAAATTAAATCCCAGCGTACAGATTCAAGGTCCTCATTAAACAAATCAAAACAAATGTCCTTGATAGGCCTATAAGTTATGCACCTAGGCGGGACAGTAGGCTTCTTGAACATAAATTCGCACGTAACAAAAGCATGTCCAATATGAGAACCTACTAAATCAACGCATATATTACGCGACCTTATATTCGAACAAACTAGATCGATAAGGGTTTGGCTACTGTCCGTAAAATGAGTAGGTTTGTCTATCAATTGAATCAAGCCTGTACAAGATAAAAAATTATTAAAAATGCTTATTTTACTATCGTCTGATTTCAATAAATTAACGTTAAAATCTCCTAGCAATATCAAGTTATCACAGTATGGAAACGATGCAATCGAGTCCATGATAGCATCAAAGAACAATCTTGCGTCAAGCCAGGGGGGCCGATAAGCGGTACCAATTATTAACTTGGATGACTTGACCTTTAATTTAAACCACATTTGTTCTACGTTAAGATTTACAGGGTGAGAACATAGCCTAGCGTTAACCCCACGTTTTATATAGAAACCAACACCACCACCTCGACCGTCTCGTATGTGAGTCGGACGTGGTACATGACGGAGTCTATAATTGGGAACTACAGGGGCACGGCCCGTTTCTCCTTCTCGAAGCCATGTCTCGTTAATCGCCATGAAATCAACTGAGTATTTCTCCATTGCTGCAATAAAGTTATCGTGATCGGTACCTAAAGAACCAGCATTATAAAGACCAACTTTTAGAAGCCTGTCGTTACCCATTATAATACACAAATAATGATACTAAGAGTAGAAATAAATTACTAGATATATATAAATACGTAATGCTGATACATAGATTAAGAATGAGTAGCAACGGATAATATACTATAGTATATAAGTCAAAAATATACACAAATAAGTCGAAATAATCGTGGGCTTTCACTGAAATAACAAAAGATACAAAAATGTTATCATGGCAGCGATCAGAATACAGACACATCCAAAATAAGTGGCAATTATACACTAAAAAGCATATTGTAAACAAGTTTTCGCTTAATATCATTAACACTAGTAATAAAAAATGTAAGGTTCTAACTACACCATAGTAGGCTGTTAACAAAGACATTATGTTCTGTTGTATAAGACAAATAACAAGCTCGTATTGAAATGAGTATAAAAGACTAACAGGTACAAGAATTACTAGAAAAACATTTATTAAAAGATTAAATCTTATTTTGTGTATACAAACGCTAAAAAAATATTTATAATTAAGAAATATAAAAACCCCTACTATCAATACCACAATAGGAATGAAGTGATTATACTCGTAGAACAAAGTACTATCATATTTAAAAAGGTTAAATGTATAAGTCTTACTAAACAAATTACACTTTCCCAAGTATACTAAATTATGTGTCTTAACATAGAGAAATAAACAACTAAAAATACATAACATAGCGGGGAAATGACTAATACTGAAGTTTGCCTTATATGAAAACATGAGACCAGTCTTGTTCAAACAGAGCCGACTGTAAAAATTTGGTCAATATCCTTTTGGTCACGAATACGGGAATACGGTGTTCCATGTTCCTTCCTTACGTAGATACGACCTTCTTTGGACCAACAATATTTCCACATATGTTTTCGGCACTGCTCTCGTGCAATAGCAAACAATTGGCTATTAATTTTTGTAAGGCGTTCATTCACATAAATACGAATGGGCTCGCCTTCAATGCCAAGTTCAGCAGTAGACAGTCCTCGACGAACACGGGCAGATTGCAGATACGTATCACGTGTAGCACGACGCGAGAAGCGGATTACGATGCGGCGAGATCGCACAGGCGCCGCAGTTGAATCCTTAGGCCGACGAAGGGCTCCTTCTCTATCAGCCAGTACGATGTCCCTCTCATCCAAAGACATACCCATCTTTGCTCCCAACAATAATGCCATATGTACTGGGTTTTCTCCTTTCTGCTCCGGTACGCCGGTTATCACGACGTCATTAAGCAAGCTTTCCTGATCGCGTTCGTTGAGTTGCAACTTCACCTCCGCAAGAGCTTCCTCTAAAACTGTAACTTCGTTAGACCTTGGCGTAGCATCACTAGCGTGTTCCAAGGCATTCAAACGTGCATCAAAAATATCCATTTTTTCATTAAAACACGAACGTATTTCAGACATCTCCTTCTTGAGCTCGCGCATACTTTCGACAAAAGCGGTAATGTCACCTTTAGATGAATTAAATTCAGTAGTCATTAGTTTATGAATTTTAGAAAATTCTGAGTGCATTTCCTCTTTAAGTGCACGCACCAGATTAATATCCATCAGGCCCGACACGTCCAATTTCGAACCCGAAACTTCAGATTGCTCCGGTTGCGGATGCGATTGCGGTTGCGGTTGAACATGGGTTTGCGCCAAGTAGCTGTCTTGCAAACCCCTGACAGGCGTAGTGGGATCACGCCCCTTCGGTGCTTTAGACTGACAGTCACCACATCTCCATGTGTCCGATACAGAGGCACCGACAGGCACCCTAACACAATCGTTATGACTTCTCGACTTGCACTTTGGACAAGTAACGCCCTCTTTTGCACTCATAAATTTACCGCAAGCAGCGCATTGTGGCATTTTGCCTGATTTCAAATTGCTGGATATAGAATATAAGATCAAGGTTCTGAAAAATAATAGCAGATGGCAGTAGAGCTGTAGTCAATAATAAATCTATTAGACTTCGCAAATGTGAGATAGATGGCAGCACGCATAAATAATAAAGATTTCATGAAATCACAAATGCTTCAGTTACTTCAGGGCGATGAAAACCTTCGGATGTGCACTACTAAGTCGTTACCGTCGAGAAACACCTTTAGAATCCTGTGCGTATCTTGAATAATCACGACGTTAACCACTAACATTAACTGGAGGGTATTTTCTGACAATGATGATTATGAAAATAATTTTGGCGATTATTTCACTATCACACCTCTGTTCACATGAATAACAATCCCACAGTCTCTAGGCACAACACACTATAAAATTACTTTACTTTACTGGGAAATTAATAACTTTAACTATTATTTTTAAATCAATTTACACTAAGACCAAGCGTCCGTGTTGACATCTGTGACGTCACCCCTATTGCCGTAAGTATATAAAACTATTGTGTTAATAACTTCTGTAAATACTGTAATACGAACTTTAAAGAAACGAAATTTGAAAATTGGTCCTTTATTTTTGTAGAGAACTGATATCTAAATGTTCTTAGCTAAAATGCTCAAATACAGGCGTGTGGATTTCGCGTCGCAGTTAAAGGCGTGTTACTACCACTATCCATTCTTATTAAAACTTATGTGTTTCTCTTTAATCCAATATTCTACATACGACTTAACTATAACTTCCCGAAAAAAATACTTGCGTAAAAATAGATCGAATGAATATAAATTAAGTGGTAACAATTAATTAAATAGATTACGATTCTTTATATTCAGGTACAAACGTTTGTCCCTGCTGAGAAGAAAAACGCAACAAAATAGTGCATGTATAATAACACAACATAGCATTACGATATTCTTCCAGAAGTATCTTAATTGTACCCATATTGCGCCAGTTATATTATTAAACAAGTGCTTATTATAACTCCCCAGACCACATCAAAGAAAAAAACTCTGAAAAAGGATGCCTTACTTGAAGTTTTAAAATTATAGTAGATATTAACTCTAATCACCACAGCTCTCTGGCTTCAAAAGAACTTTGGTCACCACTGACGTACCCTTTCAGAAACATCTTTTTTACTTGTGTATTGCAAGTATCTTATTATTAAAATTGCAATATTACAAAATCATGTGAAAATTGTTACAGAAGACTAATACTTAGCCCTAGAATATACTTCAGAGCTATTCTAGTTCAGGCACTTAAGCTTTTAGACCTTAAAGTATTGTTAAGAACCACTAGATTTCAAGGCAGGTAGAACAGCCAATGAATAAGGGAGTTTCTCCATTTTATAGTAGAGCGCAGTATGATATCGACTCCTTCGGATGGTGCTATGATCCTGTGATCCTGCGGTTAACAATGTTGCCTATCCTCAATGAGGAGGTTCTGTCCTGGCGGGTGAGGATTTTACGGCTGAGACGGTAATACTTAATACAGAATCCTTCCCCTTGTATCTTTATTGAATCAGTGCAGCTGTCCAGTGTTGCCAGTTTAGCGACGATGTCTTTAGAAATAAGGACTTTTGCTTAGGTCAGCGTCAAAAAAAGTTTTGACGTCTAATAAAAACCTCTTTTGGACCGCCACTGGTGTCTTGAGTCTTTATAAGAAGAAAATTGGAGCGTCTCGTGTCCCTATTAAAACAATATATAGAATCAGTTTCAGCGGCTTTTTAGTCTAGCAACTCAGATTTATAAGAGTTGCAACCATTCTCTCTACATATGACTACACCGCCATTAGGTTCAACTAGTATCGCAATCACGCATTTGCTTGTATTTAGAGAAACCTAATAATAATATGTACCTACACTTTGCGTGACCTTGCTGAAATATACCTATTGATTGAGTAGCTACCTATTGTTACAAAGCTGCGTACCTACATATCTACATACTTAAGCGTAATTTTTAATGCAAATGAATATTCTTATCTAGGTGATCACGACGTATTGTCTATGCTTCTATTATGAATGATATTACGGTATACCTTATTTATGATTATGATCTATGTGAAGTCTCTCTCATAAACAAAACGTTGTTTTTTTAGTTTTTCATAATAAATACATTTATTTTAGATAATACGCGTATATTTTCATCGATCATGATAATTAAAGAAATCAAGATAGAATGTGATTACGTCACTAATTGGTACAGCCAATTAACGGGCAGGGACGAAATCTGATTTTGAAAAAATGCAAAATTAATGCGTTATAAACTAATTGCGCTCTTACCATGAGTTTTTGTTTTCGTTAAAAAAAAGCAATTACAGTATGCTTGTTATATTTGCAAGGACGTATTCTCAGAAACAACGGCGATTAAGAGCCACCGCGAATACTCTATATTGTGCAAGCACCAACTTTTTTTGCATTAAGTAATCCACTGACCGTAAGTGATAACTAGGTGACTATGTTTTTGACAAGGTTTAAATTTTTTCTATTAACATAAAAACGTTTTATCAATGCCTATTCATTACAGCGACAATGGAAAATTGTTCAAGTTATTGAATCTTTTATGATTCATAGTACTGAAATAGAAAAAAAAAAAACAAATCAAATTTTGATACATCATTACGAAAAAAACTACTAAAAAAAGGACTAACCTGCGAAAGGTCGCTAGGCACCTCCGACTTGACAGTATTGGCCGCTGCCCACGCCTCAGCGAACGTCTCCATTGCACTCTGAAAGTCCATCTTGTTACAATTCACGACGACATTGACATGCCGAAAATTCACAGAACATGTGCACGGTGCGGGACAAACGGGCAATAGAACAACGACACGTACGTTCGGGCCGGCCGGCGGCGCGCTACTGACACCGGGCCCCGCCCAGCGAACCGCCCGCGTCGAGAAAAACCGACACCACCCGAGCCTTCCCGTTTCAGCGCTTTTCTTTTTTAAGCCGCTATTTTAACGAGTTTCTTTTTTTTTCAACCCAAGCCCGGCCCACGGTGGTGGTTGGGCGTCCTCTAGATTATTTACACTTGTAATTCACGGATTGCTACGGTTGATGGTTAATTTGTTGTGTAGAGGGGTGTTCGCCGCTATCGCGATTAGATTACGCTCTATTGAGTGTTACTCGTGTTGTTTGTTTGAGCACGCCAATTATGCTATTGTTTTATACCATCCCGAGAGGTCGGCACGAACGGCATAGCGATACATATTTCTTTCTGGAACAATTTGGTCGGCTCTATCTGGGCGAATATTGATTTCTCAGAAAACAGACTGTATTTAGCCCGTAATAGGTATTTTACTTATCTAAAAGCCTGACTAATTTATTTGGCTAATTGGATGCTCTACATTACAGTCTACAAGTAATGTCGTAATTTGAAAAGCTATCAGAATAGCTAATTGCAGTATCCGTGTAAAATGGCTGGTTCGTGGCGTTAGGAAGCATTTTTATTCATTATATGAATCATGGAGGTTTCCCGCCTCTTGTGAGGTGTAGGAAAAAAATTGTCACGGCTCCCCATAATTTTGTACGTGCCCGTTGGAGACCGTTTAAGCGTTATTACGTTGCCGCAGGTTAATTTTTCTTAATTTCCGAAGCTTATAAAACGTGTTTAAAGACTATTTGAGGTTTTTAGGTGTTGTAAAAAGACGAATTATTTAATACTACGAAGTATTTTACTTTCATAATGTCCAAGATAAATTAGATAAACGAGGCAATGAATCATGACGTACAGATTTTAATTTATTATTAAACTTCCTATACTTACTAAGATACTAGAGATGTTTGAAACAAGTTTTTTAATCGCACATATATGTATGCATATATATATGTTATGCTTGTTTTTAATTGGTCTTCATTATCATCAGCCGTAGCCTAAAGATGTCCACCGTTGAACAGAGGGAGGGCCTTTATATAATACCCACGCTTGTCAGTTTTGTTTTTAATTAAGCTAAACGGAATGTCTTCTTGAGCGGGATATAATAGTGCACGCGTACTTACGCACTCTCTCCTTTACTCCCACAATCCGATGGAACGGAAGAACAATTTCGATTAAACAGATTTCAAATAAATGAAGTACAAAGTGCATGAGCTAAGATGGTACAGTCTTTGTCGTTAAACACTACGGTCCCAACTCGATGGTAAAGAGCAGAACGTTCGCCTGATGGTAAGCAACGCGCTCACCTATAAATAGTTTCATAGCACTGCAGGTCTTGCAGCCGAGACATTTGTTATTAACTTTGTCAGTACGGTCACAGCCATCAATTAGCGTTACTTCTTATTAAGCAATTTTTTTAATCTGAATATTGGGCTCTGAGCCGTTTATGCTTGCTTATGTACCATTATTGAGTAAGAGATCTATACTTATAATAAAACTGTAACAGGTCCAATTCTGTACATTGAAGATATTTTGAAAATTATATTTGGAGGGCATTCTATAACCGATACTGAGGCCGAAATTGTAATTTTTTTAATTTTTGTCTGTCTGTCTGTCTGTCTGTCTGTCTGTCTGTATCACGGCTGAGCATCACGCCGAAACTACTGAATGGATTCAAATGAAACTTGGCATGATTTGAGATCTTACTACGAGGTAGGACATAGGATACTTTTTATCCCGTAATCTAGCACGGTTCTTTTGGGAGAGGGGATTAAAGTCAAAACGGGTACTTGGTTATACGCTTGGTCCGATTTTATCAATTTTTCTTTATAATATAATAAATATTAGTAAGGGAACACTCATAGAGAGTTGTTATCAAGGTTTTGTAATCGATCGGGTTAAGCAACGTTAGGTAAGGTCATTAAAGAGATGAGTGACCGCTTAACGCCATTTGAACTAAACGGGTCCGTGCTTCGGAGAGCAAGTAAAAAGTGGGTCCCAGTTTTTAACCGACTATAAAAAATGAGGTTATGTATTCGATGCGAATGTCTGTTATTCAAAGTTTAGTTAACGTAAAAATAGCGCAGGCGGAGCTGCGTGGGTCAGCTAGTATTAAATATATCTACTCATTATTAGAGTATAAACTATTAATTAGCTTCGAGTGTCGAAATAATCCAAATTTCGAGAACTAGATTAGAGTTAATTAACACCAATTGACGTTATTTCTTTTATTACAGTTACAGTCATACTACTTATTACACGGTTACTTTGGGTTTTGTTACGGTTATACTTATATATACTAGTACATGGCTACGGTGAGGTAGTATATACCCGACACTGCGATGTTAACTATTTAGACAACCTCTTGCAGAAATGCCTACCATAGTAATTTTACACATACAATATATGACTGAAATTTCACCAACTCAACAACCCTTAAACTTTAACAACTTATTATCAAAAAACTATTTATAAATTTTACTCACTATTCAAAAAATATTACTTTTCATCTCGCCGCTGATATTGTTTTTAAAATGATCTGTTAGTAATAAAAAAATGCAATGTTTATGACCAGATTGAATAGAAACAATGTGAATAGGTAGAGCGCGCTTAAGCGTATTGTATATTTATCTCTTGTGGATAAAACAATTGATTGGTACAAACTGAAATATCGAAACTAGGATAATATAAAGGCACTGTTTACATCTATTTGTTTTTCGCTTGCTTCTCCTAAACTTTACATTGGATTTTGATGCTATTTTAAACATCCCCTAGAGATTTATTTCTGAAAGGTTTTTTGCTAGTTATATAGCAATTATTCATTTATGATTGTATTTATATAAGCTAATGTAATAACGAAATATTTAGAACTGTTTCATCTTCACTATACTCTCTATTTATTTCAATTTCAGTAACTTTAAAAAAATATTAGAACTAGATACCTGTACTTTGATAAGGACATCAAAATTATAAAAATAACATATAACGGGATGGAGACCCTACCGTTTCTACCCCGTTATATATGTAATTTTAATATTGACTAATTCTTCTTTATTTATTGATGACTGATAAAAACGAGGTAACGCAGTTGAGTATGGTTTCATTGTAGAATACACTACTTTCATATTTAAAAAAATAGTCAATTTTAAACTATGTAAGTTACAGAAATAATGTAGAAATTTTTAAACTGTTTAACAGATAAGGCCGGACATATAACTGTGGCCGATTTTTTTTAGTTTAATTTAGTTTTTTTAACACCCCTAGGTTTTTGTCCCACTGTAAGGAACGGGCCTCAAGGTGGCTTAGGCCATAGTCCACAACGCTGGCCAAGTGCGATGTGGGATGGCGGACTAAAGAAATTAATAAAGTTTTCATATCATCAGATAAAACTAACATTCCATCGAGTCTGGGTGAGGCACGTCCGTACGTTCGGAGCAAAGTCACGTATTGCTGCATGAATGAAAACCTCCAACTGTATGTAAGTATTGTATTGTACAACTAATTCAAATTATATACGAGCTAGAAGTAAATTATGTTATAAATTATATTATTCAAGTTTGTTTATTTATTTTTTATTTATAATATATATACACACAATAACCTATAGGAAACAAAAAATATAAGAAAGAATACAAACGCACAGCTTATATCGAAATAAATTCCTTCCAGCCGGCCTGCGAGTGGAAAGTTGCAAAAAATAAATAGGACGTATTGTGTGTATAAATTTTTTTTTTCTTTTTTTTTATCCTATATAAGCCAGTGCTTGACCACAGTCCCACCTGATGGAAAGCGGTGACGCAGTCGAATTAAACTGAATACATCATCAAAGTATTGTTGATATTTTATTTATCGTTTAGTTGATGACCTACCTAGTTACCCGTGGGGTGTCCGGGTAAGAATAGCACCCTCCCATCTCCTCCCTTTGGGTATTCGTAAGAGGCACCTAAGGAAAAACAAGAAGACGGGCAGCGGCACCTTTCTATTGGATGACCTACCACCTACACTGCGAAGCCCAAGAGGCCTGCCAAGTGTGGAGATTATGGCATCCCCTCTCTTCTAAGGGGGAGGCCTTTGTTCAGCATTTTACGTCTTTTGGCTGCAGATGATGATGATTAAGTGAAAAAATATGTAGAGCAAGCTGTATTACACCCCTATTTCGTTGGCTCCGACAGTTTCTCATATTGAAGGGGCTAAGGTTTTGCCATTTACCGCGAGAAGTATTCCAGAACTGGTGCTGTTAAAAATTTGCTCACATAATTCCCACAACACTGTTCTGGGTGCATCGAATCTCTTAAGACATGAATCGGAAATGGAGATAAATATAGTTAGTTATCTCCATTTTCGATTCATGTCTTATTTGAAAGATTGGTCAATCAGCAAGGTCTTCCAGTACAATTTGTCCAGAGTGCATCCAACATTTTCGAAAGTCGAGGAGGCCCGTTCCACGCACTCATAAAAAGTCCTAAAAAAAAATAAAGCAGAAACAAGTGACACTCAATAGTCAAAAGTTAACTTCTTGATCATAATAACATTTACTACTTGCGTTTTACCATGATTTATTTAAACTCAACCGAGAATAGAATCTAAATTGACAGTGCACACATAGACTTAAACAAAGACAATAACCTGTCGTCAATCAGCACTTCAGTGGAACTCTTTTATCTGTTTAGCAGGTTCCAGTTTCTAGTTAATACTTACAAAACTCCAATATTTTACGTTTCATAAACGGAAATAACATGTTAAATTGAGTCTTATGTGCATAGCGTGAAGGTGGTAATGTTTTTTGAGGATGTGTATAAGTTAATATACGATAGCGCCTTGGACGGATTTGAAACGGTATTTCACACACGTGATATCTCTTCCACTTTGTTAGATGTATATGTAAAATTGTATTATTAGGATCATTTGAATAGTTGAATGTTGAAGCGAGTTATGTTTGATTTGTCACAAATATGGTGCCTTCTTCGTGTTGATTCCTCTTATGGGGTGATTAGTACAAGATATATGTGAACTTAAAAACAGATAAACAGATAAGGCGACATAAATGAGCTTGTAACAATTTATATAGATATAGTCTTTATTGTACACACAAACTTACACATAAATTAAAGCACAAAATGGAATATGAAAAAGGGTGGCCTTATTGCTATTCGCGATTTCTTTCAGGCAACCTTGGGATAGCAAAAATATAGAATGGAACATAAAAAGTTTATTGGGATAGCTAGTAAATGCAAGAATTTAGATACTTGGAAAAAAAAGAAAGAAAGTAAAGAGTAATAAGTAAATACAGTACTCAATCAGAAAGAATCAAGGGCACAGCCTTCTACTTACGTAAATTTACTAGCCAATCTGGTGTCAGATTCGTAAAAGCTGCCCTTAGGCCCTTGGTTTAACGACTGTAGCCTAGATGACAAAAACCGAAATCAACTTTCTTTTTTTAACTTTTTTTTACGTGTCTTCCAAAGCATGGAGCGGCTCAGTTCGAATGCTACTAAACGGTCTCCCATCTATGATCTGACCTTGTTTGATGTTGCTTAACCTAATCGTTTACCGAACAGTAATTACAAAGTCTCAAGGTCACGGTTAAAACAAGGATTTAAAATCGATAGCGCTCGTCTTCACAGAGTCAAAGAATACATTCCTCTTACACAAGGATCACGGCATTGGTTATTATGGTACTTTTTTCTAACGCGTAGCACTCTTATCTCTATTTCTGACCTTGGTTTAAACAGCTAAGGGTATAAGGGTAATTGACAGTGATTATTTGGATTATCCCTGCCCAGAAATAATTTCGTTAGATAAACATTTTTTAGTATTTTTACTTTATAATCCACTACTAAATACCACACATTAGTCCTGATAATATCTACCTGTGGGGTGGCTACCCAATAGTGATGGGTAGTACCCATGGAGTGTCTGGTTAAAAATATCACCCAATCTCCTCCCGTTAGGTATATGTAAGAGGCGGCTAAGAGAAAACAAGAAGACGGATAGCAGCGTCTTTCGCGATTACCTACCACTTATACCTATTGCGATCCCTAAGACACCTTTTTTTTTTTGACGCGGGTGAAATCTTCCAAAGATCGCCGGGAGCTGTGGGGCTCGACCGGGGTATGTGGGATTCTTACCCACTAAAACCCCCGCGGCTGTCGCATCGGCACATGAGAGGGGAGGCCCCAGGGCTCTCCGGTGGGATCTGCACCAGGGGCCCCTCAGTGCCTTGCCTTTGAGCCCGCCGCCGGGGGGCGCATTGTAGCCCCCCGGGAACCAGTCACGGTGCTCACGGGGACGGGTGTCGCAACCCCGCCGCCGTCCTCCTCGGAGTCGCCGCCGTACTCAATGGACGCTCAAAGGGCCCACACCCCGAGCGTCCAGCGACTCCGAAGGACACCTGCCAAGACACCTGCCAAGCAAGGGGATTGTTGGGCCTTTGTTCAGCAATGGACGTCGTTCGGCTGCTAATGATGGTGATGATGCCTTCAAAATTTATACTAGTTAGTATTTAGTTCATTTAATTAACCGAAATGGTGACGATGTGGTTCGCCACCCATCACGTCTCGTTTCTCACGGAGGCGAAAAGCGGCCCTTGGGCTCTGCCTACCCCTACGGGGAAAAGGCGTGATTTTATATATGTATGTATGTATTTAGTCTTATTCCGAATAAGTATAGGCAGGCTGGTATATTATCTTGCTTGTTACTCTCCTTAGCCTATATTTTCATAAGTTGAATTAGCTGGCCTCAAAGCTCACGTGATCACCATTAGACTCAAATTTGCAGATGCCTTTATATTACGGACATCATATAATGCACACCAAAGTAAAACACATAGAAAACTTAGAAAATAACTTAAATTAGGTATCTAGAAATGGCGGTCTTATCGCTAACGGTGATTTCTTCCAGACACAACACACAAACAAGACAGTTTTAGTAATAGATAATTATCGCCAATACG
The DNA here is from genome assembly GCA_911728495.1 of Furcula furcula. Classification (NCBI taxonomy): domain Eukaryota; kingdom Metazoa; phylum Arthropoda; class Insecta; order Lepidoptera; family Notodontidae; genus Furcula; species Furcula furcula. The sequence continues at coordinate 9,712,398 of OU452244.1, read as the reverse complement.
ACTGAGTTCTATCAATCTGACGCTCAACGCAAGTACTATCCACATAAAACGTTTTAATTAATTAAATTCAATCTACATCTAGCCCGTGAGAACTTAGTGCGTAATGAATGAATAATGGAATAGCTGGTAATATAGAACCTCCAATATAAGAGCTAGTGTAACACGGCCTCAATGCAGACTCATCCAATGTAAGGTAACGGTGGCCTATGTAACATCTACGTGACTGGCCTGTCGAGACTTGTTGATCCTCAGAACTAAGTCAATCATCGTGATTAGGTTGAAAATGTGCTTATTAATTTGATTATATGCAAGAAGCCTGCCATTCAAAGACTATTGAATACTTTACTTATAGATTCTATTCTATTCTATATGAACACTTAAAGGAATGGAGGGAAGCGTCAGGCCTAAACCATTCCAAAACTTTCTCTAGCACAAGGGTGGACTGTGGGGTTAAATTATTGAAACTTGACAGATCACAGATATGGCACCTAATAGGTGTACTCACGGGACATTTTGGTACCAATGAGCACCTTCACAGAATGAGGCTAAGTACTACTGATACTTGCAGATTTTGTAAAGGTGAAAAAGAGTCAATGCGACACATTTTGTGTGGCTGCGACGCTCTTGCGAGACGTAGGTTGAGTCATCTGGGAGTAGCTTATCCTACACCAGATGATTATGCACAGCTCCAAGCTGGCGCAATCGTTGCGTACCTGAGGGAACTCTTCGACACACCAGAAACAGAGTAAGGGCTAGGGCATGCACAATGGATCCAACTGGGTCGAAGTGCGTTCCGGTGGTTACCGGGCCCAATTTATAGCCACCAATAGAATAGAATTACTTATACATAAAGTTTACCTTCTCTACAGTCTATGATTGTAGAGTAACTTTGTAATACATACTCCTACTATTTAATATTATTGTGTGCTTTTAGTAGTATCTAATAGCTTATTAATTATAAATTTCAAATACATTTTTTATAGAAGAGAATTAAATACTTGTACTCCAAATAAAACACAAAGGTTAGGTAATTAGATGATAAATTAAAATGGCGGTCTTATCGCTAATTACTATGATTTCTTCCAGACAACCAAAACATTATATCTAATAGAAGCAAATAAAATATATATAGTTAGTAGTATATTTATCTATAGTTTCTAATTAAGTAATCACATTTTAAAACCTTTTTGTAGATCTCGCATCGTTTATTTAACACACTTTGCTACTGTTGAACCTACTACATGAAATTGTGCTAATAAGGTTTCTATTGGCACCCTTTGCTTATTCAAAGAGGAAGCGTAAGGAGCATATACCTGCCACATAATGGGCAAGTAAGTAACTAATGAAGGCAGTATTTAAAACAAACGGTCATGATCAGAACTCTAAACAGATTCGTCTCACATGCCCGCTGATAACATGAAAAGGAATGCTCCGATGCTTTCACAAGAATGTTGTGTGCCCAATCACTTCACATGCGTTGTCTAACTTCACAAATAGCTATGTATTCCTGTAACGCTTGTTATTATCATTCACTATAAGAAAACGTAACGAAAATATACTTTAGAAACCTTTTATGCGTTCACTTTACCTTTTTTGGTACATGGACAAGCTTTTGATTAGATAGAGAATGTTATTTATAAACAATGGCTAGGTTATATTATGGATACTGATTTAGTATCATTAAGACTAACAATAAATAAATAATTATTTCGCTACTTATTTTACGGTGATACCTTCGTCTTTCATTATGTCTTCTAGTTTTTTCTTAGTCGCGTCCTACACCCAAGATTATGGGAGGAAGGGTGCTATTCTTATTCGGACGCCCCAACGACTAATTTCGCCTACCAATGGCTAAAACATTACTTACCATCAAGTGGAATCGCGATTAAGTGTTTAGTAAATATCTTACCGCTTTGCTTTAAATCTTTTTATTAGAATAAAAAAAAATCGTACAATAATTGTACCTTCTAAGTTACTAATAACATTAATCGCCTTGTATACCTAATTTTCAATACACAGATGGACTGACGTTACATGACCTTAAATTACCGAATATGTCTAAATTTCTCGTTGTCTTAAATTAAAACGTAGTCCTCTGCATTTGAAGATTTTTTGATTTAATTGTCTTTAACTCTAACCCGACTACGATATCTAATTTTAATGAAAGCGACAGCAGTCAAAGAACTCCGGTCCATCCTATGTTTGAAGGTCGATAAAATGGTGCCTCGTGACCTCTGAAAAATAAAACGAACGCTACCCCATCCCCCGCCTCAGTCCTGAAACTTCGCCTTGTAGTTTTCCAATACATATCCTAATCCGCCTATATCCAAGATACCAATAGCGTTCACTAGGCGTTGACATTCGCTAAAACCTCCTCCAATACGGGTGTGTCAGGGTTAGGTTTATCCGTTATCCCGAGATTAGGCGCGCGCTGTCTGGCGGGGCGGAGTCGCGCCACGCCTACCGGTCGATGCGGCACCCACCGCCGCGCCGCACCTCATTGTTCCGTTATCTATCCGAGACGCAGCACGCTCATCCGGCGCTCGTCACAGATAAGCGCCGGTAACGCAGGCTCCGTGACGCCACTCACCTACTGAACCACCTCACCGAACTTATTGACGTCACAACCCAGCACCGACTCTCGTTCAAGACGTCATTTAACTTACAAGGCAATCTTCAATCTATTGTGCAACTTACCTAGTTGTTTCACGCCACAAATGATCTTGCAGCTTCGGGTATAAGAATTAAAATCGCGTAGCTGTGCAATCGATTAACAACAATAAATCGTTACACCTTGGTTTTTTTTCTTGACTGACTGGTAAAAAATGTTGTATAGTTAAAGAGTTTATTTTTATTTAACAAAATTTATTTCGGACTAGGAAGAGTTGTCGAACATTACATACATTATGGTTGTCTAGTATGTACTAAGATGCGAATAAGGAAGGCGCGCCCGGTGAGAATATTAATAAGGACCGGCATAGAACAAACGCGGTATTACCGGGATGATGGCCGTGTGGTATTTTACATTGACATTGTGACACCGATCATGATTGCACGTTCATGGTCATATTGTATCACAACTAATGCTATTTTATGCAGTACACATTTTTAATCACTACGAATAGAATGTTTTATGTTCGAAAAATCATCAATCATATATATCACGACTAATCTATCACACTAGTTTGAATTGCTTAATCCCTCATCATTATTATCAGCAATCATAAGAGGTTCACATAATTCCCATGATTGGCAGGTGTCTTGGGGATCGCAGTATAGGTGGTAGGTAATCCAAAAGAAGACGCCGCTGCCCGTCTTCTGGTTTTACCTTAGCCGCCTCTTTCCGACACCCATCGCGATGTGATGGAGGGTGCTATCCTTCCCCGGTCACCCCGCAGGATGCTTCATCCCTAATATACGAAAATTAAATGAGTAACTGTTGGTGATCGTGCGTGGCGAATTAAAAAATATCTATATATTTTAGATAGTATAGAAGAGCAATGTAATTGTACATTGCTCCAAATGGCCGCATTTTTCTTGGTATTTGGTATCCCAAGTTCTGCAATTACATTATGCAATAATTTTTTATCCAAATTTTATAGTATAACTATAAAAACCTTTCAACAAAGCAGAGACAGGAACACGGAAGCAAACAACCGGATGATGCAACAATCCTATAATCAAAACATGTATATGTAATCATAGGAGCTAGTAGTCAGATGAGACAATAGGGTGGGTAAGTGGGAGGTGGGAGACAGCCACCTCTCAGCTGCGAGGTTCGGTAGACAAAGTAAAGATGGGGAATTATTCAGGCCATGTTAAACTACAGCTGATCAGAGAGATTATATTAGGCCATTGTTATTGAATACATAAAAGCAATAAAGAGGAAACCTAGGCTTTAACTAGGATATAATATCGCGAAAGGATTGTTTGAAATTTAAGTTTGTCCCAATATGGGTTGCCTAAATTCTTTTATGAAAGACAGTAATATAAAATTGTAAAATCTGAAAGGTAAAGGAAGTGGGAGTTGCTTTTTAAGCCGTATATAGCTCGTAGCTAGTTATTTACCTGGTGTAGAAAACATAGATAAATGTTGGAAATAAGTTTAGATAACAACGGCTATAGAATATGGAGTCAATTCTGATAATAAAGAAATTTCGATTAAATACATTAATTTATGAGTAGCCAAATAGGCTACAAAATTAATTATAAAATATAACTAGCTGGCCAACAATTCGCATTAAATAAACAATGTGATACTAAGTACGGGTAGTACTACCCCACGGGGTGTCGGGTTAGAATTGCATCCCACCATCTCTTCTCGTTGTGTGTCGTAAGAGGCGGCTAAGGAAGACGGGCAGCAGCGTCTTTCTTTGAAATTTATCTGTCACCAATACTGCGATCCCGAAGACGCCTGCGTTGGGATTATGGCAACCCCTCCCTTTTAAGGGAGAGGCCTTTGTTCAGAAGTGAACGTGTTTTCGGTTGCTGCTGACTAGCAACGGTGTAAAGATTATTATTACGACCAAAGTTTTTTAAAATAATTAATGGAAACAATGGAACGCAAAGATATGGATGGATCCGATTGCATCTCGGGTCCGTCAAACATACGAGTATAACGCCAAGTAATCGCATAATCATCAATAATCCTTAAGTTTTACAAAAACGTATCGCAAGAAACGGATTTCTATCAACAATGCATAAAAAAGTTGTATCGTTTTGAACTTTATATTCGATTAGATAAATATCAAAATAGCCTGTTACGAAAGTGGTGAATCTCGCAGCCCGCTGCGAATCGGGGATCAGAGGAGAGTGAAGAAAAAACAGATTTTGGGATTATAATTAATGAAATGTCATTCGATTTTTGACTTTTGCTTACCTGGAGTTGACGAGATGATTTGATCCAACCATAGCTGCACACACTTCTTACTATCACGCCAATAAAAATAAAAAGATTTGAAGCTCCAAGATTATGTGCATTCATTCTTGGAGTAGGCAGAATTATTATGCATTACTATCACGTTTTGGGAGATTGTATAAACATACTTTCTACCATGTTGTTGATTGTCATGTCATTGTTATTAGTTTATTTCCTAACATTCTATTGTAAGCTAAGCCCATAACAACCTTTTTCCAACTCCTCCTATTTACCTTTTTAATTAAATTTGTTGCGGGTTCCAAGACAATTTAGCGTTCCCCTGGGACTCGCCGAGGGTCAAACCTCGGTGTCTTCAGTGGTGACCACTGTAGATCCTGGCTTACAGGAGTAACAGTGGTGGGAATGAGTGGTGGGATTAGTCCCAATTTTAAAGCCCATAACATGCCCATAACTCACTACAGTACACAGATTAAGGAATAAATATTTCATAGCGTTATAAGAACAATGTTAATGACCGCCTTTTCTCCAATATGGTCCACCGTAGTAGATGTACTTGACAGATTAGATGATGGGTCCTCTACAGATTCTGAAGGATTTACGTGTCCAGCGCATTTTAGGAATAAATATTTCATAGCGTTATAAGAACAATGTTAATGACCGCCTTTTCTCCAATATGGTCCACCGTAGTAGATGTACTTGACAGATTAGATGATGGGTCCTCTACAGATTCTGAAGGATTTACGTGTCCAGCGCATTTTAGGAATAAATATTTCATAGCGTTATAAGAACAATGTTAATGACCGCCTTTTCTCCAATATGGTCCACCGTAGTAGATGTACTTGACAGATTAGATGATGGGTCCTCTACAGATTCTGAAGGATTTACGTGTCCAGCGCATTTTAGGAATAAATATTTCATAGCGTTATAAGAACAATGTTAATGACCGCCTTTTCTCCAATATGGTCCACCGTAGTAGATGTACTTGACAGATTAGATGATGGGTCCTCTACAGATTCTGAAGGATTTACGTGTCCAGCGCATTTTAGGAATAAATATTTCATAGCGTTATAAGAACAATGTTAATGATCGCCTTTTCTCCAATATGGTCCACCTTCTGATTCACGTGTCCAGCGCATTTTAAATAATCGTGACATTTTTAATAACATCTTGGGACAATCCACACACGGTCATCCGATCCCAAACTAGGCAGAGCCTGTACTATGGAAACCAGACAAGTGATACTAATACTTATGTACTTTTTTTTTTTGTAAATACATACTTAAATAGATAAACAACACCCAGACACTTGGCGGGAATCGAACCCACGACCCATCGGTTAGCAGGCAGGGTGACTGACCACTAGACCAACGGGCCCGTCAAACATTAAAATGTATATGAGTACCTACTTCAGTCTTAGGAAATGACTGATCGGCGTCCCCAGGCATCCATTGGGTTAGTTGTTTTTTTCTACCTGCGTATAAAATGCTCATCCAGAAAGCAACTATCACTGGTCTTTTAACCAGCCCCTCAATACACTAAACACAATCATTAGAAGAAGAATAAAAAATAAAGCATGCTTTCTAGCTCAATGTGAACTGTTTCTTTGAAGAAAAGTTACGAGAAGTAACTGTTAATAGTTTTTCAAAGTCTCTTACAGACTTTCAATAACTACTAAGAAGGATTTTAAAATGATTCAGATAGAAATTTACTCTAACTCATAAATTTTATCATAGTCTATACATATAAAATTACTTGTCCTGACTGACTGACTGATTCATCAACGCACAGGCCAAACCGCTGGACCTAGAAAGCTGAAATTTGGATAGTAGGTTCTTCTTATGACGTAAGCAAGGAGTAAGAAAGGATTTTTGAAAATTCGACTCCTAAAGGGGTTAAACTCTCTAAATAAAATAAATAACCACCTTTGGGGGTGTGTTAGGGGTTGGTAAACTCTGTAAAAAAATTAGCGGGCGAAGCCGCAGGAAATTGCTAGTATGTAATATATGTGATCATGAATAAATGACTATACTGCTGAGACCATGAACCGGAAGACGTAGCGTTGGCAGGTCTCCCACTAGGTAGACTGAGACTGAGTTGCGACTCGCACATGTAGTGCGAATCTGGGATCTGGACTCCAGAAACAGGCTCAATTCCAAGTTTAGTAACATTTGTATATTGCCTAAGACTCCTAGGTAGGGCGGAAGCATATGTTCAGCAGTGGATTTCTTCTGGTTAATAGTGATATAATACGCGTTGGTAGGTATATTATATTAGTCGTGGTGTAGTTATTGGTAGTGGTCAGTGGCGTGCGCTGAAAGCAGGCAAAAATATCTGCGAGTTGTTTATGCTTTATGCTATTTGTTCTTGTTCCAGCACAAATATCCTTAAATTAACATTCAGCAACCGAAAACACGTTCACTTCTGAACAAAGGCCTCTCCCTTAAAAGGGAGGGGTTGCCATAATCCCAACGCAGGCGTCTTCGGGATCGCAGTATTCGTGACAGATAAATTTAAAAGAAAGACGCTGCTGCTCGTTTTCCTTACCAACATATTACCAACATATCCATTTACATTAAAAAAAATTACGTTAATTCATGTCCAAACTAAGATTTTTTTAAATTAAGACTGTTTAGAGAAATCCTAGGGTAGGCAAAGTATTTTTGTTAGTATGGAGCCGCTGAATAAACTTATTAATGTTTCAAATGCAAATTAATATAACTATAGTATTTGCTTGCATATGGATATTTGAAATGGTATAATAACATACTTAAAATAGGTGAAACAAGCCGAATATTTTTTTTTGCCTACCCTCTGTGCACGCCACTGGTAGTGGTGTAAGAAAATGCAGCCGGGATAGCGGCTCATCATAAAGCAATGGTAACCTTACTCTCCTTAGGAATGCAATGCCTGTCGAAGGTATGGGCTGTGATCTTTTTTTTTATACTACCAAGGTGGCAAGCAAGCGTGCGGCCCGCCTGATGGTAAGCAGTCACCGCAGCCTATAGACGATAGCAACACAACAAGAATCACTAGCGCGTTGCCGACCCTTAAAACATTAGATTTTAAGTCTTTGTGTCCGGTAATTTCACCAGCTACAGTGCCCTTAACGCCTTATCTTCTGTAAGTTCCCCAGTCCTTCTTCTATCTTGTTACAATTTTATAGTAACGGTCAGTTGGTCCAAGCAGTGCTCAAACAGCTCTCACTGTGATGCCGGCATTATCACCTTTTCGGCTTAAAAAATAAACATCTGAATACAAATCTTCATTATACTAAAGTATTTAAAACGTTGAGCCTGTTTGTAAATACTGCAATCCAATAAAGTACAATGGCGGCATCCTGCGCGGGAGTTGAGAGATTACCTGCGTGTGCTATTGTAGTTTTACTGTTTCGTTTTGATTTATTACTTGACAAATATGAAGTTTAAAGGTTTTAAATGCTATGGATTTTACCTGTATTAAGAAATTTTATCCTTACTACGCTGTGGTCATTTTTTCGCCATCGACTTACATTTGCGACGAAGGTTCTGCTGTGGTTTTTGTTATTTTATTATGTACTAGCAGCACCCGCGGCTTCGCACGCGTTATACCCATTAATCAAATCCAAGTGATGGTATTGAGTGGCTAAGAGTCCTGATTGGCGCTTCAGACCAGCTGCAACCCCACACCAGACTTGGCTCGATTTAACTCGATCGAAGTCGACCCAACTCAATCCCATTCGGTCTCAGTAATCACTTCTACCCAATTAGATTCATTGTATGCACAATACTACATGCGCCCTACCAAACCCATACTCTGCTGTACATAAGTAAATTTTCGACGGCAGAAACCTGGCAGTTTTCACCAGTTTGGAGCTGTGCATAATCATCTGGTGAAGGATAGACTACTACCAAAAAATTCTACCTGCGTCTTGCAAGAGCATCGCAGCTAGCTGAACAATATAAATAATAATGATTTGTCTCTACATCACTCTAAGGTAAACTGGTAGAGAATGCCTCGGACATTAAGTCCACATATGTACTATTTTTGTATAAATAAAAAATAAAGAATAAATAAAAATCTAGGATTGACTCTTTTTCACCTTCGCAAATCTGCAAGTATCTATACTATACTTAGTCGCATGCTGTGTAGATTAATTAGCTCGTTGATACCAAGATGTCCAGTGAGTGCTCGCATTAGGTACCTAATTTGTGATCTGATTAGGTGTATTAATTTAATCCCACACTCCTTCCTTGTGCTGCAAAATGTTTTGGGAGTGATTTAAGCATCTCGCTTCCCTCCATTCTTTCTTTAGTTCATTCGTAGCGTGTGAATATAATGCTTGATGATATGTTCCATACGGAATCCCTTACAAATGTACGTTCTTCTTCGGAGCTAGTTAATAGTTTTTATGAACCGGCCCTAGCTAGTCCGTTCCAACCAAAATAGATAAAGTCACCTGTTACTTTGCTTATGCTATCTCAATGTCAAAAATCCAGCCGATGGCGCTCTAAGTACACTATAATATCTACAAAACATTGATGCTTTATCCTACAAGAACCGGATTTTGGGGAATAAAGTAACCTAATCGCTCCCCCATACCCGTAACATAGCTAAATTACATCAAATCAATCAATCAAATCCATCTTATGGTTTCCGTATTATTGTTAAAAATGATGATATCCTATCCCGGAGAAACTTGTCGGGGTAAATCTTGTGATATCACAGATTGCTTGTGGTCGTACCACCAGCTCTTATGGCAGTTGGTAACCTTACTTTTATGTGGGAAAGAGATGCAAATATACGCAGTTTATAGCTCCGTTACTTTCTCTCTCGACATTAACGTTACTATAATACTGCTGCAACAAATGGTGGTAGAGCTCCTGGCATTTATTTGCCTAAAATCTTAGAAAGCTATCCAACGTAGCAAAGAAGTTCTAAGCACTTTGAAGCCCGGCAATAAGGACGAAGTATTATTTACATATTAACTAAATACTTTTAAATTGGTAGATATTTTTTATTAATACATATTTTATTGTGTATACTTAAATTGAAAAAAAAACTGTTTTTGGGTTGGTAAATATTTCCCTGCTACACTTTGTAGTCTGTTGATATAAATAAGTAGGTATAATAAATTATCTCGACACTTATCTAATTTAAATTGCGTACTTCTTTGTCACTCTCGCTTTCTTTTAAGTTTTCCTATATCGAAATTAGAAGTCGCTCATAATTTTATAATAAAAAGTGCTGTTTTTGTTTTAATTTCCAATTAAAGCTATAAATCATACAAAAAGTAGGATACAAGAGTAACCATTTTGCATAACACTAGAAAATTGATACCGCATTAAAAACACAATTGTCGTTGTAAGATGGAGACTGAATTCAAAGCACGAATGAGACCATTAACGATTCACCAGCTAACAATGAACCACTCGTACGCAATATCCGATACCAGCCAACATCTAATTCAAAATTCGATTACACACTAATCACGGTAACCCAACTGATCACGGGATTCTTGCCTTTTAGAAATTGTCGACTATTAAACTACCGGGACCAATCGGTATATCGACGGCCGTTCCAAAAACACGGCATAGAATGCGACGAATTTGACAAGTCACCGATTTTTTATCGCGAGCACAGATTATCTGGTCGCCTTACCCCACTCGATCAATCTTATCGAGGCAACTATGACGTATCGCAATATCAGAAGGTTGTACGCGTGCTAACTTTTCACAAAAGATATTGTACTTTATGACGACGGTTTAAGGGCTTTTTCGTATTGGAACGCTTAAATGGAGATGCAACAGCTAAGGTTGAAGTCGCCGGATCATCGCTGGATTCCGGGAAATTCGCCCCGCGTGAATACCTGCCTGTACAGGTAAGATTGACCACCAAATAGATATAGACGTGGCAATATACTATTCAACAACTAGCGAATCGCTGCGGCTTTACCCGGCTTTTTACATTTAATTTCCTTAACCTAAGTGATGGTGAAAAACACATCAAAATCCATTCCAGTAGAGGACTTATTGAGATAAGATGAGATATTGAAAATTAAAGTATCGACTAGGATTGAATCATATTACTACCACTAACTGTAATAAGTTATAATTATAGGTCGGGGTTCAATCCATTACAATCTTTATTTCTTTTCTAATCTCATTTATTCTATCTCTAGAATGCAATTCTATTATATTTTGGTAGCTATGAGTTGGGCCCAGTAACCAACTGAACGCACTTCCACCTAATTGGATCTATTGTGCATAAAGTCTCTAGAAAGTACAAAATAAAGAAGATATCTCACTTTTTTCGCTTACTTCTTCTAAACATAATTGATTTTAGTGCCTTTTCTATCAATTTATTTCGAAAAGTTTGTCTTAGTACATAATTATTTATTTGGGTTCTCCGTTTCCAAAAATCCCTAAGCCCTACTTAGGGATTTTTGAACCTATAAACTTATAACATATACATAAGGTTAAAACAACTTCTTAAATTTAGATCGAGAAAGTAACTAAAAGTCAAATAAATAAGGTTTTTTTTTTTTTTTTTTTTTTTTTTTTTTTTATACTACCAAGGTGGCAAGCAAGCGTGCGGCCCGCCTGATGGTAAGCAGTCACCGCAGCCTATAGACGCTAGCAATACTAGAAGAATCACTAGCGCGTTGCCGACCCTTAAGACATTAGATATTAAGTCTTTGTGTCCAGTAATTTCACCAGCTACAGTGCCCTTCACGCCGGAACACAGCAATGCTTACACACTGCTGCTTGGCGGCAGAATATCTGACACTGCGGTGGTACCTACCTGGACGGTTCCTTGCACAAGGAACCTACCACCTAGTAAAAACTAAAGGTTTGCGTAAAAACGCCTGACGTATCTATGACATACATAATTCTTCGACGGTATGACTTGCTATTTGTTCCCGGCGGCGGCTCTATTATTGTTGACCCTGACTTTCTGCCGAGCCTTAAACAAATATTCTAAAAATAAGCAGACACCACAAATTAATACCTGCGTAATTTTGATTTGGGATTAAGTGTTCGTAGAAAAAGTCCTTATGTGGACCGCAGATAATAAAGTAAATCATTTTGCACCAAAATTTCAAGAAATTATAGAGACTGTATTCATCCGAATGTAGGTTAATTCATCCTATGTTTTAGTTCGTTTTAGTTCGACGTTGACGTTCAGTGGATACTGACTTCTTCAAACGCAGTGGCCTGGTAATCATTGGTGCGGTTATTGTGATCTTAAGGACCTAATTTGAGAAGAGTATACGAAAAATAAGACTTTAAACAATAACTCTTTTTATATTCAACGACGAACTTCTTGAACAGTAGCAAATCCTAAACATCGTTCCCTCAAACATTTCAAATGTCTATATTATTCAAAACAATGAGACCACCAAAACAGGGCTCGTCCGGGATTTGAACCCGGGACCTCTCGCACCCAAAGCGAGAATCATACCCCTAGACCAACGAGCCGCTTGTGTTCATGGCCAAAGCAATACATCAGTTAAAATGGCAAGCATTAAATGACGTCACGCATTAAACATATTAAAGCATAACAACTAAATCAACAGACGACTTGTTTGTCTAGTATTATTAGTTTTTTGGGCATGGAATATCTTAGTTTATGGACTAGACTATGACTAGACTAAGGACTTAGAGCACTTTAAGCACTGATTCTAAGCATGTTTTAGGTTTACAGTATATTCTGTTTTTAATTAGATCTTTAGTAGTCAGTCCTCATGAACTTTACAATAGAGAATATCGATCGATAAAGTACTCGAAAACCTATGTGTATAATGTTTGTGACCTATCCACAACCTATGTGGTCCCTTTTTTTTTTGTTTGACGCGGGGGCAATCTTCCAAAGATCCCCGGGAGGGGCTCGACCGGGGTATGTGGGATTCTTACCCACTAAAACCCCCGCGGCTGTCGCATCGGCACATGAGAGGGGAGACCCCAGGGCTCTCCGGTGGGATCTGCACCAGGGGCCCCTCAGTGCCTTGCCTTTGAGCCCGCCGCCGGGGGGCGCATTGTAGCCCCCCGGGAAAAAGTCACGGTACTCACGGGGACGGGGGTCGCAACCCCGCCGCCGTCCTCCTCGGAGTCGCCGCCGTACTCAATGGACGCTCAAGGGGCCCACACACCGAGCGTCCAGCGACTCCGAAGGTTACTCATTGTTTATAGCCCCGGGCTCAGGGCTGGGGAGCGAGACGTTGGGCGGCCGCTTGTGGCGGCCTGCGCCTTCGTCGCCGAGCAGGATCAGCGCGTTCGCGTTCCCGCTCAGCGGCCTCCTTCTGGGACATGACAGTCTCGCAGAAGGCGGCCATCGCTCCCCACGCCGCATCCCCGGACAGCATAGCCGACACTACGCTGCCCAGGGAGAGGTCCGATCCGATGACTGCGACCAGGTCTCGACGCTCCAACGACCACGCGGGGCAAGCCTCCAGCGTGTGTTGGGCGGAGTCAGACTGGTCGCAGTGGAAGCATCTCGTCGTCGCTTCACGTCCAGCAGATAATCACCGAAACAACCGTGTCCGGTGATTATCTGCGTAAGCCTATAGGTGAGTCGTCCGCTCCGTCGCTGTATCCAGGCTTCGAGATGCGGCAGGAATGCCTCAACGACGCGTTTGCGCACTATGTGCTCCGGCTGGAGCCGCTCGCGCCACGTCGCGAGAGCGATGTGTCGTTCTTGCCGCTTGATGGATTCGAGCGCCACTGGCTCGCCTCCGCCACTCTGGCGGGCGATGCGGATCCGGTCATAGACCCTCGCATACATGCCCGCCAGGATGTCTAAGGGCGGAAAGCGTGCCAGTATGGTCGCCGCCTCAAAGGACACCGTTCGGTATCCTCGTGCAATCCGCAGTGCCATCCTCCGCTGGACGCTGTAGATTTTCGTTCTACAGCGTCTAATGGCCAGCCTCGGCGCCCAGACGGGCGCCCCGTACCTATATGGTACCTAGCCTATGTGGCAAAATATCTGCCGTTTACTATAATTCAATAATCATCGTTTTGTGATTGGGAAATTAATGCCAAATATAGGGGTAAATGGAAAAACGGAAGGGAGGCTCTTGCCCAGGAGTGGGATAGTGTAAGCTGATAAGAAGAGAATCATCTTCATCATCATTAGCAAAAGCTGATACACGCTCACTGCTAAACAAAAAACCTCCCCGTTAGAAGGTAGGGGCTGCAACAATCCCCACGCTTGGCTGAGGCTCAGGATAGCAGTATAATCCAATAAAAAAATGCTGCGGCCCGTCTTCTTGTTTTCCCTTAGTCGCCTCTAACGAACACCCAACAGGAGGAGATGGGAGGGTGCTATTCTTATCTGGACATCTCACGGGTAATTTCTATAATACCTATTTGAAATTGGTTTTTGATTGAAGATATATCGATAAATCTAACCAAAAAAATACATACTACACGATCACATTCTGTATATTCCACGCGTCATGCGATATGTTTTTCTATTTGCAATTCATTTCTCTTAATACAGTTTATTACGCCTCATTCGTCGTATCTCACATACGAATTGCGTATAAACGGAACTTTATTATTTTCCAAAGCGGGCCGAGCCACAGATGGCGGGCGCTGGAATAATTTCCAGATGCGATGTAATGGCTATGAACCGATACGCTCGCAATAAGAATGTACAGTGTTTTACTTACTTCGAGAGAGATGGGAAATACGCGACAGGCGCTCGCGAGGCATTTTATACGGTACGACTTTTAAGTTACCATTTCATATAACAGCTACGACTATTATAAAACCAAATTGTGTCCTGTCCGATTGATCGGTATAGCTTTCCCCCTTGGAGTTTAATCTTTTCAAAAGATTTGTAGTGAATAAAGAATATGCACAGTTTGATCTATCGAAAATGCCTGCAGCTCATCCCTTCTCATCTACTCCAGCATTCTAAAAGGGTTTTAGCTTAGAGAAAGAAACCAATAGAGAGCTGGCACTTTCTTTCTCATTCGCGCAAGAAAATAATGCATTTATATATACACACATCAAAAGTGTCTAGGGATCAACATATATTTTTGCAATAACTTTTCTCCTGATTGATATTAATTAAAATTTTCTTTAAGGATTCATCAAATAAAGTGTTTTCGTTTGTCACAGTAACGATATACCAAGTCACCTTTGCATTAATAAAGAAATTTGCCATTTTCCTAATAAAGGGATTTTTGACATTTGAACCACTAACACAAAAGTTCGAAAAAAAGACTGAAATAACAGTTTTCTTTAAAATTTTATTGGGTAACTTAAACAATTAATAATCCGTGTTTCTACCGCGAACACTAACAAGACAAGAACATCGGTTTGGCATACTCAAAATGAGTTCATCCAAATCACGCTGTGGAATGGCCGCCCATGTTCGTTGCAACAACAAAAAAAGGTCTTCTTGCGACTGGATACCCTCCATATTCGGCAGAGCTCTTCTCTGTAGCATATCCCATGCATGCTCAATCGGGTTCAAGTCTGGCGACTGAGCAGGCCAGGGCAGGACATTGATGTTAGCTGCGGCGAGAGTCTGTCTTACAACTCTTGCGGTGTGCGGTCGTGCATTATCATGCATTAACTGAAATAAGGGACCGATTTGCACTTGTAGAGGAACGATGACGTCTGATACAATCGTCTCAGCATAAATTTGAGCGTTGAGGTTGCCTCTGATCCAAATCAACTCAGTTCTTCCGCCGATCCAAATACCCGCCCATACCATGATGGTTCCACCACTATAAGGATGGACTTCCTGGCAGGATTTTAATCGCTGTTGGCGTCCAGGGGTTCTCCAGTGTCGTATACGTCTTGTATCCGGTCTCATACCAAAACGAGACTCATCAGAAAAGCACACGAAACGCCATTGTTCTTCTGCCCAATTTCTGTGTTCAAGAGCCCATTGATATCGAATCCTACGATTGTGCATTGCTATAGGTGGTACCCGTAGCGGTCTTCGGGAATGAAGGTTCACTTCATGCAAGCGGTTTCTGACTGTTTGGTCGCTAATTAAGTTCCCTGAAGAGTGATGAAGCCTCACGGCTAACATCATGGCAGTTATTGTTGGAGCTCTTCGAGTTAAGATTTGAATATATCGGTCTTGTCTCCGTGTGGTGCAGCGATACCGTCCTCCATGGCGCTCAGCCACGGTACCAGTGCTTCGGTAACGTGTCCAAAGTCGACTGATAACACTCTGACTTGTATTCAGAGCTAAAGCCACAGTACGTTGCCGGGAACCAGCTTCTATCATTCCCACGGCTCTGAGCATTTCTTCCCTGCTTAAATGACGTCGCCGCTCCATAATAACGTTGGTTTTAATCAGTAGTAGGGAAACAGTAGCACTAATAATGTCTTCAATGCGTTGTATGTTTTTATAGGGAAAATATTGACAGCTGATTTTCATCTTTTACTCGAATTTGATTCACAGTTCCTGATTCAAATTATGAAATGCACCAAAAAGGATCCATATAAATTTATAAAAATCATAAATTTATTACAAAGCCACATCTCAATCTCAAGAAATCCGCTTAAAAATGCTTGATCCCTAGACACTTTTGATGTGTGTATTATATGTGATAGAAAGAAACAGAGCATATGATTTTTTGTCCCTCAGCGTGTGTTCAAAATCTGGCGCACCGACGGTGCGTTTTCTTCGAGTACTCATGAAATTTTCTAGTTCACGATCTAGCTTTGGAGTTTTAAATTGAATTGCATTATGAAATATCGTTTATACTACATACTAGGCGCATTTGAATAAATATCCATAACGTGTGTTATGTGAACGAATGATTATTTTCTGTCCTTATCGGCGGCACGCTAGGTAGATGTCTTGTTATATTCTGTCTACGGGTTTTAGCAATGCGATGGCGGTGTTAAAGGGAGGATCCTCCGACCGAGCGAGATGTGATGTTCGGTCAGGGCCGAAGTCCCCGACAGCTGTTGTCGGGATTTATTCGGGTTGTATTCTCCAAATTGGAGAAACTTCGCTTGCGAGATTCAAGATTCGGTGGTGGCGCCATCTATCATATTGGATGTGATACTACTTGCTTTTCATCGAGTCGTTGTACCACATGTGGTGCCATCTAGTTATGTCGAGTCGCTACAAGGATACCAACATAATTAGGATACAAATTATTTGGTGGTAATAGCCAGTAAATCAAATCAGCTTCCGCTTACTGCTAAGACTGAAGTCCGGACCATTTTGATAAAATTTATTTCATTACACTATGGGTCACGAGGGCGCTAGATAGTCTAGATACGTCTCCAAAACCCCATGGTGTCCACCGCAACCACCTTGTCGCTTTGCACCTGGCTGAAAGCGACAAGACCTACTCGACATTTATATTTTAATAGGATTGTACTAAGTACTTGTTGTTGACTAAACTCTGAAGAAGTTACAATTTTCTTTAAAGCATACGTAGAGCTTAGGTATGATGTAGGTTTTAATACTAAATGTAAACTAAAGGATAAGATGAAATCATTAAAATAATTGTAATTGTGTTTATCGGTATCGTGTCGTGTGATCTAATGGGAATATGTATGCTTACGCTTTATACAGAAATGAATTGAATAGATATTTACTTACCTGAGTTTATTTTGATATTTTCCCATAACATTTACACTAGGTTAGATAATACTGAAATAATATAAATGTATTATTTAAATATGAATAGCAATACCAATACCAATATTGTTATTGCAATGTACCCTGAATAGCATTACTGTGTTTTTATTTCACGTAAAAACGTTCACTTTTGAACAAAGAACTTAAAAAGGGATGGGTGGCCACAATCCCCTCGCTTGGCAGGCGGCTTTTTTTTTTTTTTTGTGTAGGAGTAGTACCTACTGTTGGCTGCAGATGGCCATTACAGCTTCGCCCATATATAGTGTATTATCTATGGCTTCGCCGGACAATAGGGCGAAGGCTTTGAGCGCTCCAGCCAGAAAGGTAGCGACTAGCTCAAGGGCACCTCAGGGAGGCACGGCCTCGGCTTGGGCTGCCGCTTAGAGAGTATGAGCTTACCACCGGTTACAACGCGCCCCCGCTGAGAAGAACCGGCAAGAAACTCAGCGAGGGGATGCATGTCGAGGTCGCATGCGTACGACCCTTCGGCCTCGCCGGCGAGACCGATGTCTGTGTGTAGGTGTGTTTGCGACTCGTGACGTCGTTGTCGGTGTTGGTGTTGGTGTAGTGTCATGGTCCAGGAGGACGGACATCGGGTCGGGTGGGTCGAGCAGTACATGCCGCGGACGGTAGTTCGACGATCTGAGGGACCAGGACCAGGGTCGGGGTCGGGGATATAGTCGGCAGCGGCGCCGATTAGCAGGTTTGGGTGGATGGCAGGTGGCTTGGAGATAGCAGTATAGGTGGTAGGCTGGTAGGTAATCTAATCGAAACGACGCTGCTGCATGTCTTCCTGTTTTCCCTTAGTCGTCTCTTACGGACACCCAACGGGAGGAGATGGGAGGGTGCTATTCTTACCTGGACACCCTACAGGCACTTATTATATTAGTTTATTATTATACTAGCTGACCCACGCAGCTCCGCCCGCGCTGTGTTTACGTTAACTAAATATACATTCGCATAGAATACAAAACCTCCTTTTTTAAAGTCGTTTAAAAACTTGACTTGCCCTCCGAAACACGGAGACGTTTATTTCAAATGGCGTTAAACGTTCACTCATCTATTTAATGACCTTACCTAACGTTGCTTAACCTGATCGATTTCCAAACATTGTTAACAACTGTCTATGAGTGTTCCCTTACAAATATTTATTATAATTATAATGAAAAAATTTTTAAAATCGGAGCAAGCGTATAATCAAGTACACATTTTGACTTTAGTCCCCTCTCCCAAGGGAACTGTGCCGAATGTCGGGATAAAAAGTATCCTATGTCCTACCTCGGAGTATTAACTCAAATCATGCCAAGTTTCGTTTCAATCCATCCAGTAGTTTCGGCGTGATGCTCAGCAGAGATACAGACAGACAGACAGACAAAAATAAAAAGAAATACATTTTTGGCTTTAGTATCGGTAACAGAACGCCCTCGAAACATAATTTTCAAAATATCTTCAATGTACAGAATTGGACCTGTTACAGTTTTATTATAAGTATAGATTATGGGTAATTAAGTATATATTTTCTTTAAATAGTAATGAAATAAAGTCACTATCCGCGTCTATCTGTTTGTTTGCTTATGTGTATATTATCTGTGAAGACAGAGAGAGCTCTCTATCTCTATCTAAAACACACAACGGATTTCAGAAGGTAGAAAAACAGGGTTTATTTATATGCCCTGTTTTTCTTTACAATATCAAATTCTGACCAGTGACCAGCCACCACTCCTGTGTCCATACATTTATTGCTACGATTTAAATATACATAAACAGGTCATATGTATACCCCGTGGGGTGTCCGGGTAATAATAGCACCCTCCCATCTCCTCCTGTTGGGTGTCCGTAAGAGACGACTAAGGGAAAACAGGAAGACATGCAGCAGCGTCGTTTCGATTAGATTACCTACCAGCCTACCACCTATACTGCTATCCCCAAGCCGCCTGCCATGCGTGGGGATTATGGCAACCCCTCGCGTCTAAGGGGGAGGTCCTTTATTCAGCAGTGGACCGTGGATATATTTCGGCTGATGATGATGCTAACTATGCCGACAATTTTTTTAAATTAAGCAAATATGTCAAATTTCGCGATTCAATATTGCAAAACATAACAGTTTGTTTAATAAAGGTGGCAGTTGGAGGGATCGACGACAGATTTTGTATAAAAAAATCCCAAAGGCTCTATAGCCTATATTTAATCTTTTTCGCTATATATATATATTTGCCGTAAACTTAATGTATATTACAATAGTACAGCAATTTTTTTTTGACGTGTGGGATATCTTCCAAAGATCCCCGGGAGCTGTGGGGCTCGACCGGGGTATGTGGGATTCTTACCCACTAAAACCCCCGCTGCTGTCGCATCGGCACATGAGAGGGGAGACCCCAGGGCTCTCCGGTGGGATCTGCACCAGGGGCCCCTCAGTGCCTTGCCTTTGAGCCCGCCGCCGGGGTGCGCATTGTAGGCCCCCGGGAACCTGACACGTTACTCACGGGGATGGGGGTCGCAACCCCGCCGCCGTCCTCCTCGGAGTCGCCGCCGTACTCAATGGACGCTCAAAGGGCGTCCAGCGACTGCGAAGGAGTAGGTACAACCTATATTAAGGTTAAGATCCGTTTTAACTATTTTAAATCCGGTTTGACGTATCTCGGAACCTTATAAAAACACTCTCATTCAATGCTTTCAAAATAATCATCAGACTAATAAAAGTAGATTAAGCCATGCTTCGTTTGCCAAGGGCCAATTAAAGAACGTCTTAGGTTTGTTCGACCGATTGATCAGCAAACGTCGCTCTCAAAGGAAATAATCTGTGCCCGGGGTGCATTAAAATATAAATATCAGTCGTTAGCAAATCATTAGCCGAGACATTTTTCCTCCGAGAGATCGCTCCGTTTCCTATCAATCGGAAGCAAACAGTGAGAGGGGATAAAATGACGCTTTTTCATATATTTGCTCATTTTAAAGTAGGTAGGTAGTTGACTACTGTAAATTATACCAGTGCGCTGACATTAGATTTTAAGTCTTTTGCCCAGTATTTTCATTAGCTACAGTGCCCTTCACACCGGAACACAGCATTGTTGACAGACTGCTGCTTGGCTACGGAATATCTAACACTGCAGTGGTATCTGGACGGTTCCATGCGCCAGGAACTTTTTTTTGCGATGGAGAAATCCTTATGAATAGCCGCCTAACGCGGGTGATGTCAGACTCTTATTGACTAAAACTCCTGCACCTCCGCTATAGTGGGGGGCCCGTAAATATACCATCGTACTTCGTCCGATCCGATTCCCGCCAGTAGCTGTTTGACGTGAACCGAAGGTTTCAACAGCTCGGACAAAAGGGCCAAGCCGGTGCTTTTGCAGGCTCTCCCTCCCTTGTTACGTGGTGTGCCCTTCAGTCCACTCTGCTCAACAGAGAAGTACCTAGGGTGACTATAGTGGCAAAACACTGTATAGCCTTTCGGCCCTACCCCTCATTGCACCGAGCTGCCTCCTCACACGGCGCCCATACCCCGGCAGAGCAGCTGCCACGGTGCTCACGCCCTAAGACCTCTCGGTCCGACACCCCTCTGCACCACTGCCACGCTTAACCAACGTGTCCGAATCGGGAACAGCGGTAGCGGTGCCACCGCCCTACGCTGCTTTTCGGCCGTACATCCCCCCGCGCTTCGCTGCCCCTCAACCGGCACCCATATACCAGATACAGCAGGTCGGCGCCCTAAGGCTTCGCCACCAAGTAATAGCTGTCCACTCCAAAGAGAGGAGAGATATTACCCGGTGTCCAGAGTACACCGTCCCAAGCCCATTGTCCTTCCTCTCAAATTACAATGGGCCGGGTACTCGAGGAGGTGATGCCAGCACCCCTTGCACATGGAACCTACCACCTAGTAAACCTACAATTATAATGTTGCCGCTGTAAGTAAGGTTTCCAGTACTTTATGAAAGGTCCTGTGCCAGTATTTAATTAAATGTCCTCGAATATTAATATGATCGCTTTCCCATCACTTACTATTAGGTGAGGTGGCAGTCAATCGCGTCTACTGAAGGATAATTACTAGGTAAAGTACCACCGCAGTGTCAGATATTCTACCGCCAACCAACAGTATGTGAACATTGCTATTCCAGTGTGAAGGGCACTGTAGCTGGGGAAATTACCGGACATAAGAGACTTAATTGCTATGTCTCGGATGACGAGGGACGGTACAATAAAGATGTTTACAGGCAGTTGTGTCGCTTACCATCAGGCTAACGTCTTGCTTGTCACTAGGTTGAATAAAAAAAGAAAATAAATTAGTTTACTTAAAGTAAAAAAACAACTTAATTTTTTTACAAGGCAGCATTTTAATACGCTCAGTATAACGATAAGTATTATAGGGGGCGCCACTTTTATTGGTGATTAGTTACTAATAACGAGCATTAGGAAAAATTTAACACACAGTTTAAATTCAAATTGAAATGTTTATTTACGAATAGAAGGTAAATAAGAGATGAAAAGTTACATCCATTTTTGTTCCACCAGTAGTTCTTCTACCATCTGTTCGAGCAAAATTATTGTAACATTATTTTTGCGAGACAAAGGAACTTCATAGCTTCTATGAACTGCGTATAGACATCTACGTCTCTTTTCCACATTAAAGTAAGATTACTTTGACATCTCTCATGGCAAAAAGCTGTGGTAGGTTAGTTAGAATAATAGTAAGTTATTATAATTTTTAAGACTAGTCAAGACTGTTAGCATGGGAGTAATTATGCTGTTAATTTGATTCCGGTATTTCATATCAATTACGTAATGTACTGATTGAAATAAAATGGACCTCCAAAAGAGGGCTCGTCCGGGATTTGAACCCGGGACCTCTCGCACCCAAAGCGAGAATCATACCCCTAGACCAACGAGCCATATACAGGCTGTTTCTATTATATTGTCACGATGAAGTTATTACGTCATACATCAAACTATGTGTTCGTGCATTAGTCATAACCATAACATAACATAATACAACCATGATAATGATAATTTTTACATATTTTTTTACAGCTGATTTGAGCTGAAGTATGGCATTGCGGATTGCACGAGGATACAGAACGGTCCTTTCAGGCGGCGACCATACTGGCACGCTTTCCGCCCTTAGACATCCTGGCGGGCATGTATGCGAGGGTCTATGAAAAGATCCGCATCGCCCACCAGAGTGGCGAAGGCGAGCCGGTGGTGCTCAAATCCATTAGGCGGCAGGAACGACACATCGCTCTCGCGACGTGGCGCGAGCGGCTCCAGCCGGAGCACGTAGCGCGCAAATGCGTCGTTGAGGCATTCCTGCTGCATCTTGAAGCCTGGATACAGCGGAGTGGATGACTCACCTATAGGCTTACGCAGATAACGTCCGGTCACGGTTGTTTCGGTGATTATCTGCATAAGATCAGACGTGAAGCGACCATAATGTACTCTGTGGAAGCGACGACGAGATGATTCCACTGCGACCAGTCTGACTCCGCTTAACACACGCTAGAGGCTTGTCTCGCATGGTCGTTGGGGCGTCGAGACCGTCATCGGATCGGACCTCTCCCTTGGCAGCGTAGTGTCGGCTATGCTGTCCGGGGATGCGGCGTGGGGAACGATGACCACCTTCTTCGAGACAGTCATTCCCAGAAGGAGCCCGCCGAGCGGGAACGTGAACGCGCTGACACTGCGCGGCGACGAAGGCGCCGGCCGCGTCAAGCGGCCACCCAGCGTCTCGCTCCTCAGCCGAGCCCGGGGCTATAAAGAACGGGCAACCTTCGGAGGATCTGGACGCCCTAGGACGTCAATTAGGTAAGGCGGTGACTCCGAGGAGGACGGCGGCGGGGTTGCGACCCCCGTCAGCACCATGTCTGGTTCCCGGAGGGCTACAATGCGCCTACCGGCGGCGGGCTCAAAGGCAAGGCAAGCCGCGAGGGTATTAGTGGGTAAATAAGAGTCCCACATACCCCGGTCGAGCCCCACACCTCCCGGGGATCTTTTCAAGGTTTCCCCTGCGGAAAAAAAGTCATAAGTTTTGCTAATATTTAAGACTTGTAAAGATAGTAATTATGCTGTTAATTTGATTCCGGTATTACATATCGATTACGTAATATACTGCCATGATTG
The DNA here is from genome assembly GCA_911728495.1 of Furcula furcula. Lineage (NCBI taxonomy): Eukaryota > Metazoa > Arthropoda > Insecta > Lepidoptera > Notodontidae > Furcula > Furcula furcula. The sequence continues at coordinate 9,688,805 of OU452244.1, read as the reverse complement.
AAAAAAAATGGAACTCTAAAAGAGGGCTCGTCCGGGATTTGAACCCGGGACCTCTCGCACCCAAAGCGAGAATCATACCCCTAGACCAACGAGCCATATACAGGTTGTTTCTATTATATTGTCACGATGAAGTTATTACGTCATACGTCATAGTGGCATACATCAAACTACTGTGTTCGTGCATTTGTCATAACCATAACAATATGGCTATAAAATTGTTACATACATTTTTTACACCTGATTCTATCGATAGAATATACATACATTTTATATTATTATAATTTTTATTTATTTATGTATGTATACCTATGTTGTAATTACACCTGCCCTTCAACATACTGTCCTGTACCTTTTTTTTTTGACGCGGGGGAGATTTTCCAAAGATCCCGGGAGCTGTGGGGCTCGACCAGGGTATGTGGGATTCTTACCCACTAAAACCCCCGCGGCTGTCGCATCGGCACATGAGAGGGGGGACCCCAGGGCTCTCCGGTGGGATCTGCACCAGGGGCCCCTCAGTGCCTTGCCTTTGAGCCCGCCGCCGGGGGGCGCATTGTAGCCCCCCGGGAACCTAACACGGTACTCACGGGGACCGGGGTCGCAACCCCACCGCCGTCCTCCTCGGAGTCACCGCCGTACTCAATGGACGCTCAAAGGGCCCACACCCCGAGCGTCCAGCGACTCCGAAGGGCTGTCCTGTACCTACCCCAAGGTTATCTGGAAGAGATCGCTTTAGCGATAAGACCGCCTTAAATTGTCACACTGCAATTTTCTTTTCCCTTTAAACTGTATCTTCTCTCTAAATAAAGAATATTTGTATTGTATTATATTGTAGAATCGTTAATTCGACAGCCTCGCGTGAAACCACTTTACAATTCGGTCGCAGGTTCGATCCTAGAGGAACAACAACTATGTGCAGTTGTTATTTACTAGGTAGGACAATACAGGCTGATCATGTCTCTTCGGAGTCACTGGACGTTCGGGGTGTGGGCCCTAGAACGTCCATGGAATACGGCGGCGAATCCGAGGAGGATGATGGCGGGGTTGCGACCCCAGTCTCCGTGAGCACCATGACTGGTTCGCGGGGGGCTACAATGCGCTCCACGGCGGCGGGCTCAAAGTCAAGATACTGAGGGGCTCTTGGTACAGATCCCACCGGAGAGCCCAGAGGTGGTCTCATGTGCCGATGCGATAGCCGCGGGGGTTTTAGTGGGTAAGAATCCCACATACCCCGGTGGAGCCCCCCAGCTCCCGGGGATCTTTTGAAGGTTTCCCCCGCGAAAACAAAAAAAAAGTCATAAGTTTTTCTAATATTTAAGACTAGTCAAGATTGTTAGCATGGGAGTAATTATGCTGTCAATTTGATTCCGGTATTTCATATCGATTACGTAATGTACTGATTGAAATAAAATGGAACTCCAAAAGAGGGCTCGTCCGGGATTTGAACCCGGGACCTCTCGCACCCAAAGCGAGAATACCCCTAGACCAACGAGCCATATACAGGTTGTTTCTATTATATTGTCACGATGAAGTTATTACGTCATACATCAAACTACTGTGTTCGTGCATTAGTCGTAACCATAACAATATGGCTCTAAAAATTTTACATAAATAAAAATACAGCTGATTCTATCAATAGAGTCGTTAATTCGACAGCCTCGCTTGAAACCAGTCACTTTATAATTTGCAGGTTCGATTCAAATCAAATCAAATCTAAAAATTGTAACTGCTAGCAGTTGTTCACCAAGGGATCACCTTATTGTCTGGAAAGTGAGATTTCTCCATGCATCGGATGGTATATAAAAATTGGACCATTGATTTTAAGAGTAAAGGAAGAGAGAGTGTACATGTGTCTACGCAAGCTCTTCGCTATTCTTGTGAATGATTAGCCACTGTGGCCGTATCAGCCAGCAGGACATTATATTATTTGACCTTAACTATAGAACAGACTTCTAGATCAAAACAACCACGACGATCTACTATAGAGTGCATGAACATATTGTCCGTTTGTTATAAGTCAGATTGTGTACTAGGCTATTTGTGGTAAAGCGCCCCCTGGCGGCGGGATTAATGGCAAGGCACTGTGGGGGTTCCTCCTACTGGACCCGGGGACCTAATGAAGATTTCCCTCGCAAGGAAAATAAATCAGAAAATGCCATTTGTGACGATCAAAGGCATAAATAAAACCCACATACCACGCTAAAAAATAAACTGTATTGTAAAAAAAAAACTTGAAATCTTAAATAATAATAATAATAAAAATTTACTCAACCAACCAAAATATAACAATTCCTTAAATACTAAAGAATCACAAAATTCATAATAACATCGTTATACGTACTCGTATCGATGACAGCCGTACTTATAAACTGTGTTACAGCTATCTTCCCTCCTGAGTGAACACAAAAGTTATTATAAAAATTACATTTATCAATGTGCGTATGCCATATCTATATTAGAATAAGAAATAAAACGAAAAAGAAACAAATAAAAACATGTTACCGTAAATACCGTGTAATTACCGTACCGTAATTACCGTGAAAAGTTAGATTATCTGTTTGTGTAAATTTGTGTATAAGAGGGTGAGTGTGCATTATGTAAGTTTGTTTATAAGTGTTTATCTACTGTTTAAATCTACCTCCATATCAAGTTTTTACAAAGCTCCTCTGTTTTCAAATATATTTTTTTTTAATTATTTGAAAACAGAGGAGACAATTAAGACTAGGCACCTTGATATTTACCTTTTAATTTTAAGTTAAATCTACTTAGCTAAGAGTTCTATTTATATTTACAAGTTCCGGGCTCTCAGCTAGTGAGAGTCAAAGACAGGTAACAATTCGTTTCTTATTAAAAGGATAGGTATCTTCTTTTATTTCTATTCTTTACTTATTCTTCTAAATAAAATTTTGGAAGCTAGCATGACTAAATAAGCGTGTGGCTTTTCGTTGGCACTCTTATACTTAGAAAACAATCTATTCATTTTCTACAATTGTAATCCTCGAGGGCCCAGTCTGAAAATTTATAACCACAAGTTCAAAACGCCTCGCAAACTCAATGGACATTTGAATGTTTTAACATTAACTTAGGGTACTTAGTATTGTTCGAGGGAAACTGGAATCATCTTAATGCCGGTAATTATACGGATTCAACGAATTACTCGGTCATAAGTAAACAAACAGAATGCCTTATTTGCAATCGTAAATTTCGCGAGTCGAGTCTCCGCGAAAATGGACGTGGCGACCAAATCTTTGACTTAAATACTTAAGTTTTATTCTATGTGTTTCTTAATGCATCTTGCTTTTTATTTGTTTTTATAATTATTAGTAAGTGCTGACTTCTCTAGCTGCCTGGATAATAGAAGACAGTTTTAGTAAGATTTACCTAAGGCTTCATAAGCGACAAAAAATGTCCCTTAGCCGTCTTAATACATCTTGCTTTCATTTGTTTTTATAATTATTAGTAAGTGCTGACTTCTCTAGCTGCCTGGATAATAGAAGTGAGTTTTAGTAAGATTTACCTAAGGCTTCATAAGCGACAAAAGATGTCCCTTAGCCGTCTTAATACATCTTCCTTTCATTTGTTTTTATAATTATTAGTAAGTACTGACTTCTCTAGCTGCCTGCATAATAGAAGTCAGTTTTAGTAAGATTTACCTAAGGCTGCAGAAGCAACGAAAGATGTCCCTTAGCCATTATTTAGCTACACATCCCAGCCTCGTTTTCGATGTAGAAGTACTTCCCCAGACATGCTACTCCAATTTTAAGCAGGCGATCCGTCTATGCCTCTCTTGAATTCTACCCATAATTTTCTCAGAAGAAAAACCTTCCCTTAGTCTATCGCAGTTATGTGTGGGAGCCCTTAGGCGGTATTTAGAGCCCTCGCGATAAAGCGTTTGTTATCTCTAAACAAATGAAGCGGCGATTAAACATTGTTGTTCTTTACGAAAAGCCCTATTTATTATCAATGCTTTATTGACCGCCCACTTATCAAATTCCAACACAATTAATCACTAAGTATCAGGCACTCGTCACATTTCCTGAAATCCCATTCAAGAGCAGAATTATTTAACAAAAGAGAATCGCGGTATGAATATTTCATTACTTTTGTGAGCACTAAGATTTATACACTGTTGACATTAAAAATTGTAATTAAAAATACCATCAATCAGAGCCAGAAGGCCGCTACAACCACAATGGTTACTTAAGCCTCATGATTTTTGTGTTTTCAATGAAGAGACCGATGAGATACGTACTGAGTATTTAGATCTGGCCTTATTGTTATCGAAATAATAAAATAAAACAAAAGTGAGTGACATATCTTTTGTAATAATAGTTTATTCCACTTTGATCACCTGGGTAATCAAAGTAGAACTTTTTTTTTACTTTGATCACCTCCCTCGGAATCTAATCACCTGGGTGATTTGAGGTGGGTGATCAGGTGGTGATCGGCCAGCATTGTCCTAGCCAGTAAGGAACAACTACACAAACTTGTTTCTCCCCGCCGTGCCATCTGTCACGTAATATGCTCCATGCGTCTGATGGGCATGTAAAAAACCGGTCCTGCGCCTGACCTCTCCCCGGTCGTGTCGGTCTTCCGTTCTATTAGGTTGTGTGAAGTAAAAGGAAGAGAGAGAGCACTTGTGTCTACGCAAGCACTTGTGCACTATAATATCTACCGCGTAGATGGCTGATCTTGCAAAAGATGGGCCGCTTTCGTCGTATCGGCCAGGTCATTATTCATTATTAATAATGTGTAGTGTATAATATATCGTAATAAAGACTAGAATCGGTTTCTTTTAAGGTCCTTTTTCCCCTCCAACGTAGTCATAGGACATGCAAGACGTTTACCTGTCGCTTGGCTATACGCCTGCATAAGACAGCTGCTGTCTTAGAGAATTTGGTAATTAGGTATTTGAAAAAAAAACGTTATTATTAATAATATTGATATTTAATGCAAAAAAGTTAAAAAAATAATTTTTCAATTAATTATAAACAATTAAAAATTGATGAAAAATCACGTGACTATAAACGCGCCAAGATTGGTCACCTTAAAGGTGTGACGTCATAATGTTAAAGCGATTTAATAACAGTTCAGCGTTAACGGCTATTACAGGTGACTATAATAGATCCAACCGTTTATTTTCTATTTGACAGATCTAATTTGACAGTTATAGTGTTGTGACCAAGTGATTATAGTGGACACGATATCGATTCATTTTTCTATCGAGTCTGTGCGGAAAGAGAGCAGTCGTAGGAATGGCGCTAGTAAGTAGTAGAACGTCATTCTATTATCACTTTTGTTACATTGACACGTAATAATAATCCTCCTAAATATTAGAGCGGGGTTTTTAAAACGTTCTATTACTTACCCCATTTTTTGTCTATGGGTAAGCAGTAGTATTTTTTCAAGGTAGCAACACTCAATGGTCCACCGCCATTTTGTGTTTGTCACTGTCATCTGTCACTCGCAACAAGACGCCCGTGCTAGTCATTATTTGCTGAGTTTTGTATTGTTTTATATTCGAACTATAAAATGCCCAAAGGATCAGTGCTGAAAGGACAGACGAGAGAAATGGTGATCAAGCTTCGTAATTACTTTGAAGCAGAGTATCAAAAAGGCGGCCCGCCCGCTTTTACCATTGTCGCAAGTGCGAGAGCGCGTTGCGGCCGCGTTAGGTATTAGTGCACCTACGGTTACAAAAATTACTACCGAAGCCTACGGAACAAGCGGCATGCAGGAGAATAAGCTTCGTACGCCGAAGAAAAAACGCCAACCACGTCGTGTGACATCGGTTGACAACTTTGATGCAGACGCTATATGCCGTCATATATATAACTATTACTTACGTAAAGAAGTTCCAACACTTAAAAAACTTGTTGCTTCTTTACGTGAATGTGATTTGTTCCGAGGCCAAAAATCGTCATTCGCAAAGGTCTTGAAAGAAATTGGATTTACTTATAAAAAATCGGACAAACGCAAAATATTGATGGAGCGTCGCGACGTAGCTTTCGCTCGTTGCAAATTTTTGAGCGAAGCCAAAAAAATTGCAGATTGGTCAAATGTTGTTTTCACTGACGAAACTTGGCTGAATGCGAACCACACAGTGTCTAAGAACTGGACTGATGACACCGCTGCTTCCACTAGCTCAGTGCCGATGGGAAAAGGAGAACGCCTAATCATTTGCCATGCAGGGTCTATGAAAGGATTCATGCCAGATGCTTTGTTGGCCTTTAAATCCAAAAAACAGTTGAGTACTACGAAGAAATGAATTCTGAGGTTTACGAAAGTTGGTTTAAGGAAATGGTGCAATCATTGGAAGAACCGTCAGTCATTATTATGGATAACGCATCCTATCACTCACGCCAAATTGATAAAATGCCGACCCAGGCCGACAAAAAACAAGTAATCATTGACTGGCTTCAACGACATGGCGAAAATGTTGATAACTCCTTACTAAAAGTACAATTACTAAATATATTACGAACAAAAAAACACTTCCCAAAACGATATGTGATCGACGAAATAGCTGCAGAACATGGTCATTGGGTTCTTAGACTTCCACCCTATCATTGTCAATACAATGCCATTGAATTAATATGAGCTCAAGTAAAAGGACACGCCACTCGAAATAACACAAAACCCCATTCACGGCAAACAAAATGTTTGATTTATTAAAAAATGTATGTGTGGAAGTAACTGCGGAAAACTGGCAAAATGTAATTCAAAAACCACAAGAAACTATAATGGCAGATTGGGATAAACACGTGGCGATAGATAATATGAATCAACAATTAATTATAAATGTCGGCGATAGCTCGAGTGACAGCGACGATGAATCTGATTTTGATTAATAAATAAATAAAAGTAAAAGTCACAATAATTGTTTCATATCATTTCATACCAATCTATATTTATACTACATTAGAATGCTACATTATACCCGTGTAAAAATAGTTAATAAACAATATCGATATCTCAATCGTAACATCACTATGTTGATAGCCATAGAACGTAAATTTTTAAAAACGTTTGTTATTTTATGTAATTTATAAAAAAACTACTTACTGCACTTATGGACTCAATTTGTCAAAGATGATTATTATACGGGATCAAGGAGCAAACTTAGGCAGTTGTCATATTTTTAAAACCTTTTGCGTAACATGACGCAGTTACGTTCTATTGGTGCTGTCAAAAAGAAAATAAACGGTTGGATCTATAGACAATAATATTGAAAATGTATTGCAAATGTTGTGTCACGTCAGTGACGTTCAGTGTCACGTCAGTTACGTTTAGTGTCATGTCGGTCACGTCAGTGACGTTCAGTGTCACGTCAGTGACGTTCATTGTCACGTTAGTGACGTTCAGTGTCACGTCAGTTACGTTCAGTGTCACGTCAGTGACGTTTAGTGTCACGTCAGTTACGTTCAGTGTCACGTCAGTTACGTTCAGTGTCACGTCAGTGACGTTCAGTCTCGTACAGTGTCACTCAGTGTCGTTCAGTGTCGTTCAGTGACGTTCAGTGACGTTCAGTGCCGTCGTTCAGTGTCCTTCATTGTCGTCTAGTGTCATTCAGTGTCGTTCAGTGTCGTCGTCCAGTGTCGTTCAGTGTCATTCAGTGTCGTTCAGTGTCGTCGTTCAGTGGCCTTCAGTGTCGTTCAGTGTCGTGCAGTGACGTTCAGTGACGTTCAGTGACGTTCAGTGACGTTCAGTGACGTTCAGTGACGTTCAGTGTCGTCGTCCAGTGTCGTCGAGTGTCATTCAGTGTCGTCGTTCAGTGGCGTTCAGTGTCGTTCAGTGTCGTTCAGTGTCGTTCAGTGTCGTTCAGTGTCGTTCAGTGACGTTCAGTGACGTTCAGTGAAGTTCAGCGTTGTACAGAGTCGTTTTTTAGCAATAAATTTTCAATATTATTGTCTAGTCAAGTGTAATAGCCGTTGACGCTGTACTGTTATTAAATAGCTTTAACATTATGACGTCACACCCGCTCGGGTTTGTTCGGCAGCTGTCGGCGTGCTTCCGGTACTGGATTTAAAAATTATATTTTTTATTTAGAAATAACTTTTGAATTATTGCGAAAAAAAAAATTGTTTGACTATAAAACTTATATATGATCTTTCCATTTATCACAAAAAACAAATACCCAATTCTCTAAAGCTGCAGTACACTTCCGCCCTATACTTACCCATCACAGGTTTAGCACATTGCTATAGAATATCTGACATTGGGGTGATAGGTACATCCCTTGGACTAAAGACCTACCACCTGGTGGTAATTTTACACAAGTTTCATAGAAACCATAGACAATCTAACTTAATAGTTTTGTTTCATTGTTTAGTTTATATGGAACGTCCTCTCGTTATTTTGTCGTATTTAATTATAAGAAACGAAACGGAGAGAAATTTAAACATACACAGATCAAGTACAAACGTGAATTGTACAATTTCCCGTATTTACAGAAGACGACACGAGTGACGTAAGCCTGCACACTGAGATACGCGGAAGATATTAAAAATCATAATTTAAAGCGTTTGCTCACTACATCGGACCATACCATGACGGTACCACCGTCTAGTGTCCGATGACCGTATCAGAGGGCCTAGACAAGTTGTCTTTCTACAATACGAAACGCTAGAGAATAGAAAACAAATGTATGTAAATTAGATATCTCTTCACGTGACTTAGCGAAGAAATAGCCTCACGGGAGAGAAGTGACGGAGACTACTATGCAGTCAAAACGAATCATATCGATATTGTGCATGGCACTCAGACTGACGACTGTAAGTAACACATTAAAAATAATACAGTATAAACAAACGGCTCTAATTACAGAGATAGACAATATAGACATAATTATTTACGAGATAAATACTGTGGTGAACGCACAAAATAGAATATTTCGTTAATTTTGATATGATCGGCCATGGTACTAGGTAGGTACGGCCAGATGTGGAACAGTCTAGGGGGTGATGCTACGTCATAGAAAAAATAATTCTTTGGTACCTGGCAAAATGACACCATTGTCATTGTTGTTTTTTGTCTGATTAGCAGAAAAAATAATGCTTGTATTCGGAGCCCCTTAATTCATTGGAGTTTGAGAGGTTGTGTGGCTTTCTCTCAAATAAGCCTTAAAGTTCTTATTGTGTCATCATCAGCAGCCGAAACGTCCACTGCTGAACAGAGGCCTCCCCCTTAGAAGGGAAGGGTTTCCATAATCCCCACGGTTGGCAGGCGGCTTGGGGATCGCAGTATAGGTGGTAGGTAATCTAATAAAAAGACGCTGCTGCCCGTCTTCTTGATTTCCCTTAGTTGCCTTTTACGGACACCCAACGGAAGGAGATGGGATGGGATGGGAGATGGGGGGATGGGATATTTATTTCTTGATCCTAGCTCATTTACTAATAAGAGGATCGGTAATCATGCACCCAAAGTACGTCTATTAAGTACAAAACACTTTTACCGCTATCGCTTATGAATAAGCACATAGTGCAATCTCAGTATAGCTTGCGAGCTAAATGGCTGGCGCGCTCGACTCGCGGCCGGCTAATGAAATAAGATCCCAGCTCCGAGCTAAGGAATGGCGGAATTAAAACTACATAAATGGGTGGCCGCTATCAGCGCCAAATGGGAAATTTTACAGCCACCCGCGCAAATTGTGTCTGTTCTCGGCATTATTGTGACGTTTACATTGCCAACTGGTTTGTGACGTCATGATCTTCCTAAGTTAATGAATAATCTCGCTTATTTAATAATGCCTTAGGTTTGTATTTATATTCTTATCGTGTTTTTTAAGGCGTGACCTTACTTGAAAGAATCATCAATCGATCAAAATCTCCAGGATATTTAAAATGAAACATTAAGTTAAGTTGTACTTACTTGATTTGTATATCATCGTTATGTATAGCTAATCTGTATTTTCTGCAACAGAACATAAGGGTGTACTTTGTATAATGCATATTAACATGCATTCCTTCCTTGGTACAAACTTTTCTGTATATTTAATGTAGAGGTCAAATCTGTACCAATACAACATTTAAGTAATAAAAAAATCTAATTCCTGGGTTGCAGAAACAAGTTCAACAGCCTCAATTTGGTTTAATTTTTTTTAAGTATCTACAACTAGCCGTAAAAATATCATGTATTCAAAAACAGGGCTCGTCCGGGATTTGAACCCGGGACCTCTCGCACCCAAAGCGAGAATCATACCCCTAGACCAACGAGCCGCTTGCGTAAAGACTCGAATTAACGCATTATTACCAAGATCATTAGTAACAATAGCACACTTGAATAAATATTCTATCGACATTAAGCAGGCAGCAATAGCCTCCGTAGTGCAGCGTGAAACCGGTTGCTTTGCAAACCGGAAGTCGCGGGTTTAAATCCCGCGGGGAGCAACTATTTTGTGTAGTTGTTCCTTTCTAGATAGGACAATACGGGGTAATCGCGATCATCTTATTGCCTTGCAACATCGATATACTATACCAACTAGATTAGCTGTCACGAACAAAATGACATCGAAAATGTGGTCGCGGTTACATATACTTACACAACTATACACGTACACGCAAAACAATAATATGTTCATATAAAAAGATAACTTACATACTATAAAATAAGGTTCAATAATAATTGCAGACAATTGAGCGACAGCCGTCTCCGTAGCTCTTATTTTCGTGACCACTTTTCGGGTCGTGACAGCAAATCTAGTTGGTATAGTATATCGATGCCTTGCAATTAAATTGATCCATGCGTATGATGGGCATGTAAAATGTCGGGATGACCTGCGCCTGACCTCTCCTCCGTCGTGTCTGTCTTCCGCCCCAACGGATTGCGAGAGTAAAAGAGAGTGCACTTGTGACCACGTAAGCACTTGTGCATTATAATATCTCCGGCGTATATGTTTGATATTGTGAAATTACATTATTATTATAGCATTACCCGCGCAGCTCCGCCCGCACTTTTTTACTTATACATCTTTTAACCAACCTTGGGTTAGTAAACAAAATAAAATGAAAAATTATTCAAATCAGCCGTTTCTGAGTTTTAGCGAGACTAACGAACAGCTATTATTTCTATTTAAGTATAGAAGATTGAGCTCGTTAGAGTTATTTAAAAATACTAAGGTGATAATAACCCCCGCTGGGTAACCCTGCACCCCGCAGGGTTAGAATTGCATCCCCCCATATCTTCTCGTAAGATGCGACTAAACTAGAAGAGGAAGACGGGCAGCAGCGTCCTTCTTTTGAATTTATATGTCACCTATACTGTGATCCCCAAGACACCAGCTAAGCGTGGGGATTATGGCAACCCCTCCTTTTTAAGGGAGAGGCCTTTGTTCAGTAGCGGACGTATTTTTTTGGCTGCTGCTGATGAAAGTGATAGTAAAATATGTAAAACTTCCAACCGGCTCGTTGGTCTAGGGGTATGATTCTCGCTTCGGGTGCGAGAGGTCCCGGGTTCAAATCCCGGACGAGCCCTGTTTTATATTCCTACACGAATAAAAACACAACCTAGATCGCGCGTAAGCATTTAAAACAAATAATAATGTAACTCACGATGGCTACGCATTGATTGAATCATTACCATAACGAACGTGACTGTTAGCACGCTTTGATAACTCTATTGTAAAATATTTTTCCAATTATATAACTAAAACATGAGAAATGTTTTTTTTTATTTTACTAATCATATTAAACACCAATAAGAACCATCACTAAAAATATAAGCGTTCTAATATTTTAAAAACAATGGTCATCATCATCATCAAGCGAAAGATTTCCACTGCTGGACCCTTCCTTCCCTGAGAAGGGAGGGGTTGCTTCTTCGTGATAATATAAAAATCCATACCAACCGTGAAAAATTGTACCAGACATAGTTATTTTTACTTACTCCGCATAAGCCAGTCCTTGACTGCTGAATGAAAATACCACGTGATGAAAAGCAGCGACGTAGTCTATTTTATTTTATTTATTAGGGTCAACAAACAGTTACAAACTAGGCTATAACATACAAAAATTATTTCTATTTTATTAGTAAGTAACCAACACCGTTAACCGCAAATTACTACAAAAAATAATTGTTGAGGAAGACTTTTTTACATAAGTAAGTATATGATATTGATATGCTGTATACAAGAAGAAAGAAAAAGAAGAAGAAATAGATTTATTTGGAGAAAAAGTCGACGCACAGACATACATAATATTAAAAAGTTAAGCTAAATCAAAGACACTACAAGCTCTAACTATTTAATATATTGACGTAGGTACTCAATTAACACGTCACACAATGGATTATTCGTTTTAGTGTTATGAAAACAGTAATATGAAATTCAGATTAATTGCTGGTTTTACTTTTACAAATGTAGTGAACTTTAACAAGAGTAACAGTTGTATTAAATTAATGACAAGAGGCCTAAATTAGTTAGTAAATAAATAATAATTAATACATATGTATGTGTGTATGTAGTCGGTGACTCTAAAGTAGAATCCCCACAAAGTAAAGTCTCTACTTTACTTACTTTTCTTTAGCCTTAAAGGCTCATTGTAATCGTCTGGGAAAACCGAACCAGGAAAATCGTTCCGGCTCTGAGCTGTCTGTATACACATGAAGAAGCGAATCGCTTAGTCCAGACTGGAGGAAGGAACGTTCACCACGAAGGGTATGGTACTTGCCGTGCGTCTTGTCATCGTGAACCGAAACATCAGATATTAAGTTCCGCAGTCCCACTGCCCTCAGTGCCTCTCAGTTAGGAGCACCAGCACCTACAGGCTCAGCAGGATATGCAAATCTTGACAGCCAAGTGTGAGTATGACGTCACTATGACATAGTATTGCTCATTTTTGTATGGATATGTTTCGGTGTTGAAAACTATGTCATACACGACACCGATGTGTCAAGATTGCAAGTCGTGCTAGGCCTGCTGGTGCAGATCCCACCGCCAGTGTCGCCTTCTCGGCCTTTTCGAAACTATGTCGGCCTTTGGCTGCATTCGGCCCTTAAGCTGACCAATTCCTCTTGTATAAGCATAATACCTACATAAAAAGGAATATACATAATACGTTCAAAACATAACTCGTAATATATTTTTTTCAATGTAGGCCTTTACTGTCTAAAACTGGCCCCTGCCAGCACTGCTTTGGGCCCTTTTTATGATTACCTGCTGGCAACACTGCCCACCGCAGAGCCCAAATCTCCCATCTCATATACCGATGTGCCAGCCGCGGCGATTTTAGTGGGTAAGAATTCCACATAGGGGGATCTCTCAAAGGTTTCCCCAGCGAAAAGAAGAAGGCCTTTGACTGGTACCTCTTAACGACTGCTATCTAGATGACATCAACCGGGGATCGACTTTTTACTTGTAGGTACTCCGAAGCACGGAGATGCTCAGTTCAGATACCTTGCTTGACGTTCCTCCGACGTGCCGTCGGTGCCCCGTGGTACATGCGGAACGTAGATCTGCATTCCGATTTCAAATTAGATCCCCTTCGTAAGTTACTCAAAGAAGCGTCGAAACGCTACTTTGAATCCGCGTCCCGTCACGCGAATAGTTTAATCCGCGCCGCCGCCGATTACGCCGCTAGTCCTTCTGACTCGCGCCGCAGACCACGGCACGTACTGCTCGACCCTCCTGACCCCATGACGGTCCTATTGGACCGGGATGCGCCGACCCCTCCCCGACAACCGTATGCTACACTAGCTATCAGACACCGGTCTCGCCGGCGAGGCCGAAGGGTCGTACGTATGCGACCGCAACGACGTGCATCACCTCACTGAGTTTCTTGCCGGTTCTTCTCAGTGGGGGCGCGTTGTGAACCGGTGGTAAACTCAGCCCAAGCCGAGGCCGTGCCTCCCGGAGGTGCCCTTGAGCTCGTCGCTACTTCTGCCGTAAAGGCTAGAGCGCTTTAAGCGCTCGCCTCCTATTGTCCGGTGAAGCTGCAATGACCATCTGCGGCCAACAGCGTCTATCATTCCCAAAAAAAAAAAACCTTGCTTGACGTTGACCACCTGATCGTTTACCAAACTAACTATTAGCGCGGCTCGATAGTTATCAGGTGGGGGTACACTTAAACATTGTTAATAAACAAAAAATATCTACCCTATCTCTGACAGTAACTGCACAGAGACCGTGGGGTGTCTGGTTAAGAATAGCACCCGTCTATCTCCTTCCATTTGGTGTTCTTAAGAGGCGACTAAGGGAAAACAGGAAGACGGGCAGCAGCGACTTTCTATTGGTTTACCTACCTATACTGCGATCCCCAAGCCGCCTGCCAAGCGTGGGGATTATGGCAACCTCCCCTCCCTTCTAAGGGGGAGGCCTTTATTCAGCACTGGACGTCTTTCAGCTGTTGACGGGCTCGTTGGTCTAGTGGTCAGACACCCTGCCTGCTAACCGATGGGTCGTGGGTTCGATTCCCGCCAAGTGTATGGGTGTTGTTTATCTATTTAAGTATGTATTTACCAAAAAAAGTATATAAGTATTAGTATCAGTTGTCTGATTTCCATAGTACAGGCTCTGCCTAGTTTGGGATCGGATGACCGTGTGTGGATTGTCCCAAGATATTATTATTATTATGTTGATAATGATGACGAATAATACCCAGTATATTTACCCTGTCTCTGGCATTAACTATACAGTGAACGCGCTGTGATTATGGCTATTAAACGATCGTATTGTGTCACCGAATTCAGAATAATTACGGCTGTACCTTCCTGGGGAACGTCCAGATGAAAGTGAGGGCTTAAGAAGCCCTTTGAAAGAACTCATGGCACGCTTGATTGATGGCACCCGACCAGATTTATTATGTTAATTCAGACATTCGCAAAAATCACGCAAATGAAGTCGCTGTGATTTTTAAATAGGCTTTTTGCGTCCAAAAAATTATTATGTTTTGTATTGATTTTTTTATACTACCATGGTTGCTAGGAAGCATGCTGCCCGCCTGATAGTAAACAGTCACTGCAGCCTATAGACGCTAGCAATACCAGAAGAATTACTAGCCCGAGTAGCCCGTTGCCGACCCTAGATAGTAAGTCTTTTGTTTCCGGTTACTACGTTGTCCTTTACACCAGTTATAGAGCACCTGGAAACCTTATATATCTATCTATAGATCTAGAATTCATTGCCACTCAAAGATAGCGTTGTTTAGCTGTCTTATGTAATTAATGCCATGGATAAATAAGTAATGCAGAAGGGCTTATTTAGTGAGACGTAGTGAAACATATACGTAAGACTCAGACAAAGCCAGTGCCCGGCCCCGGGCGGCAGTTTCAGGGGGCGCCAAAATCATAATATTTATAATATGATTAAAAATAAAACTCGCTCCACAAAGCGCCTATTTTACGGAAACCTGGTTGGCTTACCTTCGAGTACTACCTACCTTGTAAGAGAAAGGCGCCTCACAGGCCCACACCACAAGTGAACTTGTGATGCCAATTTGAGATTTTTTAAGTAATTTCTAAAACGCTGAAGAGAGAGGCGCCACTATCACATTTCTGCCCCGGTTCGAAAAAATCGTAGATCCGGGGCTGCAGACTCTGTGAATGTAATAGTATTCAATAGTACTCTCAGATGACCAGCTTATTATGTCCAATTCAATAATAATAGTAATAAGCCTTTAATTCTTCCATTGATCTCATTCGCGGGCCACTCTCCTCCAGTAGGGGCCTGCAGTGAGTTTTAGCTCTTCCTCCCATCTCCTGTATTGTCTTCTCCTGCTTCGTTTACTGTCTCTAGGGTACCCAGTCAGTCACAATTTTACTCCATTTTTCTATGCTGGTTCTCATTAAATGACCCGTCCATAACCATTTTTGTTGGTAAATTTTGGTTAAAATGTGTCCAATTCAAACATTATATTAAATTTGAAAACATTGATCAGTCAATATGCGGGGTCAGAACTACCGCAGCTCGCCACAATGTTACAGGGACTTGCTAGCAACAATAGTGTCAATCTGGACGGCCGGCGCATCGATACGGAGCGATACAGCTTTGTTGAGAAGCCAACAGAGACTGGAATACTTCTAAGTTAGAACTCATGATAATATACAGCGATAAGGGGCGATATTTTGGTATAAATACACCTTCTTTGACACTTTAATGGGGAACTTACATAATAATCTAATGATAAATTATGAATATAATAAAAGTATTCTTGGTCAGTGCTTATGATAAGACAAAAGATTCGGAAATTTACTCGAATTTCCCTATAGATATGTTTAACCTATCAATATGGATGTCACGAATTGATGTAAAGAATACTATTTACACAAGTTTAGAGTCAATCAGAGGCACTAAATCAAGCCATGAGATTAATCCCTTAAATGCGAAGGTTGTTGAGGAAATTAACCTCAAATATTTTAGTTTTCATAAAATAATTACTGATGGGTCTATATGTAAAGACAAAAAGGGAGGAGCCTTTATTGATCCAGTCAATGCAATCAGTGGATCGTTTAAAAGATGTAAATGCTTATCAATTATCTCACTGGAACTCATTGCTATCTCTGAGGCCCTTACGTATGCCATGACCAGTGACGCCAGTAAGATAGTAATATTAACTGATAGTAAAAGTGCTCTTCAACACCTGGTCCGATGTGCATTTGGCTCTAGAGGATTACCTGTTGCCTACTGTGTTCTATAAAAAATGTATGACTTGTGCGAAGGCGACAGGGAAATAAGGCTCCAATGGGTTCCAGCCCATATTGGTCTGCATAGAAATGAATAAGCTGATCGCCTCTCAAAAACTGCACATTACTTAAGTGGAGAAATTAATGTACAAGCATTTTATTCCGAATGTCTTTATTAATTCAAGTCATTGTGTTTCTTATATTGGAAGGAATACTTTGATGAGCGCTCGAAAACAAAGGGAATCTGGTACAAGACCATACAGAGTGAACCTATAAAGACTCCGTGGTTTGGAAAGGTTATACTTAATAGATCTTATATTAAAGTAGCTTTAAGGATCCGCTCGGGACACTACCCATCTGGGAAATTTACCTACTTAATGAAAAAGAAGGACTCACCAAATTGTATTGTGTGTGGTACCATTGATGATGTGCAACATCTTATAATGGAATGCAAAAAATAATCGCGTTCAAAGGGAGTTGGGAATGTTAATCGCGTACAATCGATCATAAGTAAGTTTAATTAATATTTCGGATGTAGGTGTCGTACAGAGCGCCCTTTCTAACCCAAATTCTGAAGTTGCATACGCAATATACAAATTAACTCCCTTGAATGTTCCTGTGCTACTGGTAAATTAGTTTTAGTTATTATACATAAGTTCCTTCAGTTATGTACGTAATATTAAGGCTTAAATGTAAAGGCTACGATGGGGCTGGCATAACCTGATGGTTAAAAGCCCCGTAACAAATAAAGAGAAAATAATAATAATAATATAAGTAATAAATAATAAAAGTAGTAAAGTTTTTTTAAATATATTACAACAATAAGTTACGTAAAATGAAACGTAATTTAAAACACCACCAAGCGCGAGTGATATCATGCTTTCGCAAGTCGACCATGCCCACTATAAGTATACTTACTAGGTAGGCCAGGTTGTCTATAATAGACAACCACTAGAGACCCACCACCACCACTACCACCACTAGACCACTAGAGTCTAGTGGTCTAGGTACTTTTTTTTAACGCGGATAGATATCCCATCTTCAGAAAATCCCCGAGAGATGTGGGGCTCGTCCGGAGTATGCGGGATTCTTACCCACTAAAACCACCGTGGCTGTCGCATCGGCACATGAAAGGGGACACAGGTCTCTCCGGTAGGATCTGCACCAGGGGCCCCTCAGAGCCTTGCCTTTGAGCCAGCCTCCAGGGGGCGCATTGTAGCCCCCCGAGAACCTGACACGGGGATGGGGGTCGCAACCCCGCTGCCGTCCTCTTGGTAGTCGCCGCCGTACACAATGGACGTTCTAAGGGCCCACACACCAAACGTCCAGCGACTCCGAAGGAGTGGTCTAGTGACTAAACCAAACCGCCCCGTCCAATTACATGACTGGTTGTGCCCCACACCATACCTTTTTTTGGAAAGAGTCCTTTAGTCCATTAACTTGTTGTAGTACAACAAGTTAATGGTTAATTTCGGTCACAAACACAATCTTAAATAACATTACTAGCTATCATGTTAAAAGATTGGCCGCCCGAAGCGGATTTTCAGGCGGATACCGCCTGAAAACGTAAGGTGGACCTTTGTGCAAAGGTACCACTGCAGTGACAGATATCCTACCGCTAAGCAGCAATGTGTAAACATTGCTGTGAAGGTCACTCTAGCTGGTAAAATTACCGAACACAAAAGACTTAACTAATGTCTCGGGTAACGAACAGCAGTGCGATCTAACTGTCTTTAGGCAGGCGTGTAGCTTAACAGCAGGCGAGCCTCTGGCTTGTCACATCACTAGGATAGTAAAAAAAAAAACTAAGGTAAATTTTGTGAATGATAATGGAACGCGAAATTAAAAAAAAGTAACAATATCATTTTACTGCTACTGCTAATAAAAACGATGCAAGTTAATTGCATCACATTCCATAAAACATTTCGTACTAGAAGCAGACAGAGGAGCAGTCTGGAGTCTCCCTAACGCAACTAACTTAGGCTCAAAAACTCGACAAATAACATTATTATAGGTACAGTAGCGCATTATTGAATCAACCACGTCAACCCTCGTGGCGCCCACCTGACAATTACTCCCCGCCTTGTCTCCAAATGATTTTAACCCTTGCCCGGCATAGATAAGTTTATTTTGAGCCATGGAGTGCCGTTGTTCATCATTCGTTTAAGTGCTTCTTTTGTGACGACATTCCTGTACGCCTCTCTCAATTAACCCGGTGGAAGCGCAAAAATTAAGTTAAATACTCCGACTTTGGCGGTCGTGTTTACTTATTGGCAATCGACGTGGTTCGCAGTAACTTTGTAAATTTAAACCCTGGAGGGACTAATGTGGGTACCTATAGAATTTTATGCGGCGAGACGACGCTTGTTTTATTTTATCGCTCGACGTGATGGTGTATAAAATCAATGTGGCATACAAACAAAATCAATGTCTGTGATGCTAACGAATATAAATTGAACTTAATAAATGTAACTATGCCAGGCTATGATAAGGATCTCACTTCGTAATAGAGTTCATCATATGGAAATCCGAAAGAAGACTATATTGACATACATAGC
The DNA here is from genome assembly GCA_911728495.1 of Furcula furcula. Lineage (NCBI taxonomy): Eukaryota > Metazoa > Arthropoda > Insecta > Lepidoptera > Notodontidae > Furcula > Furcula furcula. The sequence continues at coordinate 9,669,636 of OU452244.1, read as the reverse complement.
CAAAACCGTGGCTAGGAGGAAATGGAAGTGGGCCGGTCCATAGATGACCGTAGGCAGGACGAGAGGTGGGCAAAAAAGGTACTGGAGTGGAGACCGCGCACGGGTCGCAAAAGCGTCGGCAGCACAGTTCGGCAGATTACTAGCCAGATTGTCTGATGACCTATGTTACCGGACGACGCTGAATGAGGAAAACTGAAGTCCTAGAAGGGTAACGTGCATTGGAGGAGGCTTTTACTTAGCACTCGGGTGGCAACAGGCTGAAGAAGAGAGAGAGAGAAATATAAGTATCATATGGTTTCCAACAAAAATTGCTTTATATGAAGGTATTTCTTATGTGTAGCCGTCTAATCATGAATACCATTTTAAAAAGACTGTATATTAAAAATTCTATGGTCTTATTTTCTTGTAAGGATCGTTAATAATAACATCCATATTGATAACTAATTATTATTATTATTAATTTGAAGAAAGAAAGAAGAAAAAAAATATGGCTGTGCGGTCGCCAATTTAGTTCAAACGAATTATTTTTTTATGATTTTTATATATGTTAAAAGGACCAGACAATATTCTTGGGGTGAGTTTAGGGCTTAAGTTTATTTTATTTTAGTTCCTCACAACACTACACATAAGACAGGGTGACTTTTACAAAATAGGAAGAAAATTCAAACGCCCTGAACCAGCGCCTTGCGAACGTTGGGTGAACCCTTTCCTAGCCAAACGCAGTGGCGAGGAAAGTTTCCCAACATTTTTTATACTTTTTTTTCATATTATTAATAATTCATATTATTAATTATTACATTCAAATAAACTACAGACAAAATACCTTAGTAGCATGTGTCACCTACCGAACGTAAGACAGGCGTCAAACGTATTCTCCAATCAGTACGACACCTTGTCACACAAACCTTACCAGTTAGCACACATGTAACTTGTAAAACTTGAGTCTTCCAAGTGAACTTGGCTTACGAACATTAAGTAGCCACATATTTCACGCAGGCTCAGCGCTACCTGCGCCTAAAACAATCAAACAACCACTTAAACACAGCGTACAAACAAGCTCAAGTTAGCGCCATACGCTTAGGTTTAACTAAATACCAAGTTCGGCTTAAGTAAGATAAGTTACGCGTGGTTACAAACAAGCCGCTGTATTGTCGTTTGTGTTAAGCATGTAGGTGTAGAATCGTTTAAGACGGTTCCGTTTTTGCCCGACGGCCTCAAACAGAAGGAGGGCTATGTTTTTTAGAGTATGAATACCCTGTTTTTCTTATGAACTGTGTATGTCTATGAACACAGGAGTGATGGCCGATCGGGTGCCAGACAGTACCTAAGCAAAATATTTTTTTGGTAAATTTTACATACCTATGTATTTACTCTGTGGATCAAATCGGTCAATAATTCCGTTGAGCTAATATGTTCTACATATTAAAAGTATCTATAATGAGATAGGAAATTGACAAGAAGGCATAGTACATTTGTAGTGTATTTGTGGGTTCGATTCCCGCCAAGTGTCTGGGTGTTGTTTATCTATTTAAGTATGTATTTACAAAAAAAAAGTATATAAGTATTAGTATCAGTTGTCTGGTTTCCATAGTACAGGCTCTGCCTAGTTTGGGATCGGATGACCGTGTGTGGATTGTCCCAAGATATTATTATTATTATTTATTATTATTATTATTTGCTTTTTGTACGTAAATTTAAATGTAATATATTTTCCTTATATTCAGTTGTACTTACAAGGTCGTTACTAAATATTCTAAAGGTATTCCAATATTTTCTGGGACACACTTTATGTTAAGATTTCCAAGAGATACTTTAACGCAGACTTCGTTAATGATAACAGTTCTTAATTATTAAATCACAAAGCGATTCGTTTAAGTCTCGAGTGACTCGAAACAGTTTAATTAGCTTAGATATCGACAGAAACTTTTGTTAATAAGCTTGCAGACGCTCTTTATCTGCCATCATTAGTGATCTTCTTTTGTTTGTAACTTGTAACATTAAAAGTAAGAGTGTAACATAATGCCTATTATGTAACATGTTAAAAAACTTTAAGACGCTTTGATACGATTTAAATTACAAGACTAGACTATTTTTTTGTTTAATATGTAATGCAGGGAATGTGCGTAGGTCATTCTAAAGTCATAAATATAATGTAATCAAAACAAAATACAGTTTGTTTTTAACCGACTTCAAAAAAGGAGGAGGTTCTCAATTCATCGTGTATGTATTTTTTTTTTTTTTTAATGTATGTTCACTCATAATTCCGCCAAATATGTACCGATTTGGATGATTCTTTTTTTGTACCTAATGGACATTCCATCAAGTTGGTCCCATAAAATTTTTATTTCTTACGAACCAGTAGTTCCTGAGAAAACATGAATGGAATGTTAGAATTATCTGGTAAAACGCCTAAAAATAGATGATGTTCTAATCAATAATGGTTATAACTCATACAAATATTTACCAATTTCAGTGATTCTTTTTTTATTCGAAAGCATGAACCATAAGGATGGTTCGGTATGAATTTCATCAAGACCGGATAAGAACTTTTTCGAAGAACATGAGTGATGGGAAGGAGATATAACTGGGAGAAACCATAAAATAGATGATGTCTTCGTCTACAAAACGGTCATACGCCATCCAGATCATCGTACCGAATTCGATGGTTTCTTTTTGACCCCCGACCAAAAACGAGGTGTTATTAGTTTCGGGGGGGGGGGGGGGTCGTATTTGTCTGTCTGAAAACTGTCTGTGGCATCGCAGCGCTCAAACGAGTGGACAGATTGGCGTATGCTGGTTTATTGGAGATGGTTCTTAGCGATGTTTCTTGAAAATCGGTTTAGCTTTGAAAACCATCAGCTCTTTTCCAAGTCGTGATAGGGATATTTCGTATAAAATGGACATTTTTAATTACTTCTATTACTCCAAAAGATCTGAAATTTAGAACATATGTAAAACCGTTGATACTAAAAAACTGGTACTAAGAAAATGGTAACCTTCACCAGGGTCTGATGATGGAGCAGGAAGGTGGTCACAGGATTTTTGCACCAATAAACGTAGACCCACTGAGTTTGGGCTCGTTGTGTAGGTCTCGACGAGTATCTGCTAGAAAAATGATGTTCAGAGTCTGGTGATGGGAGCAAACAGTATGATGTTAACAGGAACTCTGTTCCATGAAATGTAGGACCCACCGAATTTTAGATCTGTGGTTGGGTTGTGAGATTTTAATTAAAATAAATTTATACCTGTTGGTATTAAAGCTTTATATCCAAATCGGTATATAGTTGAATAAAGACTTTTCAAGAGAATATGACTAAAAAGAATAAAATAAAATTTTTATAAAAAAAAAATAAACCGACTTCAATAGACACCACACTAAAAAGTGAAAAATAACTTCAATATTCTTGAAGTTGGTGCTAAAATAAACACGATACTTACCGCAACACCAGAATCAACTGACCAGCACCAACTTCAATAATATTGAAGTTATTTTTCACTTTTTAGTGTGGTGTCTATTGAAGTCGGTTTATTTTTTTTTTATAAAAATTTTATTGATATGAAAGATTTTAATAAGGAGAACATATTTCTCAATATTTTTTCCTCCTATTAGATTAAATATTAAAAAAGCTTTATACTTTTTAAAATACGATGCAATGCATACAATGTAGGTCAACAATTTATCAAACTTTGTCATAAATTTAATTAACTACTAGATGACGATGATTTAATTAACTGATAGAAGACTAAAAAATATAATTACTATCATGGATATAATATGAGACATTTGTATGTATACATATTTCATTTTTTGATTGGCAATTTTATGTGTTTGTCGCATTAATTATATCCATGTAAATCTAACACTGTGTTTTAAAAATCCGTGGCTTAGAATAATTTACATACGTAACTAAAAGAGACTCTTCGGTTAAAATTATTTAATTTGTAACCATATAACTATAGGTTCATAGGTATATGTGTAGATATACCTAAGCACCACCGTTAATGCTACTGCTGTAAATTATGCGATGGCACTCTACTAATCCGCGGAATAAATTAATACTACATTAAGCATCAATCCGGTATTCGCATTAATAAGTTTATACAGTACACGGGGTGATTCGCGCTCATTCCGGCCACCCCAACCGTCCGCAATTTATTTAAGAATGTTATGTAAATTTGAACACAAGTCTTTGATCGTCCGCATCAAAAGTCCAAGCAAAAAACTTCCAGTGCGACGGAGAAAAAACGAGAGGAGCTTAAGAAAAATAATGATATAATCTTACTTTTCGCCGTCGCGCATATAAAGGCGCGGGAGGCGCGAGGTGGCGCGGGCGGACGCACCCAGAATCGTTTTTAATCTTTGCTTTGTAAAGGTGATTATGAGGATTATAGGTTTGGAAGTATGGCTGAAATTTCGCGGCTGAAGAGGCGGCCCCTTCGGCTCGCTGGCATATTTTTTGAGCCAAGGCGGGGTTGCGGTCGCATCTCACCGCCACCCTCAGATGCTTTACAACTTTTCCTTACTCTAGAGCTCCTCAAAGGAAGGCTTTATTACGTTTTGTTTTGTCTCCACCGATAGATGTTTGTAGTGCTTCGTTTGGATGAGCTGTGGTCTCTGTTAGTAATAGTCATATCGAAAGCGAGTATAGAGTCGGCTAGAGCCTCGTAAATATCATGTTACACTGATGAAATACGTTTTTGTTCGAAGTAAACAGTTAACCATTGAGGTAATACGAAATACATATCACTTCAATATTGTTAACTACAGCCCACTCCAGAACCACATTTAGTTTAAATGTTTATACATATACACCTGAAAGTTATAGCTAATGCAAAATCTTAGCACTGAGCTATCATTTGATATCTAAAAAGGAAAACGAAAACATTAACCAGTAAATTTGTGGTTTTTTTAATTTTGGGGTATTACAGTTACACACATAATTTTGCGATCTCACCCCTAGTTTAAATGAGCAAGGTATTTATAATTACATACATTATAGTTCACTTATTTACCTACGTGTTAAGATAAATAATTCTTTGACAAATAATTTATTACCACGAACTCTATTAGCAGATCCCTGAAAACTTATTTATGTACAAGTAACATTGAATTGCCTTATTCTTAAAAGCTGAAAAGACGAATCTAATACTATAATTCTAATACTTTTCCTTTTGAAAAAATATAATTATGTACTTATCTGAAAACAATTCATTGATTATTTCCCTTTTATGTAGTACCTAAGTAAAGTACATTAAAATAAATACCTACGGCTTGCAAGCGTCGCTATTCGTCAGCTCAGAGGCGGCGAGGTGCGACGGCCTGTAGTTTTGTCATTTTTCATTACGTGACCAGATCTGGTTTGTCATCTGAAGCGACGGCGATCTCTCGCCACCGGTATAACCTTTAGCCAATTCTTGGTAAATTCTCACTAACAACAACACCGCGTTCAAACAAAGAACAGCTCTATATGCCAACGTTTTAAGTGAAAATTTAATTGTAGCAATTCGACGTTATAGGATCTTTCAGCATCGAGTGTAATTTTGAGTAAAGCTTCTCTTGCTAGATGAAGAGTGGTGCCAGTGTAAGACGTAGACTGTTACTATGAATACGTAAACGTTGGATAAAGCCATGTCTAGATACAAAGACTTTTGTGCAATGCACCAATTTTGCTACGCTGCAATTTTCAATATCATACGAAAATAATTTATGAAGCTATTATGTAATTACTTACCTACATTACTATAGTACATGATCATTTCTAATAAGTTTTTTTAGTAGAGCGTACTTAGTAGGTTTAACTTTATTTATCTCTTAAATGTTACGATATGGAAGAGTTTTTATTAACCTTTGGGACAATAATGAAAAAAATATTGGAAATATGGAATAACTAGAGGGATACTTACGAAGCGGACGACTTAATTATATTGCTTGATCTTCCAGGGGAGGCGGGGGGCGTCTCATCTCAATCGCAAATCGGCCATCTTGCGCCCCCGAGATCGCCGCCCGCGCGCCTCGCCACCCCCTCGTCCATTATACTTTTTAAGCTCCAATCTCGTTCATTTAAACGGTTGGCTTTAGATGGCAATCGCATTTTTCCACTGCAGGTCACGTCTCGACCCGTCTCCCGACTCGGGGCTTAAATCAACAAAAGAAAATAATAAGATTCGTTCAAATTAAAAGTGTAATGTCGCGAAAGTGCGCACCGCGGCGCGGGCGTCGCTAATCCCACCACCGCTCTTCATTACGGGGCGTCGCTTAGAGCCTCTAGTTAAAAACGTCGCCAAGAATTTTTCTTTATTCATAACGGGGATTAAGAGAAATGCAAATGAAGCGAAGCGTCGCGAGGGCTACTTAGCTGTGTCAACAATGTTTCGAGAACTCTACGCTGAATCGTGTTTTTTCCGCTCCAGTGGTCGCGGCGCGTGGCGCCACGCTCGCATTGTTGTTTTAATACGTATTTCTTAACAATTTTATTCGGTAGGTATAGTCCACTACGCTGGTTGAGTGACATCACACATCAATCGAAAGCTAGTTAGGCTTTGTTAGACATACAATTTTCCTCACGATGTTTTCGTTCGCCGAAAGCTAGTAACAATCGCACAAAAATGATGTGATCATGATTAGTTAAAGAAATCAGAGGTGCGGAGTTCGAAACTGCGCACCTTGTTTCCAAGGCAAGCACTTGTCCGCTGAGCTGCTTCTGCTTATACGGTATTACATATACCTAGTAAGGTAGATACAATGCAAAAATGGGCGGCCTTATCACTAATAGTAGGTACTACTACCAGGCAATCTTTTCATGGAGAGGATTTAATAAAGCATAAAAGTGCTCTTTTGTTTACTACATGACAATGATGTTTTAAAACCTCTATAATTGGTTTCTCAGCCTTACTCCACATATATCATAACAGTCTGCCATCAACTATAAACTTCAGCTTAAAATATCCTATAATAGGACCCTACCTACTGATAAAACGCTTTCATGAAAGACATCGATAATATTAAACATGGAGTGGGTGGCTATTGTAGAATCGAGTTATTTCGATGGGCGGGCGGGTATCGATCGGCGGCTCATTTATTTGTTCATCCTGCCTTAACGTTTATACTGGTCGCAACTCTTTCGCGACTGCGGTCTTAAGGGTGTAGTGATGTTATCAACTGTTTCAATATTATCGATAAAAGAATTCGTTCGACATGACGTCATAAAAATGTGGACAACAGAAATGACACCTTTACACAGAAATTAAAATAAAACAAATGAAAAATTAAAGGAAGCTCATTCTCTTACGAATGCACTTCATCATCATCATCATCATCAACCGGAAAACGTCCACTGCTGAACATAGGCCTCCCCCTTAGAACGCCACAATGAACGAAAATTGGCTATTTGCATAACATAGCATGGAGGCCTGCCTACGCTGCGTCTTCCGGTTCGTGGTCGCCACTCGAGAACCTTTCTTCCCCAACGAATGGTCATCGGTTCTTCGAGCAATGTGGCCTGCACATTGCCACTTCAGCTTGCAGATTCTGAGAGCTATGTCGGTAACCTTAGTTCTTCGGCGAATCTCCACTTTCGGATTCTATCGCGCAAAGAAACTCCGAGTATAGCTCTCTCAAAGGCTCGTTGTGTGACTCTGAACTTTTCTAAAAGGCCAGCCGTTAGAGACCACGAAATGAACGACCACGAGAATGCACTTCAGTGTTTAAAAATAATAAAAAATAGATATTAGATCTTCTCGCAATGTTTCTTGCCTGGTAAAGCCAGAGCCAGCTTCCCGATAAGTTCTTTTTAAGATAAATGATGCCTAATTGCTGCTTCAAGTCATTTATTATGTTACAAAGTATGATAAAACCATTATTTGCATCAAAATAAAGACCACAAAAATACATGAAAACAAAACTACTGTGGCAAAAAAACTACAATATGCAAAACAATAATTATATGACATAGCTCAACGCAAACGCAAACAATGACAAAGAGTAAAGCGCTGATTTTCAGCCACAGCCCAGAGGAAACAGACACAGACGTGAGCCCGAATAGAAGTCACATTATTTAATAGAGTTGTGACATACCTAATGTGTTTTTTGATGCGGTCAAGAAAATCAACAATAACAACGTCTTCGCACCGAAATAAGTAGAGAGCTTATAGATGCGTAATAGAAAAAGCTGCCGACGCGACGGTCTTATCAATTATTAGCGTGGGCAATATTTATACTACGAGACGGTAGGTAAGTGCCGATAAATAAACCATATCGATATAGAGGAAAAATCGACACCGCCCACGCCCTATCACTAGAAAGCATCGCAGAGTATTTTTATTCGGAATTTATATCTCGCAACGAATCCCACGTTATTGTCTCCAGCATTTATTTTCTGATGGGCATTAAAACAAACCCCTTTTTCTTGGAGGCGATTTCATTTTAGCTGGGTTTAGAAAATTTAAGGGCCGTATTATGGTACACCGATATTACGCCCGCTTTGGCGGACGGAATAATTAATTTGCTCTATCATTATTCCCTTTTCTCATTCAGATAACGCTTTGTGGATATAAAATGTTGCCGTTTCTGAATTAATAGCTCGGTTTTGTATAGCAATTTATGTAATGATATAACGGGTGTAAGCGACATCGTACCGAAAACCCATACCAGGGATCCAGAACACGATTCTGAACATCCTAGTGTTGAAATTTTTCATCGGATTTTTCATGAATTTCCAAAAAAAAAATCACTTTTTTTAAATAAAATTAGTATAACAATAAATATTATTGGTATAATAATAACGCCTAATTTTAATTTAAAAACAATTAATTAATTATTTGTGTTTTTATTTTATTTTTATGTATTCTATAATCACAAAAACAGTGCATAGGCAATTAATTAATAGGCGATTAACTATTATTATTTTAGAAAATTAGCAATGTAATTCGAAAAATAAACATTATTCCGCATATATTCATTACATGCTCGAAAATTAATAAGTTAGGTAGTCATTTGTCATTTACCATATAAATGGTTACTGTAATGTTGTAACGGACATTATTTGACGTCTTATAAAATTTTTTTTCGGTACGATGTACAACCTGTATACATAATGACTTATTAAAACTTCTCAAGTACCTACCTGTTGCAATATATTATGCTTGTGCTGCTCAATTCTCACGATTATTTTTACTTGTAGTACTGTTCCGTATTTCTCGGTCATTATCACGAATTTTTTAAAGAATTTTTTAAGAAATCTGAAATAAAAAGACATTTTTTGACTAATTCCCCCACTATTACCCACACCACTCGCCATCCCCACCCAAACCGATGAGCCGCGCGCGCTTCCATTTTTATCTCATTATCTGTTTTCGTGCAGTATCGGTCGTTACACGTCTCAGTGGTTACTATTTTTCTTTTTTATATAGTGGATTTATTTATTTATTTATTATAATTTTTAAAATATATAGTGTAAATTATAAATTATATTATAGTGTAATAAGTGTAAGTGTTTTTAGTGTAAAAAGTGTCTTTAAAAATGGGTAGAAAGAGGAGACATCGAGATAGTAGTGAACGTTTACTGAAAAAATTACGACGTGAATTGCGGAAACGACGGCGAACATCGTACTCCAGCAGCTCCGACTTGTCATCGGGTGAGTCTTTTTATAATTTTTGCATTAATATTTTATGTGCCTTTGTGTAAAGCTTTATATTACAGTACATATAGACATATAGTTTATTACTATATACGGTAGTAAAATCAATCTACCGACAAAAAAAAAAAAAAAAAAAAAAAAAAAAAAAAATGTATATACATAATTATATATATTGTGATCCGAACAGTACTTTTAGGACTGCTACGTTCACGACCATAAGATCATAGACAGTGTACAATATTCGACACTGTGCGATACTTATGATACATGAACCATAAAATCACTGGTGCTTAAACTACTGTCTATTTTCTAGAAAATATAAGTCTAGTCTAGACTAGTTTATGACTTATATTTTAGTGATGCGAACAGTACACTGGGACTGTTACCTTCACCAATACTTTATAGGTAGTATACAAAATTCGATACTACACAGTACTTTGAATATATAAGTCTATAGTGATGCGAATGATTTTCGGGATCATTTCCTTCACGATGTTGACTACACCGTTTTTTGCCTTCCAGTATATTTTAGTGATGCGAACAGTACACTGGGACTGTTGCCTTCACCAATACTTTGTAGGTAGTATACAAAATTCGATACTACACAGTAATTTGAATGTATGTCTATAGTGATGCGAATGATTTTCGGGATCATTTCCTTCACGATTTTGACTACACCGTTGTAGCCTTCCAGGCTCTGAAGGGGACGAATATGTTCCCTATTATGAGTGTTCAGATGTAGAACAAAATATGGAAGACAGTCTTGCTATACCTCCTGTACCTGACGAAGCCATATTGCCAATCGCACCTACTGTATTGGAAGAGTTAACACCGCAACCGTCCACTTCTGCTGCAGTTGAAGAAGGGTCCGATAAAAACTATGAAGTGATTGTTGTCTCTGAACATTTAGATGAAGATATACTCACTCTTTTAGGCGATGCACCAAAGGAAGAAACTCCGGTAGGAAAAGACATTCATACAGATACTGCTACAAGGTTGCTCAACGTTATACAAAATGGTTTGAACAAAAAGAAAAAAATATAGACAATTATCCAATCCCTGGCAACTGTCAACTGTTCAAGGCACCGTTGCTGAACGCGGAAGACAAATCTGCAATATCTGAAGCTCTGTTGAAAAAAGATTCCTCACTGGCTGCACAACAAGGCCAATTAGGTGTCGTTTTATCAGCTCTAAGTAGTGTCATGAATATATTGGCTACAGAAAAATCGGAGTTCAATCAAACTCTGTTAAAACATATAAGCGATGCCTGTCGCTTATTATGTGACACCCATTACATTGATACAAAACTTAGACGAAATTTTTTGATTTCTACCCTCAATAACAAGTTGAAAGATACTTTAAAAGAATCTAAGCGTGATAAATACCTTTTCGGGGAAACATTACCTGAAAACTTAAAAGCCTCAAAAGCCATTACTAAATCAAGCCAAGAGTTGAAATCTTATGTCACAAAACCTTAACCTACAACACAAAATAATAGACCTACCAACCCTGGCAACCATTTAAACTGGAAACACCCGCAGCCGAACACACAGGGCATGATAAGGAAAAGAACATCGACAGTGCATCGGACTGCGGGCCCATCGACACCTGCTCAACAGAACGACACGAGGCGCAAACCGACGTCGTCACATGCCAGCCGCAACAATGCCCACTTCAGGAGTCATAGGAGGCAGTAGTTACTCGGGTAACTAAATTAGCAGGTAGGTTACAATATTTTTCACATGTGTGGCACACACTCACAAACGACCCAGGTATACACTCCTGGATTGAAGGGTATAAAATACCCTTTACATCATTACCTGTACAGGATGATTATCCTAAAAATATACCTACGAATCAGTGATTTGTTGCATTTTCAGACTGAGATTAGTAAATTATTAGATAAAGGTGCTATTTCCCAGTGCAGCAGAGTTGATGGAGATTTTTTGTCTAGTATATTTCTTATGGATAAGCCAAATGGTGATAAAAGATTTATTCTAAATTTATAAAAGCTAAATAAGTTTATTAGTCCCCCACATTTTAAAATGGAGGATTTGAGAACCGCTATAAAACTAATAACGCCAAATTGCTATGTGGCCTCTATTGATTTAAAGGACGCGTATTTTTTAATACCCGTACGTTTAAGTTTTAGAAAATACTTACGTTTCCAATTTGAGCAAAAATGCTATGAATTTAATTGTTTACCGTTTGGCTTAAACACTTGTCCGTTGGTATTTACAAAAAAAAAATGAAAAGAGTTCTATTTGTCCAAATACCACCTGCAAATTTTTAGGATTCGAATTAGATACAATAAACTTCTGTGTAAAACTCCCTCAAGAAAAACGCGACCGGGTAAAAAAGGAATTGGAACAACTTCAAAAAAAAAAAAAAAAAAAAAAAAAACTTAAAATTCGTGAATTTCCTAAGTTTATAGGTCTTTTAATATCGATCTGTCCAGGAATTGAATATGGTTGGTTACACACTAAAATATTTGAGAGGCAAAAATATTTAAGTTTAGGCAATGGTCAAAATTACGATAAAATAATGAAAATTGATCAAAATATAATAAAAGACGATTTAGATTGGTAGTATAATAATATATCAGGGTCTTCTTGCCCCATCCGTTACCCAATTTATAGTCGCGAGATTTTCTCTGATGCATCATATGCAAATAAAAAAGCCAATGGGTTTTGGACAAAAGAAGAGAAAATATCATATTAACACATTAGAATTGTTAGCAGCTTTATTTGCCCTAAAAGTTTTTGCATCTAAAACACAAATCTTACTTCGTTCGAGTAGATAATACTACTGCAATATCTTGTATTAATCGTATGGGTAGCGTTCAATTTCCTCATCTAAATGAAATAGGCAGAAATATTTGGAAATTCTGTGAACATAAACAATTATTCATTTATGCATCATATATAAAATCATCTGACAATCATGTTGCAGATTTCGAATCACGAAAGTTGCAAACTGAAACTGAATGGGAATTAGCTCCCTATGCTTTTTTGCAGTCAACTCAAAATTTTGGGGCTCCTGAAATTGACTTATTTGCCAGTAGATCCAACGCGAAATGCAAAAGATATGTATCTTGGAAAGCTGACCCTTATGCATTTTGTATTGATGCTTTTACGATTAATTGGAATAATCAATTATTTTACGCGTTCCCTCCTTTTGCCATTATTCTCAAAACTTTAAATAAAATAATAGCGGATAAAGCTATGGGCATAGTAGTTGTACCTAACCGGCCTACCCAGCCATGGTATCCACTTTTCAAAAAGATGGTAGTATCAAAGATATTATATTAAACCTAGTACTAATTTGTTACTCTGGTGATTCCAGGTTACAACACAGTCTACACAAAAGTCCTGGCAGCAGCAATATTATCAGGGAAGTCCTCTTAAAAAGAAGTGTACCCCTTCTGCTGTTGATATCATGTTTAACTCTTTAGCACCAAACACTCAAAAACAATGATTGTTATTTAAAAGAATGGTTTAATTTTTCTGTAGCTTATGATATAGATTATTTAAATGCGTCTGTCCCAAAAATACTTTATTTTTTAACTAAACTTTATAATTCAGGGTATCAATATGGTAGTCTTAATTGTTGTAAATCTGCTTTATCTTACATTTTGGGTCGATCTATTAATGACGACAGAATCGCCAGATTTATGAAAGGTGTTTACAGAACTCGTCCACCACAACCGAAATATGAATTTACGTGGAATGTAGATATTGTTAGATTATTTATCACAAATGTATCCCAACGAGGTGCTTAGTCTCGAATTACTACCTAAAAAAAAAAAAAATTAGTAACATTATTAGCTATTGTAACAGCTCACAGGGTCCAAACGTTGACCAAAATTGAAGTAGAAAATATAATTCTTGACCCTCGTTGTATAACAATTAAGATTTCAGAAACTATTAAAACATCTAAATCAAATACTGGTCAACCTTTGCTAAAATTGCCATATTATAATGAGAAACCACAAATTTGTCCAGCACGGACGCTTTTATGTTATAAAAATAAAACTGATTCATTGAGAACTTCTAGCAATCTGTTTATTAGCTATAGAAAACCTCATTCAAAAGTGACAAGTCAAACCCTAAGTCATTGGATAAAACACGTGCTTCACAAGAGCGGTATCGATGTCTGTCTATAGCTCGCACAGCGCGTGGCATGCGTCTTCTTCAAAAGCAAAAGCTGTTGGCGGCGTGTCTGTAGAAACTATTAGAAAAACTGCAGGGTGCACGTCTTCATCTGTTTTCGCAAGATTTTATAATCGCGATTTAAATGATTTATTATAAATCATTTAGATGATTCTTTTTCCCGCTCAATATTGCAATAGCAATTATAAATTATGTTGTATAGTGGTGATTATATAAACATTTGTAAGAAAGTCAATTATTTATGTTTTCTCTTATTTTATAGTTATACAATTTTGTTCTTGTATTTGAATAAAAATATTTGGTGAAAACACTATTTTTTTCCCCAGGGGTAATACAGATTTTAATAATCTTTAAACATCTACAAGTAAAAATAATCGTGAGAATTGAGCAGCACAAGCATAATTAGTGATAAAACGAACTTACTTGTACGTGAAGTTCTATCATAATTATGCGAGCTGCTCAATTCGAAACGATTATTATAATAACCCCCCCAAATCCCATCCCCTTAATCATTAAAATCTGTATTAACCCATGTCAGCAGGTATACGGTGATCCAAATGGTGCTTTAAACTTAATGAGATAAAAATGGAAGCGCGCGCGGCTCATCGGTTTGGGTGGGGATGGCGAGTGGTGTGGGTAATAGTGGGGGAATTAGTCAAAAAATGTCTTTTTATTTCAGATTTCTTAAAAAATTCTTTAAAAAATTCGTGATAATGACCGAGAAATACGGAACAGTACTACAAGTAAAAATAATCGTTTCGAATTGAGCAGCTCGCATAATTATGATAGAACTTCACGTACAAGTAAGTTCGTTTTATCACTAATTATGATGTGTTTGCATTAAAATACCATGTAAACTTGTTTAAGCTCAACTATTCTAAAATGTGACCCCGTGGGGTGTCCGGGTAAGAATAGCACCCACCCATCTGCTCCAGTTGGGTGGGCGACTAAGGAAAAACAAGAAGGCGGACAGCAGCGTCTTTTTACGGGATTACCTACCATCTATACTGCGATCCCCAAGCCGCCTGCCAAGCGTGAGGTTTTTTTTTTTTGGGAATGATAGACGCTGTTGGCCGCAGATGGCCATTACAGCTTCACCGGACAATAGGAGGCGAGTGCTTGAAGCGTTCTAGCCTTTACGGCAGAAGTAGCGACGAGCTCAAGGGCACCTCAGGGAGGCACGGCCTCGGCTTGGGCTGTCGCTTAAAAGAGGGCTGAGTTTACCACCGGTTCACAACGCGTTCCACTGAGAAGAACCGGCAAGAAACTCAGTGGGGTGATGCACGTCGTTGATTTCGCATACGTACGACCCTTCGGCCTCGCTGGCGAGACCGGTGTCTGATAGCTAGTGTAGCATACGGTTGTCGGGGAGGGTTCGGCGCATCCCGGTCCAATAGGACCGTCATGGGGTCAGGAGGGTCGAGCAGTACGTGCCGTGGTCTGCGGCGCGAGTCAGAAGGACTAGAGGCGTAATCGGCGGCGGCGCGGATTAAACTGTTCGCGTGACGGGACGCGGATTCAAAGTAGCGTTTCGACGCTTCTTTGAGGAACTTACGAAGGGGATCTAACTTGAAATCGGAATGCAGATCTACGTTCCGCATGTACCACGGGGCACCGACGGCACGTCGGAGGAAACGATTCTGGATAACCTGGCTATCGATATGGGTGCGGGCGGCGTGCGCGAAAACTACACTCTCGTAAGTCATGAAAAGCGTGAGGATTATGGCAACCCCTCCCTTCTGTGGGAGAGGTCTTTGTTCAGCAGTGGATGTTTCGGCTGCTGATGATGATGATGGTTCTAAAATGACATTTGAAAAAATCGTTAAGAGTGATATAAAAAAATCCTTGTTAGCGATATTAAGTATATCGATGTTAGCGACACAAGTTATTTAGAACACCCCATATACAAGTAGCGGCAATGTTGATTGTAATACTGGTAGCAAAAAAAAATTATAGGTTTATGCAACGTACAAAGGGTTAATCAAGGCTAAAAGAGCGACTAATTAAATTAAAATACATCATAATTTTTGTGTGTCGAGCTCTCGTACGGCGCTGATTCAAAGTGGTCAAACGGTCCACTTTTGTTTGCACACTCGTTGATATCCCGCCGCACTGAAATCGCTTGCATATCCCATGGGTGTGGAAATATGGCAACGGCTTTGCTAAAGTAATGTTTTTACTTTATAAATATACTAGCTGACCCACGCAGCTCCGCCCGCGCTGTGTTTATGTTCAATAATATACATTCGCATAGGATACAAAACCTCCTTTTTTAAAGTCGGTTAAAAACTTGGACCCACTTTGTACTTGCCCTTACCTAACGTTGCTTAACCTGGTCGATATCCAAACATTGTTAACAACTGTCTATGAGATTATAAATATTTATTATAATTATAATGAAAAATTGTTAAAATCGGAGCAAGCGTATAACCAAGTACACATTTTGACTTTAGTCCCCTCTCCCAAAGGAACCGTGCCGAATGTCGGGATAAAAAGTATCCTATGTCCGTCTCGGAGTATTAACTCAAATCATGCCAAGTTTCATTCCAATCCATCCAGTAGTTGCGGCGTGATGCTCAGCCGAGATACAGGCAGACAGACAGACAACAACAAAAAAAAAATACATTTTTGGCTTTAGTATCGGTTATAGAATGCCCTCCAAACATAATTTTCAAAATATCTTTAATGTACAGAATTGGACCTGTTACAGTTTTATTATAAGTATAGATATAGATTTTTTACCCGTGGGGTGTCCGGGTAAGAATAGCACCCCCCATCTCCTCCCGTGGGGTGTTCGTAAGAGACGACTAAGGGAAAACAAGAAGACGAGCAATAGCGTCTTTTTATTGGACCACCTATACTGCGATCCCCAAGCCGCCTGCCAAGCGTGGGGATTATGGCAACACCTCCCTTCTAAGGGAGACCTTTTTCAGCAGTGGACGACTTTCGTCTGATAATAATGATGGAATATTTTTTAAGCAGCTTAGTGAGAAATCAAGCAGGTTGTTCGCGTAATGGGTAAGTGACACGCTAGCCCATGGACAGCTGTGCTGGACGGCCGTTGGTCACCCAAGATTCCTTTGGAGCGGGTAAATAGCTGGATAATCTGGAAAAGAAAATTAGGTTTATGATTATATTTTGATACTAGCTGACCCACGCAGCTCCGCTCGCGCTGTGTTTACGTTGACTAAACTTACAATAATATACATTCGCATAGAATACAAAACCTCCTTTTTTAAAGTCGGTTAAAAACTTGGACCCACTTTGTACTTGCCCTCCGAAGCACGGAGACGTTTAGTTCAAACGGTGTTAAACGGTCACCCATCTATTTAATGACCTTACCTAACGTTGCTTAACCTGATCGATTTCCAAACATTGTTAACAACTGACTATGAGTGTTCCCTTACAAATATTTATTATAATTATAATGAAAAATTATTAAAATCGGAGCAATCGTATAACCAAGTACACATTTTCACTTTAGTCCCCTCTCCCAAGGGAACCGTGCTGAATGTCGGGATAAAAAGTATCCTATGTCCTACCTCGGAGTATTAACTCAAATCATGCCAAGTTTCGTTTCAATCCATCAAGTAGTTTCGGCGTGATGCTCAGCCGAGATACAGACAGACAGACAGACAAAAATAAATAAATTACATTTTCGGATTTAGTATCGGTTATAGAATGAGGTGGACAGACGACATTGTGCGCGTCGCAGGTAACCGGTGGATGCAAATAGCCAATTGTCGTTCATTGTGGTGTTCTAAGGGGGAGGCCTATGTTCAGCAGTGGACGTCTTCCGGCTGATGATGATGATGATAGAATGACCTCCAAACATAATTTTCAAAATATCTTCAATGTACGGAATTGGACCTGTTACAGTTTTATTATAAGTAAGTAGGTATAGATAGATAAAACTAGTAGATAGACATCTCAATGCAAACGTTAAGATTAGTAGGTATGTTAGTACATTAGTACATTTCAAACGGCGAAGGAGAGTGAAATCATTCGAGTGAATGAATAAGTAAATGGTATGATGTATACATTACACATGTACACAGATGATGATGATTATTGTAGCCTCCGTGGCGCAGTGGGAAACCGCTTGCTTTGTAAACCCGAGGTCACGGGTTCGAATCCTGCGGGGGGCAACTTGTGTAGTTCCTTACTGGCTAGGACAATGCAGGCCGATCACCTGATTGTCTGTAAAGTAAGATGATCCATGCGACGGATGGCCATGTAAAAAGTCGGTCCTGCGCCTAACCTCTCCTCGGTCGTGTCGGTCTCCCGTCCCATCGGATTATGAGAGGTATAAAGGAAGAGAGAGTGCATTTGTGTCTACGCAAATACTTGTGCACTATAATATCTCCTGCGTACATGGTTGATCTTGTGAAAGATTGGCCGCTGTGGTCGTATCGGCCAGGAGGACATTATTATTATTACACAGATGAAATCATCATCATCAGACATCCACTGCTGAACATATGGGGGAGGCCCCTTAGAACGCCATAACGAACGACAATTGGCTATTTGCATCCACTGGTTGCCTGCGATGCGCACAATGTCGTCTGTCCACAGATTAAATATTATCAATTATATTATTTAATATTATTGTTTGTATCAAACAATTATTATTGAGTCTTTTGAAATCGATAACTTTACCAGCTACAGTGTTTAGTTCTTCACATCAAAACTATAGAAAAACTTAATAATGTTTATCACTTGAGAGCCTTTGTGGGAATTTCAAATAAAATTGAATCTATCATTCAGTAGGACTGTTGTGTTACCTACATCTTTCTACCGACCTGCCATTTTTCATTCATGAAAAAAGTAATCACCCTTTTTTGTTCTCGCGGGGAAACCTTTGTTTCGGGCTCGCAACCCCGCCGCCGTCCTCCTCGGAGCCGTACTCAATAGACTTCCTAGGGCTCACTTCCGGGGAAACCTACAAAAAGTCTGAGGGGTCAACCGGGGGAAATGAGATTCTTCTCTACTAAGACCCCCGGTTACTTTTCGCATCACATTAGAGGAGAACCCTTTTCTTTTTTGACGCGGGGGAAATCTTCAATATATCCCCAGGAGCTGTGGGGCCTCGACCGAGGTATGTGGGTAAGAAACCCACTAAAACCCCCGCGACTGTCGCATCGGCATATGCGGGGGGGGGAGGGGGACCCAGGTCTCTCCGGTGGGATCTGCACCAGGGGCCCCTCAGTGCCTTGCCTTTGAGCCCGCCGCCGGGGGGCGCATTGTTGCCCCCCGGGAACCTGACACGCTGCTCACGGGGACGGGGGTCGCAATCCCGCCGCCGTCCTCCTCGGAGTCGCCGCCGTACTCAATAGACGTGCTAAGGGCCCACACCCCGAACGTCCAGCGACTCCGAAGGATGAGAGGAGAACCTAGGTTATCCGGTGAAATCGGCACCGGGTCCCCCTCACTGAAGGCCCTCACGGGTACGGGGGCACAACCCCGTCCTTCTCAGATCCGCCGCCGTACTCGATGGACGTCTAGCCCACACGCGAAACGTCCAAACTACTCCGAAGGTTGCCCGTTATTGAGAGAGCCCCGGCCAAAGGGCTGACATCCGTAATTACTTATTAGCTAGGTCAAAAAAATAAAGATAAAAACCGCTCAATGAATACATTTCCTAGTCAACGTTACGTCAACACTAAAAATACATTCTAAAATGAATACTGTAATAAAATGTCTCTATATTAAGTTATCCCTAGTATCCCAAGCTTAATTTGATTAGCAACCGCAAGCCATAGAGGGCGCTTGATGGGGTGGACAGCAAACTTTGGCTGCTGAAATGTATCAAATGTAATTCATATTTACATCTAGGGCTTCGTTACATAAAGTTCCTCTCAATAACTTCATACTTCAGCAGTATTACGAGCATAAGCTATGACTTAGAATTACAATATAGAATGATCCCAAGCCATGAGCCGTAGCAATGCAACGTATGACCCGTGGGGCCTCCGGGTAAGAATAGCACCCTCTCGTCTCCTCCCATTGGGCGTCCGCACGTAAGAGGCGACTAAGGAAAAACAAGAAGAAGCAACGCAAGAAGAATCAGCGTCTTTCTATTGGATTACCCACCATCTATACTGCGATCCCCAAGACGCCGGGGAGGCCTTTGTTCAGCTGTGGACATCTTTTGGCTGCTGCTGGAATTCCCGAGCAAGACAGCGCAATGCAGCTGTCCATAGGCAGGCGTGTCGCTTCCCAGTCCCACCAGGCAAACTTCTTGCTTCTCTCGTTACCAGGGTGAATAAAACACTATAAACATACTTAAGAAGTAAGAATAAGTTGGACAGAAAGGAAGATGAATGAGGAAGTTTTAGAATTGGTCAATGAAGAAAGAGAAATTTTAAGATCTATTGAGAATAGGAGAGGAAAGATGATTGGCCACTTGATACGACACGACACCTTCTTTAAAAGGGAAAAGGGGAAGATGAAGACCCAGACGAAGTTTTATGAAGCAAGTAGCAGAAAAAGTGGGTGGAATGTCGTATCAGGAGGTCAAAATGAAGGCATATATAATAGATCAGAGTGGAAATTGCTTCACCGACAAGAGCCCAGCTCTTAAGTTGGAGAGAGAAACATACCTACTTACTACTATAAATTTAGAAATTTTCACTACGCGTACTACAAACAATGTTATACCTACTTACTCATAGTTTCCTGGACATTTTTACATCAATCTAAAAGTTTCTGGGACTTTACATTTTATTGTAAGCAGTGATAGCTCAGTGGGCGAGCACTTGCCTTGGAAAACAAGGTGCGCAGGTTCTAACACCGGCTCGGAACTCTGATTTCTTTAATTAATCATGTGCGAATCGTCTTTGTGCGATTGTTACTAGATTTCGGTTAAGGAATACATTGTGAGGAAACCTGCATGTTTTAGAAATCCTAACTAGATTTCCAATGAGCCGTGTGAAGTCCGCCAACCCGCATTTGGCCAGCGGGGTGGACTATGGCCTAAGCCGCTTCATCTTGAGGGGAGGGAGGCCAAACAGTGGTACAAAACCAAGGCCTGTTAAAACATTAATTTTATAACAAGAGTAATTTTAAAAAATACGACATCGGAGTATCATCTGTATCTAAAAAGTAATGAAAGAAACTAAATTCCTATAAAAAAAACTAATCTGCTTCATCAGAATAACTACCATGTGATACCAACTACTTACTTAACTGCCATCTATTGGTGTAGCAATGAAACCAGATACCAGCCAAGTGAGTTAAGTTCACGTAAATTTTCAACACAATGAAATTGAGACTTATCAACATTCATGTTAGGTAAGAAATCCAATAGATGGCACTAGTTACCTCTTGCAATTATTAACAGAATCAAATACATATAGCTTAATATTTAATAGAATTTAAATATAGATACCTACTTAAGGTACCTATTTTAAGATATACAATACAATATGTGGTGGAAGGGTTAAAATCAATATACTAGGTGGTCTATTGTACAGGAGACCGTACAGTGCTGGTCTTCTGTCACCAGTTGTGGTTAAAACATTGCTAAGTTCCGGTGTATATTGTTGTTGCAATTACTGGCCTCAAAAGGCTTACTAACTGGCGTATAAAGTGACGAACAGTAGTGCTATGTAGCTGCTTTTGGGCATAATCGTTGCTTACCATCAGGAAAACGTCTCGTTACTAAGGTGAGAAAAAAAATCTTAGCCTATTTACATACTTACTTACATGAAAAGCATAAAACGCAGAGGCGAGAAACGACGAACGAGAAATGTATGAACACAGGCGTGGTGATGGCTGGCCACTGGTCAGCCGAATAGGGCCAATCAGTAGAGTCGAATATCACATATTCAACCTTACCAATTGAGGCATGTAAATCTAGTCTGATTCCATTAATAAGGTGCAAATTCTTTAATTTTGATGATTTTTCATAGATGATGTTTTCTGTAAGTGCCGTACATATTTTCTCTACAAATGGGCTGTCTGCCATTATCTGTACTGTCATATAATAATATTTAGGTTGCCTGGAAGAGATTGCTTTTTAGCGTTTTAGCCGTTGTACATTGATATCTTCAACGCATTGTTCAATTTACATGTAATTTTTGGTGTACAATAAAGTGTAGGTATTTATTATTATTATTTTTGATTTTTTATAACACGGGCTTTTACACCCGGACTTTTAAAAGGCTGGCGTGGGGACGAATCCAACACGTAGATGCCTGTTGAGAGAAGTTAATGGTAGGTATGGAACACATCTGTCAGGATCAACTGCTGGAAATAAGATATAAACAGCAGTTGACTCTGACAGGTGTAGGGAGTATTGTAAGTACACACATCAAAAGTGTCTAGGGATCAACATATATTTTTGCAATAACTTTTCTCCTGATTGATATTAATTAAAATTTTCTTTAAGGATTCATCAAATAAAGTGTTTTCGTTTGTCACAGTAACGATAAACCAAGTCACCTTTGCATTAATAAAGAAATTTGCCATTTTCCTAATAAAGGGATTTTTGACATTTGAACCACTAACACAAAAGTTCGAAAAAAAGACTGAAATAACAGTTTTCTTTAAAATTTTATTGGGTAACTTAAACAATTAATAATCCGTGTTTCTACCGCGAACACTAACAACACAAGAACATCGGTTTGGCATACTCAAAATGAGTTCATCCAAATCACGCTGTGGAATGGCCGCCCATGTTCGTTGCAACAACAAAAAAAGGTCTTCTTGCGACTGGATACCCTCCATATTCGGCAGAGCTCTTCTCTGTAGCATATCCCATGCATGCTCAATCGGGTTCAAGTCTGGCGACTGAGCAGGCCAGGGCAGGACATTGATGTTAGCTGCGGCGAGAGTCTGTCTTACAACTCTTGCGGTGTGCGGTCGTGCATTATCATGCATTAACTGAAATAAGGGACCGATTTGCACTTGTAGAGGAACGATGACGTCTGATACAATCGTCTCAGCATAAATTTGAGCGTTGAGGTTGCCTCTGATCCAAATCAACTCAGTTCTTCCGCCGATCCAAATACCCGCCCATACCATGATGGTTCCACCACTATAAGGATGGACTTCCTGGCAGGATTTTAATCGCTGTTGGCGTCCAGGGGTTCTCCAGTGTCGTATACGTCTTGTATCCGGTCTCATACCAAAACGAGACTCATCAGAAAAGCACACGAAACGCCATTGTTCTTCTGCCCAATTTCTGTGTTCAAGAGCCCATTGATATCGAATCCTACGATTGTGCATTGCTATAGGTGGTACCCGTAGCGGTCTTCGGGAATGAAGGTTCACTTCATGCAAGCGGTTTCTGACTGTTTGGTCGCTAATTAAGTTCCCTGAAGAGTGATGAAGCCTCACGGCTAACATCATGGCAGTTATTGTTGGAGCTCTTCGAGTTAAGATTTGAATATATCGGTCTTGTCTCCGTGTGGTGCAGCGATACCGTCCTCCATGGCGCTCAGCCACGGTACCAGTGCTTCGGTAACGTGTCCAAAGTCGACTGATAACACTCTGACTTGTATTCAGAGCTAAAGCCACAGTACGTTGCCGGGAACCAGCTTCTATCATTCCCACGGCTCTGAGCATTTCTTCCCTGCTTAAATGACGTCGCCGCTCCATAATAACGTTGGTTTTAATCAGTAGTAGGGAAACAGTAGCACTAATAATGTCTTCAATGCGTTGTATGTTTTTATAGGGAAAATATTGACAGCTGATTTTCATCTTTTACTCGAATTTGATTCACAGTTCCTGATTCAAATTATGAAATGCACCAAAAAGGATCCATATAAATTTATAAAATCATAAATTTATTACAAAGCCACATCTCAATCTCAAGAAATCCGCTTAAAAATGCTTGATCCCTAGACACTTTTGATGTGTGTATGTGGAAAGATTTCTAGATGTTATTAATGAGCATTTGGTGGACTGAATACTGGGCTATTGCAATAGGCCGGGATCACTTGCCATAATTAGTGTACATTATTATTATTAAAATAATAAATAATAATACCAGCCCTTGTTTATGTCCCACTGTTGGGCACGGGCCTCCCCTCAAGATGAGGGGGCTAAGGCCGATCTTCACACGTCATTCGAGAACTAGTTAGGCTTTCTCAGACATGCAGGTTTCCACACGATGTATTCCTTAACCGAAATCTAGTAACAATCGCACAAAGACGATTCGCACATGATTCATTGAAGAAATCAGAGGTGCGAGCCGGGGTTCGAACCTGCGCACCTTATTTCCAAGGCAAGCGCTCGCCCACTGAGCTGTTACCGCATATAGGTAATACTTATAGGTAACTGTCATAATAGGTAATTTTTAATTATTAACTGGATAGAAATTATTAAAACTAAATAAATGAACACGTTTATTGTTTTGAACTTGATCTTGTTAAGAAAAACAGCGTATACGTAAATCGTAAAGGAAAAGATACCGCCATCTATAGAGTTCAGTTTATTTTTGTTAGAGACATCGATAAACTATACCAACTAGATTAGCTGTCACGAACAAAATGACATCGAAAATGTGGTCGCGGTTACATATACTTACACAACTATACACGTAGCTAGAAATTGTAGAAAATAGTTTTAAATAATTCGGAACGTCGGACTAATAGAAGCCTTCACATGTAGTAATAAAGTCTAATTCTGTATGCAGTAATGTTGGTACATAAAACCTTTACATCGGAGACA
Organism: Furcula furcula; assembly: GCA_911728495.1. NCBI lineage: Eukaryota > Metazoa > Arthropoda > Insecta > Lepidoptera > Notodontidae > Furcula > Furcula furcula. The sequence goes on along the minus strand of OU452244.1, from coordinate 9,645,151 downwards.
AAGAAAAATCAATAAAACCGCCAAAGCTATACGAAAAAAGGTAGTTGTTTTGACTTAAACAAAAATGTACTCATTTAAAAGAAAATCTTAACCACTATAAAATAAGGTTCAAAACAGGTGTGTTTCCATTGTGTGTGTACTGACTTACAAACTTATCCGTGCTGGTGGCAAAAATGAGAACTAACTTTTTTATTATGGTAATGACGTGTAGTTTAACAGTTTCGTATAGACAGTGGCGACACGCCTATCGGCAACATTAATTTTGTCAGTCTCTAGCGGAGAAAATATCAAATAAATAATTTTTATTTCGTATTATAATGATATCTTACTTATATTTATTGTTTAAACTAAATAATAAGAACACGAAACGAAAAAAAAATTCTCCATCTGCAATTTTAGTATTACGTGTATTATATTATTTGGACAGTTTATAAACGCGCAATAAGGAATATCGATACATCCTGTTGTCGGCTCGTACTAATTTGAAATAGAGCGACAGCCGTCTCCGTAGCTCTATTTTCGTGACCACTTTTCGGGTCGTGACAGCTAATCTAGTTGGTATAGTATATCGATGGTTAGAGATATTAATAAAACACTGCTTACAATATCTGGAGCAAGGAACACATCACAACCCTTCAAAGTTCTTAATATGACAAGCGGCTGTTTTTTCAACATTAAAGTTGCTGCAGATAAAGTAATCGGCATCAATAAACTCAATATAATTATCTCAAATGCATGAAAGTTGTTAGTGCGTATAATGATAAGCCAGGCCTATTACTTATTAAATATATTTTTTATTATTCAATATAAGCTACTGCTTGACTGCAATCCCATCTGATGGAAAGCAGCGATGCAATTGATGAGCACACTAGTCTAGCCTATTAAAAACCTATTCACTTTTGCCTTGAAGACACACCCCATTATAATCTGATGAAAAAACCGGCACAGGTCATCTATTCCGGTCCTTAGCTGTACTTATTATGAATGAGGAAGCAAAAGTCGGCGGCAAAAAGCGCTTGGTCGGACATTAGTCAGACTACGCGTTTTGTATCCCATTAGGGACATTCATAACGACATATTTACTGATATAGAAACCTGGAAAAAGTTGATATTTTAAAAAGAGGAAAAAATATTTCCGATTTAAAAAACGTGGAATTGCATAGAATTGTGCCCCACAAAACTCAATAAGCAGAGAAAAAAAAGGATCTAGCTAGAGACTATGATTGATTACATGCCTGAGAATTGTCAAGAATTTTACAGAAATTTGTGTAATAATTACCAAGTAAATAAATGTTTAAAAATAACTGGCACTTAGCCCTATTCAATTGTCATGGCATGCCCATATGAATGACAAAAGTAATGGTTTATGCCCCTTTTCTATTTAGCTACTTTAAAGTCCTTTTTTAACAAAAATTGGTTTAAAATTAAATGTTTCAATTACATGTATGGTTATGATTAGACAGTATCCTTTGAGTTAATATGTTCATCAATAATTTTCTAATAAAAATGTATTTTTGATATTAACCAGTTATATTTAATTTCTCGTTAATTAGTATTTTGGCACTTAGCCCATTTGTTATTTCCATGCCTTAATTGTCTTTGGCTGGTCATCATCATCATCATCATCACCAGCCGGAAGACGTCCACTGCTGAACATAGGCCTCCCCCTTCGAACGCCACAATGACCGACAATTGGCTATTTGCATCCACCGGTTACCTGCGACGCGCACAATGTCGTCTGTCCACCTGTCTGTCACCTAGTGGAAGGCCTACCTACGCTGCGTCTTCCGGTTCGTGGTCGCCACTCGAGAACCTTTCTTCCCCAGCGGTTATCGGTTCGCCGAGCGATGTGGCCTGCCCATTGCCACTTCAACTTGCAGATTTTAAGAGCTATGTCGGTGACCTTGGTTCTTCGGCGAATCTCCTCATTTCGGATTCTGTCGCGCAAAGAAACTCCGAGCATAGCTCTCTCCATGGCTCGTTGTGTGACTCTGAGCTTATCCAAAAGGCCAACAGTTAGGGACCACGTCTCAGTACCATATGTCATCACTGGCAACACACACTGGTTAAAAACCTTCGTCTTTAGGCACTGCGGTATTTTGGACGAGAAGATTTCGCGTAGTTTCCCGAACGCTGCCCATCCGAGTTGGATTCTTCGAGCGACCTCTTTGTCGAAGTTGGACCGACCTACCTGGATAGTTTGTCCTAGGTATACATAGTGGTCAACAACTTCGAGTGTATCGTTCCCAACAACTACCGGTACGGGTGCAACATGGACATTAGACATGATCTTCGTCTTGTCCATGTTCATTTTAAGACCCACCTGTTGGGAAACGCTACTGAGGTTGCGGTTTGGCTGGTCACCACCGGTTTAATCAGTTTAATTTTTGATCTTATAAAGAAAAACAGGGTACCTATACGTAATAACGGATTACTTGTCTTGGGTGTTACCCATCGCAGAGGAGATCATTCTTTTATTTTTATCGATGGGTGCCATCGTTATACTATGTTTGCCACCATCGATTTTGCCCCAGACAAAAGACACTTGGCAATAATGCACACCAACCAGAAGAATCACTAGCGCGTTGCCGAACCTTTGTGTCACGGTAATTTCACCAGCAACAGTGGCCTTCACGCCGGAACGCAGCAAAGCTTAGACACTGCTGCTTGGCGGCAGAATATCTGACACTGCGGTGGTACCTACCTGGATGGTTCGTAGCACAAGGAACCTACCACTTAGTCGAAATTGGTCCGATTCCCGGCTCAGGCTAGCGTTATTTTTTGTTGTTGTGTTTGAAAAATAAAAGTATGTTTCGTTTAAGTGAATTTTGATACTTACTTATTTTTAGTATTGAATGTACCTTCACGGTCATAAGTGGTGTACCTATCACCTTTAGGATGATAATACGTGTGGATGGGGTAAGGCACGTAACATGGCGTCCCGTCGTCCAGACGATTATGATGAAAAACTGGTACACCATTCGTGTCCGCGATAGTACTTAATTTCCGTGTCCAGTTCGTTTGTTCCAGCCATCGATATACTATCTAAACAAGATTAGCTGTCACGGCCCGAAAAGTGGTTACGAAAATTGAGCTACGGAGACGGTTGTGTTGCTATTTCAAATTAGTAAGAGTGAGTAAGAGCCGACAACAGCTAGCGTAAAGACGTGTCGAAATGCCTCATTTGCGTCAAAAAACTGCCTTAATACACGTCGCAACAGCAAATTTTCATACGGAACATATATTTCCCATTAGTAGTAGTTAATAGTATTAGATTAAATGATAGATATCAGTAAGATATCACTAAAACACGAAATAATAAATATTTCTTTAAATATCTCTGCTACTAATCCGCCAACCGCCAAGCTACCGGCCGACCAAATTAAGTTTGCCGCTACTGTCTAAACAATACACTCAAACTACACGTAGTTCTCATAAGATTATAGTTCAATTCTCGTTTCGCCACCAGCAAAGATAAGTTGGTCGGCTTGTTAAGACTTGTTCGGTCGCCCCCGTGTCTCCGGTTATCCCGTTCTCCCTTTCGCGCGTTGTCCGCCACTATCCCTGTCTCTTTCGTGGCGTGGCTTGAACGGTACTACGGGTATAATGCGCTACGGTAGGAACATCGCAGAAATAGTTTTAACGCTATACATCGTTGTTTTTGTAGCGTAAATATTGATACAGCATTGTACAAAAAAATTTATGTACAATGACCATTGCGCCTATAAAAACCGTTTACATCCTGCGCAGTCCTGCAGAGCCATTCACAAATGTCGGGAACATTCCGTTTCGGATCGGAAAGTCAGATTATGATCCGACGGATTGTCAAACGCTATACACTCACAGTTCCTATCGGAAAGGGAGTTTACGAATTCGATATGAGTGTGTTTACGGAGACCATTATAAAATGGTAGAAAAAGAGATTATAGTGGTAGAAAGTTTTAAAGTAGTTAAATAAATGTGTATTATTGAAATTTTAATGTATTTTGTAACATATCATATAGGCAATAACATGAAATAAGCCGCAATATATAAATTGTCATTTATAGGAATGTGTTGTATTGACATAATATTTTGGCTAATTTTCTTCTAAACTTGCGTCGTAAACGCTTAGTCATTTTTTCCTTTAGTGCCGTATACACACCTTGGAGGAAGGAATGTACACACCGGGCAAACGGACGGGATTCGTTGGTTTTTTAAGGATGTTTCGGCTAAAGCTAACCATCGATTACTGCTTTTCTATGTATAGATTACCAAACAAACCCAGCTAATGTGTTCCTTTGCCTCTATGGATCCTATTTGGATGTTTAGTGAATGAGTACTTTGTTGGCGTAGTGTGAATGCACCATAATAAAATTCTCAATTTAATTTTACTAGTTACGCGAGTCGCGAATATTCTTTATATAAGTGAGTGTCTATAATTATTGTTGTTGTAGTCTTTTGTAAACTGTATTTGTATACAAACATAATATTCTTGTGAAATATTAACCTTCCCGACAGCAAAAGGCTCGCGGAATAGTTTCCGTGAATTATCGTCTTGTTATCGAATCGAACTGTCAAAACTTTTCGATTACTGATTTGTGAATAACGTTTGAAGGACAACCTCGGAAACTTTTCACTCGGATTCGGATACGGGACTTTCCGACGGTTCTGAATAGCCCTGCTGGACGGGTCACTCGGGCTCTTACGTTCATACGCTATCAGACACCGGTCTCGCCGGCGAGGCCGAAGGGTCGTACGTATGCGACCGCAACGACGTGCATCACCCCACTGACTTTCTTGCCGGTTCTTCTCAGTGGGGGCGCGTTGTGAACCGGTGGTAAACTCAGCCCTCTCTTAAGCGACAGCCCAAGCCGAGGCCGTGCCTCCCTGAGGTGCCCTTGTGCTCGTCGCTACTTCTGCCGTAAAGGCTAGAGCGCTTCAAGCGCTCGCCTCCTATTGTCCGGTGAAGCTGCAATAGCCATCTGCGGTTAACAGCGTCAATCATTCCCAAAAAAAAAAAAATTACGTTGATACGGAATATTTAAGCTATCACTACCATATTTTGGATGAAATTTAGTAGGTGACTGCTTATCTGCAAGGGTATTCAGAACCGTCGGAAAGTCCCGTATCCGAATCGAATAGAAAAGTTTCCGAGGATGTCCTTCAAACGCTATTCAGAAATCCGAATTCGAAAAGTTTTGACAGTTCGATTCGATAGCAAGATGTTAGTTCACGGAAACCGGAAACTATCCCGCGGGCGTTGTGCTGTCGGAAATACATACAATACATAGATATTTCTTAAAAATAAGGTGAGAAGAATATTAAACGGACATTTAAATACATTTTGCAGTAAGTATACACATATTTTAATTGATTTAGATCATTTAATTAATAGAAATTGTTAATTTGCGCCTGCCTATAAATAGAAACAAGTAACGAGATAACATTGATTATTAAGTACATACAATGTTCCAAGTGAATGTGCTTTTTAATTTTAGATATTCATAGTTTAAACTGTGCAAAAATATTAACTATTTGAATTTCTTTGATAGATGGAATACGTAATTGTTCGAGCCAGAGACCGACGACGCGCTGCGGCGCAACAAAGGCAACAGACATTGTCGCTTCATCGGAGATTACGAGACGTGACGGATCCATTCGCTGATCCACGATTTAAGACTACATATAGAATTACTTCGGAGATGGCTCGTAGTCTTATCAATGAGATAAGACCTTATTTTCCAAATACAAATTCACCAGCTGCAATACCAGTGGAACTTAAAGTGGGTAATATTTTTTTATAAGAAATTAAAATAGCCTGGTTGATGCGATTCTTATTTATTTATTCTTTAGCACTCTTAAATATGTACAAGGCGGACTTAATGCCTTAGGCATTCTCTGTCAGTCTACCTTTTCTTCTTATGTAATTCCAATTGAAATGGAGCATGGTCATTTAAGTTAAAATGCTTCCACTGTTATTTTATAGGTATTAGGCAACTACCAAAAGGCGGATGGAAAGGATGCCAGCATCAACCTTAGCCAAGCTTCAGTTTCTAGAGCCATTCAGGAAACGACAATGGCTATAAATACACCCAGCCTTCTTAAAAAATGGATACAATTCCCTTGCGAAATAAATAAAAGGCAAAAAGTTATCCAAAAGTAAGTATTATTAAATTGGACAATAACAATTTCAACAAGTTGCTTATAAATTATTCAAACAATGTAGAAATCACTACAATTAAACATACTGAGTACTAACTTACTTAGTATCTTTGATTGTAGTGATCTCTAATAATAATATTTACTCTGTTTTGAGATTAAATAATTAACAAAATATACTCATAACTAAAAGTTAAAATAATCATTTTTTATTATGTACACAGCTTATAATTAACATTAATATAGTTTCTCTTTTCAATATTCTAATTTATGAGATCACAAAATCACAGACTTGATATTACAAATATAATCACTATAATAATATCTTTTTGTTCTAGTAACTACAGAAGATTTGGAATGCCTGGTGTGTTAGGGTATGTGGATGGCACACACATCCTAATTAAAAAGCCCCACATTCATGAAGAACTGTATGTGAACAGAAAAGGTCAACATTCCCTTAATGTTCAAATGGTAAGTCATATTATTTTTTAAATAAAGTATAGAATCTAAAAACTTATATGAATACTCCTTAAATTGTCACACTGCAATTTTACTTTTCCCTTTTAAGCTGTATCTTCTCTTTTGGTGTACAATAAAGAAAATTTTTATTGTTGTATTGTACTTCTAATACCTATTGTTCTTATATTTTCAGATTTGTGACAGTGACTTGTTAATTTTAAATATACTCGCGAAATACCCAGGCAGCACCCATGATTCTTTTATTTGGAGGAGCAGCATCGTACGAGACAAGTTGATTGAATTACCAGATACATCTTGCTGGCTTCTTGGTTAGTAACTGTAACAATAATGGTGAATTGGTTTGTAATGTAAATAATAATAGCCTGGGACAAGCACACGAGGCCACCCCACGCTGAGCAGAGCCTATATTATCACACTAGACATTTTGTAAACATAATTATATAGAAATAAATAATTAATATGACAGTATTGTGTTGCAATATTACAACATTATAAATGCTTCTCCTTAAATAAATAAAATTAAACATTATTTCAGGTGATTCTGGATATCCGCCAGCCATGGCTTCTAACACCGATATTAAATGCTGAGCCAAATAGTCCAGAGGCACATTATACAGAACTGCACATTAGATCCTGGAACTGCATCGAAAGATGCTTTGGTGAATTAAAATCGCGGTTTAGGTGCTTGCATAAGCACCGTGTACTCGAATATGCCCCAACCAAAGTCGGATGCATTACTAATGCTTGTGCTGTTCTGCATAATATGTGTGTACTGGCTCGTTTGGAAGAACCAGAAGCAGAGTTAGATGACCATGCTCCAGCAGAACCACCCTTGGACCCAAGAAGGCAAGAGCAAGATGGCTATATTTATAATAGGGGTCTGCAAACAAGACAAAATTTAATAAATATATTATTTTAACTGTAGTATTTTTATTATACATATGTACCTCAGTTTAATGTTGATGTTGCAAGGCAGCGGCAATTTGTTGCAATGCAACTGCAATAGCTTGCATGCCAGCTGCCACGCCCTCCAGAGCTGCTGCTTGTCGCTCCAGAATATTGTGAAGAGGGTCAACTGTTAATAATAAACAATCATTAGGTATTACTGCAAACAAATAATCAAAACACTTCTAATTGAAAATGCTTAAGCCGCCTGTGTAAAACCGGCTAATGCTGTGACCCAAGTGTTCTGCCATTGCAGTGGGAAGACATACATATTACATATTCTGGAAATATTGCCAATCCGTCCTAGTAGTATTAGTTTATAATATTGATACTTGCTTTTTGTGTCCGATGTCTTTTGAACCGTGGGTTCTTCATAAATGACCTCAACTTCGGACTCCACAAAAATGGGCTGAGAAGCGGGCACCTGAAAAATTCAAATGAAAATACTTTGACTGTATGTATGCATAAATATAACAATCAATAAAAATGCAAAGAACAAAAGCACATACCTCCATCGGGTCGGGAACACCTGCCAGGCCATCGACCATCTCCACTCCAAAAAATTGGAGGAGATTCTCCTCCAATGGAGATAGAGGTACCGGACATGGTCCACCACCGGTGCCTGCCTGGGCTTTTTTGATTTTTAATGCCTTTGCCTTGACGTCGGATTTCCAATCCTGCCAGCACTGAAACACATGTGAGAAAGGTATCTGTTTTTACTTTTACTACTAATATGCCAAAACTAAGGAATAAGAAATGGTTTAATAATTACTTTTAGCCATTTTTCGGGGGATTTCGAGGCTCCGGAGCCCAAGGAATTTAACTCCTCCACTAGCTCCTCCAGCAGCCTTTTTTTCTGACGAGCAGCGTCGGGCCCGACAACCCTCCCTCGTGCGAGGTCTTCGTGCCCCCTCATGAACTCAAATATTCTACTCCGCTGCTCGTACGACACTCTTTTCTGCAAGTTCGCATTGTATTCAATTACATAAAATAACATAGAATCTAACACTATGATTTACTAAATACTTACAGCCATTTTGGTACTCTTTGTTAAATTGCTGTTACTCCTTGGAGCCCGTTGGCTCGAATGGGGATCAAAAAAAAACGCGCAAAAAAATTTACGATACACACAAAGCACAAAAAGTAATTAAAAACTAAAATATAATCAAATGTAATTAAACAAGCAACAACACACAACACAAACTAATCACAGAACTTTATCTTAAAATACAATCGATCGTTTACAAAGCAAGTTTCGAAGTTTTAAACGATTTTTTGTTAAAAGTGTAATATTGTTAATAAAATATGATCTTTTTATTTACGACATGCTGAATATTTATTTTAGGCTTACTTACATTGTTCTTTTACTATTTATCTACTAAAAATAATATATTTATACACTCCAAAAAAATCTACCACAATAATCTCTTTTTCTACCATTTCATAATGTTCTCCATAAACACGCTCACATCGAATTCGTAAAGTCCCTTTCCGATAGAAACTGTGAATAGCGTTTGACAATCCGTCGGATTACAATTCGATATGTCAGCTGACTTTCCGATCCGAAACGGAAAGTTCCCGACATTTGTGAATGGCTATGCTGGTTACTTATTATATATCGATGGTTCCAGCTGTATTTATTACGATTCTTATTTATATACCTCTTTTTATAAGAAGAATATAAATATCACTCATATATCACGTGAAAACCGCTTCAAACCGGCCGGCGGCCTGCTAAATACACAACACGGTATTTAAGTGTTAATGCAAATTTATCAAACGACCGATAAATCTTACACCGGTGTCAGCCAGTTTTTAAGATCCGTAACCGGTTAGAAGTAATCTATTTCACAATAATTACTGTTTAAACTTTAACCTGAGCGTGATACAGAGATGATTGTACACTTACTTATGTATTTAAAAATGAATAAATCGGTTATTACCTACCTTCATAAATTGATCTTCTTGAAACAATAAAACAAAGCATTTACTGTGATTTATTCATTTTATCTTCATTCCCTCGTAGAAGTGTAGGTAAGGTGACTGTGATACCGTTCTCGACTGCCCTGTTCCTGAGCCTTCAGTGCTGCCTCAGGCTCCTACGTCCGTACTTGACCGAAGCCCGGAAGAAGATTTCGTCCAAGAACCAATATTAGACTTTGGCAACGATAACTGCGATTCCGCTCTCTAAATAAACGGATTAAAGTTAATTTTTCTATTTATTTCGTCTCAATGGGACAAAGATCCGCAGCTGCGGACATTTGCCCCGCATCTGCGGACGTTTACCCCAAACAGTGGGGCAAAGGTCCACAAAGGCAAGGTTGTCTACCTTTCCTTTTTTTTTCTAAATGGTGCTTATTTCGCTACTAATAAAATGGTACATTGTAGCACATAAATTAAGCTTTCCAGTGAAGCCAAAACATGTGGGACCTTTTACTTACTGGGAGAGAAAAAAAGTTAAAACCTAAAATTGCGGATCTTTGCCCCACCCTACCCTAAGTACTCTCGCGGTCAGAAGCGGGACCTATCATCACCTTTAGGAGGATAATCGCTTGCACGAACCGGCCCAAAATTCGTGCAGACGGGGTTAGTGCACGCACGTATTTTTGGTGCACGTTGAGAAATAACTTATAATTATTTCGCAAATTGAACAAAAAATAAGCTTAGGTACGTATTGAAATGAAACTAATTTTACGGATTATATCGCGGTTTATTTTTGACTTTAATTACCCGACGTTTCGAATGTATTCATGGTCATGGGCGGACTGAGGTGGTAGCTGTCCATACATCACAGTTGTCTCAAGCAGTGGCGGTCCTCGAGGGGGGGTCGTAGGGGCCATGACCTCCCCCCCCCCCAATCCATACTCGTACAGGGCAAAATTGGGTAGCGGCTAGGATATCTAGGTGGAAAACCAACGGGACCGTCAAATATGACCCCCCCCCCCTAAAATCCTTGGCTGCGACCGCGCCTGATGTCAGGGTACCCTCAGGTCTTCTAATTATTGTTGTTAGTCCAATCTACGCAGAAAGAGCTTTCAGTATCTTGAGGTCTTGCAGTGGAATGCTTGTCTTTGGATTTGACTATATTTATCACAGGATCTCAAGCTGGTGTTAGCACCCAGCCATCTTCTCTATTGAAATTTGGATGTTTATATAGCCTCTAGCCTATTTCAATAGCCTCACGAATCATCCTAGGCAGGAATCGCTGTTTTTTTACGAGGATTTGTGGTTTGTCAAATTTAATATGATGGCGGGTGCGATCCTGAACATGTTCACAGAATGCAGACTTCGTATAGCGACGATGTAAAATTAGTTTCATTTCAATGTATTCGCGTAAATATCAGAAATCATTAAGCTTAAGTAGATAGTTATTTATTAGGAAGACCTCAAAAACCTTACTACGTATAGGGTTTGACGCGGTAAATTAATAATTGTGAAACCTTTGTTTTATTGTATGTATTTGGTTAGTTTTATACACTGTTAAACTGTTTTTATTGAAGGAATGTTTACTTTTTAGTTAGACATATCATCACTGAGATTGCTACGCCTACGCTTAATCTGGACCAATTGTAATCATTGGCACAGGTGGGGCTTCATTCTTGAATGTCAATCGAAGACTATCATAGTTGTGTCACGCTGTGTTGTTGAGTACTTACTCAACAAACGACCACAACGAAAGTCGTAATAAACAAAAGGCAAACGAATGCAATAAGCTATTTGATTCGCGGCCGCCATCTTGGTGGTAGCGACCACGAGCTCATATTTTCCAATTTTTGTTTTCTCCAAAGATTTTGATCGTAGTGAAAAAATTCTAAATCTATGGTTTTCTCATTAAACTTGTTAATTTATGGCGAAATCATCAATAATTGATAGATATATAATTTTGTAAAAGAAGAATGCATTATACCTATCACCATTATAGCTTCATGCCTATCACATTGATCACAGTTGTATATTCATAATTTAAAAGAAGTGTTTCTAACTGGCCAGTTCTAAAAACTTTCAGTGTCCTATATCGATGGTGTCACTATGCATAACAATACATTCATAATCTCAGTTTGGGTGGTCCGCTATCATAGCTGTAGTAATTTTACACACTCTTAGTCGCTCATTCCCGGGGCAGTCCCCTTGAGTTGAAAGTGCTTAGGGGGTCTAGTGCGAGTTTTGATAGTAATTCGATCTCCCGCCCCTAGCGGTAACTATAAAAACTAGTTAAATGTACGGGAGAAAACTGACACTGATCGAGCTCGTAAACTATCAAAACCCGTACTAGATCCGCTGATGTGGCTCTGGTGCCAAACTGTAAAATATAAAATTCCGGGACAGAACACACGGAAGTACAGTGTATTTACTGGACACGGATACAGGGGAAATTCCGTGACATTCCCGGATGTCCCCGGGATACCCTTCCTGCGCCTAATGTCTCTCCAATTGTGTCAATCCTTCGTTCCGTCGGATTGCGAGAGTAGTGAGGAACCTAGGACCAAGCACTGGTTCATCATCAGCATCACCAGCCGGAAGACGTCCACCGCTGAACATAGGCCTCCCCCTTGGAACGCCACAATGCACAATGTAGTCTGTCCACCTAGTGGGAGGCCTACCTACGCTGCGTCTTCCGGTTCATGGTCGCCACTCGAGAACCTTTCTTCCCTAACGGTTATCGGTTCTTCGAGCGATGTGGCCTGCCTATTGCCACTTCAACTTGCAGATTCTGAGAGCTATGTCGGTGACCTTGGTTGTTCGGCGAATCTCCTCATTGCGGATTCAGTTGCGCAATGAAACTCCGAGCATAGCTCTCTCCATAGCTCGTTGTGTGACTCTGTCTATGTCACGTAGTTTCCCGTGGTAAATATTGGCCACTGTGACTGGGTCGGCCTGGAGTACCTCATTACTACTTCGTTAGTAACGACTTGTAATGACGTGTTTGTATTGTGTGGGTGTGTCTCAGATGTCCGTCATGCGATCATCTCGTGGCTGATATCGCACTGATAACCTGACCCCCGACGGAGTAATATCATGTTGACTTGTCGAGACGGGTCAAGTGCCTATCGCAATTCGCAATAAGATCGGCCTATTTCGAATAAGCCTTCGCAATTAAAAAAAGAATAGCCTCTGTAATGCCTGATTTATACACGTATTAAGTTGTCAAGTAGGTAACTAAATTTTAAGCGACTTAATTTTAAGTGTGCGTTTACACGTAAGTAGTTTTAAGTAAATTTTAGTTATTCAGTTCGCCCCCAATGGACGGCCGCACGATCCGTGACTTCTGTGGTGACGGAAGATTATGCTTATAAATTACTTCGTGTTTTTCCTGATTAACTGAACTTATGTCTGAATTAATATTTAACCATTTTACTTGTTTATTGTCCATCCAATTCGACATTATCAAAATTATCATAAATACACGTAGGGTTGTCTGATACCCGTCACCGTGAGCACCGTGGCTGGTTCCCGGGGGGCTAAAATGCACCCTCGGGGACCAAAGGGACTCCTGGTGCAGATTCCACAGGAGAGCCCAGGTTTCCCTTCTCATATGTCGGTGTAATAGCCACGGGGATTTAGTGGGGAAGAACCCCGTTTACCCCTGTTCACTTACACTGATCCCACGGACCCGTAGAAAAATTCCCCGCGAGATAAAAAAGGGTGCCTGATAGTGGCTTAAATTACCCCGAAATTTCTCCATTGATCTAAAAATTCCCGAAACTATTAGCCAAATAGCTCTCAATCACTTAAACGGCAGTAAGAATACTGGGAAAAGTAAAAAATCCATTTAATTGCAAATATTAATACAGTTTTATAGTATTTGAAAATTCCAGGACAATACAGATTCTGGAACAATCCCGTATTTCTGGCAACCCTAAATATACGTAGGTTTTAGATGTCATTTTGTTAATGATTGTTTCATTATTAAATCGATACATATAATACCTAAATTACAAAATAAAAAATATGCAGTTATAATTTAAAATCTTTTACTTTGCACTTTGGTGTACGATAATACCTACTCAAAAATTTGAAAGGCTATTTTTAGGTATCTTTACAGCGGTTACTTTTTTAATTCTTTTTGTGACGGCTTACTAGTATTATGCCTTTTCGTCCATCGAAGTAGATGTCCCATTTTCATGGACAAGCTGTTTAATTTAGAACAAAATTTTAATCATTCATTGGTTTACAGAATACTACTTACATACTTACTAGGTGGTTGGACTTTTCTGCCTGTTTCTGCCCCTTTGCTGAAAAGTTGTTCACGAAGGTACCACCGCAGTATCCTGCAAACATTGAATTGTCAAAATGACAAATCTAAAGCTATTTAACATTAAAATACTAATTTACTCAGTGGACTCAGAGAATAACGAAACCAAAACCATTCCACACTACTGAAATTTTAGAAGCCCAAATTGAGACCTGATTTTTGAAACAAATACTTTAATAGTTTTAGAATTTTCGAAGTGATAGCTTATTTTAGCTAATTATATAAATTACTAGCTGACCCGCGCAGCTCCGCCCGCGCTTTAATTACATTTTGCTCCCCTTTTCTCCCTACTCCCTTGATTTATCTCTCTCCATCTCTCTGTCTTATAATAAAAATCTAATTCTATGATATTTCTCTCCCCTCCCGCTTCGGTCCCCGTCACATTTCCCCTCTTCCTCTCCCCGTTGTCCTCTCTGAACCCTCTCCCTCCTCTCTCTTCTCCCAACTTGCTCCCTCTCACTCCCCCCTTGCTCCACCCAACTCCTCCGATCACTCACTCCACCACCCTCCCCTCTCCCTCTCTTGCACCCTCCTCTCGTTCTATATATCCTCGTCAATCATGGTATCAGCGGCATAAAATATACTTTATAAACTATTCTCAGACCTACCCGCCAAATCTCATACATATCGGTTCATCCGACTCTCGTGCACGTAACTCAGAGGTTCTCAGATTTTGTTGTGCAAGGCGTTGCGAACGTTCGACACTCGACTCTCGTGCGCGTACCTGAGAGTTTCTCTGATTTTGTTCAGCAAGGCGTTGTGAACGTTCAGGTGAAGATTCTCCCATACGACGTATTCTTGATGCCCGTGCTTGAGAACTATGTTTAGAAAGTTGAGACCTGGCTCTCTTAGGCATTTTCAAATGTTTAAGAAAATGCTAACAGCGTGTAATATCTATCTCTGAAAAGAACTGTTGTTTAGCCCTGAAAAGAACTGTTGTTTAGCCCTGAAAAGAACTGTTGTTTAGCCCTGAAAAGAACTGTTGGTTAGGCCTGAAAAGAACTGTTGGTTACCCCTGAAAAAATCTGCTGGTTAGCCCTGAAAGGAACTGTTGATTAGCTCTGAGAAGAACTGTTGATTAGCTCTGAGAAGAACTGTTGTTTAGCTCTGAGAAGAACTTTTGCGTTGGTGTAGTTTTAAGAAAGAAATCTAAAAAAAATCGCACGAAAATTATTAAACTTCGCGCACGACCGCTGCGTACGGAGCCGACCTCGCGTCTGAGCCGCGGGTACCTTACTCATAGATCTAAACTCGTTAAAATCCGCATGCGCACCCCCGCCTTGGTGACGCTCACTTCGCAACGGGCCGTGCAGCAGAAATCTTTTAATTTATAAGCAGTAATATTTTAATTTCGCCATAACTTCAAAACATAACACATACATAAACTGTACTTAATGATGAAATAATTTATTTTGATAAGGATTAATAGCATGAGTAAAATAAATGTAGTCCAAACAAAATTCAAGACTTAAAATAGAAAAATGGTTGTTGGGCCTCACTCGACATAGATAGTGTGCCGCGGACTTTTTTGTAGATATTTATAAGATCTACAATTAATTATAACATTTTATGGTTCTATCTTTTATAGTTTAGACAGCGTACGCAAAATAAGTAACTTTTCTGGTTGATTTTTTACACCTTGAACACCTTGAAAACCCAAATATCTTACGGAACCCTATTTTTTTCCAAAATAAAATTTAGCCTATGTTACTCGTGGATAATGTAGCTTTCGAATGGTGAAAGAATTTTTAAAAACGGTCCAGTAGTTTTTGAGCCTATTCATTACAACCAAACAAACAAAGTTTTCCTCTTTATAATATTAGTGTAGATAATAAAGGCTTAGGTTAAAAACAATCTGACGAAATATCACTTAAATCCATCCGTGATCAAATAACATCTCTTGTTTGTAGTAAAGGCTATGACGTAAAGTTATATTTGTATTCTACATAATGTTTTTGTTTTTCCTCATCGATATGTTTTTCCTATTGCTTTTCTAAGTTAGTATTTCTCGAAGCATGTAAAATGCTAGCATTATTAATTGGAGAAGAGGAACAAATCCATTTAATTAATACCTTAAAGTAGGATGTTAATAAAACAACCGTGCGAAAGAGTTCATACCAATGATATTATTGTATAAAATATCATTGGTTTGGTTCATACCTGAGGTTCATACACATAATGCTACCCCACTGAGTTTCTTGCCGGTTCTTCTCAGTAGGGGCGCGTTGTGAACCGGTGGTAAAGTCAGCCCTCTCTTAAGCGACAGCCCAAGCCGAGGCCGTGCCTCCCTGAGGTGCCCTTGAGCTCGTCGCTACTTCTGCCGTTAAGGCTAGAGCGCTTTAAGCGCTCGCCTCCTATTGTCCGGTGAAGCTGTAATGGCCATCTGCGGCCAACAGCGTCTATCATTCCCAAAAAAAAAAACATAATGCTAGCTCTTTCTTCAAGTTATATTCTCGTCACGTTCATATTATATTCTCTTTGATAGTGTATAAGTAGATAAAAGATGTTAATGATCACTTCATTAGAAATAAATCAAAAAAGATAAACTTAATGCAACTTAGTGTGATCTAAGGCAAGGCACTGAAGGGTACTTGCCAAATACTCCGGTAGACCCCCCGCAGAGTCTCTCGGGGACCTTCTTAAGACTCCCCGCGAGATTAAAAAAAAATATCTATCTTTAGGCTTTAGATAAGCTTGGCCTTAACTATTTTATATATTTTTTATCGCAGGGGAAACCTTCAACAAGCCCCCGGGAGCTGTGGGGCTTAACCGGTGTATGTGGGATTCTTACCCACTAAAACCCCCGCGCTTGTCACATCGGCACATGAGAGCCCAGAGCTCTCCTGTGGGATCTGCTCCAGGGGCCTCTCAGTGCCTTGTCTTTGAGCCCGCCGCCTAGGGCCCTCACCCTGAACGTCCAGCGACTCCGAAGAGGTTGGCCTTAACCATAGTTCCAACACTTTTTTAACCGACTTCAAAAAAGGAGGAGGTTCTCAATTCGTCTGTATATATTTTTTTTTTTTTTTTTTTTTATGTATGTTCGCTCATAACTCTGGCAATTATAAACCGATTTGAAAAAATCTTTCTTCCATCCATTCTTCAATCCATTGATTGGGTCCCATAAAAAAATTATTGCTTAGTAATAAGTAGTTCCTAAAAAAACAAGAATGGTGACTGCGCACTGAGAGTTGCAAGAAAGCCTATATAGATGACGTTTTAGTCGCTCGGACTCGCTCGGTCGGACAAAAATGGTCATAACTCTGGCAAATATTTACCAATTTCAATGATTCTTTTTTTATTCGAAAGAAGAAACCACTGTATTGAATCTGTATGAATTTTATTACAACCGGATAAGAACTTCCTGGAGGACCATGAACGATGTGGAGGAATTTATCTGGTAAAAACCATAAAACTGATGTTCTCCATTACATTGCTCTGACAATTATGAACCGATTTCGATGATTCTTTTTTTATTCGAGAGAGTAAACTACTATGATGTTTACATGCAAGTTTCATTACGACCGGATATTATTTTCTGAAGAAACATGAATTATGTAAAACTATGTAGACGATAATGTGATCATAACCTACCTAGATAATTTTACGGTTTTCGATGGTTCAATCTTTATATATTAAAATATCACTAAAAAGTTAAAAATAAAATCTTTTTAAAAAAAAATTGAACCGACTTCAATATCACTGAAAAGTATAAAATAATTTAAATATTATTGAAGTTGGTGCCAAATATACACAGCAGGTACGCTAACACCAACTTCAATAATATTTAAATTATTTTATACTTTTCAGTGATATTGAAGTCGGTTCAATTTTTTTTTAAAAAGATTTTATTGGTTATACTTACCTATTAAGTACTACGTAAAACAATATCATTACTATTCTATGATTAATTAATCATAGAATAATGATGATGTTATGTTAGAATGTATTGACTTGGATTGTTTAGCATGCCTACCCTACCTAAGTACATAACAATCGGTTAAACCATTTAGCATACAATAAGTCTACATTTATTCCTTTCACCTTTCACCCCATACCTACTGAAAGAATACGTAAGTGATAGCAACTTTTAAAGTACCTATACTATAGGTACCCAGTTAGTTAATGTACAAATAAATATAATAAGATCAATGATATTTTATACAAATATCATTGAATAGGACTAATTATTATGATTTTACCATATACTTAATGTGAAACTAGGTATTATAGAAAACTACTAACAATATAAAATTGTATAAAATGTTATACACAACGGATCATCGATATAAATAGTTTATGTATAGTTTAATACTGCGTATATCGATATAAGTAGTAACGGATGCTTATTCAACTAAGTATACCTTTCTAACTTTGATTATACATAGAATAATAGTCGAAAAAACCTCTAGCTGGGTGCAGTGTATGTACTTTTTAAATGTACTTAAGCTTAGAATAAAAACTATTCTAAGTACTTAAGTATTTGATGTTACTATTCATTATTTACTAACTTTTTTTTTAATGTACACGAACTTCATGAAGGTTTTAATATAAAACTGTGCGTGCACCAGCGTCATTACCGGGCCGTAACAGCTTACCTAGGTAGTTTTAGTTTAGATAGTATATCGATGCGTGAAACGAAATATTTTACTAATATTATCAACAGCAAAGTTAGCAGCGGTTAGCAGGGTTCCGAAATTAGAATTCAAAAAATCGACTGCTTTCATAAAACTAATATTCTTAAGGTTTGTTATATAGAATTATTTTTCTAAATTTTAATTTTTTAAATATATAATTTATGATAACTTTTATTTTCTGCGAGGCAACTTCATGTAATTATTTTTAAATAATCCCGCGTAAATTTTACATGTACTGTCCAATGAAAGCTGCCTGTCTGTTATGCTAACCAATCAGAACGCTCCTATGTGGTGTGAGTGTGACTTCGGTGGGTGGGACGCGCCCGGTCGACAACAGAATAAACAAAAAATATGAACCTTAAACTTAATATTAGATGTGCGTAAAAACTCAATAAATTTGTCTTTATAACAGTATTTAGTAAAAGCAGCATAGTTGAAACATTCATTTACTAGTTCTGTATTAATAACTTCATTGATAAAATTCAAACTTCGCGTCCCCGCATCGTATGATCGTGTCATATAAATACAAGAATTCTCCCCACCTCTTGCAAAACGTCAAATCCCTCCGTTGCGTGCGGTCGTCTGTCGGAGTTCTTCATTTCGCGTCGTTTCGTAAGCTGCAGTCGCGCCTATAAACGTCAATATAAAAGTGACATCAGTATAAAATTAGGGCGTTTGTGTTCAGTGATATTTAATTGTTAAATAACACGAGAAGATGTCTTTTAACACCGACATATCAACTAAATTGGAGAACAGCAGGTAGGGAGTGATTCAATACGGTCTATGCGGTTCTGTGCGTGTCCCTTGCATGCGTGTGGGGCTGTGCCCTCGAGTGCCCTGTGAAGCTTGCGTGCATTCGTGATGCATTCTGGAACGCGTGTTTATTTATTGAGACATCGATGCAGTTTACAAAATGTGCCTACATAAAAAGTAATCGCTACAATCTTGGCTACCTTTCACATTGATGACGAGACATTCCGAATGAAACGTTTATTCCAGAATTCGTCATGATCCCGCATGGAATTACCAAGAATTTTGATGCTACCTAGTTTTTTCATCGATATGGTTATCCCGTTTGGGCGTGCGCTGTAGTGACTCACATAGGGAATGGCTCGGCTTCGTTGATAATTTGATAAGTGTTCACCAACCAATGATACAGTTACAAGTGAGCACCTCTGCGTGTTACGAATATGATGATATTTGTAAATTAAATCATAAATCGAAACCAATGCCACGCTAATTCTCGGCTGATGGTTTTATGCAACATGTCCTCATTTACCAGTTATGTATGTAGGTAGTTGGGTTAAATATCGAAACATGATCATATTGTATAGTGGTTACCTTCGATCATATAAAATAGGTTACCTACTAATCAAACTTAAAGTTGATCCCCTTTCGATTTTATATTAGGTATGATTATTTTTGCCCCTCCTAAAGTCCCTTCTTATGGTATGTGTCAGGGCAGGAAAATACCTAAACATTTTTCTATTGTTGCTTGGACTTATACTTACTTACATCTTCAAATTCCTAGTCTGTGTGTATATATATATTTTTTTTTGTTATAACTTACATAATCTGTTAAATTCTTTATAAAATGGGCCTGAAACCAACAAGTTTTTGAAATTGTGATAAGTTTTTCGTGCATTGCTTCAATACAGGTACAACTATAAATTTCTGTGTGGTGTGCAGACTATTGTAGCCCATGTATTATAACCTATGAGTACCAGCATTAGCACTGTTTCATATTACATACAGTAGATATCAAATTGTATAAAGAGTGATGGCACTTACATGTTTTACTATAAATAGGTATTCATTTTTGAATTAGATGCTTTGATAAGTTATAATAGTGTATACACACCATAAAGATCTCAAATTAACATTACAAAATACAATTTATATATGCTCCTATGATAGCAATGTTTATTTTGTGCTAAGCAAAAATGAGTTATCATTGACAAACATCTATGTGCATATTATATAATGAAGTCCGCCTGTCATGTACAGAATACATTGTAATCAGATAGAAGCCATATAGCTTTCAATCAAATCATCTAATAAGTATTCACTGGACATTTAACTACTGCTCTTTCAACATAGTCTGGTTCAGAGATACCTACTTTGATGTTCAATAAGAATAGCATTGTGCTAACCATTGCACGCCTCTCACTTTTGTTATTGTATACTTTCACTGTATTTCAGAAGATGACCTTTTAAACTAGTTGGAGATTACTTATTCAAGTAGATTCTTTATAAAATATTGAGTAATACTTAATTCTTCTTCTTTTTGTGTTGACATGATAACATTAGATCTGGCCAATAAGTAGCAACATCCATCGCTCATTTCTTTGCCTGAAGCAAATGGGAGGATTGTTAAGTAGTTAGATAAGCGGGGCAGACTAATGTGCCATGGTCTGTTGGGTTACACCACACTTGCTGCTGATACTGGTGCTGCTTTTATACCTCCCCCCATTTACTATATTATCATCAGCCGAAAGATGTCCATCGAAGGGCCGCTCATTGAAATAAAACTACTTTTATAGAATATATCTTAGTTTATTTTAGATTTTACTTTCTTGATGTTTTAAATGTGTTGTTTAAAATAGTTTTATTTCAATGTGTAGTATTCACATGAATGACAACATTAAAAGGTCTCTCCTTTAGAAGGGAGGGGTTGCCATAATCCTCAAACTTGGTGGACTTTTTGGGAATCACAGGTGGTATGTTATCTAATAGAAAGATGCTGCTGCCCTGTCTTCTTATTTCCCTTTGTCACCTCTTAGGACACCTAATTGTAGGAGATGGATGGGTGCTATTCTTACCCAGACACCACCACAGGCTACACCCCATTAATTTAGGTTGTACTTAATATCTTATCATTGTACAATCATTTCAATAAGAATAACTCCTCCATTCAAAAAGAGTACAGAGAGTTTTATAATTCATTAGTAATTTTCATTCTTTGATATTATAAATATTGATGACTAGCAATTTCCTGCGGCTTCGCCCGCAAATTTTTTTACAGAGTAATTTTTACTAACGTATTTTTTACCAACCCCTAACACACACCAAAGGTTTTTTTTGAAAATTCGCGAAACACGTATTGATTTATTTTATTTAGAGAATCTTCAGTAAATTTCAAGTCAATAGAACCATAAAATAAAAAGTTTCATACAAAAGAAAACACCCCATTTAACCCCTTTAGGAGTCGAATTTTCAAAAATCCTTTCTTAGTGGATGCTTACGTCATAAGAAGAACCTACTGTCCAAATTTCAGCTTTCTAGGTCCAGCGGTTTGGCCTGTGCGTTGATGAATCAAGTCAGTCAAGACAAGTAATTTTATAGTATAGATTAATTTTGTGTGAAGTCGCAACTGTTTTCTCCCCGTGTTTGTCCTGAGACAGGCCTCCTCCAGAGTTCTCCACCATGTCCTGTCTCTAGTGCCCTGATCCAATATGCACCTGCTGCTGCCTTAAATCTGGAACCCAGGGTTTGCATTTATATATTATTGTTTATTTAGGGAAGTAAGCAATTTTACTTGTATTACATAAAACAATGTGTCAAGTTAGTTACAGTCAATCTCATTTCCCCTTAACATTTAGTTATTGATTCAGTTAAAACTACTTATAATAAGGGTGTTAAGAGTATTGCCCAAGTTGAAATCAATCAATATACAGTGTCACTTATACTAAACAGTGGAATTAAGTATATTCAGGTCTCTTCTCACATCAATATTACTACTACATACAATAAAATTTAAATTGGCAATGGCTATGGGGGTGGGTACCCGCAGTGGGGCAGCGTGGGGCCCTTAGTTCAGACCCTGGCTTACAGGAGTAACATGGTATAAGTGGCGGGATTAGTCCTGCCCCACCCCTTAGCGGATACTGGATATGCCCATGGCAATGCCAGCAGAAAATTGGACACTGTGTTGTGCCTACCTGGTCAGTCCTTTACATAAGGGACCTAGAGAGCTGGGCAAAAAAAAACTAATCTGAATATTATGTAAATTAATAATATAAAATAAATAAAATAATAAATTGTAATCCCCTGTACACTAACTAATGTGCTATTTTGGTGACATGATGTTTTCACAACCTGCTTAGTACTATCTATTCATACTTTTTATCTATTTCATACTTTCATATTTAAAAGACATTGTACCTATTTCTTTTCTATTTTTTAATAGGTTGGTACTACATACTTTCTTGAAATGTTACATTTAGATAACACAATGGTATAAATTTTTGCTATTAAATATTTTTTTAAATGAAATTTTACTGTTCTGTCACTGTTTCTGGGCAGACATAAAAGAGTGTAGGTTGATAGAATGGTATGGTAGGTTGATAGTAGGGAATGAGGATAATTTTCTGGAGGTTTCAAGTTTAAAATATCCTTATGTATCTAAATAAGTTAAATGTCCCGTACAAGTAATTGTGCAAGGTGATTGAAAAACATTTATTAAAAGGATTTCTGTGAGTTTATAGTTATAATGGGTCTCAAAATCAAATATCTGTCATCAAAGACAAAGACTTAATATCTAATGTCTTAAGGGTCGGCAACGCGCTAGTGATTCTTCTAGTATTGCTAGCGTCTATAGGCTGCGGTGACTGCTTACCATCAGGCGGGCCGCACGCTTGCTTGCCACCTTGGTAGTATAAAAAAAAAAAAAAAAAAAAAAAAAAAAACTAAAATGGACAGAGAAAATATTTATTTGTAAACAACAGTTGTCATTATCAAAATGATATTACAGAGGTTAATAACATTTATTTGTTAAGATATTCAACATCATGAAACAGAAGTTTTATTATTGAAAAACTAATTAAGGATGCTTTGCTGGCTGAGTTGCAATTTAAACTAAATAAAATATTCAAGAATCTAAGATTTGGAATGAATTGCTGGTTTTCATGTAACAAATGAGTTCCTTAGAGATAGCTGATGATTCACATATTTCTCTAATATTTTTTTACTAAGTTTAAAGAAGGAATATCAATTTTCGTTCAAAATTTTGGTTGTACTTTAAATTAAATGATTACTAGTTCCACAAAATTATTAAAATAGTTCAATGTAAGAATTATTTTAAATTTGACTTAGAATTTGTTATCTTTTAGTTTACAAAAATGTTCTTTAATTTCATATCACGTAATACCACAGACTACATAATAGTACTATGGTAATACTAATTATTATTGTGGTCTCGAAAACCGCACATTCACCATTGTTATAATAAAAATCTAATAAAATTGAAGTACCTTTATGATTTTCTAATGTCTTTTTTTATTGTTACAGAAACACCCTTCGCAAAATCGCCCGGCACGACGACACAGAGTTCTCCAAGCAGAGCATCCTCAACGACATGGAGAAGTTCGTCAAAATGGTGAACGTGATGGACGAGACTGTGCTGGTTCCCAGCCGGCTCATGAACCTGCCGCAGGAGGGAGACGATGACCCGTTCAGCATGTTTGCTATGCTGAACGATCTTAAGACTGAGCTGTTGTGGTCCACCGGAGATGCGGACGAGCATGTGGAGCGGGGACGTAGGGTTTCCGACATGAGCGACACTGAAAGCGACGCGTCGAGTGCGGCGGGAGACTCCGGCATTGAGGGAGAAGACGAGAGGGAGTCGGCAGCACGCGCTGCCGTCGCCTGCAGACGTCACCTACGCGGCCTCCGCCGTTCCCTCCAACAGCTGACCGCTGCCGCCGCCACCCTAACGAGGTCATATCAAGAAGAGGTCGGCCATGTCTAGGACGAATTTGTAATCTCACCTGTGATCGAAGCCTGTCCCCAAGCATGCTGTATATATAGAATAAGCGGCCCGCTGTACATATAGGTTATCGGGGCTCAACGTGTATGGGATTCTCAGTAAGTTATGAGGTTTATTTTATTTAATAAATTAATTTTTCTTTATTTCATTTGGTGTGTTTTCGTGGTACTCGTACCTGGCCCATTTGTGTACCTGCAGTAAAAATAAAACTAGATCGATAGCATTAGCAAAGAGTAGGTAGAGTAATTTCTATGCACTGACCTACTAAAAAGGTATTTTTAGCGAGTCAGTGTTTCTATGTATGTCACAGGGAAATAGCGGATCCGGGGAGTTCGCAAAATTACTGTAAATAGTATTTATGAAGTCCTACTTACTATCAATCTACTTTTGACACGACTTCATTATCAACTTCTCATTAGACTGAAAGAAAACATCCCGACCGCTCGTAAGAGAGGTAGCAAGAGCAAAAAAGCTATCAATATAACATCGTATCGATATAAAAAACTACTTTACGATGATATATCGATAGGTTTTTTTTGCTCTACATCTCTAACGAACGGTCAGGATAGTTTCTTGGCAATCGTATAGCCTGACATGCAGTAAAGGTTGTATTGATTATGGCGTAAACGTGAAGTAAGTATTTGTGCCAACGACCGTCTCCATTTTACGGTAATTTTACACGAAGAAAGTGTAAAGTCCGGTGGTCTCATGTGTACGTAACACATGAGATCACCGGACTTTACATTTGAATTGAACATAATCAACCATGCTGAGACTTAACATTGAGATCTATTTAGTTATTACATCTAGTAAGAGATTTGATAGATAACGAATAGGTACTTTCAATTTGTCTTCATACATTTCACACTTGCCTCTATCAAAAAATAATAACATGTATGAGAAAGAAAGTAGGTTGAACGTTGTCGCTGAAAATTAAAACCTACAGCACCTCCACTTTTTCACTAGGTTCTGTCTAATGGAATTACATGACTGGCACGATGCAAACTAATCTATGTCGCTGTGTTTCCACAAGCTGATTACGTTATATGCCATTGCCCCTACCACCTAAATTAAATACATACATCTAATGTTGCTTATATCTATATCCCAGGCTGGTATGTCACTATTAAAAATATGGAAGTATGTCCTGTCGTCTAATATTTTACTAACAGAGGGAAGAGCGAGATGATATCGCATCTGTTTTACTTCTCACTCCAACGGCAATGCTAGATTCGGGTATCAAGCCGGAGTTGCGTAATCAGAAGTGGGATAGAAACCGTTCATACGTACAAGCTATGCTGAAGTACTTACCTAATAGTAATAAATAGTAGATTTCTTTCCAACAACCTTGACAATGTTGACGCTCATAATTACAAGATACTTACGTAAATAAATTAATATTAGATAAAAATGATAAACCTAATAACAGTAACAAAATATTTATAAACCTTTATTTGTTAAGCAAATAAAACCCTTCACTAGTGGGTGGTCCTATTTCAAGTTAGCCATAAATATTTGGACCCCAGATACAACAGTACGTCCTTGGACAGAAATAATTCGTTTGCTCTTCTAGAAATCGATATGATGCATGATGTAACGAGCTACTGTGGCTTACGTAGTAACTCGGTGATAGTAGGTGGGTATTAAGTAAGTTATTGGCAGATTATTGAATCTTGCTGCAGCGTTACCCTAATTTTGGTTGAATGTGAAGAATGAGTAAGTAGAATAAGTCGACGCACTTAAGACATCATCAACATCATAAATTAATGCTGCTGCGTAAGTATAAAGAATGTATCAGAATCCAAAATCTACTTTAGGCACAATACGGGACATCGCATTACACGTTTTGCGGGACTAGGTCACATCATCACCAGCCGGAAGACGTCCACTGCTTAACATACGCCTCGCCCTTGGAACGCCACAATGAACGACAATTGGCTATTTGCATCAACCGATTGCCTGCGACGCGCACAATGTCTTCAGTCTTCTATGCTGCGACTTCCGGTTCTTGGTCGCCACTGGAGAACCTTTCTTTCCTATCGATTATCAGTTCTTCGAGTGCTGTGGCCTAATCATTGGCACTTCAACTTGTAGATTCTGAAAGTTGTCTGACTAGTTACTAGGTACTTACATATTTTATTATAATAAACTCAAGATTCTCATCTCATAGAGAACATATACATACAATTGCTATTATGGTATGCTCTCACAAAACGTGTGATTATCTTCCTTACCCATACCGCATATTAACTGGTCATTGTAAATTCTATTCCTGTTGGTACAGCACGCTCAATTTTTACGCTGGTTATTAAGATACAATCTAAAATACAATTTGTATGTGGGCTAGTAACAACTTCAGGAATTGATCCAACCTTGAGACTGCCTAGTCTCCGACTCCTATGACATTTGATACGGTCATGTGTGCCAATTAGAAGCATATCATTTCGATTTCTCTTCAATAAATCGCAATTTACTTTAGCGATAGTGCGGTAAATAGCTATTTAGATCAAGCAATACTAAGCGCTAGCAATTTTGAATGCCAGTGCTTTTTAACAGCTAATAGGGGGTTCTGTATTCGAAGCGTATGTATGCAATATTAATAAAAATACTTAATATTCACATGTGAAGCGTTTCAACTAAGAATGTGGCCGCCATGATGATCGCGACTGCGAAACTTCACTCGTTTTTTACGATTTTTGTACAGGCAGCAGAGTAAACAAAAAATGAAAAATTCGCCCCGGTTTTGATTATTTATTGTAATGTCTTATTTTGCTATCTATTTTTGTTAAAACATCAATTTAGTAATTAAATATTTGAAATGGCAAGATGGCGACTACATTCTTAGTTGAAAGGCATAGTTACTTTGTCCCTTGATTTCTCACAATCCACAAAGCCGATTGCGGTAATTCTCTTTGTAATAGTTTTAGTATTTCTCAACTTCGGTAAGAGTACTAGTTACATCGAAATCGGTTCAGTATTTTACAAGATATAGACTGTTTATGTTTGCAGTAAGTTACTCTGGCATAGCCATCGAAATATCGATGGGTCCGTTCGAGTTGTGTGATAGTTTCGCAAGCATTCGGATAGTTATAATGATGGATAATAGTAATCTGATTTTTTAACTTCACGACCATACTACCAGAAAGGTTAGTCATATATAATTTTGTATACATCTCATATTTAACTGATTTGATACTGCTTCTTGGTAACATAGTCACTGAAAAGGGTTTTTTATAAAAAAATAATAACCGACTTCAAAGAAAATGATCTAAAAAGCGTTAAATAACGAAAATATAGGTACTGAAGTTGGTGCCAGCCATTGCTCTAAGTTAACATGCGTGACACTACGTTTTTATAAAAAATAGTTAAGTAATTTAAAGTTTCTATCAGATCAGAACGCAGCCTCAACTAAGAAGATGCGGCAAGAAACTTAACGGGATTGTGTACTTTTTTCCCTCATTAACACGTTAAACGCCAAGTGACCGGCACACAGTGGATTTTTCTATTGTAATGTGACCGGACGGCAGTCAAAGGCTTAATAAAGGTAAGTATATTATTTAATTGTCTGAAGTTTATACCTACAATCGTGTCAGCGTAATGTGTGTTGACGTCAGAAAGATAATTTAAAAAAATACAGTCGGACTGCGCAAAGTTTTATGCTGTACCTAATAGATATATAAAACAGTCTAGGTCGGATTGCACTTTCAAACGATAATAGTGGCTAGGTATAGATTGGATAAATTATAACTTTAGCAGCGGGCTAACTACTGCCTAGTTTTCTTGGCTGACATTATCAAAGATCATCGCTTATTTAGCTGCTTAGATTATTTCAAACAAGCTTTAAAGTTCCTAGGTGACAACCAGAAACAACTATAATATATAAGTATACACCTAGGTCACTGATTTATTTGGCAATTAATTTGTTACAACGAAATTTAGAAGCTTGTTTGAAATAAGTATTTCCTTTTGTAATACATATTTTGTACTTTGCTTGTAAGCTCACTTTACCCGTACGTTAATTTGCTTAAAACACATGTTTTGGGTTATAATTATCGTTATATAACTTCATGCAATGATATTTTACTGTATGTTACTATACAACGCAATTCTGATTGTAACCTGTTTTGTATTAAATAAATAAATGCAGTTTTGATATCATCTAGTAGGTATTTTAGTAAATTACTTTTTTTTAAGTTTTAATCCTGCTTATGAATACACTTACCTCTCTAGGTATATTAATCTAATCTTTGCACTTACCACAATGATGCTACATGATGCTACCTAACAGCACAGCTAACAGTATCGTCTGTGCTATGTATGGTACAACCACAGTCTATAAACCAATAGTTTGTACACTGTGGTACAACTGAGGGTTTTCCTCTGCGAAAGAAAACTAAATCTGGCTAGCTAAACAGGGTTACAAAATTTCAAGAACATCTGTTATCTTAATAAGATAACGACTACTGATAAATTGTCGATGTATCGTGCTCAATCGTCTACCTCGCGATGCATTTAGCATTAAACATTATAATTTAAAAAATCTTAGGAGTTAGTTACATACAACTTGTCCTGCATCATCTGTTTCTATTATTACACTTAGTAAACAAAATAAAAAAATATATATACTTACTTAAAGGTACTCTCGGGGTCACGAACGGTGTACCACCTTTAGGACGACAATCGCTTGCACGAGCGCGGGCCCAAAATACGCGCGGGTGGGGTGAGCGCACATAACGTCACTCAAACGATTTTGATTGAAAACTGGTACAGCGTTCGTGTCCGCGATAGTACCTATTTAAAATGTTGCGGATGCGTCAGTCTGCCAGTTTGTTCGTTTACTTTTTTTTAAATTAGAAAATAAGGTCAAAACCGCATCATTCTGATTTTGACCTTCTGTTAGAATTTTTTCTACAAGGTTTGTGTTTCGGTATTGCAAATAATTTTCTCCAGGCCGTATCCAGCTACGGCGCGCCGGAGATATTAAGAGCTTGCGCAGCCACAGATATACTCTCTCTTCCTTTACTCTCGCAATCCGATGAGCCGGAAGACCGACACGATCGGGGAGAGGTGAGGCGCAGAACCGACTTGACATTCCCACCCGACACATGGATCATCTCAATTTTCAGGCAATCCGACCTTTATTGTCCTACTCCTAGCCAGTAAGGAACATCTAACACAAAATTAGTAGCTTCTTGCGGCATTTTAATCCTCGACCTCTGGTTTGCAATGCGAGCAGTTTCCAGCTCCGCCACGAAGGCTATTTGGTGTGTTATTAGATGATTGATGAGTTTATTTTATATGCATTTATTTACTGAAGAATATATATAAAGTTGGTGGTGGTTGTTGGAAACAGTAGGTACGTGTACGAAAACATTCCCACCGCTCTATAGTTTATTTAAACTATCTTTGTCACTATCTAAATCCAGCGACGTTCAAACCATGACGCTGTAGTTTCATACCAATTCGCTGCCTAGATTGTATAATATGTTGCGATCATTGATGTTATAGTATAGACTAACGAAAAAACGGTACTTAAAAATAAACGTAGTCATGAATAATATACCTAAACAAAATAAATATGTCGAACTCCTTTTAATTAGGTAAGTAGAAACTTAACGTGTACCAAAGAAAAACCAGTCTTTTTACGGAAAAATCTATAAAATTCATAATAACCTCGTATGTTAGAGAATTAACGTCATAGAGAGGTCGAAGTCTCGATCGATCGCGATGTTTGCTAACTAATACTCAAGAGGCTTGTCGCGTGTTGACACACCGGTGCACGGTGATGTAAACCGCTGATGTAAACTGTCCGTCGGCCACATGCTTCTGCAAAATTGACATTTGCATTTACGACGAAACGAGAATGTAAACAAATACTTATAACGTTTCTTGGACAATTAGGTGTTGGTGACCTTTGTTCAAGTTGAAAACTTGTAAGTACTTATTTAAGCAGAAACCGTACTACCTAGTATGAAATCTGAAGTGAGTATTGCGGACCTAAAAAGGTCACATTTAAAAAAAGAATTTCGTATTCTGCATTCTCAGCATATCCTTCGCAATTCCTGTAATTTTCGTACTTAATATGATAACATATTTTAGGTGAACCATACTCAATTCATTTATTAGCACTAATTAGCAGACTCAAATTTGGTGTTAATGCTGCCATACGAATAAAAATTAAGCCGAACTGAAATCCTAAATCTATGGTTACACCTTAGATGAATATAATTCATCTAAGAGTTACACCATCAAAAAAGTTGAGTAAGTACTGATATTGTTTTAATGGTCGCCTTGCCATTAAAATATGTATACACTAACGAATTTGAATGTCAATTTTTTACATTTAGTTTCAATCTCAATTAAGTATGTATCTACGTAAATGTTTATAGGTATAAATGTACTGATTGACGTAAGCAGTATTTTCCTATTTGTAAACAGACAGGATAGCTTTTAAATTAGTTTAATATACATACATCTACCTCTGCCTCTGCTTATAGGTATGTATTTAATATATATATGATTATTTGCTGGTTGATTATGTACATACTTGTTTTAATTTATTAATGTGGTACCTACTAAAGTTATTTCATTTGAAAAAGATCGGGACTAGGTATGGCAACTAAATACGAAACTAAAAAGTCCTGAAAAAATACAAATGCGACGAATTTAAGGAGTTTCAAGAATCCAAGTTAGGTATTAGGTCGATACTCGTCCTTCGGAGTCGTTGGTTGTTCGGGAAGTGGGCCCTAGGACGTCAATTGAGTATGGCGGTGACTCCGAGGAGGACGACGGCGGGATTGCGACCCCCGTCCACGCAAGCACAGTGTCTGGTTCCCGGGAGGCTACAATGCGCTCTCCGGCGGCGGGCTCAAAGGAAAGGCACTGAGGGGCCCCTGGTGCAGATCCCACCGGAAAGCCCTGATTTCCCCTCCCATGTGCCGATGTGACAGTCGCGGGGGTTTTAGTGGGTAAGAATCTTGCATACCTCGGTTGACCCCCGCAGCTCTCGGGGACCTATTGAAGGTTTTCTTGCGAAAATAAAAAAATATCATTGTAAGTCTAAGCGAAGCACTCAGTATTCTGCCGCTGTATGTTTACGAAATTGTGCCGGACGTCTGTCCCTCACAATGTCAAGTGTACGAGGAAAAGCGGTATCGAAACCAATGCTAAATACAATACAACACGTTATTTGGAAATAGGTTGGACACACACGGTATTACAGTGAAAGAGTGTATACCGTAGATATAAACTAAATTAACAGCTATTTGCGATTCAAGTAAAGTTTCCGTGTCTCGGCCTTCAATGGCCGCGGTTTGCGCAACGAAGCGTGCGCGTTGCACGAGATTGCAGACAAGTCCTAATCGTTTATAGTTCATGTTTTGTATCTATAACATTGTACTTACTGTGATTTATAAATCATTGGCTTCGTTCAATTAAAACTAAGAGGCCATAAGATCGGGTCGCGGGGAAAGATATCTTACGTCTTCAGCACAAAATAAATATGTCACGACAAATTGCCTTGGTCTGGTAAAATCTGGTTAAACCTGTTCAATGATTATGTAGTAAAATGTTATAAGTACGATATATTCAACATTCGCAAACGACGGCGACGTAGTCAACTTGTTTTATGTTTAAAAAAATAACAAGCCAGTAATCCTATTTATAGCGGGACTCTAATTCAGAGTTAGGTAAGCATAGTAAAGCAGAGAAATTGATAACCATCATGGTTTATACTCGTAATGTATTGTTTTACAACAACAAATCGGTATAGTTACCTACTAATACGAATTGAAGTAGGTAGTTATCAAAATAAGTCCTTTATCTTTAAATACTTACCTATAATTCGCTAACTACCGGTCCCAATATCCTATCGATCCCTTACTATAAGTTAAAAAAAAAAATACCGGTCCCAATATCCTATCGATCCCTTACTATAAGTTAAAAAAAAATATATACAGACGAATTGAGAACCTCCTCCTTTTTTGAAGTCGGTTAAAAATAGTTACTATCGATAGCTATAGTGACATATTATTTCGGTTTCAATAATAACATATTAGCAGCTTACTGTTGGTTGTTCAAATGACAGTCTGTCAGGGTTTTAGTTATCGCTCCATTTCGGAGGTTTATCGCGGGATCTCGATCACTTGATCGATGATTTTAACTGATAGTTAGGGATCGATAAAATATTTGGACCAGCAGCACAGCCAGCAGTAAGACAGTAGAAGTCGAAGAATAAACTGAGAATAGGTAGAAAACTGTCGAGCCGCCTCGATATCTGATATTATTTATTGATTGTAGAAAGAATTTTTAAAATCAGTCCAGTTCCAGAAATTACGTTCCACAAATAGACTACATTAGCTGTTTTATTTAAATAGCAAAGATGAATATCGTCGAATGTGCGAATCGTAAGTACATTAGGTATCGAGGCTCCGTTAAGCGGAGCGCGCAAGTGGGCCTTATGACGCAACATGACGTCAGTGCGTAGAGCAGAGTGTAGTAAAGTGATCTATGGCGTAGAGTTTCGCGAATCTTCTACCGCGTCGACGTCAGCTGACCGGTCCGGGGTCCGGTCGACACGCGGACGCGGACATGCGTACTTAGCGCTTGCGTACTGCGCAAGTCCGACTATAGCTGCTTGCTTTGCTCTGATTGTTGCTAGCTTCCTTCCACCACAGTTATACAATATAGATAGAGTAATTTCATTTTAAAGTATTGTAGAGTTCAGTCGTCAGCTACGAGTAAATGTTTTTTCCGTGGTTCAGTCTGCTGTAGTTTCATCCAAGTTCATCTCCTGTGATTCACAACCATTTGAGAATTCCGTTTAAACACACCTGAGGGCCTAGACAAGATGCAATCGCTACATAGAATCGTTTCTATTTCCTCATTCGCTAACAGTGTCAATTCCAGAATAGTAACTTTAATAATTGGAGCCTTGGAGGATTTAAATATCAGTCGACCGACACGGCCCAAACATGGTTGTCTAGCACCTGTAAATAATGTCCTAACTTATTTCAGTGTTATCCTGAATACCAACCAATATCAATTTATTGTTTCCACTAATTAAGTGGAAATGCTGTCATGCATTAACACTACAATGAATTATTAATTTATTCTACTGAAACATTTATAAGTATGTACATACTTACCGATGTTGTTACTAAGATTATTTTAAAGTCAGTACGTAGGTACAAAGTTTTGTTGAGTTAGTGGAATCTGCCCTAATGGCTGGGTAATTCATGTAATGACCACTGACCTCAATTATAATACCTTAACTATAGCTGTACAATCCTGTCCATTATAAGTACATAATTGTTGTATTGATTTGAACCGCCCCTCAAGCATCCAATGAACATACCATTACTAATTTTAATTCCGTGGACACTCACTAATGCATGACTACTGCTATCAGCGCTAAAATGGCAAAAATAAAATACATAGTGTCTATTTGATCATTACGATCTCCAGTACTGTCCAGCTACGGCTACTAGTATACACTGGTCATTGACAACGACAGACATTTTTAATCATGGGGTGATTCTCGCTTCCTTCGAGATAATGTCAAAATTGAATCAACCGTTACTATAATACATATATACTAAGAAAATCTTGAAACTCGAAGTGATTTACCGAATTTTGTATTCTGGACAAACTCGAAGTAAACTTTGTCATAATCTCTAGTTGGAGTAAGAAGATGTTGCCAGTATGAAAGATAAACGAGGCGCGTGTCTTTTCGTTCTAAAGTAGGTAGTTGTTGATAGGGTTATTTACATATACTTAACTTGATTTTCACTCCAAAAAAGTTTCAGTTCGAATATTTCGTGATTAATTCGAAGGCGCGAGAATAGCTTTCCTGTTCCGACTAAACGCAGAACGAACGAGTATCAGAATACTTCCGTGCCCGGCGTGAAGACGTTGACATGTCGACTTGCATGATTTTTTTTTTATTGGCCGTAACGGTTCCTACGCCTATGAATTTACTATGAAAAAAAAATCAACTCTAAATATGTATAACTTTTAGAGTAATGACCTTTGGTACTATATTGACAACTCCCATTTTTCCATGTTTTATTTGACAAAACCACTTGTCAACCTATACTCTGACACCAATATTATATTCGTTTCTTGATATTTCAACTTATACATATACACATTTGCTGTTAGTTCCAATTGTAAATTGACAAATTGATATGTCATGTTATAGCCATCTAAGGTCCTTTTGATTAAATTGTGACAAATTGAGATGTCCAGTTATGGCCAACTAAATTCTGCACCCTAAATGTAATAAGTGTAGTTATCATTACATGCTGGTTATAAAAACTGTAACGTTAATTGAATATGTTTACATTGTACTCGAGTAAGTAGTACTAAAAAAATGATTTGTTAAAACGTTTCCAAAGTAACAATTGCAATACGTGCGATGTCTTAAATGCTAAAATTAAAGTTGCAGATGAAGACCGTAAAATAATTTTATCTGCTGAATAAGCTGAACACCAACTACAAGCTGAAAAAGCTTATGCTGATAAACGTCTGGATAAATAAATTGCGAGGAGCAAACCAAATTGCATCATGTTTGTGGCATTTCTGCAACAATTTACCATCGGACGTTGAACAACTGATTTTTTATTCGGATACTTGTGGCGGCCAAAATAAAAACAATGTCGTGGCAGTAATGTTCATATTTTTACTGAATAATCATTCTACACTCCATACGCTACACCACAAATTCCTCCTCAGTGGGCACACACATATGGAGTGTGACTCTGATCACGCGATTATTGAGCGAACTAAAAAAAGAACACAAATGAGAATCAATCATTTATATGACTGGGTCCAATTGGTAAGGACGTGTAAAGTCCAGAAACCATTTAAGGTCGTAGTAATGACCTTAAATGATTTCTTGGATTTTTCCGAATTGAAATCTAAGAAAGGACCGTTTAGTGTGAAAAAGCTGGATGACTCGGGAGAGAAATTTCTTTGGCAACCTATTAAATGGCTGCAATATAATAAAAACACTACAGGAAAAATATATTACAAGGAAAATTTAGAACGCGAAACCCCTTTTAAATAAATGAATTTTAAGAAAAGAGGAAAATCTACCAAATACCACCAGTTACCCAAATAGTTCAGTTTCTTCTTTTTTAAGTTTTGGTTGTCAAAAGTCAAAAGTCAAAAATAGTTTATTTCAAATAGGCTTAACGCTAGCACTTTTGAAAGGTCATGTATTTTTTTTTTTTTTTAAAAGCTACCACCGGATCACAACGCGGCCTCAACTGAGAAGATCCGGCAAGAAACTCAGCGGGCTTGTCATTTTATCACTTTTTTTTTTTTAAACAGTGTGTCATGTTACAGTTAGATCAGAGCGACAGTGTGTCTTGCCGTTCAAAAGATCAAATAATACAGGGAAAAAAAAAAAAAAATACGACGAAAGTAGGTACAACAAACTAAAAAGCCAAAGGGATAGTAGTCGGACCAGTCCCCCCAAGCAGCACCCGCGCACGAGTTGACTCGAGCAGCAGCCATCACTCCCCTCAACCATATTGGAGGGAAGGGGGTGACCCGCCACTGGTTGTCTGGAAGAAATCGCTGTTAGCGATAAGACCGTCATTTGTACCTAATTTAAGTTATTTTCTAAGTTTTCTGTATGTTTTACTTTGGTGTGCAAATAAAGAGTATTCTATTCTATTCTATCCACGTTGGATGTTTTTAAATTAAGCCAGATATCGAAAGAGGCTTTGCCAATCAGCACAGAATTTAATCGACGTGAAAAAAAGGATTTAATCGACGTGATTGACCTAATCGACCATTCTATTAAAGAGTTATATGCAATTAAAAACTATCGGTGATGCTTCCGCATGCACGATCCTGATTTGGAGGAGAACAATCCTGATGAAGAGGATTTTGAGGTCCAATAAAATATGAATGGTTGTTGTAACCATTCATATTTTATTGAACTTGTTTCTGTAAGATGACCTGATGTATCTGTCAACTTAAATTTTATTATTAGGTATGTTTCTGTTGTTTGTAGTCAAATAAAACATTTTACTATTACATAAATATTTTTAATTATTGATTTTACTCTAGGAAACTGATGTGTTCGTGGTGTTTCGGTTTTTGATATTTCGGTACGTATCGTTCACAGTAAGAACTTCAGCAAATCAACAAATTGTTTTTAATCGACTTCAAAAAAGGAGGACGTTCTCAATTCGTCTGTATATATATATATTTTTCTATGTATGTTCGTGCATAACTCTGGCAATTATGAACCGATTTGAAAAAATCTTTCTTCCATCTATTCTTTAATCCGTTGATTGGGTCCCATAAGAAAAATATTGCTTACGAGTAAGTAGTTCCTGAAAAAACAAGAATGGAGACTGCGCAGAAATGCTTAAAAGATGACATTTTAGTCGCTTTTTAAGGACAAAAATAGTCATAGCAAATATTTACCAATTGTAATGACTCTTTTTTTATTAAAAAGAAGGAACGCCTGGCTGTAATGAATCTGTATGAATTTGATCACAACCGGATAAAAACTTCCTGGAGGACCATGAACGATGTGGAGGAATTTATCTGGTAAAAACCATAAAACTGATGTTCTCCATTACATTACTCTGACAAATATGAACCGATTTCGATCATTCTTTTTTTATTCGAGAGAGTAAACTACTATGATGATTCCGTGCAAATTTCATTATGACCGGATAAATTGTTTCTGAAAAAACATGAATTATGTTTCTTCAGAAACGATAATGTGACTATAAACTACCTAGATCATTTTACCGTCTTCGATGGTATAATCTTTATGTATGAAAATATCACTAAAAAGTATGAACTAATGTATTTTTAAAATAAATTGAGCCGACTTCAATAACACTGAAAAGTATAAAATAATTTAAATATTATTGAAGTTGGTGCAAAATATACACAGCAGGTACACTAACACCAACTTCTATAATATTTAAATTATTTATACTTTTCAGTGTTATTGAAGTCGGTTCAATTCTGTTTTTAAATATTTTATTACAGTACCTCACAATCCCATGAAAAAGCATTGTTTACCTACTAATATTCCCTACTCAGAAGGTGAATAAGTTGATAACTATTGGTGAACAACTTGACAACTCGGTGAATAACTTGATAACTCGTTTGTGACTGACTTAATAAGTCTATTATTATGGAAACTATGAGGAATTTCGTTTATTTATTGTCCTCATATAAAAAACGGCATAAAATGTCCACCGAAACAACTGAAACAAGTACCGTAAAGTAATTTACCGATTTACGAGAAGAGGTCAAACGTTAAAATGGCCCGCCCTGAAAAATTGGTGTTTTAGACATGTCAACGTATTCACGCGTGCCACGGACTTATGCCCTACCAATTTAATTAAGAAATCACTTCACGTATCATTTACGACGAATCTTATTGTTTCAAAGGAAATTAGTCACGCCATAGGAATGCCGAGTAATTTGCGAATTACTAATACGTCCAACGATGATGATTATTAGATACTTGGCAGAGATAAATGAACATTGGAAAATGATCCGCTGATGATAATGATAATATTTTTATTTCAAATAATTGTTCATACATCGTTAGCAGCTATATTTAGTAACAATTTATCTTACACCTACCGTACAGTACCTATCATATTAACTTTTTATTTAACCGACTTCAAAAATGGAGGAGGTTCTCAATTCGTCTGTTTATACAGGGTTACAGGAAAAGTCGTGCTAGATCCGTTAAGGGCGTGGAGTACCCATCATTTCTGACTTATTTCACTATGAAACACCCCACCCTAAACTTAACCCATTTCGAGATTTTCGACTTTAAATTTTTTTATTGAAAATTGCCGATTTTTAGGCTATTAAATTTTATTTTGTTTATTTTGTGTGTATTATTATTATTATTGCATTTTTACATGTGTAATAAGATGCTTTAGGACGTCAATCATTAAAATAGTGCACAAGTTAATTGAATAGGCCGTAGTAGACAAGTGAAAGTAAAGAAATTACAAAAATAATTAGCAGGTTTATTTTTCTCTAAGGGATATCTAAAAACAATATTATGGCAGTTGTTCGGCAGATGTGTTTTAAAATATCTTCGTTTCATCAGCTTTCTAACGAGGTATAACTATCTAGGGTTCGTATTACATTTCGTGGAAAAAAAGTAGTTGGGACGCTTCAGGTAGCAGTTCTAACGGTCCCGCATCTATTGTCCTTCAAGTTGGGACACACCGTGCGAGCGAGACAAGTGACGATTTATGCAGGTGTGAATGAAAGAAAAAATGTGTAGAGACTGATAAGGGCTGACAACACAGGATATTGTTTTGGCTGGCAGTCTGCTTTTGTGCTTCGTACATAGTAGATGTGATATCGTTTTGCTCTTTTTCTCGACTTGGCTGTGATTCTGGACTATTTCTTCTGATTTGTGACTACTGTGCTTGTTAACCGGACTCTGATTTGTACTTGTGATACGGAAGTGTTGAAGATGACGTCCTACACACCTGAGGAATATGCTGATATGCTTATTTGTTATGGATACTGCGATTGTGTGTCTGCGCAAGCTCGCAACGAATACATAACTCGCTATCCCGGTTGTCGAGTGCCGGATGTGGCCGTTTTTGACAGAGTTTATCGAAGACTTCGAGAAACTGGCTCTGTTTTGAGACGAAGTACAGACATGGGAAGACCACAAATTGATGACAACGAAGAACAGGACAATGAGATAGTGCAACGCTTTCGAGCGGATCCAACTACTTCCACTAATATTGTTGCCCGTGATCTGGGACTTTCGCAATGGAGAGTGTGGTTTACAGTGCATACTGCTGGCCTATACCCGTACCATTACACGCTGGTACACGTTATTGAAGAAGGAGACTCCGCGAGAAGGTTGGACTTTTGCAGATTCATGCTAAATGCTGACGTAGAAGACCCAGATTTTCTAAGAAATATCTTGTGGACAGATGAATCCAAATTTGATAAAGATGGCATAACTAATTATCACAACGCTCACTACTGGGCCCCAAAAGAACTAAGGAATCCCAATAAGAAAAGAGTGACGGGGTCCCAACGAAGATTCAGCGTGAATGTGTGGATGGGCATTATCTCCAATCATTTGATCGGACCTTACTTTCTCCCGGACAATCTAAATGGGGAAAACTAAGAAAACTTTCTGAGAGGAGACTTGAATGACTTGCTGGATGATCTGCCACTCAACTTAATAAGGGACATGTGGTTCCAACATGATGGCTGCCCTGCCCATTTCAGGAGAATTGTCAGAGACTGGCTGGACACAAATTATCCAAACAAATGGATAGGACGAGGTGGGCCGTTGCCATGGCCAGCAAGAAGTCCGGACCTAACCCCCATGGATTTTCATGTATGGGGGCGCATGAAAAGTCTTGTATACAGCGAGCCAAATCCAGTTTCGTCTGTGGAAGAATTAAGAGAAAGGATTGTTGATGCAGCAAATCAAATGAGGACAACGTTGACGACTGGAGTAGTGAAGACTGTCCCCCTAGACAGTGTAACATTCTACAAGCGCTATCGCTAATAGAAAGTTTAAAAATGTATGAGAATGACATAAGTCATCGAAAAATCACGTGACATATTGTAGGGAATTGACACCATTAGCGAATGAAGAAATAGATTCACTATGAAGCGATTGCATCTTGTCTAGGCCCTCTGGTCTCCGTAGAAGGATGCGACAATGTGTTAGAAATAGAGGTGGCCATGTTGAACATTAACTCTAGAGAGTGTAGAGTAAGAAAAAGTTGTGTGAAAACCTGATTTAGTAAATGACATTTCATGCTTACCTATTGTTTTACTTTACTTTTTAGGGCTAAGTATTAACTTTCTTCACCACTGTCGCCTATGAAACTAAGTTTTTTTTTCACGAAATTTAATACGAACCCTAGATAGTTATACCTCGTTAGAAAGCTGATGAAACGTAGATATTTTAAAACACATCTGCCGAACAACTGCCATAATATTTTTTTTTAGATATTCCTTAGAGAAAAATAAACCTGCTAATTATTTTTGTAGTTTCTTTACTTTCACTTGTCTACTACGGCCTATTCAATTAACTTGTGCACTATTTTAATGATTGACGTCCTAAAGCATCTTATTACACATGTAAAAATGCAATAATAATAATACACACAAAATAAACAAAATAAAATTTAATAGCCTAAAAATCGGCAATTTTCAATAAAAAAATTTAAAGTCGAAAATCTCGAAAAGGGTTAAGTTTAGGGTGGGGTGTTTCATAGTGAAATAAGTCAGAAATGATAGGTACTCCACGCCCTTAACGGATCTAGCACGACTTTTCCTGTAACCCTGTATATATATATTTTTTTATGTATGTTCGCGCATAA
Source organism: Furcula furcula (assembly GCA_911728495.1). Taxonomy (NCBI): domain Eukaryota; kingdom Metazoa; phylum Arthropoda; class Insecta; order Lepidoptera; family Notodontidae; genus Furcula; species Furcula furcula. The sequence continues at coordinate 9,604,558 of OU452244.1, read as the reverse complement.
CTCTGGCAATTATGAACCGATTTGAAAAAATCTTTCTTCCATCCATTCTTCAAACCATTGATTGGGTCCCATAAAATAATATCGCTTACGAATAAGTAATTCCTGAAAAAACAAGAATGACGACTGCGCAGGAAACCTGCAAGAATGCCTATAAGATTACTATGTCGCTTTTTAAGGACAAAAATGGTCATAACTCTAGCAAATATTTACCAGTGTCAATGATTCTTTTTTTATTCGAAAGAAGAAACCACTGTCATAAATCTGTATGAATTTTATCTTCCTTAAACTTCCTGGAGGACCATGAACGATGTGCAGGAATTTATCTGGTAAAAACCATTAAACTGACGTTCTCCATTACATTACTCTGACAAATATGAACCGATTTCGATGATTCTTTTTTTATTCGAGAGAGTAAACTACTATAATGATTCCATGCAAATTTCATTACGACCGGATATTTTTTTCTGAAGAAACATGAATTACTTATGTAAAACTATGTAGATGATAATGTGATGATAATCTACCTAGTTCATTTTAACGTCTTCGATGGTTCAATCTATATGTATGAAAACATCACTAAAAAGTTAATAAAACCTTTTTTTTTTAAATTGAACCGACTTCAATATTACTGAAAAGTATAAAATAATTTGAATATTATTGAAGTTGGTGCCAAATATACACAGCAGGTAAACTAACACCACTTTTATTTACGCCAATATTACACATTGAAATCAAACTACTTTTACGGATTAACGTCGGGATAGTAAAATCTAAAATAAACCGCGATAAAATCCGTAAAAGTAGTTTGATTTCAATTCTTAAATACCTTTGCTTTCGCATTTGGTGCTTCCGATTCACCAATACTCCAAACAATTATGTAATAAACCAGAACTGAAGCCATTGGCATAGGGCATTGCATCCAACCGGTTACCAGGTAAAAATTGGCCGGTCGACATCGGGTCCCATGTTCAAAAAAGGTTCAAAATGAGTTTGATTTTTGAACTGAATTAATGTAACCAACAACATTTACTCTTACTATATTACTTTAAGAAAAACAAGATGTTCGCCTGATGGTAAGCGACTCGCCCGCCTATAGACAGCTGCATTTTCGCTCGTCACTCGAGACATTAGTTAATACAGCAATATATACACACTGCTAATTGGTGGCAACATATCTGACACTTCAGTACCAATCTGGACGGTCCCTTGCACAAGGGACCTACAACCTTTTTTTTTCATAAAGCGGGGGATACCTTCCAAAGGTCCCCGGAAGCTGTGGGGCTCGAACCGTGTATGTGGGATTCTTACCCACTAAAACCCCTGCGCCTGCCGCATCGGCACATACTCTCCGGTGGGATCTGCACCAGGGGCCCCTCAGTGCCTTGCCTTTGAGCCCACCGCTACAAAGCGCCCCCCGGGTATCAGTCACAGTGCTCACGGGGACGGGGGTCGCAACCCCACCGTCGTCCTCCTTGGAGTCGCCGCCGTGCTCAATGGAATGAATAATGTTTACATTATATTTATTTGTTTTACTTAAAAATCACTGCATGTAATTTAAAGGGCAACAGTCTGTTATTTTCGCTAAAAATAACATTATTAGCCTAGCAAAAGCAAACAAACTATATAAAAAAGTCATAAAGGCTTTATTATTGTGGGAACGATTTTGTGTGAAAAGATACTGTAATAAAATAAATAACAATAAGTAGGAAGATAATTACCTACTTAATTAAATATATTGCTTTGTGAGCCGCTGTTAGTGATGTGGTTCCATTACTATTTCTCACCAAAAGAGAAAGGACGGTTTAGTAGAAGTTAAAGGAGAAGTTGATCCGTGGGGTGTCCGGGTAAGAATAGCACCCTCCCATCTCCTCCCGTTGGGTGTCCGTAAAAGGCGACTAAGGGAAAACAAGAAGACGGGCAGTAGCATCTATCTATTGTATTACCTACCTATACTGCGATCCCCAACGCCTGCCAAGTGTGGGGATTGAAGGGGAAGTGCCGGAAGACGTCCACTGCTAAACATAGGCCTCCCCCTCAGAACGCAACAATGAACGACAATTGGCTATTTGCATCCACCGGTTACCTGCGACGCGCACAATGTCGTCTGTCCACCTAGTAGGAGGCCTGACTATGCTGCGTCTTCCGGTTTGTGGTTGCCACTCGAGAATCTTTCTTCCCCAACAGTTATCGGTTCTTCGAGCGATGTGGCCTGTCCACTGCCACTTCAACTCAACCTCCTGCTTTGATATCCTATATTAAGCCAATATAGTTTAGTTACTTAACTAGTTAGTTAGATTATCTGCATACAGTGGAATATGCTGTAGAATGCCTTCAATAAATAAATAAATAAAAAGGAATACGTCACGGTCAATTGCTATTGTGACCGCATTATCTTCGTAACATCCACACAATAGAGTTTCTGTTGACCATGGCAGATGACTTCCGTGGCCAGACGAGTGGTGAACTACTATTAGAATTAATGATGCAACAATTAATTCGATTGAACTGGCTAACCCTGTTACTGCTGTAATGTAGTGGTCTTTAACTGTTGACCTTTCGGAGAAACTCAAGTCACACAACGAGCTATGTAGAGAGCTAAGCTATGCTCGGAGTTTCTTTGCGTGACAAAATCCCGAATGAGTGAATTCACCGAAGAACCAGACACCGACATAGCTCTAAGAATTGCAAGTTGAAGTGGCAAAGAGCACGCCGCACGCTTGAAGAACTAATAAACGACCGACCACGAACTCAAAGCCTCTTTTTTTTTGTAGGAATAGTACTGTTGGCCGCAGACGGCCATTACAGCTTCACCGGACAAGAGGGCGAGCGCTTAATGCGCTCCAGCCAGAAGGGTTTGGGTAGCGACTAGCACAAGGGCACCTCAGGGAGGCACGGCCTCGGCTTGGGCTGCCGCTTAGAGAAAATGAGTTTACCACCGGTTCACAACGCGCCTCCGCTGAGAAGAACCGGCAAGAAACTCAGCGAGGGAATGCATGTCGAGGTCGCATGCGTACGACCCTTCGGCCTCGCCGGCGAGACCAGTGTCTGTGTGTTTACGACTCGTGACGTCGTTGTCGGTGTTGGTGTTGTGTCATGGTCCAGGAGGACGGACATCGGGTCGGGTGGGTCGAGCAGTACATGCCGCGGACGAAAAATTTGCGGATAGGGACTAGACCGAAGTCGGAATGAAGGTCGACATTCCGCATGTACCACGGGACACCGACGGCATGTCGAAGGAATCGGTTTTGAATAACCTGGAGGCTATTGATGTGAGCGGGAGCCACGTGTGCGAATACGGCACTGGCGTAAGCTAGGATGGGACGGATGCAGGTTTTGTAAAGTGTCAACTTATTTCTAAGCGACAGTTTACTCCGCCTGCAGATCATCGGGTAGAGTCGACCGAGGACGAAGGCCGCTCGGTTGCGTACTGACCGTATATGCGGTCCAAATGACATATGGGAGTCTAGGGTGACGCTTAGATATTTGACCTTTCTGGTCCAGGGGATGGGACGCCCATAGATGGTGATCGGACCTAAGAACTCAAAGGCGCAGCTTAGGCAAGCCTTCCAGAGGACTGACACCATTAAACGAGTCGCAGGCAACCGGTTGATGCAAATTGCTAATCGTCGTATACCCTGCTTTTCTTTACAAAATCAAAAAAATGTATACGATAAATATATAAACACAGGCCTGATGGCTAACCGGTAGCCAGCCAAAGATGGGTAGGGTTTAATATGTCCCATTCGACCCTACTGGGCCTATTTGGTTAGCCAGGTTTCGAATGGGGCGTGCAAAAATCTTCCTTTGTCTGAAAAGACCGTAGTGTCCTGGTGGACACTCAAAGCCACGGAACGGATCATGGTAATCATGGTTGATTACCATGATCCGTTCTGAAGCGCACTGTACCTGGTGAATTCCTACCGGACTTAAGCCACTTCATAGCTAATGTATCAGGTGTCGATGGGTAAATATATAGTGCAAGAGTCCATTAGCAAGCGCAACGCTTGCCATCAGGTAACCGGCCTGCTTGTCTCGTCGCTATGGCAGAAACAGAATCATACCTGAGAGATGTTCTCAGAGATCTATAACTACTCATTAATTCTGGCATCGCTAGCTCTTACGAGTATTCATTATCGCACTTCGCAATTTGACATATTAATATATCGCTATAGTCATTGTCCTCCTAGGTTTTACGGCAGTGGCACTGAGTTTACGTCTGAATAAGCATGTTTCATCATTCGATCAGCTATGTAATTCTGGTCCGATGTAGTAGGATGCGACTTTATTGCAATAGTCCATACGAATGTGAAATGTTAATGGTTTAATTCCAAACGAATGTAAATTTACCAAATCAATTTCTACTTGCCTGTGATTTGATTAGGGATTGCAATCCGGTGTCATTTTGAGTCCGGCCCGATCCGGCCGAATTCCCATTGATCCGGTCGATACCGTTTTATGTCTTACGATAACAGTTGGATAATACTGATCTACTATCTTAGTTTCACTTCTAAAGTAAGCCGAACAGAGACAAGTTGCAAATCAAGCCGCATGAAGGGCTACTGGTAGCTTTTTCCATTTCTCCTAAGATACCATAACATGGCCTCGAGCGAGGCGAATGATACTGAGTAGGTGGCGCGATGCCGATGTGGGATGCGGAGGAGTGGTGCGGTACTGGTGCAGCGTAGTCGGCTGGGGCACAAAACTATATTTTGTGGCTGGGGCGACTCGGTGTCGAACGACTCATACGCATGAACACTACGCGCTACGCATTTAAAGTACCTACTCATGCAACAGCTCTATTATTTTGCCAAAACATGCTAAAACCGGATCCGGTCGCCGGATCCGGTATATTGGTTCCGGATCCGGTGAACATTATTTGGTGCCGGATCCGGCAAATTACCGGATCCGGTTTTCAAAATTCAAAATTTTTTATTTCAAATAGGCTTAACGCTAGCACTTTTGAACGGTCATTTTTTTTTTAAAAGCTACCACCGGATCACAACGCCTCAACTGAGAAGATCCGGCAAGAAACTCAGCGGGCTTGTAATTTTATCACATTTTTTTTTAAAACAAAGTTTGTCATTTTACAATTAGATCAGCACCAGCGACAGTGTGTCCTGCCGTTCAAAATATCAAATAAAATAAAAAATACGACGAAAATACAACAAACTAAAATGCCAAAGGGATAGTAGTCGGATCAGTCCCCCCAAGCAGCACCCGCGCACGAGTTGACTCGAGCAGCAGCCATCACTCCCCTCAACCATATTGGAGGGAAGGGGGTGACCCGCCACACGAAGCCGCCACAAGCAAAGACTTTTCGATGGCGAGCATGACCGATCCAAAATCACAGTGGCACACGTTAAACATTTACCTTCTGCTGTTAAGCAGTGCCTCGTCAGGCAAGACACAAAGCACTTTAACATATTACCAACTTTTGTCACAAGTCGTCTAAGTTAGATACACACCAAGAATAATTTACAAGCTCAAGTGAATTGCCTTCAGAACGTAAATAAAGTAATAATCAATTTTGCTGCTAGACTACAAAAGAAAAAAAAATAAATAAAAAAAGGATAAAAGGACAGCGGCCGGACCAGTCCCCCCAAGCAGCACCCGCGCACGAGTTGACTTGAGCAGCAGCCATCACTCCCCTCAACCATATTAGAGGGAAGGGGGTGACCCGCCACACAAAGCCGCCACAAGCAGAGACTTTTCGATGGCGAGATTTCCGGATTGCAATCCCTAGATTTGACACTTGAATTTACTTGAGTGCATCTTACTTACCTCATAGGGGATGGAGACATCGTCTGCGGCCTGATCGGCTATAGAATTAATTTAAAGGTAAACCTAAATATATCCATATTTAGGTAGCTTCTATTCAAATCAATTATTTATAAATCACAGAAACATACGTACATAATACAATTCGTATTTTGTTCTGTACCTATACTATTTTTTTTGCACCTACCTCGTACCCTCTCTGTACCACCCACCTAAGGGAGACTGGCAGTAAATGCCTAAGTTCGCCTATACTTGTGCATGAAGAATTAAAAAATAAATAAGTACATACTTACGCGACATAGGCAAACCAAAGGGGGTGGGCTATTTGCAGGCTATTTTTTAAATTATTGATTGTACTTGTATGAACTACATAAATAAGCTTAAAGATAGAAAGAACGAACTACTACTTTACTTACCCAAGGTACTTATATAGGTACCCAAGTAGTACATGACGGGTAACTATTTTTTTTTAAACGTGGATAAGTATTTTACAAAAACCCTTCGTAATGTGTGAGGCCTAGAGGTTACATTTACATTATTAAAACTCCTTCATTATACATACTAAGGCCTCGTTTGTTTCAATACATTATGAACGGAACAATGCGGTTTTTAAATAGTTAATGAATATACAAATTATTCGCGGGTCAGTAAAGTGCTACCAGCAACAATAACGTCAATGAATATAAAACAATGTATTTGGATTAGCGGACAGAATACGGATTTAATTGTGCCTCATAAATTAAAGATTAAAGTTAAGGAATGTTTTAAACATACCTAATCATGATTCCTACAAAGAAAGGCAAAATAAATAAGATAGGTACCTATACATGTAGTACGTACAAACGTACAACGAACCTTAAACACACGCAACCAGTGCAGTCCATAGAAGGAAAGAGACTGCCTAGCATACTCGTATTATAACTTCTCTGAATAATTCTATTAAGTATAAATAATTTGAGTATCCAAACTAATGTTTGGTGAAAAGGAAATTAACGTTTGTAATATCAGTTCCTTTATGGATTTTCGAGAAGGCATCATGGAAGTAACCCGTGGGGTGTCCGGGTAAGAATAGCAACCACCCATCTCCACCCGTTGAGATTCCGTGAATGACGACCAAGGGAAAACAAGAAGCCGAGCAGCAGCGTCTTTCTATTGGATTAAACACCACCTATACTGCGATCCCCAAGCCGCCTGCCAAGCGTGGGGGTTATGGCAACACCTCCCTTCTAAGGGCCCTCCCCCCATTGTGCAGCAGTGGACGACTTTCGACTGATGATGATGATGATGATCATCATGAAAGTAGATAATAGAACTTGCTTTTTACTGCCGGTTCCAATATCCTATCGATCCCTTACTATAAGTTAACATAGTTACCATCGATAGCTATAGTGACATATTTCCGTTCAATAAACAAAGACAGATAAGAAATCTAACTTTACTAGAAATGACAGTCTGTCCGGGTTTTAGTTATCGCTCCATTTCTGAGGCTTATCGATGGCTTGATACATGATTTTAACTTATAGTTAGGGATCGATAGGATATTGTGACCGGCAGTTAGACAATATTTTCTACAGTTATTAGGTGTCAGAACCCTAGTCCCTTGCACTAGCTACAGCACTACCATCCAGGCAGGGTCAGATTTTCTGCTGCCAAGCAGTAGTGTGAACCTACATTACTGTATTGCGATGTGAAGGGCACTGTAGCTGATAAAATTACCGGCGCAAGTGACTTAATTACTAAAGTCTCGGGTGACTCGCGGCAGTGCAGTAGGTACCTACAGCTGTCTATAGGTGTGTCACTTACCGTGAGGCGAACGTCTTACTTGTCTCGTCGGCAATTCACTTGAGCTTGTAAATTAATACAATACACATACTCTTTATTGCCATAACAGCTCACTGTTTATTGCACACAAAAGAAAGATACGTTTGAAATTAAAGCAATTAATAACTGTGAACAACAAGGCGGACTTATTGCTAAAGCGATCTCTTCCAGTCAACCTTAAGTGGATTAAAAAAATAAAAAAATAAACTACATCCTATTATAATTTATAATATGTTAGACTAATCCATATCTATTACCAAGAAAGTGAGAGATGATCAATAGCTATAAACCATTATTGAAGGGGGAGATAGTGCGATGTAACTTGAGGCGGTAGTGAGTTCCAAAGTCGTCCCGCTAGTACAGTAAAAGACTTTGTGTATGCATGAGAAGTATGAGCAGGAGTAAGAAATCTTCTTGATGTGTATCTAACTCAGACGACTTGTGATAAAAGTTGTATATTAAAGTGCTTTGTGTCTTGCCTGACGAGGCACGAAGTTAAATTAAACGTGGGCCACTGTGATTTTGGATCGGTCATGCTCGCCATCGAAAAGTCTTTGCTTGTGGCGGCTTCTTGTGGCGAGTTACCCCCTTCCCTTCAATATGGTTGAGGGGAGTGATGGCTGCTGCTCGAGTCAACACGTGCGCGGGTGCTGCTTGGGGGGACTGGTCCGACTACTATCCCTTTGGCCTTTTCGTTTGATGTATTTTCGTCGTATTATTTTATTTATTTGATCTTTTGAACGGCAGGACACACTGTTGCTGATGCTGATCTAATTGTAACAAGAAAAACACTGTTTAAAAAAAAATTAACAACGACAAACCCGCTGAGTTTGTTGCCGGATCGTCTCAGTTGAGGCCAAGTTGTGATCCGGTGGTAGCTTTTAAAAAAAAATTACCGTCAAAACTGCTAGCGTTAAGCCTATTTGAAATAAACTATTTAAAAAAAAAAAACCGACGTCAAAGTAAATTATCTAATAAACTATTTTTAAAAAAATAAAAACCGACTTCAAAGTAAATCAGCTGGTGCTAGTGTTAGTTAACATGATGTGCTAGCACCGACTTCAATATATTTTCGTTATTTAATGCTTTTTAGATAATTTACTTTGAAGTCGGTTTTTATTTTTTTTAAATAGTTTATTTAACACTTTTTAGTGACTTATTTTACCAAAAATAGGTATCAGCACGATCACGCAACTCGAACGTCTACGTTACAATAACTTACTGAAAACATAAAAAGTTTATATCTCTTAAACTACTAGACCGATTTTGATGAAACTTGTACTCTACTCTAAGTTGAAAAATACGCTAACTATTGCAAAAAGAATTTTCAAAATCGGACTTGTAGTTTCTGAGAAATCCGTGGACAAACCTACATACATACATACATACATACACTCATAAAATTTGGTAAATTTGTTTAGAAGCCCACATAGACTAACGTATATTAATATTACGCATTTTTATCAATATTACATACATACGCGTCGAATAGAGAACCTTCTTTTTGAAGCCGGTTAAAAATACTCTAACTATTGCAAAAAGAATTTTCGAAATAGGACTTGTAGTTTCTGAGAAATCCGCGGACAAACCTACATACATACATACATACACATATACATACATACACTCATAAAATTTGGTAAATTTGTTTAGAAGCCCATATAGATTAACATATATTAATATTACGCATTTTTATTAATATTACATACATACGCGTCGAATAGAGAACCTTCTTTTTGAAGCCGGTTAATTAATGATTTTGAATTTAGATTGTTTTTTTATTTCGTCGCTAGGTTGAATAAAATAAAAGTTACATATGTTTAAAGTGTCTTTATTACTGGTATGCATAATGCTTACGCCGATTTGACATAATGCTTACGTCACGACAACGCATGTGTCCGTCACATGATAGCAATATCAACAATAATGTTCGTTTTGTTACTTGTTTTATGTCCATTGTTAAGGTTTATCGATACATACAAAATGTGATTAGATAAGAAATATTAGTAATTATTTTCTTCTGGGGTCGCGGTATTAAACAGAACGGTTTACGCGAGTTACGTTTTTTTAGGGTTCCATGCCTAAAAGGTAAAAAAAGAACCCTTATGATGAAACTTCGTCTGTCTGTCACACCTATACATTCCAGGAACCACTGACGGTATCTATTTGAAACTTGGAATAGTTTTAGCTCTTAGGGCTCCCACACATAACTGCGAATTCGCATCGCATCGCAATATCTGCGAGAAACAAATGAATTTTCGATACAAAAATTAATTTGTTTCTCGCAGATATTTGCGATATTTCTTATCCAACCTCATCGCAAATGAAAAAAAAATTATCTTTCTTTTTAGGGTTCCATACCTAAAAGGTAATAAAGGAACCCTTATGGTCTGACTTCGTCTGTCTGTCTGTCTGTCACAAACCTATATATTTCAGGAACCACAGATGCTATCAATTTGAAACTTGGAATAGTTTTAGATCTTAATTACCCAACCCCATCGCAAATGAAAAAAATATTTATTTCTTTTACTTTTTTTATAATGGGTGTCGAAATGGGTCATCAAAATTTCAAAGTGAGACTACTATATTGAGTGGGGTATCATATGAAAGGGTTTCATTTGCACATCTTAAAATATTTTTATTTTGGTTTATGTCACGCAGTTTTTGGCTGATAATCAAAAATGTCAAAAAAAATACCGTTCCCCCCCTTATCTCCGAAGTTTGTGGAGGGAAAAAATTTGAAATAATTATGGGTAATACATATCTATCTATATTTTACAGGAAAAATAAAATGATCTTTCTAAATAGTACAGTTTTTTAGTAATCCTGAAAAAACCTCGACAAACAAACATAGTTCTGCGGTTTTTTTTTGCTATCTGAAGCGTTAGACGAATAGTAAAATAACTTTAATACGTCCAAAGATGATATGAAATCCTCGGTACGGGAATCTGACTAGTACTTGACTGGTTTTAAATAAATAAATAAATATAATTATACTTTACGAAGTCCTCGCACTTTAACTTAATTAACAAACAAACAATCGATAACACCCGAACTAAGAGATACTACGATCAACAACCAATTGAAATCACTATGCCGACAAGATAGTATATCTCAACATCACATAAACAATTATAAAAATACGGACAACAATAAAATTTAACATTTTATAACCTTTCGCGCATACTACAAACTTTGCTACAAACAAAATCGTAAATATTACGTAATCCTATAACCTGTGAACTTAATAGGGAACATATGGCTTTTTTATTTTTATTACAGCTCGCCGAAAGACAGGCAAAGGTGCTCATACCATACAGCCTTGTTTATTTTTGCCACAGTTACATCGCAATTCGCCAACGAGTCGAGGTAGGGATATTTTGTATACAATAGACATTTTTCATTACTTCTATTAGTCTGAGTGATCTAAAATTTAGAACATATGTAAATCCGATGATATAAACTATAATAAAACTCAAAGAGCACTTTTTCTGTACATTGAATATTTTTTCAAAATTTCTATGTGGGAATACTATACTATCGACATAGAGGCCAAAACAATTTTTTTTGGAATTATTGTCTGTCTGTCTGTCTGTCTGTCTGTCTGTCTGTCTGTCTGTCTGTCGTTCTGTTTGTCCAGGTATCATTTGAAAACCCGTGGATGGATTTTGATAGGACTTTCACTGATGTGTTGTGTAGAAGTCTAGGTATAAATTGGTATATAAAACATCACGCTATGTTTCATAGGGGCTAAGCAGTGAAACATTACTTGCACATATTACCACGTAATTTCCTTTGTATGTGAATAGGGTAATTATAGACTGATCAGTTAATCATTAAGATATGTATTATTACGCTATATACAATAGGGACTGAGCAGACATTTAGTTTGCATAAGATATGGCAGTGGCGAAGGGTCAATTTTTGTAAGGGGTAAGCCGGTCCGGTAAACCCAGGAAATTTTCATTAGATTTCTGTATTGTTCTAAGTACCTTGCTGATAGCAATATGACATTATTTCTTTGAAAAGTTAAATAAAATCTGTAAAATCTGTCGTTCATGAAATTTTAATGAAACTCCCCAAGTCCAGGTAGTGTATAGGTATTGTATCACAGTCGCAACAATAAAATATGCGAAACTTTCATTATCGAATATCATTATACAGTCATTTACGATGTTAGCGTGATTTATAATTATGAACAGCGCCATCTATCGGTGAAATTGAACATACAATCACTATAGAACTTTAATCTAGCTAAATAAAAGAAAGTCGTGTTAGTTACACTATTTATAACTCAGGAACGGCCTAACCGATTCAGCTGAAAATTGGTGGGGAGGTAGCATAGAACCAGGAAACGGACATAGGATACTTTTTATCCTGGTAGGTTAAGGTTAAGCAACGTTAGGTAAGGTCATTAAATAGATGGGTGAACCGATTTGTATGAAAAGTGCATATCGGGTAGGTCTGAGAATAGGTCATACAGTATATTTCATACCGCTAGGTTAAGGTTAAGCAACATAAGGCAAGGTCATTAAATAGATGGGTGAACCGATTTGTATGAAATTTTGTGTGCATATCGGGTAGGTCTGAGAATAGGCCGTAAAGTATATTTCATGCCACTAGGTTAAGGTTAAGCAACATAAGACAAAGTCATTAAATAGATGGGTGAACCGATATGTATGAAATTTTGTGTGCATATCGGGGAGGTCTGAGAATAGGTCATAAAGTATATTTAATGCCGCTGATACCATGATTGACGAGGATATATAGAACGAGAGGAGGGTGCAAGAGAGGAGAAAGAGGGAGAGGGGATTCGAGGAGTGGGTGAAGGGGTGAGGGATTGGGGGAGTTAGGTGGAGTAAGGAGGGAGTGAGAAGGAGCAAGTTCGTAGAAGAGAGAGGGGGAGAGGGTTCAGAGAGGGGACAACAGGGAGAAGAAGTGGGGGAGTGTGACGGAAACCGAAGCGGGAGGGGAAAGAGAGAGGAGAGAAAGAGCATATAATTAGATTTTTTTTATAAGAGAGAGAGATATGGTGAGAGATAAATCTAGGGAGGAAGGAGAAAAGGGGAGCAAAATGTAAAAAAACGCGGGCGGAGCTACGCGGGTCAGCTAGTACTTAATATAATGGTAACCTTCACCAGGGTCTGATGATGATCAAGAAGAAGGTGGTAACAGGATCTCGGCCCAAATAAACGTAGACCCATCGAGTTTAGACTCGTTGGATAGGCCTGGACGAGTAGTTGCTAGGAAAATGGTGATCAGGGTCTGATGATGGAGCAGGCAGGTAGTCACGGGATCTCTGCACCAATAAACGTAGAACCACCGACCTTAGGCTCGTTAGGTAGGTCTCGACGAGTAGTTGCTAGATAAATGGTGATCAGAGTCGGATGGTGGAGCAGGAAGGTGGTCACGGGATCTCTGCACCAATAAACGTAGAACCACCGACTTTGGGCTCGTTTGGTAGTTCTTGACGAGTAGTTGCTAGAAAAATGGTGATCAGGGTCTGATGGTGGAGCAGGATGGTGGTCACGGGATCTCTGCACCAATAAACGTAGAACCACCGAGTTTGGGCTCGTTGGATAGGTTGCTGCGAGAAGTAGGTAGAAAAACTTTGATCAGAGTCTGGTGATAGGAGCAGGCAGGAAGGTGGCAACAGGAATTCGGCTCCATTAAATATAGGACCCACCGAATTATAAATCTATGGTTAAATCTTGACGAGTAGTTGGACAGATACTGATCAGGGTCTGATAATAGCACAGGAAAGTCATTTTAAGAGTTCGTTTACCTATTAAATTTATACTTTTAGTAAAGTTACTAAAGTACAAATATAAGTAAAGCATACCGTAATAATTCTGTTCTATATTGAGTCCAATTACCAGAACCATCTTCCAAACACCTTTATGGTTGCCTAGCAACCTTAACAAATATTTATTTTGAAAAACATGCCATGGTTATTTTTTAATAGGGGCTGAAATGTGGTCTCAAAATATCAAAGTGAGGCTACTATATCATATGAAAGGGCTTTATTTACACATTTTAAATTTTATTTTGGTTTTTGGCAAGTATATAATTATTGTTTTTTTTTATACGACCAAAAGCCAACAAGCTAGTTATTTTTTTTGGAAATCTAACAAAATTCAGCAGATGCGCATATTCTATATACTTAATTATTTTAATTAGTAATAACAAGTTAGTCGCTTTATTTTTAACAATGACAAAATGTACTGACAAGACCTTCTAGATATAAATACAAATCTTACGCTATGCTCTATAAAAAGTTCGAACATGTAAAGTTATAATAAAATTATCAAATCTTAATACGTTTGCTATCTGAGGTGTTAGATTAATTGTAAAATAACTTTAATACATCCAAGGATGGTATGGAACCCTCGGTGCGCGAGTCCGACTCGTACTTGACCGGTTTTTTTTAAAGGGCTTGGAAATGGGTCATCCAAATTTCAAAGTGAGACTGCTATATCGAGTGGGGTATCATATGAAAGGGCTTTATTTGCAGATCTCAAAACAGATTTTTATTTTGGTTTATGTCTCGTAGTTTTTGGCTTATAATCAAAAATGTCAGAAAAATACCGTTCGGGGGGAATGGTAACGGGAAACGGTATTTGTATCTCCGAAGTTTGTGGAGGGAAAAATCTGAAATAATTATGGGTACTTAATACATGTCTATCTATATTTTAAAGGAAAAATAAAACGATCTTTGTGGTACAGTTTTTTTACTAATTTTAAAAATTCTTCGACAAACATACTTAGTTTAGTTTGTTTGCTATCTACAGTGTTAGATGAATAGTAAATTAACATCAATTGATCCAAATAAGGTCTGGAACCCTGGGTTCGCGAGTCGGGCTCTTATTTAACCGGTTTTTTTATGCAGGTTGGTAGGTACCTACCTAATCAGTAATAAATATTGCAGTATTACAATTTGAAGCGGTCTTATCACAGAACACATTAAAGTACAAGTACTACAGAATGCTTATTTTCAAGTAAGAACCGTAGGTGCAAGTAAGAACATCAAAATACATAAATATCTACACGACAATAGCACAAAATATAGATATTTTGTGACAATAGGTACTATACCTTCAGCTGTATTTATCGACATTTACGCTTGTGATAGATCAAACCCATCGCTAGGTACTTGTCACTTACATATCAATATAACTCTTATAATATAACTTTAAATAGTTCAATTCACCTGCCTCTTGGAGGAAAATCTGCCTACGTTTTGTGTAAGGGGACCATAGACAAACGCGTACTCTATTCTTAATTTATAAACTCTGGGTCTTATCGCTTATTATTAATGAAGTCTCTAATAATGTAGACAATAATCATTAAACTACAACTTAACACAGGAAATACAACTTTTGATGGAAATCCCCATCATATCACGGCAACATCCTAATAAGGCACATACCTAAGTAGGTGGTCTGTATATCAAAATGAAATGACTCTTTTGACTTCCGATTAATTTGCACAAACCTAACTAGGGCAAAAACGTAGGCATGCGAAGAGGAAGGTCAATTTATAGCAATAAGTGCCTACTGATTTTTATAATATTATTCTCCAAATATTGGGCAATACTTTATTGAACTACCTTATTGAATTTGGATAATTATAAATCTATATACTTATAATAAAACTGTAACAGGTCCAATTCTGTACATTGAAGATATTTTGAAAATTATGTTTGGAGGGCATTCTATAACCGATACTAAAACCAAAAATGTATTTATTTTTATTTTCGTCTGTCTGTCTGTATCTCGGCTGAGCATCACGCCGAAACTACTGGATGGATTGACACGAAACTTGGCATGATTTGAGTTAATACTCCGAGGTAGGACATAGGATACTTTTTATCCCGACATTCGGCACGGTTCCCTTGGGAGAGGGGACTAAAGTCAAAATGTGTACTTGGTTATGCGCTTGCTCCGATTTTAACAATTTTTCATTATAATTATAATAAATATTTGTAAGAGAACACTCATAGACAGTTGTTAACAATGTTTGGAAATCGATCAGGTTAAGCAACGTTAGGTAAGGTCATTAAATAGGTGGGTGACTGTTTAACGCCATTTGAACTAAACTTCTCCGTGCTTCGGAGGGCAAGTAAGAAGTGGGTCCAAGTTTTTAACCGACTTTAAAAAAGGAGGTTTTGTATTCTATGCGAATGTATATTATTGAAAGTTTAGCTAACGTAAACACAGCGCGGACACAGTGCTTGCAGAGACGGGGGCCACAAACCAGCCACCGTCCTCCTCGGAGCAGGCGCGGTCGCAGCCAACGATTTTGGGGGGGGTCATATTGAATGGACCGTTGGTAGACCGACCTTGGCCGCTACCCAATAGGTCGTGGGTTCGATTGCCACCTTATGACTTACTGCCGCACTCACAAACATCAATTAAAGTTAAGTAAATATTACTAATCCAGATTTTTAAATCATAACTCAGCGCTCGATACCAATTAATACTTTATACTCTGTTAGTGAGTAAAGATATAGATATTTTCATACTCAATACCAGAACATGAGCATAAAAGGCTTTGAAGGTCGAAATAATCAGATTTAAAAAATGGCCTTATGAGGATTAACGCTAATTGTCATTTGTGGAGCGGCAGTTAGTGTTTATCTATATATTTACAATCAAAACAGGCACCCCCTGCCCGAATAACCGATCGGTTTTCCCTGAATACGCGCTGATCTCGGCACTCCCTGACGATGAAAAAAAGAGGCAGCGAAATCAAAGGAGTCAGCGGCTGGTCGACTTCATGGAGAAAGAGGTGCTCTATGCGATCAAGGAGCAACCATCTAGGAATTGCACAAACAAAAATGGGATCAACTTTATTATGACGACCAAAACACATACTTGTAGGTATTCCAAACTGGAAGCGATCACCGTATTGTTAGAGACATATTGAATATCAATATCAACCTTAAGAGGTCTCGTCTGGTGAAGTCCACGCACCGACCGGGATCTGCTCAAATCCAGAACCCCAAACTCGAACTTCACATTCGCTTCCAGTACCTAGCTGAATGTGAAACTGCGGGAGAGTTATGTAGTTGGAGTTACAATTATGGAGTTGGTGTAAACTGTCCACGCAGTGGGATTCAAGTTCGTAAAGACCCCACGTCGTAAAAAGTCTCAGAAGCACTCCGATAAAAACAGTATATTAATGGAAAACTGGACTGAGATCTTTAGCTTATATGTCGGAATATGCTGAAGTCAATATAGACAAATCTCGAAATTACCGAGAACGCAATTGAGCAAACCCAAGGATCTAAAGTGTTTGCGAAGAATTTGTCAATTGAGCGAAACCAAGTGACCAACCTTCAGGTTGGGTTATGATCTTCAGATCATAACGTAGTGTCATCTCATCGAAACCGGAGATATTGAGAGAGCTTGAGAGGTTTTGCACCTCGACACGGTAACCCATTGCCAATTCAGCTTAGGACTACTTTTAGTCCCGTAGATGTTATTTAATTCCGTCTTGCTCGAGGTTACGACACCAGAAGCATGGCACAGAAGAGGATTAGTGTTTTTTTTTTCAAAAAAGGCGATTACACCTTTTTGAATAATTATAGGCCTATCTCACTCCTGAGCCAGGCGTACACGCTGTTTTTACTACTTACAACCTCCCGAACAAATCGCCTGTCGAATAGGCTATAGCACCGCCGAGGACAATAATCGGGAGCAAGGAAAGGCGTTTGATTCGATTGTAGTTCCTTCAGCAATGCTACATTAATTATAGATAATTATATCAATGTTATTGGCTTATCAAAGTGTTGAAGTGTTTGTATAGCAATGCTACCATGTCGATCCGACTTCGCATTAGAGGCCTGTTGTAAGGTCTTAGACTGGAACGGATTGGTCATCATCATACGTACGTAGCCGAATTCATCACTCATCTTCGTTTTGCCAATGATATACTTATTATGGCAGTGACCATGCAGGACCTCAATACTATGCTTAATGACCTCAATAGTGCTTCCCTACAGGTGGGTCTGTAAATGAACATGGACAAGACGACGAATATCTGCCACCTAATATCTTTATTACACCCGTACCGGTTGTCGTTGGGAACTATACTCTAGAAGTTGTTGACTGTTTTGTTTACCTTGGACAGACTATTCAGTTAGGTTGGTCCACAGACGTACTAGACTCTAGTAGCTAGAGTAAAGATGGTCAGTTCAACTTCGACAAAGAGGTCGTCCGAAGAATATTTAGATGAGTTAAACCTTTCAGTTTCCTTTCTAACGTGGTTGCTCTCAACAAAGTTTTTAATTATTATTATGATAACCTATTTTTTAAATAATTGTTTAGACGTTTTACAGCAGTAAGTTAAGTTTGCCAATTTGACGTGTACGATTTTGGGATTTTGGGGGGGGTCATGACCCCTACGACCCCCCCTCTCGGACCGCCACTGCCTCGGAGTCGTCTAGTCCACAGTTCAAACGTCCAGCGACTCCGAAGGCACAAAGTGTGCCTAACACACATTTGAATTAGTTTCGCAAAGACGTTTATAAATACCTATCCAATCTTAAATGCCATTATAATATTGTTTTTGATAAAACCTTTTTAAAAAAAAATTGAACCGACTTCAATATCACTGAAAAGTATAAAATAATTTAAATATTATTGAAGTTGGTGTTAGCGTACCTGCTGTGTATATTTGGCACCAACTTCAATAATATTTAAATTATTTTATACTTTTCAGTGATATTGAAGTCGGTTCAATTTTTTTTTAAAAAGGTTTTATTTTAACCTTTTTAGTGATATTTTCATATATAAAGATTGAACCATCGAAAACCGTAAAATTATCTAGGTAGGTTATGATCACATTATCGTCTACATAGTTTTACATAATTCATGTTTCTTCAGAAAATAATATCCGGTCGTAATGAAATTTGCATGGAAACATCATAGTAGTTTACTCTCTCGAATAAAAAAAGAATCATCGAAATCGGTTCATAATTGTCAGAGCAATGTAATGGAGAACATCAGTTTTATGGTTTTTACCAGATAAATTCCTCCACATCGTTCATGGTCCTCCAGGAAGTTCTTATCCGGTTGTAATAAAATTCATACAGATTCAATACAGTGGTTTCTTCTTTCGAATAAAAAAAGAATCATTGAAATTGGTAAATATTTGCCAGAGTTATGACCATTTTTGTCCGACCGAGCGAGTCCGAGCGACTAAAACGTCATCTATATAGGCTTTCTTGCAACTCTCAGTGCGCAGTCACCATTCTTGTTTTTTAGGAACTACTTATTACTAAGCAATAATTTTTTTATGGGACCCAATCAATGGATTGAAGAATGGATGGAAGAAAGATTTTTTCAAATCGGTTAATAATTGCCAGAGTTATGCGCGAACATACATAAAAAAAAAAAAAAAATATATATATACAGACGAATTGAGAACCTCCTCCTTTTTTGAAGTCGGTTAAAAAGATAACAAACCAAATAGTAACTTATGATATCATCGAGTGGTTTTTCCTAGGAGCGAGGTAGTTCGACCAAATCTGCTTAAAATACTAGCTGTGTCAAGGTCAGTCTGCCGACCTAGAGGCTTAAATATTTATATATCGCGTAAGAGTTACGATTTCATTAAGTCGTGTTACGATAGTCTTACGTAGTAGTCATTTATAAAGTGACTATAATCTGTCAACTATAAAAAAGGTAAAGGTAGAAACACACTGTTCCCACCCTTGGGAAGCTTCTTCGTTCCCACCACGTACGAAACTTATGCGATACCTACTAATAAAACGCTTATTAATTTATTTACCTTATTCGACTATTTCGCTATAGAGCGCTAGTTTTTCCGTTAGGAGCCAACAACAAATAATGGGAGTCGGTTGCTCTAAAATTCCGCTAGATCTAGCATATCAGTGCGAACATGTCCCACGATATAACATTTATATTGTACCGTGCGGAGTTTTTAGTGGGTAGGAAACCTACACAACCCGAATTCTCCTCTCGCTGGAGGTTCTTATTGGAACATTTTCCCCGCCGGTAGATAACAAAAAAAAAGGTGTAACATGCTATTTCCACTTCAATGCGATGCACGTAAGGTGCAGCGGAGTGCAGCCAGACACTGGCACTGGGCCCTAATTACTTAATATCATTTAGCGATCACTTGCGCAGAAATCGTGCTTTTTCTTACGTGTTTACGATATTCTCAAAGACTGTATTCTTTATGGACTATCAATTTAAACGGCACGAAATACTCGTAGGATATCCATCTAGGATAAAAATACCAAAATTCCTGAAATTCAAAATTAGTTATTTCAAATATGCTACACAAGCCAATGTTCAAACTTTTTGAAAGTTTTGAAGAATCATTTTCTTTTAAAATAAGTTACCACCGGATCACAACACGGCCTCAACTGAGAAGATCCGGGAAGATAAAATTATAACTAAAGTATTTTGAAAAAAAAAACAAATTAAACTATTTTATTTGATTTATTTGGGAATGCAAACAATTGTATACATTAAATGTTAATACTTAACATAAATTAATAAAATCGTTATAAACTAAATGTACAACCCACGGCGCTATCCACAAATTACTATTATTATTGTAGGGGAAAAATAATCTTAATATTATTTCGATACTTAATTATATAATTCGATAAGTAGGTACAACGAATTTCGAGAAGTATATCGAAATACAGAAGAAACTAGTGGTTAGGTTAGGTTAGATAAAACCTTCGGAGTCGCTGGACGTTCGGGGTGTGGGCCCTTTGAACGTCCATTGAGTACGGCGGCGACTCCGAGGAGGACGGCGACGGGGTTGCGACCCCCGTCCCCGTGAGCACCGTGTCAGGTTCCCGGGGGGCTACAATGCGCCCCCCGGCGGCGGGCTCAAAGGCAAGGCACTTAGGGGCCCCTGGTGCAGATCCCACCGGAGACCTGAGTGCCTTTTAATGCGCCGATACGACAGCCGCGGGGGTTTTAGTGGGTAAAAATCCCACATACCCCGTTCGCGGGGACGCCTTCTAGGGGCGTCACAACCTAATACATAACTATTTTTAATTACTCCGACTGAATCAAAGTTTGTATCACAATGTAGGTATGTACCTACCTTCTGTTCTAAAAACTTATTGCTACAATCATACGATGCAGCAAAAAAATTCGACCTCGAAACGTCCCGCGATTGCCGGCTCAAACAATAACGGATTTTTGCAATTTCATTGATGAACGCTGGATTACTGAGATTACGGTACTATCGAACCACTAGTATGTACCGCTATTAGTTTATTTTAATCTGAACTCCAACATCATGTGTCTTATTAATGACGTAAGACCTTAGAGCATTGTTTGATGCTCTAAGCGTAGGACGCATATTGCTCTAGTTGCTCACGAGCGACGGCTTAAATGTTTTTTCTTTTTCTTCCTTCTGACTTTTCCGGCTTTATTCAGTGAGCTGTTATTATTACTTTACTCTTGTTTATTTAGTCAATGTTAAGAGTCTCGCGCTTTGCACGGGCTTCAAAAAGAAGGTTCAGTATTCGACGCTTACTATGTGTGTAATATTAATAAAAATGCGTAATATTCACACATCTTAGTCTAAGTGGGCTTCTAAACAAATTTACCAAATCTCATGAGTGTATGTATATATGTATGTATGTAAGTATGTTGTATGTTGGTTTATCCAGTAATTTCTCAGAAAATATTCAATTGTGGTAATAATTTTTGCAGCAGTTTTAGTATCTTTCAACTCAGGGAAGAGAACAAGTTTCATCAAAATCGGTTCAGTAGTTTTAAAGATATGGCCTGTTAATGTTCCAGCAAGACTTGACTTCAATATATCTTCGTTATTTAATGCTTTTTAGATCATTTGCTTTGAAGTCGGTTTTTATTTTTATGAAAATATATTATTACCATAAAAAATTTGGCTTGTATCAACTACCTATCGACACAGTATAAATATTTTAACTGTGCTATCGATGATATTCGCCAGTGTGTAAAATATAGTCTTAAGTATAATGATACGAACGAACTAAATTCAGCTTCAATCTTCTGTCTATGGCTTGAATCCTTGCTGTAATATCATGCTGATATTTGCACAGATTAAAAAATAATATGTTTCTTTTTTCAAACAGACGTAAGTATACCTACTATACATACAACCCATAGAATAGATTTTTTCCACTACAATATCGTCATCAGCAGCACCCCAAAGACGTCCATTGCTGAACAAAGGCCTCCCCTTTGAAGGGAGGGGTTGCCATAACTCCCACGCTTGGCAGGTGTCTTGGGGATCGCAGTATAGGTGGTAGGTAAATCAACAGAAAGACGCTGCTGCCCGTTTTATTGTCCCTTATTTTTAATAGTAATCGACCATACATTTATCACCCGGACACTCGTGGGGTATCTGGGTAAGATTAGCACCCTTCCATCTCCTCCCGTTGGGTGTCAGTAATCGCCTCTTACTGGCACCCAATGGGAGGAGATGGAAGGGTGCTAATCTTACCCAGATACCCCACGAGTGTCCGGGTGATAAATGTATGGTCGATTACTATTAAAAATGTTGGATATATTATTCTGATTAGTTACTTTTTGACAAGTTATAAATGTAATTTTACGTATTAGGAAACCTATAAACGGTTATCCATAGAGGCCACGCATCCCTAAAACCTACCCGTTGGTCTTAAAGGACGCTATGGAAAGATTTTGGGCTCTCCGTTCGGACCTTAGCCAGAGTAAGGGAAAAATAACCTACTTATTGAAGTAGTAAGGTAGTAAATAAATACACTAATTAGGTGCTTCTCTAACATCAAAATTGACTGACAAGTGACTAGCACCAACATCGATCGATGATATTTGTTATTTTTCACTTTTTTGTGAGGTGACATGGATATAGTTAAGTACATATTAAGTAAGGTAAGGTGGGTTAAGACTAACATACTTTACTGTCGGACAGACAAACTGTCTTTTTGTGACTTACATTTATGCCCTACCTTTAAGACAGTAATGCCACTGGCACATTGACACTATAAGCCTATATAAAACAATGAATACATTACCGAAACTCCATCTGGACCAGAAATTTTGAAGAAATTGTGATATAGGTAAAACTGTTAGTCTTACCCCACCACACGGGGTAAGACTGTCAGTGACATATTTTATCAGTAAATCGTTCACCAAATAGAACTTTTGAAAATAAATCATGTTTATAAGTAAATCAAGTAAAAGATAACTCTATTGCAACGTTACAGCGTTCATTTTACAAAAGCAATGTTGCTCCAAATCAATTTTAAACAACCATCTTTTATTATTTACATCAACCATAATTCTGTACATGGTAAACTTCTATTATCCAATCACAACACTTCCTCTTGTCAGTATTTGGTATGAATAATAACCGGGTCCAATTTGAATCAGTCGACGACCCATATTCTGATAGTTGAATGGTCTACATCACGCATGCTCCCCGACCGTTATTCGTTCACACCGAATCATTAGGTACTTAAAAAAAAGCTTTTTGTAAACAATAGATTAACAATAACCGTACATTATACGGAGTGGAATTTTTTAACCCTACCCCGAGGGAAACTACTCTAAATATTGGAGATAGCGAATTTTACTCAAAGGAACTATCATTTACCATGTTTGTTAGAGAGATTTGATCCATAAGATTGACCCGATTGATTAACCCTATTGATTGACGCCATAGAAGTACAGGCTGTTAATTTTTCGAATTTTAGCCAGTTCAATTACTTAGTAAGGCAAGCGAGTTTTCGAAAATCTTTGCATGGCAGATTTGTTTCTTTTTAAAAATAAAGGAATGTTTCCTTTGAGTAAAATTTTGCTATTGAAATCAAACTACTTTTACGGATTTTATCGCGGTAGATACTGTAAGTTCTTACTGCGTATATCGGACCAACAATAATAACTAAGAAGACCTGAGGGTACACCGGCATAATTGTGACATAAGGACGTTCAACATCTCAGTCCCCCCGTCACCATGGGTGCTGCAAAGCCATCGATATATATAGTGTATCTATGTGCAAAGCATTCGAAACGTCAGGATAGTAAAATCTAAAATAAACCACGATAAAATCCGTAGAAGTACTTAGTTTGATTTCAATGTGTAATATTCGCGTAAATAAAAAACAACATTACTTATGTATGTAAGTACGAGTTACCAACCGCGTTATTTTCGTAATTCACAGTGTTGCAAACATGCGTTTGTAGATGTAACGTAGGTACATTGTATGTAGATATTATTAATTACAATGTGACTCTTAGTTTTATTTTACCAGAGCAGAGTAGGTATTTAAGTACATTTCCAGTTTAACACCTGTAGGACGATAATTGCTTGCGCGAGGCGGTCCAAAATCCGTGTAGGCGAGAGGTAAGCGCAGTAACGTCGTTCAAGCGATTTTGTTTGAAAACTGTTTAGCGTTTGTGACGACAGTCAATATCATTGGTGACAGTACATCTTTGATTATAGAAACAGAAAAGGTTTAATCAACGTCAAAAATGTTAGACATAAACCTAAACCTAAAAAAAAAACAAAAAAAGAGTAAGTACATAAATGCATTTATAAGCGTTATGATCTTGAAAGGGTGTCAGCATAATGCCATTGCTCCCATTAGGCGCAAGACGCTGATCTTCCGTGGACACCCAGCGACGAATACACGTTTTAACACAAAGTAGCATGCAACAGATTCTATATCTGTAGTTGTAATTAAACACAGGGACTTGGCGACTAATCTTGAAGTGGACTTTATTTCATAATAAAATACTTATTAAAAAAAAAAAAAAATACAATTACATGTCCTGACTGACTGACTGATTCTTCAACGCACAGGCCGAACCTAGAAAGCTGAAATTTGGACAGTAGGTTCTTATGACGTAAGCATCCACTAAGAAAGGGTTTTGGAAAATTCTGCTCCTAAAGGGGTTAAATGGGGTGTTTTCATTTGTATCAACATTTTTATTTTAAAGATTCTCTAAATAAAATAACTAAATAAGTAAGTATTTCGCGAATTTTCAGAAACAACCTTTAAGGGTGCGCGAGGGGTTGCTAAACTTTGTATGGAAAAAAGAATAGCAGGCGAATGCCGCAGGGAATGGCTAGTATAACGCTATAAGTATCTTATTATTATACTTACCACGTACACGTACGTGTAGCCTCCGTGGCGCAGTGGGAAACCGCTTGCTTTGTAAACCGGAGGTCGCGGGTTCGAATCCTGCGGGAGGCAACAACTTTGTGTAGTTGTTCCTTACTGGCTAGGACAATGCAGGCCGATCACCTGATTGTCTGTAAAGTAAGATGATCCATGCGTCGGATGGGCATGTAAAAAGTCGGTCCTGCGCCTAACCTCTCCCCGGTCGTGTCGTCCCATCGGATTATGAGACTTATATAGGTAGAGAGAGTGCACTTGTGTCTACGCAAGCGCTTGTGCACTATAATATCTCCTGCGTACATGGTTGATCTTGTGAACGATTGGCCGCTGTGGTCGTATCGGCCAGGGGGGGGGGACATTATTATTTATCCGGTACGTAAAATAACTGCTTTTGTTGTCAAAACTTTCATATTCGACCTTCAACTTTCCATTGTCCGTTTATCAGTACTTGGTATCAGTATTTATATTATTATGAACCTATCTGTAGCTACGGACGTAAGTTATCATATACATAAAATGACTCAATATAATCGCGTATTAAACTTATCTAAATATTCCTAAATAAACACGCGCCATATCAGCTTATCTGCGAACAGTGAATAATTCAGTGTCAAACCAACGACATTCGTAATTCGTAATAATATACTTACTTATATCACGAACCTGTGTTTCGAAGTAAATATAAATTCGTGACTTATATATACAATTGTGTCCATGGAAACCATCGATATAAATATTATATCGATGATGGCAACGGACCAGCTTATAAATACCTGTTATGCAACTTCCGCAGTAATCGAGTATGGCCGATATGCGCAGGGGTGGCGAACCTTTATGCATCAACGTACCGGTTTTATAAAGAAATGTTAAATAAAAAGCCATAGACGTGACATAAAATTATTTTGTTTTCGTGATTATTTAAAAAATAATAATACTAAATACCCCTACTACATAATCCCTACTACCACACCCGACCACTCCGTAGCTTAGGATTACTCGCGTTCGCTCTTACTTCACACTAAGAAAAAAAATACTATAGTCTAAACAAAAATTTCTTGGTTCAGGAATCCTTAAAAATTATTTATCTCACTATTGTTGATTATTTTTTGCAAAGTATGGGTATTTTCTTATTTTGAGAAAATGTTCTTAATAGAATAGAAGTATTTTTTCTCAGTGCTGATCGGTGGCGTGCACAAAATATTGTGTCGCGTGCCATTGGTTCGCCATCCCTGTTATAAGGTATCGGTAGTGAGTGTCCGTCGCAACTCTACGACCGATTATCTTTCATTGAAGCAGAAGTGGTTGTCCATTGAAATGGATTTATAAGTTCTGAGGGCAATAACACTTGGTTTTAATGTTAAACCAATTGGATTTTAACGAGCTACATAGGGGTCGCCAAGGATTTATTTGTTTTCGGATTTTTATGCAAATAAATCTTTGGTGACCCGTGGTATTTAGGTCGTGACATGATTGAGATATCGCACCCAAAAAAATAAAATAAATATTAAACGTATAGACCATAGAGTGGCCTTCGGGATTTTTTTCATCCAAAAATTGTCATCACCTTTTACAACTGCCGCCGACATAGGTAATATGCAAATTCCTTGCTGCCACCTACGAGTGTATATATAGGTAAAACTCATCAGTAAATATACTTGTATCGATGTTGAAACTGTATAACTGTACTTGTATTGAAACTGTATAACCATTCAGGTTTCAATATCGCAACACGATATTCGACATAAACGTATTTCCTTTAAAAATATGTTTGTCGGTTTACAGCATATGAACGTTTCTACTGACTTATTACACGTGTATCAAGTTTTCTGGTGACAATTTTGCATATACTTATTCCTATGTAATTTAATCGCAAGGTCGCAAATCTAATTGCCTATAGGGTAAGAATAGCACGCACTCACCTTCTTCCGTTTGGTAGTGGCAGGCGAAGCGAACCAAGGGAAAACCAGAAGACGGGCAGCAGCGTCTTTCTATTAGATGTCCTACCTATACTGCGATTCCCAAGACGCCTACCAAGTGTGGGGATGTGTTGGGCCTAGACTCTATCGAATAAGGCCAAAAAAAGTGGGGAGTATGGCATCCACTCTTAAAAAGCTACGGCAATCACCTTATCAAGCTCCAACTAAAGTTCTCTTACGATAAGTCTCAACCCTTCTCAACCACTCATGGTCTCAACGCGGCCGAAAGCTGAAATAAAATAGCCACCAATGTATAAATGTAGACATAGATATAGTGAATGATGATATAAGTAATAGATATGATACCTACTAAGCAATCGGCAATTACAAGTGGCACAGAATTAATTAAAATACTAACGAATGAAATGTGAATTATTGTATTGATTTCTAGAAAATTTGTTTGTGTATTTGGATAATTTACATAGAAGTATTTTCGATTGTTTTGATACGATTTATTCAATAAAATTTAAACTTAAACTGTCAATGCTTCCGTGGGTGGTATACCTACTACTGATTCAAGTTGTGTTAATTGGTTCATCTTTTTCCGTCACTTTTGGATCGCCCATAACCTATCTACCTCTCTTTACTTAATAATATGATTGGATATGGTAATGAAAAAAAAAACAAATCTACGGTTGTGTATTACACTTCAGAAACTAATTGTAAATAATACATGTAAGAGTTAATTAATCTTATCGTATCGCCACAATATAATGAGGTATCGCCATCGATATATCGATGGGTATCGCTCTGCATATGCCCCCATATTAAAATCGAGACAGGTGTGGCGTAGTCGGATTGGGAAGTTGATGTTTTTGGAATGTTTTAATAATATAATATATCTTGGGACAATCCACACACGGTCATCCGATCCCAAACTAGGCAGAGCCAGAAGCCAGACAACTGATACTAATACTTATATATATATATTTGTAAATACATACTTATATAGATAAATAACACCCAGACACTTGGTGGGAATCGAACCCACTAGACCAACGGGCCGGGCAACGTGCTGCATCAAAAATGTACAATATTATGTGCATATCACATAATGTCAAAGGATGACATTTTTGATGCAGCACAATGCATCTGCAATCTCCGAGTTCAGATACCCGAGGCCATTCACATAGCACGCACCGATCACGCAACCAGCCAGTTCAGATAAATAGATGAACTTTGAAACAGTTCGGTTGATAATATATTAAACGGTGTCTATGGGACTAACTAGCAACAAACGTACAACCACGGAAATGTATAGAGTGGGCGTGTGGCGTACCTGCACATCACTGGGTCACCTACGGATGACCTAGAGGCTCGAGAGACTTAATACCTAATGTCTCAGGCGACGAGCGGCTTTTCAATGCAAATTACTGTTGGCAGGCATGCCAATTGACATTAGGCGAACTAAGTATACATATTATTTTAATATGGGACTAATCCCATGACTATGTAGATAGTATATAGATGGACTAATCCTACCCCTCATTCCCACCACTGTGATATAGTGCCCTTCTCTCTTCTCTGTCTCAGCCTTTTGCTACGGCTACTACTCAGCGTTCCAATAGTAGCCGTAGTAAAATACTGAGCAAGGGGGTAAAAATAAAGGACCAGCTTGGAATACCGTAAGGTGCCGCCGCTGTTCGAACGTCTAGCAGAACCACGTTGATTTTCACTTAGTAGGTACACTAGTAGCAACATAAGGGACGACGATATATTCCTTTGCCGAAGTGAGGACAATTAATCAACAAATGGATACTAAACAATCCTATATAATATTCTAAAAGACCAGCGAAAGTACCAGGATAAAATAAACAATAATACTAATGCTAAAGGTACATTCTTTTAAACCGCAAATTATTGTGTACGACTCCACGAGCGGAACAGTTACATAATTAAAATTGACCACAACGTATCTACGTCAAGCAAGGTTTAGCAATAGATCCGTTGAGCAACCGACCTCGCGAGGCTCCGTGCCGACCATGCCGCGGGCGCGGTGCGAATCCGTACACTTGCACTGCGCCACTTTAACGAGGCTACACGCATCTTTTAACCATTTTACACCCGTAAGTGTATTTAATTAACCGGCATCAAAAAGAAGGTTCTCTATTCGACGCGTATGTATGTAATATTAGTAAAAATGCGTAATATTAATATATGTTAGTCTATGTGGGCTTCTAAACCAATTTACCAAATTTTATGAGTGTATGTATGTATGTATGTAGGGTTGTCCGCGGATTTCTCAGAAACTACAGGTCCGATTTCAAAAATTCTTTTTGCAATAGTTAGAGTATTTTTCAAATTAGGGTAGAGTACAAGTTTCATCAAAATCGGTCCAGTAGTTTAAGATACTTATATAAACTTTTTATGTTTTCAGTAAGTTACTGTAACGTAGACGTTCGAGTTGCGTGATACTGCTGACACCTATTTTGCTAAAATAAAAGTCACTAAAAACTGTTAAATAAACTATTTAAAAAAAACCGACTTCAAAGTAAATTATCTAAAAACCATAAAATAACGAAAATATATTGAAGTCGGTGTCAGCTCGTAGCTCGTGCTAGTCTTAGTTAACATGATGTGCTAGCACCTACTTCAATATATTTTCGTTATTTTATGGTTTTTAGTCTTTTTAGATAATTTACTTTGAGTCGGTTTATATTTTTTTTAAATAGTTTATTGTTATTAGTGTTGGTCTTTCCCTGTTGAAATAATCTGCGTTTATTCACACGCTTTAATTTATTTTTGTCATCTTGATGTTTCATTATAAAATAATATTCGTCATCCGATCCCTAACTAGGCATAGTCTGTACTATGGAAACCAGACAACTGATACTAATATAGGTACTCTTTTTTTCTGTAAATACATACTTAAATAGATAAAAAACCCAGACTCTTGGTGAGAATCGAACCCACGACCTAATGTGTAGCGGCCAGTGTCTAACCACCGTCAACCTAAAAACCTTAGTCAAAGTTAAAAAGTAGTTCTTTTTTGGCACGGACAGTGTTGACTAGTATTCATTAAACAATTTCATAGAAATGAAACCACCTAGAATAATTAAATTAACATATTATTAAATTATAGAACATCCTCGGGACATCCCGGGGACCCTTTGAAGGGAAAGCGCAAAAAAAATACCAGCCACAAAGGAAATATTCTAAATTGGACACAAGAACGCAAATGGCATAATATACTGATCAACAATTCTTATGTAAATTTTGTGTAAGTATACATTGTAATAGTGGTTTATTCCACTTTAATCTTCTCGTATTTAAATTCCTATAATCATTGTACATAATTGCATGTTTTTTTACAACGCGAACGCAATCTTCAATCCTTTTTTTTATTCGATTGATTTATTTGATTCGATCAACTTTAATTCCACAATAGATGGAAATAAAACACCTCTAGATGGCTGTTTTAATAACTACCTACTTACTTTGCAATATATACATATATCAAGTATTTGCGATGACATCACAAGAGTTACAAATGTACTGTAATTATAGCGATGTTGGTGCTATGACCATAAACTTGACCTGTGCAATCTGTATAAATAAAATTGTCATACTATTGTGGTATTGCAAGCACGATTGATGTAATTTGTAACTTAGTGTCATCAGACTGAATTATGATACAATAAAAATAAGTACATGCGTAAGAAAATGTTAATTGTGAAGGTACGAGTATAAAGACCGTAATGTATGCGTCACAATCAGCTACTTTATCACCAGACAAAGAATGGTTCTTTATTTTCTTTGGTTCTCAACGGAATACTTATTAAAACTGATCAAACAGGTCTACAATTTTTCACAGCTTACATATTTAATTGTTTACTGCTTTTAATTATTTTGCGTTTCTGATTTGGTCGTATCGGTCAGGGCAGGCCCGGCTCTACGATTTTTTCGAACCGGGGCAGAAACTTGATAGTCGCACCCCGTTTGAGAAATTACTTAAAAAAACTCAAATCGGCATCACCATGTTCACTTGTGGTGTTTTACAAGTCAAAGGTGAGCCCACCAGGCTTCCGTATGCTAGGCGCTTTGTGGAGCAAGTTTTATATTTTTAATCATATTATATTATGATTTAGCGTCTTTCTATTGGATTACCTACCTATACTGCGATTCCCAAGACGCCTGCCAAGCGTTGGGATTATGGCAACCCCTCCCTTCTAAGAGAGAGGCTTTTGTCCAGCAGTGGACGTTTCTCGGCTGGGGCCGGCCCCACAAGTAATTTTACAATTTTTTTAACAAAAAGTATATCTTTATCTAATGTATAAATATATTTATATGTTGTTTATGCAATTCTATTGGTGGTTTGCACAGCTCCGCACCTATCCTCTCCTTTCCGCTCCAGTGAGCAGCCTTAAGCTGACCTGTACGTACGTTCAGGTATACCTGACAGGTTTGCCTATACAGTTAAACTGTATGTACTGGAGCGGTGAAAGGCCTGGAAACCCGCGCAGTTGTGCGACATTCATGCTGCGGTTTACATGTACTGAAAAATCTGTCAGGTATACCTAAATGCCTAGCCAGCTTTAGTAGCCACTCCCTGCGGCTTGACCGCACGTGTACAGAGCACTTTATAATCATCCATCTATTATAAAATCTAGATATTTCTCATAGAATGCAGGCTTAGATCTCCATGTTTACAATAGAACCGCAAGGAAACCGCAATTTTGTATTGTATAACTATTGTCTCAGCTATGAGTCATGTTTTAGTAAGTATAATGTTTCAGTAGATCGTTTCAAACACTAAGAAAATATAACACAGAGTAGTCTAAATAATAGGAACTGCAGAATGATGGTCATTGTAGATAATTAGTTCGTTAACGGGCCATTATGATTGTCAAATTTTGCAACAGACAATGAAACGACCTCTAACTAACTTAGAGAGTGATTACAATACAAAATCTCTATACTAGGGCAACGAGAACATAAACCAGAAGAATAGAATAAGGGATGAGAATCTTGAAGCGATAGTAAGTAAAGTTATGGTTCTCTAACTGCCGGTCCCAATATCCTATCGATCCCTAACTATAAATTAAAATCATCAATCATCTATATCCCGCGATAAACCTCCGAAATGGAGCGATAACTAAAACCCTGACCGTCTGTCATTTGAACAACCAATAGTAAGCTGCTAATATGTTATTATTGAAACGGAAATATGTCATTATAGCTATCGATGGTAACTATTTTAACTTATAGTACAGGATCGATAGGATATAGGGACCGGCAGTAAATGTTATTGATGTTAACTGAGTTGACATCCAGTCTGTGAGACTGGCAGACAACGTGGATAGCGATATTTTATACTATTCAAATATTTAAAGATAAAAGTGAAATAAGAATTTATTTTTCCCATCGTAAGTAATTTTAATTAGGAACGCGTTGGAATATTAAGAACGTCAGCCGACACACGTCCACTGCTTAACTACAGGCTTCCGCGTAGAAATTATGGCAACCCGTCCCTTCTAAGGAAGAAGAGACGGGTTGCCATAATCCCTAAACTTGGCAGGTGTCTTGGGGATCTCAGTCAGTATATCTAGTAGATAATTCAATTGATAGAAATAGAATAGGTAATAGATGCTGCTGCCCCTATTCTTGTTTTCTCTTAGTCGTCTCTTACGGAACCCAAGAAGAAGAGAAGGTTCTATTCTTACCCGGACATGCTGTGGGGTGTCGGTTAAGCTGTGGGTTAACTATTTATATCTGCTTCAAATTAGAATATGTTCCTTTACAACGGAAATTAGTAGATAGGTAGTGAACAAAGACATAGAGAAAGTTGTTTTCCAGTTCTCTTCAAATTAAACCTTCTACTACCTCTACTCGACTTGTATACTAAAGTAACTTTGATAATACTGAATTAATTCCTTAAAAAAATATGTTATAAAAATAGCATCTCCAACAGGTATTCAAATGACGTCAATCGTTATATAGGCTCCGTTTTTTTCCACACCGACGTAGTTTGTATAATTCCACGGAGGAGTGCAAACAATTGCATTTTAAACAGCAAACAAGATTATGTTAATACATAAATATCTAGTAAATAATCATTATTTATCCACAATATTTTCATACAATTGTTTGTGTACACTCAAGGACAATTATTAGTAAATACATATTATATGTGAGAAGCAAATATTACCTAGTTTGTTTTTTTTTGTCAAAAAATGTTTTTCATGGACGTTTTTAGGTACCTAACTCTAGTTCTTTGTCATTTTATTTACTACTAGCTGACCCACGCAGCTCCGCCTGCGTTATTTATACGTTAACTAAACTTTTAATATCAGACATTCGCATCGAAGACATAACCTCCTTTTTTATAGTCGGTTAAAAACTGGGACCCACTTTTTACTTGCTCTCCGAAGCACGGACCCGTTTAGTTCAAATGGCGTTAAACGGTCACCCATCTATTTAATGACCTTACCTAACGTTGCTTAACCCGATCGATTACAAAACCTTGATAACAACTCTCTATGAGTGTTCCCTTACTAATATTTATTATATTATAAAGAAAAATTGATAAAATCGGACCAAGCGTATAACCAAGTACCCATTTTGACTTTAATGCCCTCTCCCAAAAGAACCGTGCTAGATTACGGGATAAAAAGTATCCTATGTCCTACCTCGTAGTAAGATCTCAAATCATGCCAAGTTTCATTTGAATCCATTCAGTAGTTTCGGCGTGATGCTCAGCCGTGATACAGACAGACAGACAGACAGACAGACAGAAAGACAGACAGACAGACAAAAATTAAAAAAATTACATTTTCGGCTTCAGTATCGGTTATAGAATGCCCTCCAAATATAATTTTCAAAATATCTTCAATGTACAGAATTGGACCTGTTACAGTTTTATTATAAGTATAGATTTAGGTACCAACTCTAGTTCCTTGTCACTTTATTTACGATTTAGGTACCAACTCTAGTTCTTTGTCATTTTATTTACGATTTAGGTAAGTACTAACTCTAGTTCTTTTTTTTCTTGTTGAAACATTTACATTTAGCCTGGCGTACAATATACCTATTCCAAAAGTTCAAGGCCCTCGTAGCTGCTTACATCCAAAACCTATCTTTGCCAAGCATATTATTTTATGAGTTATTTAGCCAAAATATACTCTTACAATTGCTCGTTAAAACTTGCACCTAAATACCTTATCTCTATTGTCAGACCTTTGTTTATATGTAAGTATCGTTAAAATTACTTTATCTTTAATCTTTAGGTATAATATAAAAAATAAAATAATTTGCCTGTCATATAAATAACTATACCTACCTCTCAGACCTACCTAGTCCTTATTTTTTACCCGACTACGGAACGGAGGGAGGGTTATGATTTTAACAAGAATATATGTATGTTCATCTGTTCCCGCATATCTTCTAATCTACTTACTTAACATAATTTGACAAGTAGGGTGTCTTTAGAAGCGTCTCGATTGTCCGCTGGATATAGGCTATATAATATCACCTTATTAGACTGCGATTTTATACGTAGTCGGGTTTTAGTTTTTAAAATTCATTACTTGTTTTATTTATCCTAGTGACCAGACAGCGTGGCTATGCTCGGAGTTTATTTGCGCGATAGAATCCGAAATGAGGAGATTCGCCGAAGAACCAAGTTCATCGACATATCTCTCAGAGTCTGCAAGTTGAAGTGGCAATGGGCAGGCCACATCGCTCGAAGAACCGATAACCGATGGGGAAGAAAGGTTCTCGAGCGGTGACCACGAACTGGAAGACGCAGCGTAGGCAGGCCTCCCACTAGGTGGACAGACGACATTGTGCGCGTCGCAGGTAACCGGTGGGTGCAAACAGCCAATTGTCATTCACTCTAGCGTTCTAAGGGGGAAGCCTATGTTCAGCAGTGGACGTTTTACTGCTGATGATGATGATTAGTGAACAGACAAGCAAGACGTTCGGTTCTCCCGATTGTAAGCGATACGACGATACTATGTATGGACATGGTCTATTCCACTTTGATCACCTGGGTGATATCACCTGGGTGATTAAAGTGGAACAATTTATTCCACTTTGATCACCTCGGAATTAAATCACCTGGGTGATTTGAGCTGGGTGATTTGAGTGGAATTAATTATTCCACTTTGATCACCTAGGAAACAAATCACCTGGGTGATTTGAGCTGGGTGATTTGAGTGGAATAAATTAGTGGACTTTGATCACCTAGGAAACAAATCACCTGGGTGATTTGAGCTGGGTGATTTGAGTGGAATAAATTAGTGGACTTTGATCACCTCGGAATCAAATCACCTGGGTGATTTGAGCTGGGTGATTTGAGTGGAATAAATTAGTGGACTTTGATCCCCTCGGAATCAAATCACCTGGGTGAACAGTGGCGACTACTATTTTTATTTTTCATTTTGTGTCTTTAAATCACCTACATTTGGATTTACAAAATTCAATGTTTAAGCATCGGTACCTACTTTTTATAAGTTTATCCTCACTAGCTAACCCGCGCAGTTTCGCTTGCGGTTAATTAGTACTTATAGATTGTTTTATAGGTTTCAAACAATCATTAGTAACGCATCCTGACGAAGGTTACCGCATAATCTTTAACCGACTTAAAAAAAGGAGGGGTCTCAATTCGTCTATATATAGGACATTTTTTTTTCCACGTATGTTCGCGCATAACTCTGGCAATTATGAACCAATTTGGAAAATTCTTACTACTTACAAATAAGTAGTAGTTTATGAAAAAACAAGAATAACGACTTAGAAAAAAATGGAGGAATGCCTAAAAGATGATGTTTTATCGCTTTTTAAGGATAACAATGGTTATAACTCTGGCAAATATTTACCAATTTCAATTATTATTTTTTTATTCACATGTTTTTAACCATCGAAGACGGTAAAATTATTTACGTAGGTTATCACATTATCGTCGACATAGTTTTTTACATAATTCATATTTCTTCAGGAACAATTTATCCAGTCGTAATGAAATTTGCTTGGAATCATCATAGTAGTTTACTCTCTCGAATAAAAAAAGAATCATCGAAATCGGTTCACATTTGTCAGAGTAATGTATTGGAGAACATCAGTTTTATAGTTTTTACCAGATAAATTCCTACACATCAATCATGGATCTCCATGAAGTTCTAATCCGGTTGTAATAAAATTTATACAGATTCATTACAGTAGTTCCTTCTTGTGAATAAAAAAAGAATAATTTTAATTGGTAAATATTTGCCAGAGTTATAACCATTGTTGTCCTTAAAAAGCGATAAAAACATCATCTTTTAGGCATTCCTCCATTTTTTTCTGAGTCGCTATTCTTGTTTTTTCAGAAACTACTACTTATTTGTAAGTAGTAAGAATTTTCCAAATTGGTTCATAATTGCCAGAGTTATGCGCGAACATACATGGAAAAAAAAATGTATATATAGACGAATTGAGACCCCTCCTTTTTTTAAGTCGGTTAAAGATTATGCGGTAACCTTCGTCAGGATGCGTTACTAATGATTGTTTGAAACCTATAAAACAATCTATAAGTACTAATTAACCGCAAGCGAAACTGCGCGGTTTAGCTAGTGAGGATAAACTTATAAAAAGTAGGTACCGATGCTTAAACATTGAATTTTGTAAATCCAAATGTAGGTGATTTAAAGACAAAATGAAAAATAAAAATAGTAGTCGCCACTGTTCACCCAGGTGATTTGATTCCGAGGGGATCAAAGTCCACTAATTTATTCCACTCAAATCACCCAGCTCAAATCACCCAGGTGATTTGATTCCGAGGTGATCAAAGTCCACTAATTTATTCCACTCAAATCACCCAGCTCAAATCACCCAGGTGATTTGTTTCCTAGGTGATCAAAGTGGAATAATTAATTCCACTCAAATCACCCAGCTCAAATCACCCAGGTGATTTGTTTCCTAGGTGATCAAAGTGGAATAATTAATTCCACTCAAATCACCCAGCTCAAATCACCCAGGTGATTTGATTCCGAGGTGATCAAAGTGGAATAAATTGTTCCACTTTAATCACCCAGGTGATATCACCCAGGTGATCAAAGTGGAATAAACCATGGACATAGTGTGTCTATGGAGACAAGCACAGCTGTCTACAATACTCATAACGGATCTTTGCGTGTCTGAAAATTCGCAGAGGAGTGATAGTACCTACTCGTAAATACCTAATCCTATTTCGCACAAGTTCGCACAATAAACCAGTACGCAGTAAGAACAGCTCACTGGAATAAACTGAGTTTATAACGCAAACAAATATACCGTGAAAACATAGAAGCATATAATACTTGCATATTAATTTACCGGAGTTCTAATCTAATAATGAACTTTAAAGAATGTTGTTCTATCTGCGATAAACAACTCGAATGTTATAGCAGTTCGCAAGCCCGTTAAAATTGTTGTAACTAACGCTAATCACCGCGGTATTTTGCAACGTAACTCTGTTATTATTCTGACGTTGAAATGCCGAAATCGCATAACAACATCACAGATCATTGGCTATTTATCTGGGATTTTTCCTATACAATCCATCATCGAAATACAATAGCGCTGTCTAGAGTTGCCAATAGGTAGGTGATGGGTCGTCGAAGCTTTACGATTGAGACCGATTATCAGTTCAGTAAACCAGTTTATAAAACAGTTTAAAGCTTAGGCTAATTTACACCGTTGACGAAGAGTTTAGTAGTCGACATCCACAGACTACTTACGTTTTGCTTAGAGTTCAACAATAAACTAGTTTAATCATAAACTAGTTTATCGGTGGCCTGTAAACTAGTTTATTCGTTGGTGACAACAACCTATTTGGGGCTAGAGAAACTCAGATGTCTGTCGGGTCCGAACGGGGTGACCAAAGTCTCTTTCTTCATAGTGTCGATGAAGGCCACCGGGGAGGTTTAAGTGGGTACAAATCCCACATAACGTCCTCCGCCCCAACGGAGACTGGGTACCTCCCCGTCCGAGATTCCTCCCGGTCAACAAAAAAATGGTACTGGGGTATAAAACTTAGGTACTATTTCTGCCGCAAAGCAGCAGTGTTAACATTGCTGTGGAGTAAAAATCACTGTAGCTGGAGATATTACTGTGCTCAAGAAACTAAACAACTGTGTCTGTCTGTGTAGCTGTCTGTGGCAACGTAGCTCTCTAAGTAGTGGACGGATTTGAATGCGGTTTTTTTATTTGAAAACTGGTTTAATCAAGATGGTTCACAGCTATGTTACGTGAAAATCGGTCCACCCGTTTCAAGATCATCAGCTCTTTTCCAAATCCATTTAGGGATACCTTATATCCCTACATCGATTTGGAAAATAGCTACATATAATACATAGGATTTCTGCACCAATAAACGTAGAGCCACCGAATTTGGGATCGTTGGGTAGGCTTCGAAGTTGAGGAAGTAGTTGATAGAAAAATGGTGATCAGGGTCTAATGATGGAGCAAGAAGGTGTTTACAGGGTCCTGCAACCAACAAACGTAGACCCACCGAGTAGTAGGTGGAAAAATGACGATTAGCGTCTGGTGATAGGAGCAGGAAAGTTGTAACAGCAACTCAGCTTGATTAAACGCAGGACCCAACGAATTTTAAATCGATGGTTAAATCTTGACGAGTAGTTAGTAGATAGATACTGATCAGGGTCTGATAATGATGAAGGAAAGTCAGAAAGAAAGAAATTTTAAGAGTTCGTTCACCTAAGTCTAGGGTTTTTTTTAATAAATTAAAATATATATTTATACAAAGCCACGACAAATTTGAGAGACTCAAAGACGCCTCAGGACCATATAACAAGTTTTTAAAGCGAATTATTTATGGACCTACTGGTCCAATGGTCCAAGTGGACACACAAGTTCTGTTCAATACCTACAACCACATATAATAATAATAACTTTTTATTTCAGGCTACATAGGCCCATAGATAAATACCTTAAACTAACATACATATTAAATACTAGCTGACCCACGCAACTCCGCCTGCGCAATTTTTACGTTAACTAAACTTTGAATAACAGACATTCGCATCTAATACATAACCTCATTTTTTATAGTCTTTTAAAAACTGGGACCCACTTTTTACTTGCTCTCCGAAGCACGGACCCGTTTAGTACAAATGGCGTTAAACGGTCACCCATCTATTTAATGTCCTTACCTAACGTTGCTTAACCCGATCGATTACAAAACCTTGATAACAACTCTCTATGAGTGTTCCTTTATTAATATTTATTATATTTTATAGAAAAATTGATAAAATCGGACCAAGCGTATAACCAAGTACCCGTTTTGACTTTAATCCCCTCTCCCAAAAGAACCGTGCTAGATTACGGGATAAAAAGTATCCTATGTCCTACCTCGTAGTAAGATCTCAAATCATGCCAAGTTTCATTTGAATCCATTCAGTAGTTTCGGCGTGATGCTCAGCCGTGATACAGACAGACAGACAGACAGACAGACAGAAATTAAAAAAATTACATTTTCGGCCTCAGTATCGGTTATAGAATGCCCTCCAAATATAATTTTCAAAATATCTTCAATGTACAGAATTTGACCTGTTACAGTTTTATTATAAGTATAGACAATATAAAAGTTATACATATAAATTAACACGTCGTCTTCGTGTCGCTCGCGGTATATATTATTCATAATTTCTTTAAACACTTTGACGGCAAGCAGCGTATGAAAAGAATTTGGTAATTTTCTATAATAAACGAGAGTCGTCAATCAATTTGTTTACAACATGAGTGGCCTACACGAATATGTATGTAAAATAGACATACTTGTTGGGTACATATAGTAATATAGTCCAAGAAGCTTAAAACGTCTTACGTCTGACGTCGTAGGTGTATTAACAACGTCAAATAAAAAAAAGCCATGTCATTCCGTAAATGAGATGTGATATACATGGAATTAACTTTTTTTCTTTAATATGTACCTACGTCAGTACGTACGTTAAATAAAATGACTGAAATTATTTATATATGGCAGGATTTGTGTTGGGCGAGGCCGAAGAGCATTCATGCGACCTCAATGACGAGCATCACCCCACTGAGCTTCTTGCCGGATTTTCTCAGTGAGGGCGCATTGTGATCCACTGGTAGATGGCTCTACAAGTGGATCACAATGCGCCCTCACTGACTGGCGTTATATCATAAGCGACCGCCCAAGCTGAGACGGTGCTTCCATAAGGTGCTCAAGAGCTCCCCTGTACATAAGGTAGGAGTGCTATAAGCGCTCGCCCTCTAGTCCGGTAGAGATTAATTTATTTTTATTTATAATTTTGTACACACAATAGTATTACAGGAAATATAGGAAAGAATGGTATAAGGGCACAGCTTATTTCTAAAGAAATTTCTTCCAGCAGGCCTGCGAGTGGAAGGTTGAAAAAAAAAGAAATGGGACGTAGTGTGTTTATAAAATATAAATAACTAACAATACATAATATAGTAAACATGAATACATACTAATAAGTAAAATTACTAATACTACAGAATATACACTAATATACTATAGAAGATAAATACTATAGATAATAATACTAGTATATACCAACATGTCATGTTAAAGAAAGATAATCTCTTTAACTCGACTTTTGAAAACTGTAACATTTACCGACAGACGTATATCCGACGGATGAGAATTTCATAGACGGACGGCATGAACAGTGAAGGAATAGGAATAAAAGTCCGTTTTATGGGAAGGGAATAGAAGTTTAGTACAGAGATGGGATCTGCAAGGAGAGTCAGGAGATCTCGCAAGTCTACGTCCTTAAGGTTAGTCCTTAATTCAAAATATACAAAAAACGGGTTGCACTCCGGGAGTGCCAGCAGAAGTGAAAACTTGAATATTTACGTTGTGCATTTTTGATATTTTAGAATGGTTAGGGAATAATTTGGCACGAATTGCTTTAATTATCAGTATAAAAGTACTATCATTTATGTGGCAAAATACAATATTCATATGCGCTATCGTACACAAACTTGTCAATTTTATTACATTTAAACTATTACAATTATTTTACATTAACTACATAGACGGTCGAGCCATCAACAGTCACCATCCATGGATGCGCGTGGCCTCAGTGCGCGTGGCACGCTGTAACACAAACACACACGAACATTCGTGCAAGCGCCCTGCGCCGCCTACGTCTTACGAATTTTCGATCAGGTCACGTGTCCTGACGCGAATTTAACTTGTTTTCCCCATCACAAAAAGTGCACGCCGCTAAAGATTCACTACAAAAACTGTCCTAGGTGGGTATCACCGCAAAGTCAGATATTCAGCTCCACAGCAACAGGGTGTAAACATAAATATGCTCCAATTTGAGTGCAATAGGTAAAGCTATCGTCATCATCATACAAAACCAACCACGACTTTTTGATGTACTTATGAACTTATAAACACTTTGAAGACCGAAACATATAGGCTAACTAATCCATAAACATGAGGTATGGCAATGGACTCCATGATGTACATATATGTACTGTAGTGCATTTTACCGGAACGGATAAGGAGGTGAAAACTAATTGCGAGACAACGGTACTCATTACTTATGAATGGATCGCCATAGACGTATCAACACAATATTTTTATTCTGGGTTAAAATAATTTATCCTACAGTAAATTAATCCCTTGGGAATTCCACATACGAGTATAGGCTAAAAAGAATTTTCTTTTTATTTTTCTTTTCAAATAATTCAGTTCTTGCTTGACTGCAATCTTGCCTGATGTTAAGCGACGCTCTATTCTAGGTATACAATTTTTTCGACTTTGGAACTCACTACCGCAACATATAAGACGAACTCAGAGTCTACTATCCTTTAAAACTCAAGTTACATCGCACTATCTCTCCCTTCAATAATGGTTTATAGCTATTGATCATCTCTCACTTTCTTGGTAATAGATTTGTATTCATCTATCATATTATATTATAATATGTAGTTTATTTATTTATTTATTTTTAATCCACTTAATTTATTCATTTAATTAATAAAAATGCTCTGTCCTGTACCCCAAGGTTGACTAGAAGAGATCGCTTTAGCGATAAGTCCACCTTGTTGTTCACAGTTATTAATTGTTTTAATTTCAAATGTATCTTTCTTTTGTGTGCAATAAAGAGTATTTGTATTGTATTGTATTTTTACGTTAACTAAACTTTTAATAACAGACATTCGCATCGAATACATAACCTCCTTTTTATAGTCGGTTAAAAACTGGGACCCACTTTTTACTTGCTCTCCGAAGCACGGACCCGTTTAGTTCAAATGGCGTTAAACGGTCACCCATCTATTTAATGACCTTACCTAACGTTGCTTAACCCGATCGATTACAAAACCTTGATAACAACTCTCTATGAGTGTTCCCTTACTAATATTTATTATATTATTACGAAAAATTGATACAATCTGACCAAGCGTATAACCAAGTACCCATTTTGACTTTAATCCCCTCTCCCAAAAGAACCGTGCTAGATTACGGGATAAAAAGTATCCTATGTCCTACCTCGTAGTAAGATCTCAAATCATGCCAAGTTTCATTTGAATCCATTCAGTAGTTTAGGCGTGATGCTCAGCCGTGATACAGACAGACAGACAGACAGACAAAAATTAAAAAAATTACATTTTCGGCCTCGGTATCGGTTATAGAATGCCCTCCAAAAATAATTTTAAAAATATCTTCAATGTACAGAATTGGACCTGTTACAGTTTTATTATAAGTATAGATGTGCATTTTTATAATAAAATATTCATTAAACTATGGATTCTGACACGGGATAGACGTCTCTTATTTATCTCCATCATCCACCAAAGGTCGCCTTATTAGAATTATATTATAAAGAAAAAATGATAAAATCGGACCAAGCGTATAACCAAGTACCCATTTTGACTTTAATCCCCTCTCCCAAAAGAACCGTGCTAGATTACGGGATAAAAATTATCCTATGTCCTACCTCGTAGTAAGATCTCAAATCATGCCAAGTTTCATTTGAATCCATTCAGTAGTTTCGGCGTGATGCGCAGCCGTGATACAGACAGACAGACAGACAGACAGACAGATAGACAAAAATTAAAAAAAAAAACATTTTCGGCCTCAGTATCGGTTATAGAATGCCCTCCAAATATAATTTTCAAAATATCTTCAATGTACAGAATTGGACCTGTTACAGTTTTATTATAAGTATAGATATAGATTTAATTTTAATCTCCTTGGGATTTCTTTTTGGAATGGCATGCTCTATTTATTTATGATTGGGCGACTGTAGGTATTCTTAAGAGTCGGAGAAAACTGTATGAATTGTACAATGAAAAATCTTCTAACTCTTGTCCACTCTTTAAAGAATATGTTAAAAAATACTCTAAGGTCTTTAAACGAACTTGTTCCTTAGCTAAGGCTATTTATTTGAAAAATAAAATTAAAAATTCTGAAAATAAAATTAAGACAACTTGGAGCATTATAAATAGTGAAACAGGAAGAACAACTGTGCGTAATCGCGATTTTCACTTGAAAATTAATGATTCTGATGTAACTGCGGATCAGGATGTAGCGACCGCGTTTGAAAATTTTTTTGCTAATATTCCTTTAGAAATTTCAAATACTCTTAAGTCGTCATCCACTTCTGCGGAGTTATTATTGCAACAAAGTGTACCAAAACTAAGGATATTGTAAATACATTTAAAAAGATAAATTTAAAAAAACCGCTGACTTATGGGGTCTATCTACTCAGATGATCTCATCTGTCATTGATCTTATTGCACCGCAATTAGCTGTAGTATTCAATAGTTGTGTCTCTAGTGGAGTGTTTCCTGACCTTATGAAACAGAGTAGATTAATTCCTATGTTTAAATCCGGTAGTACCACGGAGCCTACGAATTTCAGGCCAATTTCGGTATTGCCTACATTAAGTAAAATTTTTGAAAAATTATTGCTTGATCAGATGCTAGATCATTTCAACGAATATGATCTGTTTCATGATAAACAGTTTGGTTTTACTAAGAATCATTCTACTACAGATGCGGGAGTTGAATTGATAAGAAACATATATGACGCCTGGGAGGACAAGCAGGATGCTCTTGGCATATTCTGCGATTTATCCAAGGCGTTTGATTGCGTACAACATGACACCCTTGTCAGGAAACTACACCACTACGGAATCGGGAACAGAGCTCTCGATCTTCTGACTTCATATTTGAGTAATAGAATTCAGAAGGTTGATATTAACGGAACGAGATCTGTAGGATCTGAGGTTACTTTAGGTGTACCACAGGGTTCAATACTAGGCCCATTTCTATTTTTGATATATGTTAATGACTTACCCTACTTTGCAGGGGACAATCATAAGATTATATTGTTCGCG
Source organism: Furcula furcula (assembly GCA_911728495.1). Taxonomy (NCBI): domain Eukaryota; kingdom Metazoa; phylum Arthropoda; class Insecta; order Lepidoptera; family Notodontidae; genus Furcula; species Furcula furcula. The sequence goes on along the minus strand of OU452244.1, from coordinate 9,560,504 downwards.
GATGATACCTCTCTCTTGTTTAAAATTAAGCGTGGACTACAAGATTATGACGATGTGAACAATGTTGTATCTAAAGCTGTCCATTGGTTTAATGTTAATAATTTAAAATTAAATGAAAGTAAATCAAAATGTATAAAATTCACAACACCTAACGTCAGACAGGTGAGAACCAATGTTGACATCAATGGAGCTATTTTGGACCCTGTAAATTCAACAGTATTCTTGGGCATTACTGTTGATGCCAAGTTGCAATGGGGCCCACATATTGAGAAACTGTCGGGTAGGCTTAGCTCGGCGGCTTATGCAGTTAAGAAAATTAGACATGTCACAGATGTTGAAACCGCTAGAATTGTTTATTTTAGTTATTTTCACAGTATTATGTCTTATGGTATATTACTGTGGGGATCTTCTGCAGATTTCAACACCATTTTTATTCTGCAGAAAAGGGCTGTGAGAGCTATTTACAGTTTAGCTCCTACTGATACACTTAGACAAAAATTTAAAGAAATAAATATTCTAACGGTTATATCACAATATATTTATGAAAATTTGCTGTATGTAAAGAAAAACATTAGTGCTTTTGCAAAGAATAGTGACCATCATAATGTAAACACCCGGAACAAACACAATCTTGCTGTACACTCCACGCGTCTCCACAGAATTAGTAATTCGTTCATGGGCCAAGGTATACGTTTCTATAATAAACTGCCACAGGATATCCGAGACCTACCAATTAATAAATTCAAAAGCACTATTAAAATCCGGTTGTCTAAAAAGGGCTACTATAAAATCTCGGATTACCTGGAGGATAAAGCTGCGTGGGCTTAAACTGTGATACTCATGCGAGCTTATAATTTTAAGACACCTTTTGTAAAAGCGATTTTTATTGTTAACATTATACTTAATTGAATTAAAAAATGACAAGCCCTCTGAGTTTCTTGCCGGATCTTCTCAGTAGAGGCCGCGATGTGATCCGGTGGTAGTTTTAAAAAAATGACAATATGTAAGTGCCCTCGTGAGGCCTATGCATAATAAAGATATTTTGATTTTGATTTATTTATTCTTTATGCACAAAACAGTACATAGGCGGACTTAATGCCAGAGGCATTCTCTACCAGTCTACCTTAGGGTGATGCAGAGACAAATCGTGGTAGGTGCAAACAAAACAAGTGAAACTAAATAATCATAGATAAATATTTTAAAACTATAATTGAACTTACAATAATTAATACTAGCAGTACCCGCGGCTTTGCCCGCAGATAGTATTTTTGATGAGCTTAAGCAATGTTAACGTCATTGCCAACGTAATGCTTACGTAAATGTTAACGTAAGGCGCTCGTTTAAACCTCACCCTGGGGTGAGCCAAGGCCTTGACTTGATTCAACTTAAGCCATTCCTTTTTTTAACGTGGAGAAATCCCAAGGGTTGCCCATACCATCACGGGAGTGACAGTGTGGGTTCAGTATGACTCCTACTGACTCAAACCCTTCGTGTCCAAATTCCGCTATGTTGATGGACACGTATCTATCTGTATACAATTTCGAGTCCCACCAGCGGCTGGCCAGCCCATCATCTTCCGTGGGTGTAAGTAAAGCCCACGGACCTGCCTGTCGCTATAAAAGGCCCGCAGAATCTCATCAGGTGGCATGCCGGAATACTTTCGCACGCCATAATAGCTAGAGTGAAATATAGTGGTGCACAGGCAGCAGTTCCTCGTTCCTCGTTCCTGCTGTCTGCAGATTCTCGATACGGGGGCGGTTCTCGAACGGCATAAGGTTGGCGTTGGTCCGCCTTCTTCCCTTCAAAGTCGCGGGACGTTCGGAGTGTGGGTCCCAGGACGTCCATTGAGTACGGCGGCGACGCCGAGGTGGAAGGAGGCGGGGTTGCGTCCCTCGTCCTCGTGAGCACCATGTCCTCGTGGCTACAATGCGACCCCGGCGGCGGGCTGGTGCAAGGCAAGGCACTGAGGGGTTACCCTGGAGCAGATCACACCGGAGAGCCCTGGGCTCTGAGCTCTCATGTGCGGATGTGACAGCAGCGGGGGTTTTAGTGGGTAAGAATCCCATATACCCTGGTCGAGCCCTACAACTCCCACCAACCTTTTGAAAGTTTACCCGCGTCAAAAAATAAAATGGGCCGCCTTCTGCGCCCGGGCGTCTGCTGTCTGCTGAATCTCGAAGATCACTCTCCTTTATCCGCTCTGTTACATGAAGCTCGAGCTGCCCTTTTTCCTTTAAAACCTCAGACCTTTAAAGGGCCCTGAGATACTGTGGGGGATCAATCGATGAGATTTGTATCAGGTGCCGCTCAGTACCTTGCTTTTGAGCTTGCTACGGGGGAGCGCATTATAGCCCCCCGGGTACCTGTCAAAGTGTTCACGGGGACGGGATTCGCAACCTCGCCGCCGTCCTCCGAGTCACCGCCGCCGTACTCGATGAACGTCTAAGGTCTACATCCCAAACATCCAGCGACCCCTAAGAGTAACTGGAGCCATTCGACCCAGTTCGACCGACATGCAGCCTTCAGTGTCTGTCCCTGCTACTTTTTGATTTGAGAACCATACGCTTACAGAAAAATTGGCATGTTCGTAGCCAGTTATTATCACTATTTGCAAACGATCAGTTGGTTAAGAAACGTCATTCCTTAGATGAGTGACCGTTAAGGTATCATTTGAACTGAGCATTTTCGTGGTTCGGCAGGTACGTAAAAAGTCAGTCCAAGACTTTCAAAATTCAAAATTCAAAAATTTTTAATTCAAATAGGCTTAACGCTAGCACTTTTGAACGGTAATTTTTTTTTAAAAGCTACCACCGGATCACAACGCGGCCTCAACTGAGAAGATCCGGCAAGAAACTCAGCGGGCTTGTCATTTTTTCACATTTTTTTTAAAACAAAGTTTGTCTTTTTACAATTAGATCAGCACCAGCGACAGTGTGTCCTGCCGTTCAAAATATCAAATAAAATAAAAAATACGACGAAAATACAACAAACTAAAATGCCAAAGGGATAGTAGTCAGACCAGTCCCCCCAAGCAGCACCCGCGCACGAGTTGACTCGAGCAGCAGCCATCACTCCCCTCAACCATATTGGAGGGAAGGGGGTGACCCGCCACACGAAGCCGCCACAAGCAAAGACTTTTCTTCATCTAGATAGCAGTCGATAAGCCAGGTCAGATGCCTAAGGGTAGCTTGAACTTTTAATTAAACTTTGAGCTTGACTCGTGTGTGTTATTTGAAAGGTGAATTAATAAATTGGGATGCTGACCTCATAAAACACTACAGACTTTTGAAATTTCTTAATGTTCTTGTATACGTTAGCGAAACGTAAAACTCATGCTTTTGGGTTCCCCTCTCTTTTTTTATGAATTTGCCATGAATTTGCCAGTAAGCAAACAACTCTACCATATGGCCAATATTTTCATGGTCAGTGAAGTTAATAAGTACCTATGTATGTAGATAAAAACCCACTCCTAACTTTCTCGACCACTTCTCTTCTTCAACGTTGACTAAGGTTAGCCATCCAAACGACGATACTTGGATTATTCATATAACTTGTCCACGGTAAAGAGTCTAATACTGTGCACATCAGATGACTACTGCCTATGTCTATACTATAGACATTGGCAGTAGGTATATAATCTGCGACGTATTCTGTTTAGACTGAGTATAACGCAGAGGGCCTTAGACCATTTGAACTGGACACGTCATTGTCACGTTCTCGTAACAGATAGAACCCCAGTAGCGTCGACTGACACGCGTATGGCGATAATAATGCTGTGCTGCGGCACTATGGTGCTCACGTTGACAGGGAAAACTATGAACTGAAGTGCGCGGAAAGAGCCTCTTCAAATGGCAAAATATTATATTCAGTTTAACGGGCGCAACCTGGCCAACAATCTAAGATATTTTGGTGATTGACCATTCCTTTCACTAAGACATGCAATTGACCGTGGCGCTTTCGATCATAACTGAGTTAAGCTTCACACTCGCCACTGTTACCAAGGAACCGATGAGTAGGTACACAGTGTGTACCGCTTAGCAAAACAGAAGGTGCTTGTCCTTGTGAGGAGATGTTACAGGCGCAAGCTTCACTGTAGCGTTCCCAATCGCTTATAACTTACAATTTCCTTACTTGGTTACTTACTTTCTTTAAATCGAGATGCAGTCGAGATCAGTTAGATTATAAAATATGAGTTCCCCAGTGGGAACTCATATTTTATAGAGACTATTCAAAAAATTGAACATTTTAATTTATTTTATTAAAAATTTAAAGCAATACCTATCGATTTAAGTTGTAGAAGTACCTCGTAATGTACCGGTATGTCGTAATAGTACTATGAAAAGTAAAATAAAAAGGAAAAAAAAGAAGAGTTCATCCGGGATCGAACCCGGAAACACAAAAATGTCGGAAGACCGTTCAACCGCTACGCTGATTCAGCCGTTAGGCTACATCTCGAAATTCCCTTCCTTATGTAGCATTATAGATAGTTGCTGCTTAGCTCCTTATGTTAATATAGCGTAATGATTTTAATTTTGGAGTTTAAATCTACAATTATTCTGTTATATTGTAACATTACTCTAGTTTTTTTACAATTCCGCGGAAAAATTAAGATGAAGAAGTGCTTATTACACTATTGCTCATTCCCTGTAACAAATAGCTTGATATTACTTATATTTAAGTCTGATCAGGTCTATAGTAAACATGTCCGTTAAATATCAACTAAATCTGTTGAACAGTATGTGCACAAATCTTCAACACAAAATAATTTCACGGCAAATTTTAGTAGAAAAAGTACATATTTCGACACTGCTCATTCCCCGTAACAAATAGCGAGATAATTTATATCCTATAATTTTTCTAGGTTATCAATAAATATTTTTGCCAAATAGCAACTAAATCTGTTCAGCGGTTTTGACGTCAAGTCTACACAAAGCCACAGACATACAGACAGACAAAAATTCTAAAAATCATATATTCGGAATCAGTATCGTTCCTAGAACACGTAGCAATAAAAATTTCAAAAAATATTCAATGTACAGTTTTTACTTTTCTACGATTTTATTATATGTATAGATACCCAGACACTTGGCGGGAATCGCACTCACGACCTATTGAGTAGCAGCCAGGGTGTCTAACCATTAGACTAACGGGCCCGTCCAACATAATATAAATAACATTGTTTTGAGGATAATTTGTGCCAAGAGATAAACAAGCCTATGGAAATTCCAGTATTTTGTAAAAACACAAGCCCAGTGCGGTGTCAAACTTAGATGATTATTGGCGACAACTTAGAGGAAGTTTTCTTACTTAGTTTGAGTAAATTAGTAATCTGTGATATTAGTAATAAACTGTAAATAATTAATTTTATGTAAATAAAGATATACCTAGCGTAATTTTTTTTAATAATGTTATGTTATTTATTAAGATGCATGGAATATTTTATTTTTGTTATTGTATGTGTATCATCGTAAAAAATAACTGTAACATAAAACCATAAAACCGCTGCTCGGATCTTTACAAAGATATATTTTGTACAGGTGATAAAGTGTCTGGAAACAAAAGGTACTTACATAATACTTAATTAAAAAATAACCAAACTTGCGAACAGTTCACAACCATATAATAATAATAATATCTTGGGACATTCCACACACGGTCATCCAATCCCAAACTAGGCAGAGCCTGTACTATGGAGACCAGACAACTGATACTAATACTTATATACTTTTTTTTTATAAATACATACTTAGATAGATAAATAACACCCAGACACTTGGTGGGAATCGAACCCACGACCCATCGGTTAGCAGCCAGGGTGTCTAACCACTAGACCAACGGGCCCGTCAATAATATATATATATATATATATATATATATATATATATATATATATATATATATGTATATTATAATAATAACACACCCATTGAGATAAATTTTATTTTATTTTCGACATAACGAGTTTCATTAATTCAATAAAACCTTACGGTTTTATTATTTATACATACCTAATGATATTATAAACCATAGCTCTCTATGTTATATACCTACGAATGTGCGCCAAAAATTGTGGCTCATGTACAGTGAGCTGTTATGCACTGCTCATGTAATTAAAACATTTTCTCATATATAGTTAAGGTATGTTATCCTTTCCTTGTTATTTACTTTTGTACAGTAGCATACCTACATACTTAGAGACCTAGGAGGGTTGTGACAATTTTTACGTTTCCTTTCATATCTTAATCAACAATAGTTCAATATGAGGGTCCTATTGCCTTAAGGTACTTTGTTCTTTATGCTATATAATTCTAATGTAAAAAATACGGAATTAGTTATAGTTTATGAGAAAATAATGAAATACCGAAACACTTCCCAGTGTCACAATCCTCCTAGTACCAAGGTAAATTGTGACAGACACTAAGGTGAGATGTGACAGATGTAAATTTGCGGGTTTGTGGAAGAGACTTGGAATATAATGCTATAATTTGTGATAAAAATAAGTATTAAAAGTAAGTGTGAACACATTTCTTTTCCATTTTATTCAAGCTTTGTACAACTACAATATTAAATGTCGTTCGTAATTGTCGTAACTGTTGCGGTAAGAAAATCAAAATAGAGCTTTATATGTATCAAACTCTAGTCTAACAAGCAATTATAGCAAATATATTACAATTCTCATGGAGTACCTGCTATATGTGACCAATTCTTGCAATCGATACACTAAACCCACTTCTCATTTGATCTAAAGTTAGGAAAAGGTTTCAGGCAAACCAACCAAAAACATCTTTAAATCGTGTTTTTACTTATAATATACAATTTTTTTACGTTTTCGATTCTTCTTTCAGATCACATCATTTTCTTTTTTTCGCTTTTGTCTTTTTAGAGGCTTCTACATATATCCGTCAAAACAGGAGATTTAATTTTTCGTTTGTCTGTTTTCTTACCTTTCCTTAGTGGAGATTTTAACAATGGTCTTACAGTTTGATTAAGAATTGTAAAACAATTAAATACGATTATTATATACAAAACCATACTAAACAATATTACTATATTAGTTAAAACATCTTAAAACTACAAATAAAGACTTGTAAGTACACCGAGGAAAATTGTGACCGCTTGTCACAATTCACCTAGGTGTCGCAAAATCCCCGTTTTGTCAAATTATACTCATCATCTTAAAAATGCATATAATATTTAGTTAATAAATCCCACAATTCAAAAACTAAATAGTCAACGTTTAAGAGGCTCGTTACTGTATTGCAATTATCTTATTACGTACCAAATAATAGGGCGATAAAATAATAGTTACAAACTTACTTATAGCTTTTTTTTCTCAACAATAGTCGTATACTTATAGAAAACTGTCCTGCGCAGGTCACTAACGTGGTTTGTGATACGTCGAGAATCAAACATGAAGCAAAAATGTAGTACTAACCACCCCGCTAACTTCAGAGAAATCGACTTTGTCACAACTCACCTTTGTCACAACTTACCCTGGTCTCCCCTACGTCACGTTCTGTAGGTACATTTTGGGTCAATTTCGTTGTTTCACTTTTCGTGCGCTAATGGCATATCTATTGTATAAATTATAATTATACTAATAATATCATTATTTATACAGAATTTTCCTTTACATATGTGTGATTTTTTTTATACAAATCTGAAAAGAAGAGGCTACAATAAAAATAAAATATAAATGATCACCTGATTCTGTTATTTGCCTCTTCCTTAGTATATACTTTTAGTCCATTGACTTGAAATAACATAAAATACCTTTGTAACCCTTTCCATTTTCTTCTCAAAATGTCTGCCTTTTTACCTTTTACCTTTACCTATCCACGTACCTACTTATGTATTTTAGCTAACGTAGGAAGTACTTAGACTGCCAAGAAATTTTTTTTTACAAGAAAGATAACTGCAATCAAATCATATTACTTTGTAAATCCGATCCAATTCTTGACGATTCTTGCTTAAGAAACTTCTAGAAAGGAAGTAAATCGCATTTTTGTTATATCAGCGTAAGATTAAACAAAGGCCACATAAAACTCATGGAACTACTTCGCCAAGATCACGAACATCGTAGATGCATAAATTACCACAAATTGACAATTTATTTGACGGCCGAATCGTAAATTCGTAATGACGCGTGACGCCAAGTCCTCAAACATTCTCTAGTTATGCCTACTTGTGATTTTGTGAATTTATCGTCGTAAAACCTCTATATTTGGTGCTTCACAACTATTTGATAATATTCTTTTCTTGGTTTAGAGGGCAACAACAACTCTAAAACTCTATTTAATCTTGGGGGATAAAGCTGTGAGGTCTTAAACTGTAATACTATAACTAACAAGTTGAAGTTAAGTATATTTATTGTACAACCATTTAAAAAATACATTAGGCAAATATTAGGTAGGTAATAAACTTAATCTGTGGTACTAAATATTCGATTTTGAAAAAAGACTAAGTAGATCTTCTCAGTGGAAGCCGAGTTACCATACGGGTGCACATAGTTGTAAAAAATGATGACAATAGGTAAGAGCCTCCTATGCATAATCTCCTACAGACAGACAGTTCAGATATGGTATATAACTTTACTCATTTTTATTTGTAAGGATGTTAGAGTAGACGTCTCTTCATAATAATGTTATACTTACATTAAATTATTCATTTGTATTGTGTTGCAACTACGTATATATATTTTTTTTTTACTTCCCCGAAAATACAATGTATATCTTTCTACATTCAATTCGCTGAAGAACTGAAGTGTTGTAATAACATAATTTATGAGGTTTTCATTAAAAATTTCAATTTAAATTATAATTAACTTAGGAGACTTCAGATGAGTAGATTGCTAATTTGCTAACTAGAACAATAGAATATTCACATAGTCGAGATTCACGCGTTTACAACGTTGAAACCATAGGTTTTAACTATGAATATATTGTATTTATCATAATAAATGTATGACGACACCGTACACGTTCTCTCATTTCACAATATGAAGTTAAAGTTTCCCCGCCCAATGAAATAAGAATCTCATATTATGACGATCTATAAAAACGTTCAAAAAACGTGTGAAGGCCACGAAACACCGCTGTCCCACATAAATAATTTTGTCAAGTGCGAGTCGTACTCGCGCACCGAGGGTTCCATACCATATTTGGAGTAATTTAACTATTCATGTAACACCTCAGGTAGCAAAAGAACAAACCGCAAAACCAAGTTTGTATAACGAGGTTTTTTTAGGTTTCTAAAAAAACTGTACAACTTATAAAGATAATTTTATTTTTCCTGTAAAATATAGATAAACATGTATTATTCATAATTATTTCAGATTTTTCCCTCCACAAACTTCGGAGAAAAGGGGGGGGGGCGGTATTTTTTTTTACATTTTTGATTATCAGCCAAAAACTACGTGACATAAATCAAAATAAAATTCAGTGTTGCAATGTGCAAATTAAGCCCTTTCCTATGATACCCCACTCGATATAGTAGTCTCACTTTGAAATTTTGATGACCCATTTCGACCCCCATTATAAAAAAAGTAAAAGAAAAAATATATATTTTTTATTTGCGATGGGGTTGGGTAAGTAAGATATACTAAACTATTCCAAGTTTCAAATCGATTGCATCAGTGGTTCCTGAAATATATACAGGTGTGACAGACAGACAGACAGACGAAGTCAGACCATAAGGGTTCCTTTTTTACCTTTTAGGTATGGAACCCTAAAAACGAACCCTTATAGTGTGACTTCGTTTGCCACACTGATAATGTTTCAGTAACAACTAATGCTATCGATTTAAAATTTGGAATATTTTTAAATATTACTTACCTAACCTCATCGATATACTATATCGATGCCCAAACCCATCTCAAATGAAAAAATCTGTTGTGTTCTTTTCAATACCCGTATTGAAACGGATGAATGGTTGGATGGGAAATTTTGACGCCAGCCCCGGCTGGCGTCAAAATTTCAAAGTGAGACTGCTACATCAAGTGGGGTAGCATATGAAATGACTTCATTTGCACATTTAAAAACATTATTCAAATGCTGTTCTTTGGGAAACAAAAATTGTTATTTCAAGAACCTAGAACTAGGATACATATTTACATACGTTGACTTCCTTTAGCGTAATCGATTTAGCATAGCAATCGATATTGGATAAAACAACATTTAAGGTCAGACCGACACTATGTATTAGACGTGACGTCACTAAAGACGTACGAACTCCGATTAACGTTGGTTTTATTATGTATCGATGTTGGTAGCGATCCAAGCAAGAATGCGCTACGTATTATCAGTGAACTGCCTTGATCGAAGTCCGCAGGTGTTATTGAGTAAAAAATCTCACCTTTGTTACCGGTAGTGCACCGCTTGTGCACTCTTGTACTAAGTTCATTGTCGCGTCGCGTCGTGTACTTAATAAAAATAAATAATAATGGCAGTTACAAACATCGGCCATCTACGCGGGAGATATTATAGTACAAAGTGCTTGCGTAGACACAAGTGCACTCTCTCTTCCTTTACTCTCACAATCCGATGGGACGGAATAACGACACGCTCGGGGAGAGGGCATTCGCAGGATTGACTTTTTACACGCCCATTCGACGCATAGATCATGTTACTTTACAGCCAGGATCGGTTTGCATTGTCCTAGCCAATGAGGAGCAACTATACACAAAGTTATTGCTGTCCGCGGGACTTTAACCCACGAGCTGTAGTTTGCTACGCAAGCGGTTTCCTGAGTGCGCCACTTAGGCTAAAAGGGCGTCGTGTTATGAACCTACTTACTACTTAGATAGGTTACTCGTACAACATAGTATGCTACTATGTTGTACGATTATGCTATAAACCACTCAATAAAACATGTCACTATGCTGGAAAATTTGCAAACTGTTCTTTGTTGAGGCATTAATTGGTCATTACCAATGATAGGAATAGGTTGTGCAATTTGGGGTTAACGACTTTAAACATTATATTAGTGTGGATTGTTCCCTTTTAAAAATTAATGTCTTTTTTCCTGATGGTCTAACTAGGGGCGCTAAACATTTAAGCGGGCCGGCAGTATTTATTGAACGGCAAGGCCGGCTCGAAGCAATTACTACACATCACGATTTGGTTCGTTCGGCACAATTCCGCACTCTTTCGGGTGCTAACCCAAGGCCTTTCGTGGCCGAAACCCGCCGCCGGTCTAAGCCGGGCGGCCATTTCCCCCGTTCCCGAACATTCATCTACATGTTCGATTTTGCTTGCCGCCCGGGTGTGCCGATTTATGCCAGCCCGCTTAAATGTATAGGGCCCCTTAGCACTTAACAACATCTAGATGTTATCAGTTAAGTTTAATGCATTTAATATGCATATATTTAAAAAAAATTAGGTCTCAAAATCAAACATTTAAATAAGTAAGTGATTACTTTTTTGCTAGACCATTTTGCTAAACACTAAAACCGACTTCTATCGCCCGGTTAGGACTTCTACACTTTAACTACGATACTCTTCATTAAATTACGATCACTATGTGACCCTGGAATGTAACATAAATAAAAAAATATTATTCAAATCCGTCGAGAAATACCGGAAAAAGTGGGAATGAAATTATTTAATTCAAATAGGCTTAGCGCTAGCCCAGCCGAAAAAATCGAACAAGAAACTCGGTAGGTTCGTAATTTAACTCTTTTGCTTTAAATAGTCTATTTGTTTTCTCACAATCAATCATCAGCGCCAGTATGTGTTGCTGTTCGAACGTTCCTCAAAATCCTGAATTATTGGTATGGCATGTCCACATTACGATATCGTCATGAAATCCCGGAAAGTTCCCTCACCGCAGGCATTGCATATCACTGCACCCTACGGCAGTATATTAATCGGGACTAACCTATTTGACAGCTTGAAGCAGTTGTTCGTAAAGATAACGTCAAAAACATGTTTATAGTACCTATTTATCACTTGAATGAAATGTATATTCAAAGTATGATTTGTGTCCTGCCTTAGTTATAATTATAATATGTTTATCAAATCACAAGTTAAAATTGAAATTTAAAAACCCGCCTACACAAGAATAAAAATTCTTAATAAACGACTAAACAGATAAAATGTTATCAAACATAATTAAAAGCTATCCTTAGATTGAGCTAGTTTTGGAAAAAAAATGTTAAGGAGCTACGATTACTCATATATACAGACCAGACAATAGGAGTCAAACTTAGAACACGTTTTTTTTTGTGTCGGGGATAATTTTTTAATCTAAATTCGCAATTAAATTTGTTATTGAATAAAACTTACATTTTGCATGACTTTTTTAGGGTTCCATACCTAAAAGGTAAAAAAGGAACCCTTATGGTCTGACTTCGTCTGTCTGTCTGTCTGTCACAAACCTATATATTTCAGGAACCACTGATGCTATCAATTTGAAACTTGGAATAGTTTTAGATCTTAATTACCCAACCCCATCGCAAATGAAAAAAATATTTTTTTTCTTTTACTTTTTTTATAATGGGGGTCGAAATGGGTCATCAAAATTTCAAAGTGAGACTACTATATTGAGTGGGGTATCATATGAAAGGGCTTCATTTGCACATCTTAAAACCGATTTTTATTTTGGTTTATGTCACGCAGTTTTTGGCTGATAATCAAAAATGTCAAAAAAAATACCGTTCCCCCCCCTTATCTCCGAAGTTTGTGGAGGGAAAAATCTGAAATAATTATGGGTAGTACATGTCTATCTATATTTTACAGGAAAAATAAAATGATCTTTCTAAATAGTACAGTTTTTTAGTAATCCTAAAAAAACCTCGACAAACAAACTTAGTTTTGCGGTTTGTTTTTTTTGCTATCAGGGGCGTTAGACGAATAGTAAAATAACTTTAATACGTCCAAAGATGATATGAAATCCTCGGTACGGGAGTCCGACTAGCACTTGACTGGTTTTTAAAGTATAATTATACTTTACGAAGTCCTCGCACTTTAACTTAATTAACAAACAAACAATCGATAACAACCGAACTAAGAGATACTACGATCAACAACCAATTGGGATAAAATCACTATACTGACCAGATAGTATATCTCAACATCACATAAATAATTATTATAAAAATACGGACAACAATAAAATTTAACTTTTTATAACCCTTCGCGCATACAACAAATCGTAATCCTATAATCTGCGAACATAATAGGGAATGAATAGGGAACATATGGCTTTTTTATTTTTATTACACCTCGCCGAAAGACAGGCAAAGGTACTCATACCATACAGCCTTGTTTATTTTTGCCACAGTTACATCGCAATTCGCCAACGAGTCGAGGTAAGGATATTTTGTATACAATAGACATTTTTCATTACTTCTATTCGTCTGAATGATCTGAAATTTAGAACATACGTAAATCCGATGATACTAAATATAATGGTAACCTTCACCCGGGTCTGATGATAATCAAGAAGAAGGTGGTAACAGTATCTCGGCCCAAATAAACGTAGACCCATCGAGTTTAGACTCGTTGGATAGGTCTCGACGAGTAGTTGCTAGAAAAATGGTGATCAGGGTCTGATGATGGAGCAGGAAGGTAGTCACGGGATCTCTGCACCAATAAACGTAGACCCACCGACTTTGGGCTCGTTAGGTAGGTCTCGACGAGTTGTTGCTAGATAAATGGTGATCAGAGTCGGATGGTGGAGCAGGAAGGTGGTCACGGGATCTCTGCACCAATAAACGTAGAACCACCGACTTTGAGCTCGTTAGGTAGGTCTCGACGAGTAGTTGCTAGAAAAATGGTGATCAGGGTCTGATGATGGAGCTGGAAGGTGGTCACGGGATCTCTGCACCAATTAACGTAAATCCACGGAGTATGGGCTGGTTTGGTAGTTCTTGACGAGTAGTTGCTAGAAAAATGGTGATCAGGGTCTGATGGTGGAGCAGGATGGTGGTCACGGGATCTCTGCACCAATAAACGTAGACCCACCGAGTTTGGGCTCGTTATGTAGGTCTCTACGAGTAGTCACTAAAAAAATGGTTATCAGTCTGATGATAGAGCAGGAAGGTGGTCACCGGATCTCTGCACTAATAAACGTAGACAGACCCACCTAATTTGGATTCGTTGGATAGGTTGCTGCGAGAAGTAGGTAGAAAAACTTTGATCAGAGTCTGGTGATAGGAGCAAACAGGAAGGTGGCAACAGAAATTCGGCTCCATTAAATATAGGAGCCACCGAATTATAAATCTATGGTTAAATCTTGACGAGTAGTTGGACAGATACTGATCAGGGTCTGATAATAGTACAGGAAAGTCATTTTAAGAGTTCGTTTACCTATTAAATTTATACTTTTAGTACAGTTACTTAAGTACAAATAAAAGTAAAGCATACCGTAATAATTCTGTTCTATATTGAGTCAAATTACAAGAACCATCTTCCAAACACTTTTATGGTAAAATAAATATTTGTTAAGGTTGCTAGGCAGCAACCTTAACAAATATTTATTTTGAAAAACATGCCATGGTTATTTTTTAATAGGGGCTGAAATGTGGTCTCAAAATATCAAAGTGAGGCTACTATATCAAGTGGGGTATATGAAAGGCCTTTATTTGCACATTTCAGATGCGCATATTCTATATAATTATTTTAATTAGTAATAACAAGTTAGGATAGACACGTCTCTTTATTTTTAACAATGACAAAATGTACTGACAACACCTTCTAGATATAAATACAAATCTTACGCTATATTATTTTATTTAACACTTATAAACTAGTGCTTGACTGCAGTCCCACCTGATGGAAAGCGGCGCTATGCTCTATAAAAAGTTCGAAGAACATGTAAAGTTATAATAAAATTATCAAATCATAATACTCTTGCTATCTGAGGTGTTAGATTAATTGTAAAATAACTTTAATACGTCCAAGGATGGTATGGAACCCTCGGTGCGCGAGTCCGACTCGCACTTGACCGGTTTTTTGTTTTCTATTTTGACCATCGATATAATATAAAAACTAGTTAAGTATAAGTACATTCACTAACAAAATGACATCTAAAATGTGGTCGCGGAGATCGCGAACTTACCTGTGCTGGTGGCGGAATCGTGAACTATCTGTTTTATTATGATAATGACGTATAGTTTAACAGTTTCATATAGACAGTAGCGACACTTCTATCAGATTTTTTTTTGTCAGCCTAATAATAATAAATTTGTGGCTTAGAAAGAAATACTTAGTGACTTTACGGACCGTAACATCTAGTTTTAGAATGTCTCAATATTAAGTGAATGTAACAATACCTACTCTGCAATAACTTTACACAGGAACAAACCACGTGTTGCCGCGACACTTTCTCCTCGATACAAATGTTTCGCAACAATCCGAGGCTTCGATATAATAAACAAACATTTTTGACCTTTGCGCGACCTATGTAAGCGCATCTTAAGTATTTCCTTGTTTATGATTATTAATTATATGCACACTTGGCCTATTTTCTTGGCTTCCTTGTTTTGCGAAAGTAAATAAAAGGTACTATGGTGTGTTCTGGCGAAGTCCGAACGGAGTGCAAAGAGTTTCTTTGAGAGAGTATAACGTTTATAAAGGCCACCGGGGAGATCTTAGTGTCTAAAAATTATAATTTGAAAATACTTTGGGTTGCCTGGAAGAAATCGCTTATTATACCACCTGGGGTGGATAATACGACAGTAAATTAAACACCATGTGCGTAATGACGTTCCTAGTCGAATGCCTAATAAGAGATTAGAAAAAGTGATTGTAATTAATCTAATAAATAATTACTAGAGGGGTGACTATTCGGTGTGATAGTGTCGAAACATACGAACGAGTAGGTATTTCCGCCCGCGCTGTTGCTGTCCGTACCAGACGTTAATGGCCCAATATTTACAAATGGTGTTTTATTTTGATTACGTCTTCCAGCAATATATTTTGTTCAAAAGTATTTTTTTTAATTTCTTTGTTAGGAATTATTTGACGGTTCCAAAATACTCCTGTGTAGTGATATTACCAGATTTTTCATTAATTGTCGTATCGTCTTCCCCAAATTGTATAAGGCCGCCTATATGTACAATGTTTCTGTTTTCTTTTTATGTGTTCTGTATTTTGTGTTTGTACATAAGTGTAAATAAATACTAAAAATACACGCTTTTTTAAGGTATACTACACTAAAAAGCAATAAATAAAGTATGGAACCCGTTCTTTCTGTCTACCCCGTGATTGTAATTAAGCATTATATTTAAGTGCAAAAGCCCAAACTCGATAGGTTTACTGGTATCCATTCCAGGGTTCCATCACATCCTTCCAGTTCCATCATCAGGTCTTCATTCATGGTCAAAATGAATAGAACTCTTTAAGACAAATCAAATGAGCCCAAACTCGATGTATTTACTAGTAGCCAATCCAGGGTTCCATCATCCACCTTCCAGTTCCATCATCAGGTCTTCATTCATGGTCAAAGTGAATAGAACTCTTTAAAACAAATAAAATCATCCAAGGGTTCCCTCATCCACCTTCCAGCTCCATCATCAGCTCGATGATACCATAATATTGTATTATCACTGTTCATGAAAATTTGAAACGATTTGAACGTGTAGAAGTGGGTGAAAATTGAGTCGCAAGATTCCATTACCATCATACATACATACATACATATACTAAAGCGTGTTAAATACCCCACATAACTGCCGCTACGGAGACTTACTTTTAAGTACTTATAGTTCTTTACCAAGGTATAACTTAATTAACTTCTAAACCTACGTGTTATCCTAGGAAGATATCGGTCTGTGCATTGGAAGCTAAACTCCAAAACTGCGTCTTAGAATACAACTAAAATGCTTAATAATTGCCGCAAGTCATAGTTAACGATCGTTGATATTCAACTGGCGTACATTTTATAGAGTGCTGTACGAACAAAGAATAATATAAAGATAAAATATTGTCAGTGCATAATTTTGTGTTTAATTTGACACTCAAATAACGTATAGCTCGAACAAATTATAGCAAAAAAAACTACGACTGAAAATAAAATAGTAGGTAATGTTTGAAATATTTAACACATAAAATTTGACAGTGTACTTTGTAAGTAATAAAATATTTTAGCATACATAGAAATAAATGTTTCCAGAAACTAATACCTACGTTGTTCGTCTAACTCCATTTGGGCATTGATTTTTTAGTAATGTAACCAATTGGACTTAATTCAGAGGTCTTGACTTTAACTCTTACAAATGGTCCACTTCGCAGACTGTCAACTCGAGTTTTTCGCAAATGGTCCACTTCGCTTAGTGTCTACTTCGCAAATGGTCCACTTCGCAAATGGTCTACTTTAAATATAGAACGAATAGTCAATAGACTAGCTGTTCCTTGTCTAAATTTAGATCCTCTTTGCATAAATGTTTTGGTGACTTAGATGCTCTTCATATTTATCTTGCAAATTACAAAATTACTATTTTTTTTATTGTCTAATCATTTTAAATTATGTTCTACAATTATCTCTACAGTAACTTCGACACTTTGTTTTCATGAGGTATGAATTATGATGTATGCCAGGGCAACCTGTAATTAAGTCTACAACGATGTATCCGACTGACTCTGTATTGTATTTACTTTAAGCCGTTGTGTGACTTGTTGGTTGTTTAATAAATAAAAATAAATAAAAACTAAAATAGGTCGTTGCTAAGACAAAATTATTTTCTAAATATGCTCTTGATTTTTCTGTGTAGGTAGGTAAGTATAACATTCCCGCGTCCTTATGCAACAATACATTATTTTCCTCAATTTATACCTAGTTTTACAAAGTTTGATATCAGTTATCACAATTATCGTCAATTAATTATGATTGTTTGTTTACTAAGCATCACGCATAAACTAGAAGTAATTACGTTCATGAACTATTTACAAAATAGTCAGCAGATGTTCACGTGCTAAGTTGTTTATCGGACCGTGTTTAACTTAATTAAAGACAACGCCGGCGCCGGCGACCAGAACCATCCTACTAAGCTCTGGAAAAATTCTTAATGTTCGCGTTCATAAAAGGTTCATGAACTCTGGTAACAGTGTCACGGTTTTTTTTCGTAGGGAAATTATTAATGATGGAGTCGGCATCGAACTTATCATGTGCACACTGTAGAGGTTAATAACGAAAAGGTTATTAACCTTTTTTATTTTTATTTTAACGACGTCCTACGTAGTCGACATTTACGTGTTTACAGGGAGAATTGAGGTGGCCTAGGATTTGTAAGAATTGAAAGTACTTGGTGAGATTTTATGTGTTTGCTGTTTAGAGCTCTATCAAACAGGGCCTGTACCATCACCTCTAATAACAATTTTACTGTCACCTTATTTTCTCGACAGAAAGTGACAGAGCTTTAAACCACGTATATTGACGTCTCTACCTCATATCAAGATGATAATAATACTGCTAATAGAGGTGGTGGTAGGGCCCCAGATAGCAAGCACTTTAGAGTGGCCCTTGTAACAAATTACTTACCTTATAAAATTAATTTAAATAAAACATACATTCTATAAAGTAAAAAACAAAACTAATGTTGTTTACTTTCTAATTGACATAATATCAATGTCACATTCTAATTGACATATCAAATGTCACTCAGCATACGTCACTGTCTTGGGAGACGTATCGATACTGTACCGGTGACTCAATAAAAACAGTATATCCGTACCTACTAAATATTTGTAAAAAACGTAAAGTGCAACGCAAAATACGTGGTCTCATATTTAAAAAAAAAAGTACTCAGTTGGCAATATAGTGGAGGGGCGCGGCATCCATATAAAAGCCCTTGTCTTAACTGGAGGTTCCTCTTTGGATCCCCATCACTTGGGGTTCCAATGGCGGGGCGTCGTCCTTAGACGCCACCGCAAATACTTCCAACGGCGGGGCGTCGTCCTTGGACGCCTCCGCACCACATTCTACGGCGGGGCACCGCCACTCGGGTGCCCCCGCCCACTGCTACTACGGGGCGCCGTCCTTGGGCGTCCCGTGGTCTTACTTCCGCCCACTGCTTCTACGGGGCACCGTCCTTGGGCGTCCCGCGGTCTTACTTCCGGCCTGCTACCAGGCCGGACTACTAAATTGCTGCTGGCATGGTGTCCGTCTGGCCCGCTGCTCGGGACCAGGCCGCTTGCACCATGCCCGGTCTGAGGCGGCCACCCTTACCTCGTCGTGCCCTGGCCGACTAACACCAGGTGCATCGTACCACACTTCCAATCACTCGACCACGACCCTAGAGATCTCTTACTCTGTTTCAAAATTTAATTTTCCAAAACTGTAAAGTTGTATAGTTACTTACTATAATAAATTTAATTTTCCAAAACTGTAAAGTTGTATAGTTACTTACTATAATAAATTTAATTTTCCAAAACTGTAAAGTTGTATAGTTACTTACTATAATAAATTTAATTTTCCAAAACTGTAAAGTTGTATAGTTACTTACTATAATAAATTTAATTTTCCAAAACTGTAAAGTTGTATAGTTACTTACTATAATAAATTTAATTTTCCAAAACTGTAAAGTTGTATAGTTACTTACTATAATAAATTTACCTATCTTTTTGTAATCCTTGTTTTTCTTTCTATACTATACCTGTAACGAAGCCTCTCTCACTTCTTAAAAACGTTACACCCTATAAAGGACTGCGGGAACAACTAGTTTAGGGTACTTAGAGAAATCTAACTTTATTACCGGATCATTATGTGCCTCCAGAGAAGATGACGAAGTGACGACCGCTGAGGTCACATACATTAAATACCTAGTCGCATAGGTTAAATAATGGCGAAAACCACATCAAGATCCTTTGAGTAATTTATAAGTAGTAAGCGAGCGCAGACAGGAAGACACCCATAACTTTTTATACTGTTTTATACTATAAAAACCTATTTAAAAAAATAAAAATCGAACACTTTTTAGTGACTTTTATAAATAGGTATCAGCACTATCACGCAACTCGAACGTCTACATTACAGTAACATACTGAAAATATAAAAAGTTTATATCTCTTAAACTACTAAACCGATTTTGATGAAACTTAAACTCTACCCTACGTTGAAAAATACTCTAACTATTGCAAAAAGAATTTTCGAAATCGAACTTGTAGTTTCTGCGAAATCGGCGGACAAGCCTACATAAATACATACATACATACATACACTCATAAAATTTGGTAAATTTGTTTAGAAGCCCACATAGACTAACATATATGAATATTACGCATTTTTATTAATATTACATACATACGCGTCGAATAGAGAACCTTATTTTTGAAGCCGGTTAAAAATAATATATACACATATATACTCCTAATAAATGTAATATACTTACCTATCTATTACATTTATTGGGAGAACCAATAAATATAATAATTAAGTAATGGGTTATCACCCATCAATTAAAGTTGGCCAAACTTTACAAATCGTTTACAACAAGGAATTATATGGACAATTTATTCATAAAACATCCTGCACGAGTGTTTGTTTTTTATACGTTATGCTATAAATACTTATTGCGATCTTTTAGAAACTTAATTGCTATGTGACATCATATAGTTAATAATAAGCCAGTCCCAATAAATTAATTCATTTATAAATATAAAAGAACACGTTTATTATACTTACATAAAAACTAAATATTAATGCGCAGAACTTGTTCTCTATTTAAATCACCTAATAGGATCTATTTACTGCTACGCTCCAGTAACAAAAAGTAGAATATAATATTATGATCTTGAGGCTTTTCGATTTTCAGATCAAGTTTCCTCGTACTTTTTTTTATATTATCTTTAGAACAGCAAAACTGTAGGCGATAGGTTTCCCAGGATCTTGAGAAGCTTGATAATAAAACACCGGTCTTCTTGGAAACAGTAGGGAGGCAGCGGAGGCGGGGCAGAATTCCTTTTTCTTGCTTTTCTTCTTGACTTGTTGAGAATCACTTGTGAACCGCGAATGACGCCTCGGCCAATCAGCGTCCTTTTTATATTTTACCCGAGTGTTTTTCTGGAAGGTTCTCTGCCTCACCCCCTCTGACCAATCTTTATTGATAACTTCTTACATCTATTACATACAGGTTTTACCTTAGGTCTAGGTCTTAGGTTAGGTCATTCCACATTCCTTGACATATGCGTGCGCACCCGGCGTTGCCTGGTTTTAGAATGAGAGCGCGCGGACGCGGCGGGGATATTTAAGTGACCTCGCCCCTCACCGTCCTAGTATAAATACTCGCCCTACGTGCGCTCGCATGCCATTCTATGAGAGCGAGCCGTCGCACGCACATGCATGACATTATGGTCTTAAATTTACTTATTTCTTACATAATTAACATACCTAAACATATCTAAATATATTATAATATCCTATTCATTTTCCCTTCAAAATAAAACACAATAGCAAATATATTTTATTATCCAAAAAATCCTTATTCTACTAGCTACACTACTCACTAGTTGAGATACCATTCTTATACGACTACCTTATCCTATTTTTCTTATCATTTAAAATACTGTAAAAACTACTGTAAACACGTAAAATATGATGTCCTTATGTCCTTATGTCCCTATGCCTATCCTATGATAATATACACATGTAAACGCACTGTCTCACGCACTGAGTCTATTCTGTCGTGCACATTTCTCCCGCCGTCGCAGCTTGCGATCTAGGGTTACCAACTCTCAAAAGGACCAACTCGGGAGAATTTTATGAGGGGGGGGGGTGTTAGAATGTTTGTTACAAAAATCTCAAACATTTATTAATATCTAAATTTATATGTACCTTGGATTCGAGCAGCAATTAATACTTGTCGGTGTTTTTCACCACAAAATCATAAAAGCTTTTTCATGAAAAATCGAAGTATTTGTAACTCTACTTTTCAACTTTTAACACACGTCTCTCGATTTCGTAAAGTCAACCCAGCGTAAATCCATTCGAATTTCTTCAACGAGCTATGGTTGCATCTCACACAAAAGTCCAACCTCATTGTGTTGGATTAAGTACCTACTTAATCGATTGTAGAAACACTATGATAAACTAGTAAAAGTATGTCTATGACTCTTGTATGCCCTCCACTGTAGAGGGCGAGGTGCTACTTACTTTATTGTATTGTGTGTAGAGGGTCTGGTGTAGAGGAGGCATGAGAAACCACCGAATTGATCTCCAAGGAATCGACAACGTCGACGGCGAGACGAACAGGTTTACACCGGTAGCGACACGTGCGAGCGACGACTGCGTACCTAATATTTAGAAAAACCGGAGAAATTATTGCACTCCGGGAGTTCGGGAGATTAACCATTAATACCGGAGTCTCCCGGGCAATCCGGGAGGGTTGGCAACCCTATTGCGATCCCATTTGTAGCACGACGATCTTCTTGCAGGGTCTTCGTAGGACGTGCCCGTTGCTCGTAGTGACGTCCACGACTCGTACCTCGTTGTCCTTTCCCGGGTAGACTCTGGTCACTCTTCCTCTGGGCCAGATGTTCCGCGGTAGGTTCGGGTCGCAGACGATGACCAAATCACCGACCTTCGGTGCCGTGCCCGTGGTGCGAGGCTCCCGCCGGTGTTGGAGCAGGGGAAGGTACTCCTTGCCCATCGCCGCCAGAACTCGTCCGCCAGCCGTTGTGCGCGCCTCCACAGTTGCCGCGCAGACTGATCTTCCTCGGTGAACTGGCCCGGTGCTGACACGTGACTGTTCGACCCCAACAGGATGTGGTTCGGGGTCAATGCTTCTGGCTCTTCCGGTGTCACAGCCACATGAGTGAGCGGCCGTGAGTTTACGATGTTCTCGGCCTCGACGAGAAGCGTGTGCAGAGTCTCATCACTGGGGTACTTCTCGCGCAGCGTGGCACGTAGGACTTCCTTCACGCTGCGTACCAGGCGCTCCCATGCGCCGCCCATGAAAGGTGAGGCGGGCGGTATGTAGCGCCATGTGACGCGCGTTGGCTTCCTCTTCCGTCGCGTCCCAGGCTTCCTTCACTGCTTCCGTCAACTCTTTGTCTGCCGCTTTGAAGCACGTCGCGTTGTCTGACCAGATCTCCGTCGGCTGTCCTCTTCTGGCGATGAATCTTCGTAGCGCGGCGATGGCACTGTCCGCGCTGAGTGATGCGACGACCTCCAGGTGAACCGCCCTCGTTGTCATGCAGGTGAAGAGAGCGGCCCATCGCTTCTCTCGGTGTCTTCCGACGGTGACTTCCAATGGCCCGAAGTAGTCCAGTCCCGTAAAGGAGAAGGGCCGCGCGTGATGACTAAGGCGCGCAGCTGGCAGGTCTCCCGTCGCAGGGCTCATTGGCTTCGCTCTTCTCAGAAGACACTGTGGGCAGCTTCTTATCGCCCCTTTCACTGTTGGTCGTATACGTGTCACCCAGAATCGCTGTCTTAGTTCGTTCACCATTAACTCAACGCCGCCGTGACCCATCTTCTCGTGTACATGTTGTATGTACATTCGCGTGTACCTATGTTGTCCATCCAATACAGCGGGGTTGATTGTCTCGTCGCTTAAGTCTTGTGCCGCTGCAATCCTTCCGCGTAGTCGCAGCGTTCCGTCTTCCATGTACACACTTAATGCGGCGAGTGTTTGTGGAGGGCGCTGCGTTGCACATAATACGCGTTTTCTCGTTCGCGTAGCAGTGGTCCTGTACCTTCATTATCCATAACTTTTCTGCCCGTATAAGATAGCTTGCGTCCAGGCAGATGAATCTTCTTTTTTCCGTCTTCTTTGTGGCCACATTCATGTCTTCTTTCGTCTTCCTGGTCTTGCTGGTGTTCCACGTAGGGTCCTTCTTCGCGTTTTCTTTAGTCTTCTTATGTTTCGCTGCCGCGGCGACGTGTCTTCTTGCGCGACACATGTCTATGAACTGCAAGACTTAATTTTTTTTATTTTTTTTTTTTGGGAATGATAGACGCTGTTAACCGCAGATGGCTATTGCAGCTTCACCGGACAATAGGAGGCGAGCGCTTGAAGCGCTCTAGCCTTTACGGCAGAAGTAGCGACGAGCACAAGGGCACCTCAGGGAGGCACGGCCTCGGCTTGGGCTGTCGCTTAAGAGAGGGCTCAGTTTACCACCGGTTCACAACGCGCCCCCACTGAGAAGAACCGGCAAGAAACTCAGTGGGGTGATGCACGTCGTTGCGGTCGCATACGTACGACCCTTCGGCCTCGCCGGCGAGACCGGTGTCTGATAGCTAGTGTAGCTTACGGTTGTCGGGGAGGGGTCAGCGCATCCCGGTCCAATAGGACCGTCATGGGGTCAGGAGGGTCGAGCAGTACGTGCCGTGGTCTGCGGCGCAAGTCAGAAGGACTAGCGGCGTAATCGGCGGCGGCGCGGATTAGACTGTTCGCGTGACGGGACGCGGATTCAAAGTAGCGTTTCGACGCTTCTTTGAGGAACTTACGAAGGGGATCTAATTTGAAATCGGAATGCAGATCTACGTTCCGCATGTACCACGGGGCACCGACGGCGCGACGGAGGAAACGATTCTGGATAACCTGGAGGCTATCGATACGGGTGCGGGCGGCGTGTGCGAAAACTACACTCGCGTAAGTCATGATAGGGCGAATGCAAGCAGCTTTGTATAGTGTCAACTTATTTCTAAGCGACATTTTACTCCGCTTGCAGAGAAGGGGATACAGGCGACCTAATACGAAAGCCGCTCGATTGCGGACGGACCTAATGTGCGGGCCGAAAGTCATGCGGGAGTCCAAGGTGACTCCGAGGTACTTAACCTTCCTAGTCCAAGGGATAGGGCGATTGAATAGGGATATTGGGACTAGTCGTCTGTTGGGCCGAAGGCTCCGCGCGGAGAACATATTGGCGGGTCCCCGGGAGAAGACCACCGCGGCACTCTTCTCCGGGTTCACCTCTATGCGCCACGTACGGAACCATTGACCCAGGGCGTCGACTGTGGCTTGAAGAGCACGCGTCAAATAGGACATGTTCCTATGGTAATAATAGAGAGCGGTGTCATCCGCGTAAAGGGCGAGTTGGACTCTGCTCGAACGAGGAATGTCGTTCGTGAACAGGCTGAACAAGAGGGGAGAGAGCACGGAGCCCTGAGGGACTCCGGCCTGTATAGGATGGGGCGAAGAAAACGTACCTTCGACCCGGTATCGAAAGGTACGATTCGAGAGAAAGTCTCGTATGATGAGTACGAGCCTATCGGGGACTCCTAACTGGAAGAGCTTGTATATCAAGCCGTTATGCCAGACCTTGTCGAAGGCCTTGGCAACATCGAAGAATAGGGCGCCTGTGTAGACGGGCTTGGGCTGGTTGAGCCCGGTCAGGATGTGCTCCGTGAGGCGGTGCACCTGGTGGACGCAAGAGTGTCTGGTTCGAAAGCCAAACTGCTCGTCAATAAGGATATTATTAGAACTGACAAAGTCTTTGAGTCTCGCTAATAGCAAGCGCTCATAGAGTTTGCCGAGAGACTTGAGAAGACTGATAGGCCGGTAGCTCGCAGGGCTGCTGCGAGGCTTACCCGGCTTAGGGATACCTACTACATCCGCGTCTTTCCATTCGGCAGGAAAGACGCAGTGGGACATGGCTGCGTTGAAGATAGTCACTAAAAGACATATCAGATGGACAGGGAGAACCTTGAGAACGCGATTGGAGATGCCGTCGGAGCCCGGTGCTTTCTTCGGCTTAAGGCCTTTGATCAGGTCTTCCACCTCGGTTTGCGTGACCGGGGAGAGGGATTCGGTGGGAGGGAGTGAGGACCTGCGCTCTACTTCCCTATCCACAAGATCGAGGTGCGCCGGATCGACGGGAGCGGAGCTGGGTGTGCACTGACTCTCTAGAAAGTCAGCGACAACCTCAGCCTTGTCGTCGTCCTCGAACGCGGGTGGGTCGCCTGAAGGGCGGGTCAAGGGGGGCATGGTGGCTACGGTGTCGGTTTTGAGGGATCTCGCGAGCCGCCAGTAAGCCTGGTGTGACGGCGAGATCTCCTCTAGAAACCCTCCCCATCGAGCCTCCCTGAGTTCCGCGATGCTGCGCTTCACGTCCCTCTGCAAAGCACGCATGCGGACCCGATTGGCATCGGTGGGGTAGGAGTCGTACGCGCGAATAGACGCGTTTTTAGCGGGGACTAATTCCTTAATGTCATCGGGCAGCTTGAAGCGCACAGCGTAAAAGTTGTCCGCTTCAACCTGCCGGGAGGACTGGCTGATGGCCGATTTGAGATGATCGGTGAAAGCGCCGATCGCTTGGTCGGTGTCCTGAGGGGACGAGATTTGCGCCGAGAAGCGGGCAAGATTCGGAGAGTCGGCATCGGCTAAACAGGTGTTTAGCTGATGCCAGTCCAGAACGGTCCTAGTGACCGGCTGGGAAATGGGCGGCGGACCTAGTTCCATTAGGACCGGTCGGTGGTCAGAGTCTAGCTCATGGAGAACCTCTAAGGAGCGCAACCGGAGGGTCACGCCCTTCAGGAGGGCCATGTCTAAGACATCGGGGCGGTGATTGACATTATTGGGATAATGGGTCGGGCGCATAGGTGCGATGACGTCAAAGTCGAGAACGTCGACCAAGCCGTCGAGGCACCTGCCGTTGCCGGTGGTGACGTTACAATTCCACCTGACATGCTTGCAGTTGAAGTCGCCGGCCAGAATGACCGCGTTGTCCAGGTCAAGGAGTGACTCGATATCACTCCTGAGGCGGCCCCGCTTATCAGGTGGAAGATAGATAGAGGCGATAGTGACAGCCGAATGGCCGGAAAGAGAGAGGCGGCAAACCGAGGCCTCTATATTAGTGAGCGCAGGGGGATCGATAGGGATGCAGTGCAGGGCCCTTCTGTAATAGATGGCAGTGCCACCTCCGAGGGAGGTGTCACGGTAATTTCGCACAAGATGGTAGTTGGCGATATTCGGACTCCTATGAGAGGGTTTCAGGTGGGTCTCCTGCACCAGCAAGATATCAACTTGGTGACTTCGCAGGAAGTCAGCAACGTGATCTCTTTGTCGGGAGAGGCCATGCGCATTGAAAAATGCGAGGGAAAGGGAATGGGGTTTTTGTCTACTCTGGTGTAAATCCATTTACGGGCCTACATTTGAGTTTACGGGGGACAGGGCGTAGTACACGTCCTCGAATTCGGCGATAGCTTGTACTCTATCGCAGGGGTTCTGTGCGCACCGAAGGCGGCTCGCGAAAAGGCGGATTCTATCGATGTTAATACCATCGATAGAGCGTCGGTCCAATTTTAAGTCCGATGCGAGACTGGACGCGTGCGCTGAAGGCGCAGGAGCGGCCGGTTGCTTGGCGGGGACGCTCGTTGCTTTAAGAGCAGCGGCGGGGCGGACGTATGGCAGTGTCTTTTCCCACGCGTTCGGTGGACGCACTGCGGGCTGGGACGATGAGAGCGGTCGCGGCGCAGAGGGCGCGGGGACGCGGGGGGCCGGAAGCGGCTGCGTAAGAGGCGCTGAGGGCGCCGGGGCCTGAGGCGCTGAAGGCGCGGGCGGGTAGGACTCCAAGGGTGGAGGGGCGGAGGCCCTTGGTGCATAGGGCACCGAGGGGCGGGTGGGAGCGCGGACATTGGTGCGCCTCGCCACCCGGCGGTTCCTCCTCGGGGCCCTCGGGCAGCCGCGATAGTTCGCGGTGTGCCCGATGGTCCCGCAGAGGACGCATCCGGGAGGCTCGGTCGCCGTCTCCCTATCGCGCTCGCACTGAGACGTCCCGTGGTCTCCTGTGCACTTCACACAGCGAGGCCGCGCGAAACAGTTGCGGGAGGAGTGGCCATACAGCTGGCAGTTATGGCACTGCCCGGGTAGGCCACGTTTGTGGGGGGCTTCTACGGCGAAGCCGGTGAGGCCGCAAACAGTCTTCAAATTGAAGATTTGTTTGCCCTCGTCGGAGCGCACGAGATGGACCAGAACCATCTCGTACGGTTGGAGCGGGCGGTTGCCAGGGTACATACGGTGCACCTCCATCACCGGTAAGGATTGCGACAGAAGGTCGTCTTTAATAAACTCAGTACTGAGTTGGGTAGGGACTCCGCGGATTACGGGGCGGATGATGCGGTCCTCGTCGAGAGTGTAGGTATGAAAACCTATCTTCTCGGCACGCAAGAACTTGGATAGCTCGCGGTGTTGGTCCGCGGTGGACATAATTACCTTAATGCCAAGGGGCGTGTTCATCGCCTTGGTATAGGATATTTTACGGGCGTATATCGCCTTACTGACGCGCTCCCACGCGGCCTTGTCTTGAACGACAATTACTTACGCGGTGGCCGCGTGGGCGGAGGGGACTTGCGGGGCTCGGGGGCCGGAGAAGCCATCGGCGAAAAATACGTCGGTGGCGGGGTCGAGCGGATCGGGGGGGTCACGCGAGGTGGTGACTCTGGGCTTTCCGACTCAGTACATATGTACTTGGTCGGTGGAAGGTCGCGGGACTTGAGCGCGCGTTTCTTCCTGCTGACTACCGTGAAACCGTCAGCAGGCGTGGTGGGACGCGGTGAGTTAATGAGCTTGACCTCCATGTCGGAGCTCGAGGCAGACTCAGAGTCCGTCTCGGGCTCCGCACGGAGGGCGGGCGGCAACGGAGTCGCGGACGCGGCGGGCGCGGTCGACGCGGGGCAGGACGCGGTCGCGGGGATCGCGGACGTGGAGGGCGCGGCTGCTGAAGGCATCGCGGAGGGCGCGGTATGGGACGCGAATTCGTTGACCATCTCGGGCCAGCGCGCTTTCGCGAACTCAAAGAATTCGCGAAAGAACTCCATTCCCGGACGGTCCATATTGCTCGATAGTACGGGGGGAACGCACGACTGGGGGGGACACCCCAGTCGGTGTGTACTGAATGGCTCCCCCCACCGGGTGAAGGTGGGGGAAGGGTGAGTGCCTAACTAGGCCTGTGTGTGTGTAGGCCCTAACGTGCGTCTCTCGCCAATCTCAATGTGCGAGAGGTGAGTAGCCCTAGCTGCTCCGGGGCAGAGACAGCAAGCCGACCGGAGCCGACTTGGTGCCAAACAGCACCCGAAGAATAGGATCAGGAAGAGGAGGGTGGGAGGGAGACGATCAGGGTCGACTAGGGGGTCACTCCCAGGGCCGGTGAACCTGATCCCGTCCGAGTTGCGCGGTTCCGGGACGCACCGCGCGAGCGCTCGGGTCCCGCTCCGCCAAGGCAGTTGTCACCGTAGGGTACCCTTGGCGACCACGTAAACCGGTGGATTTAGCAACCCGTGAAGCTAAAGTCTCTAGGAAACAGGAGGATGTGCTTTTGTCGTGAAAACGACAATCGCAGATCAAAAAGCGGACGCGTAGATCACTCGCAGACGTCGTAGACGGTGCGAGGGAGACGGGTAGAGACCGCAGCACGCGAGCGACTAGTGTCGACACCACGCGGCGGAATCTGGAACACAAGCACACGAATTAATCGGATAATGGCAGCGCACGACCGATCGGGATCGGGGCGCGCAACCTTAACGGACTGCTCCTAATGAACTGCAAGACACGTGCCGTAGCGCGAATAAGTACTTGCCACTTCGCGATATTTTCGATGGCAGGCAAGTATCCATGAGTCTTCTGCTCTTGCGCTACGTGACACCTTTCTTCTCCGGTCTTCTCACTCGGCGTGCGGACTTCTTCCGGCCATTCTTCTTCTGGTCGCCGTAGAAAGTCGGGTCCATGGTACCACCGGTGCTGCGCGTTGAATCCAGCTGGCGTCTCACGGGTGGCGTCGTCGGCTACGTTCTCTTTTGTAGGTACCCAGCGCCACTCGTTCACCTTGGTCAGCTCTTCGATCTCCGCCAGTCGGTGTGCGACGAACGTCTTGTAGGCGCGAGGCTCGGCCCTTATCCACGCGAGAACCGTGCGTGAGTCGCTCCAGAAGATCTTCTTCGCGAACTCGAAGTCGTGCTCCTCTTCTGTCGTTCTCGCGAGGCGTGCACCCAGAAGAGCCGCTTGTAGCTCCAGTCGTGGTATGGACGTAGGCTTGAGAGGCGCGACGCGACTTTTCGCTGCTGCCAGTGCGACGTGTACGGACCCATCGGCGCGTCTCATCCGTATGTAGACGGCGGTCGCGTACGCTTCTTCGCTTGCGTCGACGAACGTATGCAGCTCTCTGGCGACGACTGGTGGCCCGGCGTTGTAACATCGCAGAATGCGTAGCTCCGTTACAGCGCGCAGGTTGGCCAACCACGCTGTCCAGCGCGGTTGTAGGTCTTCTGGTATGTCTTCGTCCCAGTCGGTGCCGTATCGCCACGTCTCTTGCATTAGTCTCTTCGCCGGTGTAGTGAGTGGTGAGACCAGGCCGAGCGGATCGAACAATGACATGATCACGCTCAGGGCTTCTCTCTTCGTGGGCGGTCGTTCACTGCGCAGTACTTCGGGTGGTGTCTTCCTCTCGTTGAAGCGAAAGCTGATGCAGTCTTCTTTCACTTCCCATAGTAGACCTAAAGTCTTCTCTACACCGTCGACTCCTATGGGTACTGCAGTGGTCTTCGTGTCTGCGTTAAAGTATCGTAACACAGACTCCTTGTTCGATGTCCACCCTCGTAGAACAAAACCAGCGTGACGATGAATGTGGTCCACGTTCTTTGATACTTCGATAGCTTCTTCTTCAGTCGGGAAGCTTGTGATATAATCATCCATGTAGTGGTTCTTCTTGATTTCCTTGACTGCTCTGGGGAAGGTCTTCTCGAAATCTTCTGCGTTCCGGTCTTTTATGTACAACGCTGTGCATGGTGAAGACGTTGCACCGAAGATCACCGATGTCATCTGGTATTCTCTTGGTCTTGTGTCGCCTCTGTCGTCCCCTCTCCACAGAAATCTCATTGCGTCTCTATCTTCTTCTCGGATCTTGATTTGCATAAACATTTCTTTGATGTCCGCTGAGACCGCGAAGGGGTGCTGACGGAACCTCATGACGACTCCAGGTAGCGACTGCAGAAGATCGGGGCCGGACAGCAACATGTCATTCAGGCTTCGTCCGTGTGACCTTGCCGCCGCGTCGTGTACCAGGCGTATCTTCGGCTTTGATGGGTTGCATACAGCGAAGTGTGGCAGGTACCATGTTCTTCCCGGCACTGCAGGCGTGCTCGCTTGGACCGCGTAACCCGACGTAAGTAGGTTGTTGACCCGTTCTTCATACTTTGACTTCAAATCCGGGTCGCTGTCGAGCTTCTTCTCGAGTGTCATCAGTCTTCTGTATGCGTCTATGTAGTTGTTCGGTATAGTGACGTCGTCTTCCTTCCACAGCAGAGCAGTTTCGAACCTTCCATCGGGCATTCTTCGACTCTTCTCTTGTAATATCTTCATGGCGCGCTCTTCTGGGTCATTCTTCTGTTTTCTCGGTTCTACCCCAAGAGCTTCCAAGTCGAAGAACTTCTTCATCATGCTATCCATCGACTCTTCCGGGCCTGTTAGCACTGTATGCCCACAGAATGCCACAGGCTTTTGGTATGACGTACGACAGCCATGTAGCACCCAACCCAGTCGCGTGCGTGAAGCGACAGGCTGATTCTTCTTTCCTGTTCTTACTTCAAGTGCCACGAGCAGTTCCCAGTTGTCCTGTCCAATGAGTATCTTCGGACAGGCATCCCTGTAGACAAGCTGGTCTTCCATGTCGCGTAGGTGAGTGCAGTCCAGAAGATCTTCTTTTTCTATATTCTTCCTGGTGAACATCAATCGCTGTACTGTGCGCGCGTTTCGCATGACGTATTCTTCCTCGCTGTACTTTCCTCGTATCTTGATGTTGACCCTCTTGCTGTTCTCGTGCTTGACGGTCTCGTTCAGGCCCTGTACCCACATTTCGTAACGTGGGCCGTCCAACTCGAGTAACTCCGCCAGCTGTTCATCGACGAGGGTGATGGTGCTTCCGTCGTCCATCAAGGCGTAGGTGTTCACTCGGGTGCCATTTCAACCGGTGATAGTTACAGGCGCGATTTTCAGAAATGCTTGACAATTTCCGATGCGGTCGACGTTGTTGACGAGTTCCACTGCCGATACGATCTCTTGTACTGCGGGCGAAGGTGGTGGTGATGGTGTCCTTCGTGGTGCGTTTCGATGCAGCAGGTAGTGGTGTGCCATCGAGCATCCATTTTTTCCTTCGTACTGTACTTCGTAGGCAGCGGAAGCAGATGCGGTGTTTCTTCGCTATCTCCCAACGCTCGCCAACGTCGAGGTCTTTGAACCGCTTGCAGTCAGGCAGTTGATGGTGGTCACCCTTGCATGTGGAACAGTGTTCTTCTTTCTTGACATGCTCGTTGGTTGCGAAAGTGCGCTCGTACCTCTTCTTGTAACATTTTTCCGGCGTCGTGTTCATGGCGATATCTTTTGGTGGCGCGTAGGCGCCGCACTTGTCCGCTTCTTCATTTAAAAATGCAGCAAGTCTCTTCAGGTCGGGAAAGTCTTCTTTATTCTTCGCTGCGTAGTCATACCACTTGCTTCTTATTATCGGCGTAAACTTGTCGATGATGATCTTCACTAACTCCGGATTGTAGAGATAGTGAACTTTCTTCAGTGCTTCTATCGTGGCTACTATGTTAGCCACCTTATTGGCGAATATACATAAGTCTCGCGGGCTGTCGCTGAGTCTTGCTAATGCCTTCATTTTCTGCATTTCGCTCATCGCCAGTGCATCCGGTCTTCCGAAACTTCTTTCCAGGGCTTCCATTATTGTCCCCGGATCCGGCTGGCTGATGAGTAGACTGCTGACCGCCTCCGTAGCTGCCCCCCTGATGCTTCTTCTCAGTCTTGATACATTTTCGGTCTTCGAGAATAGTGCTTCAGTTTCATAGTAGGCGGCGCGGAAAGCGAGCCAGCTGCCGCACTGCCCGTTAAAGGTAGGCAGTTCCTGTAGATACTTCGGCGCGTCCCTAGTCATTCGCACCGCTTGAGTAAGAGCTGCTGCCAGGGAAGTGACGTCCACGTTCGGTGGCTGACGCGCAGGCCGGGCTTCTTCTTGGTCTTCCCGGTGCTCACGATCCTGGTCCTTGTGAGCGCCCTGTCCTCGTCCTTTCTCTTCACTTTCCACAGGCGTCTTCTCTTTTTCCTTCTTGTCTTCTGCGGGAGGGTCCTTCTTCTGCCCTTCCAACCATTCCTGAACTCGGCTAGGGCATTCTTCTTCGTCTTCCGACGCGGAGGGTGCCTCGTCTTCTTCTTCTTCTGTGGCCCGCTGTCTTTCAAGCCGAGCCTGGGCGAGGGCGAGTGACGCACGTATTTCTTCCAACTTCAATTCGGCGATCTTCTCTTGCTCTTCTAATTCCATGAGCCTTTTCTTCTGAGTGTCCGAACGTCTTGACTGTGCTTGCGTCTTCTACTTGCATCGTGGCGGTCGTGACGTCGGTGCTCTCGGTGGAAGTCGTGGTCGTAGTCGCAGTGGTGCCCGTAGTCGCCTCTTCCGATGAGTGCGTAAGTTCCCCCTGCCGCGTCGTCCTGGCCGTGTTCGTGCTTCTTGTGGCGATCCCCGTGCTTCTGACGGCACCTCTTGAGCCGCTGGGATCTTGATTCGCAAGTTCTTGATTCGCTGGATTCAGTCTTGATTCTGCGGTGTCCGCGACGCTTCCCTTGTGCGATCTTGTGACAGGCATCTTCTTAGTCCTTCGATAGCTTTCTTCCCAAGTCCGCGCTGTTTAATCTTCTTTCTTCAGTGATCCGGCTCGAAGGACCACACAATGTAGGCGATAGGTTTCCCAGGATCTTGAGAAGCTTGATAATAAAACACCGGTCTTCTTGGAAACAGTAGGGAGGCAGCGGAGGCGGGGCAGAATTCCTTTTTCTTGCTTTTCTTCTTGACTTGTTGAGAATCACTTGTGAACCGCGAATGACGCCTCGGCCAATCAGCGTCCTTTTTATATTTTACCCGAGTGTTTTTCTGGAAGGTTCTCTGCCTCACCCCCTCTGACCAATCTTTATTGATAACTTCTTACATCTATTACATACAGGTTTTACCTTAGGTCTAGGTCTTAGGTTAGGTCATTCCACATTCCTTGACATATGCGTGCGCACCCGGCGTTGCCTGGTTTTAGAAAGAGAGCGCGCGGACGCGGCGGGGATATTTAAGTGACCTCGCCCCCCACCGTCCTAGTATAAATACTCGCCCTACGTGCGCACGCGTCCAGCCTCGCTTCGGACTTCGAATTGGTCCGACGCTCTATCGATGGTATTAACATCGATAGAATCCGCCTTTTCGCGAGCCGCCTTCGGTGCGCACAGAACCCCTGCGATAGAGTACAAGCTATCGCCGAATTCGAGGACGTGTACTACGCCCTGTCCCCCGTAAACTCAAATGTAGGCCCGTAAATGGATATACACCAGAGTAGGCAGAAACCCCATTCCCTTTCCCTCGCATTTTTCAATGCGCATGGCCTCTCCCGACAAAGAGATCAGGTTGCTGACTTCCTGCGAAGTCACCAAGTTGATGTCTTGCTGGTGCAGGAGACCCTCCTGAAACCCTCTCATAGGAGTCCGAATATCGCCAACTACCATCTTGTGCGAAATGACCGTGACACCTCCCTCGGAGGTGGCACTGCCATCTATTACAGAAGGGCCCTGCACTGCATCCCTATCGATCCCCCTGCGCTCACTAATATAGAGGCCTCGGTTTGCCGCCTCTCTCTTTCCGGCCATTCGGCTGTCACTATCGCCTCTATCTATCTTCCACCTGATAAGCGGCCCCTCAGGAGTGATATCGAGTCACTCCTTGACCTGGACAACGCGGTCATTCTGGCCGGCGACTTCAACTGCAAGCATGTCAGGTGGAATTGTAATGTCACCACCGGCAACGGCAGGTGCCTCGACGGCTTGGTCGACATTCTCGACTTTGACGTCATCGCACCTATGCGCCCGACCCATTACCCCAATAATGTCAATCACCGCCCCGATATCTTAGACATGGCCCTCCTGAAGGGCGTGACCCTCCGGTTGCGCTCCTTAGAGGTTCTCCATGAGCTAGATTCTGACCACCGACCGGTCCTAATGGAACTAGGTCCGCCACCCATTTCCCAGCCGGTCACTAGGACCGTTCTGGACTGGCATCAGCTAAACACCTGTTTAGCCGATGCCGACTCTCCGAATCTTGCCCGCTTCCCGGCGCAAATCTTATCCCCTCAGGACACCGACCAAGCAATCGGCGCTTTCACCGATCATCTCAAATCGGCCATCAGCCAGTCCTCCCGGCAGGTTGAAGCGGACAACTTTTACGCTGTGCGCTTCAAGCTGCCCGATGACATTAGGGAATTAGTCCGCGCTAAAAACGCGGCTATTCGCGCGTACGACTCCTACCCCACCGATGCCAATCGGGTCCGCATGCGTGCTTTGCAGAGGGACGTGAAGCGCAGCATCGCGGAACTCAGGGAGGCTCGATGGGGAGGGTTTCTAGAGGAGATCTCGCCGTCACACCAGGCTTACTGGCGGCTCGCGAGATCCCTCAAAACCGACACAGTAGCTACCATGCCCCCCTTGACCCGCCCTTCAGGCGACCCACCCGCGTTCGAGGACGACGAGAAGGCTGAGGTTCTCGCTGACTCTCTAGAGAGTCAGTGCACACCCAGCTCCGCTCCCGTCGATCCGGCGCACCTCGATCTTGTGGATAGGGAAGTAGAGCGCAGGTCCTCACTCCCTCCCACCGAATCCCTCTCCCCGGTCACGCAAACCGAGGTGGAAGACCTGATCAAAGGCCTTAAGCCGAAGAAAGCACCGGGCTCCGACGGCATCTCCAATCGCGTTCTCAAGGTTCTCCCTGTCCATCTGATATGTCTTTTAGTGACTATCTTCAACGCAGCCATGTCCCACTGCGTCTTTCCTGCCGAATGGAAAGACGCGGATGTAGTAGGTATCCCTAAGCCGGGTAAGCCTCGCAGCAGCCCTGCGAGCTACCGGCCTATCAGTCTTCTCAAGTCTCTCGGCAAACTCTATGAGCGCTTGCTATTAGCGAGACTCAAAGACTTTGTCAGTTCTAATAATATCCTTATTGACGAGCAGTTTGGCTTTCGAACCAGACACTCTTGCGTCCACCAGGTGCACCGCCTCACGGAGCACATCCTGACCGGGCTCAACCAGCCCAAGCCCGTCTACACAGGCGCCCTATTCTTCGATGTTGCCAAGGCCTTCGACAAGGTCTGGCACAACGGCTTGATATACAAGCTCTTCCAGTTAGGAGTCCCCGATAGGCTCGTACTCATCATACGAGACTTTCTCTCGAATCGTACCTTTCGATACCGGGTCGAAGGTACGTTTTCTTCGCCTCATCCTATACAGGCCGGAGTCCCTCAGGGCTCCGTGCTCTCTCCCCTCTTGTTCAGCCTGTTCACGAACGACATTCCTCGTTCGAGCAGAGTCCAACTCGCCCTTTACGCGGATGACACCGCTCTCTACTATTCCCATAGGAACATGTCCTTTTTAACGCGTGCTCTTCAAGCCGCAGTCGACGCCCTGGGTCAATGGTTCCGTACGTGGCGCATAGAGGTGAACCCGGAGAAGAGTGCCGCGGTGGTCTTCTCCCGGGGACCCGCCAATATGTTCTCCGCGCGGAGCCTTCGGCCCAACAGACGACTAGCTCCAATATCCCTATTCAATCGCCCTATCCCCTGGACTAGGAAGGTTAAGTACCTCGGAGTCACCTTGGACTCCCGCATGACTTTCGGCCCGCACATTAGGTCCGTCCGCAATCGAGCGGCTTTCGTATTAGGTCGCCTGTATCCCCTTCTCTGCAAGCGGAGTAAAATGTCGCTTAGAAATAAGTTGACATTATACAAAGCTTGCATTCGCCCTATCATGACTTACGCGAGTGTAGTTTTCGCGCACGCCGCCCGCACCCATATCGATAGCCTCCAAGTTATCCAGAATCGTTTCCTCCGTCGCGCCGTCGGTGCCCCGTGGTACATGCGGAACGTAGATCTGCATTCCGATTTCAAATTAGATCCCCTTCGTAAGTTCCTCAAAGAAGCGTCGAAACGCTACTTTGAATCCGCGTCCCGTCACGCGAACAGTTTAATCCGCGCCGCCGCCGATTACGCCGCTAGTCCTTCTGACTCGCGCCGCAGACCACGGCACGTACTGCTCGACCCTCCTGACCCCATGACGGTCCTATTGGACCGGGATGCGCCGACCCCTCCCCGACAACCGTATGCTACACTAGCTATCAGACACCGGTCTCGCCGGCGAGGCCGAAGGGTCGTACGTATGCGACCGCAACGACGTGCATCACCCCACTGAGTTTCTTGCCGGTTCTTCTCAGTGGGGGCGCGTTGTGAACCGGTGGTAAACTCAGCCCTCTCTTAAGCGACAGCCCAAGCCGAGGCCGTGCCTCCCTGAGGTGCCCTTGTGCTCGTCGCTACTTCTGCCGTAAAGGCTAGAGCGCTTCAAGCGCTCGCCTCCTATTGTCCGGTGAAGCTGCAATAGCCATCTGCGGTTAACAGCGTCTATCATTCCCAAAAAAAAAAAAAAAAAGCTCGCATGCCATTCTATGAGAGCGAGCCGTCGCACGCACATGCATGACATTATGGTCTTAAATTTACTTATTTCTTACATAATTAACATATCTAAACATATCTAAATATATTATAATATCCTATTCATTTTCCCTTCAAAATAAAACACAATAGCAAATATATTTTATTATCCAAAAAATCCTTATTCTACTAGCTACACTACTCACTAGTTGAGATACCATTCTTATACGACTACCTTATCCTATTTTTCTTATCATCTAAAATACTGTAAAAACTACTGTAAACACGTAAAATATGATGTCCTTATGTCCCTATGCCTATCCTATGATAATATACACATGTAAACGCACTGTCTCACGCACTGAGTCTATTCGATCGTGCACAAAAACTCTGTCGCTGATAATATATTTGGAAAACCAGACTAAAAAAATAAACTATTTTAAAAAAAATAAAAACCTACTTCAAAGTAAATTATCTAAAAAGCATAAAATAACGAAAATATATTGAAGTCGGTGCTAGCACACCATGTTAAGTAAGACTAGCACGAGCTGACACCGACTTCAATATATTTTCGTTATTTTATGCTTTTTAGATAATTTACTTTGAAGTCGGTTTTTTTTTTTTTTTTAATAGTTTATTTAACACTTTTTAGTGACGTTTATTTTAGCACAATAGGTATCAGCACTATCACGCAACTCGAACGTCTACGTTACAGTAACTTACTGAAAACATAAAAAGTGTATATCTCTTAAACTACTGAACCGATTTTCATGAAACTTGTACTCTACCCTAAGTTGAAAAATATTCTAACTATTGCAAAAAGAATTTTCGAAATCGGACTTGTAGTTTCTGAGAAATCCGCGGACAAACCTACATACATACATACATACAGACATACATACATATACTCATAAAAGTTGGTAAATTTGTTTAGAAGCCCACATAGACTAACATATATTAATATTACGCATTTTTATTAATATTACATACATACGCGTCGAATAGAGAACCTTCTTTTTGAAGCCGGTTAAAAATATAAGCCCGCTGAGTTTCTTACCGGATATTCTTAACTAGCTGACCCGTGCAGCTCCGCCCGCGCTTTTATTACATTTTGCTCCCCTTTTCTCCCTCCTCCCTAGATTTATCTCTCTCCATCTCTCTCTCTCTTATAAAAAAAATCTAATTATATGCACTTTCTCTCCTCTCTCTTTCCCCCTCCCGCTTCGGTTTCCATCACACTCCCCTTTTTCCTCTCCCTGTTGTCCCCTCTCTGAACCCTCTCCCCCTCTCTTTTCTACGAACTTGCTCCTTCTCACTCCCCCCTTACTCCACCTAACTCCCCCGATCCCTCACCCCTCCTCAAATC
This sequence comes from Furcula furcula, assembly GCA_911728495.1. Taxonomy (NCBI): domain Eukaryota; kingdom Metazoa; phylum Arthropoda; class Insecta; order Lepidoptera; family Notodontidae; genus Furcula; species Furcula furcula. The sequence goes on along the minus strand of OU452244.1, from coordinate 9,521,773 downwards.
CCCTCTCCCTCTTTCTCTTCTCTTGCACCCTCCTCTCGTTCTATATATCCTCGTCAATCATGGTATCACCGGCATTAAATATACTTTATGAGCTATTCTCAGACCTCCCCGATATGCACTCAACATTTCATACATATCGGTTCACCCATCTATTTAATGACCTTTTCTTATGTTGCTTAACCTTAACCTAGTGGCATGAAATATACTTTACGGCCTATTCTCAGACCTACCCGATATACACACAAAATTTCATACAAATCGGTTCACCCATCTATTTAATGACCTTGCCTTATGTTGCTTAACCTTAACCTAACGGTATGAAATATACTGTATGACCTATTCTCAGACCTACCTGATATGCACACTTTCATACAAATCGGTTCACTCATCTATTTAATGACCTTACCTAACGTTGCTTAACCTTCCTGGTTCTAAGCTACCTCCCCACCAATTTTCAGCCGAATCGGTTAGGCCGTTCTTGATTTATAAATAGTGTAACTAACACGACTTTCTCATAAATATATAGATTAAAGTTCTATAGTGATTGTATGTTCAATTTCACCGATAGATGGCGCTGTTCATAATGTAAATCACGCTAACATCGTAAATTACTGTCTAATGATATTCGATAATGAAAGCTCTAAGTTTTTTGGGAGCGCTGTTAATTGTGTGTAATTGTAGTTGTACATTTTATTGTGTTAGATCATTTCGACTCGAGTCTTTTACCTAAGTAAAAATTTAGCAATTTCGTATTCTCAATTTCTACCTACCTATACAAAAAATGTAGCCTTGGTGGTGCAGCGGACCTAACCGCTGGCTTTTAAATGAAATGAAATGGTATTTTTCCCTTGCCTATTTCTTTCCTAATCTAGTTTGGACTCGCTCGGGATTTACAGATTTTAACATTTCAAAGATATAATGTCATATTGCTTTTTTTTTTTTTTTTTTTATACTACCAAGGTGGCAAGCAAGCGTACGGCCCGCCTGATGGTAAGCAGCCACCGTAGCCTATAGACGCTAGCAACACCAGAAGAATCACTAGCGCGTTGCCGACCCTTAAGACATTAGATGTTAAGTCTTTGTGTCCGGTAATTTCACCAGCTACAGTGCCCTTCACGCCGGAACACAGCAATGCTCACACACTGCTGCTTGGCGGCAGAATATCTGACACTGCGGTGGTACCTACCTGGACGGTTCCTTGCACAAGGAACCTACCACCTAGTATTGTTCTAAGTACTTTGGTATCAGCAAAGTACTTAGAACAATACAGAAATCTAATGAAAATGTCCTGGGTGTACCGGACCGGCTTACCCCTTACAAAAATTGACTCTTCGCCACTGCCATATCTTATGCAAACTAAATGTCTGCTCAGTCCCTATTGTATATAGCGTAATAATATATATCTTAATGATTAACTGATCAGTCTATAATTACCCTATTCACATACAAAGGAAATTACGTGGTAATATGTGCACTTAATGTTTCACTGCTTAGCCCCTATGAAACATAGCGTGATGTTTTATATACCAATTTATACCTTGACTTCTACACAACATATCAGTGAAAGTCCTATCAAAATCCATCCACGGGTTTTCAAATGATACCTGGACAAACAGAACGACAGACAGACAGACAGACAATAATTCCAAAAAAAATTGTTTTGGCCTCTATGTCGATAGTATAGTATCCCCACATAGAAATTTTGGAAAAATATTCAATGTACAGAAAAAGTGCTCGTTGAGTTTTATTATAGTATAGATAGATTGAGTGCGGCCCGTTGTGATCCGGTGGTGGCTGTAAAAATTACTGCGCATTTAAACGTGCTAGTGCTCACCCTATTTGAAGCAAATAAAATCATTTCGTGATTTGATTTTGCTGGCAATAAGTATTTAGTAGCCGGTAATCACAACCTCTTCAGCAGTATTTTTCATCTTACTTTGAGATAAGAACGAGACTTACCTGATTGACGCCGTCTTTCTCTCGCGAAAGTACCTACACCTGATTTAGCTACACTAATACTGTTAAGTGATTTTTGTCGGCTCGTGTAATGGATACAAATAGATAGTTACTTCGTTCTGGGAATAAGTATGGTTGTTTTTTGTATTCTACAAAAGCTAGTGCTTGACTGCAATCCCACCTGATGAAAAACGGCGATGCAATCGATAATCGTAAAGCACACTAGCCTATTAAAGCTGACGCAGGCAACCTATTCCAGTCCTTGGCTGCACGTATTATAAATGAGGATGCAAATAGTTTAATCCGGATAGATATGACATTCACAATGAAAGGCGTAGTTGCCTTGCGCCTCTTCTTTCAATGATAGAAAGCGGATGGTGGAGTGCGGTCATGTAATTCCTGCGCACACTCCCAAAATGCATCCTGTAGAATATTGAGATGTTGGCCGCAGATGGCTATGACATCTCCACCAGGCCAGAGGGCGAGCGTCTATAGTGCTCCAGCCTGAAAGGCAGGGGAGTGAAGTGCTCTAGGTAGGGATTGCAATCCGGAAAACCGGATCCGGTAATTTGCCGGATCCGGCATCATTAGACGTTCACCGGATCCGGTACCAATATACTGGATCCAGCGACCGGATCCGGTTTTAGCAATTTTTGCCAAAATAATAGAGCTGTTGCATGAGAAGGTACTTTAAATGCGTTGCGCGTACTAGCAGATGACACAATTAACACTATTTGTTTTCTACGAACCTTTTTCCAAAATCAAAATTGATTTTCTTATAATATATAATGAATACTAAGACAATTATTACTTAAAATTTTATTTAAAATAATTATTTATCGTAAGTTGATTAAACTAAAGAGTTGTAATTATAAGACAATACATATATTAAGTAGAATGACACTTGATTAACTTACTAACAGATCATTTTGAACCGAAAAGCGAAAATCACCCTGATTAGATCAATCCGGCCGGATCCGAACGGATCCGGCAGGACTGAAAATGACACCAGATTGCAATCCCTAGCTCTAGGGCACCTCAGGGAAGCGCGGCTTTTGCTTAGGCAGTCTGCCGGCGAGACCGCTGTCTGTCAAGGACCTTTGGCTAGTATATACATACAATATTAGACTATGGCCGGTGCTGTGTCGCAACGAGAGACGTGGCCGTCCTCACTGAGAGGTCGCAACACGCAACACAATACGCGGGAGTGCACGTTCCCAGGCGACACAATTGTTTGTAAATAATTCATCCTTACGTTTCAAGACACTCGACTTGACGACCTTGTTTGGTGTCAGACAGAAACTTAAACCAGCGGCATCGTACTTTAGGCAGAATGCAATAATGTAATGTATTATTGTAATGTATTATGTTAGGTGTCGTACGGGACGACTTAGGGAAAACAGGGATACTAGGTACTGTGCTCCCCAAGACGCCTGCCAAGCGTCGGGATTAATACGTTTAATCTCCATCCTCTCTTCTTAATACAATACAATACAAATATTCCTTATTGTACACCAAAAAAGAAGATACAAGTTAAAAAGGAAAAGTAAAATACGTTTAATTTCCATCCTCTCTTCTTACTACGTTTAATCTCCATCCTCTCTTCTTAATACGTTTTCATCTGCAGTCCAAGATCTGCAGTAATAAATTGAAATCTGTATCCAAAATTATTATTTTTATCTTACATGTGTATACATAATATGTTTAATGAAAATAAAACGTTGTAGAGCATACTTCTTTAATATAAAAGTTTCAATTATTTTTATTTTTATTGCCTTGACTTTTTTTAATGGCTATTTGCGGTTGGATTAACTTCCGATTACTAAGAGTTTGGTCGGACTAATGATTCGAACAAAGTTATTTTTTATATGCGATAAAGAAGGCGTGCTTGACAATGGTTAAAATCCTTGATTATAAATAAAATGTTTTTTGTACAGTTCTATTATAACGAGTAATAATTTTATATACCTAATATATTAGCATTTTATTGAATGATCAAACGAACTTACCCTAAGTGAAGTTCGATCTTAATTATCCAGTCCTTGACGAGAAGATATTCCATCACTAGTAGTAGTAGTACCTCGTGGGTACGATCCGGAGATATCGCACAAGTTTCAGAGGTTAGAAAGAGAATTATCTCTTCAGCAACCACCCCGCCTCAGCTGAGTGACAGCCACCTCATTATCTTTAGAGTAAAATGAAACACAGCTGCAACATTGATTTAACAGGGTCATTAATGGGTAGGGAGGGACCTTATATCTTCTCGTCAAGGACTGGATAATTAAGATCGAACTTCACTTAGGGTAAGTTCGTTTGATCATTCAATTATCCAGTCCTTGACTCCAAGATATTCCATCACTAGTAGTAGATGTTTAGAGATACAAAATCAATGTTGCAATTAAAGAGATTCGAGAATAAAACAAAGTTAACTTAACTTGTTGCTTAAACTATTAGTTATAATAAAGCCAAATATATTTTGCAATTGTTTGCAGAATACATAAACACGTACTAATTAATTTGATATAAGTAATTATGTTTTTATACATATTATTTGATGAATTAAACTTATTTAATATACAATGATTTAAAATTTTACATTAACATTATTGAACATGTAATCCCAAATAGCATAGCCTGCTAATCGTGCAGACTATCTTGCGACCAATTTTCTAATAGTTTTAATAATAAAGACGTTCTGGACAGCTGCTGAAGCCAGGGCTCGTCTCGTATTGTAAGTAATAAGATAGAAGTATCGATTGTGTTGTTAAATAATATCTCTTTTATACATCGTCCCATGGCTTGAGAAGACATATACTTATAATAATATACCATTTATTTTGTTTGCTGTATAGCAAATAATATATCATATTTGGGACAATCCACACGCGGGCATTCGTCCCCAAATCAGGCAGAGCCTGCACTACGACAACCAGACAAACGATATCAATAGGTACTTATACCTTAAATACCTTTCCTTCCTGCAAAATATATCAACCCAAACAGACAAACTACACCCAGACAAGGTGGGAATCGAACCCACCACACATCGGGCAGCGGACAGGGTGTCAAGATGTGAGCCATGTCATGGAGAATAAAACTGAAAAGTTAATGTTGTTACCAAGTGGGAAATCAATAGGTCTTTGAATGAATTGATGCAGATTTAAAATGGGTTAACATCTACAAATTCCGTACCTAAGGTTTTTAGTCTGTGTAAACCTTACAACACATTTGGTAAATTATAATAGTTTAGTTAATGACAATTATTTGCATATTTTGTTTACTCTTTAGGCAGAGAATTAAAGGTATAAATATGTAATTTTTTGGTTTGAATAATATTTTCTAAACTAATAAAATCAGTAACTTTATGTAATGTTTTTTAAGTAACTAAAGTTATTGTGACTAAGTAATCTAGTAATTAGATCCTATGCAATGTAGAACATAGCGAGGAAAGATTGGTTTCAATTTACAGGTTCCTTGAAATAACCGTTTTTGCTTCTAATAATATTGCCAATTTTATTTGTGGATATCAAAGAAATAGCTGGTTGTAAATAACCATACAATATTCAAAAAACAATCTAGTCCAGAACTTGTTAAAAAATAACGTAATTGTCATCATCAAATCAATGTTGTTTGTTTGAAACTAGACTTAAGTATGTTACCAGTAATGGGTGAATTAGGAGAGAATAACTTCAAAAGCTGATTGTTGTATGTGTTGTCTACGAAAATGTACCAGACTAACAAATATCCTGCTAGGGAAACATGTCGATGTAGTGAACCCAATACATTCACTACCTGAATGCGTTGGATTTTGAGGAAGAAAGAAGATATTAATTCGAAGGATTACTGAATTGTCTCGAGAGATGTAGTGTGATACCAGGTTAAGACAGCTATAATAGGATAACTCCTAATCACGTTATCTACAGGTTAATAAAGGTTTATTAGCGTTTATAAAATATTCACAGCATTGGAAGATTTTTCCATGACATTTAGTGTCATGGAATAACATACTCTGCCCGGCAGAGTATAAAAAGAAAAAACCCTGAGACTGCAGACAATATACAAAAGGTTGCAATATTTTTGTAATAGGAACCGAAAACAAGCGGAAATATTACAATTGTGACTCATAATAATGTCAATAATAATAATAATGTAAGGCCTGCTGGAATAACTTTCTTTAGAAATAAGCTGTGCCTTTGTATTAAGAATAGTATCTTGCCTTTATTCCTTCTATCTTTTATTGTTATTGTGTGTACATAAATGATAAAATAAATAAATAAATGTCCCCCTAGCTGATAGGACCACAGCGGCCGATCTTTCATCAAATCAGCCTACTACACGAGAGATATTATAGTGCACAAGTGCTTGCGTCGAAACAAGTGCACTCTATCTTCCTTTACTCTCACAATTCGTTAAGACGGAAGATCGACACGACTGGGGTGAGGTCTGGCGCAGGACTGACTTTTTACATGCCCATGCGACGCATGAATCATCTTGCCTGCATTGTCATAGCCAGCAAGGAACAACTACACAAAGTAGTTGCTCTCCACGGGATTTCAACCCGCGACCTCCGGTTTGCAAAGCAAGCGGTTTACCGCTGCGCTACGGAGGCTACAATAAGATTCATAAATAGAAAATAAAATAAAGGCCTCTTTGAGGTCAATTTTTAATAAAGACCGCCTTTTGTAGTAATTTTGGTAGTGGTTATGACGCTTGCTCGCCTTTTCTTTGTATAATCTCCATCTCCAACTCACTTAGAGAATCATGAATATGGCTAGGTAAATCTTTCCCCTTTCATAAAGATTAAATTTTAATACATGCCTCATTTCGATCCGTATCGCTAAAGAATAGTCTTGGAAAAAATTACATTTTTAGTTTCTTACCCTTGCATTAGGTTTTTTTTTTAATATGAGGGTACCCCCATACTTAAGTCGAATATTCACAATATTTTTTGGTTTAATATTATTGTTTTAATTGTATTATACATAAATATATATATTAATTATGTATAAATAATTATTTTTTACACACTATCTCTCGTTCCGTGTCTGCATTTATCCTATTATTATTATATCATATCAGCCTCAGTAATATAATAAAGAATGAATATATATATGATGCAAATATGAATTTGTTAATATGTGCACCCCAATTCCAAATGTTAGCCTATCCCAATATTAGCTAGGGTAATAAACTCTACTTATTCTGCGTGAATAAGAAAAGGCAGTGGTATTAGGTATACACACGAAAGTCACTTTTATTTTTTATTTTTTTTTGTCTCCAGAGACTAAATCAATATAACAATGGATTACCATTACTTTTAGCACACTGTATGTAGACCAATGCTCACCAGTTTTTACGAACCACTTGCTACGCTCCAACTTTAGAGTTTGAGTACAGAGGAGCACGCTACTCGTTAGAAATGCGTCCGTGAAAATCTGATGAAAATATTTATCTTGATATCAAATTAACAATTAAAGTAAACGTAAACTATGTGTCAACGTCATAATGATATCACAGTTATCATTCATATAAGCAGGAGCTTAGTATCTATTTTGCTAAAGCGACATAGTACAATTACATACTAATTGTAGTTAATAGTTATAACAACATTCCCCAAATCCCTAAGCCAAGCCAAGCCAAGCGTGGGGATTATGGCAACCCCTCCCTTCTAAGGGGGAGGCCTTTGTTCAGCAGTGGACGTCTTTCGGCTGCTAATAGTTATAAGTCGTAATGAAATTAATAATTATGTATAGTATATATATATATTTTTTTTTAGAATATCTGTTGCGCGCCAAATCAAGCAAAAGTATGGACCCAGCATAAAACTTTACTAGAAGTTTTTGAATCAAACATTATACTGGTAATTAATGATGAAACTGAGAGGTTCATTGAATTGTTGCGACGCTTGGACTCGTGGCGGACACGGTCGGCAATCAGTCAAGCGGAGGCGATGATTACAGTCCTCGACGCCGCGCTGGTGGCGGTTAGAGTGCACATTAAAAACTTCACTGGTTTCAGACCACTGACTTTGTCAGTGTAGTGTGTGACTTTGTCGGTCATCGCGCTGGTGCTAGAATCGAAAAATAGTTTTTCGGAGCCTTTCCCGTTTAAATTTCCAATAAGTATGAAATGTGGGCAATTTTTTTTTTTTTTTTACAAAATCGCCTACCTACTTGTTCTAAAAAAAAGAAATCTGTTTTACAATCTTAAAAGGATCTGTCAAGGTTTGATCGATCAGTAGAATGATAACCGACTGACAGGTGTCAGTTTCGGCATAGTGAGAATAAGCCAAGAGTGGCCCCTTCGTTTAGAGTACGGATATTATCCGGCCTCAGAGTAATTAGAATGGAGCTAGTATTCCGACGATTCGCCGAACAAATTTTTCGTGGCACTTTTGCGGGGTGCGGGAGGCGAAGTAAACACACACAGATACAATTTCACGCATAACCACACTATAAAAAACTCGCAACACATTCAAAAAGATACGCACACAAATAAAGAATGACCTGACCATATGAACAAAATTTGGCAGAGGGGTTAGCGCATCATGCTATCTCCAGTGGTATCTCCTCTAAGTATCCGGCATATCATATATTTTTTTTATTTTTTTTTAAGATTTAAGAGGCTTGTCCACCTTTCATGAAGCCAATTATGCTTTACTGACTAATAGCCTTATAACTATCGATCAGCATGGTGCCAAACTCCAGGTTCAGAGTAGCTATTACAAATTGAGTAATGAAGATTCATAAAACTAAGTGAATCAACTTCGTTAGAGATTCCTTCCACCTTCGAGCCACAAATTCCGATACCACGCGAAGCTTGCATTTGACTGATGATTACCATTAGGTATCTATGCATAGATATAGAATTTTTCTTTCGATTATAATTGAAGGTACAACAACAGCGAATATTTAGTCGCTTTTATCTAAAAATAGACGAACTCACCTGTAGTAGTAAATAATGCGGGTAGTTAGGCCAAGAAAAAAAAATGCAATATCTGAAGAATACAACAGATAAGCTGTATGATTTCCGATGAATGCAACTGTCGTATTTAGGACATTGTGATAATTAGGCCAAATAATATCCGAAGAATACAACGGATAATAAAAATTAGTGCTTCTTAATGAATGCAAAGGGTACACAAACTCAGCTCGAGCGTATAAATCTTCGCAGGTACAGCAGCAGCAGGCAGGCAGAATAATATTTAGGCACAATAATATCCGTAGAATTCTACGGATTAAACAGTAGTGATTCCCAATGAATTCAAAGGGTACACTTTAGCTCGAGAGTATACATCTTCGTTAACAGCGACACGAACAATGTTCCACTTTTAATTTTATGTCTTCTTTATTTTCGATTTTTCCATGATTTCAAAGATCCCTTGTATTTGAACTCGTGCGAACGCCGTGATCGCACGGACAAGAATGAGGTGGCTGTCACTCGGCTGAGGCGGGGTGGTTGCTGAAGAGATAATTCTCTTTCTAACCTCTGAAACTTGTGCGATATCTCCGGATCGTACCCACGAGGTACTACTACTACTAGTGATGGAATATCTTGGAGTCAAGGACTGGATAATTTGCAAATACAAGGACAAAAAATTTACACAAAACATTTTATTAAATAAAATATAATATAAATATAGTTTTCCTTAAAATTAAACACATGATAGCATCCACTTTCGTTGAAGCGGCAAAGGCACTCATTATCTTCAAAGTTTATTCAGAATCAAAAACTTAAGTAAAAATTATTAAGACCGAATTATTATATACCGTTCTGACATATGGGTAGACTTTTGTCAGAAAACCAGAACAACTTGATATTGCTCTAACCAGTAAAGACCAACTCCACAAAATTGCAGTATTGAACCTCCAGTTATCTATAAGGCTTTATCAGCGAAGGAAGGCTATAGATAACAATATCATTTTTGTTTACATGATAGGATGGTGGCAATTGCTGTCAATTAGTAATTTTTAATCAATAATCACATAACAATTCGAGCCGCAATGTCATTTTAAATGATAAGGTGGCAAGGCTAATAATAATTTTGTCACTATTGTCCATCTGTCCCATCACTATTCGATTGGTCGATTCATGGGAACTAGTAAATAGTGCCCGTGATACCACTGGTACACCGTTGTATGGATTTGAGAACCTGGGGGTGCCACGGGATCGAATCCAAATTCCCGTGGCACCCACAGGGGTGTCCTCCAGGGGCGCCACGTTACAAGTGATACTAATATTTATATTTTATTTTTGTAAATAAATACATACTTATATAGATAAAACACCCAGACACTTCACGACGATTGGGTAGCGATCAGGGTGTCTAACCACTAGACCAACAGGCCCGTCAATCTCACAATGGTATAGCCCGCATCAGCTTAGGTACACAAAAGCAAAAGCACCCACATCCCTATTAATATCTTGACTTCCCACGAGCACAATTGACGAGACACGATGCCGCCTGCAATCTGTACGATATACACCGAAGTTGAGTGAGGTCATTCTGTGGAGAAAAGACTCTTTTGCTTGTTTATCACGCAGATAGCAGTCTCCAACTTTGATATATAGGGGCCTGAGCACGGACCATGATCTGTGGGGCTGAAACATGAACCCCCGACTGTAACAAAGATACACAACATTTTTGTAAATATTTTTTTTTGTCTTATGGTTCGTGGCCAATCTGGTGTCAGAGTTTACAAGCTGCCCTGCCTCTGACTTAGCTTAACGACTGCTGTCTAGAAGACAATAGCCGGGACCGACTTTTAGTCAGATCGTGAGATTTTCCCTTTTTATAGATACGAGAAAGGAGCAAATTAGCTCCTAAGACCTAATGGACATCGGTCCAAAAAAGCACTGATATCGATCAATGCTTTTTTTTATTTATTTAAAAGCATAATAGCGATGGCTTAGCTAGGTGTAAGAAAGTCCCTTCAGACGTTTATTAAATGTTTTAGTACAGGACTGTAAAATTTTATTTCATTTATATTTTTTTTATTTCATCCAAACTTATCGAGGTCTCGGGAGACCGTCGGGCTGGTAGCTTTCTCTGCCAACGTATAAGCTTGGCCATACAAAGAGGTAATGCCGCCAGTCTTTTAGGTTCCCAGTGCGGCGACAACTTGAAGGATGTTTTTTACCTAGTTTACTTTGTAAATAAACTGTAAAAAAATTATAAGTAGGTACTTACTACTTGTTCCTAAAGACTATTTGCCTACCAAACTTCAAAATATGGGTGTTTTTCCACAAATCCTTTGAATATAATATGTACATAGGTACTCATCATTATAGCACAGCATCCATCCATCTTACTACACTGATGAGTTTAGGCTGGCTTATTGCTTTTAACATTTAATTTTTGTAAATACCTATTTTAGACTGCCACGGGCCACGCGTAGGTATGTGTGGGCTGAACCAGCGTTCGCCACCCAGAATATTCCAGAGCAGCGAACCTCAATCTTTGGTTAATAAAGTTTTTATAGTCTATTTTCACAGTTTAATTACTCGCGCGCGCGCGCGCGTGTGTGTGTTTGTATGTGTGTGTGTTGTGCGTTTGTGTGTATATGTGTGTGTGTGTGTGTGTGTGTGTGTCAGTGTGTGAACTTTATATACCTACTAAAAGTTTATAACTTTTTAAATTATCCTATATTTTTTACCTTCGATAATTGGATTATTTTTTGTAAATGTTTTTGAAAAATTTCGATGTGTTTCTTTATCATTATTTCAGAAATGCGTTATAAAACATTTAGGTCCTTTGTTTACATGTAATATTTGCACGCTGAACGGCTTGTATGATGGTACCTACTCAAATCCCTGATAACTAACGTCTATAAAACTCATATTATGCAAATAAATATATGGTTGATTATTGATTTATTAATTTACTGCCTATCGTCGAAATAACAGCATCATCGGCCGCAAGACGACCTCTACTGAACATAGACCTCTCCCTTGCTTTACAATAAAGTGATCAAAAGGCTGTACTCACAGACAGCCTGTACACCTGTGTACAGGATCTGTGAAGAGATATAATAATGTTGTCTTTTAGTTACGCGAATATTACACATTGAAGTCAAACTACTTTTACGGATTTTATCGCGGTTTATTTTAGATTTTATTATCCCGAACGTTTCGAATGTTTTGCAGCACCCATGGTTACGGGGGGACTGAGATGTTGAACGTTTTATGTCACAATTTTGCCGGTGTACCCGTCTTCTTAGTTATTATTGTTGGTCCGATCTACGCAGTAAGAGCTTACAGTATCTTGAGGCCGTGCAGTGTTTTGCTTGTTATTGGATTTAATTATATTTATCACAGGATCCCAAGCCGGTGGTAATACCCAACCATCTTCTCTATTGAAATTAGGATGTTTTTTTTTATTTTAATAGCCAAATCCGCAAAAATCCGATCGCGATAAAATCCGTAAAAGTAGTTTGATTTCAAGAGATATACGCAGTCCCCGTTTGAAAAATGTTTATTACCCATGATTGATCTGGATGAAACATCTAGATGTATAGCCGCTTGCGCCGGGCGGGAGGTGCCCATTATCCTCGTACGATGTCGCGCTATGTTGCATCACGCGCTGTTTCCTGTTGAACAACACTATTGTGCAGGTCGCTACAATATTCGTGCACGAGAATTTATTAAGTGACTCAGACTTTTATTCAAATACAAGTGGCCTGCCCGGTTTCGCACGGGTGAAAAAATTTATGTGAAGTCACGTAAAGACAAAATACGTGTCTCATTATTTTAATTTAAGATTATACGTGTTGAATTTTAGGCCGATAGAAATATTATATGTCATATCTATCAAACAAAAATTGTTTTTACCGAACCAACTTTCATCCCCTATTTTATACCCAGAGTTCAAATTTCCAAAAACCCTTTCCTAATGGTTCCCTAGGCCATAAATTGAACCTTCTGTCCAATTTTATAGTCCTAGCTTCCGTAGTTTCGGCTCGGCGTTGATGTCAGTCACGCGAAAAAGGGTATTATATAGGCAATTTTTGAGTGGTCACGTGACAATATTATTGTCAGGCTAATCAGTGCGCTCACGGTACAAATTAGTAAGACAAAGAGTCTAGACAAGATACAATATCTTCGTAACGATTCTATTCCTTAATTCGCTAACGGTGTCGATCCCCTATAGTTTGTCACGTGATTTTTCTATGCATTATGTCATTCTCATACATTTTTATGCTTTCTATTCACGTTAACGCTTGTAGAATGTTACATTGTCTAGAGGGCTAGGTCACTAAACTGCCCTTTTATTAGAGTTCATGGTAAGGCTCCTGGATGGTCCCTTCCAAGGCGCATTTGAACAGCATGCTGAATCATGACTTAAACCGTCTCCACTCTTGCTGATAGAGAAGAGAAACCCCTTACACAGCAATGGGTCACATATGGGTCATCTGCATAGAAATTCGTATACGAAAGTTCTTTGCCCCCGCGTCTAACTAACGTTTTGTTGTAAAAATAAATATTAAACGTTGCTTACCTTATTGACACTGGATACGCCACTATCCAAACGGATGACATCATTCGTTGTATACGTCAATTGAGATGAACGCAAATTGAATTGTTTGTATGATTTTCCAAGTATTCCATCTGGCAAATATACATATGTGAATAAATATAGCTCTCTTGAGGCAGTATGGTAAACAGGACCACCATTGAGGGCTTGTTGGGTCGGTTTCAAAAAAAATAATACGTACCTATGTATAGATTTATTTTTAACGCTTTTAATTAACTTTGTTTATTTAATTTTAAAACAATCATCGAACTATGAAGAATAAGTGGTACTAGGTACTGAAAATGAAGAATATTTCGTGTGAGATCGTGTTATGTAGAATTAATGAATTTAATACAATACACTTACGCATATTTTCCCTATAAGTATAATTATATTTGTTTCATAAGTCAGATATACTTACCTAGTTTTATTTTAAAATAACCATTTTAATTAACGCGTCTTATATGTGCTTACTTACTTACTACCTATGTTGGTTTTTGAATAGGATGTTGAGTTATAGAGGTACCTAGTAAAATAGTTACTATATGTATATCTATCAGTCCGCTCGCTGTCTTTGTCCTATTCTTTTCCATCCATTTTATTTATTTTATTTGTTAAACCACCATGTGTATATCCGTCTGATACACCAAAAATGTGTTTATTATGCCAGTGTTAATTAAACATCCATTACAAATGACGATAATAACATAATCACTTGTTTAGTGTGGAGCCACGCTGGGTTTCGTCGTAGGAAATTTTTGCGTATAGTGACGTCTTCTTTGACTATAATAATAGCGATAAATTGCTCGAAACATGTTAATTGATTAAATCCATGGGGGTTTTCCGATTGCGATGAATATTCGAAATATAGATAAATGTTTGTAGCCTCCGAGGCGTAGTGGGAAACCGCTTGCTTTGTAAACCAGAGGTCGCGGGTTCGAATCCTGCGGGGGGCAACAAATTTGAGTAGTTGTTAATTACTGGCTAGAACAATGCAGGCCGATCACCTGACTGTCTAAAGTAAGATGATCCATGCGTCGGATGGGCATGTAAAAAGTTGGTCCTGCGCCTAACCTCTGCCCGGTCGTGTCGGTCTTCCGTCCCATCGGATTATGAGAGGTATTATATAAAGGAAGAGAGAGTGCACTTGTGTCTACGCAAGCGCTTGTGCACTATAATATCTCCTGCGTACATGGCTGATCTTGTGAAAGAGTGGCCGCTGTGGTCGTTTCGGCCAGGAGGACATTATTATTATTATTAAATGTTGTACTCACAATTAATATATATAAAACATAACAAAACAAGAAAAATACAGCAATACAACAAAATATGTACAATGGGCGGCCTCATATTAAAGGTTCTGTCAGAACATCAGCGCTGCCTATTATGCCTATTATGGCGCAGCAAAATGCTAAGACAGAGCCCTTTTTGGCCCCACACAGTTATTTTGTAGCTTAGATATTCTTAGTTTTGTTTTAAGTTCGACCACACGTCGAATAAATGTTTTTCTTCTTCTTCTTCTTCTTCTTCCATACACTAGTAGTGATCTCATCCAGCAGGCTTAGCACGATTTGCCAAGACTTCGTAATCTTGACAGTTCGGTGTGGAGTATGACGTAGTTATCGACGTAGAAACGTCATTTTCGTTATTAGCTAGGTCGATAACTACGTCATACTCCACCTCGAACTGTCAAGATTACGAAGTTTTGGCAAATCGTGCTAAGCCTGCAGGCAACCTTTGCATGGAGTGGATCTGTAATTAATATTTCAGCCAAGACGGATAAAAGTACTTTGAAATGAAAGATGGATGATAAAGTTTTACTACTTCTTTCTTTTTTTCTTTTAACTATTCTTCCTTTAATTTTAGTACTTTTAGGCGATGACAGGAACAAAACCTAAGTAGTCGCAAATTCAAACACTTTATTTACTTTATTGTGGTTACTTTATTGTTTTTATATCAACTTAGTACAAAGTCCTATACTTAGTAAGATCTTTACCTATTCAGATGTAAAGCGAATTTCGGTAACGATCATTTATAATTGATTCAATCCGTATTAGGACGAGACAGTCGCTCACTACAGGGTTGTAACAGTAAGTACGAGGGTGAATCAAAAAGTTCTTAGAAGTGCATATATATGAAACCTTTTTGGATCAAGTTCGATATTCAAATTAAAGAGTGTCTATCACACTATATTTATGCAGACTGTCACTTGTTTTTGTCAGTTCGTTCGCATGTAATAATTTTTTTTGTGCAACGAGTTGCTAAAAAGTCAAAATTATGGATAAAAGTGAGTTACGTGCGGTGATAAAATATCTCAGTTTGAAAAAAATGTCTACGAAGGAAATTTTTTTGGACATTCAGCAGACATTAGGGGGTGATGCTGTACCCTATTCTACGGTTGCGTACTGGGTGGCTGAATTTAAAAGAGGTAGATCAAGCTGTAAAGATGACCCGCGTTCTGGGCGGCCTTCAACCTCCGTTACAGAAGAAAATGTCAAAAAGGTTGAGAATCTGGTTTTGGAAGACAGAAGAATGACTATAAAACATATAGCTGAGATCCTAAAGATATCTTTTGGTAGCGTTCAATCCATTTTAATTGATTCACTGGGGTTCAAAAAAGTGTCTGCAAGATGGGTGCCACGAATGTTAACCGACGAAAACAAAAAGCGACGTTTGGAAATTTCCAAGCGTAATCTCGAAATGTTCCAGCGTGATTCGGATAATTTTTGCCGTCGTCTTGTCACCATGGATGAAACGTGGGTCCACCATTTTGATCCTGAAACTAAAAGACAAAGCATGTCTTGGAAACGACCATCCTCTCCATCCATTAAGAAATTTCGAGTTGCTCCTACCGCTGGCAAAGTTATGGCCTCTGTGTTCTGGGATAGTGAAGGAATCCTTTTTATTGATTACATGCCAAAAGGCCAGACGATTACTGGACCCTATTATGCAAATTTAATCCCGAAAGTGCGTGAAGCGATTAAAGAAAAACGTCGTGGAAAACTGTCGTTGGGCGTGTTGTTCCTTCAAGATAACGCTCCTGCTCATCGATCGGAAGTTGCGCTCAACGCAATCCGCTGTGCTGGCTTCAATCTCCTTGACCACCCACCATATTCTCCGGACTTAGCCCCAAGTGATTTTCACTTATTTCCAAAATTAAAAGAGGAAATTCGTGGAACAAAATTTCACGATAATGACGCGGTTATAGCTGCCGTAGAGGACTTTTTCGAGAGTCAAGAAAATATTTTTTTTTCACAAGGAATAAGGAAGTTAGAAACGCGTTATTCTAAATGCATTGCATTGGAGGGAGATTATGTAGAAAAATAAAATATTATTATTTAAATCTTTGCATTATTTAATATTGATTCCAAGAATTTTTTGATTCACCCTCGTATAAACGCTAAGAGTATACTTTTCCATTACGTAATAGCTAATTATGAGTGGAGGCTTGCTTACGACACGACGTGGTACACATACATTCCAGTCCACATTAGCCTACAATTCTACATACACCCGACCCATAACGTTCAGCGACGGCATGTTGTAACACAACTTAATTGTTACAGTTTTAATAAATAGTTGGAACGTGTAACAATAGGGTTAGGTCAATTGCAATCCAATCCAATTTTTTATTTGGCCAATTTTACTAAGTAGTAGGTTATTTGTGCAAGGAAACGTCTAGGTACCTACCACCGCAGTTTCAAATATCGTGCCGCCAAGTAGCAAAATGTAAACATTGCTGTGTTCCGGTGTGAAAGGCACTGTAGCTGGTGAAATCACAGGACACTCGAGACTCGGCAACGCTCTAGGGATTCTTCTGGTATGGCTGTGGCGACTGCCTACCATCAGGTGGGCCGCATTCTTGATAGAATAAGCCGTCCACCTTGCTAGTATACTTACTCGTAGGAAAAAACCTCAATTATAATTGAATTTGATTTTAATTGACATTAGTTACCAAAGTAACCGTAGGTACATGTATGTATGTATGTTTGATGTATGTTTATATATTATAATCATATGAATATATATTATTATAGTTTACAACATATGTGTTTTTATGTGTCTTTGTGTTAATGTTACCTATTCATGTCGAGTGCGCGCACCCTCTGCTCTTTGTAACTTCTTTATTTTAGCGATATGGCCGCCCATTGTTGCATTTTTTATTAATTTGTGTCTTATTCTTTTTGTATCTGTTTGTTTGTGCGCAATAAAGAATTGTCTATCTATCTATCTATCTACATGTTGAGTGGAGGAATAATCAAAACCTAAGCTTTCTTACCCCGTGGGGTGTCCGGGTAAGAATACCACCATGTCCTCCCGCTGGGTGTCCGTAAGAGCCGACTAAGAGAAAACAAGAAGATGGGCAACAGTGTCTTTCTACTGAATTAACTACCTATACTGCGACCCCCAAGACGCCTGCCAAGCGTGGGGATTAAGGTAACCACTCACTTTTAAGGGGGAGGTCTTTATTCAGCAGTGGATGTCCTTCTGCTGATGATGATGAAGCTTTCTTTGATTTTCTTATGTTGAATCTTAGGTTTTGATAATTCCTCCACTCAATATAAAAAAACCTAAGAAATCCGGCCATAGAATAACATATACCTGTTGGAACGTATGTGGTACGCCTTAATTATTCGGACAATTTGTTTTATAAATTGTTTATGGTAATTTTTACTAGCAGCCACATCTTGTCTCTGCTTCCCTTTGCCTCTTTCTCTTTGTCATGGATTGTTGGACCAGTAAGACGAATAAACTATAATTAATTAATATTTGTTCTCTTTTATCACCACCCGTAGCTAAACTGCATGGCCACGCCTTATTCAGGAAACACTGCAACTCTGCTGATAGTTTCAACAGGTGATGGTCCCAGAAAATTAATAAGGAAAAGTGATAACGCGTGCAGTGTACATAACCTCAAAAAGAGATTGCTACGTGGTGGTGTCTTTGTTCTCTAAATTACATCCTCTTTGTTCTCTAATTGTAATGGCGTCGCCTTCGCTGCAAGAAATGAGCAATGGAAATGCTTTGCCGGCGAATAGCAGCAACATGGTATGTACCATTGAAAAGTTGGAAGGCTTATCTAATTATTTAAATTGGAAATTCGCAATAAAAATGCTACTATCCCTGGATGGGTTGTGGAAGGCAATTGAGGGCACAGAAACAGAAACTGATGCAGCACGGAATCAGCGGGCTTTGGCGCGGATTGCTTTAAGCATTAAGCCATCACTTTATCAGTATATAAGAAATGCTAAAACTGCCAAAGAAGCATGGAATAATTTGGCTGATATATATGAAAATAAAGGTTTGTTACGGCGTGTGCTGCTTTTGAGACAGCTGCATAGGATAGAATACTCACATTTTTCATGTATGTCTGAGTACATACAGGGTGTGATGACCCTTGCGCAGCAGCTTGCGGACATTGGCCGTACAATAGATGATGCTGAAATTGCTGAGATTTTGTTGAGCGGTCTGCCTCAGGAGTTTGAGTACTTGGTTTCTAATCTTGAAACAGTATGTTTAACCAGTAACCTTACCAGCGAGATTGTTCGAAGTAGACTCATACAGGAAGAGCTACGCAGAAGCAATGGTGTATCGGACAATAACAACTCTGCTTTAGTTGCACAAAGTTCTACCAAGAAGAAGTATATCATTTGTCATTATTGTAAGAAGCCAGGACATATGAAAGCGAAATGTTTCAAGCTGAAGAGTGACAAGAAAAAGGAGTCAACAAGCTTCGCTTCAGCATTGTTTGTTCAACAAAAAGATGCCTGGTGCATTGACTCTGGCTGTACATCACATATGACAAATTGTAGAGGAAATCTGGTGAATTATAAGGACTTTAAGTGTAATAATAAACAAGCTACAGTTGCAGTAGCTAATAATGATAAAGTAAGTTGTAATGGTATAGGAGACTTGATGGTTAACTTTGGAACTGAGGTAAGACAACTTAAAAATGTTTTGTTTGTGCCACAGCTAGCCACAAATTTGTTATCAGTAAGTGAATTAGTAAGAAGTGGGCTTACTATTGAATTTGATAAGCAAGGGTGTAGCATTTATAGTGATAAGGTCTCGGGAAACTGTATAGCTTTTGTGGGGTGTGATAATGGGATTTATAGGTTAGATTGCCAAATAGTAAATTCCTTGCACAATAAGGTGTATTCTTCCAAACTTTTGAGTGATGGGCAAAAGACGGAGAGTACTGCAGTCGCTGCTGTTAATGATCCTTTGGATCTTTGGCATCGCAGATTGGGACATTTAGGTCTTAGAGGTATGTGTGCTCTGAAAGGTCAAGTAACTGGTGTTCAATTTCAGAATAATCAACAGAACAGTTTTAAAGGCTGCATACCTTGCCTTGAGGGGAAGCTGTCAGTGCAGCCGTTCCCGAAAGGAGAAGGCAAGCGAGCTGAGCGACCACTGGAGCTCATACATTCAGATGTCTGCGGGCCGATGCAGGAGAGCAGCTGGAGTGGTGCAAGATATTTGGTAACATTTACAGATGATCACACAAGGAAAACTTTTGGATACCTGATGAAACATAAGTCTGATTTAACCATTATTGCTTTGTATGTTGACGATTTTTATGTATTTTATAGTGATAATAGCTATGTTAAGAAACATTTAATAAAATTGTTGGAAAAGGAATTTAATGTAAAGAACCTGGGTGCATTAAGAAATTGTCTTGGTATTAATGTAACAAGAGATAGGTCAAAAGGTATTTTAAAACTTGACCAGACTGATTATATTAAGAGATTGTTATCGCGGTTTGGTATGAGTAATTGTAAAGCGGTATCTACACCTTTGCCTTTAAATTGTAAATTGGTTAAAGCTGAAGCAAACAGTGTAGTTGAGAATAATGATAATTTTAGGCAGCTTTTGGGCTCATTAATGTATTTAGCTGTGTGTACCAGACCGGATATAGCTTATGCTTGCAGCCAGTTAAGTCAGTTTAATAATTGTCATGATAATAGCCACTGGCAAGCTGCAAAACGTGTGTTGCGTTATTTAGCGGGGACAATGGATTACTGTTTACTGTTTGTAAAAAGTAATAAATTGAATTTAACTGCTTATACAGATGCCGATTGGGCAAATGACATTACAGACCGAAAATCATATACTGGTTTTGTTGTAAAGTTAGGTAATAATGTTATAAATTGGGAGTCACGCAAGCAGCGCTGTGTAGCCCTATCAAGTACAGAGGCGGAATATCTTGCAATTACGGATGTTTGTAAGGATTTGTGTTTTATTAAGAATTTGTTGGGTGAGATCTATTGTTTAAATGTAGAGTTAGTTGTATATAATGATAACCAAAGTGCAATTAAACTGTTGGAATGTAAAGAGTATTGTCATAAACGTACAAAACATATAGATCTCAGATACCATTATGTAAAAGACCTTATTAAGAATAATGTGACTAAAGTTGAATTTTTACAGTCAGAAAAGATGATAGCTGATGTACTTACCAAACCGCTTAGTCATAAGAAACATGTAAATTTTATTCGTGATATGAATGTTATGTAAATAGGGGTCACATACGATGCATGTTAGTTGTAAGGATGTGATACTAACTGACTTGGTTTGTTTGTTTCTTGTTGTATGTGGCTTAGGATTACATGAGCGAATAATGTAAAGCGTAAGGGGAAGTGTTGGAACGTATGTGGTACGCCTTAATTATTCGGACAATTTGTTTTATAAATTGTTTATGGTAATTTTTACTAGCAGCCACATCTTGTCTCTGCTTCCCTTTGCCTCTTTCTCTTTGTCATGGATTGTTGGACCAGTAAGACGAATAAACTATAATTAATTAATATTTGTTCTCTTTTATCACCACCCGTAGCTAAACTGCATGGCCACGCCTTATTCAGGAAACACTACAACTCTGCTGATAATTTCAACAATACCTACATACGTATGGCTGAAATTGAGGGGCTTACCATTACCAAGTTCTTACTGAGGGTCGAACGGTTGGAGTCCCGCCATAGGGTGAATTTTAATTCCTTTGTGGTGAGAATACCGACCGCCCATCTGTCGACCTTCATGAAGGAGGAATTTTGGCCGAAGGGTGTCTTGTTTCGCCGCTTCAGAGGTCGGCTACATGACACCACGCGCGACACGAAGACGACGTGTTAATTTATATGTATAACTTTTATATTGTATTTAATATGTATGTTAGTTTAAGGTTTTCATCTATGGGCCTATGCAGCCTGAAATAAAAAGTTATTATTATTATTATTACACTTATAGGCTCCTTTTTTCGCGCCTGGTCGATCCTGGTTCTTGGCCATGTTGCCTTTTACCCTTTGTTGTGCCCCGCCTGCCCCGTATCCTACAATAAGACAGAGTCAAGACGTAGAAATAAAAGTACAATCTTTTTCTGATCAAGACACAAATTGACCAGAAATGTAACTCCTAATAACAATACGTCCTCTCAGTTGTACAGTTGTATTGTTGTGTCTGCATTTCTACGTGTTTTGCATATAATCTTCTATCCAGCACCGACAGGGCAAAGATAGAGGCAATATAAAGATAAATTATCATTGGTAATTTAGTTATATGGTAGATAATAACCAAATACAACACTAGCAATTTTCTATTGCCTGAATTCTGATATAAAATTAATAAATTTGTAGGTGATAGACAGGGGCGTAGCTACCGCCGTATCAGCCGTATCAATGATACGGGGCCCCCGGGCCACAGGGGCCCCGAATATGTGTAAGCAACAATTTGTAAAATCTATGTTCTCATATAATCTCTCAGGCAGTACCATCATTTGGGCCCCCCAACAAATTTTGATACGGGGCCCATCTAAGGCACACTACGCCACTGGTGATAGACATAGCTATAAAGTGTTAATACTCTTAGAGGAGATACCACTGGAGATAGCATGATGCGCTAACCCCTCTGCCAAATTTTGTTCATATGGTCAGATCATTCTTTATTTGTGTGCGTATCTTTTTGAATGTGTTGCGAGTTTATTATAGTGTGGGTATGCGTGAAATTGTATCTGTGTGTGTTTACTTCGCCTCCCGCACCCCGCAAAAGTGCCACGAAAAATTTGTTCGGCGAATCGACGCGATACTAGCTCTATTCTAATTACTCTGAGGTTAATACTACATAACAATAGGTACACTAGGTTTCTTATGATAGGTATGTAACCTACGAAAACAGTAGGTACGTCACAAAGTCACAAACATTAAATGTGTCTCCGTGACTTGCCCTTATTCAAAGTTAACTATAGCAAAAACATTTTATTCGCATACTAAACACAGCTGACCGAAGTCCAAAAGGCGAGCGTATGTATTTGTTTCAAAATGAATGCATTACAATGCGGGGTCAATGAAGGTCAAAATTATCTTTGAATAGGTAATATCGTCAATGTAATGGCGCACTGTTTCCTGTATTTTGTAAAACGTAGTTCTTTATGTACATTTTAATTGTTTTTCGCAATGTGAATTCTTTTTGAACCAGATAACGCCTGTACAATTTTTTTGAAGAGATAAGCGAGACGTTCGCCGGATGGTATTCTATTCTTGGCTGTAAATTAAGCCCGGTAAACACCGGAACGCACTTCGACCCAGTTGGATCATTTGTGCCCTACACTATTGCTGACGTATCAAAAAGTACCCTAAAGTACGCCGTGGTTGCACCATTTAAAAAAATGTATATAAGTATTAGTATCAGTTGTCTGGTTTCCATAGTACAGGCTCTGCCTAGTTTGGGATCAGATGACCGTGTGTGGATTGTCCCAAGATATTATTATTATTTGCAGCAGCTTAGAGCTGTCTATATTCATCTAGTGTACTAATATAGGTTACTCCCAGACAAATACACCCAGGTCTTGAAAGAGCGTCGCAGCTGCATAATGTGTAGTAAGTGTGACTCTTTTTCACCTTCTCAGAATCTACAGTGCCTACAATGCTTAGCTTCACTGTATGGGGATGCTGATTGGTACCAAAATGTCCAGGGAGCACCCATTGGGTGGCTAATTGGTAATATGTGCTTAACCCTCGCCCCGTGGGGTGTCCGGGTAAGAATAGCACCCTCCCATCTCCTGCCGTTGGGTGTCTGTAAGAGGCGACTAAGGGAAAGCAAGAAGACGGGCAGCAGCGTCTTTCGATTGGATTACCTTACCCCTACACTGCGATCCCCAAGACGTCTGCGAAGCGTGGGGATTACGGCAACCGCTCCTCTCTAAGAGGATGGAGGATTATGCTTAACCCTACAGTCCTTCTTTGTAGGTACTGGAAAACGTTTTGGAGTGGTTGAAGCATCTCGCTTCCCCCCATTCATGTATGCCCTAGAACAGTTCAATTCACTGCCATTCGTCGCCTGAGACATCTAGTAGTAAGGAATAGCTCTAGCTATTACCTAGCTAGCTAGAACCATTCATACCGAATCATAGCAATTACGCTCCACTGCGCTGTAGGCTTGCAACACAATATTTGCTACAATATCTGGGTAAACAAACCTGGATGATCAATTGTCGAGAGGCCTACCGACCGCCTAGAAGTTCTGAAAATAGAGACTAACTGCGTGGCTACACGGTTACTAACCACAGTACAAAATGACGATTCTACGTTGAAAACTAAAACAAAGTGACATCATACACAACAACGATCGATCAAGCAAAAGCTTGCGTGCTATGCAAAGTCTTAAGCCAAAGGAATTTGACCTCAGAATACAATAATAATTTAAAAATGCCAAATTATGTAGTAGGTTTTTTACTAGATCGGACTTTTTACATGAAGAAATGAGCATAAACACTTATTTGAAAATTTGCACTAACCATGGCAAATTATTCTAATTATTCTCATAAATATATAATTATCACAATATACGTAATTGTTCGGAGGATTTTATATTTATTTTCTTGCTAAAATAATGAGTTACGCCCGTTACTACCGCAATAATTTTTAAAGTTTAATTATACTACACAGTAAAATCTGCGCATTTTTCTTCGACCTTGCTTGAACACTGAATTTTAAAACATACAAACTAACCACTTCCTCGATTCGATGAAAATTGTTTGTAATTAGTGGAACAAATTGAGAACTTTCTAGACAGACATCGTTAGTTATCTGCGGTTCTGCGGTAATTGTTAGAATGTACATATTAAAATGAATTGACCGCTAACTGGTTTGTTGTCAAATCAATTAAAATGCCACAATTATCTCAAACAGCATCAGTGATAATAATATCATTTTTAACCGAATCATTTTTAAAAAAAATATTTTTTACAAAAAAAAGAACCGCCTTCAAAATGCAACTAAAAAGCCTGAAATAATTTCTAAGAATTAGTGGTTTTTACATCTACATTATTGGACTGGGACTACAACATATTATAAATACATATTACTATCAAAGACGGCGCCAAACTGGAAAACAGTTAGGTACCTACTGCCCTTGTAAGTATTTGCTAGACGTTAGGCGCCGACTTCGATAGTAATATGTATTTATAATATGTTGTAGTCCAAGTCCAATAATGTAGATGTAAAAACCACTAATTCTTAGAAATTATTTCAGGCTTTTTAGTTGCATTTTGAAGGCGGTTCTTTTTTTGTAAAAAATATTTTTATTTTATTCTTTTTAGTGGTTCCCTTGGTGTATTATTAGGTTAAGTTTTAACAACTTATATTTTATTCTGACAAACAGCCAGTTTAATATTTATTTTAAAAACACCCACTACATAACACAACTATGGACCATCACTAAAATATAAGCTTAAGCAAAAATTTAAAAAAATGTACATGTGACAATATCTTAATAAAACTAACCAATTGCCATAAACCGAAGATATCTAGGTGTTATACTCGTAGTTCTCGAGAACCATGGACTGCAAGCTCGGTGTGTCTACATTTATTTGTGCCGAGAACCCGTGTCCAGCTTCTTGCTCCATCGTCAGACACTGATCACCATTTTTCTAACTACTCATCGAGAGCTACCCAACGAGCCCAAACTCGGTAGGTCTACGTTTGTTGGTGCCGAGATACCGTGATGACCTTCCTGTTCCATTATCAGACCTTGATCACCATTGTTCTAGCAACTACTCGTCGAGAGCTACCCAACGAACCCAAACTCGGTGGGTCTATGTTTATTGGTGCCGAGATCTCGTGACGACCTTCTTGCGCCGTGCCTACTAAACGTAGAACTACCGAATTTGGACTCGATGGATAGTTCTCGACGAGTAGTTGCTAGAAAAATGGAGATCAGGGTCTGATGGTGGAGCAGGAAGGTTGTCACGGGATCTCTGCACCAATAAACGTAGATCCGCCGAGTTTGGGCTCGTTGGGTAGCTCTCGATGAGTAGTTTCTAGAAAAATTGTGATCAGCGTCTGATGATGGAGCAAGAAGGTCGTCACGGGATCTCGGCACCAATAAACATAGACCCACCGAGTTCGTTGGGTAGCTCTCGACGAGTAGTTGCCAGAACAATGGTGATCAAGGTCTGATAATGGAGCAGGAAGGTCGTCACGGTATCTCGGCACCAACAAACGTAGACCTACCGAATTTGGACTCGTTGGATAGGTCTCGACGAGTAGTTGCTAGAAAAATGGAGATCAGGGTCTGATGATGGAGCAGGAAAATCGTCACGGGATCACTGCACCAATAAACGTAGATCCGCCGAGTTTGGGCTCGCTGGGTAGCTCTCGATGAGTAGTTGCTAGAAAAATGGTGATCAGGGTCTGACGATGGAGCAAGAAGGTGGACACGGGTTCTCGGCACTAATAAATGTAGACCCACCTAGCTTGCAGTCCATGGTTCTCGAGAACTACTAGTATAACACCTAGATATCTTCAGTTTGTGGCAATTGGTTAGTTTTATTAAGATATTGTCACCTCTACATTTTTAAAAATGTTTTTAATTAAATTACTATCGAAGTCGGCGCCTAACGTCTAACAAATACTTACAAGGGCAGTAGGTACCTAACTGTTTTCCAGTTTGGCGCCGTCTTTGATAGTAATATGTTGTAGTCCAAGTCCAACAATGTAGATGTAAAAACCAATAATTCTTAGAAATTATTTCAGGCTTTTTAGTTGCATTTTGAAGGCGGTTCATTTTTTTTGTAAAAATTATTTTTATAATATTATACTTTGTAATAGCTGATATTATCATTTATTATAATTTATAGCACCAGCAGTAATTATACGCATTTTCTTTTTCCTTCAAAGTGTGCGTGCAGTCAGATAGAATCTAAAATTTTAATAAAGCCCTAATCGGGGGTGTAATTCAGTCTCTGATTCGCATGCTGAATGCAAAAAGACCTCAATGCAAAAAGAAAGGCCTATGTCTGAATTCACTATGCTATGTAGGCTGTATGGGCCATAGTATGGGCTAGAACCCCTTTCCCTTTCCAACTAGGGTGAACTGGTGAACTGTGAACTAATGGAATAAAAAGCACTACGCTATGCCTATTTCATAGAGTTTATATATTAAGAATAGAGTGCGCGTTTGTCTATGGTCCCCGGAAACAAATCGCAGGCAGGTTTCTATAATCCTTCTTCCAAGAGGCAGGTGAACTATTTAAAGTTTCTTCTTTTTATATTGGTAAGTAAGTGACAAGTAGTGATGGGTTGGATCTGTCACAAGCGCAAATGTCGATAAATACAGCTGACGGTAGAGTACCTATTGTCGTATAAATGATATTATGATTTCCAATGTTCTTACTAATGCCTACGGTTGTTACTTGAAAATAAGCATTCTTTAGTACTTTTACTTCTACATATTCTAAGGCCTATTGTGTACCTATGGCATTTTGATTATATGACGTATATATAATCAAAGGCATTTGGCATGGATTTGAATGGTGTTTTTGCTAATTTGAAGTCTGTTTCCTAGATTGTGCATAGCGTGTAGTACTACTATACATGGTGTTATAAAAAACCCCGTAAAAAATATACCCCAAAATAATAAAAAAATATTATTATATTCACTGATGTGCAAACCCTATTTCAGTAAAATTAAAGAGTAAACTACGCAGAATACTACATTTCTACCTAATTCGCGGAACGACAAAAAATTTAAATTGCTATCTTCATGGCCTACGCATAACATCATATACTTAGTAACATTCCGAGTTAGAAAGCATCTTTATTTTGCAAAAAAAAACGTTGGAAAAAAAACTCGAAACAGTTGTAGGATATCGATTAGAAGATTTGAAATTGACAACATATTTTCTTTCCCCAACTTGACATTTTTTGAAGCCAATGCTTGAGTATAATGACATCCTTGTATTGAGGTAGCAAACATTTATGAATCAAAAATAGAAAAACTATTAAAGTAGACAATAATTAGGTAAAATACGTACGTAGGCCTTTCTGTTAAATAATCTGGTTCCCTGACATGACAGCTTACTAGGGTTGACAACATTTTTGGCTTTGATAATTAATTGTATTTTTTACGGGATATTTTGTAACACGTTGTATATAAATCTAGCGGCAGCTGACACCAACTTCAATTTAATTTCGTAATATATAATGATTTATATATAACTAGCCGACCCGCGCAGCTCCGCTCGCGCTGTTTTTACGTTAGCAAAATTTTTAATAGCATCCATTTGCGTTTAATACATAACCTTTGTTTAAAGTCGGTTAAATTCTGGGGTCCACTTTTTACTTGCCTTCCGAAGCACGGAGACGAACTTAATTCGAATAAAACTGTCACCCATCTATGTATTGACCTTCCCTATCGTTGCTTAACCTGATCGATTGCTACATATTGATACTGCCTATGAGTGTCTCCTTATTATTTATACTTATAATATTTATATTTTATGGTATTAGATACATTTGTCGAATACATAACCTCCTTTTTTTAAGTCGGTTAAAAACTGCATCTCACTTTTTACGTGCCCTCTGAAGCACGTAAACTCTCAGTTCAATTATCATTAAACGGTCACCCATCTATGAAATGACTTTGCCTAACGTTGCTTAACCTGATTACCTGATTGCCAAATATTAATAACAACAACTGTCTCCTTATTATTATTTTTTGTATAATGAAAAAGGGATAAACTCAGAACACGCGTATAACCAAGTACCATTAAGACTTTAATCTCTTCTCCCAAGGGAACCGTGCTGAATTACGGGATAAAAAGTATCCTATGTCCTTCCTCGTGGTATTAGCTCCAATCATGCCAAGTTTCGTTCAAATCCAGCCAGTAGTTTCAGCGTGATGCGCAGCCGTGATACAGACAGACAGACAGACAGACAGACAGACAGATAGACAGACAGACAGACAAAAATGAAAAAAATTACAGTTTCGGCTTAAGTATCGGTTAAAGAATGCCCTCCAATTATAATTTTCAACATATCTTCAATGTACAGAAATGGACCTGTTACAGTTTTATTATAAGTATAGATTTTCTTTGAAGTCGGATTTCACTATTTATATATAATTTTCTTTGAAGTCGGATTTCACTATTTTTTAATATTTTTTTTTGGATCATATTGAACTTAAATTCCACTTGATGGAAGGCAAGTAAAGCACACTAGCAGCGCCTGTTCACACCGGTCTTGAAAACTACTACCTATAAGCAGGCGGGAAAACCGACACAGACAAACTATTTTAGTCCAATCATACTTCATATTTAGTTACTTATTATACAGACCATATGATCCACCCCACCATTCTAAGGAAGAGGCCTGTGTCCAGCAGTGGACGTCTTTTGGTTGATAGTGCTGATGATGACGCACACCATTCCTGTAAGTATCTATTTTCACTTTTAATTAAATACGTACTTAACGATTTTTTAATAAAATAACTGTTTGTAACAGGTTCAGGTCAAAGCATAACACACGGTAGAGACATAAAAAAAATAAAAAATTTGGCCAATATTTCACAAGATCATCCATCTACGTGGGAGATATTATAGTGCACAAGTGCTTGCGTAGACACAAGTGCACTCTCTCTTCCTTTACCTCTTACAATCCGATGGGACGGAAGACCGACACGACCGGGGAGAGGTTAGGCAGGCGCAGGACCGACTTTTTACATGGCCATCCGACGCATGGGTCATCTTACTTTACAGATCAGCGGGTCGGCCTAGCCAGTAAGAACACTACTCAAAGTTGTTGTTCCCCACGGGATTCGAGCCCACGACCTTCGGTTTGCAAAGCAAGCGGTTTCTCACTACGCCAGAGAGGCTACAACACCAAGAAACAACACCAGTTCTGAATAATATTTTAATGAAAATTCAACTAAACGTATAAATCTTATTTATACTTACAATAAACAAGTAAAGTGGATAAATATTTACATACAGCTGGAGGGTGATGCGTTTTACGTCTCGCATTTCCCCTAAAATTGCACTAACAAAAATATGGGGTCGCCGGCTGGGGTATCCGTATCCCCCACCCCGCCGCCCCTATCACTCGACTGCTGTTAAGAACTTCGTATTTTATCTTACCAATAACGACTAGAATCTTTGATAAAACACATTCGACTAGAACAAAATACACAATTTATTTGTTCGTTTGCTACTACTGGTTTCGTTACTTCGTTATTACTAGCCTACCTAGCAGGCTTAGCACAGCATGCAAATCTTAATAGACTAGTGTGAGTATGACATAACTTTATTATAATGTAGTATTCCACAAAGAAACGTAATTTTTGTATAGAAAATGTCGTTTCTACTGACACTACGTCATACTCTACACCGATCTGTCAATTACAAGCTGTGCTTGTGTACCTGCTGTTTTAATATAGCCAGGTACCAATGATAGGTATACCAATAATAATATCAATGATAATACCAATACCAATGATATATAGGTGCCGTTTAATTCATACTACAGCGTAGCAACCTACAACCAAAAAAAAAAACAACTGGTTGCACTCCGGGAGTGCCGGCAGAAGTGAAAACCTGAATATTAACGTTGTGCATTTTTGATATTTTGGAGTGGTTAGGGAATAATTTTGCACGAAATGCTTTAATTATCAGTATAAAAGTACTATCATTTATGTGGTAAAATACAATATTCATTTGGCAGTCACTATCCATGGATGCGCGTGGCACGCTGTAACACAAACACACACGAACATTCGCGCAAGCGCCCTGCGCCGCCTAAACGAAACAGTAGGCGCAGGCATACATTTTCGCCGCACGGTAGAAAGAGAGGGGGATACTTCCTCTCCTACACCGCGCCGGCGGTCTACTCCACATTATTCCGTGGTCTACTCTCTCTCTCTCTCTAACGAATTTTCGATCAGGTCACATGTCCTGACGCGAGTTTAACATTTTTTACCCATCACAAAAAAGTGCACAACGCCGCTAAAGAAGTTTTCACTTCAAAAATCTGTGGTAGCAACCATAAAAGAGTCCAATTTCTTAATTGTTTCCTACAACAAATAATTTATCGCATGGAAAAATCATCAAAATAATTCCCAAACAGCAGTCGAGCTTTCACATCATAACGAGTAAACATTGTATATGTTAAATTACGATAATTATTATAACGCAGTCTTAGTACGCCGTGGCCACTGGTCGCTTACCCTACGAGACCGCTCGCTAGTGCTAATACTACGGCGCTACTCGCGTACACACATACAACGTGCTACCTCAGAACAACTAACCTGGATGTCATGTGGCTGTTGATGAACAAAGCAGTTTTATAGTTCTTTGTAACTTTAAAAAAAAGTTAAGACTTCTATAAATAAAAAGAACAAAGTTTTTCCTTATTTCTTCCGTCAAATAACATAGTAAACGTGACTAAAATATCTAATTGCGATTCCCAAATGATAATGAAACTCCTTATAATGAAATGAATAATATTAAAAAGGAAATTACTATACTAGTATCATCAACAGCCGAATCTAATCTAACTACTACTAATAAAAACACTACGAATAAGTATCATGGAAGATTATGAAAGTGGCCTCGCCTATGAAACGATAACAAGAGTACACTAACTAACCTGACTAACGTGGGAGACTAGAACTTATGGAGGGACTAGAGAAGAGGAATACATGGAAGAACTACACGCCGTTCATGCTTTTAACGAATACAATATAAAGATAAATTAAACGCTGTAACGTAAAATGATCAACAAACAAGAGCATTTAGCATTCTTGCTTCACTGCAATTAAACGCAGTTCCAGAATCTAGGTTTGCTCTTAACCAATATGTAGGAAGCGCTTAAACATTTTAAAAAGAAACATTCAGAAAGATTTTCTGTAATTAGTCTTGAGCGCTAAAAACTGAACGGCATTTTGGCTACTTGGATATCTACAAAGGGTCTAATTAGCTATATTTGGCCGGGATGGGAAGGGACGCAGTATGGCGGCTTTGAAGTTTCAGGGCAATTTGTATCACCATCTATGCTTGCCCTTGTGCTGACCTCCCGAGGTCTATATTATCATAAATAACATCAATAAACAATTTCTATCAAACATTTGAAAACTCCGTCGTAGAATATACGTGAATGTTGTCTTTGTGATGACTCTTACGCTTCTTTTACTTCTAATATTATGGACTCTTAAAGTACCTGAGTGGATTGGGGCCAAATAGTTAATGAATCAAAAGACACCAAATTATGTAAAACCATATTCAATAGACTACAAACTTCTAAATGCTTGTAAAATCATTCTACAAGTCTGTCTACCGTTTGAGCAAGTACATACCATAAAACTGTCGCTATGGCCCAATATTCAAAACATTCCTTTAACGTTGGCTATCATGTAAATGAAATCATCACTAAAGGAAAATTTGCATTCAAATTTTGGGCATCTCTAGTGAGAATTTGCATCTTATAACAGAGATTTATTGCGATTATTTGACGTTGAGCTTATATTTTGTTTATCCTTATTGCATTAAGAACCATAATAAATAAGGACTGTCGGATTTGAGTTTTTCCGGATGGATATTGTTCTAGGTTTTACCATGTTGAAATAGCAAGTTTGACTAACTTCGAGATTAACATTTTCCTTATAATCAATGTTAGCCTTCTGTAAGTAATGAGATTCACTAGAAGTTTTCTAGGTAAGGAATATTATAACCCTTATTAGAGATGGAAAGGTTTTGGGAGCTATAGGGAGTCGAGTCGTGTTCGCTGCACCGCCAATAGAGCGGACTGCTGCTTCAAACTCATTCGCAGTCCTTCTAGAGTCTGCAATACCTGAAAGACAAGTAAAACATCGTCATTAATCTTATTATTTTGATTTAGACGATAAGCACTTAGCATTACTTATCTATAAAATACATTTAGCGCGTTGTGCAGTGATTAGAGACATCTTGAAAAAATTGTCTCAAATTATACTAACTGTGTGTAACCGATTATGTTTCTGACGCGCCATGACACGAGGCAACAGCATAGCGTGTTCCGGCTTAACACATCCTCAATCTTCTTTTTGCCACCTACTACTACCAGCCCCACTTCTGCTAATTCCCATTTATTGAAATGAGTGTTCGTTTTGCCTTTGCTTTGGTGGGGTTGCCATAATCCCCACGGTTGGCAGGCGGCCTGGCGATTGCAGTATAGGTGGTGGGTAATTTAATAGAAAGACGTTGTTGCCTGACTTCTTATTTTCCCTTAGTCGACACTCCAATGGAAGGGAGGATGAATGGGTGCTATTTTGATCCAGCACCCCACGGGTAAACAAATATGCGTTGTGTAATTTACATATTTAGCCATCGATGATTTAGCAAAGATTATTAGGTAAGTACATAATTCCGCAGTGCCTGAAGACAAAGGTTTATAACCAGTGTGTGTTGCCAGTGATGACATATGGTACTGAGACGTGGTCTTTAACAGCTGGCCTTTTGGAAAAGCTCAGAGTCACACAACGAGCTATGGAGAGAGCTATGCTTGGAGTTTCTTTGCGCGACCGAATCCGAAATGTGGAGATTCGCTGAAGAACTAAGGTTACCGACATAGCTCTCAGAATCTGCAAGTTGAAGTGGCAATGGGCAGTCCACATCGCTCGAAGAACCGATAACCGTTGGGGAAGAAAGGTTCTCGAGTGGCGACCACGAACCGGAAGACGCAGCGTAGGCAGGCCTCCCACTAGGTGGACCGACGACATTGTTCGCGTCCCAGGCAACCGGTGGATGCAAATAGCAAATTGTCGTTCATTGTGGCGTTCTAAGGGGGAGGCCTTTGTTCAGCAGTGGACGTCTTCCGGCTGGTGATGATGATGATGACATAATTACGGTAAATTCAAAAAATATAAATGTTTTTTTTCTCGGGGTAGCCTTCGAAAGGTCCCCGGGAGCTGTGGGGCTCGACCGGGCTATGTGGGATTCTTACCCACTAAAACCCCCGCGGCTGTCGCATCGGCACATGAGAGGGGACCCCAGGGCTCTCCGGTGGGATCTGCACCAGCAGCCCCTCAATGCCTTTCCATTGAGCCCGCCGCCGGGGGGCGCATTGTAGCCCCCCGGGAACCTGTCACGGTACTCACGGGGACGGGGTTCGCAACCCCGCCGCCGTCCTCGGAGTCAATGCCGTACTGAATGGAAGTCCTAGGGCCCACACCCTCAACGTCCAGCGACTCCGAAGGTTGCTCGTTGTTTATACCCCCGGACTCAGGACTGAACAAAAGTGTACCTGCGTCAACTTTCCGTCACTACGCCAATCGCTGTTCAAGATATTTGGCAGTGCTTATACCGAAGCAGTGGTAGAGATACCACTGCATCGGTAGAAGCTGTAGCACTAACCTCATCTCTAACATAAGCCTTCCTCTTGGGCGGTTCGGAGTGCGGGCGGTGGGCGGTGTGCGTGGCATGTGTAGTAGGCGCGACAAGCGCGGGTCGAGAGCGCGGTGGCGGCGCGGCCAGTGGCGAGCGGCGCGGTGGGGGCGAGCCGCGTCTCGCCGGCTCCGGCGAGTTGGCGCGCATGAAGTTCGTGATATGCGTGCGCTCCGGACTGCGCCGCGGACACTCCACCTGGAAGTATCATTCATGTTAGTCACATTCATAGATAAGAGTATATTACTTAGAAATAGATAGGTAACTCCCACGTCAAAACGTGCACCCCAACACCAGAAACGTATAATTAGAGTTTCTCGGGCATTTTTAATAAAAAATAGCTAAAACTTTGTAGTATCCGATATAAAGCACGCGGACGTCAATAGGATATGCATAAGTATTACAGGCATAAAATAATAATTTAAAAAAAAAAACATTTTATACGGGTTGGGATCCGAAACCGCGCCCCCAAGAATACGTATTAATTTGATTCCAACCTATTTACCGATACCGCTATAAAGCTAGAAATACACACGCAGGTTTACCTGACAGGTATACCTGTGCAGTTAAACTGTACAGGTATAATTGAGCTCCATAGAGACCATACACGTAACGGTAAACCTGCACAAACTCTCAGTTGAAACCATGGCCCCGACAGCGGCGCATGACTGCGACGCAGTAGCATTAATAGATTAATAGTTTGTTTTATTAAAGAAAAGAATATTAAACGACGACACCGTGAACAGTGGTGAAAAGCAAACAGTACTCTTATGTCGACTTATTGAAGGAATTGAAATTTAAACCATATTATTATTACCGCAATTATGTACGAATAATAATAATATTCTGGGACCATGGTTTCGGGGCCATGGTTTCAACTGAGAGTTTGTGCAGGTTTACCGTTACGTATATGGTCTCTATGGAGCTCAATTATACTTGTACGGTTTAACTGCACAGGTATACCTGTCAGGTAAACCTGCACGTGTATGTCTAGCTTAACAGTCATCGGACAACTGACGCCTGCGCAGGCGACCGCCACACACGCTCAGTTTTGCCTGCACAGGTAAACTGCACAGGTATACCTGCGCAGTTAAAAATATGAAAATTCATATTTTTTGACTCGCCTGTACAGGCGTGGAAACCTGCACAGTTTTGCGGCATACACGCTCAGGTTTACCTGCGCAGTTGAACTGTACAGGTATACCTGTCAGGTAAACCTGCGCGTGTATAGCTAGCTTTAGTCTTATGATAAAAGTTGCATAATACTGATCTACTATCTTAGTTCCATTTCTTAAGAAAGCCGAACAGAGAAATGTTGCAAATCACACCGCATGAGGGTGCTTCTGGTAGCTTTTTCTATTTTCTTCTAAGATACCATACCATGGTAACATTACATTCTCAGACTAACTGCCGCGCTCACAGACGACAATTTATATTTATTATACGTATAGTAGATACATAATAGTCTTCTTCTTTGTCTTTACGTGTCAACATGAACATTATATATACTTATATGAACAACACATGAAAGCTGTTCTCCATTTTAATGTAGCTTCGAAGAGATACTACACTACTAGCGGTAAGGCCGCCCATTGTTTTGTTGCATTTTTTTTTATACAACCATGGTAGCAAGTAAGCATGCTGCCTGCCTGATGGTAAGCAGTCATCGCAGCCTATAGACGCTAGCAACACCAGAAGAATCACTAGCGCGTTGCCGACCCTTAAGACATTAGATATTAAGTCTTTTGTGTCCAGTAATTTCACCAGCTACTACTCTCACCCCAACTCACCCCAACTCGCCCCAACTCGCCCCAACTCGCCCCAACTCGACCCAACTCGCCCCAACTCACCCCAACTCGCCCCAACTCGCCCCAACTCGCCCCAACTCGCCCCAACTCTCCCCAACTCACCCCAACTCGTTATGTGATAACATTTTTGGAAGTCGCATAAGAAGTTTCACTCCATAAAATAATGTTGGACATACGCTCGCTGCAGAAGTACCTATTCCCCTAGTTCAAAGCAGTAAATCGTTAGGTCGATAATTATGCATTATATTCGAGAGATCAATATGGACAGATTGCCAGTGATTACATAAATTACTGGCAATAGGCTGCGGTCGCCTGTAAGATGGAAATCTTATGAGATACATTCCCAATCGGTCTGCTTCAACTTTTTGAGTAGGCGTTCTCAATATGCCTCTACCTCGTTTATGTAGGTGCCACGTACTAGATCAATTTACGCTCAATATTGATAGTTTAGGAAAGCGACGGCGGCGGTGCTAAAGGGAGGATCCTCCGACCGAGCGAGGTGTGATGCTCGGTCAGGGCCGAAGCCCCCGACAATTTTTTTTTATTTTTTTTTGGGTATGATAGACGCTGTTGGCCGCAGATGGCCATTACAGCTTCACCGGACAATAGGAGGCGAGCGCTTGAAGCGCTCTAGCCTTTACGGCAGAAGTAGCGACGAGCTCAAGGGCACCTCAGGGAGGCACGGCCTCGGCTTGGGCTGTCGCTTAAGAGAGGGCTGAGTTTATCACCGGTTCACAACGCGCCCCCACTGAGAAGAACCGGCAAGAAACTCAGTGGGGTGATGCACGTCGTTGAGGTCGCATACGTACGACCCTTCGGCCTCGCCGGTTGTCGGGGAGGGTTCGGCGCATCCCGGTCCAATAGGACCGTCATGGGGTCAGGAGGGTCGAGCAGTACGTGCCGTGGTCTGCGGCGCGAGTCAGAAGGACTAGGAGCGTAATCGGCGGCGGCGCGGATTAAACTGTTCGCGTGACGGGACGCGGATTCAAAGTAGCGTTTCGACGCTTCTTTGAGGAACTTACGAAGGGGATCTAACTTGAAATCGGAATGCAGATCTACGTTCCGCATGTACCACGGGGCACCGACGGCACGTCGGAGGAAACGATTCTGGATAACCTGGAGGCTATCGATATGGGTGCGGGTGGCGTGCGCGAAAACTACACTCGCGTAAGTCATGATAGGGCGAATGCAAGCTTTGTATAATGTCAACTTATTTCTAAGCGACATTTTACTCCGCTTGCAGAGAAGGGGATACAGGCGACCTAATACGAAAGCCGCTCGATTGCGGACGGACCTAACGTGCGGGCCGAATGTCATGGCGGAGTCCAAGGTGACTCCGAGGTACTTAACCTTCCTAGTCCAGGGGATAGGGCGATTGAATAGGGATATTGGGGCCAGTCGTGTGTTGGGCCGAAGGCTCCACGCGGAGAACATATTGGCGGGTCCCCGGGAGAAGACCACCGCGGCACTCTTCTCAGGGTTCACCTCTATGCGCCACGTACGGAACCATTGACCCAGGGCGTCGACTGCGGCTTGAAGAGCACGCGTTAAATAGGACATGTTCCTATGGGAATAATAGAGAGCGGTGTCATCCGCGTAAAGGGCGAGTTGGACTATGCTTGAACGAGGAATGTCGTTCGTGAACAGGCTGAACAAGAGGGGAGAGAGCACAGAGAGCCCTGAGGGACTCCGGCCTGTATAGGATGGGGCGAAGAAAACGTACCTTCGACCCGGTATCGAAAGGTACGATTCGAGAGAGTCTCGTATGATGAGTACGAGCCTATCGGGGACTCCTAACTGGAAGAGCTTGTATATCAAGCCGTTGTGCCAGACCTTGTCGAAGGCCTTGGCAACATCGAAGAATAGGGCGCCTGTGTAGACGGGCTTGGGCTGGTTGAGCCCGGTCAGGATGTGGCCCCCGACAATTGTTGTCGGGATGTTGTATATATAGTGAATGTCTTCTGAAACTTCACTTGCACGATTCAGAAATCGGTGGCGCCATCTATCTTCTTATATGTGAACTATTCGCTTCTCGCGTCGCTGTAACACATGTGGCGCCATCTGGTTATGTCGAGTCGCCACAATAGGTTTTTTATAACTGCATCAAAAAAGTAAAAATGAATGCTTGTCTGTATGTCCTTTATAGAATCGTAAACTATGCATTTGATCATGTCATGATCTTCAGCAAATTGAAAGAGCGCGAGCGGAGCTGCGCGGGTCAGC
Organism: Furcula furcula; assembly: GCA_911728495.1. Classification (NCBI taxonomy): domain Eukaryota; kingdom Metazoa; phylum Arthropoda; class Insecta; order Lepidoptera; family Notodontidae; genus Furcula; species Furcula furcula. Next base: position 9,483,594 of record OU452244.1, on the reverse strand, counting down.
TAGTTTTAAATAAAAAACACGCGAATACCGGGAATTCTGATTGGTATAGAAATGGGAAACTGCTTTTCGCGGTGGATTTTTGTTTAAACGTGTAAAGTGTCGCATACCGGTAGCATTTTATTTTGATTTACCTACCAGAAATATTGTTTTTGCTTAATATGCAAGTAAGTAACCTTACTAGAAACTACGGAAATATATAAAAAATGCAGAAAGTCGGCTCACCTCAGTGGCTCTAAGCTCTCTGACTCTTGGATTGTGTGGCGGCTCAAGAGGCGCTCGAGACACAGTGACGAGAAGTTTCTCCGCTTCCCTGATGAGTTCTCTATACTTCCTCTCCGCTTCCCTGTCCGCTTCCAGCAGAGGGTCTCGCTCTCGCACGGGGGGTGCTGACGGAGCGTGGTTACGGCGCCGTATACGAGGTGGGGTTGCACCTAAAATGATGATCATCTAATTCAAAACAAGAACTTACCCCATCATCATTATCAGCAGCCAAAACACGTCCACTGCTAAACAAAAGGCCTCCCCCATAGAAGGTAGGGGCTACCATAATCCCCACGCTTGGCAGACGTCTTGGGGATCGCAGTATAGGTGGTAGGTAATCGAATAGAGGGATGCTGCTGCCCGTCTTCTTGTTTTCCCTTAGTCGACTCTTACGGACACCCAACGGTAATAGAAGAGAGGGTGCTATTCTTACCCGGGCACCCCACGGGTCCAAAGCCTTTGTAATATTTTTTTATATTAAAAATTTCAATTTCGTGATTAAAGTGTTTGCAATTAAGAATATTGTATTGTATAGCAGCACATACACTCGCTCCAAGTTCTTTCATTTTCTATGAATAAAAATTATGGCAATTGTCAACGTTTGGTCCAATCTCGAATATCATCGTCATCAGCCGGAAGACGTCCACTGCAGAACATAAGCCTCCTCCTTAGGGTTTGCCCCAAACTTGGCAGGCGTCTTGGGTTCGCAGTGTACGTGTAGTTGGATATAGAAGCCGCAGCTGGTTTTCCCTAAGTCGCCTTCTACAACGGGCAGAAATGGGAAGGTGCCATTCTTACCCGGATGCACCGCGGGGAATAACAACAATCATGACGTACCCATGTAGTAAAAAATCCTAAATCTATGGTCGTACCATAAAAAATGGACAAAGATGTAGGACTTGTGGCCCTAAGGGCCAAGTGCCCGGTGCACTTGGCCCATTTAAACGTCCGTTATCTAGTTTTCAGAATTGATTATCTATTTAACTACTTAACAGTCCTTAACGGTGACCAGGGGTGTCGAGCTAGATCAAGATAATGGACTGCTAAGGGTCCATAACAGGGGTTATGGTGGTATAGATAACGGACGTTTAAATGTCGGTGCTTTTGGGCCTAAGAAAAGTAGAGAGTTAGCTACGATTATACTCAAAAATTGAATAGCCTGACTGGAGAGTAGGTACCTCCAACTCAGACAGGACAAAGACGTCAACAAAATCACGCCACTTTTGAGTTTTATTACATCATCACATGTGACTGATTTAGTTTTATCTTAATTTATTCGTCATCAATGAATAAACACAATCGGCACAGTCACACACGGTTTAGTCATCATATCCAAAATCAGAAACGCGATGGACACACTAATACAGTGTTATAATTAACTTAGTCATTCTGCGATTATGAAATCTAGACTCTAGTATCTAGTTCATATTGCTATGCTGGCTGGCTTGTTGACGCTTTAAAACAAATCATATAAAGACGTTCACTGCGGGCTCAATTTTAGGGAACATTCAGTTAGTGCGGATGAGGTCGAACCAGCCCAAACCTGAATTCTTTTACAGCATGGTTGAGGCTTTATCTGCCTCAAAAAAAAATGTGAAAAAATTACAAGCCCGCTGAGTTTCTTGCCGAATCTTCTAAGTTGAGGCCGCGTTGTGATCCGGTGGTATAATTTTGAATGTATATAAGGTATAATTTGGTATGAAATAAAAATTTTGAATTTCATGTTTCAATGGTTTGATAAATGTGACATTATTTGACCAAAAACGTGGTAATATAGCTTTGTGATAAAATAACTATCACAATTCAAATTGCTTGAATTGACCTAACAAAAAAGCAATTTGCGATTGGTTAAATTGCCAGAATTTGGGGTAATATCAGGCAAAAGCAAAAACTCTGAGAATTATGTAAAATACCCCAAGAACAGTCTAATTACTCGTTAACTCTTTACCTGCTGACCGTGGAGGTCGTCTCGGTGGCCTTCGTCTCCTAGCTCTTCGCCTGCCAGGCGAGGCTGTATCATCAGGCTCGTCCTCATCACCACCGTCGAGGCCTGTATCACCGTCTGAGTCCAGGTCTGCATCAGACAATATGGCGGTCTCTCGGCCTCGTGCCCGCATGCCCCGACAGTCTTCATCGCTGGACGCGCCGCAGCGGTGGTACGGTGACCTGTGAGGCTCGGGAGACAGGTGCGGCGAGAGATGGGGTGATCTGGAATAGTCATGTTCTTCTGTCAAGAACTTCGCGATTCAGAAGGCAGCAGTTTCATGTTTTAAAGTACTTACTAATTCAAAACATCATGTAGTCATACGGGGATTGTTTATAGGCTAGGTTATACTATTAATAAGCATCACGGTTTTCCCTAAAGAAGTTGGCATAGCTATAGTTAAGCTCTTCGGAGTCGCTGGACGCTCGGGGCGTGGGCCCTTAGGACGTCCATTGAGTTCGGCGGCGACTCTGAGGAGGACGGCGACGGGGTTGCCACCCCCGTCCCCGTGAGCACCGTAATGGCACCCGGGGGACTACAATGCGCCTCCCGGCGGCGGGCTCAAAGACAAGGCACTGAGGGGCCCCTGGTGCAGATCCCAACGGAGAGCCCTGGGGTCCCCCCTCTCATGTGCCGATGCGACAGCCGCGGGGGTTTTAGTGGGTAAGAATCCTACATACCCCGGTCGAGCCCCACAGCTCCCGGGGAATTTTGGAAGATTTACCCCGCGTCAAAAAAAAAAAAGCTATAGTCAAGCCAGCTATTGTTAGGTCCCAAGTGATAAGGTAAGCCTATTTCTACATGATGTATAGGTAGGAAGTGCATTTAATTACGTACAATCATTATTTAAGCAACTGCAGCATTGCTTACAAACCAAATGAAAATTTATTTGATGGAGTAGCGATTCAGTCGTGACTTTGAAATAGCACTATAACCGATGAGAAGCCCTATTCACTCTGGCCTTAAAATTATTATCTGGTGAAATTATTTTTATTTTATTCAAATAAGCCACGAAGCAGGATGTTCGCCTAATGGTAAGCGACGCGACTGCCGATGGGCAGTTGTACTGCACTGCTGTTCGTTACCAGGGACATTAGTTATTTATTAAGTCTCTGGAACTTGGCATACACCAGACACCATCTAACCGGAACATACCCGTGGGGTGTCCGGGTAAGAATAGCACCCACCGATCTCTTCCAGTTGGATGTCGTAAGAGGCGACTAAGTGAAAATAAGAAGACGGACAGCAGCGTCTTTTTATAGAATTACCACCTATACTGCGATCCACAAGACGCCTGCCAAACGTGGGGATTATGGCAACCCCTCTCTTCTAAGGAGGAGGTCATTGTTCAGCACCGGAACCAGAACATAGCAATGTTTAGATACCTATCGTCTGACACTGCGATGGCAGAACAGCTGCCGTCCCAGATCCGATCCCTTGCACTAAGGGCTTTGCTGTTGAACTTTCTAGCAGAGCTATGTTTAGTTGTTACTAGCAATTTCCTGCGGCTTCGCCCGCTAATTTTTTTACAGAGTTTACCGACCCCTAACCTTAGACTATATATGATCTAAGCCCCTAACACACCCCCAAAGGTTGTTTTTGAAAATTCGCGAAACACGTACTTATTGATTTATTTTATTTAGAGAATCTTTTCAGTAAATTTCAAGTCAATCGAACCATACAATAAAAAGTTTCATACAGAAGAAAACACCCCATTTAACCCCTTTAGGAGTTGAATTTCCAAAAATCCTTTCTTAGTGGATGCTTACGTCATAAGAAAAATCTACTGTCCAAATTTTAGCTTTCTAGGTCCAGCGGTTTGGCCTGTGCGTTGATGAATCAGTCAGTCAGTCAGTCAGGACAAGTAATTTTATATGTATAGATACATACCTCGATCCATACTTGGCAGTATGCGAGTCAAGCGAATACGGTGAGTGTTGCAACTGCGGCGTTTGTTGAGGACACTGTAGCGACTGCTGGTGGACTATGGTCTGCGGCCGCCGCCTACTGGGCGACGTGGCTCCTAGCCAGGGGTTGGTGCGGATGCGACATCGCGGCCGCGGGGACGGCGTCGCGCAGACCACTGCTGGCTCTGGGGCGCAACGCTTTACGACGGCGCTTGAACGACGCTGCAATGTATTACAACTCTTCTTAATGATACGCTGTGTCACTTTATAATGCCATTATACAATGTGGGGAAGACGATACGACAATTAATGAAACATCTGGTAATACCACTACACAGGAGTATTTTGGAACCGTCAAATAAATCCTTGCAAAGAAATAAAAAAATGTTACCTTTGAACAAAATATACTGCAGAAAGACGTAATCAAAATAAAACACCATTTGTAAATATTGGGCCATTAACCTCTGGTACGGGCAGCAACAGCGCGGGCGGAAATATCTACTTCTTCGTATGTTTCGACACGATCACACCGAATAGTCACCTCTCTAGTAATTATTTATTAGTTTAATTACAATCACTTTTTCTAAATCTCTTATTAGGCATTCGACTAGGAACGTCATTACGCACATGATGTTTAATTTATTGTCGTATTATCCACCCCAGATGGTATAATAATAAAGTCCTCCTGCCTGCCCGATAGGACAACTGCAAATATTTTACAAGAATAAGCTACGTGGGAGATATTATAGTGTACAAGTGGTTGCACGAACACAAGTGCACTCTCTCTTCCTTTCATTCGATGTGATGAAATACTGCTACCACCGGGGAGAAATCAGGCGCAGGACAGACTATTTACACGCCCATCCGACGCATGAATCATCTTACATTACAGATGATCGGCCTGCATTGTCCTAGCCACTGAAGAACAACTACACAAAGTTGTTGCTCCCCGCAGGATTAGAACCCACGACCACTGGTTTGCAAAGTGGTTTTCCGCTGCGCTACGACGGCTACAACCATTTAAATCCCGCTTCTTTGGGATCTCTTGGTGTTTAGTGAATCTCGAAATATTCTGTCCTGGCGGATGCACGTCGAGAGAAGGAAGACGAGAACAAACGGGTTCAGTCAGTGACACTTGTACTTATACCTAACTTAATTAAACTTAGTTCAGGTATCTGATGATAAATAACTTACTAAGTAGCCTTCTATGAAGTAAGAAGGCTTTTCAAAAATTGCGCTCGGACTCCCTGACGGCAGCCGGGCGCGGGTCTCAAGTATAAAACTTGCGGGTGTCAGCATAAGTGCTCTCACTTTACGATCACTGCGCACTATGCTCCCCAAGACAAGGAAGTTAAAATCGCGTCATGCAAGTTTACTACACTAGTCATCTTCTGGTGAACAAGTTTCAGTGCGAGCTAACTCAACACTAGCGCCATCTATTTGTGTATTTAGTAATTTCTACAAAATATAATTGAAATCAATAATTTGAAATTATAAGTGTCGCGGAATTACTTATGTGGAAAAAGTAACTTTATGAGTAACTTTAAACAGAAAAGACGTTTAATTTACAGGTTAAACAGAAAATACGATTAATTTACAAATTTACAGGTATTTTAATTTACAGGATATCGCTTAACATTTCGCCAAATGTCCTACTTCTCATGTCACTTAGGTATTAAAAAAAATACAAAAGCTTATTTCAAAAGGATTTTCCGGAATCTTAATACCGTTAGTTAAATTGATAATCTTTCTGACATTTATAAAAAAGATATTTAGTAATCTAAAACTTATGAAAACCGTTTCAATAAACTTGATGATACACCACGGATGAAACGTCCACCTCCTGGATTACCCGGTCTGGTTAATTAATAAAGCCGGGCAAAGTATGATTACGACCAAAGGGTTAATAATCTACTCATTAACGTATCGTTGCAAAAACAGCTGAAATAGGTTTAATGTGCCCCCAAAACGTGATCTCCTTCGTTTATTTTTTACCGCTCTCCAACCCTCGCCTCGTAATGTATTTCCAATTGTTTTTTCATCAATTAAAAGCTTTTTGTTAATTGATGAAAAAATCAATTGGAATGTAGGATTGTATACAATCCTAGATAGATTCCTATAGGATCTATACATTGTAGGAATTTTCTGAAAAAATTAGGTACACCCATATTATATGTAATGTATTCAATGAGAGACATTCTACCACCGCGGTGTTAGATATTCTGCTGTAACTATAGATGGGGGAAAACTCAATAGTGGGTTAAAACCTTTTATCACCCAGTTTGCTCCACCCACTGGGTGGCTTGACAGAGTAAAAACTACGTACAAATAATGTAGCTGCAACCAGTGTGAAGTAAACATTGCTATGATCCGGTGTGAAGGCTAAAGAAATTACCGGGCTCAATGTGTCGAGCGGAATTGCAACGCAACTATTCATTCGTATCTTGAAATATTAAATTATTAGACATAACGTCATGGCCTGCGAGGTGTCTGGTCTGGGAAAGAATAGCGACCACCAATCTCCTCCCGTTGGTTGTCCATAGAAGCGACTAAAGGTACGCGTCCATTGGCCCGCGCCGGACGCACCGCACGCACAGCACGGAACGGATTTTAGTTTGCTTTCTATGATTTTGACGGCCCGCATCTGAAAATGACGGGGCGCGGTGGACGCAGCGCTATGTAAAATCCTAAGTGCCGTGCGTGCGGTGCGTCCGGCGCGGGCCAATGGACGCGTACCTTAAGGGAAAATAAGAAGACGGGCAGTAGCGTTTAAATTACTTACCACCTATACTGCGATCCCCAAGACGCCTGCCAAGCGTGGGGATTATTTAGGGAAGCTTTTATCTGCAGTGGACGTCTGTCGGCTGTTGATGATGATAAGTCATAACCAGAAGCATATCACAGTTTTGTTTTTTTACTATTTGTGCTAATACTCTACAGGAAGTCGCTATATTGGAGGCTGAAAGGTCAATTTTTATCCTTGTTGCTACCCGCACATAATCTGTAACTTTTGCTCTGTGTTAGTAGCATGCGTAATTAAGGATAAATAAGATATTAGGCCTATAGCGAAAGCTATATCACCACATTCCATCCGATCGGACCGTGATCAAGCACTAATTTTCGCCTAATTTTGTTTAAACAAGAAAAAAATTCCACGTTCAGATATTTATTAATATCATCATCATCATCATCATCACTAGCCGAAAGACGTCCACAGCTGAACAAAGGCTTCTCCCCCCTAGAAGGGAAGGGTTGCCATAATCCCCACGTTTGGTCCGCGGCTTGGGGATCGCAATATAGGTGGAAGATAAATCCAAAAGAACGACGCTGCTGCCCGTCTTCCCATTCTAGCTGTCACCTCTTACGACACGCAACGAGAGGAGATGAATGCAATTCTAACCCGGCACCCTACGGGTATATCAATCATAAACTAGTCAAATTGGTTCCTTCCTAAAAGTTTATTACTTTACCTTAAGTGTCGACGCCATGCACATAATTTGTAATAAACATTAGGTATACCTACTTGAATCCCGTATAGGTAATCGAATAGTCTCTCTAAATTGAAATGAAACTAATTTTACGGCGCGATATAATCCGTAAAATTAGTTTCATTTCAATGTGTAATATTCGCGTAAATATCAGAAATCATTAGTCTCTCTAAAATTGAGATGAGCCTTCTGCGCTAGATATCTGAATGTCGCGGTTAATAATGTCATGGATGACCTGTGGTTGTATGTGGTTACGTCGAAATAGGATCTCTATAAATGAAACCAAGTCGATAGGTATTGTCGGAGCCCGCATTAGAGAACTTCGCAAGTTAGTTACAACTTTGAGAATGGGTAATTTGGCGTACATTCGAAATAGATTGGATAACATGTGGGTTTATTTATACACTTAAAATTAAATTGCTTCAAGATCGTCGAAGTAATTTAGTTAGTTCTCTACGTACCTACTACATTACACAATGTAGTGTTTTTCTCTACTTTATTTTTAACCGCTATAACATTATCCAAATCTTTCATCCCCACAATCAAACTTCACTTTAAAATTTACTTACTGGAACACATATGAAGTGCACCTTTACAGCAAGCGATCCAATTTTATCAAGTAGCGCTTAACTTTACCCGACAAACAACCCTTCCCTCAAATGTCCATTTGGCGCCCGCCGTAACCGCTATCAGAAGCTACTTTATGCTTCTATGTCAACATACCTTCGCCGGCTCGTGATAAAGATGTGTGGTCGGCGGCGCAGGCGGCGGCGGGGGAGCGACGAGCGGAGCGGCGAGCGGAGCGGGCGGCGCGCCGGGCGATGTACCATCGGTCGAGTAGCCGGTGCTATACGCACTCTCGGGGGAGGAGAGGTGCGGTGGGGGCAGCGGGCCTGTCGTTGTCGCCACCGCTTGTCTCACTTGCTTCTGTTTACGTTTCTTCGCTCGCCCCAGCTGCGCTTCCATCCATGACTTGAGCCGCGCCCCCAGCATGCCGCCGACGGCACCTATAAGATACGATAATTCACTCATACTCATTTCTGCGTGGAAAGCACGTGTATGAATACAGAATTGATCATGTACTTGATCTCTGATGAACCGACTTTGTAACTACTTCACGTATCTACATTATTATTCATGAAATATATCGAGGAAGGTTAAATTAAAAATTTATACAGAGTCGTTTCACGAAAAATTACCATCGAAAGTAACTGCCCTGTTGTACATACATCGAATATGTAGATCTAAGTTCTATATAAATAAAAATGAATGTTTGCCTGTATGTCCTTTATAGAATCGTAAACTATGGATTTGATGATGTCATGATCTTCAGCAAAGTGTTGTGGATGAGCCCAAAAAGGTTTCTAAGTAGTTTCAGCTTGTATACTATAAATATGTGTGCTAACTATGTACATTATCGGAGAAAATTGATTCTTACAAGCAAATATTAAAAAGGGAAATTAGAAAACAATACTTTGAAAAAAAAGCCCACTCTCGTCATAACAGTTACCCCAACAACACAATACATATTTTTGTCATTTCAACTCGCTCTTTGATGTAAACAAAAGTCGTGACGTAAAATGTTTTATCGCGTCGTCGTCATTTCATTGCAAAGAAAAGGCCGTTAACGGGGAACCACAATACACTGTCTGGTACGAGCCCCCACCCGTGTCATATTTCAAGAAAGTCTCATCGAGCCCGTAAAAAAGGGCGCAGTCAGCACCCTCTTCATTTCCATCAGTAGTGTCGTGAAAACTGTAAGCTTTAATATTATCTATTGCCAAGATATTTCTAGCAAAAATATACGACAGAGTTTTAATCCTTATAAATAAAATACATATTTAATGTTGTCTTTTATTTACGCGAATACTAGACATTGTAATTAATCTATTCTTACGGATTATATCGCGATTTATTTTAATTTTCCCGACGTTTCGAATGCTTTGCAGCACCCATCCGCCCGCCGCCGCCCGCCCGCCCGTGACCATGGGTGCTGCAAAGCATTCAAAACGTCGCAAAACAACTCGCTTGAGGAATGGAACCGTCGATACAAAGAAGGCGAAACAGCTGCGGTAACAAACATTCCTACCAGATGGCGTAAAAGCATATAAAATAGTGAGGGAAATTGAAACTAACCCGATCCTAACGCAAGTCATGACAGGACACGGTGGGTTCTCGGCATATCTGAATAGATTCAAATGTAAAGAGGACCCATCGTGCCTCTGCGAACCTGGAACACCAGAATCTGTACTCCACGTCCTGTGCGAATGCCCTGTATACATAATAGACCGAAATAATGAAGAAAATAAAATAAACACAAAAATACATATAAATAATATACATATAATAATGGCAAATGAAAAAATTCGAGAAATATTTTTAGACTATTGCAAGCTGATAGTTAAAAAAGTTATCAATAGAAACAAAACCTAAAAATAATATTAGAAAATAAACAAAATGTTAAGACAGGAATTACAAGATAGAGAAGGTCTCTGGGCGAAATGCCTAGAGGAATTGGAACAAAACCAAAATAAAAAAAAAGTCGGGTAAATTATAATAAATCGCGATATAATAAGAATAGATTAATTACAATACATATTTAGTAAAAATTAGCGTTGTTTGATGTTTATGCCGTTTTCACTTTAGATAAGTAGTCTTTAGAATCTAAAGACAGGCGAGAATCAAATTTACTTTAATGTCAACAACGTGCAATGAAAGACATTGTAATATTAAAGGGTTCCCCGATGTAAAATGTTAATAGGTACAGGTTTCTCTTAACGCTTCGCCAAAATCACTTTATATCCTTACATTTCAGGTATGAAAGCCTCCGCTTTGGTACCGAATTGCAAAAGGCCTTCAGTAATCGCGTATCAATCCGTCAGTATCAATCATCAATATTCTTCATTCAACACTGTATAGTGCTCTACAAAGTTCCGGTACCCTTCTACAGCTGTGGGAAACGAATAGCCGGATAAAAGACGGCTGGAGGACTTACCCGTTTTAGTGAGGGGTGTAAACTTACGAGATTTAGCTAATATTAGCAATCCATTACGGCTGCGGTTGGGAACTCTATATGTGCGGAATTTACTTACCGGAATATACTATATATATATATATATATATATATATAGTACTTAAGAGCTAAAGTGCTTTAGCAAGCTAACACAAATTGATTAAATCACTTATATTATTATAGTCACATATGCGAATACGATTTAAACAAATTAAGTAATAATTTTAGGGTCATATGTATAACTTTTCTATGTAGAAACGAAAATTCTACCTAATTAACATTAAGGTAAACGAATCGTAAGTTGCCCTAAGTTTACCTAAAGAGCATGTTGTGACACGTTAAAAAATTGTGCATCTATATCTATCTATATCTATTATAAAACAAAGTCGCTCCCGCTGTCTGTCTGTCCCTATGTATGCTTAGATCTTTAAAACTATACGGTTTTTCTTAATAGACAGAGTGATTCAAGAGGAAGGTTTTTATGTATAATACATGCATAATATAGTAGAAAAACAATTATAATTTTAGATGTTTCTAAAGTGATGTCGTAAATAAACACATTTTTTTGCGCTTACTTAACAAACGCTGGCTGAACCATACGAGATAGATCAAAATAATGTACTACAGTATTGTATACCTTAACAAGGTCTACAAAAAAGTCCGCGATGGTATATGTTTATCTCTTAGGGATAACCCACAATAAACACTTTTTATCCTTTACTTTTTATGAGACTTAATTAATTAGAAAATCAATTGTTGTCAGCATGAATTTGTCCCTTCTTCAATATAACGTAAACTTCATTAATATTTACACCAATGAAAAAATCGCTGTGAACGTTGTTCATACCGCTAGGTTAAGGTTAAGCAACATAAGGCAAGGTCATTACATAGATGGGTGAACCGATTTGTATGAAATTTTGTGTGCATATCGGGTAGGTCTGAGAATAGGTCGTAAAGTATACTTCATGCCGCCAGGTTAAGCAACGTTAGGCAAGGTGACGGCGGCGACTCTGAGAAGGACGGTGACGGGATTGCGAGCCCCGTCCCCGCGATCATGGTGCCAGGTTTAAGGGGGCTATAATGCGCACTAGAGGGGTATTTGGTGCAGATCCTACTGGAGGGCCCAGGTCTCCGCTCTTATGTAGCGATGCGACAGCTGCAGGGGTTTAAATGGGTAAGAATCCCAGATACCTTGATTGACGAGGATATATAGAACGAGAGGAGGGTGCAAGAGAGGAGAGAGACGGAGAGGGATTCAAAGAGGGGGTGATGGGGTGAGGGATAGGGGATTAAGATGGACCACGGGTGGAGTGGGGGGAAGGGGGAGGAAGGTGGGAGAAGAGAGAGGGGTTCAGGGAGGGGACAACGGGGAGAGGAAGAGGGGGAGTGTGACCGGGACCGAAGCGGGGGAAAGAGAGAGGAGAAAGAGAGCATAGAATTAGATTTTTCCTATAAGAGAGAGATAGAGAGAGAAATAAATCAACGGAGGAGGGAGAAAAGGGGAGCAAAATGTAATAAAAGCGCGGGCGGAGCTGCGCGGGTCAGCTAGTTTAATTATATTCCAGTGTATTTTGTAAATTTAAATGTGCTAATGTAACAATCACTGGCTGTCCTTCATAAAATAAAATCAAAGTAAATAAACATTTTAACCTCTTGAATCAAAAGTCAAAAAGTCAAAAATAGTTTATTTCAAATAGGCTTAACGAAAGGTTGAAAGGTCGTTTTTTTTTTTAAAAAAAAAATCTACTACCGTATCACAACCACGAATTTATACTTACTTCCAGGTTCGTGATCACAACGCGGCCTCAACTGAGAAAATCCGGCAAGAAACTCAGCGGGCTTGTCATATTTTCACTATTTTTTTAAACAGTGTGTCATGTTACAATTAGATCAGAGCGACAGTGTGTCTAGCCGTTCAAAAGATCAAATAAAATAAAATAAAATAAAATAAAATAAAATAAAATAAAATAAAATAAAATAAAATAAAATAAAATAAAATAAAATAAAATAAAATAAAATAAAATAAAATAAAATAAAATAAAATAAAATAAAATAAAATAAAATAAAATAAAATAAAATAAAATAAAATAAAATAAAATAAAATAAAATAAAATAAAATAAAATAAAATAAAATAAAATAAAATAAAATAAAATAAAATAAAATAAAATAAAATAAAATAAAATAAAATAAAATAAAATAAAATAAAATAAAATAAAATAAAATAAAATAAAATAAAATAAAATAAAATAAAATAAAATAAAATAAAATAAAATAAAATAAAATAAAATAAAATAAAATAAAATAAAATAAAATAAAATAAAATAAAATCAAATAAAATAAAATAAAATAAAATAAAATAAAATAAAATAAAATAAAATAAAATAAAATAAAATAAAATAAAATAAAATAAAATAAAATAAAATAAAATAAAATAAAATAAAATAAAATAAAATAAAATAAAATAAAATAAAATAAAATAAAATAAAATAAAATAAAATAAAATAAAATAAAATAAAATAAAATAAAATAAAATAAAATAAAATAAAATAAAATAAAATAAAATAAAATAAAATAAAATAATATAAAATAATATAAAATAAAATAAAATAAAATAAAATAAAATAAAATAAAATAAAATAAAAAAGCCTTTATTCTACCGTATTCATTAAATTAATTTATAAATCATTACATGCAATAATCTTCTATATAATTTATTTTTTCTATATGATTCTATACAATAATATTAGTTCAAATATAATAATAATAATCAGTATCAAGTAGGTTACAATAAAGTTCATTACTAAATATTTATTTTTCTTTTTTAATACCTATTATTTTTGTTATATATTCTACAATACGGAAGTCGCCTCAATGGCGTAGGCCTCACCCAACTTCCTCCAAACTTCCCTATTCCGTGCTTTCCTCATCCAATCTGATTCGCCTCTTTGCTCGAAAATATCATCCCAGCGTCGTAATGGTCTGCCTTTCTTCCTTTTCCCGTCACGAGGTATCCAGTCTGTAGCCTTCTTTGTCCACCGGTCATCGGTCATTCTGCAAACATGTCCTGCCCAATTCCATTTTAAAAGTCTTATTCTTTTTATAATGTCACTAACTTTTGTCCTTTCTCTAATTGATTTACAACTAATTTTTTGTGATAAATGGATACTCAGCATACTTCTCTCCATCTTTCTTTGATGGATAGCCAACCTTTTTTCGTCTTGCTTTCTCAAGGCCCATGTTTGGCTACCATACGTCAGGCATGGGAGTATAGATACCTCATACAATTTTCTTTTCACTTCTATATCAATGTCCTTATTTTTCATTACTTCCTTTAAGTTCCAATATTTCCGCCAAGATAATGCAATCCTTCTACTTATTTCTTTACCTGTCTGATCTTCAAAGGAAATAGCTTGACCTAAGTAGACATATTCTTTTACATATTCTATTACTTCCCCCTGTATTATAATTTCTCTTTCTGCGCTGTTAGTCAGAATTTTTGTTTTTGAGGTGTTAAGTAACAATCGCACCTTACTACTTTCTCTTACTATGTCTTGAAGCATAGATTCTAAATTCTTGAAGTCTTCCGCGCACACTACAACATCATCAGCGAAACGTAAGTGAGTTAACTCTTCGCCATTAATTTTTATACCTCTATTTTCAAAATTCAGGTTCCTGAAAACCATCTCTAGCACTGATGTAAATATTTTAGGTGAAAGTGGGTCACCCTGCCTCACTCCCCTCTTTATAGGAAAGCTAGGGCCATCATTTTCTAGTCTTATTTTTGCGGATAATTTTGAATAAATGCTGAGGAGTATATCTACATAATCTTTGTTTACACCTTGTTGTGACAATGCCTCCCAGATAGAGGAGTGTTCCAAACAGTCGAATGCTTTCTTGTAATCAATAAAACATAGATACAACGGTCTTCCATATTCCCTTGATTTTTCTATTATTTGTGTCAGTACATGAATATGGTCTATAGTTGAAAATTTTTTACGGAATCCCGCTTGCTCTCGAGGCTGATTTTCATCTAAGGTTCTCGATATTCTGTTAAGTATTATTTTTGCAAAAATCTTGTAGATGTTAGTCATTAAACATATTGGTCTATAGTTAGACAAGTTATATCTGTCTCCTTTTTTATGTAATAAAATGATAGACGACTGCGACCACTGTTGAGGTGTCTCCTTTGTTTGGATAATGTTGTTAAATAAAAGTTGCAACGGGTGCTGTAAGGAATCTGAAAGAGATTTCAGTAGTTCATTTGTTATGTTGTCTTGACCAGGAGACTTGTCGTCTTTTTGTGATTTTAATGCATACGCAATTTCCGTTTTTAGTATTTTCGGTATTGGGCACTTGTCGTTATAGGTTTTTATATCTCTACACTGTTCACCTGTGCTAGAGGTATTCTGTGGTGTATATAGATTTTTGTAGAAATTTGTGGCTTCTTTCATGATATCAGGTCTGTTAGAAACTTTTTCGCCTTCCTTATTATTTAAAGCTGCTGTCCATTGCTTTGGTTGACGAAGTTCTTTATATGCCTTTCTTATTGCTCCAGATTTTCTGATGTATGTTTTTAGAATTGTAGTTTTATACAATTTTTTATTTTTTGAAATTTGTCTGTTTATTCTTTGCTTATTTGAGTTATTTTCCTTTTTATATCTTTTGTCCTTTTCTGTGTATATAATTGTCTTCTTTCCTCTAGTAATTTTTTGACACAACTGTTTACGACATTATCCTCACTTTTCCTTTTTGGTGGGAACTGCTTGTTAAGAAGACTAATTTCTCTCTCAAATGCATTATACTGAGTTTGGACTTCTGAAGACAGTACTACAGAATTTAAAAGTTTCCTTTTTATTTGAGATATACTTTCTTCAGAAAGCACGGGTATATTTCTTCTATGGTTTGAATTTTTTATGTGTTTAATGAAGGTTCTATTTTTCATATTCTTTGCACTAATGTTACATCTAATCATCCTATGATCAGTATTAAAATTAAGATTCTTAACAATGTCAAAATTGTGAATGTCCTTAGAAGTATTGGTAAGTATATAGTCAATTTCATTACGGTGCACTCCGTTTGGTGATTGCCAAGTCCATTTACTGTTTTCTTTCATCTTAAACATACTGTTAATGAATTTTAAATTTTTCTCCAATGAGAACTCTACCAGTTTTTGACCATGTTTAGTTCGTTTCCCATTTGAGTATCTGCCAAATGCCAATTCTTCTCCAGTCTTCGCTTCACCAATTTGGGCATTAAAATCTCCCATCAGTATCAGCTTTTTTGCAGAACATGATTCCATAGCCCCATCTAATGTTCGATAGAACTGATCTAGCTCACTGTCGCTACATTTCTCTGTAGGAGCATACGTTTGGATTATAGACCACAAATTGTTTTCTGAGAAGTTTATTTCCAAGGTAGAGATTCTTTCGGAGTAGCTTTTGAAAGAAAGTATATTCTGTTTTAAGTACTTTTTTACTAAAAATCCAACACCGTAGTGTCCATTTTTGCCCATACTGTGGTATAAAATGTAATCTGAGTGTTCCTCTAGAGTTTCCTTTTCTCTTCTTGTTTCGCTCAGACCTATTCTATCCCATCGTAGCGACTTGATAGCGTAGTCAAGTTCTATTAGTCTGGCGTCTGATAGTAGTGTTCTGACGTTTAAGCATGCTACATAAAGATGCTGTGTTTTATTGCCATTCCTTTTGATTGGGGGGTTGTGGTCATACTCCTCCACGGGGACCAGCTGGCTTGGAGGAAATTGTGAGAGGGCCGATGATTGCTACTGAGAGTTGCTGTCTGTCATTGTGTTCTTTGTAATAGGGTTAGCAGAGATACCTGGCTTCGATGGGGCATCGAAGAACTTTTTTATATCTACTTTGTTTCTTTTGCCTGCCTGCTTTCTGTTTGTGTTTTTCGTGCTTTGCCTATCATCGGATATTTCGGATATCTCGGGAGAGGAAGCTGACAGATTTCTTTTATGTGTGGTTTTTATCAGCTGTTGTGCTTGTCTATCCATTATTACTATTTTATCGTATTTGATAAAAGCGCGTTTGCCTTGCGTAGCTAGATCTTTTGTTTGTTTTTGTAACTCCTTCCTCTTGACCAGGACATTTGGTGTAAAATCTTCTTTAATATAAAATCCAGAATTTTCCAATATTTTTTGATTTTTTAGTATAGCTACCTTTTTCTTCATAGTGGTCAGGATTACTCTGACAGGTCTAGCACTCTCTCCTTTCTTTCCAAATCGCTTAACGTAGCTTATCTCCGATGATTCACAACATATTTTCATTGTTTTGGTGATGATAGTGAGTATTTTGCCTTCCAGCCTCTCATAACTCTCCCTATATTCATTTTCTTCTGTTCTGTTTCTCCGATTTTCTCTATCTAGCATCTCAAGACGACGTTCTTGCTCTTCCACTTTTGTATTTAGTTGGCTATATTTGCGTTCAATTTCATCAAACTTGAAGTTTATATTTGTGTTTATATTATATGTAATATTTGCTTCCATTTCCTTCATTTTCTCTTTTTGTGCCGCTAAAAGATCAAATAAGACAGAAAAAAAATCCGACGAAAGTACAACAAACTAAAAGGCCAAAGGGATAGTAGTCGGACCAGTTCCCCCAAGCAGCACCCGCGCACTATTTGACTCAAGCAGCAGCCATCACTCCCCTCAACCAGAATTCATTTCTTTACATTAGAATTTATGATAAGGTGGGGTAAGACTGTCACCGGGGTAAGACTGTCACTTTCAAATAACTCGAAAAGTTCTGCGTTTTTTTCCAATTTAACTTGTCGATAAAACAGTTATCATGAAATGGTTCTCGGCTCAAAACACAGTTGTCACTTCTGCTCATCGATACTTCTGCTGAACTATTTGATCAATATCACACAATTAAAATGTCAGCTGTAAGAAAAAAAAAATGGCTAGTTGGTGGATCTGAAAAAATCATTAAAAATTTTGTGATATTAAATGTTAAATTGAGATATCTTTGCTGTAAGTAGCATCATACTAACATCGAATTATCTTGTTATTATCACATAAAACAAATAAGTTTCCTTAATATTTAACAAAATTAAACCATAACATAAAAATGACAAAGTGGGGGAAGACTATCAGTTTACGGCAAGACACACGTATGGTAGTCTTGCCCCAAGTCAGATATTGTAAACATTTTCAAAGCGGGTATCGGCTTTAACTAGGTGCTAGAAAATAATTATTAGATGCTACCTACAAAAACTAATTGTAATAACCCTACTAGCGATGTCCCGCTCTTTTACTCACGTATACAATTAAGAAAATTGAGGACAACAGAGAGACAGAGATACATACGCATTTATAAATGTGCATTCTTTCAAAAGCTTCCTATATTGTTTAAAGGAAAGTTTGCGAGTGTTTGTGTATGCTCCTTCTTCATACTTTAATCGCTGAACTATTTCATAGTGACAATGAGGTTTTGATGTCGATAAAAAAAAGTCAAAGGTTTTAGACCCCCGTTTTCTATTGTATGTGAGTCTTACCCCGGATAACTATTTACACGAATTGCCGCAAAAATGAACGCTGTAAAGTTGCAATAGAGTTATATTTTACTTGATTGACTTGTTATGAACATGATTTATTTTCATAAATTCTATTTGGTGAACGATTTTGGATAACATATGTCACTGACAGTCTTACCCCGTGTGGTGGGGAAAGACTACCAGTTTAACCTATTCCACAATTTCTTCAAAATTTCTGTTCCAGATACAATTACGGTAATGTATTCATTGTTTTATTTAAGCTTATAGTGTTAATGTATCAGTGGCATTACTGTCTTAAAGGTAGGGCATAAAAGTAAGTCACAGAAAGACAGTTTGTCTGTCCGACAGTAAAGTATGTTAGTCTAACCCCACCTTACCTATACAAAACATATTCGGAGAGCATGAGTTTTAGCACGTATCATATAAACAAACGTAGAATTCAACATAATATATAATTATTTATATTATTGAAATAAAATAAAGTAAAGTAAAATAGTCCCTATTATTTAATCCGAATAAACCTTTACCTCAAAAATGTACAAATTCCTAGGTTACAGCACGGGTTACATAAAGACCTTTTCGCATATAGGGCTTAAGAAATCAAATTAAATTTACTAGAACAAAAGCCGAATGTAAAATCTCATACAAGATATGGATATATCCTAGGTGCATGTGTGTATGTATAAACGAGACGTAAACACACTTGTCACGCTGAGTTACTCTCGACCAGTAAAACTGACAATAAAAGCCTGAGTTACTCTCGACCAGTAAAACTGACAATAAAAGCCGCTACAATCCTTCACTGCAAAGGATTTTACGAGCATCTTGCCAAGTAATGAATCGGAAACAAACAAATAAATTGTGGTCTCCAGACAAAGTATCCAGATCAACGCTGATCCCGGTCTTTTTGGGTCGAAACAACTTAAATAAATAAATGTGACTGCGGTAAAGAAGGGAATCGGTGTTTCAATAACATTTGGGTTTCAATGCCTCCAGTCATTCCGGATATACTTAAATATATAATTTTAATACACGTATAAAATAATATATGAACTGAGCAGTTTAGTGACCGTCCAAAAAATGATAAAGATATATCTACATAAAAATATTAATTTAGAAAAATGTGACTATGTCACCCACATCATATTATGCCAAAAATTTCGGTATTTTTAAACGGCTTCAAAAAGAAGGTTCTCTATTCGACGCGTATGTATGTAATATTAGTAAAAATGCGTAATATTAATATATGTTAGTCTATGTGGGCTTCTAAACAAATTTACCAAATTTTATCAGTGTATGTATATATGTAGGTTTGTCCGCGGATTTCTCAGAAACTACAAGTCCGATTTCAAAAATTCTTTTTGCAATAGTTAGAATATCTTTCAACTTAGGGTAGAGTACAAATTTCATCAAAATTGGTCCAGTAGTTTAAGAGATATAAACTTTTTATGTTTTCAGTAAGTTACTGTAATGTAGACGTTCGAGTTGCGTGATAGTGCTGATACCTATCTTGGTAAAATAAGTCACTAAAAAGTGTTAAATAAACTATTTTAAAAAAATAATAACCGACTTCAAAGTAAATTATCTAAAAAGCATAAAATAACGAAAATATTATTGAAGTTGGTGCAGAATATACACAGCAGGTACGCTAACACCAACTTCAATAATATTTTCGTTATTTTATGCTTTTTAGATAATTTACTTCGAAGTCGGTTATTATTTTTTTTAAAATAGTTTATTAGATAATTTACTTCGAAGTCGGTTTTTATTTTTTTTTAAATAGTTTATTTACTATGTACCTACACCAAAATTTTTATTTGGTCTCGGATGATTATTTCCGTGTTATTTCTCAATAGGTATTGTGTAAACTATACACAAAAATAGTCTAAATCTCATATCTGTAATATTATACACCCAATCAATCTCTTATCTGTATTATTACCTTTAATAGACTGTAAATAGTTGATTTAAATGACATTGTTTTAATTGTTCTTGTATGTTTAATTGATAAGTTTTAGTGACCAAAGTTAGTTAATTTCATTAAAGCCATAATCATCCACTAATGGAATAAGTTTGAATCACTCAGACTATCCTTATAAAGAATGTCTTGTATTCAAACTTTAGATCTAAAGGAAAGATAGTGTGATGTGTTTCTGTTTAAGTTTATAGTAAGAATATAACCCGTGACCCGTGGGGTGTCCGGGTAAGAATAGTAGTAATTCCCATGAGAAAATTTACTTAAATAGTTATAGCGAAAGCTTTAATAATTCTGTCTAGCTGATATTTCTGCACGAACTATTCAGACGTGAAGAATGAAAATGAAATTGCTAGTACCATCAATGTACTTTGCATTCATATTCAGAAAGATTGCTGAATGAAAGCCACTACAGTTATTGGAAACTGAACAACGTGTAGACGGTATTGTCGTCCCAAATACAATAGTCATTAGGATATTGTGAAATACGTGTAATAATTTCTATGATTGATTTTTAAATATAATGAATGTATAAAAGAAATAGACGAATATTCAAATTTAAAACAATATCTAAAAAACTTAAACTACAGAGTCACAATGGATCTTTGTGTATCTGAAGTTGACGCAAGACGCTGCGCAGTAGCTATTTTTAACCGACTTCAAAAAAGGAGGTTCTGTATTCGACGCGTATGTATGTAATATTAATAGAAATGCGTAATATTCATATATGTTAGTCTATGTGGGCTTCTAAACAAATTTACCAAATTTCACGAGTGTATGTATGTATGTATGTATGTATGTATGTATGTATGTATGTATGTATGTATGTATGTAGGTTTGTCCGCGGATTTCTCAGAAACTACAAGTCCGATTTCGAAAATTCTTTTTGCAATAGTTAGAGTATTTTTCAACTTAGGGTAGAGTATAAGTTTCATCAAAATCGGTCCAGTAGTTTAAGAGATATAAACTTTTTATGTTTTCAGTAAGTTACTGTAATGTAGACGTTCGAGTTGCGTGATAGTGCTGATACCTATATTGCTAAAATAAAAGTCACTAAAAAGTGTTAAATAAACTATTTTGAGAAAAATAAAAACCGACTTCAAAGTAAATTATCTAAAAAGCACAAAATAACGAAAATATTATTGAAGTTGGTGTTAGCGTACCTGCTGTGTATATTCTGCACCAACTTCAATAATATTTTCGTTATTTTGTGCTTTTTAGATAATTTACTTTGAAGTCGGTTTTTATTTTTTTCAAAATAGTTTATTGTGTTTTTGTATTCATAACTCACGACTGTACTTGCGCAGTGGTTTTGCCAAACCTAACTTCAGACAAACAAAGATCCTTTGTGACTACTGTTCGTAACTCTTTTTGCCTTAGCCCTAAGAACAATTAATTATCTTTATGGCCTTTTGAGTAACGAATAAAATCTTTAAAACTTTTTTACTTAGGTTACAAGATTTTGGAAGAATCATCGTATCTAATGATATAGCAATAGCTTTTACGGTGTAGCCTTTTAGTCAGGTTACAAAAATAAAGGTACACAGCCTCCGGGGGAGCTTAATTAGCAAATCAAATATTCATTTATTCAGGACGTCCCTGATAATGTAGGGGGAGGATCGTGCTAACAATAGCGTGGGGTAGCCGTGCTTAAAATATCGCTTGACTGACTTTAAAATATCATCAGTACTTTTGTGTTTAATTGATAATATTGATTCTATTCGGAATCGAAAAATCAAATGATGAATTTTTTTAGTTACTTTTTCTTAACGTGTACCAATGTAATATTGGCTATTTGTAAGAGTGCTAAAGGTAGCTTATATATTCTGTGCCAAAGGTAAGTAAGTATATAATATTCGTCACTTTGTCACCTAACTCTTCATATTATTATGATTAATATTTATAGTTAAGTATATATTTATAGATATGATTATTTATCGTGATTTTATACAACAATAGGTACTTATACGATTTCTAATTTACTCAAATAAGTTTTTAATTATTAATATTAAAAAATATTCAAAACTAGCATACATTATAAAAGCACAAAGAACGACTGCGAACAAACATAAACTATTTTTTTTTAAATAAAAACCGACTTCAAAGTAAATTATCTAATAAAATCTTTTAAAAAAAAAATTGAACCGACTTCAATATCACTGAAAAGTATAAAATAATTTAAATATTATTGAAGTTGGTGTTAGCGTACCTGCTGTGTATATTTGGCACCAACTTCAATAATATTTAAATTATTTTATACTTTTCAGTGATATTGAAGTCGGTTCAATTTTTTTTTAAAAAGATTTTATTTTAAACTTTTTAGTGATATTTTCATATATAAAGATTGAACCATCGAAAACCGTAAAATTATCTAGGTAGGTTATGATCACATTATCGTCTACATAGTTTTACATAATTCATGTTTCTTCAGAAAAAAATATCCGGTCGTAATGAAATTTGCATGAAAACATCATAGTAGTTTACTCTCTCGAATAAAAAAAGAATCATCGAAATCGGTTCATAATTGTCAGAGCAATGTAATGGAGAACATCAGTTTTATGGTTTTTACCAGATAAATTCCTCCACATCGTTCATGGTCCTCCAGGAAGTTCTTATCCGGTTGTAATAAAATTCATACAGATTCAATACAGTGGTTTCTTCTTTCGAATAAAAAAAGAATCATTGAAATTGGTAAATATTTGCCAGAGTTATGACGATTTTTGTCCGACCGAGCGAGTCCGAGCGACTAAAACGTCATCTATATAGGCTTTCTTGCAAGTCTCAGTGCGCAGTCACCATTCTTGTTTTTTCAGGAACTACTTATTACTAAGCAATAATTTTTTTATGGGACCCAATTAACGGATTAAAGAATGGATGGAAGAAAGATTTTTTCAAATCGGTTCATAATTGTCAGAGTTATGCGCGAACATACATAGAAAAAAATAATAATAATAATATATATACAGACGAATTGAGAACCTCCTCCTTTTTTTGAAGTCGGTTAAAAAAATATATATACAGACGAATTGAGAACCTCCTCCTTTTTTTTAAGTCGGTTAAAAAGCATAAAATAACGAAAATATATTGAAGTCGGTGCTAGCACATCATGTTAACTAACACTAGCACCAGCTGACACCGACTTCAATATATTTTCGTTATTTTATGCTTTTTAGATAATTTACTTTGAAGTCGGTTTTTATTTTTTTTTAAATAGTTTATTTAACACTTTTTAGTGACTTATTTTACCAAAATAGGTATCAGCACTTTCACGCAACTCGAACGTCTACGTTACAGTAACTTACTGAAAACAGAAAAAGTTTATATCTCTTAAACTACTGGACCGATTTTGATGAAACTTGTACTCTACCCTAAGTTGAAAAATACTCTAACTATTGCAAAAAGAATTTTCAAAATCGGACTGGTCGTTTCTGAGAAATCCGTGGACAAACCTACATACATACATACATACCTACATACCTACATACCTACATACCTACATACCTACATACCTACATACCTACATACCTACATACCTACATACATACATACACTCATAAAATTTGGTAAATTTGTTTAGAAGCCCACATAGACTAACATATATTAATATTACGCATTTTTATCAATATTACATACATACGCGTCGAATAGAGAACCTTCTTTTTGAAGCCGGTTAAAAATGGACTTCAACTAAAATTACTTAAACATATACAAGTTATGTATAATATACTTACTTACAATATAATTTAAATCTTCTCACTCAAACCTTTCATTTCATAAAGATTTCATACCCATATTATGTTTTTGGAAGTAAATAAACTATTTAAAAAAAAATAAAAACCGACTTCAAAGTAAATTATCTAAAAAGCATAAAATAACGAAAATATATTGAAGTCGGTGCTAGCACATCATGTTAACTTAGACTAGCACAAGCTGACACCGACTTCAATATATTTTCGTTATTTTATGCTTTTTAGATAATTTACTTTGAAGTCGGTTTTTATTTTTTTTAAATAGTTTATTTAACACTTTTTAGTGACTTATTTTATCAAAATAGGTATCAGCTCTATCACGCAACTCGAACGTCTACGTTACAATAACTTACTGAAAACATAAAAAGTTTATATCTCTTAAACTACTGGACCGATTTTGATGAAACTTGTACTCTACCCTAAGTTGAAAAATACTCTAACTATTGCAAAAAGAATTTTTAAAATCGGACTTGTAGTTTCTGAGAAATCCGTGGACAAACCTACATACATACATACCTACATACATACATACATACATACATACACTCATAAAATTTGGTAAATTTGTTTAGAAGCCCACAAAGACTAACATATATTAATATTACGCATTTTTATCAATATTACATACATACGCGTCGAATAGAGAACCTTCTTTTTGAAGCCGGTTAAAAATAATATTCTCTCCCGCAAATAAGATGAAACTAACGACCATTATAGTGTATAATCTATGCTAACGACATGCTTTATGCATTGATTAACTTTGACATAATTGGCTATAAGTCAAAATATTGTTTTTAACCGGCTTCAAAAAGAAGGTTCTCTATTCGACGCGTATGTATGTAATATTGATAAAAATGCGTAATATTAATATATGTTAGTCTTTGTGGGCTTCTAAACAAATTTACCAAATTTTATGAGTGTATGTATGTATGTATGTATGTATGTATGTATGTAGGTATGTATGTATGTATGTATGTAGGTTTGTCCACGGATTTCTCAGAAATAACAAGTCCGATTTTAAAAATTCTTTTTGCAATAGTTAGAGTATTTTTCAACTTAGGGTAGAGTACAAGTTTCATCAAAATCGGTCCAGTAGTTTAAGAGATATAAACTTTTTATGTTTTCAGTAAGTTATTGTAACGTAGACGTTCGAGTTGCGTGATAGAGCTGATACCTATTTTGATAAAATAAGTCACTAAAAAGTGTTAAATAAACTATTTTAAAAAAAATAAAAACCGACTTCAAAGTAAATTATCTAAAAAGCATAAAATAACGAAAATATATTGAAGTCGGTGTCAGCTTGTGCTAGTCTAAGTTAACATGATGTGCTAGCACCGACTTCAATATATTTTCGTTATTTTATGCTTTTTAGATAATTTACTTTGAAGTCGGTTTTTATTTTTTTTTAAATAGTTTTTGAAGATAATCTTAAAGATTTTGGCCTATATGTACACCGGGCCAAAGAAATAGACTTAAGTACCTACACAATATCACTCAAGACTCTTGAAGTCTGTTTTTCAACTGAGGCAGTCGAACAAAAAATACAGTTTCGTTCTCATCAAAAAGAAAACTTTTTTTTTCTTCAAAATATAATTCTCATTTCGTAAACGTTTATCTATGTACAAAATACATGATACAGCTTTGAATATCCAGATGTTTTCCTTGAAAATCCTATTTAAATTTCCTCTCAAAAGATAATTTTCTCTGACAAATGATCGTCAATTTTATACAGAATGAAAATCTTTGCTCCCTCCGTGTGCTCATAATTGCGTTAATCTCTACATCAATCATCTAATTATAAACGCAAACGTTGTACAGGTTTTGTTGGTCTTACATTTGTATATAAACTTAATTCTCTGTACTTTAATCCAGCACGCGAATTACGTATGCTTCATTTTATTTTGTTTTTACCATAAGAAATATGGAGATTATTAGAAATTTGGAGCCAGTCAGTCATCTTGTATCGATAAGTTACTGCAGTCCCTATGTAATAAAAAAATGCGCTAATATTAAGTTTTTTTTTTTTTTTTTTTGTTATAGTGTTGGTAACATATGGGAGCATTCGTTCACCGGGTGTCCGACCAGTTCATTCATGAAACATTAACTGGGAAGATCGAGCAAGAAACTCAGCAGCCTTGACAGGTTTTCCTTTTTTTAACGGTGTTTTTTCTTGTTACAATCATATTTTCAGCCACAGTGTGTTTTGCCGTTTGAACGAAAAAGTACGAAAGAAATAAAAAAAAAAAAAGTCAAAGGGATAGTAGTCGGACCCCGCGCGTGAGTATGACTCGAGCAGCAGCTATCACTTCCGTCAACCATACTGCAGCGAAAGGGATGACTCGCTATACGAAGCCCCCACAAGAAGCAAAGACTTTTCGATGGCGAGCATGACCGATCCAAAATCCCAGTAGCAAGCTTTAACCACTACTGTTTAGCAGGCAAGACACAAAGCACCTTTATATACATAATATGTTTGGCATCAATTAGACATACAGGTAAGGAAAAAATATAATAAAACATCTACCAGGTTCAGTGTATACCATCGCAAGGTACTACACGATAGAATAGAGTTAGAATCATCAATTTGTATTATACATACCTTTACGAACATCAAAAAAAAAATCATTGATATGTGAGAAGATAATCAAATTACCATTTATTTTTCAAAACTAACGACCTGCCCCGTCTTCGCACGGGTGTATATATATAGTTATTTTATATATAAACCTTCAGTGCAAAATTATCTAACTGATGGTGAAAACCGCCTAAAAATCTGTTGCGTAGTTTAGGAGAAGTTAGCGGATATAGGTACAAACAGACGACGCACATAGGGGTATTTTGCCAATCTAGCCGGTCAAAAGTCCATTTCTTAGAACTTGCCTCAGGTCCAAAAAAGACTAGTTATTATTATTGACAGATAACTAGAGAACAATAGGCCACCCTCCCCTTTTTCTTATCAGTTGCGCCTGCAGAGTGATTTTAGTCTGAACTTTACCATCGCTCAAGTGCACGTATTTTTCTCGACGGTCACAGTTTGACTTTCTCAGTTCAATTTTAAATATTATTTTTTCAAGTGAATGTTTTGAAGTTATAGTCATGGTTTTAGATAAAGCAGGTAAGGGCCCGTATTTTTATTATATTGAACTGTATTAGGCATTACTGAAACATTGATTTTTATTTTTTCTAAAAGTGGTTTAAAGGAGATGTTCCATTTTGGGCCAACACTATGTACACTACATGGAAAAATAGGAAAAACATAGGAGGGTTTCATAAAAATACTTATAAATTAATTTGAAGCAGAGTACAATTGTACATAAATGATTACTTATGGAGTTATTTAGTATGTCCACCCTGTTTTTAGGGCAGCCATGACAGTTGCGTTTGACGTTGGTTTACTACTTGACAGCGAATGGTATAGGTGGCGTTTCGTAATAGATTGTTTACGCGTGGAGTACATAATGTATTTCGGAGTTTTTAGTGATTATTTATGTTTACGGACATTCATTGACTGTTTCTTTCTTGACCCGGGGCTTTACTGTATAGATTATCGCCTGTGATTTGGATTGGAATCCGTCGTATAAGTGCTATTTCACAAAAAGTTCAATCGCACGTATAGTCAGTTGTCAAAATTACATTTTAGTTACGTATTTCCGATCCATCATATTATTGTGTGGTGTTGCTACAGTAGTATTATATTCTCTTTGGTGTTGCTCTCCTTGACCAAGATATCTTAAATGTACAATAAAACGAAGCAATATTTAAAAAAGAGAACATTACAAAACAGTTACTATATTACATAGTTATATATACATATAGTGTACATGGTGTTGGCCCAGGCTCCATACATTTCTGGAACAACTCCTTTTTGATCATTTTTTGAAACATAAAAAGGGTTTTGTTGTACTTCAGGGTCCGTCCGAGTTACTTTTTATGTTTTTAACTAGCTGATATTTAGTTCTTACAACAAATTAATGGCAAAAAACCTTGCGCATATTTGCGGTTTTTTGAGTTAAGATTGAAAAACTAACGAAAGAAAAAAGTAACCTTTTTTTGTATGTCACTTTACCACGTTTTATTTGGTTTTAGGTTCGTCAAGTGGCTCCAGTGTTCAAAGTAGTAATCCGCAAATATCTATACGACAAAATGCAAGAGCAAAAATTGCCCAATTTTGAAGAAAAGTTGATATATTTGGAAAATTACTTGTTGTCTTGCGAAGACTTTTTGATGAAGAATTAAAAAATTAAAACAAAGTTTCTCGTATATTAATTAATTCAGAATTGAGGCAAAGATGGAAAAAAGCAAACGGAACATAATCATTTTCTTCAAAGTAATGACGAATGGTTGATAAAAACATTCGAAATACCCATAGTGCAACAACAGAGATCTGGTTGACCATCGAAATATGATCGAAATCTTTCACAGGAGCGCGATAGGTGAAGGCATGTAATGCACGCTGCACCAATAAAACTAAATACATCTGGACACAAATATGCTTCATATATATTAAGGCATATTATAACCGAATCTCCAACGAGAGCTACAAAGCTTAAGAAAGCTTATGAAATAGTTCAGAATGCGAACCTGAGCTTGTTGTGTGCACTTGCTATTTTTGTAGAAACTGACTTCTCTCGGTGCCAATATGAAATTATTAGAAGTGCCTCTAAGAAGATATACCTACCCCAGGTACAGTCTCTTACAAAAAGAAAAAACTATTGCTATCCGCCTGAGGATTCGTTTCATCACTGAAATATTAGCTCAAGTGAATCTTGAAGATTTGTTAAACCACACGGCAACAAGATTACTTCCTTAAGTGAGGAAAATGATGAAGAGTCATAGTTATAATAATTAAGTTAGTGATATTAAAAAAAGATCAAGTTTAATCAAAATATAAATTATAATTTTTGTATTTTTATTTTTTACTACGCTAATCAACCTCCTTATAATCTTCTTTTTATTGAAAAGCACTTATTATAGCTGTACACCTATAGAAAAATCAGTAAAAGTAAATAAATCGAAAAAAATAATTATGACCGGATAGATTAGCAAAATACCCCTATGTGCGACGTGGAAAGCGTCTTTGTTTTATACTATGCAAGAAAGAAAGAAGATAAGCATACCCGACGGGTCCGTCGGTCAAGTGGTTAGACACCCTGGCTGCTACCCGATGGGTCGTGGGTTCGATTCCCACCAAGTGTCTGGGTGTTATTTATCTGTACGTCATCAATAGCACGTAGATAAATATGGTCACCACGGACTGTCTTGCTCGCGTAGCGCTGGCCGTATGTCACACCATGCCGCCCTTAATGATATTATTCGCAGGGGACTTGTCACTGCCGGTGTCCCTGCCGTACTGGAACCAGTCGGTATTACACGAGATGATGGCAAGAGGCCTGATGGTGTCACTTTAATACCGTGGCAACATGGAAAGCCGTTGGTGTGGGACGCGACATGTGTCGACACACTTGCTGCGTCCCACACTCCGGCAACTTGCAGGGCGGCTGGAGGGGCTGCGGCGACCGCTAATGATGCAAAGCGACGCAAGTACGAATATGCAGCTCTAGTTTCGAGCTATATATTTGCGCCCTTTGCGGTGGAGACCATGGGGCCTTGGTCTCATGAGACGCACGTTTTGGTGAAAGAAATTTCATCCAAACTTATCGAAGCCTCAGGAGACCGTCGGTCTGGTAGCTTTTTCTGCCAACGTATAAGCTTGGTCATACAAAGGGGTAATGCCGCCAGTCTTTTAGGTACCCTTCCCTCCCAGTGCGGCGACAACTTAGAGGAAGTTTTTACCTAGTTTAAGTATACATATTTGTAAATAAACTGTGAATATTTAGTTTCAATAAATGTAGTACTTTAAGTATGTAAGTATTTATTAAAAAAAAACAAATATATATAAGTATTAGAATCAGTTGTCTGGTTTCCATAGTACAGGTTCTGCCCAGTTTGGGATCGGATCACCGTGTGTGGATTGTCCCAAGATATTATTATAACTTTTTACGAAAATAAGATTGTATATGTAAGAACTTATTAAAATACTAGCTGACCCACGCAGCTCCGCCTGCGCTATTTTTACGTTAACTAAACATTTAATAACAGACATTAGCATCGAATACATAACCTCCTTTTTTATAGTCGGTTAAAAACTGGGACCTACTTTTTACTTGCTCTCCGAAGCACGGACCCGTTTAGTTCAAATGGCGTTAAACGGTCACCCATCTATTTAATGACCTTACCTAACGTTGCTTAACCCGATCGATTACAAAACCTTGGTAACAACTCTCTATGAGTGTTCCCTTACTAATATTTATTATATTATAAAGAAAAAATGATAAAATCTGACCAAACGTATAACCAAGTACCCATTTTGACTTTAATCCCCTCTCCCTAAAGAACCGTGCTAGATTACGGGATAAAAAGTATCCTATGTCCTACCTCGTAGTAAGATCTCAAATCATGCCAAGTTTCATTTGAATCCATTCAGTAGTTTCGGCGTGATGCTCAGCCGTGATACAGACAGACAGACAGACAGACAGACAGACAAAAATTAAAAAAAAATACATTTTCGGCCTCAGTATCGGTTATAGAATGCCCTCCAAAAATAATTTTCAAAATATCTTCAATGTACAGAATTGGACCTGTTACAGTTTTATTATAAGTATAGATAAGAACTTATTAAAATATACAAAATATTTCACACCGGGATCTTATACACAATCGTACTCGTAGGTGCTTGTAGAAACATGTAAAACCCATTTATTCGGGTCGTGTTGTTCTTTATGCATAATTCACACAAGTATGGAAGTAGAATAAAAGACGTTTAAAGGGGTGACGAGGGGAAAACTTGTGGGCGCTGTGTACAAAGCTGAGCACGCATCAATTTGTTTTCAAACTTTGCAGAGCTGCTACATTAATAATTAAACGCGATATGTCTGGAAGTGTAAGCAGAAAATAAAAGCTACACAATTCCCGCCTTCAAACTTTACGCGCTTATTTTGAATTTTTTTTGGAATTATTGTCTGTCTGTCTGTCTGTCGTTCTGTTTGTCCAGGTATCATCTGAAAACCCGTGGATGGATTTTGATAGAACTTTCACTGATATGTTGTGTAGAAGTCAAGGTATAAATTGGTATATAAAACATCACGCTATGTTTCATAGGGGCTAAGCAGTGAAACATTATTTGCACATATTACCACGTAATTTCCTTTGTATGAGAATAGGGTAATTATAGACTGATCAGTTAATCATAAAGATATGTATTATTACGCTATATACAATAGGGACTGAGCAGACATTTAGTTTGAATAAGATATGGCAGTGGCGAAGGGCCAATTTTTGTAAGGGGTAAGCCGGTCCGGTACGCCCAGGACATTTTCATTAGATTTCCGTATTGTTCTAAGTACGTTGCTGATAGCAATATGACATTATATCTTTGAAAAGTTAAAATCTGTAAATCCCGAGAGAGTCCAAACTAGATCATGAAATTATTCATGAAATTTTAATGAAACTCCCCAAGTCCAGGTAGTGTATAAGTATTGTATTACAGTCGCAACAATAAAAGATGCGAAAAACCTAGAACTTTCATTAACGAATATCATTAGACAGTAATTTACGATGTTAGCGTGATTTACATTATGAACAGCGCCATCTATCGGTGAAATTGAACATACAATCACCATAGAACTTTAATCTATGTATTTAAAAGAAAGTCTTGTTAATTACACTATTTATAACTCAAGAACGGCTCAACCGATTTGGCTGAAAATTGGTAGGGAAGTAGCTTAGGAGCAGGAGACGGATATAGGATACTTTTTATACCTGTAGGTTAAGGTTAAGCAACGTTAGGTAAGGTCATTAAATAGATGGGTGAACCGATTTGTATGAAATTTTATGTGCATATCGGGTAGGTCTAATAATAGGCCATTAATTATATTTCATGCCGCTAGGTAAAGGTTAAGAAACGTTAGGTAAGGTCATTAAATAGATGGGTGAACGGATGTGTATGAAATTTTGTGTACATATCGGGTAGGTCTGAGAATAAGTCGTAAAGTATATTTCATGCTGCTGATACCATGATTGATGGATATATAGAATGAGAGGAGGGTGCAAGAGAGGACAGAGAGGGAGAAGGGATTCGAGGAGGGGGGTGAGGGATCGGAGGAGTTAGGTGGAGCAAGGGGGGGTGAGATGGAGCAAGTTGGGAGAGAGAGATGAGGGGGATAGGGTTCCGAGAGGGGACAACGGGGAGAGGAAGAGGGGGAATGTGACGGGGACCGATGCGGGTGGGGGAAAGAGAGAGGAGAGAAAGAGCATAGAATTACATTTTTCTTATAAGGCTTCAATCCCGGCTGGGTCCTAAAAGAAAACGCGCATTGTTCCTTTTGGAACCACATGGGCTTGAGGGGATAATAGAGAGAGAGAGAGAGAGAGAGAGAGAGAGATGGAGAGAAATAAATCAAGGGAGGAGGGTGAAAAGGGGAGCAAAATGTAATAAAAGCGCGGGCGGAGGTGCGCGGGTCAGCTAGTTGGTTATATAATTTGTATAGCATTACTCCCGTGGATCGCGTCTTTATAGTAAACTGTTGTTACGGATGTGATATGGGAATAAACGAGTGTATTATCATCTTAATCATCGTTTGTTGTTGGGGAACCTGGCATCAAACCCCGGGCCAAGGATCTGATGTTCCATGATACACCAGGAATCGGGGGATGACGGCCATCTGTCGACATTAGCTATTTATAAAAACTGTTATACTGTTACTGTAATTATATAATTACGGTGTACCATAATGGGCAAGGATGTTATAGTCCTACGCTGGCCATGTGCTGATTTGTGGATCACACACTCAATTCGAATGATTTCTAGAGAATACATCGTGCCAAGTTCATAGCAGAGTAGAATCAAGAACTAACAAGGCTTATTCTGTGGGTCTATCTATGCTTTTATCAGTGGAGCAGTTGTGTCCAAGTCTTTTGTCTGCTTTTATTTTGGCCTCCTGCCTGATACGACGAAATGGGAGTAGGTAGTCCAATTTTTTCTACTACTGCTGTATGAAAGTTAGTCTCGGATTTCCTCTACCGTGATAGTAAATATCCTCCTCCTCCTCCTCCTCCTCCAGTCGTTATCTCACTGCTGAGCGTCGTGATGTTCCCGATCATCTTTTGTCCTGATAATCTCTCGCCACTTGTGTCGGTCTGTGGCACAGTGTATCGCGTCAGAGATCTTCATATTTAGGTGTTTTGTCACCTGATCCCACCATCCTGTAGGACTGCGTCCTCTTGCTCTCCTTCCTTCCACCTTACCAGTTATTATAAGTCGCTCCAGGTTGTCGGGAGATTTTCGGGCTATATGGCCAAAGTATTGGAGCACCCTTCGCAGGCATATGCTTGACAGTCTCTGAGTTATATTCAACTCTCTTAGTATGGATAGTAAATGTATAGAGTAATAAAATACAGCCTGTAGGTACCACCACTAATCGCCTGGTAGCTATAAAATGAATCCACAATTAAAGTCAAAGAAATAGCTCCACAGACTCGGGGTAATTGCGGGCCGCTTTCAAGTCGCGTCTCAGCGACAGAGCCTCACGGAATTGCAGACAAACTAAAAAGACTGAAAGGAAGATATAGCATAGGCGGCGCGCTGCCGACCGCCAACTGTTAGACGAATCAAAACCCGTCGAGCTTTAAATGAACAGTCTGCGTCGACGCTAGGAGAATATGAACGTCTTTTTAGGATGCGTTGATTTTAAAGGATCCACAATGTTCCGTATAACTGACAATTTTATGAATGTAACCAACATCCCAAGTTGCTCTTTGAATGTTAATTAATCATAGTAATGCACAATTGCACACTAAGTACAGTGTGAAAAAGTGTGTATGTGTGTGTGTGTTTAATAATGGAATTAAGTATTGTAAACAGTTTGCGGTAACAGCTCAGTGGGCGAGCGCTTGCCTTGGAAACAAGGTGCGCAGGTTCGAACCCCGGCTCGCACCTCTGATTTAATCATGTGCGAATCGTCTTTGTGCGATTGTTACTAGCTTTCGGTGAAGGAAAACATCGTGATGAAACCTGCATGTCTGAGAAAGCCTAACTAGCTCTCGAATGACGTGTGAAGTCCGCCAACCCGCACTTGGCCAGCGTGGTGGACTATGGCCTAAGCCCCCTCATCTTGAGGGGAGGCCCGTGCCCAGCAGTGGGACATAAACAAGGGCTGGTATTATTATTATATTATATTATAAACAGTTTGCAGTGGAATGATAGAATCAAATAATATTCTGAGACAATCCATACTCGGTCATCTGATCCTAAACCTAAGCCTGTACTATGGTAACCAGAAAACTCATATAAATACTTTTTTACAACAAATACACTTTATTGCACACCGTAACAAAGATACATAGTTTTTTATACATTAGTAGGACATCATAGTGTTATACAGTCAAATATAGATAGATAACAATCAGACATTGGACTGGGTCGCAGCCAGGGTGTCTAACCACTAGACCAGCAGGTCTTCAAAGGACCAGCATTTTACGAAACGATCTAATAAGTTTTTCTAAAGAAAACAAATGCCTTCTAGAGTGAATTATTGAACAATAAACATATTCTACCATACTACACTCAACTTGTCCCAACATCATAATACAGTACTTATTTATAGTTAAAAAAAACAATAATTAATCTTCAGTAATTAATGAGATAAAGTGGTAAAACTAAAAATCAACACGTTAAACCGCGAACAGTTACGAGTGAATCGTACAAGATGAATGAAGAACAAACTGTTTTAATCAGAATTCAGAACAACACTTTACGTGAGGGCTCACTTGAAGCCTCTCACAGGGGCAGTGGGCTATCGAACGAACCGTTCATTTGTTACAGTGCGTCGGGAACTCGGGAAGGCACTGCCGGCTGAATATGGATCCACGTGCGGAAATCATCATTTCCGGACGTCGATTATTGAATTAAAAAAGTTACGAAATATGTTCCAAAATATTCTACGTGAATGATGAATGTTTACTTACAGGGGCGCGCGGCGGTAAATATATGTTAGGTGATGTGGTCCGGTGGTGTCGAAACGCATGACAGGCGTGACGCGGCGACGCGCGACTGCCGCCGACTGACGCACGCACGCGCCCGCCCTACCGCTACGCGCCACGCCGCTACGATGGGCGCGTTTACACCGAACCGTAGAGCTTGCATTTTGCACAATTGAATTATATTTCAGATCTATCCAATTAATCTAATGTTCATAAAACATGATCCTGTAATAATCATGGAAAACATAAGCTGTTACATAAAAGTGTTACATAGTAAATTTAGCCGTTTTGTTGCAGACCTCGGTGTGATAGAGACAGGCCGTAGCTCAAATTCTCGCGGCGACTATTACGTTAATGTTCTGGGGTAGATTTGTACAATAAAAATAAACATTTACCCGCCGTCCGCCGGGACGACGTAACTCCTAAACGACTGAACTTTGTTATTCATGTAACGACATTAAAAACAGCAGATTCCCGCCGACCGTTTTTACTTTGTCAAAGTAATAAATTACTCAAGGGCTCAGGGGAAATTCGTTTACTCTCAAATTAAAATGTAAAGAAAATGAAATAAATATGTAGTGCAAAGTGGACGCTAGCCCAGCCGCCGCCGTCGTCAATTAGAATTATTAATTTTCTGCACACACGAGTCCTGTCCGAACTACGGAAAATAGTAAAACGGTTAGTTAAGCGCAGATTGAAATGGTTTATTTCTGTACTTATGAAATCGTACCTTGTACGTTGTGTAGACACATGTACCAAGACTTAGATGACCAACGGTTATTCATTTATTTTAACACATATCTTTATAAATGAATTAAATGACAACCTATATATACTTGTAGCTTCCAAAAGACTATCATTAAATTATTATACTTATTCTAGGAAAGTAGGAATTATGAAATATTAATCTATTAGGTATTGATTTAATAACGGGCCTATTGGTTTAGTGATTAGACACCCAATAGGTGGTGCGTTTGATTCCCAACCAGGTCAAAACTTGTGTGGTTACCACATTGGCTTTGCCTAGTTTGGAATTAGGTTACCTTGTGTAGATTGTCCACGATATTATTATTATAATCTTATTAAATAAAGCTATTTGATGAAAATCTTTTCAGTTCAAAATATTCAGGCGTAGTACGAGTAGATCCGCACGATATTTTCATTGAATTGTGTTTGGGATTCTCTAGATTGCCGTATTGATAACATGAGATTAATAAAAAAAAACGATTTATTTATGAACTAGTTTTTTAGAGATATAGAGAGTTAGAGTGCAGAAGTACAGGATCAGGAGTAGATCAGTGATCTTTAACCTCCTTGCTATAGACCAGGACTTCCCAACCTGGGGGGCGTAGAGTGATCGCGGAGGGGAGGACGATTTACGGTTCCAAAAATTCGTAAGTTCGGCACAATGTGGAAGGGGGTGTGAAAATGTCAGCTATGGTCCAGGGGGGCGTGATGTAAGAAAGGTTGGGAACCCCTGCTGTAGACTATTGTAGACAAAAACTTCTGTTGTAGACCAAATGTGTAGACGTGCGGACGCAAGCAATGATTACGAAGTCATTGTGGTGGACAATATATCGTGAACCCAGTTCATAACTAGATCATGCGTGAGCCTATCCGAGCTCTATACAGCGCGTGAAGCAATCGTTATTGTACCATATCATAGCCATATTATAATAATTATGATGACTATAGTCATATCAGACTTAAAATAGCTAATTTTTTACTGTAATAAATAATAATGTTCTCCTAGTCGATACGAGCACAGCGGCCAATCTTTCACAAGATCAGCCATTTACACGAGAGATTATTATAGTGCACAAGCACTTGTGTAGACACAAGTGCACTCTCTCTTCTTTTATATTTTTAATTTTTTTTTATTTATTTATTCTTTATGCACAAAACAGTACATAGGCGGACTTAATGCTTAACGCGGGAGATATTATATCTAGTGCAGAAGCTCTTGCATAGACACAAGTGCACTCTCTCTTCCTTTATACCTCTCACAATCCGATGAGACGGAAGACCGACACGACCGGGGGAGAGGTTAGGCGCAGGACCGACTTTTTACATGCCCATCTGATTGATTATCTTACTTTACAGACAATCAGGTGATCGGCCTGCATTGTACTAGCCAGTAAGGAGCAACTACACAAAGTTGTTGCCTCCCGCAGGATTCGAACCCGCGAGCTCCGGTTTCCAAAGCAAGCGGTTTCCTACTGTGCCATGGAGGCTACACTTTAATAAATAACGTAGGTGCAACAAACTAACTACCTAGCACTCTACCATGCACCTACTTTGCGTACCAGCAAGCACCAAAATTCCTTACTCAGTACCAGTTCCAGCACAGCTCCTAGCTTCTTCTATTTTTTTTGTTTGCTATCAATCGGCATGCTCCTCTACATTCTACTTACATAGTTCTACATGACACATCTGTCATTAATTCTTGAACTCAGCTCCTGCGTTGCCAGATCGCCATCAGTCCGGTCTTTCTGTATCCATTTCGGCCTTTAGCAGCCATCGCCCTTTCAGCCTCGTAAAGCCAATCCATAAAAAAATTGGATTGGTTGATAAATTCCTATTATAGCATACAAAGTTTGCTCGGTTCGTTACAGCGATGACTATTTGATAATTTCGATACTGTTAAGGTAGGAATTTCTTTTTTTACCGGCTTCAAAAAATAGGTTCTTAATTCGACTTGTATGTGGGCTTCTATGTACCAAATCTCATGAGTGTATGTATGTAGGTTCCCCCGATTTCTCAGAAATTAGAAATCCGATTGTGATAACTCTGTTTGCAATAGTTTTAGTATCTTTCAACAAAGGGAAAATTCAACTAAGAGTACAAGTTTCATCAAAATCGGTTCAGTAGTTTTCATGGATGCCGCCAGGATTACATTCAGGGGGGGTGCATCTACATCTACACATTATACTATTAACTAATATAAAATATAGAATTATACATGTAAGTATACTATGTAAATAAATGTAATTCAAATTTTGACAGCAACCTAGACTTTTTCAGTTTATATTTAAACAGTAGGTAACTTAATAAAAAAAAAGATATCCATGTAGTTTCTTTCCTGACTGAGTGCCAGCGGGGTGCAAGTGCACCCTCCTGGCACCCTGCTGCCGGCACCCATGGTAATTTTAGAGATATTGACTGTTAATGTTTCTAGTAAGTTAGGTACTCTAGCTATATAATATACCTATACATTAAATAACTTGTGAGCTAGTTAACACGCAACTCGAACGATAACCGTTCGAGTTGCGTGATAACATGAACGCAAGTTATTTAATGTACTTACCTACATATTATAGCGATGAATTAGTGAATCGCATTTAGCTTGTCATTTTTAGGACTTTACGAGAATTTTCCGAAAAAGAGATTTTTAACCGACTTCAAAAAATGAGGAGGTTCTCAATTCGACTGTACTTATATATTTTTAGGGTTCCATACTTTGAGTATTAAACCAACCTAAAAGGTAAAAAAGGAACCCTTATGGTGAGACTTCGTCTGTCTGTCTGTCTGTCATATTTCAGGAACAGGTGTTTGTAAATTATGGATTATATTTATGTGTAAAAGAACATGTTTGTCAAATTTCAAGAACGCTAAGTATTTGTATTCGCATGACAATAATTTGAAATCATTTACAGAGAAAAAGCGCCCCACGCTTTTACACATAAATATAATCCATAATTTACAAACACGAGGTAGAAAGAAAGAAAGCACGGTTTAGATAATTTATTTATAACTTTTTAATGCAGTAGTCCTTATAAAAGCGTGTATTTTTAGTTTTTTAAACTATTAATTTTTAATTTCGATTTTTTCTGGTGTTAACTTTATTACACGAATTGTTCAGATGGAAAAGGTATTGTGTATTTTATGTGCTTTCCTAATAATCGAGCTGTAAATGGAAAATTGTTAGTGGTTAACTTGAGTAATAGTTTTTAAAGAAATGCCATTCGGGAGACATGGTATACTCGGTTGAGGATGACTTGATCCCCGGATCGAATCTCCCCGAAATTTTATTGTAGTTGCTTTGTTAATAGGTACTTACCTAAATAAATACTTGACGTTTTATGATTCAAAATAACGCCGTATAAGATAAAACATGTAAGTAAAAGCGAGAGCAAATAAATAAAGACAAACTTAAATCTGTCTTCACCTTTCCATCTTAATATAGCTAGGCTGTTAATAAGCTAGTGTGCACATCGTTATAGGGGCGATCAATATAACTTTCAACCATTAAAAATATGTGTTACATATAACTAACATTATCATTGAACATAATACAATTTATTTATTTATTCTGCACAAAACAGTACATAGGCGGACTTAATGCCAGAGGCATTCTCTACCAGTCTACCTTAGGGTGATGCAGAGACAAATCGTGGTAGGTGCAAACAAAACAAGGCAAACGAAATAATCATACACAAATATTTTAAAACTATAATTTAAATACAATAATTAATATAATACTAATACTTATATAATAGATAATATATTATACAAATATCTATTTGAATATATATATTAAATACATACAGGGTGTCCCAGAAATGGGGTGTCAAGCCCGTAATGACGCATTGTGTAACCCACGAGCAATCAATTTGTGAAAGAAAATAATGAAAAAAGTCAACAGTTTTAGTGCAGTGAGCTTATAATTTTGTTCGTTATTTAACCAAAAATGAATGAATTTCTTAATAAACAGGGCAGGCATGCATGCAATAACAAACAGTGGCTCCAAAGAAGTAGGCACACTGACACAGGCTTGCTTAGGATCCGTTTTAGCACCATATAAATATTTTTTTATGTAATTCAAAATATTTATAATTTTTTGCGGTATTTGTCATTTTTTCCGGAGTCTAGTATCAATAGTATACATACCCTTCGGCTTGATATACCCTTTCTGGGACACCCAGTACATACATAATTATCTTCGAGAAGAATCTGCCATTTTACTTCGCAAGTATTGCTGCAACTTTATTTTATATGAATACTCGTAACGTGTTGTAGCCAGTTCTAGAGGAGCGCATTCAAGAGGAGAATGGACAGGACGAAAAAAGAAGAATGAATAAAATCAGTTCTGTGAGAAGGACATAGAAGAAGACGATTATTAGAAGAACGAAGAATTTTATCATGAGTAGAGCATAGAACTGCGAAGTTATTTAAGTAGATGAGTTAGGTGAAAAGAGTATAGAAAAAAGTGTAGTCAAAGCTCTTAGGATTCTGCGCTCACTAATAGGAAACCATTGCAAAACGAACCGAATGCAGTTATTCAGACGGCGATCAAGCTTAATGAGTAGATCTGCATTCAGTTCATAATAGCACACATCACCATAGTCGATTATCGGAAAGATTAATTTACGAGCATTTCTTTTATATTTAATGGTAATAAGTTTTTTAATCCATAAAGAAATCTTGAATTCCAGTGACCTTCTGGCTGATGTTCTTAATTTACATTTTTAAATTTATTATCCATTTACACTAAAAATATTTTTATCATTTTGCGGGTTTCGAGGTAAGTACACAGATAAGTCGCACGGGTTGTAGAATATTTACACAGCAACGCACAGCTTTAACCTATATTTTTTATTCAGATGCTGGCAACATTGCACATTCATCCTTTCATTCGATTTGCATTTTCACAAGTCTTTCATTCAATACTCACTCATTCATTCGCTTAGAAATGTCATTGTCAAAAAGGTTCTAACTTGGACTTGCTTGGGGGAGTGTTTGTAATATTTTTCTAAATAATTTTCTATATCTTCCTACGCGTTTATGAGTACCTATTAAGTAACTAATGTCTTTTCGCTTGCATATTTAATTTGCGGGGAGTAAATTTACCGTGTGTAATTTCTGAGAGGTCGTTCGTGCTGCTTCGACACTGAAAATTATCATTTCGGTCACAATGAAAGTGCTTTTTAAATATCTGAGCTGGTGAAGTGTGTAATATACAGTTTTTTGTGTTGCGGAGTGCGTTAGGAAAGGCGAAGAGATGGCAGATGGAAGCGCTTTCGTCGCGAAGCCCGCTAGGGGCTGGTTGCATCCTGATTCTGTCCTCGCCACTGACGGAATTACGTATGCAGTCAGGGTTAGCTCTTCAAATATTATTCTTTATCACAATCTCTTCTTTGGAATATTTGTTACAGGTGGTTTTAGAGGTCTCCACAGTGTTCTTATTACTCCTACTATTTTGATAGTCAAAATTATTTATCCATAACACATTAATAGGCACCAGAATGAAACATTATTACTATTGCATATATTGTACCTCCACCTCTTTTGTTATCTCTGTGGTGCAGAGGGAACCTTCACAAAACAGTGGTTGCAGTTTCATTTCCCATTTGGAGCAGCAGCTCTGTACATGATACATGAAACTGGTCTGACACATGGATTATCTATCATGATTTTCAATAATCCATTTGTTAGTTGAGAATATAGGCTGCCTGATTTTGTCATATTATATCAGTCTTCTATCCCATCAGATTGTATGAGTAAAGGAAGAGAGGTTGTTTCTGTTACTGTGCCGGCCATTATTATAATAATAATATCTCGGAGTCAATCTTCACACTGTCATCGAATCCCAAACTAGGCAGGGCCTGTACTATGGAAACCAGATAACTGATATTATTACTTATATAATAATTTTTTTGTAAATACATACTTAAATAGATAAATAACACAATTGGTGGTTTTCTATAACATAACTAAGAAAGCTATATACTGAATATGTAAGGCCCCATGGTGGTTTAGTTGGAAACTAAAAGACAGGAAATATTACTAAGAACAAGCAATAAAATCTGCATTTTTTAAGGGTTCACCAAAGAATCAAGATGGGTTTCATTACTTACATTATTCTTACAACAACTTCCTATGTGTCATTTGTCAATTCATTAATATAATATACTAGCTGACTGGCGCAGCTCCACCCGCGTTTTTATTGAACCTAAACCATTCTCGAATCCCCTTGAACAGACACAAAAAATTTCATCAACATCGGTCCAGCCGTGTAGGAGGAGTTCAGTGACATACACACGTACAGTAGAATTATATATATAAAGATAATAATATAATATTCTAGGACAATCCACACATGGTCATCTGATCCCAAACTAGGCAGAGCCTGTACTATGGAAACCAGACAACTGATACTAATACTTATATACTTTTTTTTTGTAAATACATACTTATATAGATAAAACACACCGACACTTGGTGGGAAACGACCTATTGGTCAGCGGCCAGTGTGTCTAACCACTAGACCAACAGGCCCGTATGTTGTTATCTTAAATTAATGATGTTTTACATATTTACAGTACATTGGCTGTATGGAAATATTGACATCAATGAAGAAACTAGACTTTGAAACAAGATCACAAGTAGCAAAGTGAGTTATTAAAAATTTAATCATGAGTAAGTTCACATGCTGAATATGGTCTCACAACTTTCAGCAATATTCCTTAAAACATCTATTTTTATAAGACGTAACTGTTTTGTACTTAAATTCTTATTTATTTAAGAAATACAGTACAATTCTCTATTCTCTTGAATATTGTTCACATCTAAGCATGAAGCAGCAAGCAAGAACATAAGTCATTTATTAATGGTTTGCTTATTAATCCCTCAATGATATGTTCTATGAAACATGTTGTAAAACATTACATGTAAGTACATGTTGAATGATAACGAGTCAATAAACCATAATTGTTAGGCAACTTATTGATGAGAAAAGCAAGATGGTCACCAAATGGCAAGTAATTTCACCAGCTACAATGTCCTATACACCAGAACAATTTACACATTGCTGCTTGGCAGAAAAATATCTGATATCCAGGTCGATCCTTTGATAGGAGACCTCATCATCATCGTCACCAAGCGGTAGACGTCCACTGCTGAACATAGGCCTCCTCCTTCGACCGCAGACAAGAGACCTACAACTAAGTTATTTTTTTCAGAGAATGTATAGCACGAGTATGTGCAGCAGCCGGCCTGAGGTCGGCAGACAAGAAGCGACGCGTATGCCAGGCAGCAGCGCGAGCGCTGGCCGCACGACCTCGCATGTCTCACTCCGGCTCCAACGTGGCCCTCACCATATCCTCCAAAGCCATCACTCTAGCGGCTCTAGAAGGCGGCGAGACTGTCGCCCGCCACGACATGCCGCGGGTCTCTTTCGCGTCCGGCGGTGACACGGATTCCCTAGACTTTGTCGCCTATGTAGCCAAGTCCGCGCCACCCGCGGAGTGGAGGGCCTGCTACGTCTTGGAGTGCGGCGGGAGACTAGCACAAGATGTCATAGCTACTATTGGACAGGCCTTTGAGCTACGTTTTAAAGAATTTTTAACGAAACCGTCGTCGTGAGTATACTTTTATAGCATTATTGTATGGATCACACTTCATTAAAATTTAACAACCTTGTAACGGCGGGTATAAAATATTATTATATTTTTCGAAGTTAGAACTGCACAATACGGTATTTGACTGTATTAAAAATATAGTACGAGCCGATGTAATCCTAAAGTACTATTACATATAAAAAGTATTTTGTAATAAAACCTGAAAAATAAAGTAAGATGTTTCTGTAAAACACAAATGAAAATACACGTTTTTATCAATTCGGTCACGTGATCGCAAACGCTCTATAAATGGATGATTGTCTAATGACGTCACTAACCATTACACAGATTATCAAAAAACGACATTTTGCTCAG
The DNA here is from genome assembly GCA_911728495.1 of Furcula furcula. Classification (NCBI taxonomy): domain Eukaryota; kingdom Metazoa; phylum Arthropoda; class Insecta; order Lepidoptera; family Notodontidae; genus Furcula; species Furcula furcula. The sequence continues at coordinate 9,439,947 of OU452244.1, read as the reverse complement.
CAGCCCGACATTGTTTACTTGTATGTGACGTCATCGGAGTCATGTGACCCGTGTGATCGTTTACGCGGTATTTTTGATTGTTCAGATTTAATTAATTGATTTCAACAAAAATAGTGAAAATAATAAGGAAAAATAACTAAATGTTAGTTTATTATAACCTGTTTTATTACTTCAGATAGTTTCTGAAACACAGTCAAATACCCTATTGCATTTTTTTTTTCAAATACGATTACATATTTTTTATAATAATGACAAAAGAAACAGACAGAACAAAGAAACTGACAGATGTCAAATTTGATCTATTAAATTGGCCCTACATTAGCTGTATAAGAAAAACAACATAATATTGTTAAATCAGTATGCATGTTACTAATATGTTTTTCCAGCATGAATTTGATTTGTTTATTTATCAGTGACCATGTTAGAACATCCCTATTTGCGTCAGTAGGTCGACTAATATTAGATAGAGAAATTAAACATTACTCATTATAATAACATACCCCACTATCTTATGAGTAATGTTTATTGATATGTAGTTGCCCTAAGAAGATAATAAAGTAATGTTTTCAAACATTGTAGCTCTTCTACTAATGGTTATACTCTGTCCATTTTATTATTGGTTTTTTGATAGCTGACGCCCATAAAGTTTCGTATTATTAAAGTTACAAAATTCACAGAAATAATATGGTACTTCATGGACGCGTACCGCACTTTAGTGAGTTGCCACACATATCGATTACTACGATTGTGCCACAGATTACAAATAATCGATAGAATTAAATGCGTTTTCATTACTTTCGTCTGGTTTACATTAACTTTCATTCATTTTATTTTGAGGGCCTCATGCATAATATAACAAAGAAAGACAACAAATTTTTAAGGTTGAAACATTAACATGAGTCGTCAGGATAAAAAAAATATTCAACCGAATGTACATTTTTTGATATTGATTATTTCGTTTACTTACTATAAACGTTCACGTTCCTATAAACTTCAAACGTCGAGCTGTCAAAAAACCAATAATAAAATGGACAAAGTATAATATCTGAGTTGTAATGTCGTCTGTGTGGATTCTGTTGCGACAACACGATGCAAAACATTGTTATCATATACAATACATTGCACCTAATTACTTATGCTATATTAGGTACAATTTATTGCATTAAATCCGACTCAAAACAGCGCTTGTTGAGTATTTTTTTTTATTATTTGAACTAAAATTACCTTTCTTTATTGGTCCTTCGAGCCGGATCTGAAGCGAGCTATGAGTACGCTTAGATAGTGGTCCACTATCCTAAATTGTTTGGACATAATCTCGTCGATATTTCTAGCTTGAATATCAACGGATCGCGGACTCTCTCTGAAAGCACCGAGAGTGCGTCTCTAGAAGACCGCGACTATTACAACGACATGCCGGACAAAGTTCCCCCGGAACCGGCGCCTGCGTACCGACATCCCCCGCCTCCGCCGCTCGCCTCCCTCGCACCTATATCCTCGTAAGTATTTCAAAAGTCAAAATATCTTTATTATGTATAGGCCCCACAGACGCACTTACACAACAATCATTTTTACAAACTACCACCGGGTCGTAAAGCGGAGCGACTGCGAAGATCCGTCAAGAAACTCAGCGTGCTTGTCTTTTTTTTTGTCATATTTTTTTAAACAATTGTGTAAACAGTTTTATAAACTACATTGTATTTGTCATTGCTACAAATAGATCATCAGCTGTCTGTTAATAACATTAGATCAGTGGCGTGCACAGAAATCAGGTAAAAATATCTGCGAGTTGTTTTTCCTTTATTCTATTTGTTCGTGTTCCATCACAAATATCCTTAACCTAATCAATATTACCAATATTTCCATTTACATAAAAAAAAATTATGATAATTCATGTCCGAACTAAGATTTTTTCAAATTAAGATTGTTTAGAGAAATCCTAGGGTAGGCAAAGTGTTTTTGTCAATATTGAGTTGCTGAATAAACTTATTAATGTTTTGAATTGCAAATTAATATGTCTATAGTATTTGCTTGCTTATGGATATTTGACATGGTATACTAAGATACTTAAAATAGGTTAAATAAGCCGAATACATTTTTTTGCCTACCCTCTGTGCACGCCACTGCATTAGATTTATAATCATCCACTAGGTGTTAGGTATACCTCATGCCTATTGCATGTGGTACCTACCTACTGTTCCTACCAATGACAGATATTCTGCCGCTAAACAGCAGTGTGTAAATTTTTTTGGGTTCTACTCTGAAGGGCACTGTAGCTGGTGAAATTACCGGACACAAGAGACTTAATAAGTAATGTCTCGAGCAGCAGTGCGATGCAGCTGTCAGGCGAATGTCTTGCTGGTCTCTTCAATAGGTTGAATTAAATGGTAGTGGTTGCATAAACATAAGCATTCAATTTCAGTCATCATCATCATCATCAGCCGGAAGACGTCCACTGCTGAACATAGGCCTCCTCCTTCGAACGCCACAATGAACGACAATTGGCTATTTGCATCCACCGGTTACCTGCGACGCGCACAATGTCGTCGGTCCGTCTGTCGTCCACCTAGTGGGAGGCCTGCCTACGCTGCGTCTTCCGGTTCGTGGTCGCCACTCGAGAACTTTTCTTCCCCAACGGTTATCGGTTCTCCGAGCGATGCAATTCTCATTTATCGGTATTTAGTTCTGAAGCTAAACAGCTGTATATTTATCGTCAGTTGTGAGGAGAGCGTGCGACACTACGTGAACCAGACGCCGCCGCCGAGGACGCCTCCCACCGCACTACTGACCAACCACCACACGGACATATTCGATATGCGTAATACACATTTATTTACTTTTTTTTATCTCGTATGGTTGTAGTAGCCACTTGCAGGGTATCTTTAGTCACCCAAGTGACTATCAAGCTTCGGTTGTCCGCCGAACTTTGATGTCAACCGAAAGTGTGTTAACATTGGTATTTATTGGTCACTCAAATTAGTCAGGCCGAATAAATCATTTCATATTCATATCATTTATGCATTCCATAATGTTGACAAGGTCTTAAATAAGAGGCTTAGAGCTAAGTACAATTATGGACCCTGTAGGGCACAGCAAAATGTAAATAAAATTAACGACTAAAGCATTGTTTTTTTTTTATAAATTAAAAGTCAAAGAAAAAATAAAATAAAATTATAAGTTATGATGTCAAGGATTACATTAAAGATAGTAAAATTTGATTCTATAACAATAATTAATAATAATTTGTGTTTCATTTGACAGTTATTTGATGGTCACTTTGCTATAGTGATCCTCAGTTTAGTTGTCAAACAAGATACGAAATAGCCCCGCTGGTGTTCAAATGAATTGAACAAACTGCCCTCAGCCTTCTCACTTGGGTTAACGACCGTTAGACAACTGGGACCAACTTTTTACGTACCCTCCGAACCATGGAGACGCTCAGTTCAAATGAAACTAAACGGTCACCCATATAAGGGCGCTTGATCGCTCACCAAACAGTGATAACCACTGGATCAGCACAATTTACTGTAATACTTTAAGACTTAGTCATATGAGTGGACGATGACCGATGCTGGGTTGACGTCACCCGGCTTGCGTCATCGAAGCTTTCGCTGCGGCTGTACTGACATATTATTTCTCACGGTCAACCCATTTACGGTCATCTGATCCTAAACTAGGCACAGCCTGTACTATAATGGTAACAAGACTGATACAAATACTTTTTGTGTAAATACATACTTTTGTAGATAAATTACCGCCAGACACCAAGTTTATGCACCTTGTGTGCAGCTGTTTGTCTTTTATTTATTGTGGCATTTTTTTTTTGGATTCCTTATCCTTTACATTATTGTTTTGCACGTTATTTGGTCTTTGAGTTTGATATTCCTGATTTATCGTCAACTACATACATATTTATACATAAATAACCCTGTCACGGTTGAGTATAAAACCTGGGTTTAAATACCGGCCTCTGTTGAATTACATTACTAGTAAAGTATAGAAAACTTGTACATTAGTATGTACTATACTGATAGCTAGTATTTTCAATGATTTAATATTGTCTTTATTTACAATTCTAATTTAATAAGAACCCCAGACTCCGCGCCCGTTTTTATGACGAGGACAACTGAACATATGAAAAAATATTTAGACAACTCATACAATCCTTCTTTTTTTGGGATTGATAGATTCTGTTGGCCGCAGGTGGCCATTACAACTTCAGCTTATAGGCTGCATTTTACTAAATCTATATTACTGGGTGGTAAGTCCCTTGTGCAAAGAACCGTCCAGATAACCATCGCAGTGTCAGATATTCTGCCGCAAAACAGTGCAAAAACATTGCTATGTTCCAGTTTGAAGGGCACTGTAGCTGGTGAAATTATCCACAACTTAAGACACTTAATGTAATGGAGCTGTGTATAGGCGTCAAGCGAACGTCTTGCTTTCTCGTCGCTAGGTTATATAAAAAAAAATCTACGCTGTTCAACGTGGTACGTGTCGTGTTTAGAGCCATTCACGGCGGCGGCGGTGTCGTCGTCGGGCGCGTCGTCGCCTTCCACGGCGTCGGCGTCAACGGCTGAGCCACTGTCGGCGCATGCGCAGGCCGCACTGCTAGCCCGCGAGCCTTGGTTCCACGGACCCATATCCAGGACCACCGCTGAGAAGGTACTGTACTAACTACTCACAATATGGGTTACGAATTCGTAATTACATTTATGTTTGTGTTACGAATTTGTAATGTTATTTACAACGGATCTTTGTGTGTCTGAATTTGGCTGCAAGACCCTGCGCACTAGCGATTTTTGTGTTTATGTATTGTCAACTCACGACTGTAGTTGCGCAATGGTTCGCCAAACCCAACTTCAGATTACACAGAGATCTGTTGTGAGTATTATGTTGGTATGGGGTCGTCCATTAATTACGTGATGTTTTTTAGCAACTTTTTAACCCCTCCCTCCCCTCCTGGTGATATATGGTGAGGTTTTAAACTAACAACCCCCCCCCCCCACCCCCTATCCAAAATCACGTGTATTTTTTTTACAAACTATATTGTAATTTTCGGAATATTATCTTTAAATACAGGTAACTGATTAAATGTTGAAGGGGAAGTCGTTGCCGGCAACGGTGAGTCAAGGCCACGTACCGCTGTTTGGTTTAGAAATCGTGCATTCAACGAAAAATAAATACACGTGATGTCTCATTATACCCCTCCCTCCTCCCCTCCTGGTGATATTTCGTGATTTTTTCGGAACCCCTCCCCCCCGTTTTGAGCCTCACGTGATTAATGGACGGCCCCTATGTTACGAATTCGAAATATTTTTTTCAGTTCCTATGTTTTCATCACGTAATCAATATCGTTAATAGATCTTTTTTTCTGAAACATACTGCAGAGTCCCTTGCTATACCCCTACATTACTTATTCAACCGAAGTCTAAGAGAAGGTACGGTGCCTATGATCTGGAAATCTGCAAATGTTATCCCAGTTTACAAGAGCGGCTCGAAGAATGACGTAACGAATTATAGACCGATATCATTGTTATCTGCCTTATCCAAAGTTCTTGAGCGTCTTGTTCACAATGCTATATATGTGTACCTACACAGTGTTATAATTCCCGAACAACATGTGTAGAGGGGGATGGTGGTTAATGGTGAAACTAGGGGTTGTTTTGAGTACACGTATGGTTTATTCAATAATCTAATATTAAAATGGTTTATGGTATGGTGAATGGTAGGTAACGCGCTCGCGGCGGTTGATTGTGTACTGAAAATTATATAAAATTAGAATGCGATGCGCGGTGACAAATTGCTGACGGCTCAATATGTTGCAATGCATGTACGTACACCGTACATATTCCCGAACAAGAGAGATGAAGATGCGAATGAGAAATGGTTTAAAATGGTGATGGAATAGTGGTACAAGGTGATTTACAATAGTGGATGATTAACAAGATGATTAAACATTGGTTGAAATTTAATGTCTCTATGGTTCCATAGGCATAGCTAAAGTTTCTCTAAATTTGTTAACACGCGAAGGCGACGTAGCCTTATCAACACGCACATTGAATTTAGCAGTATTGTCGTCCATTCTAACACAAAACACTTTTGGCACTTTTGATTGGCTCTCTGTTGCACTTTCACTTTGGAGTTGACTATCGTCTTGGACGGTGACCCTACGATCAGAAGCGCGGGGCGACCACTGTCGCACACGGCGGCAGACGCACACCACACCCACGGCGGCTGCAGCTCCCCACAGCACGTAGATGGCGGTGTAGTGGTGTATATCGTGGTAAGAAATTCCTTCTGAAATGCCTTCTTGTGACTTCAAATTTTGGATCTGGTCACCTATCTCCTTAAACTCAGCATTGAAATTGCTGGTGGTCATCTTAAATGTCTCTAATGGTAGAGATATATTTATTACGTGGTTAATGGGTGGTATAAGTGGCATCATGGTGTCAGGTTGAGTATTTAGCTTAGAGCTAAATAATTTATGCGCTGTTATAGTGAAAGTGTCACCTTTGATGAGGCAATCATCTTTCAGCGTAATAATACCGGCTCCAGTGAGTCTCAGTGCTGTCATTAGTTGTCCACATATCATTCTCACTGAGCACTGGCCACAGCAAGAGTACAAAAATGTATTTACTGTACTAAGCTGAGTCCATCTCTGTTCGCACGAAATAACATTGGTTTTACACGCCTTAGTGGTTATATCCTTGGCACACAGAGACTGGTCCGTCTCGTACTGGTACATAGGGCTGTGCAAAGAACATAAACTGCTGGTAGTATCTAAATGGCTACACATTTGAAGATCATTATCGGTCAAAGTCCAATATAAATCCTTTTTCAAGTTGATTGCTATATGTGTAGTGGTTGGCACTAGGGTGACCATCCTATGGTCCATTTTTCGAGGAATTGGTATTAAATTGTAGAGGTCATATATATCTCGACTTACTAATGGTATTTTAATTTCAACTAGAAGATAATCATTGGTAACTCTTGCCTTAACCTTAAGTAAATGGTAAATTTTGTACAAATTCTCATGTATATTATCTACGGGCAACGACAAGTCCTTATCTAAATGTCCAGATATCATATTCAATTCTTGTTGAAGTTGTTCTGGTCTTAGCAGATGGATGTTGAAGTTTCCGTAGTATATATTGGTGATAGTATCTAATAGAGTATCTTGTATGTATCTCAAGCTGGTCAGTATATTATTAGCTACTATAGACGACATTGCAAAGTTGTTGATTGTTTCAACATCTTGAAGTGCTATACTCGCTGCGTTAGAAGCCCTTTCCAATGCCATAAGGTGCTGGTTAAATATCTTATGTTGACTGTCCATATTTCCTTCCACTCTTTTTAATAGATTATACTCGGCTTCTACTATACTGGTTTGGTTTTTCCACAAATTCGACAAGTGCTTTTGGTTAGTTTTAATTAACTCTATATCCTTTCGGTATTGTTCTGCGAAATCTTCATCCAATATCCCGAATAAACTTCGAGCGACATACCCTACTCCATTAATGAGTCCACGTCGCTTGCGATGCGGTGTGAACTGCTGACCCATCAACATTTTATTATAATACGCGCACTCGTTGTATCCATGCTGTAACTGTAATAAGATAATATCGCATTGTTCTTTCACCTTGGCATGTGAACATATGTTTTCTAGGTATTTATAATATTTACTAAACAAAGTGTTTCCTTGCCAGTATGGTTTTAAGTCGTAATAGACTATTAATCTCCATTCATCCCTTACAGGGTATATGGTTGATATTTGGTCAAAATAAATGGTCTGGTTGTCTGGTAAATTAGAAATGGTATATGTACCTTGTACTGGTGTAAATATAAGCATAAATAACATTAACGCTAGCGTAATCAAATTACATGAGCGTTTAATTAAATTGGTTGGTTGGCGTTTCGTTGGTTTATTATTACAGTTGACTGTTTTGTCCGATATACTACTGTTTACTGGTAGAACAGATAGTTTGACGATCGGTCTCTTTATGATGTTGTTTCTTGTTTTATTGGCCTTTATCATAATGCTTCCGGTAAAATCTACTCCGGTGTGCTGCAATGGTCTACTGTAATTGCTCCTAGCTTCTGGTAAATCTCCCATTATCTGTTGTAACTGGTTTGGTTGGTTTTTTCTGCACTTTACGCAAGACCGAAGGCGTTTTTTGGTTGCTTGGTTTCCACCTACGATCCAAAATCTTTTCCTAAGAAACGCTGACGTAAGACGTGGTCCACCGTGAAACGTTAATTTGTGTGCTTGGTCTATTATTGATCCGGCTCGAAGGACCATATGTAGAGGGGGATGGTGGTTAATGGTGAAACTAGGGGTTGTTTTGAGTACACGTATGGTTTATTCAATAATCTAATATTAAAATGGTTTATGGTATGGTGAATGGTAGGTAACGCGCTCGCGGCGGTTGATTGTGTACTGAAAATTATATAAAATTAGAATGCGATGCGCGGTGACAAATTGCTGACGGCTCAATATGTTGCAATGCATGTACGTACACCGTACAACATGGTTTTGTCAAGAAGCGCTCCACTACTACAAACCTTGTTTTATTTACTAATTTTCTGTTTGAAAATATGGACAATCGTGTACAAGTAGATGCTGTATATACAGATTTCAGCAATGCGTTCGATAAGGTGGACCATAATTTATTACTGAAAAAAATTGCCTATAACGGTATTCGAGGTGACCTGTTTCGATGGTTCGGTTCCTATGTAACTAACAGAATGCAGAAAGTGGTAGTAAATGGTTTTGAGTCAGACACAACTTCTGTAACATCCGGTGTTCCGCAGGGATCAATATTAGGCCCTTTGCTTTTCGTGCTATTCATTAATGATATAGGTAAGTGTATTATGAATTCCCATTATTTACTATACGCAGATGATCTCAAAATTTTTCGTAATATTAATTCCATTTCTGATTGTGAGAAACTTCAACAAGATCTAAACCGTTTTTTCGAATATTGTAAAGTAAATAAGCTTCATTTAAATATTTCCAAATGCAATTCAATCTCCTTTACTAAAAATATCAATAATATAAATTTCACTTATTTTCTAGGGGATTCACCTCTAGGTAAAACCCCACTCATTCAGGACCTTGGTGTGCTGCTTGACTCCAAGCTTCATTTTGACTCGCACGGAAATAAAATTGTAAATAAATCCATTAAACTCTGTGGTTTTGTCATGCGGTCTTTGAAACCTTTCAGGAACTGGCATACCTATTTATTACTTTTTAATAGCCTTGTCAGAGCTCAGTTGGAGTATGCGGTTCCTGTGTGGAATCCTCACTACCATAAGTATAGTGATCAGATAGAGAGAGTGCAACGTAAATATCTCAAAAGTGTCAGCTATAAATGTTTTCGTGCAAAAGCTGCTTACGAATCTCTGCTAAGTAAATTTAAAATAACTTCGTTAAAACATAGACGTGTACTTCACGATCAGTTATTTCTACATAAAGTATGCCATAATAAATTTGACTGTATTAAACTCATGAATTTGATATATATACAGTTACCTAGTAGTTCTCAACGTATCAGCAGTAACTATAATCAGAAACTGTTCGCCCCTAAACTGTGCAGAACGGTTGCAGGTGAGAGAGCGCCTCTAAGACGCATGATGAAAATGTATAACGACAACTTTACTGAATTAGATTTATTTGCTAGTTCGGCTGTACAATTTAAACGTAATGTTATAACCAAACTCATGGAGCAAGTCTAATTTTTTTCTTTTTACTCTAAGCTAAAGTAATCTAATCTAATCATTGTAACTTAAATCTAGTTAGTCCTCCATAATAAACACTGTATATCATCCAAGTTAAACCTTACTGTCATTGTATACTTATATTAATAGTAAAACGTAAATCTGTTTAAGTAAGTATTTAAAAATTCTGTGCTGTAATTTAAGTTTATTCTGTGGTCAACGGTGCAGGTTGCATAATTACCTATTTTTAGTATCCATATTTGTTATTTTACCTTATTATGTAATCGTTTGTTGTCCCAAATAAAATAAAATAAATCATATTTAAACAGTAAAAAATTAAATATATATAAAAAAAAAAAAATATGAACTGTTTATTTCGGAAAAAAAAAAATAACAAAAATGACATGTTTCTTAACTAAAATCTTAATGAGAAAAGATTATACAGTTAAGGAGTAGCAGCTTAAGTCTGAAAATTATTACATATTTAAGAAGTGTCTCTTGAGTATACTTTTAATTTGGCCTGGTTTTTTGCTTACAATCCTTTTATAATTAATTATCTACCACAATACTACGGAAAATGTATTCACCATGCGCACGGCAGTGAGGTGAGACCTCAGCAAGCACTGAATGCACGTGACCATGATCGTTGCGCTTCATTGCGCTTGTTGTAGATACTTTCAAGTGAAATTATTTTGATATTTTTGTTCCAAGGTTCCAAAACCAAAAAAAGATGCTCCTTAATTTTTTAACAATCTAAAGTATGCAAAATTTGTATTGTATGTACAGTTGGTGGTGGAAGAAGGAGAGTTCCTGGTGCGTGAGTCGGCCGCGTGCCCGGGACAGTTCGTGCTGACGGGCGCTCGCCGCGGCGCACACAAGCACCTGCTGCTCGTCGACCCGCACGGAGTGGTACTCACACACTACTCACACACACGCTCACACACTGCTCGCATATACTGTATACACGTGCCCGGGACAGTTCGTGCTGACTTCGACTGAGTTCGTTGATATTGACCATAGCTCTACATAGTCACAGGAATAGATGAGTAATTACCCGGTTGATAACTCACGAGTTTTACCTGACTAAACCATCCAGTGGATGGAGCAAAATGGGTTTATCCCACTCGTAAGCCTCCACCCTAGTGATTACCTATCCATAGTCACAAGTCATCTTACGCTACGTTGCTCAGTTTGTGGTTTTGTTATTAAAATACTTTTATGTTTTTCTAGGTTCGCACAAAAGACCGGGTGTTCGATAACGTGCCGCATCTAATCAAATACCACTGCACCAACGGACTGCCCATCGTGTCGGCGGACTCCGCGCTTCTACTGTGCAAGCCCGTGCCGCGATCCGTTGCCTCCTGAGACAATAGCACTGATTAATATACCATTCAGGTAGGTACCATCACAGTGGCAGATATTCGGTGTTAAGGACACTGTAGCTGGTGAAATTACTAGACTTAAGACATTAATATTTGATGTCTTGGGTGTCGAGCGGCAGTGTAGTGCGGCGATCTGTGGGGCAGACGTAACGCTTACCGTCTGCCGTCCTGATTTGCTCGTCATTATATCACTTAGGAAAAATTAACGCAATAACATAGTTTACGGCAATAATTGACAATTTTATTTATGACTGATTATGTAACGTAAGCCCCCATTCCTTATAAACTAGGACCAAGAAATTGTTTCATATCTTAATTTTTAAATTGCGGAATTGAATGAATTATAAATATTATATTATGACTTAGACATACATTTAAAATCTTTGACTATGTTACCTATTGAATTTATGCATTTATTAATTATTCCACTAATTCTATTGTCGATTTTATCACTATAGTGAAATTATTTTGTCTATAGCCGCGTCTGCTGCGCCAATTTTGTTCAGTGAACATTGAACTTTAAACATTTGCCGTCCGCTGCGACATGTTCAGTAAACAATGTTTTTTGATCCGGATTTCTTATTTTATTTTTATTTTAATTTGAGGTAGCATCCCAAATCACGGGTCTTTCACGTATCAATTAATAAAAACATAGTATTTGGATTACACTTAATAGTCAAACCAAAACGGCCTATTCCAATGAAAACGTGCAAAAAAAATATTCCGGGCGAAACGTCTTCGTCCGTCAAGATCGAACATAAAATACGAACGAACAATAAAAACGAACACCTCCCCACCCCTCCCGCAGGCGAACGCGGGGGATGTGTTCCACAAGCTCCGGCAAAATGTTAGAGAGGTTTTGTTTGACAAAACACTGAAACCACGCCCCTTATCTAATGTTTTCGAACAATGTTGTGTACAAAACATGGCACAGCGGACGTGGTTTAAGAATTATTTACAATTATATACCAAAGGAATGTTTGGTTAGACTAGCAAAATTGTGATTTTTATGTCAAATTATATTGATTTTTATCATTCAATACTAGTCTTCACCAAATGCGTTTTAGCGTGAAGACTTACTATTTTATGTGTATAAGTTTAACTATTATGTGTTAACATTGCTCCGCAATTGTCAATGCCAAACTGAAATAGAGATAAGTCTTATTTTGTATACTTAATACATTTCTATACTGGGTGTCCTGGAAAGGGTATATCAAGCCGAAGGGTACGTGTAGTATTGATATTAAAGACTCCGGAAAAAATGACAAATGTGGCAAAAAATAATATTTTATATTACATTAAAAAAAAAATCGTCTAAGCATCCCTGTGTCACTTTGCCTACTTCTATGGAACTACTGTTTTGTATTGATTGCGTGCCTGTTTAACAAAAAAAATCATTCATTTTCAGTTAAATAACGAACAAAATTTGCACTGAAACTGTTGACTATTTTATTTTCTTTCACAAATTGATTGCTTCTGTCTTACACATTGCATCATTACAGGCTTGATACCCCACTTCTGGAACACCCTGTATATTGATGGATGAATATGTATCTTGCACCAGCTCACGTATATATTTATAGCAAATAAGCTCTCTTTATGTAACATTTCGACAGGTGTTTACAATAAATTTAATAACACATAGGTGCTATGATGGCTTACTTAAATAATTTTAAATGTTAACATAGCTTTATGTATTGCAGTTGTATATAGTAACATCACAGGATCATGTATAATCAAGAATAGCTTAAGACTGTTATTATGGACTCGAATCTTTATTACAGAGTTTAAATAAGTTAGATTTTTAATTATTATATCAATGCTTTAAAAATTAACTATCTCGTTATACATTATATAGTGAATTTTTGAAATTATTTTCTAGGGAACTATTATACTTAGGTTTTAATTTAGCGGCCTCGTCAACACCATCAATAATATTAATTGAGAATATTATTGACAAGTTGAGCCGCACGGCAATATGAGGCACATGGCGGCGCGGCTTAACTCTAACGCTGTATTTCAACTATTAATGTGATTTAAAAATAAAAATTAACTATTTTGCGGAATCTTGTGGAACGTGTTATTTCAAAACTGTTTGCTTAACAAGCACTGGGTCACGAATTCAAAATCCTGCGGCAGGTAGCAAACTATTTTGGACTCATGTCGCCCCTTGTGAGGGGTTTCAGAAAAGTTTACGCCACTAGTTAGCGCCACTATGACGATTGAATTCAACGCGTGCTTTCAGAACCAAATGTTCATTGTTTGATTCACACTTGGGATTTGGACATATCGGTCCCCCGGCGGTGGCGGCGGGCTAAAGGCAAGGTACTGAGGGACCCCTGGTGCAGATGCCAAGTTTCCCCTCCATGTGGCGATAAGGCTCAATTCACACCAAGATAACAGAGGCGCGACGCGGCCGGCAGCGGCGTGAAGCGACTGCTCGCGGCGCCACGAGTCGGCGCACGGCGCGCTGCCCCGACTTGCGCCTTAAGCTAGCCATACACGCCCAGGTATACCTGACAGGTATCTGTGCAGGTATAATTGAGCTCCATAGAGACCATACACGTAGCGGTAAACCTGCACAAACTTACTTAGGCAGAGCCTGTACTATGGGGACCAGATGACTGATACTAATACTTATATAGGTAAGTACTTGTTTTATGTACATACTAAGATTGTGGCCGCCATGATGATCGCGACTGCAGAACTTCACTCGTTTTTTACGATTTTTGTGCCGGCAGCAGAGTAAACACAAAATCAAACATTCGCCCCGTTTTTAACCGACTTCAAAAAAAGAGGAGGTTCTCAATTAGTCTGTATATATATATCTTTTTTTTCTATGTAAGTATGTTCGCGCATAACTGGCAATTATGAACCGATTTGAAAAAATCTTTCTTCCATCCATTCTTTAATCCGTTAATTGGGTACCATAAAAAAAATATTGCTTACGAATAAGTAGTTCCTGAAAAAACAAGAATGGTGACTGCGCAGGAGAACTGCAGGAAAGCCTATATAGATGACTTTATGTCGCTTTTTACGGACAAAAGTGGTCATAACTCTGACAAATATTTACCAATTTCAATGATTCTTTTTTTATTCGAAAGATTGAATCACTCACTGTAATGAATCTGTATGAATTTTATCACAACCGGCTAAGAACTTACTGGAGGACCATGAACGATGTGGGGGAATTTATCTGGTAAAAACCATACAACTGATGTTCTCCATTACATTACTCTGACAAATATAAACCGATTACGATGATTCTTTTTTTATTCGAGAGAGTAAACTACTATGATGATTCCATGCAAATTTCATTACGACCGGATATTTTTTTCTGAAGAAACATGAATTATGTAAAACTATGTAGACGATAATGTGATCATAAACTACCTAGATCATTTTACCGTCTTCGATGGTCCAATCATTATTTATGAAAATATCACTAAAAAGTATAAAATAAAATCTTTTAAAAAAAAAATTGAACCGACTTCAATATCACTGAAAAGTATAAAATAATTTAAATATTATTGAAGTTGGTGCCAATTATACACAGCAGGTACGCTAAAACCAACTTCTATAATATTTAAATTATTTTATGCTTTTCAGTGATATTGAAGTCGGTTCAATTTTTTTTTTAAGATTTTATTTTAGATTATAGCCTTGCGCAGAATGTGTCACTTGAATGAAAAGATATATACATATCTTTTCACTGCTGTGAAGTATATCTATCTTTTAGTTCAATAGTTCAATCTAGTCCAGTAGCTCAACAGAAATGATTTAGTCTGTTGTTCGGTTTTCGTTCTTAGTTCAATGAGAGATATTGAAATGGTTGATTTATTAATCATCAGTACACTTTTTAACCAGCTTATCGCATGAGTTGAGACATGAGTATATAACTTCCGTTAATTTTCTGTTTTTGTAAAGTTAAATAATTAAGCCATTTGGAAACGTATTCCCGCACAATTGGTACATTATATCTCAATGCACACAACTCATCTCAGATGAACAGTAAACTGTAACAATTATACTAAAGTGTCCCGTACTCTCGTAACATCATGTCATGAAGCTCAAAATACTCTAAAAACTTTACAGTTTTCATAACTACTCAGATACTTACGAATGAAAACAATGCGCTTTTATGATTGCTACATTTTATATTCAAGCTCGTGTAAATGTGTTTATAAACTGTACATTGCCATTTTGCTTGGTAGTTCAGTATCAGCTTTTCTAAATAACAAGCAATGTACAGCTAAAGCAAGAGCAGGCCTAATATCGTTCTCGAACGATTGTATTACATAACCGAGTCAAAGTTTGAGTGAAGTAGAAAAATCACTTCAGTACGTACAACAGAGCGAGACAGAATTATCTATCCGCACTGCGTATCGTTCGTGTTTCGGATCGGATCGTTCGCGCCCGGTGGACTAAACAACTGAACTATGAAGTAGATGAATTGTAACTGAACTAGAGAACGAAGGAAGTAAACCAACTGAAGTAGTCCAATTGAAGGATTCATTCGTGAACTACACACGACTATTAGATTATGTATTGTAATGTCTTATTTTGCTATCTACTTTTGTTAAAACATCATTTTTAGTAATTAAATATTTGAAATGGCAAGATGGCGGCCACATTCTTATTCTAGTTGAAACGCATAGTACACAAATAGATAAATAACACCCAGACACTTGGCGGGAATCGAACCTATTGGGTAGCAGCCAATGTATCTTACCACTAGACCAACAGACCCAATATTTAGTTTGTAATTTTTCTTTCAATTTATCATCAGATCAGATGACCGTGTGTGGATTGTCCCAGAATATTATTATTATTCGTAGATAATAGCGGTAATCTTTCGGCATGAATTTCAATTCCTCCAATAAGATGGCAAGAGAGTACTGTTTGCGTTTCACCACTGTTCACGGTGTCTTCTTTTAATTTCCTTTTCTTTTATATAACAATGATCCATGCCAATGGGCCATGGTTTCAACTAAGAGTTTGTGCAGGTTTACCGCTACGTGTATGATCTCTATGGAGCTCCCTGCATGCCAACCTGCTGCCTCTCGTAAGCGGAATGTAGTGATGGAAGACATTCCGCTTACGAGACGTCACATTGTATTAGAGCACCGCGCGTCCTTCTCCTCTAACAGACGTCGGACAACTGACGCCTGCGCAGGCGACCGCCACACACGCTCAGTTTTGCCTGCACAGGTATACCTGCGCAGTTAAAGATATGAACATTCATATTTTTTGACTCGTCTACAGGTGTGGAAACCTGCACAGTTGTGCAGCATACACGCTCAGGTTTACCTGTGCAGTTGAACTGTACAGGTATACCTGCGCGTGTATGGCCAGCTTTATGTCATCATGAGTCTAGTTTGTACATTCTACAAGGAAACTCCAGGCCAAAGAATATACTACTCTCTACCGAGAGACGCCACGCGCAGAGAACGTGAGTGGCCGCACACCTCCTTTATGAGCATTTCAAGCGTCTTTCAAGTAAGTAGATAATGTTTAAAATTCTTTCACACTGAAAGTACAATCTACAATGAGAAAAAAACCTAAATTACTCATAGAAATTCATAAAATACGTTTTTCTACCAGCAGTCTTTCTGTAGTTCCAAAGAGATTAAATAGGGAGAGGGTTTTAAAGGAAAAAACAGCAAATACTACAAGTATGAACAACCATATCAAATACCGACAACCTGATAGTTGACCTCAGTTAGGTTCTGCGATCAAATGTTCGACCACAGACGATTCCTCCCAGTCGCAAATTTTTATTTTTAACTAGCTGACCCGCGCAGCTCCGCTCGCGCTCTTACTCAAAAACCTTCTTGGGCTCATGGACAACACTTTTGCTGAAGATCATGATATGATCAAATGCATAGTTTAGACATACAAACATTCATTTTTATTTTTGTAGATATAGATTACACCTACTTACTTATCATCACATACATTTAATAGGCATGATGACTAATTTTGAATAAATACTCTAATGTACTTCGGGTCTACTATTGCCGAAAATAATTACTTATTTGTATTAAATTTACAATTAATAATAATAATACCAGTCCTTGTTTTTGTCCCACTGCTGGGCATGGGCCTCCCCTCAAGATGAGAGGGCTTAGGCCATAGTCTATCACGCTGGCCTAGTGCTGGTTGGCGGACTTCACACATCATTCGAGAGCTAGTTAGGCTTTCTCGGACTTGCAGGTTTCCTCACGATGTTTTCCTTCACCGAAAGCTAGTGTAACAATCGCACAAGATTCATTGAAGAAATCAGAGGTTCGAGCCGGGGTTTGAACCTGCGCACCTTGTTTCCAAGTCAAGCGCTCGCCCACTGAGCGGTTACCGCATTACTGTATTCAATAATACAATTTACAATTAATAGCAATATTTTCAATCTTTAAAATAGAGTTTGAATTTCGTTCCAAAACGAAGGCATGGCGCCATTTTGTGACGTCAACACGGTATAAATAAACATCTGTCTGTACTAAGTATGCATTTCAACTAAGAATGTGGACTCACTCGTTTTTTACGTTTTTTGTACCGCCAGCAGAGTAAACACAAAATGAAAAATTCGCCCCGGTTTTGATTATTTATTGATATGTCTTATTTTGCTATCTATTTTTGTTAAAACATCATTTTTAGTAATTATCACGGATTTATATTTACTTCGTAAAAACTGGATAGATCACTTAAATATATTAATATCACAAATTTAAACTTTATTCTACATTCATTAAGGTTTGTTTTTCGTTGACACAAGTCGAAGTAGAAAGAGTGAGATAGATCAAAAGTAGATGTGTGTCCTTGTCTGCCCCTTGTCAAGTAAGTTGCCAACGCCAAATATGATTCTTTTTAGTAGTGTTCGGTAGATTTCTTAAAAGTTGATTACTTTTGCATATAAGTTTTTCGTGTAATAAAACATCGAAATATAATAAATCTAGGACGATGAAATGTAATATCATAAATTAGCACACGAACAACATGCAATACTTTTATTAACAATAATATTAGTAACAATTTAACATTATGAAGGTAGCAGCACTAAGCTGTTGAGTGATTGTCGACATTGTCGTAGTAAGTAACCGGTGTCGCGGTCTACTGTTAGAGTAGGGTGACCATTGTTCGCGGTTGGGGCCGACCTGTCGCTGCCCGCCGTGATACAATCCATGGTGAGCAGCGAGAGGTCGTGGTCGGCGGTGGTCTCCTTCTGCGAATGCGTAATGTCGCAGAAGGAGGCAGCGGAGCGGGCCAGGGAGAGCGATCCTCTCGCTGACCCGCGACGCAGGAGGAGGCCCGGGCGCAGAAGGAGGGCCCACGCCGACCTGATGCCCCCGTAGCGAGGTAGTGCGGGCAGCGGAAACGGGGGAACTGCTGCCTGCGCACAGCGATTTATCGCCCTCGCGGAGGATGGCGTGCCGGTGTGTCCGGGCACGCCACCCGGTTGTGAGTCTGCGGGCCTTTTACACCCGCAGACAGGTCCGTGGGCTTTACACCCGCGGACGAGGAAGGGCTCGCCGGAAGGCGAGCAGCCGCTGACGGGACCCGGACGAGTACCATGTACGTTCCCGGGGCCCGTCGACACAGCGGGTTGAGGACACCGTGGGGTTTTAGTCGGTAGCTGACAAGCTGTCAGTAGTCCGACATAACCCGCACTGCTACCCCCGTGGCGGTGCGGGTATCCGTAATGGATTTCCCCACGTTAAAAAAATAAAAAATAAAAAGTGTGACCATTGTTATGTATGGCATCGCGTCAGTCGTCTCGGATAATGGTTTCCATACAAACGTTGGTTAACTCAACCTGAATTTGGGAATGAAATACAGATATCCGGAAGAAAACGGTAGCTAGGTATTACCACAAATTCAAGTAATTTATTGTCTTAATTATGGTAAGTACAGCAGATGTAATATTAAAATAAGTAAAATAAGACTTTAAATTTATTGATTGCAACAAATTTTCAGAATTAATAATTGCTTTAATACATAGTAATTTCATGACTTGCCATTAAATTCCATCCAATTATACAATACAAATAATAATTATGATTAGTATTATGTCACCAAAATTACGATCTGAACGCAAAAATTGTCAGATTGACGGAGGTCACGCAGGAGCACCGATGTGGCACAGTCCGTTGTGACCCGATCCGCCGCCAAAAGACCTTAGAAGTGAGAAAAAGAATCCTTCTATATACATAGTAATGCGTGGACACCCTATTAGACAGAGATAAACTACTACTTTCAGACCTCTCATTCGGCTCGTGATCTTTAGTAGACTGCGCTGTCCAGTTCTAATACAGGTTCGTGGTAATTATATATTTGAAATGGCAAGATGGCGGCCACATTCTTAGTTGAAACGCGTACTTTATTAAGTACCTATTGCTAGGTGTAAAGATGCGCGTCCGTTGGCAGGCGCTGGACGCACGGCACGCAACGGATTTTAGTTTGCTTTCTATGATTTTGACGGCCCGCATCGGAAAATGCCGGCGCGGATAATGGACGCAGCGCTATGTAAAATCATACAAAGCAAACTAAAATCCGTTGCATGCCGTGCGTGCGGTGCGTCCGGCGCCTGCCAACGGACGCGCGCCTTAAAAGTGAATCATTGTATGAAAGAAAAAGTTGAAATGACAGTTGTTTATTTATACCGGATTGACGTCATTTACTCTGTCTGATCAGTGTTCATTACAAAATGGCGATTAGCTGTATTTAAGTAATTTATTTGCTTAAATATCACGAAAATCTCTATGGACTGGTCCGACTACTATCCCTTTGGCTTTTTAGTTTGTTGTACTTTCGTCGCATTTTATTATTTTTTTCTATCTTATTTGATCTTTTGAACGGCAAGACACACTGTCGCTCTGATCTAATTGTAACATGACACACTATTAAAAAAAAGTGAAAAAATGACAAGCCCGCTGAGTTTCTTGCCGGATCTTCTCAGTTGAGGCCGCGTTGATCACAACCCACGGTATCAACGGTGGTAGCTTTTTTTTTAAAAAAACATGACCGTTCAATAGTGCTAGTGCCGTTAAGCCTATTTGAAATAAACTATTTTTGAGTTTATTATTATGAAAATCAGTGCAATCTGTTCTAGTATTTGACGGGCCTGTTGGTCTAGTGGTTGACCCTGTCTGCTACCCAACAGGTCGTGGGTTCGATTCCCACCATGTGTCTGGGTGTTTCTGTATAAGTATGTTGTACGAGCCAATAATGCTCATACAGCAAATTAATAATTAACCTACTTTATATAAAGCAGTCGTGCTAAAACCTCCGTCACGCGCTAATGTGTCAATAACTACAAAAACATTACGTAAGGTGCGACTCAGACACTAAACATAGCCGTAGACAATAACTAGAAATAAATACGTTTAAACTATAATCAGTGGTTTTGGTGTGATCTATACTACAACAACCGGGATACCGTCAACGACAGGATATCCCCAACATCGCGTGGTCCTTCGACATTGGAATCACGGGGACCGTCTTCGAGTTCTTCGTGACATATCTGCGAAGTGCTTAGTGTGGAATTTCCCCATCACGAAGAGAGGGAAGACTGCGCTGAGTGCCAGCAAGTAACGAACCAGCGGGGATAACGTCCACTGCTACAAAATAAACTACAGACAGCAGAGATAACGTCTACTGCTGCTCAAGAAAATACGGATCAGCAGGGATAACGTCCACTGCTAATCTTCAAACAACAAACCAGCAGAGATAACGTCTGCTATTGCTCAAGAAAAGAAGAATCAGCGGGGATAACGTCCACTGCTATTCTTCAAACTACATAAGGGCGGAGATAACGTCTACTGCCAGTCTTCAAACTTCAAAACAGCGGGGATAACGTCCACTGCTATTTTTCAAACTTCACAAAAGGCAGAGATAACGTCTACTGCTACGTTTCAAACTGCACAACAGCGGGGATAACGTCTACTGCTGCAACAACAACATAGCGGAGATAACGTCTACTGCTACTACAACTTCTTGTGAAACACAAGACTTACGCACCAACCACTAACTACTAACAATGTCCAAAGGAGAGTATCAATTTTTGGAGCTCATATCCAAGCAACAAAACAGCTACGAGAAGATCAAAACTCTTCAAAGTAACTTCAAAAAGGATTCTGTGAGTAGAAAAACCATAGATTACCTTAACAAACGCATAGAAGTTCTACAGTCCCTCTGGGATGAATTTCAAACAAATCATGAGATCCTGATGCAGTATGAGTCAGCAAAAAGAGATCATGACTATTTTAAAGAGAACATTTTCGACATAACAAGGAGCATGTTCGACGAAACAAAACAATCAATGACTCAACGAAAAAACGAGTTATTAAGTGAGCCTGGATGTTCGGGAATATCAAAATCGAAATCACCAGACGCTCCCGGAAAACCGCAGTTTGATTCAAGCTTGCAACGACCAACGGCAGATGAGACAGACAAGCTTCTATCTACGCTATTACGTCATCAGATGTGCAACTTCAACGCCTTAAAACGAGCAATCTCGAAAGTTAATCTCGACGAAATGAAGGAAAAATGGCAATTTCAAGACCAACTTAATATACTACAGTCCAAGTGGGAATCCATCGATAAGATCCACTGGGAACTTAGCTACCTTTTACAAGGAAATGACGAAGATTATGAAGTGAAGTTCGACTATTGGGAACAAGTCTACGACACCCTAAAGGAAGACTTAAATCGAAAAATCTTCGAAACATCACACTATGAAAAAACAACGCCAAGGATTGAATTGCCGGAGTTCAACGGAACTTATACCAATTGGATTTCTTTTAGAGACTTATTCTTTGAGATGGTTCATAACAACCCAACGCTGAACAAGACACAAAAAATGAAGTTTCTCAAGTCAAAACTAAGAGGCGAAGCAGAAAAATTAATCAAACATCTACCTGTAAGTGCGGAGAATTATGACTCATGTCTAGAGATTATCCAGCACCGCTACGATAACAAACGGTTGCTTTTCACCTCATACATAGACACTCTTCTCAATCAAGCATCAATCGATAAACCGAACTCAGCTAACTTGAAAAAGCTGCATGATACTACAAAAGAGTGTTTAAATGCGCTAAAAAACCTCAACATAGACGTCCGTGTATGGGGGCCGCTCATCGTGCATTTACTATCATCAAAACTGGATGACGTCACCTACAGCGAATATATACAAAGTATGAAACAGTCAAGAGAACTTCCAAACTTAGACGAGTTTATGGAATTCGTAGAGTTGAAGTTTATGTCATTAGAAATGGCGCGAACAAAAAAAGGCGGTCAAAAACAGAATTATTCAACGAATATACAACATAAAAATTATAACAATTACAAGTCAACGAACTTTAACAGCTCAGAAAACTGGACAAAAACCTATCATGCTTCACTCCGAAAATGCCCTCTCTGCAAAAACGATCACGCTCTGAGGCAGTGCTCTAGATTTTTGAGCATGGATGTCGCATTGCGTAACCAAACAACAAAGAAACTGGACTTATGCAAAAATTGCTTGTTTAGTCACGGCGGCAATAAATGCAACTCAACGAGGCGATGCTACACGTGTAACCTAAAACATCATTCTCTTCTGCATGATGACAATCTAAAAGGGCAACAATCAAGGTCATCCGCCACAACGGCGGTTGAGCGAACTTCGAATCACATTAACGGTGAACAAGAGATACTCTTAACGACTCTTCAGCTGAAAGTCAAAAACAGAGAAGGAGATTACGTCATCCTTCGGGCATTACTCGATCAAGGTTCGCAAGTAACACTGATTACAGAAAATGCCGCACAACGATTGAATTTACCACGGAACAAAACCAACACGGTTGTGACTGGCGTTGGCACTATCATGGGCACAAGCAAAGGAATGGTTAAACTGGAATGCAAATCTATCCACTCTGATTATACATTCCAAACAGAAGCACTAGTAATGCGGAAACTTATCAACAACCTACCTAGCTCAACAATCAACGCGAAGACCTGGCCGCACCTTGATAACATCAAGTTGGCTGATAAGGACTTTCACATCTCAGCGCCCATCGATTTAGTGCTAGATGCAGCAATCTACTCGCAGATTATCCTAGAAGGAGTACTCAAACACAACAATAATTCGCCAGTAGCGCAACAAACCAAGTTGGGCTGGATACTAAGCGGCGGTACTACAAAGCAACTTAACTGCCTAGTAACTCTAATGGAGTTAGACAGTTTATCAAAATTCTGGGAGACAGAAGAAATCCCTTCGGAACCCGAATTTTCTACAAACGACGAATACTGTGAAAAATATTATACAGAAACGACGGAGCGATTAAAGAACGGGCGATACGTAGTTAAAATGCCTATGAAAACTGACTTCGAACAAAACCTTGGAACTTCCAAACCTCAAGCTGTTGCACAGTTTCTTCATTTAGAAAAGAAAATGGCAAGACAAGAACACTTCGCAAAGTTGTATAAACAATTCATACGTGAATACATCGAATTAGGTCACATGACACCAGCTACAAAGACAGACAGTCAAGTTCAAGCTTACCTTCCACACCATGGCGTGTTAAGGGAAAGCTCAAGCACAACTAGGCTTCGGGCAGTGTTCAACGCATCAATGAAAACAGACTCTGGCTACAGCCTAAACGACTTGATGCAAAAGGGGCCTAACTTACAAAAGGACATAATATCTTTAATCATCAAATGGAGAAGCTATAAATATGTTCTAACGGCGGACATCGAGAAAATGTACCGTCAAATCCTCATTCATCAAGATCAACAATATCTTCAAAAAATAATTTGGAGAGAATCCTCAAGAGAACCACTTCAAGAGATGCAGCTTTGTACCCTAACTTACGGTACAAAAGTTGCACCATTCCTTGCAATGCGGACTCTAAAACAATTAGCTCAAGATGAAGGCAACGCTTTCCCCTTAGCCCAGAAAGCTTTACAAAATGACTTTTATATGGATGATGTCATAACAGGCCACCATACAATCGAAGCAACAAAATTGCTACAACAGGAGCTCTACGAGTTACTGAAAACAGGGGGTTTCATCTTAAGAAAATGGGCTACTAACGAACCATCCATTCTCCAGGATTTACAAGAAAAAGAGAAAAGCTACGCAAACAACTTTACAATACAAAGTTATATAAACGAAACTAAACAGAACACAGAAATGCTGATCAACAGGTTTCAAATTATGAAAACTATGAACGACGTTAACGCTGGAGCGTTGACGGCAATCTTACTGCTCTCTGTCCTGAAAAGAAACCAACAAATGCTCTTAGATTCACTGTCAGAAATCTACAGAGGAAATCTCGATATGAAATTATTTACACCGGAGCAACTGTCGGAACAACTCAATTACATTGCCGGCATTATATCGAAAAGATTAACATTACCGATTGAAAACATTAACGAAGCGAATATTCAAAATATTTACAAACTTATTTATGTCAAAGCCCGGCTGACCGAACAATACCTTCTCTTCGAATTACACATACCGTTGTCAAGTGATGACGAGTATAAATTATATCAAAATATACCTATCACTATACGACGCGCGTCTAACCAATGTCTGGGGATAGCGGTAACTACAAAGTATATTGGAGTGAATTTCGCAAAGAACACCTATATACAAATAGAAGAGGCTGATCTTCATCAGTGTACAACAATGATGGCGGATAACTTTATATGCCACACCTACACGTCGATAAGAAACTTGCATGGAGCCGCAGCATCCTGTGTAGCTAAAATGATAAGTCAAAATGAAAACATCACCTGCGATTGGACACCACGGCAATGCTCTGACCAATGGACGAAGTTACAAAGACCGAACATATGGTTATATAATTGCATCAACGAGTGCCCGACCCACATCGTATGCGAGAATCAGATTACAACAACAATGATTAAACAGGCGGGCCTCCTTGCCCTAGGTCAGGACTGTGTAATTCAATACAGAGACGCTACCATGTACTCGCATAATGTTTTTAGCAGCAAAACTAATGTAGGTATAAATTTAGAAGTGCCGACTATCGACTCGCCAAACGATGGAATGTGGGAAATGTATAAAAATACAAACATTATACTACCCAAATTAAACCTGTCTTATGAACAAAGATTATTAGATCGAAAAATAACCACACAAAAAGAACGCGAGTTTCTACCCAGCGAGTTAAGTATCCACGACATCGGCAACTACACAATAAGTACTTTGCTGGTGGGAGGAATTGTCATCACAATCATTGTATGGCAGTTCAAAAGATACTGCTCCTCGAACAAAAGAAGCAAGAAGCCAACAGTAAAAACAACTTTACCGAGAACCTCGGAGAAAATGGAAGATATTGAACTGGAGGAGATTGCTACCTACGCTGAAGTAGAATATGGACGGTCGAAGAGGAATCCTCAGTCGCTACCAACAGCGGGAGCAAACTTCCAACTTTAATTTTATAATTTACTTATTGTGGTTTTTTGCCTTTAATACTTTTTAATTACTATAACTTTTACTATTTTTATACTTTTACATTTTTAACGTTTAACTTATAACTTATATTTCAACTTGTAACACATGTTTGGTGATCTGAGTACATACCTTCATCTTTCCCTCGGGAGCATGTACGAGCCAATAATGCTCATACAGCAAATTAATAATTAACCTACTTTATATAAAGCAGTCGTGCTAAAACCTCCGTCACGCGCTAATGTGTCAATAACTACAAAAACATTACGTAAGGTGCGACTCAGACACTAAACATAGCCGTAGACAATAACTAGAAATAAATACGTTTAAACTATAATCAGTGGTTTTGGTGTAAACTATACTACAACTACCGGGATACCGTCAACGACAGGATAGCCCCAACATATGTATTTACAAAAAAAAAGTATATATGTATTAGTATCAGGTGCCTGGTTTCCATAGTACAGGCTCTGTCTAGTTTGGGAACAAATGACCTTGTGTGAATTGTCCCAGGATATTATTATTATTCAAAACCAGATTATTGGTATTGTGTTGCAGTCATCATGCCTATTGTAAAAAAGCTGGATAGTCTGCGATCTTTGGTACCTATCAAACCAAAGGTCTTATCAAGAGAGTTGAAATATATATACATGTGTATGCGTTTACGTATGTATAATGTGATTTCAGCCCATTTTATATTTGTTCGCAGTCGGACTTTTTATGCTTTTATAAATACTTGTTTTCTTCATAAATGTTGTTTCTGAAATATGCGATTAGACATGTGCCTGGACTGACGTCTCAGTGCTGCCACCTGGTGTACATCATTTTTGAAAACCCTAGCTGCGATATTAGCCGATTAGGACGTATTGATCAGGACAGCATGATAAATAAAAAGTATATCCATTTCATAATTTGTTTATTAAAAATGTAATTTATAGTATAAACAGTAAGGTCATACATGGCAGTGATGTTATTATTACTTAAAGTATATCAGCATTCCTATACAAAATCAGACGCACCTAACTTCCAAATTATCTAAATTGACGCACCCTTGACACTAAACAAAAGTAATACAGTCAACATTGAAATCTCACTAACACATCAATAAAACTTCAAGATAAGTAACAAACAGCAAGTATCAAGAGTGAATCGTCCTTCATTACTGCCTACCCTCAACTTACGAGCCTAATCCTTTTCTAATTTTACATCAATCCGAGAAACATTTTTTTAATTATATCTAATTTTAATACAGTCCAAATAATTAGGAAAACAATTCATTTGATAAGTCAGATCCTAAACATGTCAGTTTATAAAAAACTTCAAGAACAAAATAAGTCGAATCGGTCATTAATAACTTTCTGTAGCAATTGCCTACGCGTGTAACATTCTTTGGGACATTGCAGCACTATTCACCGGATCCTGCTAAAACGTAGGATCTCCTTCCGTGCAAATATACTTACAACTACTATTCGCTAAACTGTCTAGAAAATCAAACTAAGGACACGGTACGATAAAAATAAATAAATATGCCTCTATACAAAAATAACACATTTATATTATGGTGAACACGTGAGCACTCGAGACTCCAGCGGACCGACCTCACTACTGCTTCGAAACCATCCCTAGCTACCCCCCCCCCCCCCCTACACGCGGCTGATAACGCGACCCGGGCCGACGACAGATCTGACACGTCGGCCTCCGCCGACAATTGACTTCATCTTATATTGATATCTCGCACAATTACAAAAGTGATCGAGGAGTGTGTATAAAGTTTCCGTATTACAAAACTACATATTATTACCAAAAATATTATATTGTGACCCGTCGCAAAATTTCAACATCGGCCGCTCGGCGAAACGCTCACATCTGACGTAGACTCCTTAACGCGGCTCCCGGCCCGCCGCGACCCGAAACTATAATACACTCGCACACTAAACAAATACAGGTACGGGTCGATGCGGCGCTCAGTCCGGCGTGGGCGGCGGCGGCGGCAGCACGTGCGGCGTGTGGGGAGCGTGGGGAGGGTGCGCGGCGGGCCGGTGCAGCGTGAACGCGTCGTACACGTGCGCGAGCTCGTCGAGGTGGTGCTCCTCGAGGCAGAGGAAGCCGTTGAGCGCGGGGCTGGCGCGGCGCGCGCACGGCAGGCAGTGCACCACGTGTCGGCGCTCGTGCTCGCGCACCAGCAGCGCGTGCCACACCTCGCGCTCGCACGCGCCGCAGTAGTGCGAGGCCTCGCCGCGCGCGCGCCCGTGGAAGCGCACCGCCACGCCGCGCGCGCGCACCGCCGCCAGCGCGCCGAGCGCCGCGCGCAACGTCTGCAGCAGGCACGTGCGCATCGCGCGGTGCAGCCGCGGGTCCGACACGCGGATGTTGCGCGCCAGGTTCCACGTCAAGTGCACCATCGGCACGATCGACTTGAAGTTCTGCACCTTGTTCCACTCGTAACGCTCGAGTGCGAGCGAGTACTGGCGCGCGGTGAGCGGGCCCACGTTCCACGCGATGTTGTTGCACCAGCCGGTGGCCTGCACCCAGTGCACGCAGCCCGCGTTCACCCACACGAGGTCGCCGGGCCGCTGCGTGAACCGGTACACGGGCACGCCGTGCGCGCGCAGCTCCTCCGGGTCGGGCCACCACGAGCCGTGCAGGTAGGACAGCCCGTGTCGGTCGCACAGCTCGCGCACGCCGCCCCAGTACGCGTCCGGCACGCCGAACCACTCGCAGTCGCCGGGGCCGATGTTGATGTTGATCGAGCAGAAGTTGTTGTTCTCCTGGTGGCCGGGCGTGCGGCTGCCGGGCACCTTCATGTACAGCTGCACGGTGTTCATGCCGAGGATCACGTGGCCGACGTGCGAGAGCATGTTCGCGGCGGAGGCGACGCGCGCGAACGCCGGCAGCTTCTGGAGCTCGGTGAGCTGCGGCCGCCACTTGCGCTCGTCGGAGAGGTCCACGTTGGTCCCGAAGCGCAGCATGCGCGCGCCGCGGCGTCGCTTGGGCGCCGGGTCGCGGCCGTCCGAGTCGGAGGCGGGCGCGCGCTCGTCGCGCAGCGACTCCTGGAAGGAGCCGGCCTGGTACTGCGCGTACTTGCGCACGGTGGTGTGCGAGCGGTGCGAGGCGCACGCCCACACGCGGCGGCGCCCGCTCGCGTCCCAGTTCTCGTCGGCGGACTGCATCAGCTGCGTGCGCACTTCGACCGCGTGCTCGGGCCACGCCTCGACCAGCGTCTTGGTGGAGAACAGGCCCAGGTCGAGCTTGAGGGCGGCGGTGAGGCCGCGCACCACGGCGATCGGGTGCTTCAGGCAGAAGTCTTGCAGCTGCGGTGAGAACGCGTCGCGCTTCGACTCGACGTAGACGAAGGGCGCGGGTGGCGCTAGTTGCTCGGGAGACAGGCGCGGCGGCGGCACTGCGGGAGGCTCGGGGGGCCCGCAGCCGTCGCCCAGCACCGACCACGCCGTCGGAGGACCGGCGCCTTCCCTGCACACGCACAAAGTACCAGGTCACTCGCTGATAGAGTACGCATCGATTTATTATTCGTACTAGATTACGTGTGACGACTGAGAAACGCGCGTGTTAGGTATTACTTAGAATTCTCTTTTCAAAATATTCTTTATTCTTAAATGGATTTTAGTTTAAATAAACGCTCGCGATTGATTATTAATCTAGTATAAATGATTGATCGATGCGACTAGGCGTTGTCGCGGCGACGAACCTGACATCCCAGCAGTTACCTAAGAAAATGGCTTTGTAATTCGGTATTAATTTTCGCTGCAAGAAATTTATGATTTATAACACGACTCACTTGCAAGCGTCTATGATTTGTTTCGAGCTCATGCCGATGTGGAATGTGACCGGCTTCAGTGGATCCGTCTTGAGCGGCTCGAGCTTGACGACAGGCTGCCTCCCACCGAGCACTGCGTCGTTGTTGCTGGGGGCGCTCACATTATCTGCTGAAAAAAACACGCACTGTATATCGGACATCATTTTACCGGCTATGGTGGTGGGCACATGCTCATATAGTATACAGGGCGGATTTTTAAGATGTAATGACTACTGTATAGTTACAGGGAAACGTAAAAAAAACCGGGATAAAAAGTAATTTTATAACCTACTCTGAAGTGCAGAATGACCCCTGAATTTTGGGTTGAGTAATCAAAGATCGGCGACTGTGCTATTATTTTTTTGGTAGGCGTATTCTATGACAGCACAGAGATTTTTTTGTTGTATCGCATTATTGTCTTGGGTTTCCATGGCTGATGGGCAATTATTAAACAATATGCGTTCTTCTAAGGGCAAGCAATACTCTTGCGCATGAACTGACGCACTGCACTTGAGTCACCTTAATTACCACCAGGTTAATTATTAAGTCTCTTGAGCATGGTAATACCAGCAGGTAAAGTGTCCTTCACACCGGAATACAGCACTGTAGTGGTGACCCTACCTAGATAGACAGTTAGCCCCTATAGAACCATATGGGCCCTATCTCGTGCTTAAGAACTATTTTCCAACACTACAAGCACGTGGACGCCAAGAGAAACTTGTAAGGATTGACGACTAAGATACTTCAGCTTTCAAAACTGATACACAAGGAATATCGGTCAGTAAAATGTTTGTAGATTAACAATCTATTTGATTCAATAACTGACCCGAAAGCTGGGACAACTTAAATAACACGTATCCTATTTAATAATATTCTTAATAATAATTGCACTAGAATATCAACATCACTGAATGTAATACTAACACATATTATTTTCAAGAAAAATTTCTTGAAACGTCACGATTTTTTCTAGGTAGTCATTTTTTTAATTACGTTGACTTGACGCCTGACAATCTTAGCGCCGATAATATTTCAATATGTCATAGACATTATTGAATGAGGTTTTTTGTTGGTATAGAGACAAACCTTTTTTTTTTTCTTTTATTTGCGAGAATACGTGTAGTATTCCTGTAAATTACAATGAGTAAACTTTTAAATGATGTGATACACTTTTAGCCAATGAAAAATTTTAAATCTATGCTTTTAGCTTAGTTGATAAACCTCAAATCCTCGCAAAATAACAACGATTCCTACCGAGGATTCATGAGACTATTGAAATAAAATAAAAAACCCATCAAGTGCGAGTCGGACTCGCGCACCGGGGGTTCCATAACTTCTTTGGACGTATTATTATTATATTTATTTTTTTAATTTTTAGCCAATAATTACGTGACATATATTAAAATAAAAACTGTTTTGAAATGTTCAAATGAAGCCCTTTCAAATGCGATATTAACAGTAGACTTACTTTGAGTTTTGACGCCCCATTTCGACCCTCAATGAAAGAAAAAGAAAATTTGCGATAAGGTTGGGTATGGAACCCGAACATCTTAATCGCAATAGAAAAGATTGCTCGGGGGTTCCACGCCCTAGGATCCTATGTTAAATATTATACAGGATGTTACAAAATACCCCGTAAAAAATATACTTACCCCAAAAAAGTAAAAAAATATTATTATTTTCACTGATGTGCAAACCCTATTTCAGTAAAAATAAAGAGTAAAACTACACAGAATGTACTACATTTCTACCTAATTCGCGGAACGACAAAAATTTTAAAAGACCTAACCTAATGAAACAACCTAAAAACTGGTGGAAATGTCCAAATGTTGGAAAAAAAAACTCGAAACAGTTGTAGTATATCGATTAGAAGATTTGAAATTGACAACATTTTTTTTTTTCAACGTGACATTTTCTGAAGCCAGTACTTGAGTATAACGACATCCTTGTATTGAGTTAGCACATCTATATAATATTATATGATGAATAATAGAAAAACGATT
The DNA here is from genome assembly GCA_911728495.1 of Furcula furcula. NCBI lineage: Eukaryota > Metazoa > Arthropoda > Insecta > Lepidoptera > Notodontidae > Furcula > Furcula furcula. The sequence continues at coordinate 9,408,579 of OU452244.1, read as the reverse complement.
AAAGTATACAATTATTAAGTAAAATAGGTACGTAGGCCTTTCTGTTAAATAATCTGGTTCCCTGACATGACAGCTTACTAGGGTTGACAAAATTTTTGGCCTTGATAATTAATTATATTTTTACGGGGTATTTTGTAACACGTTGTATAATTAATAACATAAGGAGACGTTCAACAGCTTAGTCCTTCCGTGACCATGGGTGCTGCAAAGCATTCAAAACGTCGGTGATAAAATCATTCAATCAATCAAAAATAAACCACGAATAATAAAGCTTAGAGTATTTAAATTAATTAGTCAACGCGTAATATGTATGTGTAGCTACGTTCTTATTGCGTAAGCGCGTACATACGTAGATATCGGAATATTCCCAGTAAGAGACCGATAATTTAAATAACTTTTTCCTTGATCACGACTAATCATAGCGGTTATTTATAAAAATTCCTTTATTTATAAAAGTATATCTATCTATTCTATTGTTGGTGGCTATAAAATCGGGCCCGGTAACCACCGGAACGCACTTCGACCCAGTTGGATCCATTGTGCATAAGTTCACCCTTACTATGTGTCGAATGATCTACAGGAATATCCGGTATTTAATTGAATTTAACATTAAATCTATGATCACTGTGCTTGACATTTACATCTACGCAAATGAACATTACATAATGTTAAACTTTCTTCTTAAGTATCGGATTGAAAAGATAATGAAACAGAATAATACGCTGGCGTGCCTGTATATGCAATTACCGTAAACACAGCAAAGCATAATTAATTTAACGACTACTAATTATTATTCCCTTTCAGTTAAGCTACATATTATCTACCCACATCATCAGTGCCATAGCTATAAGTGGCAAACACACGTTAAACTTTCTTGTTACACAACAACGTTAAACTTTCTTTGTTGTTGTTGTTGTTGTTTGTTGTGTTGTTGTCTTTCTTGTTGTTTGTTGTTGTTGTTGTTGTGTTGTTAGTACAAGAAAGATACAATAAATAAACCGCGATAAAATCCTAAAAGTAGTTTAATTTCAATGTGTAATATTCGCGTAAGTAAAAGACAACATTATCATCATCATCATCATCATCAGCCGGAAGACGTCCACTGCTGAACATAGGCCTCCCCCTTAGAACGCCACAATGAACGACAATTGGCTATTTGCATCCACCGGTTACCTGCGACGCGCACAATGTCGTCTGTCCACCTAGTGGGAGGCCTGCCAACGCTGCGTCTTCCGGTTCGTGGTCGCCACTCGAGAACCTTTCTTCCCCAACGGTTATCGGTTCTTCGAGCGATGTGGCCTCCCCATTGCCACTTCAACTTGCAGATTCTGAGAGCTATGTCGGTGACCTTGGTTCTTCGGCGAATCTCCTCATTCCGGATTCTGTCGCGCAAAGAAACTCCGAGCATAGCTCTCTCCATAGCTCGTTGTGTGACTCTGAGCTTCTCCAAAAGGCCAGCTGTTAAAGACCACGTCTCAGTACCATATGTCATCACTGGCAACACACACTGGTTAAAAACCTTTGTCTTCAGGCACTGCGGAATTTCTGATGAGAAGATGTCACGTAGTTTCCCGAACGCTGCCCATCCGAGTTGGATTCTTCGGGCGACCTCTTTGTCGAAGTTGGACCGACCTAACTGGACAGTTTGTCCTAGGTATACGTAGTGGTCAACAACTTCGAGAGTATCGTTCCCAACAACTACCGGTACGGGTGCAACATGGACATTAGACATGATCTTCGTCTTGTCCATGTTCATTTTAAGACCCACCTGTTGGGAAACGCTACTGAGGTCGCTGAGCATCGTATTGAGGTCCTCCAGCGACTCTGCCATAATGACTATATCGTCGGCAAAACGAAGGTGAGTGATGTATTCGCCATTGATGTTGATGCCGAATCCGTACCAGTCCAAGAGCTTGAAAACGTCCTCCAATGCGATTGAGAACAGTTTCGGAGAAATAACGTCTCCCTGTCTCACACCTCGCTGCAATGGGATTGGTTTCGTGCTCTCTTCCTGTAGTCGGATCGACATGGTGGCGTTGCTGTACAAACACTTCAACACTTTGATGTACCTATAGTCAATGTGGCACCGCTGGAGGGACTGCAATACCGCCCAGGTCTCGATTGAATCGAAGGCTTTTTCGTAGTCCACAAACGCTAGACATAATGGCCGATTATACTCCTCGGTCTTCTGTATAATCTGGCGGAGCGTATGTATGTGGTCTACGGTGCTAAAGCCTTTTCGGAACCCGGCTTGTTCGGGAGGCTGGAAGTCATCAAACCTGCGTTCGAGACGGTTCGTAATGACTCTCGAAAACAGCTTGTATACATGGCTCAGGAGTGAGATGGGTCTATAATTCTTCAATAAAGTGTTATCACCTTTTTTGAAGAAGAGAACCACCACACTCCCGTGCCATGCTTCTGGCGTAGTACCCTCGAGTAAGACGGAATTAAATAACTTCTGGAGGACTAAAAGTACCGGTTTTCCACCCGCTCTCAGAAGTTCTGTTGTGATTCCGTCTTCACCCGGCGCCTTGTTATTCTTAAGCTGTTTGAGAGCCATTCTAATCTCGTACAAGCCGATGTCTGGGATGTCCTCAGTGTAGTGTCGGGTTAGTTGGGCTCTGGTGTCCTGAGCTGTTCGGGCAATGGGTTTTCGTGTCGAGGTGTACAACTGTCCGTAAAACCTCTCGAGCTCTCTCAATATCTCCGACTTCGATAAGATGACACTGCCGTCGTCGATCTTCAGCTTGGTCACTTGGCTTTGCCCAATAGACGAATTCTTTGTAAACATTTTAGAGCCTTGGTTCCGCTCAATTGCGTCCTTAATACATGCTGTATTATAGGAACGCGAGTCGTGTCGCATGGATTTCGAGATTCGTCTATTGAGTTCAGCATATTCCGACATATCAGCTGAAGATTGCAGTCTCATCTCAGTTCGGGTTTCCATTAACTTAATGGTTTGATTGGAGAGCTTCTGAGGCTTATTACGGCGTGGGGTCTTAAAGAACTTGGACCCCACTGCATGAACAGTTTGCACCAACCCATTGTTTAACTCGTCCGCAGTTTCGCATTCGGCTAGGCACTGGAAGCGATTGTGTAGTTCGAGTTGAAAGTCTTCGGGGTTTTGGATTTGGGCGGTTCCCGGACGGAGCGTGGACTTCATCAGACGGGACCTCTCAAGCTTGACATTGATATTCAATGTGCCTCTAACAATGCGGTGATCGCTACCGGTTTTCACCCTACCGATCACGGAGACATCATCGAATATATGCCTGTTGGTCGTCATGATGAAGTCGATCTCATTTTTGGTTGAACCATCGGGGCTTATCCACGTCCACTTCCTGGATGGTCGCTTCTTGAAGAAGGAGTTCATCGCAAAGAGTCCCTCCTTCTCCATGAAGTCGACCAGCCGCTGGCCCCTTTGGTTCCGCTGCCCGTACCCGTATGACCCCACTTTCAACTCATCGCCATTCCGTGTGCCCACCTTCGCGTTGAAGTCCCCCATAACAACGGCGAAGTGTGTTTTGGAGGTATGTATGGCTTCTGCTATCTCCTCATACATAGCCTCTACTTCATCGTCAGGGTGTGCCGAGGTCGGCGCGTAAACCTGTATAACCTTCAACGAATACCGACTGGTTATTCTGAGTATAAGGTACGCTACCCTGCTCGACACACTATCGACCTTTATAACATTGTTAATGAGGGACTTACGGACGAGAAACCCAACACCACCCTGAGATTTTCGTTCTCCTTCCCGGAAGAAGAGCAAGTTTCCGGAATCAAGGGTTATCGTATCCTGTCCCTCTCGTCGGATTTCAGATAATCCCAAGATATCCCAACGTAACTTGCTCAATTCTTCCTCCAGCTCGATAATCTTCTCGTCAGTCCTGAGCGTGCGGACATTATGTGTTGCCAGGGCCAAAGTTCGGTGGGGGTGGTAGCGGGGCATCTGCCGGAGATTCTTCGCACCCCCTGCTCGACCGTTACCCCGCCCGCTACCAAGGCGGGGAATAGAGGAGCTGCCGGGGACTGGGGGCCGTAAATGAGCATTGTCAATCATTGGGGGGGGGGGGGGGGTTTGCCATAATCCCCACGCTTGGCAGGCGTCTTGGGGATCGCAGTTTCGAAAAGATGGATATATTACACAGAAGACGCTGCTGCCCGTCTTCTGGCTTTCCCTCAATCGCCTCTTACGAAACCCACGGGAAGAGTGGGGGGGATGCAAATTCTTAGCCGGCATCCCACGGCCAAAGACAACATTATAAGAAGGATAAACAAAAATGTTGCAAAAAATGAAGCTGAGCTGTCCCAGTTTTACTACCCATATTTTAGAAAGAAATTTGAATAGCATAGTTCCATATTATAAACTGAGTACAGGGAAAAAATGCTTAGAAAATCATCATCAAGTAAGTCAATTCTCTATTAGTGAAGAGATCTGAGAGTTACAGCATTCTGCTATTGTTTATTATTGTCAAAGAAACGAGGCTCGCTCTTGCCACTTATACTTCCATCAGCCACGCCCTAGTTAGTAATTTTAAATAGGGTAAAATACTCTGTTAGGAGCATTCGAGACTGATGAGACGGAAAATCCGAAAAGCTACTTGGACTAAGGTCATCGTGACCCGATAGCCGGTTAAAAAACAGGAAAACTTTTGTATCAAAGAACTTTATATTACCATATGACATTGCTTTTAAGAATTTGATCCTTACTAGCGTCACTATCGGATAGTACAATAAAATATCATTTTTTTTCAAAATCAACTAGTTCGATTCCTGGCTAGGAATACTGATTTTTCAAAAATCCAAATACGTAGTTTAAGTGTTCATTAAAATCAGGTCCGTGACTTTTTTGAGTATTTTTCGCTATTCGTTTGTTTCCAAGCCCCCTTGAAAAATTCACCTGTATATACATACATAAATATGTTGAGTATTATTTGTAAACATTTTCTTTAGTAGGTTTCATAGTTTCTAGTGAGAGAAGACGAGGGCTAATGTGTGGCCGTGTGTACAAGGATATTTTATGATTTGTTATTTAAAACTACACTTATAAAGAGCCTACGTGGCAATCCATGTGCGTAACCATTCTGATGGATGGAGAGGACCAAAATTTTAATTTGACCTCCCAATTGAAAACCCATTGTCTTGTGCTCGCTACTGAATCAGTGGCACCCATTATGGTGGATTTGAAATAAAATATAAATTTGTCCTTGTATTGAATGTTTAAATTTAAATTATTATTAGACACACGCGTAACACAGCATGCCAATTAATTTAAAGGACGTCACGATATGTTCCACTGATAACATTCTAGTAACCATATACTTTAATGAATGGATAATTTAATATAATTCATGTACAATATTTGTTGACACTCGGTGCTTTTACATATTAATATAGTGGTTGATACTGTCTGAAAGCTTATTTTAAAGCTATAATCTGTTTTTGAGTCATGAATACAGCGAAGACAAACATACATGTATACCTTGTTTTTGTTTACAAGATCAAAATTTAAACAATAAATGTGATGAACACAGGGGTGGTGGCAGACCGGTGGCCAGCCAGACAATTGGTACAGTTCTATCTCATATTCTAAAAATGGTAATTCAGCAAAATATCTTAGGTTGATTGTCCAAGGTGCGCCAGAGCCAGGCCCTTCCAGCCTGTCCTGACCAGGAACACACTTAAGACTTCCAACAAGTATATAATATAGTATAGTATAATTATATTTTTTACGGGGTATTTTGTAACACGTTGTATAATTAATAACATAAGGAGACGTTCAACAGCTTAGTCCTTCCGTGACCATGGGTGCTGCAAAGCATTCAAAACGTCGGTGATAAAATCATTCAATCAATCAAAAATAAACCACGAATAATAAAGCTTAGAGTATTTAAATTAATTAGTCAACGCGTAATATGTATGTGTAGCTACGTTCTTATTGCGTAAGCGCGTACATACGTAGATATCGGAATATTCCCAGTAAGAGACCGATAATTTAAATAACTTTTTCCTTGATCACGACTAATCATAGCGGTTATTTATAAAAATTCCTTTATTTATAAAAGTATATCTATCTATTCTATTGTTGGTGGCTATAAAATCGGGCCCGGTAACCACCGGAACGCACTTCGACCCAGTTGGATCCATTGTGCATAAGTTCACCCTTACTATGTGTCGAATGATCTACAGGAATATCCGGTATTTAATTGAATTTAACATTAAATCTATGATCACTGTGCTTGACATTTACATCTACGCAAATGAACATTACATAATGTTAAACTTTCTTCTTAAGTATCGGATTGAAAAGATAATGAAACAGAATAATACGCTGGCGTGCCTGTATATGCAATTACCGTAAACACAGCAAAGCATAATTAATTTAACGACTACTAATTATTATTCCCTTTCAGTTAAGCTACATATTATCTACCCACATCATCAGTGCCATAGCTATAAGTGGCAAACACACGTTAAACTTTCTTGTTACACAACAACGTTAAACTTTCTTTGTTGTTGTTGTTGTTGTTTGTTGTGTTGTTGTCTTTCTTGTTGTTTGTTGTTGTTGTTGTTGTGTTGTTAGTACAAGAAAGATACAATAAATAAACCGCGATAAAATCCTAAAAGTAGTTTAATTTCAATGTGTAATATTCGCGTAAGTAAAAGACAACATTATCATCATCATCATCATCATCAGCCGGAAGACGTCCACTGCTGAACATAGGCCTCCCCCTTAGAACGCCACAATGAACGACAATTGGCTATTTGCATCCACCGGTTACCTGCGACGCGCACAATGTCGTCTGTCCACCTAGTGGGAGGCCTGCCAACGCTGCGTCTTCCGGTTCGTGGTCGCCACTCGAGAACCTTTCTTCCCCAACGGTTATCGGTTCTTCGAGCGATGTGGCCTCCCCATTGCCACTTCAACTTGCAGATTCTGAGAGCTATGTCGGTGACCTTGGTTCTTCGGCGAATCTCCTCATTCCGGATTCTGTCGCGCAAAGAAACTCCGAGCATAGCTCTCTCCATAGCTCGTTGTGTGACTCTGAGCTTCTCCAAAAGGCCAGCTGTTAAAGACCACGTCTCAGTACCATATGTCATCACTGGCAACACACACTGGTTAAAAACCTTTGTCTTCAGGCACTGCGGAATTTCTGATGAGAAGATGTCACGTAGTTTCCCGAACGCTGCCCATCCGAGTTGGATTCTTCGGGCGACCTCTTTGTCGAAGTTGGACCGACCTAACTGGACAGTTTGTCCTAGGTATACGTAGTGGTCAACAACTTCGAGAGTATCGTTCCCAACAACTACCGGTACGGGTGCAACATGGACATTAGACATGATCTTCGTCTTGTCCATGTTCATTTTAAGACCCACCTGTTGGGAAACGCTACTGAGGTCGCTGAGCATCGTATTGAGGTCCTCCAGCGACTCTGCCATAATGACTATATCGTCGGCAAAACGAAGGTGAGTGATGTATTCGCCATTGATGTTGATGCCGAATCCGTACCAGTCCAAGAGCTTGAAAACGTCCTCCAATGCGATTGAGAACAGTTTCGGAGAAATAACGTCTCCCTGTCTCACACCTCGCTGCAATGGGATTGGTTTCGTGCTCTCTTCCTGTAGTCGGATCGACATGGTGGCGTTGCTGTACAAACACTTCAACACTTTGATGTACCTATAGTCAATGTGGCACCGCTGGAGGGACTGCAATACCGCCCAGGTCTCGATTGAATCGAAGGCTTTTTCGTAGTCCACAAACGCTAGACATAATGGCCGATTATACTCCTCGGTCTTCTGTATAATCTGGCGGAGCGTATGTATGTGGTCTACGGTGCTAAAGCCTTTTCGGAACCCGGCTTGTTCGGGAGGCTGGAAGTCATCAAACCTGCGTTCGAGACGGTTCGTAATGACTCTCGAAAACAGCTTGTATACATGGCTCAGGAGTGAGATGGGTCTATAATTCTTCAATAAAGTGTTATCACCTTTTTTGAAGAAGAGAACCACCACACTCCCGTGCCATGCTTCTGGCGTAGTACCCTCGAGTAAGACGGAATTAAATAACTTCTGGAGGACTAAAAGTACCGGTTTTCCACCCGCTCTCAGAAGTTCTGTTGTGATTCCGTCTTCACCCGGCGCCTTGTTATTCTTAAGCTGTTTGAGAGCCATTCTAATCTCGTACAAGCCGATGTCTGGGATGTCCTCAGTGTAGTGTCGGGTTAGTTGGGCTCTGGTGTCCTGAGCTGTTCGGGCAATGGGTTTTCGTGTCGAGGTGTACAACTGTCCGTAAAACCTCTCGAGCTCTCTCAATATCTCCGACTTCGATGAGATGACACTGCCGTCGTCGATCTTCAGCTTGGTCACTTGGCTTTGCCCAATAGACGAATTCTTTGTAAACATTTTAGAGCCTTGGTTCCGCTCAATTGCGTCCTTAATACATGCTGTATTATAGGAACGCGAGTCGTGTCGCATGGATTTCGAGATTCGTCTATTGAGTTCAGCATATTCCGACATATCAGCTGAAGATTGCAGTCTCATCTCAGTTCGGGTTTCCATTAACTTAATGGTTTGATTGGAGAGCTTCTGAGGCTTATTACGGCGTGGGGTCTTAAAGAACTTGGACCCCACTGCATGAACAGTTTGCACCAACCCATTGTTTAACTCGTCCGCAGTTTCGCATTCGGCTAGGCACTGGAAGCGATTGTGTAGTTCGAGTTGAAAGTCTTCGGGGTTTTGGATTTGGGCGGTTCCCGGACGGAGCGTGGACTTCATCAGACGGGACCTCTCAAGCTTGACATTGATATTCAATGTGCCTCTAACAATGCGGTGATCGCTACCGGTTTTCACCCTACCGATCACGGAGACATCATCGAATATATGCCTGTTGGTCGTCATGATGAAGTCGATCTCATTTTTGGTTGAACCATCGGGGCTTATCCACGTCCACTTCCTGGATGGTCGCTTCTTGAAGAAGGAGTTCATCGCAAAGAGTCCCTCCTTCTCCATGAAGTCGACCAGCCGCTGGCCCCTTTGGTTCCGCTGCCCGTACCCGTATGACCCCACTTTCAACTCATCGCCATTCCGTGTGCCCACCTTCGCGTTGAAGTCCCCCATAACAACGGCGAAGTGTGTTTTGGAGGTATGTATGGCTTCTGCTATCTCCTCATACATAGCCTCTACTTCATCGTCAGGGTGTGCCGAGGTCGGCGCGTAAACCTGTATAACCTTCAACGAATACCGACTGGTTATTCTGAGTATAAGGTACGCTACCCTGCTCGACACACTATCGACCTTTATAACATTGTTAATGAGGGACTTACGGACGAGAAACCCAACACCACCCTGAGATTTTCGTTCTCCTTCCCGGAAGAAGAGCAAGTTTCCGGAATCAAGGGTTATCGTATCCTGTCCCTCTCGTCGGATTTCAGATAATCCCAAGATATCCCAACGTAACTTGCTCAATTCTTCCTCCAGCTCGATAATCTTCTCGTCAGTCCTGAGCGTGCGGACATTATGTGTTGCCAGGGCCAAAGTTCGGTGGGGGTGGTAGCGGGGCATCTGCCGGAGATTCTTCGCACCCCCTGCTCGACCGTTACCCCGCCCGCTACCAAGGCGGGGAATAGAGGAGCTGCCGGGGACTGGGGGCCGTAAATGAGCATTGTCAATCATTGGGGGGGGGGGGGGGGTTTGCCATAATCCCCACGCTTGGCAGGCGTCTTGGGGATCGCAGTTTCGAAAAGATGGATATATTACACAGAAGACGCTGCTGCCCGTCTTCTGGCTTTCCCTCAATCGCCTCTTACGAAACCCACGGGAAGAGTGGGGGGGATGCAAATTCTTAGCCGGCATCCCACGGCCAAAGACAACATTATAAGAAGGATAAACAAAAATGTTGCAAAAAATGAAGCTGAGCTGTCCCAGTTTTACTACCCATATTTTAGAAAGAAATTTGAATAGCATAGTTCCATATTATAAACTGAGTACAGGGAAAAAATGCTTAGAAAATCATCATCAAGTAAGTCAATTCTCTATTAGTGAAGAGATCTGAGAGTTACAGCATTCTGCTATTGTTTATTATTGTCAAAGAAACGAGGCTCGCTCTTGCCACTTATACTTCCATCAGCCACGCCCTAGTTAGTAATTTTAAATAGGGTAAAATACTCTGTTAGGAGCATTCGAGACTGATGAGACGGAAAATCCGAAAAGCTACTTGGACTAAGGTCATCGTGACCCGATAGCCGGTTAAAAAACAGGAAAACTTTTGTATCAAAGAACTTTATATTACCATATGACATTGCTTTTAAGAATTTGATCCTTACTAGCGTCACTATCGGATAGTACAATAAAATATCATTTTTTTTCAAAATCAACTAGTTCGATTCCTGGCTAGGAATACTGATTTTTCAAAAATCCAAATACGTAGTTTAAGTGTTCATTAAAATCAGGTCCGTGACTTTTTTGAGTATTTTTCGCTATTCGTTTGTTTCCAAGCCCCCTTGAAAAATTCACCTGTATATACATACATAAATATGTTGAGTATTATTTGTAAACATTTTCTTTAGTAGGTTTCATAGTTTCTAGTGAGAGAAGACGAGGGCTAATGTGTGGCCGTGTGTACAAGGATATTTTATGATTTGTTATTTAAAACTACACTTATAAAGAGCCTACGTGGCAATCCATGTGCGTAACCATTCTGATGGATGGAGAGGACCAAAATTTTAATTTGACCTCCCAATTGAAAACCCATTGTCTTGTGCTCGCTACTGAATCAGTGGCACCCATTATGGTGGATTTGAAATAAAATATAAATTTGTCCTTGTATTGAATGTTTAAATTTAAATTATTATTAGACACACGCGTAACACAGCATGCCAATTAATTTAAAGGACGTCACGATATGTTCCACTGATAACATTCTAGTAACCATATACTTTAATGAATGGATAATTTAATATAATTCATGTACAATATTTGTTGACACTCGGTGCTTTTACATATTAATATAGTGGTTGATACTGTCTGAAAGCTTATTTTAAAGCTATAATCTGTTTTTGAGTCATGAATACAGCGAAGACAAACATACATGTATACCTTGTTTTTGTTTACAAGATCAAAATTTAAACAATAAATGTGATGAACACAGGGGTGGTGGCAGACCGGTGGCCAGCCAGACAATTGGTACAGTTCTATCTCATATTCTAAAAATGGTAATTCAGCAAAATATCTTAGGTTGATTGTCCAAGGTGCGCCAGAGCCAGGCCCTTCCAGCCTGTCCTGACCAGGAACACACTTAAGACTTCCAACAAGTACTTTCAATTAACACAGTAGTAAGTTAAGTAACACAGTTGACCCAGAGGGTGTCTAGGTAAGAATAGCACCCTCCCATCTCCTGCCGTTGTGTGTCCGTAAGAGGTGACTAAGGAAAAACAAGAAGACGGGCAGCAGCGTCTTTCTATTGGATTACCTACCACCTACGTATACTGCGATCTTTGGACTTCTGACTTTAGACTAATCCCACCACTCATTTCCTGGTAGCTGGGTCAACCAATGTAAGCGCTGGGATGGTAATGTCGAGAAGTTTCGAGGAAAAACTAAATAGGCTGTCGGAACCCGCTCCTAATTAATTATACAAGTAGTTGTAGGATGTGTTAAGGAATTGGCGCCTAGTTGAGTAGGTACACTATATTTAAAACAAAGAACGTTAAGTACACACAATTCCGTGATGGTAAATATCCTGATGACAATCCATACACGATCGTTTGATCCCAAACTAGACAGAGTCTGAACTATGGCAACCAGATAACCGATACTAATACCTATATCACACACACACACACACACACACAAACACACACACACACAGACAGAGAAGTCGAAGCATAGACGTCTTTTTGTTTGTATGCACTGCACGCCACTGTCGGCCAGGGTATCTAACCACTAAAAAAGTAACACAAAATCATGAATTGAACTGCGAGTCCCTGATAAATATTTAATTTTTGTTATAGTAATAGCTGTAACAGCTCAGTGGGCGAGCGCTTGCCTTGGAAACAAGGTGCGCAGGTTCGAACGCCGGCTCGCACCTCTGATTTCTTAAATTAATCATGTGCGAATCGACTTTGTGCGATTGTTACTAGCTTTCGGTGAAGGAAAACATCGTAAGAAAACCTGCATGTCTGAGAAAGCCTAACTAGCTTTCGAATGACGTGTGAAGTCTGCCAACCCGCTCCTGGCCAGCTTGGTAGACTACGGCCTAAGCCCCTTCCTCTTGAGAGGAGGCCCATGCCCAGCAGTGGGACATAAACAAGGGCTGGTATTATTATTATAGTAAAAAATAAAACTTACTGTTGACGGGTTCCTTCTTAACCTCCGGCTGGGTATCAGAGAATCTCTTCAGCAAATCTTCGGCGAGCGACTCCGCGCTGTCGCCGCCGGTCGCGTTTCCTTCGTTTTTGGTCACCTGTAAATTAAAAACAAAATTATATAATGCGTATAATAGATGTTTTAAACCTATAGTTTTACACCCTAAACCTGCCGCCATTTTGAAGGGGGGATAAGAAATGAGTACAAACCGCACGCGTTCGCGCCGCCTGCGCGAGTCGATACTGCGACAGAAGCTGCTGCATGACCGCCTGGAAAAATATAATGCGACCAGTTACATACAAACTAATATTATTAATACAATTCTTTTACTTTAAACAGTGAACTGCCGCATCATAAACATGAACTAATGTTAATCAGTGCCGGATTAGCCATATAGCAGGAGTCAGCAAACGCTACGGGCCCCGCGGCTTGGGGGACCCGCACGTAAGTGCGTATTCAAAGAATTACATTATACCTCTAAACTTTAATACCTAATACAATTCAAGAGCCTTGCTGGGGGCCTCAATGTATGATTTGCTACGGGCCCCGCGCTGGCTGAATCTGGCACTGATGTTAAGTATCACTAATCCAGTTCTTGAAATCGCATTATTTCGACGCTCGAAGCCAATGTAATCCTCATTATTTTGGGACAGTGTACTCAACAATACCCTGTTCTTCTTTACAACATCAAAATTGTCTTTCGTCAAATCTACCAATTGTCTTTGGCTGGCCAGCGATTAGCCATCACTCCTGTGATCATATATTTATTGCTACGATTTTGATCTTGTAAAGAAAAACAGAGTATAATGAGTAGAGATATTGATTATCTCGTATTTAAACATCCGAGCATAAACGGCTCAGAAAGTCCAAATAATCAGATAATAAAAATCTAAATGAGAATTAACGGTAATTGAAGTTAGTGACATTTTTCACCTGTTTATGGACAGCTACACTTCAGTTGCGCTCGTAGCTTGAATTAGTTATTAAGTCTTTTGAGCTCGGTAATTTTACCAACTACCGCAACATCAATGTTAACAGACTGCTGCTTGGCAGCAGAATATCTGAGATTACAGGGGAAATGTTTTTAGTAAATAGTACACATTCATTGTAATCATTATAGCTATTAATTCTATTGGTTACACAGTGAGTTCAAAAACAGGTATTTTCTTTTTATAGTTTATATTCATAAATAATGCTAACTTCTTTTTTTCTTATAAACAAAACTAAAGTCTCCACGTTCACATCTATACAGGGTGTCCCAGAAAAGGGGTATTAAGCCGGTAATAACGTATAGTGTAAACCAAAACTAATCCATTTCCAAAAGAAAATTATGAGAAAAGTCCAGTCTCAGTGCAGTGAGCTCAAAATTTTGTTTATTATTTCACCGAACATTAATAAAATTCTTATTAGACGTCTGGCTGCTATCTATAGACCCGCTAACCGCGATTGTTAAGAAGAATAATTAGTAATCATTATTTTTGGTATAGATTTCGAATCTGTTACACCCACTGCTAAAACACCCGGTATACCATTCAAATCGTAATATGTTCCAGAATATCTGCCATCACTAATTCCACGTAACATTGCAATCGGACTCCAAAAACACTTTTATTATTATTGATAGGTGGTTACAGTGGTCGTGCTAAAAGACAGTAATTAAATAAAGTTCTTGTCCATAAGACTTGTGCAAATGAAGTCATTTCTAGGGAAAAGTTCACTAAATTGGCAACACTGCTAGATGGCTAGGGTGCACATACTTGTTGGTTCGGGGCGAGGTTGTGCGCGTTCTTCTGCAGGTACTGGAGAGTCTGCAGTTGGTGGTGCGATAGTGGCGGCGCGTCAGGGTAGGGCGGAGGCGCGGGCTTCGGGGCACGTGAGGACATCTCCGCGGAGATGGGAAGGTTCCACGCCTCCTCGATAGACGGCAACTGCCGCCGTCTGCACAGACCAAACACCACGTTACTCAACATACCACTCGCAGTTACACTAATACGGTCGTATGATGGGTCGGTGAAGGTTTATGCTCCAGTGATCTATCTATTAATGTGGTGACTCGAAAAACGGACATAAATGTAATTAGATAAATAATAATAATAATAATATCTTGGGACAATCCACACACGGTCATCTGATCCCAAACTAGGCAGAGCCTGTACTATGGGAATCAGACAATTGATACTAATACTTATATACAGATGAACATTTTCAAAATTTTAAAACCGCTAAGTGTACACGAAGTAAGATGAACATTTTCAAAATTTTAAAACCGCTAAGTGTACACGAAGTAAGATGAACATTTTCAAAATTTTAAAACCGCTAAGTGTACACGAAGTAAGATGAACATTTTCAAAATTTGAAAACCGCTAAGTGTACACGAAGTAAGATGAACATTTTCAAAATTTTAAAACCGCTAAGTGTACACGAAGTAAGATGAACATTTTCAAAATTTTAAAACCGCTAAGTGTACACGAAGTAAGATGAACATTTTCAAAATTTTAAAACCGCTAAGTGAACACGAAGTAAGATGAACATTTTCAAAATTTTAAAACCGCTAAGTGTACACGAAGTAAGATTAACATTTTCAAAATTTTAAAACTGCTAAAAATGAATCTCTATTTCCCTTGGTCACGCCATAACTTGAGCACGACTTTACCGATTTCATACATCTTCTTTTTAAAGTATTTTAATATTTTTAGTAGGTTCTTACGGAAAAAAAGACAGGCAGAAATTACGCGGGCGGAGCTCATTAACAACCAATCGTGTAGTCTATTCTGAAGTAACAATCTTTAGGTCATGCAGTAATTTTGTTACAAGTTATATTGCTAATTTATATAAGCGCGCGCCGTTATGGGCGCGTAACTTAAGTACTAACCGATTTTGATACAGTTTTTATTTCAAATTTAATAATCTACTATCAGTTCTCAGCTAGGTATGGTGAATCAAAACAGTCCCAATATTCTCCACAAGTATAGCAAAATGTAAAATTTTCTTGCTGATTATCATATAAGTATTTTGCAACACACTACATGAAGGAGGTTGAATACATAAATAATAAATGTAACAGCGGAAGAATCATATTAAAAGTGTTGGAACACGTTTAGACATTACACATTCCGCGACGCGTAGGTTTATTTACGTATACCATTAACACATAATGTATACTTACTTAATAATAATGCGCTAATTTTCGACACGTCAGAATGACATTGGAAATCGCAAAAATACGTTCAAAATGGATACCTGTCACGGATCTCTAAATTTGTAGTAATCTTTTATAGCTGCTGTAGGTTGTATAACTCAATACAACCAGCGCTTGACTGCTGCGTCTCAATTGATGGGAAGCGGCGTCGCAATTAGGGATGGCAAAGCACATTACACTCCTACAAATAAACTTCAAACTTCAAATCCTCCTACAAATAAACTTCAAAAGAAATAAAATAAACAAATTCGTTTGCGCTTCAAAAACTATATAACGCCTACATTGTGAACAAGACGCGGCAGCAAGAACAACTTTGTATTACCAAACCGTATTTGCTGCCGCGATGCATCATCAAATAAACGGCGAGCGTGTTTTTCGACCGCATAATAAAGTTGTAATCGTTTTCAAGTTTATTTGAAATGAGGTAAATAGCTTATTAAATCCTTTCACTCTAGCCTAGAAGACACTCACAACAAGAAAAATAATAATAGTAATATTCTGGGACAATCCACACACGGTCATCTGATCCCAAACTAGGCAAAGCCTGTACTATGTAAACCAGACAACTGATACTAATACTTAAGTATATACTTAAATAGATAAAACACCCAGACACTTGGTGGGAATTGAACCCACGACCTATTGGGTACCGGCCAGGGTGTCTAACCACTAGCTAGACCAACACAGCACCGTCAAAAATAAACAAACAAAAAACATAAATAAATGTTGTCAACATACTTCCCAGTAACGGACGGCATCGGAGCGTGTGCCAAATGCGCCTTCAAGAAGGCTAGCCTCTGCCTCAGGGCGGCGTGTGAGGCGGTGGCCGCTGCCCCTCCGTTCGTGTAGCACGCGAAGGCGTCACGAGGCATCTGGCAGCTCTCATACAGACTGCCCAGGTTGGTCCATGCAGCTGAGTGGCCCTTTTCTAGCTGCACGGCGCATATGTACGCTTGGAGCGCGTCCATGGGCTGGTTTTGTTGCTGGTATAGCACACTGTGAAGATAATGACGTGACGTCACCCCACTACCGATACCGGGTACGCTTATTGAGTAGTAATTACTAAAGAAACAATACATTGTACGCGGCCACTGCAAGCTAATTCAAGTTATTGACGACATGGTTTTAAAATTGCATTACAATTCATTATTTTATAACTATTTTCAACAAATCGGACAGGGGTTTTTTAACACCCTGTGTTAATAATATTGGTAAACATAATGCCCTCCTAATCGATATGGTCACAATGGCCAATCGTGCACGAGATCAGCCATCAATGCAGAAAATGTTATAGTGCACAAGTGCACTCTCACAAAATACCAACGCCAACGGCGACAGTAGAAGCAGGGGACAGAGTATCTTTATAAACGTTTAAGTTATCAGTCTGTGTTGTGTTAACCAATAAGGCACAACTACACATGGTTGTTGCTCCTCGCAGGAATCGAACCCACGACTTCAGGATTGCAAAACGGGCGGATTCTTGTCATGAAAATAATATATAGACGTTGCCGCGTCACGGAGACTAGGACTTGGTAAACATGTTGTATAAGTGCTAGCCGTAGTATGGCTGAGTAATCGCACCACATCCTGCCTTATAAACGGAAATTATCCGTATTCGGTTAGAAAACCGGAAAAGCGATTGCAACAATGTCGTTGCTTAAGTGAAGCGTAAATATTCTTGGTACAATCTAAATCCGTCTTTCCGTTCCTTTTAAAATAGGATTAAGATAAATTCGTAAGCAAATGTACGCTGCGGGCTTGAGAATGTATTTCTAAGCCTAAATTTACTTATCCAACACCGTTGGCGTTTAAAACAAACGGGGCACATAATTAATTGCCCCTAACCAGAGACGGTGGAAGTCATTAATTACTCGTAGTAGTGACGTTTTTACTGAACGTTTGAAGTTTGCTCGATATAACCTCGAAATATCTAATTTGAGAGAGATATTCTCACCCAATGGAGCACCAAGTGTCCGCGTTCCCCTCTGACTTCTCTACAGAGTTTCTGTACGCTATGAAAGCATCGTGGACTTTTCCTTGGGCCGCGAAGCACCTGCCCAGCAGATACAAGCCAGAGCCGGACTCTGGTTCAGCGGCGACTGCGCGCTGGAGACACCAGATGGCGGCCCTGGCACGAGCCGCCGGCTCTCCCAGCGACACGCACCGATGGTACAGCCACCCTAATAGAAGATAAGTCTCTGTCTTACTCGTCATCATCACTAGCCGAAAGTCCACTGCTGAACATAGCCAATGCAATAGGAATAAAATATTATTTATATTGATGTGCCCCATCAACTACCCATTATGTTTCTCTCTCTCTCATTTTCTAGTTAGGTTGCCTGGAAGAGATTGCTTTTTAGCGATAAGGCCGCCTTTCTACATTGATATCTTCAACGTATTGTTCAGTTTACATGTATCTTTTGGTTTACAATCGTGTATTTATTATTATTATTATAGGCCTCCCGCTTCGAACGCCGCAATGAACGACAATTGACTACATATTGGCAATGCTGCGACGCGCCCATTGTCGTCAGTCCACCTGTGGAAGGGCTACCAACGCTGCGTCTTTCGGTTTGTAATCGCCACTCGAGAACCTTTTTTTCCCCATCGGTTATTGGTTCTTCGAGCGATGAGGCCTGTCCATTGCCACTTCAACTTGCAGATTCTGAGAGCTATGTCGGTGACCTTGGGTCTTTGGCGAATATCCTCATTACGGATTCTGTAGCGCAAAGAAACTACGAGCATAACTCTCTCGTTGTGTGACTCTGAGCTTCTCTAAAAGGCCAGCTGTTAAGGACCGCGTCTCAGTCTTACTCTTACGTGCTACGTGATTATTAATCACGTAGCTTTTTACTCCTGTTACGAGGTCAAAACAAAACGTCATTATATTGTTACAAATCTAAGTACCTAGGTTGAAAACAAAAAACAATTCATTTGGAAGCCTCTGAATTTCAACAGGAGTAAAAGTTTGCAAAAGTCAACTTTCTTAATAAAATAAAACAATACCTACATTAATAATAATTGTGTTGTCGCGGTGGACATTTACATAATCCAACGAGCAACACAATAGGTTTCCCAATAAAACAATTACCTAACTAAAGTAAATTCTAACAATTTGAGTAGGTATGTATGATTAATAAATTTTATTTTACACATATTTAGGCACACTTATGTAAATAAGCATGGAAAACTAGTTTCAACCTTAGTTCTTCTGTCATGGATGCTTAAATGCTCCAAGCATAGGAACTAAGCAAACATTCATAACATTACATAGTTTCATTTAAATTAAATATGATGAACTGACGGCCAACCTTCAGTAGTGAAGAGGCACCGCAAAAAGAAGAAGAAATATAATGTAAGTATTATAAATATGTAAAATAGTCTGTCTGTATAATATTGGTCATTCATTATGTAACAATAAAGGTGATATTTAACCTATAAGGGCAGAAACGGCTGGAATCTTGATAGCAATTTATAAATAAAGATACATCCAGAGACTTAAACACGCACCACCCCACAGCAGCTGTGGGAGGTGGGGTGAGGTCGCGTAGCGGGCGGTCTGTCCCTAATGTCACCTTCTAAGGTGTAACCTGATAACGAGGCCATAATACAAGAGGTTGTAACTACAAAAATGTGTTACGACTAAAACATGATTCTGAATATAACATACGCAATCACGCATACTAAATCGGATTTTTATACATTTTTAGTTGACGCAGTGGAAACCTTCAATAAGTCCTCGGGACCCGTGAGAGCCAACCGGGATACCCATGTGGAATTCTTACTCACTAAAACTAAAGGTTGCCTTATCGGCACATGAGAGAGGAGACCTGGGCATTCCGTTGGGATCTGCACCAGGTACACCTCAGTGCCTTTCCATTGAGCCCGCTGCATTATATGTAGACCCCGGAAACCTGTCACGGTGCTCACGGGGACGGGAGTCGCAACCCAGCCGCTGTCCTCCCACCGTACTCGATGGACATCTAGGAGTAGGTCGACTCACCCAACTGCCTGCAAACATCAGCCTTCAAGGAGGAAGAGAGTTGCGGCTCCTTGAGCAGCCTCTCGTAGGCGTCGCGGGCCGCCTTCCTCAACCCTCGCGCTTCCAGCAGGTGCGCGGCGTGGAAGCTGAGCTCGAGCCGCGTGAAGGTGGCGTCCTGGTGCGGCGCGAGGCGGGCCCGCCTGAAGTGCACCGCTGCCACGGTCCAGTGTCGGCGTGCCTTGAACATCAGCGCCAGCCGCAGGTGCGCGTCCGCCGCACGGGTGAACCCGGGCGACACGTACAGTGCCATTTGCAACGCCTTTGTCGCCCTGCCATTAAAACGACGACATCCAGCACCCGCCGTAAATATTACTTTTATTGCGGACGGGGCATTGTTCGAAACCCCGTCTTCGTATTAGAAACAAAAGATCGCTAGCAATAAAGCGATTCGTTCAAAAAGCCATACACCACCTTTGTATATTATATTGTTTGCTGCCGACAAACTAGAAAACAATGTCAAAGTTACAGTCTGAACTTGACTGGCGTACAAGGTCAGACGAATCGTAAATAATAGTACAAAGATTCAGTAGGTACAGTTATCATAACAACTCACTGAGCGCATAAATACGCACCGAGAGGGCAACTATACTGAATACAATAATAGAACCTTAAATTTCACTTTTTTGTGAGTTAATCATGAATAGCTCTTTTGAGAACTTTGAACGAACACGGACGAAACAACAATACAGTTTTTTTTTTCATTTTATACGCAACCTACGTATATCCGCCGAAATAAACCATTCTTCTTTTTTTTATCGTATAAAGAAAATGGAGATTTTACGCAATGGTAGAGTTTAATGAAAAGATTTCATTTTGCACTAGATAAGCAAGCGGAGTATGGAGCACATAATCAAGATATTTCGAGCAAAGAGCATCGAAGTAAAGGTGCGTAAGCTAAAAAATACGGATTTTGAACCATAATAGCCGTGAGGTTATTGAGGAGCGCATCACCGGAGCGTAACGTCACCGATGCGCCCGCGGGGTCGATGACCGTCTGAGGTTCGTTCGTGCAATCGATCGGACGATGCAACACAACGTCTAGACAGCTATCGCGGCCGAATCCGACGCCTATAACGCTTTTATTTAGATGACCTCCGCTGACATTCGCAAGCCGAAACAAAGGAGCGAGACAGGTGCCCGGTGATTCCGACCGACAAGACTAAAATTAAATGACGAATACACACGCAATACACATTCATGAGCGTTGCGGACCATAGAGAGCTTTCACCGGCCGTGTCGCCGGCCGCGGCGGCAGTGCTCGACATACATAGGTAGGTACTTAATAATATTATTAAAAGTACACATGACTTTTTACTCACATTCATTGTTCCACAGAATTAGTTATGATTGCTAGTAGTCATGCAACGATGACCTGAATACCTTCGCGAGTTAAAACAAAAGATCACAGGTTTACTAATACGCCTAAAGGCTACAGAAATTTCAGAAATAACTGCATAGGTAATTTGAAGCGGTCTGTTGCCGATACGACGCTAACGATAATAAAGTCAGGTAAAATATTATTTCAAATTTTATGTTTACGACGTTTTAGTAGACGGTGGATTTTTTTCAATAAAGAATCTGGAATGATAATCGTATCTACATCATCGACCTATCGTAGCAGTGACGGTTGCGCATGACCACTAAATAAAAGATGGCCCTGTTGGTATTGTGTATGTAATGAGATAGCACATGGGTCGGTAATATCGGCTAGCTTTATGGTCACACCCACTTGTGATAATAACAAGAGTGGAATGTACCTATTCATATGTATAATAAAATAATGTATACATGCAACAGTCCTGATAACAAAATCCATACGCGACTTATATCGAAACTTGTAATTATTTATTTATTCATATTCAAACATGAAAGCCTTTTGGAAGTTGGGTAAAATTGTGTGTAGCTGAATTTTAAAGCAACAAAATTTTTTAAAACTTTTGCGATTTGTTCATAACATGAAGATATAATGATTTCTGATATTTACACGAATATTACACATTGAAATGAAACTAATTTTACGGATTGACCAATTATAATTGAATTAATGCTGACGAATGAAATATTTGAATACTTATATAATTTGTATTTATAATAATGTAAACTCACTGACTTGCAAACGCCCTTACAGGGTGCATGTACTGTACTTATACTAAAATCCTACCTAATACCTATGGAGATTATGTACATGTATGCAAAATTGACAAATAAACAAATAACTAAGCCATGAAGCATGAAAATACATATACTGGATAAACGGGTGGATACAATCCTGTTCTTTACCTGCCTGTGCGACCCAACCATGGCTATTATCAGTTCACGCAGGTAAAAGTATTTGTTTAGAACCCTACTTATACATACAAAATTCTGGAGTCTATTCAAATGTAATTTTTTCGTTTGCTCAACGAAGGAACATCTGTTCAGATATTACAACAGAATGGAGTTTAAGAAATTTTAAAGATGTAACCATTTAAACTAGGGATGTTCGTTACCCATCGAAGTTATCGATGTGATCAACAATTACATATTAATGTTAACATAACATCCAAAGATCAATGTTTCCATACGTAGGTGTTCAAAGAAAACAATAAATGGAGCTATAAGCTACATACAAATTGTAAATTTTATCAAGCAATAAATAGCATACAAACAAATCTGATTTTTTTTAACGTCTTAGAGATGTTAACATTTTAAATAATATTAAATTGATATATATGGATTAGAGGCAGACTGTTGCCCTTGTGTCTTTTAGCAAAAGAAATGATAATACCAGGTGTCAGTGGATGACGCACAAGACAGAGCGAAGGGGAAGAGTAAATGCATCCCATCATATGTATCCCTGGCTATGTAGCCAGAAACAAAGAGATAAGAATATATCGACGTCTTCACATGATACGTAATTTCAATGTCGACAAGAAACCAATGAAGATTAATCGATATAAAAAACGTCGATATTGATATTTAATCTAATCTTGATCGATCGCACCTCCCTATTTCAAACAAATCTAAAACGAGATGCAGGTAGAAAGCTCGCCTCACCATGTGACGTAGTACAGCAGTTAAATTATTCTTGTACGGCTATTAAACGGGAAGAATAGACTCAGGAAATGTTTCAACGCAGCAATTCATATTTAGCGACGTATAGCATTGATAGCAGGTACCCGCATGCAATGGTGGGCGCGGGGAGAGGACAGCTATGAGGCAGCTTAGCTTGACCCAGTTCTGCATTCGCAGCGGCTCAAGGACGGATCGACCGCTATTTATAGAGTTCATACGTCGGTCGTCCCAGCACTCATTTTACATAACTGGAGTAAGCGCTAGGTGCTCGTAATACGCACGTGACCAGCCGTGAAATAAAAAGCCAAACTTTCCCACGGAGCAATCTAGAACGGGAACATTACCGCACAGGTCATTTCTCTATGTACGAGGCGTGTTGTAAAGAAATGAGGTCAAAGTCGAAGGGACTCGTTGCATCACACATCTACATCTACACTAGCGTTCTGTTTATTACCGGAAATTGTCAATTAACAGTCATTAGCGTGTGCTCGCGGTGTTGCAAAACTAAAAACATCACAAATGTAGTGCTGAAGAATTAGGCACGGCTTCATCTTTATCACTGTATCAGTAATTCTGTATTGAATTGAAAGTTTTTTTAGTAAAATGGTGTTTGGCTTCCAACCAACAGGGAACACGACGATGCCGGAATCGGTTGATTATTCGGTTATTCTACCAAAAGAACACGTCCAAAGGTACAAAAATCTTAGTCGTAGGGTGCTAGAAATAGTATAACTGATGTTATTACAATAAATCTGTTCTCGTGACGATATGACGCAATCATGCGCTGCATTCAATATAAACGTACCTTTCCGAGACTATACTTATTGCATCACGGCCTTGGCACCGCGGCAACTGAGTGCAACACAAACTGCAATTCTATGCATTGCATATTATGTGCAGAGAAAATTATTTACCACTGCAGTGCAAGACATTCTGCCGCCAAGCAGCAAAGTCTAAACATTGCTTAGTTCCGGTGTGAAGGGCACTTTAGCTAGCTATCTTTTTTGAAAACGAATGTCTCGGGTGACGAACGGCAGTGCAGTGCAGCTGTCTATAAGCAGGTGTGTCGCTTACCGTGAGGCGAACGACTTGCTTGTCTCGTCACAATGTCGAATAAATAAATACTCCCTTCAAAATATAGCATGTACCGCGAGTAATTTAATTTTACCACGATTTACATAATTCTGTACAACTTATCAATAGCTTGATTAAAATGACAAATACAAGTTGACGATATCATCTTTGTAGGAATATTTCGTAAAACTGCTTTTTGGGTCTTTGATGAAGAATATTTTTAAACGAAGATTGTAATAAAAAAAATATCGTTTAGAGCAATTTGCTATGTCATCGACTCGATGTAATCAATTTATGTTTCATAGAAGTTACCGTCGCTCTACAAACTAAATGACTCCTTATTGCTTTTATAAAATAATCCTGATGGACTAATCTGTGATGGACCTTTATGAGTACCTACTGTACCAAGTATAATTGTTTAAAATCATGACGAGTTTTCATTCTTGGGATAGGAATGTGAATGTACTAGGCTCGTGTATAATTGATAATGAACGAGGGCCCGTTTATCGGCAGCGTCGCGCTAGTTGACCCACTTTCGTCCATTCGATACCACTTATATACACATGCAGTACCTACTCAATGATCTCATGAACGCGATATTTCAGATATGTGGCGGCTATTTCAGTGTCGGCGCAATTTACCATTTAAATTTGAAATAGAGTGCTCATAAAGTCGGGGCAATACATTTCCAATTCTATTTTATTCTAAGGCCAGTGTCAGAATTTGGGTCATCAATGTTTACACGTTGAAAAACATTCAAGATTCTTTCTATACAAAATCTATATCAAAATGAATCTCTATTTCCCTAGCACAGCATCAAGAGTGAACGGCTAATTCTTTGTTGTATTTGTTATTTTCAGGAGAAGGTTCTTACGGAAATAAACAAATAATCAGAAAATACGCGTACAATATTAACTGTAAAAGCTGACAGTGTAATGAGCGTTTCTCTAGGCAAGCTTTTCCAAGAACCGTCCTCGCTTATCTTTTGAGATCTCACGATAGTATTACACTGTTCTGAGAATTGGGAACGTAATAGTTTTTCTATACATAATAAGCTAAACCAGTGCTTTACCTCAATCTCGCCCGATGGTGAGCGGTAACGTAGCCATGGGTAGAACCTTATAAACATTACAAAGAAAATGGTCCTGTGTTAGGCTCAATTCACACCAAGATGGCAGGGCCGGCAGCGCACTTTCAGTGTGAAAGAATTTTAAACTTTATCTACTATAAGTAAAAGACCAATATCGCTTAAAAAACGCGGCGCGCGGGCGGCCGCCGGCGGCCGCGAGCCGTGTCGAGCGCTGCCATCTTGGTGTGAATTGAGCCTTAGAGCTATCACTGTACCAGCATCATAAGGGACGAACTATTGTACCTCGAACGCTAGCACGAAGACTTCTAATAGAACACTGGCAACACTAAAAGATTTAATAATAAAGCTACTGCTTGACCAGAACAGAGTAATAGCTGGCAATGGAGATGAAATTGTAAATAAATAACAAACGTCTTAAATAGCAAACGTGAAATTTTTGGTGGATAGATGTTCAGTTACCGTAACAAACAAATAACACAGCAAGGAAATGTTCAATAGAATAAGAATAAAGGTATCGTGTTATTCTACTACGCGGTACAAGTACTTGTCATGAGGCAGGCAGTTAGAGGCCATCCTTACGGTACTTGCGAGCTAGGGCAGCGGTTATATTATTGCATTAAATTTGCAATTTATATTCATATTACGAGGCGATCGTGAGCGTCGTGGACGCGTCGCACGCAACTCTTATGGGAATCATGTTTATTAAGATAACAGGAATAAAATTATGTATATCAGCCGCTTTAATACTCTGTCCAATTTATTCTTCATTCCAATGTTGTCTCAAGCGTAAACCAGATAATAAACAAGACACACAAACCTTTCATAATGACCGTTTACATAGATACAAGCTTATTAGCAGAGAACGAAAGACATTTAACTACTCAGAGAACTAAATAATGGTGTTCCTTACGGCGGTTGTTCCATAATATTAAACGCGTTAATTTGTGACATATGTTAAAAAATAATGATATGTTCTTTAAAATGGATAGGTACTTATTGAAAAAAATTGAACAGTCGACTGTTTGCGCGCTAAGTAGTGTCTTGTATTTAAATTGGATAGAGTATTTTATAATCAAAGAAGTGTAATTCGAACGTTGAAGTAGTAAGTCACGAATTTACGAGTCTCCGAGGAAATGGCGATTAGTTTTATTTTTTTGCAATTTGATGACGTGATGAGATGGGCGTTGACGTTATACAGTAACGTTATAACACTGAGTATAGATTAACGTCAAGGTCTGTAGTTGCCTATCGACAGTTGCATTGCACAGCCACGCGAATGGAACTAGATAAAAACTGCCTGCCTAATGATCTTTAATTTTTAAAGTTTTTTTTTTTGTAGTATCATTAACGAGTTTCTTTTCTGCAGATTTATATCTTTCTGCATATTATTATTATTATATGTACTTCTAATTTTAGAAACGCAGCGATTGCGTTTTCTAGCGCCGCGCCGGCATGATTCACGTCAAATGTATCATTTCTGCATGCATATAAAGTAGCACACGTGTGCAAACACAAAGACGCATACGATCGCGGAAGTGTAGCGGCCATGACAGCAGCTGCACGATGCAGTTCCAACCACGTTCCACTTACTCACCGTAAAAGGCGAGCGTGCATCACACTCTCATGTCTGTAGGGCTGTCACGTTTATTTGTGTAAATAAGACATTGAACTACTTAGGATTAGACCGGTCTTAGCGAGCAAAATTTTAATCGAAAACTTGTTACGCGCGTAAAGTAGAAACTACATAAGTACTTAAATAAACCTCAATAAACGGGTAGTAGATAAAAAATACTAACTTCCACAGTCAGGACTCGTCCATGCATAATTATTAAATCACTTAAGTATTTTCAGTATAAAAGCTATGCTAATGTTAGCTGAGTGAGGCTAAGCTGACATAATGACTCATTAACGTATTGAGTGCGGCAGTAAATATGTGCCCTAAAGCAGCATGTCCTGCTGCTTGGCTGGCGATAAGTCTTATAAATTCGCATGTTTATAATTGGCGCGGTGTGAGCTATCTCAAACAACTAGCAACCCTGGGTTTTATAAAACGATGCACTCGCGCTGCGATATTATGCGACTCCATTATCGAACAGGTTCACCTTGCAAGCAACGCAATATTTTTATTTACATTTTAAATGCATTGAATAATAGGTATAACAAATGGCTGCCCGACAGCTGTGTTTACAGAGACTGTCAATTATCATACTTGAACTCGTACGTAAACTTATTTAATCGGACTTATGCCCGCCGTTAATTCCCACCACTGTGACCCCTATGAGCCAGCATCTACAGTGGTTACCAGTGAAGACACCGAGGTCTGACCCTCAGTGAGTCCTGGGGAAACGCTAAATTGTCTTTGAACCCGCAACAACTTTAAATAAAAATCTAAACCCCCTGTTTAGAGCTGGAAATTACATATGGTACAACATCGAAAGGAAGCATTACAGATTGACCAGCAAAGGCTAGATCTAAGGCATGCACTAATGATGATGAATGCTACTACTCGTAAAATTAAAAGGGGCTTATAGAATGGAAACTCTTTATTTTCGCACCAAAGTAAAACATTTATAAAACTTATAGGCGCTTATTTGATTTCTCAAACTTGTTTCCACAGGGGGTCCCGTACATTTTACTGGTTTTTGATAGTTACCGCTAGGGGCGCTGGTATGAAATGTATGGAGAAAACTGACAGTTTGATCGAGCTCGTAAACTATAAGAACTCGTACTAGACCCCCAGGTAAGTGAATGTAGTCTGTGTAAGTACTAAGATGCTGCGTACCTGCATAGTAATATCACGCCTACAGCTTCTACTCAACCACTCTAAAATTTCAAAACTCGGATCCAATACACACATTAAAATACGCAACGCTCGCTTCCCCCTAACATAAAAGGAACTGAACATTCTGCGCTATTATTACATTAAAAGGACGGAGTGCCCTTGATAACAACCCCACACGATTCATCGTACACAAGTGTTCTAACAAGTACAATACTTATTTACATGCAGCAGAATTAAAAAATGTGCCCCATACCTAACATTGCGATTTAGAAGGGTTGAACCCTATGAGAACCAAAATTCCAGTCTATCGACGGCGTCATAGATCGTTCGCCGGACAAAAGCTGGCAGTGGCACATACGTGCAAGTTGGATCGAAGGAACACGCACAGACCACATTAGCATCAGGCGGAGAGGGCTCTGCGCAGAACGCAAGTAATCGTAAAATTTTGACGTCTATGTGTGACGTAATAAAATATCGCAAGCTCGGAGCCCTTTCGAATACACCCTTTTTGCGGTCACCGGTTGCTTTCTAATGCCCATTGTGCGTACAACGTTACAGCTAGAATGTACGGATCGACATCCGTGAGAACAGGTCGACTGCTTACTAATTATTATGCGCGCTCATACTATCTATCCATACTTATACATACAACGAGCGCACACTCATGCCCAACTTTAGACGTTGAAAACTTGTTACTATTAGCTTGATAAGTTCCTCGATTGTATTATTACAAGTATGCATATAGTTTATTTTAAAATAAATATTATTGGTCAAATTATTTAGGTACCTAAGTACGTAACTCTTAATTACAAACATGCGTACGACGATTTATCACAACGTTGGAAAATTACGTAAATTGATAAAGAGTTATCTATCGTACACACTCGAATTCGCGTTATTGTTAATGAAACCCCAAAAATTATCTTGAGCACAATGTGCGAAGTGTAAATTACATATGTAAAGTGAATTACATAACGTACGTAGTTCACGGATAGCCACTTACTACATACGTGATCTACGTGCTTAATGATAATGATAACAGACGACAATGTTCACTTTACTCGGAAAAACCGTTCCGTTGTGAAATACCAAGAAGTTTTTATTATAAGACGCTAAAACGTTTTTAGAATATTTTTCCGATAACATCAGCTATTTGAAATTGGGTAATGGAATACGGGCAAAGGCGGGTAACGTTCTCGCTGCAATCACAAAGGTAATAGCCGAGTATTATAGAGAATTTGATGTGGAACTTTATCAGAGCAATTGTTGATACACTTTATCGGAGTGGCTTATTTTTAAGATTGTGTTTTCGCACGTCCATATTAGTCAGTAGTGGTGGTGTTAACAAAAAGCTTATAGTGGTGATTACTCACCGGCGGCCTTGCACGGCGTGACGCCGCGCCCGCCCCGCTGCCGTGACGTGGTGTGACGTATGACTTTTTTCGCGGAAATTCCGCTGCGGACATCGCTCGCGGAATGAGGCTGATTTCGTAGCCGCGCTCTACCTACACAGCCGCTGGCCAATGTTAAAATAATCTCTATGTAGCACACTGTTAAGACCGTGAGAACCAGATACTAACCAATTCTTTATTTACTATCACATTCTTCCTTTTTGCTTTAAGACACTTTTGTAAATTGAATCAGCAGTTTATTTGCATAGGTATTACGGATAAAAAATATTATGCAATGATTTATTTTTGTGTTTCCCCGTTATTGCGTAGAAAATTCATATTGTACGACAGTATATATGTTTTAAAAGAGGAGTAGTTTGACATTATTATTTCATCATTGCTAAAATACTACATTTTAAATGCATTAATTTATATTTTCAATATACTATTCAATATGCAACGATAAGCAGAGGGTGAACCTGCTCATAACTACTCGAGAAAATAAAATATTTTAAAGAGTATAAAATAATTTAAATATTATAATAATATTTAAATTATTTTATACGTTTTAGTGTTATTGAAGTCGGTTCAATTTTTTTTTTAAATTAATTTATTTTATTCGTTTTAGTGATATTTTCATACATAAAGACCATAAAGATTGAACCATCGAAGACGGTAAAATGATTAGGTAGGTTATGACATCATTATGATTTCACATTATCGTCTACATACTTTTACATAATTCATGTTTCTTCAGAAACTCAGAAACAATTTATCCGATCGTAATGAAATTTGCATGGAATCATCATAGTAGTTTACTCTCTCGAATAAAAAAAGAATTATCGAAATCGGTTCATATTTGTCAGAGAAATGTAAAGGAGAACATCAGTTTTATGGTTTTTACCAGATAAATTCCTCCATATTATTCATGGTCCTCCAGGAAGTTTTATCCGGTTGTGATAAAATTCATACAGGTTGTACATTACAGTGGTTTCTTCTTTCGAATAAAAAAAGAATCATTGAAATTGGTAAATATTTGCCAGAGTTATGACAATTTTTGTCCTCAAAAAGCGACATAGAGTCATCTATATAGGCTTTCTTGCAGCTTTCCTGCGCAGTCAACATTCTTGTTTTTTCAGGAACTACTTATTACTAAGCAATAATTTTTTTATGGGACCCAATCAACGGTTTAAAGAATGGATGGAAGAATTTTTTTTTCAAATCGGTTCATAATTGCCAGAGTTATGCGCGAACATACATAGAAAAAAATGTATATACAGACGAATTGAGAACCTCCTCCTTTTATGAAGTCGGTTAAAAAAAGAAAATAAATATCACATTTTTAATTAACTTACTAGAAAAATCTTCGAAAAAGATTATGTCGTTATATTAAATAATATATCTAAATATAGATTTTCGGCTTTGCTATAGACCTATCTACTTAAACACTTTAAGACTTTTGCATTCATTATCGACAAATATTTTCATCGGGACAAACCGGCTGAAAGGCCAAAAGGCCAATTATAAGGTGGTTTATCTTCAATTTCCAATGCGTCAATTTCCTTTGAAAATAATATGCATTTCCTTTCCTATTCCTACAATATTTCTCTGTTATATGATTGTAAATCTAACATGGATAAGTATTCAGTTGAATATAATGACCATATATCTTCATATTTTCACGTAAAACCTCTTTCAAAATAACCTCAAGGCATTTTGTATTTCGCATCATTCATTACACCGACCTGGGGTGGCTTTCGTTTGCACGTGAATACTGCACAAAAACTCTGCCGAGCGCAAAAACTAGGGCAAGCTGCTTGACACAGTCATACCGTGCCCTGCGTGTGGGTGGTTGCCCTACCAATGTGGGCGGTATTACTTACGTAACTCTAACAAAGCCGAAGGGCACCCGCTCACCACAGAAACTTTCGTAACGCACGCCATTAGGTAAGAGTACCTATGCACAAGTTAAGCTAATGAATCCAGGTTGCGGTTCTCATTAGTTTAGGTATAGTTATACATACGAGTGGCAATGGTAAACACTTCGTGATGCAGGAAACGTTCGGAGCGGCCGTCGGGGTCATTGACAGAGCGGAGGCGGGTGGCGCGGATGCAGCGAGTGCACCGAGCGTGTTCCGGTGCACTACGCAGCAGGTATAAATAGCGATCCGTTAGTGTCGACGACCGTGCAGTCACTACCCACTACATTCACCCTGCTCTTATAGCGACCCGTGACCTAGATTAATAACAACATCTAATGATTACGTCACTGGGCAAGATTTGCACAAAATCAAATAGCTGTTGCCGACTCGCAGGGGAGAGGTCGTCGGGTGTCGAAAAGCGACAGGGCCCAAGTTGGTGTGGGATGGGGTGAAGGGGGCGAGCTAATAATGCATACACTCTTCGACGACTCGATAGAGCCAGACCGGCGTTGTCGGTGCGCGCGCTGCCCCTCGCTAGGCGTCCCTCCCTATGCGTAAAAGGGCCCATGCGTACGTGACGCGGTCCACGAAGCGGGGCGAAGGGCGAGGAAGTAGCGCCCCGCCCGTACATCTTTAACATGGCTTAGATGTAGTCTAAACCTACCGAGACCGCTTCATCCACTGCGCACTTAGTACCCGTTTCCAGTGTTGCAGGCTAATTTACATAAACGAAATAAAACACGAATACCGCTATGTTCTTGGGCAGTAATTTCACATAACATTATTAGATAGCATGAGAAACGCTGTCAAATTCCGGTTTGTCCGCTACGGTGTTGCTATGTGGCATTCCACAAGCCTCGCGCGATTAGTCGCCGCTCGTAAGCACAATGAATAAGTTATTATTGTTATCATTTTTGTGTGGTACGAACTATATAGCTTTCCTCTTCCCCATCATTGAGGTATTATGTACTTACGTACTACATTTACCTCAATGTTCCCCATAATCTTTTAGGACTGCAATACTTTATAAAACCACGATTATTTGGGAAGAACTATTTCTTTACCTTAAAACTATACATTTAGCATATTCTTAAAAGTAAGGCTAAAAATTATAATCAAAATATTCCATTTTCCCGCATAGTATGTGGTGAAGACTTCGATTAGTTTTCAAAACAGTAGTCATTTTGAATTGAATTCATTGAATTTGGGCATTGAATATACGACGTTGCCCGGTCGGAGGTTATCCCATACGTTTGCTTTAAATACTAACCATTTATTACGATATTCAAACCGTGATGTTGGAACTTGAATATTTACCAAAGCCCTATTAGATGTTTCCACTAACTCTATTATAAGACGCAAACAGATTATTTATACACAATCTAAAGTATTAAAGGACAAACGATAACTGCTATAGCCATTTGTAGATAAGGATTATTACAAGAACGTTAAAACCACTTATTCAATGTAGAAAAGCGATAGTCGTGACAAGGTTAATTCGTATTTATGTGAATACTAAACATTGCATGTCTACAATGGAACAAATGAACGTTCAAACAAAAATCAATTCAATTGTACAAACAAAGAATGCGATGGAAGAACAATACGGGTAAAAATTTCCAGCTAATAGAGTGTACTTGCATAATGCTTAAGATCATTAGCAGTACCTGGAATTGGTTACTAAATTAAACTCATCAAGCATTGAAAAATAAGTATTACAACTAGCCGATCAGAGATCCAAAATTGAACAAATATCAAACGTGTGAGGCAAAATGAGAAATTTTATCAGTGCAAAGGTTGATTTTTTAACGCGATAGATACCAGATCTTTGCAATCATATGACGAT
This sequence comes from Furcula furcula, assembly GCA_911728495.1. Classification (NCBI taxonomy): domain Eukaryota; kingdom Metazoa; phylum Arthropoda; class Insecta; order Lepidoptera; family Notodontidae; genus Furcula; species Furcula furcula. The sequence continues at coordinate 9,375,819 of OU452244.1, read as the reverse complement.
GAGGCTTGAATGGTTAAAACACACAGGCGCATAGTTAGAGAAGTAAACAAACTAGCAAGCAATGGCACATCGCAACGCTAACTAACCCTAATAGAACTTCCTTCTTACAAAACCTACATAATACGTAAGTACTTCGCTCGTTCAAAGATTCAATAATACTAACTTGATCATCCTTCTTAGACTTATCATTATGTTTAGACACTTTTAGGATAGTCAGAGAATATAAGTGACAACAAGCTGTCCTGACATGCCTCATTCGGTTGTTAAATTATTATTATCAAGAGAAATCAACGCAGAAAGCAAGTTCGCATCGCAACCGCCGGAAAACATTGCCAGTAATGGTAAAATTAACTACCAAATGCAATTACTTTGCTAGTGGCGAACGAGCAATGCGCCGGGAAATATTATCGCTTTCTACGCTCAGCCATGTTTATTTATTACGTATGTAGTAATGTAATGTAGTAACCATGCACCACAATTTTATCAATACAGTCACGCCAAGCTGATATAGCGCCACATTTGCTAATTGGAAACAAACTAAATGTCGGATCCACATGTTTTATCTGTAATCCTACAGCCGTCCAGAGCTGCACATAGGCCTCTTCACTTGTCTTTATCTGCCACTTTACGTAGATCAACACTTCTAAGCTGGAAATCAGCCCACAGGCTACCTAGCCTGAGGGTTTCTAGGACAACCTAGGATGCACGCAGCCAACTCTGTAGCTAGGATGCACGCAGCTACCTGTGTAACTACCTACCTCTTTAGCTTGCTAATCCAGTGGGGTATGCCGATAACATTGGTTCGCTACCTGATCACTTCGTCTTTTAGAGAAAATCCGATCTAAGCCGTTTTCATAGCTTGCTAAGAGACTTTAAATTTGTGAACCAGCCCTACTTCGAATGTCAAAGGTGCCTCTTTGTCACCTGCACCAGGTGGAGCACCTTTGTCTTTAATCTATAGGTTAGGCGACGAAAACTCTCGAGTAGGTACGTCCTTCTTGACGTAAATTCCCAAATGTCACCTCAATTCAACTGAATACTTCTTGAATATGATTTTAGTTTTATATCAGTTCATGTGGAGACCGTTGAGTTAAGAAGAACTTTGACTTCAAGAACTGCCGTAGACGCTTATAGCCAGTTGTAACCACTGTTCGGTAAACGATCAGTTGGGTAAGCAAGGACAGTCCTTAGATGGGTGACCATTTGACTATTTGAACTGAGCGTCTACGCGTTCGGATGGCACGTAAAAAGTCGGTCCCGGCTATTGTCATCTAGACGTTTGACTATTGTCATTTAGCTAAGTCAGAGGCCTAAGAGCAGCTTGAAAACTCTGACACCAGGTCTGACCAGGTTGGCACTACGACAGTAAAAAACAAGTTCTTGATATGTATAAAAACACTAAGAGTAAAATAAGTTGATAGTTGTTGAGAAGGGTCTCTTCGCACTTATATGAAGAAAGCAACGACACTAACTTCAGCCCCCTTAGCCAAGTTGCCATTCTCCAATATTGAAAGCTAGATAAACAATTGTATGGGAATGACATATTTCTTCACGTGACTTAGCGAAGAGATGACATTCCCATACATTTGTATTCTATTGCTTGGCTAAGGAAACAGATCTACAAAATATTCCTCTAAAAATTAACCTTCTTGAAAAATTTCTAGAGCTCCGCAAATGTGCTGTAACATCCTCCTCTCTAAAGGGCTCTTCCACAAGCCAACTCTATATGGTTTGTGCTGGCGTTGACTCCTGTTTGGTCCTAGAAATCTCGTTTGAGGGACCATAGCGTCCAAAAAAATCTTGTGCTTCGACGTGACAACATACTCGTTGACTGTGATCAGATCAGTTTCGCCAGGTGGCATTTCTCTGAAGATAGAGCAAAAAGTTTGCCTGCGTACGGGATTCTTTAATATTTAAGGACGCGCAACGTACAATGAAAGACGTCACAAAGACCAAATCTCGCAACAGTACTTACGTCTCACTTTATAACAATACCAAACAAAAACGTTACTTTTAACGTTAAAAGTTGGGGGAGAATACACATGCCTTTTACTTAACATTAAGCATAAACCGTATAAGGCATTTATACTTCTCAGCAGAAATAATAAAATAGCTTAAGGAGCAGCTGATATGACAGGTGCAGTGGCAGCCGGCAAGCACCTGCCGTGGGCACGCGCCACCACAAGCTGCTCTAACAATTACACAGAATTCATTACAACATCACAATCTACATTATACGCCCTGGCATTGCACCTATGCCACCCGATGTTGCCTAGCAGCTGACTAGCCAATGTGGAGTATTTCATCGTATAACGTATTTATTATATAAACCGAAGGTGTAAGAATGAAGAAACAAAGAACGAATATTATATATTCGTATAGGTACGCAGAAATCTGGACCCTGATTTCTGGAGCACTCTTTGTATCCGAATGAATATATGTAGTACGTATGATAATGCCCTCGACCAACAAAAATCCGAATTAATTTCATTGTACACCCAAATGAAGAATAGTGTTAAAAATAAGCTATTTATAAGTATTGTGGGGAAACCCGTGATGTGATCTGCAATCAATTTGCTGCGTGACATCCAATTTCGCCATAGTCAAGTCAATATAACTAGAAGATACACCAATTTCCGGCTCGGATAGACAAAAAAGGAGCGGGCGATAATGACGAACAAGTTTGTTAAACGGGCTTAGCTAGCCTAGCCTGGCACTAGAGGAACCACGGAATACCGTTACTGGAAGCGGCGATCGACTCTGCGTAGATAATGCGCGAACCGGTCCGCGACCGATAGCCAATATGATTCGTGATAGCCATGCTGATGAATGAGATAAAAACATAGTAACTAGATATCAACTACACTATGGAGTATGCTATCAAGGTAACAAAGTAGATAACGTCTATCATTGTCTGCGTACATTACGTAAATTATTATAGGAAACGCGATTTACAGTTTATATAAGGTTACAAATTGTTATTATTTCATAAGTTTATTGTACGAGTTTTAGGAAGTTCCGGGAATTTAATTCAATGGATTTGGCAACAACCATCTACCTGGACTACTGTGGTAAATTTTCACAGGTAGCTCAATCAAAGGGACAAAAGGTTAAGCAAAATTCATCGTGATAGTATGCGCCACGTGAAAACATGTGATCATATATGTATATTTTACTAGGAATTCCCTGCGGCTTCGCCCGCTTTTTTTTTACAAACCCCTAACGCATCCCCATAGGTTGTTTTTGAAAATTCGCGAATAGCGTATTGATTTTTATTTAGAGAATCTTTTAAGTAAATTTCAAGTCAACCGAACCATAAAATAAAATGTTTCATACAAAAGAAAACACCCCATTTAACTCCTTTAGGAGTCGAATTTTCAAAAACCCTTTGTTAGAGGATGCTCACGTCATAAGAAGAACCTACTGTCCAAATTTCAGCTTTCTAGCTCCAGCGGTTTGGCCTCTGCGTTGATGAATCAGTCAGTCAGAACAAGTGATTTTATATGTTTAGACTAGCAATTCCCTGCGGCTTCGCCCGCTATTATTTTTTTCCATACAAAGTTTACCAACCCCTAGCGCACCCCTAACGATTGTTTTTGAAAATTTGAGAAACACGTATTTATTTATTTTATTTAAAGAATCTTTCCAGTAAATTTCAAATAAATCGAACCATAAAATAAAAAGTTTCATACAAATGATAGAAACACCCCATTTATCCCCCTTAGGATTTGAATTTTCAAAAACCCTTTCTTAGTGGATGCTTTCGTCATAAGAAGAACCTACTGTCCAAATTTCAGCTTCCTAGGTCCAGCGGTTTGGCCTGTGCGTTGATGAATCAGTCAGTCAGTCAGGACAAGTAATTTTATATACGTATTGATTATAGTAAAAGGAAAAAGTGTTGTAAATTTCCCGAGCGGAAAATAGTTAAAACGGTTTTTCCTGTGCGTGCGAGTAGATAATGGGTACACCACTAGTAGGTAGGTACCTCATTATGTATCCGAGTAGTGTCGCCGCACTACCGGTCCAATGACGTAAGACAAAAGTGCGCGAATTCTACTTGTTATGGCTATCAAACAGCGGATTCGAGACATGACTCACATTTTTCTGCAATAAGTAATTCAATTTAAACCGACTGATGAATTACTCATCTGATGAATCGCATCTACATATACGGATGTCATCTAGGATCCATGGATAAGTAGGAAGCCATATTTTTGTAATGTCGATGATTTAATTGAAGCTTTCATTTAATGCTTCCAGATCATCCAATTTACACGGAAAGCAACTTACGTACAACGAGAATCGATGATGACTGTTATGGTAACTTGTGCAATTATCCACACAATGTAGTTTAGCCATTATATGGGTGGTGTAGGGTGAGTCGAGGCAGAATGGCATGCATCGCGTGCGGCGCGTTGCGGCCACACACCACCGACCTACATTTTATGCAGGCAGCACGTTCATTAATTTATTTACTAGCCTTCGTAGCACGCATCACCCACCCTTACGGTTTAATTACCTTTAACATCGTTAGTTCACTGCGTCCGGCCCGATGAATGGGGAGTCGTCTCGTTCGGCTACCTGCGAAAACACCACAAAAAGAAACACGCAAAAACATTGCAAGCCAACAAAAACGCGACCTCTCGGTGGGTCCCGATCTGGAGCCGTCGACGTCGTCGGTATCTGCATTTCGGAAACAAAACACAATAGAAAGGGTCGCGTGCGAACGCGATGAAGGGATATGGGCGGCAGGTCGAGAGAGCGAGCCGGCACGAGGGCCGACGTAAACAAACGCGAGCGAGAGCATATACCGCACTCACCATTTCGGGGATCTTCGAATACTCGGCGGTCCGGTGCGGCCGCAACGGCCAACGTAGTGAAGAGCGGAGACGTCGTCAGCGGGTACAGCACAATCACACAAGATGGTTCAGAGCACGCACTCAGCACATACGAATACGATACGTCCCGTCCTACACTACGGTCACGGCCCACGCCGATGCAGTCTACGTCACCGCATCCCGCTCCCGACTGGCAGAGTGTGGCGCGAGCGAGCGACGACCTCGCGCTGCAGCGTGCACCGTCCCGCGTCCCGCGCCGCGCCGACGCGCCCTGCGCGCACCCGCCCCTCGCTCACCGCGCGGCCCTAGCGCCCCCCTGTGCCCCGGCCCCGGGCCCAGCACGTCCTACGTCCGGACTCCGCTGAATCACGAACTATGTCGATACGACTTGCGATGCTTTTGCTCCGGCCGAAATTATTATTGTGAATAGATTATTCCCACAGCGCGAGACGTCCATCCGGTATGTGACGAAACGAAACACGGACAGCTCGTTAACATTCCTATTTACATATTACACACAATTTTACCTTTTTTTAGTTTTGACGGAATGACAACTTTGATTTTGAATACACTTAGATTTGGTTGTTTTGATGAACAGAATTGCCCTTTGTTAGCCATCAAATTTAGTTGGTTCTTTTTTTTTATACATAGGATGATTATAATTTAACATTGGAAACACCATTCGTACATTATACACAGATAATTTTATCAGTTTAATAAAGTAGTAAAATGTATAATGAGTTCCTATTAATTTAAAACTCATTAAAGATAACATATATGATACGGCATATAAAAGATGGTGTATGGTATAGGCATCGATCTAATATAAATATGATATTGATGTGTATAGATACCTAATAAAAAGACAAACAATTACATTTGAGCAGGATAATTAACTAAAATACAATAGGTACCTACTGAAAAAGTAACCATACATTATTGTATGTACGAATTTATACCACGTGATAACGCAAAACCTTCTACTAAATTTCATTTAAAAAATTCTGTTCTTAGCACACTATTATTTATTTTCATAAAGTATATGAGAGTATTTTTTTTTGTTTATGTCTTCTCTTTCTGTACATAACACTTAGCGCGTCGTTCGCGCTGAAGGGCAATACCCTGTTGCCGCCTCCCATTCAGACCACCTGAACTTTTAAAATCTCGGCACGATAAATTGAAATATATTAATAAGTAACCAATAATAAAATAAACTAGTGTAATAAATTCTCCTCGTGATACTGATGAAACTAGTTTCGGGTATTGCGTTAATTCTTTAACACGTTGTATATATATTTACAAACTACTTACTTTATTAAATGGAAGGACCACTTACTTACCATTCAAAAGCATTGTAATGGTAATAGCAGAGCCCCAACCCATATAAAAATAGAGGATCCTTCCAATTATCAGGTTCGAGTGCGTAGAACTTTTGATATGCTGACATAGCTGCAACAAAAATAAATTACTTCAGTTTGTAGGTATTTTGATTTACTAAAGTTTAAACATAAATCTTATCTTATTATTATACTTAAATCTGCGCAATTCATACAAAAATAACAGATTTTTATGAGACATCCAACTAATTAAATAATAAAACTTATAGTAATTGTGAGAAAAACGCCACGGGCGACGGCTATTACATATTTTGTATGGGAAAAGTCAGTAAATGTAGTGAAAAAAGTAATAAAAAGAAAAATAGTACCCACATTAAAATACAAGACGATTAACAAGTGTAAATGACAAAAGCAAAAAAAGAGGCCAAAAGTCAAAGTGCGAACAAACAAAATGGTCTTAAATAATTACAATATACATATACAGAGTAACTTTAGTTTGTAATGCATAAATTTTGTCCATGCCCCAGCAAGAAAACCGCTCCTAGAGAGAATTGAATTAAACGAATTATTAGAGTATAATCTGCTGTAAATGTGCGCGAAAACAGGTGATAATAAAATTGTGTTAAAAAATAGTGCATGCTGTCCTTTTGGAGAAAAAAAACTAATCCTTTTAAACCAATGATATTCTAAACCAATGATTGGAGAGAAAAATAAAGTACATGGACAAATAAATAGCTTATATTTGTGTGTAGTGCGCTGAAAATGAAATTTGTGCATTTTAAGATTTCAGAGATATTTCATTTCCTGCTGGAGTAACGTTTTCCAGAATCTTGTTTCTCGGAAACCAATAATTATGCGCCGGTAGAATACACGTTTATCAGTAGCCCTTAATTTGTGCGTATTTATGTATTAATTAGGTTTTCAAAAATATTTACCATTTTAGCGTAATCAGGCATTATTGAAAACAAAAAAATCCTAGCGCTTAAACAAACAAAAATTCATACTTACTGAAAACGGTATTTGTTTTAAGACATTATATAGGTACGCATTTTTGAATAATATCATTTCAAATCAAAACTGATAATGTCTAGCTTTGAGTCAAAACACAAGAAACAGGACCAACCCTAGATGTTTTGGTATAAACCAATAATTCTATATTAATAAAATAAAAGAGCACATTAAATTTCAGCTGATACCGAATGGCATTTTCTACTACCCCTGTTACCAAGTAATTTGTATGCTTATATTAAATACCTATATTATGGGCCACGTAAATATGGGCTATAAAATTTGATACAGACAAATTCAATTGAAAATATATGTATTAATTTGTAATTAGCTTTAATTAGTATGCATGCATATACAAAGACACAGCACATACATAGAATTTGCTTTAACCTTTTGTAATACCTATGTGAATAATTTTCAGTAAACAATAACTAAAGATTATTCTTTTTTCCCACAACATTTAGCAAGCAAGCAAGATATTTTGTTAATTCTGTTGACAGATACTCTTTTGAAAGTTAAAGATATATAAATCATGCAATTATAAATTCAAAAGTAATTGTCACGATCCGTTACCTTTTCACTAATAAATAGCTGAACCAACACTAATAGAGTTTGACAACGGCAGTGTGTATAGAGGTAGCTGTAGGCTAAACTAAATTATTAAAAAAAAAACATAATAATAATAATATCCTGGGACAATTCACAGTCATCTGATCCCAAACTAGGCAGAGCCTGTACTATGGAAACCAGATTACTGATACTAATACATATATACTTTTTTTTTGTAAATACATACTTATATAGATAAAACACCCAGACACTTGGTGGGAATCGAACCCACGACCTGTTGAGTAGCAGACTGGGTCACTAACCACTAGACCAACATGTTTTGACTTGTAAGGTAAATACTCCAAATACCACCAAGATGTTAATATTGTTCTAATTTAACATGCCAACAGAAGAAATTAATAGAGAGACTAGACTAGTTTTAAAGTTTTGTACTAGTATGTTTTCAAATTATACAATGCAACTTTTAACAATATCAACTTCCAGGATATAAAACTATAGTATTCAAATCTATAAGTAAACATAGGGACTAGGGAGATTTATAAAAATTATTTGAATTTTAGCGATGCGACGACGGTGATAAAGGGAGGATCCTCCGACCGAGCGAGGTGTGATGCTCGGTCAGGGCCGAAGCCCCCGACAAATTTTTTTTTTTTTTTTGGGAATGATAGACGCTGTTAGCCGCAGATTGCCATTGCAGCTTCACCGGACAATAGGAGGCGAGCGCTTGAAGCGCTCTAGCCTTTACGGCAGAAGTAGCAACGAGCACAAGGGCACCTCAGGGAGGCAGGGCCTCGGCTTGGGCTGTCGCTTAAGAGAGGGCTGAGTTTACCACCGGTTCACAACGCGCCCCCACTGAGAAGAACCGGCAAGAAACTCAGTGGGGTGATGCACGTCGTTGCGGTCGCATACGTACGACCCTTCGGCCTCGCCGGCGAGACCGGTGTCTAATAGCTAGTGTAGCATACGGTTGTCGGGGAGGGGTCGGCGCATCCCGGTCCAATAGGACCGTCATGGGGTCAGGAGGGTCGAGCAGTACGTGCCGTGGTCTGCGGCGCGAGTCAGAAGGACCCCCGACAATTGTTGTCGGGATGTTATATATATTCTCAGAGTTGGTGAAACTTCGCTTGCGAGATTCAGGATTCGGAGGTGGCGCCATCTATCACGTAGCATGTGATACTACGCGCTTCTCATCGCGTCGTTGAAACACATGTGGCGCCATCTGGTTATGACGAATCGCCACATCACTCCCGAAGACTGGAAGTCGATGAACTGTCTTCATATGCCAGCTCGTCCTTGCGCTCCAGTCGCTATGCCAGTGCCAGTGGATGCAGCTCCAGTGAGTCGGAGCTGATGCTGCGTCGTCCTCAGTGAGTCGAGGTGTGCAGTGGGTATGGCTGGCGGCTGCTAGACGTACCGGTGAGAGGGATATGCTCTTCTTACAAGAACTGGCCGTAGTGAAGGGGTGCTGTGCCACGTTGAGGCCGAAGGTAGACCAGGCTTGCATCTGCAGCTGCAATGCGGTGGTGGTGCGGTGGGATATTGGCTAGCTTGTGACTCGCTGGTTGCAGCTGGAGAGTTGCTGCTGTGGGGAGAGAGCGATGGCGAAGCTGCGCTGTTGTCCGGATCCGAAGGCTGCGTCGATGTTCTGTGCGGGGTCACTAGTTTTAGCGATGCGACGACGGTGCTAAAGGGAGGATCCTCCGACCGAGCGAGGTGTGATGCTAGGTGAGGGCCGAAGCCCCCGACAGTTGTTGTCGGGATGTTGTATATATTCTCCGAGTTGGAGAAACTTCGCTTGCGAGATTCAGGATTCGGTGGCACCATCTATCACGTTGCATGTGATACTACGCGCTTCTCATCGCGTCGTTGAAACACATGTGGCGCCATCTGGTTATGACGAATCGCCACAGAATATTATACAGTTTTAAAAACCCCTGTCTGATCCCTGTGTCCATTATTCGATGTGTCAACATAATTATATATACTGTGTAGGCGTGGGGCGGCGGCGCTAGAGGGAGGATCCTTCAACTAAGCGAGGTGTGATGCTCGGCCAGGGCCGAGGGCCCCAACAGTTGATGTTGTATGTATATACAACGTGTTACAAAATACCCCGTAAAAAATATTATTATTTTCACTGATGTGCAAACTCTATTTCAGTAAAATTAAAAAGTAAACTACGCAGAATGTACCTACATTTCTAACTAATTCGCGGAACAACAAACATTTTAAAAGACCTTACTAGGGTTGACAAAATTTTTGGCTTTGATAATTAATTATATTTTTTACGGGGTATTTTGTAACACGTTGTATACAGGGTGTAAGGGACCACGAACCGATTTTTTTTAATTTTATTTAAATAATGTCCGTTGTTGTTAATTTTCGAGCATGTAATGAATATATGCGAAATAATATTCATTTTTCAAAATTCATTGCTAATTTTCTAAAAAAATAATAGTTATTTGCCTATTAATTATTTATCTATGTACTGTTTTTGTAAGAATAAATGAATTTTCCACAAATAATTAATTTATTGTTTTAAAATTAAAATTAGGCTTTATATTTATACCAATAATGATGTTATACTATTTTTTTTTAAAGTAAATAAATAAATAAATTTTTATTTTCACAAAAAATACGTTATAACTTACAAACTGTACGTCAATGTCAGTGTTTTCGGTCGGTTTTCAGTACGATGTCCCTTACACCCGTTATATATTAGTGAATGGACTTTGAAACTTCGTTAGCACAATTCAGAAATCGCTGGTGGCGCCGTCTGTCATGTTGTATGTGGTACTTACCAGGCCGTCGACACTGCCTAGAAACCGATATTTGTATGGAGTTATGAACGTACTTATTAGAAATAATGGCACTAATTAGGTAGGCAATATAAAGTTACCAAATTAAAATAAATGCTAATACGTATTGGCTTCAACTGTATGAAGTTCTGTTAAATTTGGACGTATTATATTATAATACGAATTTGTTAATTTTTTGTTGTCTAACCTGTGGATGTAACTTGACTTTTGAAAATTTTATTCTGGTTTGAATTTTGGCGGCTAATAAGTTATTATATTATTTACTTTTATTTTAGCCTTAATGGGCGTTGTGTTAATATTATGGGTGGTAAATCGTTAAGAAAATGTGAAATATGTGGTGTTAGGCGAGTCACAAAAAGGTTTTCTGAGATATTTTTGGCCAGATTTCCACATGACCCGGCAAGGTAAAATTTTATGATAAATTAATATAAAAATGTAAATATTTCTTGTGGTGTAGCAGATACATTACTTTTGAATCCTATTTAGTAGTCGATCGCAAGTTTTGTAATGGAATTATGAATTTATTCATAAAACTTAGTTGTTGAACAAAATAAATAGTGATGTACATATTATATACTGATAAGTTCATAAATATCGATATTTTTGCCTGACTAGCCCAGAAGGAGGGCTATATTTTTCAAGTGTGTGTATGTATGTTTTTATTTGTAGTTGTTTTTTGTGCTTTTCTAATATTATGCTTTTTTCTTCAGATGGGTGAAGTTAATTGGAAATGAAGACTTGTTGTATTTATCCATACGAAAGATATGGCACAACGTGTTATCAGGATTAAGAATAACTAATACAGCATATAAATAAACATATCTAGTATGACGACTCCATTGTGAATCGAATTTTGAGATTAATGATCGTAAAGCATTCAAAAACCGTAAATATTTCTTAAAAATTGCTTAATTTTATTTTGAAAACATAGTTATTGTACATAGGTGACTTTGCGTGAATTAAACTTAACAATAAACACACCCGTATATTGTGTTCTTTCATTTTCATCGATATCGATAGACAAACATACTAAGGGGTGGCAAGCCCTAGTGGTTAAAAAAAAATGGCAGGTTGGCCAACTGGTAGCCATTAAATTTTATGTTTGTTATGTAAGGAAAAGTACGTTCATGATTCGATTCAGGGGCTTGTATGGGAGTGCCGACTCTTATACATAGTGTTAAATCCTCTTTGGTACTTACTACTCGCTACATCACATCGCTATACCCCATTAGCGTCCGCTTTTTTTTATATAAAGGGGCTGCTGTACAGCGCCTTTATATAAATATCTATACTTATAATAAAACTGTAACAGGTCCAATTCTGTACATTGAAATTATTTTTGGTGGGCATTCTATAACCGATACTGAGGCCGAAATTTTTTTTTATTTTTGTCTGTCTGTCTGTATCCCGTAATCTAGCACGGTTCTTTTGGGAGAAGGGATTAAAGTCAAAATGGGTACTTGGTTATACACTTGGTCAGATTTTATAAATTTTTCTTTATAATATAATAAATATTAGTAAGGGAACACTCAGGTTTTGTAATCGATCGGGTTAAGCAACGTTAGGTAAGGTCATTAAATAGATGGGTGACCGTTTAAAGCCATTTGAACTAAACGGGTCCGTGCTTCGGAGAGCAAGTAAAAAGTGGGTCCCAGTTTTTAACTGACTATAAAAAAGAAGATTATGTATTCGATGCGAATGTCTGTTATTAAAAGTTTATAATTATAATTAAGCCCTTTTATTCCGAATTACATGCAACTTAACATTTTTGATTTTATGAATTTTATTTCTTATAATATGTCTCGCAATTCGGCGTGCCTCTTGGCATATTAAAAGTTTAGTGAACGTAAAAATAGCGCAGGCGGAGCTGCGTGGGTCAGCTAGTCTTAAAATATAATTGAATATCTCAAAATATTTTTCCTAGTAATAACTAATAAATATACTAGTAATGCATATTAGTTACCCTTACAAATTGGACATGGGTTTCTTAACATTCTGTTTGCCACCCATCTGGCTACTCATATTGCATTTAAATATTCTTACTATTTGCCATAATAAAATTAAATGAAGACTATAATAAGTTAGCTTATTATAGTCTTCATTTAATTTTATTTCAACAAAATTAATTATTAATCTTAAACAGAATAATATTTATACTTAATTAACCATACTACATAACTAATATCCTTATTTTTTTTTATTATGTCTTGGATTAAATAATTCTCAGCTTGGAAATAAGAAGAAAAAATCATGCTAAGAATTATTTAGTTTACAACTCTTCTGTTGGAAGATATTATTTGTGCTGTATTGTTAGCTAAATGCAATTGTTTATGGCATCGAAATTATTACTATACGTGACTAATTACATCCTGACCTTTGGCATAATCTTCTAGGAGAAGGTGGAAGTGTCCCAATTTGCAGTATGTCTTAGGATCTATGCATATGTCCCTCCTGGCGCCAGGCGAACAAGCTCTTTCTTCTTCCTGTCAACAAGTAAGTATCATAGTATCCACTGAAGCATTTATTATAGAATCTGTAATGTTACTTGTGATACTACAGTGTGAAATTGCTTGCTCAATCACTAGTGTCTCTATTTTAACCTTTAATTTCACAATCTGATGAGATTGCAGACCAACATGACGGTAGAGAGGTCATTTGCAGGACCCATCCACTGTTTTCTATGTGTGCTGTGTGTGTTTTGTGTGTGTGTGTGTGTGTGTGTGGAAGTGAGTACTTGGCCCTTATCCATTAAGCTACCAGCTACGGTCTCATTCAGCATTTTTAAAAGTGGTTGAATATTGCTGACTTTGTCAACAAATAATGGAGGAGGTTTAGCAGGTTTTGGCGTTATTTCAGGTTTGTCTGTTGTTGTTGAAATAGGTATTAACATATTTCTTCGGAGTCGCTGGACGTTTGGGGTGTGGGCCCTTTGAACGTCCATTGAGTACGGCGGCGACTCCGTGGAGGACGGCGGCGGGGTTGCGACCCTCGTCTCCGTGAGTACCGTGTCAGGTTCCCGGGGGGCTACAATGCGCCCCCCGGCGGCGGGCTCAAAGGCAAGGCACTGAGGGGTGCAGATCCCACCGGAGAGCCCTGGGGTCCCCCTTCTCATGTGCCGATGCGACAGCCACGGGGGTTTTAGTGGGTAAGAATCCCACATACCCCGGTCGAACCCCACAGCTCCCGGGGAACTTTGGAAGATTTCCCCCGCGTTAAAAAAAAAAGGTATTAACATATTTATTATAAATAAATAGAACCATAGAACCTAAGAACTCTTAGATATATTGATATTTTGCATTTTTGCCTATTATCATAAAAGTGTGGGAACCCAATTGTCTATATAGACAACAGAAAATCTAGTAATTATATTTCCCGTGGATGTCCAGGTAAGAATAGCACCTTCCCATCTCCTACCGTTGGGCGTCCATGTGAGGTGACTAAGGGAAATCAAGAAAATGGGCAGTACCGACTTTCTATTGGATTCCCCAAGGCATCTGCCAAGCGTGGGGCTAATGGCAACCTCTCCCTTCTAAGGGGGAGGCCTGAATTCAGAAGTAGACATCTTTCGGATGATGATGATATGTACCTTAACTTGCACCAGCATGCCTTCAAGATATTTGACCGCTTTAAGGACAAGTGCACGGGTTCTCCCATGTTCACTGCCGCGTAGCTTCAGGAAACCAAACTGGCGACTGAAAAATAAATAAACAACACATAACAACATTTAACTTTTTTTTTTAACATTTACATTTTTGTTGTACTAAATAAAATGAAATGATTTATTTCAAATAGGCTCAGTGACATTACTTCTTGAAAGGTCAATATTTTTTTTAATCTATGTATGTAATAATATTACATTATAATGTAATTATTCTCTAGTGAACATGAATGAAAATGAAAAAAAAACAGGTAAAATCTAGCTATGTTACTTACAACTAGCTATTTTTATAATAGATAGGAATCAAGTGGGATATGTATAGAAAAATGACCGAATGAAAGAGAAAAATACGTGAGCAGCAGAACACTTAACAGCACAGGTTTCAAATTCAAAATTCTTTATCTCTTACATATTGCAGTTCAACCCTACGCAGCTTCAATGAATTAGTTCATAAATCAGCTCAATTTGTACCTGTCTAGTTTATGATTGGCGCGCACGCCGCAAATCGAGCCGACTGAGCTGCCGCGGTTCGCTCAGCTCTGCTGAGCTATCCACAGAGCTTTTTGAGTTGTACAATATAATATTTCATAATAAATGACTCAAAAACTTTCTTGACTGAACATCAAGTAGATAAACATAATAAAATAATAAATTCAATTTGTGGATCAAAATCAAAACACTAATCAGTGGAGGGATTCACAAAACAATAGGATCTGGATAAAGCAGTGAGCTAATCATTTTGTTGCAGAGCAATAGCTCAAACCTGTGTGATCTGATTCATTTAGCTGGTTCAGAGCTGAGTTACACACCACTAAATATGTATAAACTTTAAACTTTTACTTTCTTTGTGATATAGTTAATCAACAAATAGTATAACTAATTATTCATGTGATTCATTTCATCTAATAATGTTATATCCTGAAATAATCCACCCATCATCTGACACCAAACTAGGAAGAGCTTGTACTATAGTTAACAGACAACTTATACAAATACTGAGGTACCATTTTTTGGAAATACATGTTATAACAACCAAACATAAGCTAAACATCACCTGCACAACAATGTTTGTTATGGGTGGGAAGAGAATCCACAGCCTACTGGGTTGAAGCCAGGATGTCTAACCACTAGACCAACGGGGCCGTCTAATATTAAACAGCATTAATTGTTAGCGTGTCAGAATAAGTTTAAATACAAAATATTGAAGATTTTCACTTTGCACTTACCTGTCAAGTTCAGACAAAACTTGCAATTCCTGAGAGGTTAGATGCAACTCTTCTTTTTCATCCATGATTTTTTATACTATGAAACTAGAGCTGCATGAAACATTAAAATATCGTAGTCATTAGCACATTTCAAAATTATAAAACCAAGTTTAAATAAAAAATATCACACAGGCACAGATTCAAAGCGCGGTTACGTACAACCACAGATCATAGTAATTCATAGTATACACAGACCAGTGTTCCCAACTCTCAAAAATGTATCCCCCTAAGCTCCAATCAAAAACCCCTAAAACCACCACAATTTCTATAGATTCCCCCTAAAAAAAAAATATTGTTTATAAAATAAATAATAAAATATTTTAAAATAAATAATGCATTAAAAATGATAAAATATCATTAAACGAACAATAAATTTTAAAGAACCAATAAAAAAATTCATTCAGAAACACCATTTTTTCAAATTCTTTATACATAAATTATCGAAACCTTCAACTAGAGACATTTGCCTACTGTTTATTACTTAGTTAATTGAAGTTATAAAAATCCCTAAAAATACCCCTAACAATATAACACCCCTAAAAAAATCCCATCTCACATTTTTTCCCCCTATATTTGGGGGGAAAACCCCTAAGTTGGGAACCCTGACACAGACGTATTAGGGATGCTACGCATCAGACGGTGAACTGCCCTAGAGGAAAAATCACATTACGGATTTGCAGTAATAGAACATGACGTCTGTTTTTTTTTTAATTTATACGCTCATATCACGTGCCGTGGGCCAGGACTTTTCGCCTAATCTTTAAAATTAAAAATGGAAGCTAGCCTTTTAAGCCGCTTTACTTTTTATATTCCTATTCCATTTTTCTTTAATATTTCATATTCAGGTTTAGAATAAAATAAAATAAACGTATGTAATTTAAATTACATTTATTATTTATTAAAAAAATATACAAAATAAGATTCATACTCTGGTCAGGATGCCACTCTCCGGGTAGTTTTTCTTAATTCATTTGTTTGATAAACAGTCTCCATTTATAATAGCGGCTAGTCATTATATATTATTAAAGAATGGGTTAATGTCATGGTCGAGATGTGGCTTGTCACAGCTTTTTAGATATATGTTTGTTTGTCCGATAAATTGGCATTGTTAACAGCATCAAAGGGACCATCGCAGATGTACAAATTCCAACTGAAACAAAAGAGTGAAATGCTTTAGTATTTTGTATGACACACACAATTACCATAAAATATTTTAAAAAAAAATTGAACCGACTTCAATAACACTAAAAAGCATAAAATAATTTAAATATTAAAGAAGTTGGTGTTAGTGTACCTGCTGTGTATATTTGGCACCAACTTCAATAATATTTAAATTATTTTATGCTTTTTAGTGTTATTGAAGTCGGTTCAATTTTTTTTTTAAATATTTTATTTTATAATTTTTAGTGATATTTTCATACATAAAGATTGAACCATCGAAGACGGTAAAATTATCTAGGTAGGTTATGACATCAGTATGATTTCACATTATCGTCTACATACTTTTACATAATTCATGTTTCTTCAGAAACTCAGAAACAATTTATCCGATCGTAATGAAATTTGCATGGAATCATCATAGTAGTTTACTCTCTCGAATAAAAAAAGAATCATCGAAATCGGTTCATATTTGTCAGAGAAATGTAAAGGAGAACATCAGTTTTATGGTTTTTATCAGATAAATTCCTCCATATCATTCATGGTCCTCCAGGAAGTTCTTATCCGGTTGTGATAAAATTCATACAGGTTCATTACAGTGGTTTCTTCTTTCGAATAAAAAAAGAATCATTGAAATTGGTAAATATTTACCAGAGTTATGACCATTTTTGTCCTTAAAAAGCACCATAAAGTCATCTATATAGGCTTTCCTCCAACTCTCAGTGCGCAGTCACCATTCTTGTTTTTTCAGGAACTACTTATTACTAAGCAATCATTTTTTTTATGGGACCCAATTAACGGATTAAAGAATGGATGGAAGAAAGATTTTTTCAAATCGGTTCATAATTGCCAGAGTTATGCGCGAACATACATAAAAAAAAATATATATATATATACAGACGAATTGAGAACCTCCTCCTTTTTTGAAGTTGGTTAAAAAACAGAAGAGAAGAGAACCTAGTGCAGAAGTGAATAATTCCGGTTAATTATTATTCTATCTTATTTTTACAGTAATAAGTTTTCAGCAGTTGCAGCTTTATTAGCCTGGCCTAATAGTATGGAACTGTCCTACTACAGCACAAAATGTGCATCAACTGTAGAGAAGTAAATGAGGACAAATTAGGTACAACAATGTATAGATACAAGACAACTGTGTTAAATTTATAAAACTAATGTTATAAATGTTAATTCATATAGTACATGATGTAGTAGATTATAAGTTAAATTAGGTAGCATTAATTAGCATTATTATCATGAAAAGTATGAGAAAATATTCGTAACAAGGTACTTACCATTGTGGTCAGTGTGCATTGTCTAAGGAGTGCATTTGTTGATTTCGTAAGCCAAAAATAACGTAGGGTAGGCTTCAACACGAAGACGAGGCCTCACTGGTATGAAGCAATGAACTTTTCGGTGAAGAATATCCTTTCACAGTTCATGTTTATATGTTACAGTCCTGCATAGTACAATCTTGGGGAAAAACATTAAATTGATTGCCGTCCTTACTCCTACAAGCACAATTCACGACACAGTTCTTTTAAAACGTAATGCAAGTTGTAATCAAGATTTTACACAATCATTAAGTACAAAATTGTAAAAAATTACAATGAACAACGAACTTGGTAAAATCACAATGGCGTCCACACATAGTTTTCTGGTTTTCTGTCATATTAAAATCAAATATGGCGTCTATATTACAGACGACAAAGGAATGAAGTATGAAGGAGGGAGGAGGGAAACTGTCAAAATGGATAGTTACAATATGGTGGCTACAATGCGAGGAATAGAAGTACCGAGATTTATAGCCTTAGAGGAAGAAAACAATAGAGGGCTGGACACTTTCTTTCTCATTCACGCAAGAAAAGAATGCGTTTATGTAGGTTACGTGTGATAGAAAGAAACAGTGTATATGATTTTTTGTCCCTCAGCATGTGTTCGATTTTTCCGCGCCGTGGGTGCGAAACAAATTTGACGTTTGCTCCCACTTTGCTCCGTGACAATTTTATCGTGGTTTTAATATTAAATAAATAACTTAAAATTCAATAAAAAACTAACTGTGACATTACTGTGTGTTGTGGAAATCCTATAAGAATCGTGCAGTGCAGTATTATAGGCTGTAAAAGTGACAGTGAACGTAAAATTAGTGGAGTATCGTTTCACAGGTAAACGTGAATTATTATGGCCAATTTAGAGATTACATTTAGAAACTAATACATGTAAACGACTTATTTAGATCTTATTGCTCTAATTTAGTTACTATTTTACTTGAAAGTTACGTGTAAGATCGATAAATTCTTGTTTTTCATCCATAACCTAAAATTTTCAGTTTATTGATCGCCATTATCAGTGTTGCCAGTGTATAAAAGAGAGACTACCATAAATAAGTGGTAAATTATTATTAAGTGCATCATACACGATCCCACATGCTGGGTGCATCGAAGAATTTCTCAGATTTCCGAATTTATTTTTATGATTTCCTGAAAATATGGATATTTGTATACTGTGGATAGCAGCAACAAAAAGAATTAATTAGGTTGCTAAAAGTTATTCCCGAATGCTTAAATATTCAGAAATAACGTAAGCGCTCAAGTAATTCGTCCAAGGCTGCGCAGGACGTATTCATTCGTTATTTATAGGCACAATGGTCATTGTACATTTAATCGTGCTTTTACTATATGCATGTTGTTTATATATATGTATGTATGTTGTTGGTTACAATTTATTGGTAAATTTGTCTGAATTATAAATAAATAGTACCGACGTTGAATAGTTTGTTTCATTTGCCCCCCTATTATGTACCTATCTCGTTTGACAACTAAAGTGATGATCAATAAAGCAAAGTGACTATTAAATAACTATCAAATGATTCATTTGGTATTGCCTAACTTGAATCACCAATAAATACCAAACACACTTTCAGTAGACATCAAAGTTTGGTGGACAACTGAAGCTTGATAGTCACTTTGCTTTATTGTTCATCACTTTTTTTTTTGTAGGAATAGTACTGTTTCACCGGACAAGAGGGCGAGCGCTTAAAGCGCTCCAGCCAGAAAGGTTTGGGTAGCGACTAGCACAAGGGCACCTCAGGGAGGCACGGCCTCGGCTTGGGCTGCCGCGCCGCTTAGAGAAAATGAGTTTACCACCGGTTCACAACGCGCCCCCGCTGAGAAGAACCGGCAAGAAACTCAGCGAGGGGATGCATGTCGAGGTCGCATGCGTACGGATCCCTTCGGCCTCACCGGCGAGACCGGTGTCTGTGTGTTGATGTGTTTACGACTCTTGACATCGTTGTCGGTGTTGTGTCATGTAAAAAGTCGGTCCTGCGCCTAACTTCTCCCCAGTCGTGTCGGTCTTCCGTCCCATTGGATTATGAGAGGTACCTATTATATAAAGGAAGAGAGAGTGCACTTGTGTCTACGCAAGCACTTGTGCAGTATAATATCTCCTGCGTACATGGCTGATCTTGTAAAAGATTGGCCGCTGTGGTCGTTTCGGCTAGGAGGACATTATTATAACAATCACTTTCGTACTTTTTGCAGACTGTCATAGATTAAGATGATATAATGTAAGAAAAGTAAATGTTGTGTCAAAAAAGTGGTTTTTGGTTAGGAAAGAAAATATAATTTACAACAACCTCCGTATTTACTTTACACAAAGGGTAAAATTTGCCTTACGTGGCAACTCTAAATTTAGTATGTACTTATTTTTCTGTCCTTATCGGCGGCACGCTTGGTATATGTCTGTATTATATTCTGTCTACGTTTATAGCCGTGATAGTATAGTATATATATTAATGTACTCTGTGATAGTCTTAGAGGAAGAAAACAATAGAGGGCTGGACACTTTCTTTCTCATTCACGCAAGAAAAGAATGCGTTTATGTAGGTTACGTGTGATAGAAAGAAACAGTGTATATGATTTTTTGTCCCTCAGCATGTGTTCGATTTTTCCGCGCCGTGGGTGCGAAACAAATTTGACGTTTGCTCCCACTTTGCTCCGTGACAATTTTGTCGTGGTTTTTATATTAAATAAATAACTTAAAATTCAATAAAAAACTAACTGTGACATTACTGTGTGTTGTGGAAATCCTATAA
Source organism: Furcula furcula (assembly GCA_911728495.1). Classification (NCBI taxonomy): domain Eukaryota; kingdom Metazoa; phylum Arthropoda; class Insecta; order Lepidoptera; family Notodontidae; genus Furcula; species Furcula furcula. The sequence goes on along the minus strand of OU452244.1, from coordinate 9,355,076 downwards.
GAATCGTGCAGTGCAGTATTATAGGCTGTAAAAGTGACAGTGAACGTAAAATTAGTGGAGTATCGTTTCACAGGTAAACGTGAATTATTATGGCCAATTTAGAGATTACATTTAGAAACTAATACATGTAAACGACTTATTTAGATCTTATTTCTCTAAATTAGTTACTATTTTACTTGAAAGTTACGTGTAAGATCGTTAAATTCTTGTTTTTCATCCATAACCTAAAATTTTCAGTTTATTGATCGCCATTATCAGTGTTGCCAGTGTATAAAAGAGAGACTACCATAAATAAGTGGTAAATTATTATTAAGTGCATCATACACGATCCCACATGCTGGGTGCATCGAAGAATTTCTCAGATTTCCCGAATTTATTTTTATGATTTCCTGAAAATATGGATATTTGTATACTGTGGATAGCAGCAACAAAAATAATTAATTAGGTTGCTAAAAGTTATTCCCGAATGCTTAAATATTCAGAAATAACGTAAGCGCTCAAGTAATTCGTCCAAGGCTGCGCAGGACGTATTCATTCGTTATTTATAGGCACAATGGTCATTGTACATCTAATCATGCTTTTACTATATGCATGTTGTTTAAATATATGTATGTATGTTGTTGGTTACAATTTATTGGTAAATTTGTCTGAATTATAAATAAATAGTACCGACGTTGAATAGTTTGTTTCATTTGCCCCCCTATTATGTACCTATCTCGTTTGACAACTAAAGTGATGATCAATAAAGCAAAGTGACTATTAAATAACTATCAAATGATTCATTTGGCATTGCCTAACTTGAATCACCAATAAATACCAAACACACTTTCAGTAGACATCAAAGTTTGGTGGACTACTGAAGCTTGATAGTCACTTTGCTTTATTGATCATCACTTTTTTTTTACGCTTAAAGCGCTCCAGCCAGAAAGGTTTGGGTAGCGACTAGCACAAGGGCACCTCAGGGAGGCACGGCCTCGGCTTGGGCTGCCGCTTAGAGAAAATGAGTTTACCATCGGTTCACAACGCGCCCCCGCTGAGAAGAACCGGCAAGAAACTCAGCGAGGGGATGCATGTCGAGGTCGCATGCGTACGGATCCCTTCGGCCTCGCCGGCGAGACCGGTGTCTGTGTGTTGATGTGTTTACGACTCTTGACATCGTTGTTGGTGTTGGTGTTGTGTCATGGTCCAGGAGGACGGACATCGGGTCGGGTGGGTCGAGCAGTACATGCCGCGGACGGCGGCGATGTACGGCTGTTCGACGTTCTGAGGGACCTGGCCGCTGCCCAATAGGATATGGGTTCGATTCCGAAGGATTCCGAACAATTGTCTGGGTGTTATTTATCTATTTAAATATGTATTTATACAGTTTACAAGTATTTGTAATCATTTATCTGGTTACCTTACTAAAGGATCTGCGTAGATTGAGATCAGGTGGTCATTGGTCAAGCGTAGATTGTCCCAAGATACTAGTACTATAGATTTGTATATTGGAGAAATTTACTAAAACTTACCCGGTAAATGGCCATAGTATGTATTATATTAAGTTATAAGAAAGCCAATTTTTGCCTACCTCTGGGAAATAGCATATTATTGTTTTTATCTCTTAACTTTTTTGTATGAGGCTAATAATTATCTACAGCTCTTAGCCACTTTAATCACCACGTGATATCACCCAGGTGAACAATGTGGAATAGACCTTAGCTACAGCATATATGATATTAAGTGTACATTCACTTTGTAGCCTCCGTCGTGGGTGCGAATCCTGCGAAGGGCAACAAATTTGAGTAGTTGTTCCTTACTGGCTAGGACAATGCAGGCCGATGACCTGATTGTCTGTAAAGTAAGATGATCCATGTGTCGGGATTTGCGATAGGACGTATGCCCGACTCCTGTCCGTCAAATTAAAACACCGAGCTTTGGTAATAAACACTTATAATCAAATTGAGAGAGAACAACTTGGAGTAATCGTAATAATTAAAACATGTCTCTGCCATAGATACCAGCGCGCTGTCATCTTTTTGACAGCCCCTTTGGCGTTCCGAAACCGTGATCCGAGATACGCCACACATGCGTCGGATGGGCATGTAAAAAGTCGGTCCTGCGCTTAACTTCTCCCCAGTCGTGTTGGTCTTCCGTCCCATCGGATTATGAGAGGTACCTGTTATATAAAGGAAGAGAGAGTGCACTTGTGTCTACGCAAGCACTTGTGCACTATAATATCTCCTGCGTACATGGCTGATCTTGTGAAAGATTGGCCGCTGTGGTCGTTTCGGCTAGGAGGACATTATTATAACAATCACTTTCGTACTTTTTGCAGACTGTCATAGATTAAGACGATATAATGTAAGAAAAGTAAATGTTGTGTCAAAAAAGTGGTTTTTGGTTAGGAAAGAAAATATAATTTACAACAACCTCCGTATTTGCTTTACACAAAGGGTAAAATTTCCCTTACGTGGCAACTCTAAATTTAGTATGTACTTATTTTTCTGTCCTTATCGGCGGCACGCTTGGTATATGTCTGTATTATATTCTGTCTACGGTGATAGTATAGTAATACTCATGAAGCTACTATAGTGCACAGATTATAGGATATATAGCGTACAACTAGTGATGTTGTCATAAGTCATTCATCATTAAAAAATGAATAAATGCTTATAGTCTTTGTCATAAGTCATTCATCATTAAAAAATGAATAAATGCTTATAGTCTTTAATCGATTAAATCTGCGATCCCTTAAATTCCGCTATGAAAGCCGTTTTGCTGGTTTGTTATCTCTTTCTCATGTTGTTTATGGCGTAAGAGAAAACTTTAAACAAGGATGGTGATCACATGTACAGACAGGTTGATAGACGTAATATTGTTTTAACCCAATGTAATTCCACTTTGTGAGAATCATGAATTATCTCATGGAAAAATCATAAGACACACAAACTTAAAAGAAATCCTGTATTCACAATCTTACTAGACGAACATTAGTATCATCTATGAGAGGACTATACTGTATTCTCTTATATAAAATAAAACATTCTTTTTTATACACCTTAGTGACGAGACTAGCAAGAATCTCGCCTGGTGGTAAGTGTGACGCCTGTCTATAATGCCGGAAACATTATGTAAGAAGTCTCGTTTGTCCGGTAATTTATACAGCTACAATGTCCTTGACACCAAAATACAGCATTGCTATGAGTGAATGAACATAAAATATGTAAAAATTTACTTATGCGACGAATTGAGACCTACTCCTTCTCGGAGTCGGTTAAAAGTGTAGTTAGGATTCTTATGTTACTATTTTACTACAGAAATAAATGATTAATTAGCATGTTATATTATTATAATATTACTGCTAGTGATTATAAAGTAAATACGTTTTGACTACTATCTAATCGATTCTACTGTTGCCTGACATCACTATCACTATTAGTACTCTAGAATATACACACATCAAAAGTGTCTAGGGATCAACATATATTTTTGCAATAACTTTTCTCCTGATTGATATTAATTAAAATTTTCTTTAAGGATTCATCAAATAAAGTGTTTTCGTTTGTCACAGTAACGATAAACCAAGTCACCTTTGCATTAATAAAGAAATTTGCCATTTTCCTAATAAAGGGATTTTTGACATTTGAACCACTAACACAAAAGTTCGAAAAAAAGACTGAAATAACAGTTTTCTTTAAAATTTTATTGGGTAACTTAAACAATTAATAATCCGTGTTTCTACCGCGAACACTAACAACACAAGAACATCGGTTTGGCATACTCAAAATGAGTTCATCCAAATCACGCTGTGGAATGGCCGCCCATGTTCGTTGCAACAACAAAAAAAGGTCTTCTTGCGACTGGATACCCTCCATATTCGGCAGAGCTCTTCTCTGTAGCATATCCCATGCATGCTCAATCGGGTTCAAGTCTGGCGACTGAGCAGGCCAGGGCAGGACATTGATGTTAGCTGCGGCGAGAGTCTGTCTTACAACTCTTGCGGTGTGCGGTCGTGCATTATCATGCATTAACTGAAATAAGGGACCGATTTGCACTTGTAGAGGAACGATGACGTCTGATACAATCGTCTCAGCATAAATTTGAGCGTTGAGGTTGCCTCTGATCCAAATCAACTCAGTTCTTCCGCCGATCCAAATACCCGCCCATACCATGATGGTTCCACCACTATAAGGATGGACTTCCTGGCAGGATTTTAATCGCTGTTGGCGTCCAGGGGTTCTCCAGTGTCGTATACGTCTTGTATCCGGTCTCATACCAAAACGAGACTCATCAGAAAAGCACACGAAACGCCATTGTTCTTCTGCCCAATTTCTGTGTTCAAGAGCCCATTGATATCGAATCCTACGATTGTGCATTGCTATAGGTGGTACCCGTAGCGGTCTTCGGGAATGAAGGTTCACTTCATGCAAGCGGTTTCTGACTGTTTGGTCGCTAATTAAGTTCCCTGAAGAGTGATGAAGCCTCACGGCTAACATCATGGCAGTTATTGTTGGAGCTCTTCGAGTTAAGATTTGAATATATCGGTCTTGTCTCCGTGTGGTGCAGCGATACCGTCCTCCATGGCGCTCAGCCACGGTACCAGTGCTTCGGTAACGTGTCCAAAGTCGACTGATAACACTCTGACTTGTATTCAGAGCTAAAGCCACAGTACGTTGCCGGGAACCAGCTTCTATCATTCCCACGGCTCTGAGCATTTCTTCCCTGCTTAAATGACGTCGCCGCTCCATAATAACGTTGGTTTTAATCAGTAGTAGGGAAACAGTAGCACTAATAATGTCTTCAATGCGTTGTATGTTTTTATAGGGAAAATATTGACAGCTGATTTTCATCTTTTACTCGAATTTGATTCACAGTTCCTGATTCAAATTATGAAATGCACCAAAAAGGATCCATATAAATTTATAAAATCATAAATTTATTACAAAGCCACATCTCAATCTCAAGAAATCCGCTTAAAAATGCTTGATCCCTAGACACTTTTGATGTGTGTAGAACTTGACCCTAATTGGGAAGGCAAAGGGATCTAGCCCATACAGCCTCGTCATAAGTGATCTAAGAAGAAGAATAGGTAAGTAATCAATTTGTATTCTATCTATGACACATCAATAAGTTAGGTACATTATTATAAATATGTATTTTTGTTGCCGTTCAGGCGTCTCATCATCATCATCAGCAGCAGCCGAAACGTCCACTACTGTACAAAGGCCTCTCCCTTAGAAAGGAGGGGTTGCCATAATCCCCACGCTTGGCAGGCGTCTTGGAGATCAGGCGTCTATAATTATAGAATCCATGAATCATAAACTCTGCTGGTCTATGTATAATAATGTCTTCCTGGCTGATACGACCACAGATCAGCCATCTACGCGGGAGATAATATAGTGCACAAGCGCTTGTGTACACACTAGTGCACTGTCTCTTCGTTTTACCTCTCACAATACGATGGGACGGAAAACCGACACCACCGGAGAGAGATCACCGAGAGAGATCGTCGGGACCGACTTTTTACACGACGCTTGGATCATCTCAATTTACAGACAATTGAGGTTATCGGTCTTCATTGTCCTAGCCTGTAAGCTACCCAAAGTTGTTGCTCCCCGCAGGATTCGAACCCGTGACCTCCGGTTTCCCACTGCACCACGGAGGCTACAAATTTTATTGGTCTATGTATTGTATACTCTTTTGATGACGACCAAAGCTCAAAAACCACACTATCACCATTAACATGTGCCAATGATATTTTACTAAAGATATGTTATATCCCTACTAACGCACGATAAAAGTTGTGTCACTTGTAGTTAGCTATACCTAGCTATACATTTTCCTACCTATAGTCTGACAAGGACAGATACATAACGAGAAAAGTAAGAGAAAACGAGATGGCTATATTTTGTGCGTACCGTTGTCAGCGTTGGTTAAACGCTTGTCAGTGTCATCTTGTCAACTGACACATTCAATTTTACAATTATTTCTTACAATATTATTATGAAAATTGAAATACAAATTGAAAATCAAATTATTTTTTCAAAGTTACATGTGCTATATTATTCCTGACTGTTTATTTACTTTTGCCTGGTAATTTGTGCACATTATAAATACGCAGGACGGCATTTTCAATTTATAATGATAGACGTCACGATGTCGCATTAACTACGCGGGACGGCGTGCGACTAACTGATGCGTAGCATCCCTAATACGTCTGTGGACTAACTGCTACAAAACCCAGTTGGGGGATACTCGCTGAACGTCTGGCGAGCGCTAATGGCATATCTATTGTTTAAAATATCATTGACATGTGCACAGCAACCCAAAGTACGTTTACCGGCTTTGCAAGAGCAGTAACAATCGTTAATGCAGCCCGGTCCAGTTTTATTATTATTTATTTACCACTATGCGTGTATAATAGCTAGGTACGTGTTATCCCGTCGAATATCCCGTCGCGCGCTATTTGTCAGAGTACCTAGGTAACTAAACAGGCACTAAATAATTCAACCATACATTGATGATGATTATAAAAAGGGAGATCATTGATTAAAAAATATTATTTGACTGTCATCAAAAGTAACCACTTTAACAAGAAACAACTTCTCATTATTCGAAACCACCGGGATAGATTTTGATGCAAGTCTGCGTGTATGAAGAACATATTATTATTATACCCTTGGACCACTTTTGCCCACTGTACTATATGAGGGGGCTAAAAGCAAAAGCGCCACTGTCCAAGAGTTTTTTTGGCGAAAAGTAGCAAAAACGTTTATCGTTTATAGGGACTTAAAAATAATCAGATAACTGATATATCTAAGATCATAGATCATTTTAGTGGCTATTAATAACACTCAAGTCATGGAAACAAGCATATTTACACGGAAAAAATAAAATTGATTACAGGACAGTATTATTTTTGCATCTGAGCGTTGTTGTAGTGAAAAATTTTAAATCTATGGTTGGGACAGAACGCTTGGACAGCGGCGCTTTTGCACCTAATACTTACAAAAAATCATCTACCGCCAATTATAACGTAGTGATTATATACTCATTGCTGCCAATACAAAAGTGTCATGGCCGACCGTTCTATGATTGGACAATTTGGACAGTAGCGTATTTGCAATTTAACTGATATGGACTGTGTGTGTCGTTTTTGCTTCTCAATTTTTTTTCAAACACGTTTTTCTATGGGATAGTGCTAACATTGTATTCAAACGAGTTAAACCATTCGATAGGTTTCAAAATACTCTACCAGATGGTATTCTTAGTTCAGTTTGAGCCTTTGAGCCAAAATGGACAGTGGCGCTTTTGCTTTTAGCCCCCTCATATGCAATACAAAAACCGAAAAAGTTTCTCAAATGTAAAACGCAACGCACGCACCACTGGTGCGGTTTACTTCAAGACCGCGACCCAATCTGAATATACGCTGAAGGACAAAAAAATCTGTTTCTTTCTATCACATGTAACATATACCCAAAACCAGATATAAAGTCATTTTTTGTAATCAAACCGGGTACTTCAAAACAAACCTAAATTTCTTCACCAATACAAGATGAAAACTTTCCATTTATCACCACACACACGTAAAACATCCAACTGATTCAGAAAACTAGTTAAACTACTGAAAATATAATTAAAATCTTAAGATATACGAATAAATAAAATATTTTTGACATGAGAATGCCACAGATAAAATATGTCAATATATAGAACACACACTTTGTCTATGGAAATTAGTGATGTCCAATATTTAAAGATCTAAATCTCGATATTGAATGATTTGAAATTGATCCACAATCAATCATTTTATAAAATAAAAAGTATTATATTAAACTCAGACTAAACTGAGGTAGATTCAACATAAACAGTAGGTCCGCCGTCCCTATTTCAAAGTAAATCGCTACTCTGCCCACGTCTACACGGATTATATTATGTTGATTGTAAGATAATATTTTATATTACGTATCTAATTATTTATTTAAATAAATATCAATAAAATTGAGTGCCGAATATGAAAATGTATGCGGTTTGACAGGTTCCGGGACTTACGCCTTAGTGCTGCCACCTGGTGCACGTCATTTTTGAACACCCTCATTGTGTTATTCATAGTCATTCATTCGTCGCTTCGTATCGATGTCGTACGTACTGAATGCTCTCTGGTGTCTTTTCTTTAACGAATTTGCTTTCGATTTTTGGTTTTGTGTTTGCTTTGTGATTTGGACCGTGTTTTCGATTGGACTGACGACTTATTGCTACGATCTAAGGATTTTGATACTCTCGATTAGATTTCAATTGAAGTGTTTGTGTGTATATAAGGTAAGATTTTATAAGATTATTTTAGTTTAAAGTAATTTATTTAAATTGGAAAAAAAATTATGATAAAGTAAAAAAAATACATTTATCAATACAATCAACAACAAATCGTTTAAAAAAATTCAATTCACATACATGCACTACAGGTTCTTTTTTCCATCCATTTTTTTTACATGTAGTTTTACTAAGTGTTGACGATTAAGTCTCCAAAGCTATTATACATTTGCACTGTCGTGCACTCATTTGTTTCAATGAGCATTATTTTATAAGCTTGAATATTTAATTTATAAATTATGTCAATACTTTTTATTAGTAATTACAACAAGTCAATAAATCCATTTATTTCGTTTGAGTCCAAAATATAAATGGGTAATTACCCGGGTGGAACTCACGAGTGGGTTAAAACCCATTATAAATCAGTTCGCTCCACACACTGGATGGCTTGACAAAATGTATATAGATTTCACTCTGTTGAACCATCCAGTGGGTTGAGCTCAATTGGTGATAATCTTCGGAGTCTCTGCACGTTCAGGGTGTGGGCCCTAAGACGCCCATAGAGTATGGTAATGACTCCGGCGGGGTTGCGACCCCTATCACCCCACGTCCCCACAGGTACCAGGTACCTTTTAAACTTTTTTCCCGTGAGAACAAAATAAAATGGGTGACTTTATTACAAGAATTATAAGTAATCACTAAATGTGTTTTTAGTGCTTGAAGATGAGCGAACCTCGTCCTGGGCCGGAAGATGGAAGTTACAAAATGGTTCGCAAAAATCCCAAATGCTACCCTTTGACGTATTATATTCAATCTTCTAGAGAATAAGTAAAATTGTTGTACACTCAAATTAACATTTTAATACTGACGCATTTGTTAATTATTTTGAATTAAAGGGTTTCGAGTTGTTATTTGTTTAAATAAAGGTGAAATTATCAATAAAAATAATTCACAGTAATAATGTATTCTTTTTAATCCTACCGTTGCTGACATAAATATCGATACTGTAATGGATTTATCCTCAGAGTAATTAGAATAGAGCCAGTATCGCGTCGATTCCCCGAAAAAATTTTTCGTGGCACTTTTGCGGGGTGCGGGAGGCGAAGTAAACACACCCAGATACAATTTCACGCACTATAATAAACTCGCAACACATTCAAAAAGATACGCACACAAACAAAGAATGACCTGAACATATGAACAAAATTTGGCAGAGGGGTTAGCGCATCATGCTCTCTCCAGTGGTATCTCCTCTAAGGGATTTATCATACATCTATGATGTGGTCAGATTCACTCGTTCATGAGGCGTCACCTCCCTAATATTGTCGATGGTTGCAATACCGCCATGTTTATTTACTTTTTACGACGGAATACTTGAATTCGAGTATAGATATATGCATTTTCTTTGCGAATGAAAAAGAAAGTGAACAGGTCTCTCTTTAAGATCCTTGTTTTTACGAAGTAAATATAAATCCGTGCCTTGCTCAGGTGCCTTCCTCTACTAAGTCTGTGACCGACGACATGACATTGACTTGACAGTTTGACAGACGGTCTTTCAGTCAAGTCAATGTCAGTCCCGTCGTCAGTCAAATTCAGTCAATGTCGAAGCAGACAGAACATAGACAGAAGCACCAAATCGCTAAACTTCGCTACGTTCGGTCCGTAATTAAAATCTGTTTTTAAATAATTACTTTCAGAGTACGAACAGTATTTTGTCTTCAGGAAATAAAAATCCTAATATACGGTTACGTATTTTTTTTGTGTTCTTGAAAAATTATCAAAAATGAGCTACAGAGACACGGTAAGCGTGATTTATAATTCCTGTATGTTCTCTTCTAACAGTTTTACTTCCTACCTACATAATTCAATTTATCTACTACCTGTTAAAGTTTCTTGCTTTTTGATATTGATATCATACGAACAAAAATAGATTTGAACGCTAGGTACTCTGTTCTATTTATACAATTTACTCATCCTTCAAGGTTACAATGGTGGTCCATGTGTGGAACAGATATGAGATAGGTATCGTTAATCCTATTGTATTCTCTAAGACTTATGTAAATCTTGGTATCGGTCTAACATTATATTCCTACATTTATACTTGATCCTGACATTTAATTATTTAAAAAAATAACAATAAAATAGAGAAATCCAAAAATGTTTTTTTTCAGCTTTTTTACCCCAAGTATTCCAGGCGTCCAGTAACTTATGATGTATGTTCTTTATTTCTAAATTATTGTGTTACAAATAATAAATGCTGTAAAATTGGACAGTAAATTTATTTGAATTATGTGTCCTGCTTTATCTGATGACTTTTATCTTTTAACATTTTTCAATGAATGTGTTTTTATTTCATAACTAATTATAAAAAAAAAACATGTATTTAAGCATTTGCATTAGTATTTGCTTCTTTATATGATACTGTCTATACATTATGTATCTCAACATTATTGACATTTAATAATATGTACATAGTTACACATCATTTCACATTAAAAATACACACACAACATAAATCTACATGCTATATTAATAATATTTGCCATATTATTGGCAGTACTCTCTATTTCCAAGATCTCATTCATACTGTGCGGCTAGTGAGCAACGTGTAGGATCCTACATAAGGACTTTAATGGTATTTATCATTCACATAATTATTTGTGTGCCCTGTTCATCTCTTGCACTATTGATTGATGATTGATGCTCATTTTTCAACTGCACTGAATATTGGAAATGAATGATATAGTAGACAGATTCTAATTCCAATAAAATTTAATTAAACATGTTTTAAATATTATGCATAAATTAGTTAAAAATTTAAACATACAGTTGGACCTTGATTTTTATTATGAAACACTGTGGTATTTTTTTTCTGTGTCAAGGATAAACAATTAATGTAATAGGAAGTTAAATTTTATTGGAATGGTATAAGGATTTAGTATTTGTGCTTGACTGTCAATGGTATTACATAGATAAATAAATAAATAGATGATTATGATGAGATTTGTTATAACATATTCTAATCACAAGTTTTTTTAACTATATTATACAACCAATTTATGTAAATATTCTTAATATAAATAAAAGCTTCATTACTGATGCCACTTGCATACATATTCATATCTTTTTTTTTTTTTTTTTTTTTTTTTTTTTTTTTTTTTTTTTTTTTTTTTTTTTTTTTTTGGGAATGATAGACGCTGTTAACCGCAGATGGCTATTGCAGCTTCACCGGACAATAGGAGGCGAGCGCTTGAAGCGCTCTAGCCTTTACGGCAGAAGTAGCGACGAGCACAAGGGCACCTCAGGGAGGCACGGCCTCGGCTTGGGCTGTCGCTTAAGAGAGGGCTGAGTTTACCACCGGTTCACAACGCGCCCCCACTGAGAAGAACCGGCAAGAAACTCAGTGGGGTGATGCACGTCGTTGCGGTCGCATACGTACGACCCTTCGGCCTCGCCGGCGAGACCGGTGTCTGATAGCTAGTGTAGCATACGGTTGTCGGGGAGGGGTCGGCGCATCCCGGTCCAATAGGACCGTCATGGGGTCAGGAGGGTCGAGCAGTACGTGCCGTGGTCTGCGGCGCGAGTCAGAAGGACTAGCGGCGTAATCGGCGGCGGCGCGGATTAAACTGTTCGCGTGACGGGACGCGGATTCAAAGTAGCGTTTCGACGCTTCTTTGAGGAACTTACGAAGGGATTCATATCTTACAGTGCTACTTATTGTATGAGGAATCAATTAGTTGAGTTCACTCGTAACTGCCGCATATGTTTAATCACAGACTGCCAGTGGCACTTCTCTGATTTCTGTACGAATTTTATTCATTGACTTTTTTTATCGAAGTTCTCTGAACACTATCCATACAAATATGATGGCCATGAACATAAAAATAAAATAGTCAATTTTTGCGGAATATAGTCATAGTGCGCGCTTTAACGAGGAGTTGGGGAAACCAGCCCGTTATACCAATAGTCATAGTGTGTCACAAATAAATGTATGTGGCTATAGTTTTTATGCTTTGGTCTAAGCTAAGTGTAAAGTCAGCGTGTAAGTCAAAATATCTTTATTTTGTATAGGCCTCACGGAGGCACTTATGTTGCAGGTTACAAAAGCAGCATTGCAATATGAAAGAGATGACTCTTTCATACTGCAATGCTGTTTTTGTATATTTGTGGTAGTCCTGGGACTGTGATTGCAAGATACTGGCTCGTAATTTACTGAACATTTCAGCATTGAGTTTTCGGAGACACTCAGTCGCTTGTTGACGTGACCCCCATGTTGAAATTAACATATGCATTACCTATTTCATAAATTATACTAGAAAGTTACAAAAAGAAAGACCCCATTCATATATTTTATAATAATATTTTTTTATATTGTGTATAAGTTGAGTGTATATTAATCATAATTATATTAATAATTATCTAATGAACCTTGTCCTTTTTAAGTGCAAAATTGATAAAACATAATCTATACTATAATAAAACTCAAAGAGCACTTTTTCTGTACATTGAATATTTTTCCAAAATTTCTAAAATACTATACTATCGACATAGAGGCCAAAACAATTTTTTTTGGAATTATTGTCTGTCTGTCGTTCTGTTCGTCCAGGTATCATTTGAAAACCCGTGAATGGATTCTTATAGGACTTTCACTGATGTGTTGTGTAGAAGTAGGGGTATAAGTTGGTATATAAAACATCACGCTATGTTTCATAGGGGCTAAGCAGTGAAACATTACTTGCACATATTACCACGTAATTTCCTTTGTATGTGATTATAAACTGATCAGTTAATCATTAAGATATCTATTATTACGCTATATACAATAGGGACTGAGCAGACATTTAGTTTGCATAAGATATGGCAGTGGTAAAGGGTAAATTTTTGTAAGGGGTAAGCCGGTCCGGTACACCCAGGACATTTTCATTAGATTTCTGTATTCATGAAATTTTAATGAAACTCCTCAAGTCCAGGTAGTGTATAGGTATTGTAAATATTACAGTCGCAAGAATAAAAGATGCGGAAAACTTAGAACTTTCATTATCGAATATCATTAGACAGTGATTTACGATGTTAGCGTGATTTACATTATGGACAGCGACATCTATCGGTGAAATTGAACATACAATCACTAAAGAACTTTAATATTTTTACATAATTATAAAAAAAAGTCGTGTTAGTTTTACTATTTATAACTCAAGAACGGCTGGACAGATTTGGCTGAAAATTGGTGGGGAGGTAGCTTAGAACCAGGAAACGGACATAGGATACAACTTTTTATCTCGGTAAATTATGGTTAAGCAACATAAGGCAAGGTCATTAAATAGATGGGTGAACCGATTTGTATGAAATTTTGTGTGCATATCGAGTAGGTCTGAGAATAGGTCGTAAAGTATATTTCATGCCGATAGGTTAAGGTTAAGCAACATTTAATTTAATTTAATTTTTATTTATTAAGACACCAACAAGATACAAGCTTTACAAAATATGATGCTTATTATAAATAGACTATAGGTAGCCAAGCAAGACCTTAATTACAGGTGCCCATGGATTGTACAATATAAAAGTTGAATAGCAGACGAGATAAGAGATGAGATAGTTAACTAACAAAAGCTTATAGTAGATGAGAAGGTGTAGCCTAAGATACCAATTACAATTTAACAATACAATTTAACAAGACAAGTTCATTAACTAGATGGGTGAACCGATCAATATGTATGAAATTTTGTGTGCATATCGGGTAGGTCTGAGAATAGGTCATAAAGTATATTTTATGCCGCTGATAACATGATTGACGAGGATATATAGAACGAGAGGACATGAGAGGAGGAGGAGAGCAAGAGAGGAGAGAGACTGAGAGGGGATTTCAGGAGGGGGTGATGGGGTGAGGGTTCGGGGGAGTTAGGTGGAGCAAGTTGGGAGAAGAGAGAGGGAGAGGGTTCAGAGAAGGGACAACGGGGAGAGGAAGAGGGGGAGTGTGACGAGGACCGAAGTGGGAGGGAAAGAGAGACGAGCAAAACGTAATAAAAGCACGGCGGGTCAGCTAGTGTTTCCTAAATCTGAATTTTGTATAAGTACTTATTGTTAAAAATGAATAATTATATTCTTTTAAACTGAAAACTACCTTCCATTTTAATAATTATGATTTAGTCCCTAACGGTCAAGGTTGCTTAATAAACCTCACCGCTTATTACTTAAACGGTTTTGGTCTCATATGTGTAGCCACCCTGTACAGGCAAAACTAGGAGTCGCACCTAGTGCACTTAGTTTTTTGGGTCACTAAAAGTCAATTAAATCATAAAAATTGAAATACTAAGAAAAAGGGCAGAACTTCCCTATAAAGGGTTAAAAAGACTTCCTGGCCTTCGGTCAACCCCACCTGGGGCCACCTCTAATTGTATTATACAGTCTCAGATAAGATTACAGCCCTTGATTAGTTTGAGTATGTATATTAAAAAAATACAAAATATTATTGATTAAAATTACCTACGTATCTCTTGACTAATGAGTTATGGCACAAATGAATGCACTTTTGCCCTTATCTTAGACCGGCACTGACACTAATAACTTATCAATATTTACAATGAACATACTCAAGTCCTATATGTGTTTGTTACAAATAATTATTCCCACACCACAGTTGATTACCTACTTGTTGTTTTTGTGTGTATAATGGGACAGTCTGTGTGTATATATTTGAAAAGGAAATTTCCCTCGCAGAGTTTCGGATCGTCCTCATCAGTGCTCAGTTCTCTGTCATCATTCCGTTCCCGACCATTTGCTGACATCACCTACAGTCCAACGCCTGATGTCAATGAGGTGTACCCTGGATTATATGTCGGAGATGCGTAAGTTACTACTCTTTACCTTGAAACGGAACAGGTGGTTCAGTTTATTGTCCGAGTAAAAATATAATGTTGTCTTTTACTTACGCGAATAGTACACATTGAAATCAAACTACATTTACGTCGGGATATTAAAATCTAAAATAAACCGCGATAAAATCCGTAAAAGTAGTTTGATTTCAATGAGTAAAAATAGTCTACCAAAAACTTTAATGTCCCAATGAGGTCACGCGATGTTGCCATAGTAGTGACGGGCCTGTTAGTCTAGTGGTTAGACACCCTGGCCGCTACCCAATAGGTCGTGGGTTCGATTCCCACTAAGTGTCTGGGTGGTTTATGTATTTACAAAAAAAAAGTATATCAGTTGTCTGGTTTACATAGTATACAGGCTCTGCCTAGTTTGGGATCGGATGACCGTGTGTAGGTTGTCCTATATTATTATTACTTTATCCAACCCTACTACTAGGTAGGTACTACATATGACTTGGATTAGGTAGGGCCTTTGCTTTTGCTCTGTCTCTTTTGGCTAATTTCAATGGTTTTCTCTAGTAATAACTACTTAGATAATTAAGGTAAACTATCAAACCTCAATTTTTTCTTCATACATTCACACCAACAGCGCCTCTAGCGGTCTCTATTTTAAAAGACGAGAAGATTCAAGGCAAAACTAAAAGTTTGATCGTTTTCGTTAACTTTCAAAACACTAGAGACTACTTTACGAGAATTTGTAAAGCATTAAACTTACAGGATAGTTGCCACAAAATTACCTATGAAATAATTCTTGTACACATGCAAAATAGATTTTTCAGAATATTCCTCTGTGGTAACATAAATATTGTTAATTTAGCGTTGCAGCTAAGGATAAAGCCTTCCTAAGACGAATGGGTATCAATTATGTCCTCAATACGGCAGAGGGTAAACGTTACACCCAGGTGGACACCGACCACATCTACTACCGCGACTGCCCCGGACTTCGGTACAAAGGCTTTCAGCTTATGGATTTGCCGACCACCGACATATCCAGATACTTCCATATAGCAGCTAATTTTATCGACGAGGGGATCTCCAGTGGAGGTACGTATACATACCTTAACCAATTTATAACGCTAGCCACACACCTTCAATAATATTGTCAATATTCTGCAACCCGTGACGTCACAGCGCCAGGTGCACACTAAAGTCGTAGGTTGTGGAAGAGAAGGTTGGCTGGTTGTAGAATATTGACAATATTATCGAAGGTGTGTGGCTAGACTAACATAGGTACATCGCAACCACTGAAGTCGCGTTGTCGCGTGCATCCACACTGAGTTTACTGTCGGATCTTTTATATGAGGGCGCTTTATGATCCGTGGGTAAAACCAGTCTTACAGGCGACAGCCTAAGACATCTTTTTTAGTAAATAAATTGGTATCATTATTTTTGAAACATTTTCGTTGTACGAACAGTTCACTGGTGTCTAAAAATTGCAGATATTATAGTGAATGAAGACAACTAGTATGAGCTAATAATTCTGCTCAAGGTTTAAATTGCTTCTCATTTAAATTCCTATATCACGCAGTGTAGCTGTAATGGTCCTTCGATACCGTGCCGTTTTAAGTACATAGTATATTTACATTAGGCTAAACTTTATGTACATGTTGTAAGATTAATACAATTTTTATTTCGTCAGGTCGTGTCCTAGTTCATTGTTTGATGGGTGTGTCCCGGTCGGCTACGTGTGCGTTAGCGTTCCTCATGATCAAACGCGGTATGTCGCTCGCTGAAGCTTTGGGGACGGTCCGCTCCCGCCGCGACATCCACCCCAACGAAGGCTTTATCCGCCAACTGCAACAACTCGACCGCGAGCTGCGCCTGCATCGGATCCGCTGACCTTATACCAACTCTACTCACCGTTCTCTCTTCACTTACTCATTAGGAGTCGAGGCTAGAGGACGGGTGCGCAGTCTCGATCGATCAAACCTCTTTCATTACCGAAGTGATTTATAAATGTTGATAAGTTTGTATTGATAAGCTATTTTAAACCTTATGATTTTGTTATAAAGTTCATTCATCAGGCCGTAGCATAAATGTCAGAACAGAAGAGAACATTCAATATTAGGTATCAAGTATGTAATATAAAATCCAGTCAGGATTGCGTAATACATAGGGTCTTACAAATCATAAATCTCTTGTTCTAAATATAAAGACAATTATCTTCTGGCCTGAAGGCATTTTACAAGAAGACATAATTATATCCTGGCTTAGGCGACGTAGTTCCATCGAATGGTGTATGCAGTATGTTTTCAATAACTTTGTTTGTACTCATATATCCAAAAATTTAACCTAGCAGGACTAGCTGCTGTCTCGTTTTATCTGTTAATCTTTGAGAAATCTACATATTAGGCAATTTCATTATTTTTTTATTAATTGTATACAAAGTGTTTTAATAGTAAACTTTTAAAGTGTAGCGGTGATATTCCATCATGATTAAACTTATAAAAACATCTCTTTCAAAAAACTTTATTAATGTGATCTATTTTATACCAAAGTATTTTTTTAAACATTGTGCCATTTTTTCATTCTACAGATATAGGTAGGTATATGTTGTTATTTTTTAAACATAATACGTATTAATTATCTTTTTTAGAATATGATTAAGAAAATAATGTCCAGGTTATAAGATTTTAAAGCTTCTAATATTAATAGTTAATAATATCTATTTAACTAAAGTACAATTATGTAGCCTTATAGTCATGAAATGACTTTGTTGTGTATTACAGTAACGTCTATTTTCGTTGGAAATTTATTTTCTTATTGGTTAAGTTTTTCCTTGAAGACTGGTGATCGTGGCACTGAGAGACGTCTTATTTTCGTAGTGGAATTTTGCTTAGCATGTATGTCATTGCCTCGCGGGCGGCGTGTTACGCCCTGAGCATTCATTGTTCGAGGACTCGCACTAGTTGCCAACGCACGTGACATTTGGCTGCACATGTGTGTCGCTATTAAATTTATATTTAAACAAAACCTCTCAACATAGGCCTGTAAATCTGGAGACCTAGTTTTTGTTATAATTTTTATTTAAGTAGTTCTATTTCTGGGTAGTGGAACTAATTATGGCTAAAATTAAAATAGGTACTTGAACTTAGCTGGTCCTAAATCTATAGGTATCGTATGAAATAAGTTGTAGAAACTGGCCGTTAGACGTTTTTTCTATTGGTCCAAATTCAGATATTGTGCCAATTTGTTGTCTGGACGTAATCGAATCATGGTGACGTTTCACGTGGTCACTTTCGTCACATTTAGTTTCGGAAAATCGCTAGTGTTAAACTAGATACGGCCGGTTTCCTATTATCCTGATACGAAATCTGTAAATATTTAGCAGCGCATTTCAAATGATAGCTAAATCTAAGATCATTGATTTAAATTAAATTGAAATTAGGTATATACCTATATTGGAGTTGGCTGTCCAAGTAACCCTACAGCTGGCTTACTTTGGAAACCACTGTTCATCCAGAATAATTCTAACCAAATCAATATCCATTGTAGTAGGAGGGTTAAATGTAGTGGAATTCAAACTTTATTGTGATTCATTTCCATTACTCAAGTAATCTTACACCTAATTAATTTTGGCCGTTAATTATGAATATTTGTTATAATGATTGATAATTTATTAGCGTTTGTAACTATGGTGGGGTTTGTGACTGATAATAACTAGTCAGTGTTTGTAAATGATACGTATAGATTATAATGGCAAACAAATCAAACATGTGATATTGAATGTGAAGGAAAAGATTAGGTTTTTATTTTTATTAAATAAATAGTCTTGCTCTAGGTAAAAGCTGATCATAGTTTCTGTCGACAATATATTTTAGAATAAGATATCACCTTTAAAAGGACATCTATTTATTCCATAAAATAATATGTATACCTACTGAGGAATGTAATAATTTACTACAGTGATATACCTATATACAATAACAGAAGATTAATCAAAACATAATATGTAAGAGTTTATATTTTTGAAATATGATTTAAGTAAGTTACCTATGGTACCTATCTGTTAAACATTGAAAGTATGTAATATAAACAATATAAGCTATGTAGTTATTATGAAATGATAATCTAAAATTCATCTCAAATAAAATTATTTATTTAGATCATGGTTTTTTATTCAATAAATATTTGGTATTTTGACATGCCTGTTGCTTAGTGGCCTGATAGATCGTGGGTTCCGTTCCCGCCTAGTATTTATCCATTTATGTACATATTTACCGAAAAATGTATATGTCTGTGTCTAGTTACCATAGTACAGGCCTGGCCTAGTTTGACTGTGTGTGGATTGACCCATGATATTTTTCAAAGTTTCTGAGACAATATTTTTATTAAGGCAATACCTTTGTAATGATGAGTAAGTATAATAAAAATATGGAGGCAATGATGAATACAGGATAAGTGGTTGAACCAAAGAAATCTAATATATAGCTACCTTTGGCTACATTTTCATACAAAACTGTTTGTATCATCCTAAAACTTACACCTTTATCTTCAGTAGATATACTAAATACTAGCAGAAAATATACTAGCTTTGTACTTTTAGGGTGAATTCAAAATTGCAGCGCTGCTTTGTAAAGGTATGCAACATTCAGGTAATCCTACTAATTAATTAATTTAAATCCAATTAAATATCAAATGCTTTTTTCATAAACATTTATTGAAAAAAATATTTTGCAGTTGTCCATGACATTTTATACACAACCATTTTGATTTAAAAGTCAAAACAAAATGTATTGCTGGTAAATTGGATGAAGTCATCCAATTAATTTGATCAAATGCACATTGGACAAAGATATTTAATGAGTGGTATACCAGCCTAATCAAAGTTATCAAATTATGTAACTGTCTAATGAATGATTAAATCTTACAGTTCTTGCACACCAAGTTGTTTTTGCAGCATAGTAAATGCACAATACAATAAGCTGGTAAAAGTGACTTAAGAAATAAAATATTATACACCACTGATAAAAAAAGTAGTACCTATGTAAGATTGGCCCTTAAGATATGCCTTTTATTTGAAAAATAAGATATTATCATCAGCCAGGAGAAATGTTCTGCTGAACAAAGGCCTTTTAAAGGGAGGGGATGCCATAATCAAGATATTATATGCCATTTGGCCGTTATAATAGATCCAACCGTTTATTTTCTTTTTGACAGCACCAATAGAACGTAACTGCGTCATGTTACGCAAAAGTTCACTTTATAGAACGTAACTGCGTCATGTTACACAAAAGTTCACTTTTAAAAGTGAACTTTTGCGTAACATGACGCAGTTACGTTCTATTGGTGCTGTCAAAAAGAAAATAAACGGTTGGACGCTCTATAAGATATGGTAAAATGTGTATGCCATTTTTAAATGCATTTTAGATAGGTAGGTATGTAAATTCTATTCTAAACAGCATGGAAGACACAAAACTCACTCTATATATAGCATTTTTATTTAATATTGAGATGCCTATTTTACTAATTAACAACAAAAATAATTACCTAAAAAATATTAATGAGTAGGTACTTGTTTATAAATAGGGGCGATTCATTTCCGTCTTTTTAGCCTTCTTGTCCCTAGCTCTTGGGAACCAGCGATGCTCAGTAGTTAATGTGAGGGACGCCAACTGTTTCCTTGCAATCTCAGGTTTTAAGTCATAGAATACTCTCATCACTTCTTTCTTGTCCGACATTCTCAGTACAGAAGTATCCACTTTTGATTCATCTGGCAGGGGTTTCGAATGTTCGTAAGGAAAGTCTTGATCTTTGTGAAGTGCTACTATTGTAGAACCATCATCGGTAATGACTATTTTATTAAAACACCTGTATATTATTTCTTTTGGTTTGTATGTTATCGCTCGGATTAGGTGTGCCATTTTACAAGGAATCAATGAAAGAAAATTGGAAAACCCTTACGATACGACAGAAATCTAACCTCCAATTTTGTTTACGAATGAAAACAAAGGGAGACTCAGACTATAGAGCCGAGTCTATTTTCATGATTCAACCATAGAATAAATCAAGGATGTTGCAATCTTTTGAAAATTTTCTCCCTATAAAGTCAGATATAACATCTATGGACGCCTCAGAGTAATTAGAATGGAGCTAGATAGTATCGCGTCGATTCCCCGAACAAATTCCTGGCACTTTTGCGGGTAGCGGGAGGCGAAGTAAACATACACAGATACAATTTCACGCATACTCTTGCAAATGTCTAATGCAAACTCTTCATGTTTCTATGAACCTACACTATAATAAACTCGCAACACATTCAAAAAGATACGCACACAAATAAAGAATGACCTGAACATATGAACAAAAATTTGGCAGAGGGGTTAAGGGACTTGGCAGCTACCAAAAAAATAAATCAGTAGGTAGCTAAAACATTTGGCTGACATAGAATAGTTAACATTTGATATGGTTATTACGGTTTTCGATTACTTAGTTCTAAGAAGTAGGATGAATATGGCGGCATCGGTAAGAGCCAACGAAACACTTTTTTTCTAAAAAGGTAACTATAAAAAGACTAAGTAACTACTAAAATGTACGTGAGAAAACGGCTAGTTTGATCAATTTAGTTATATTAAAACTTTCATCTTATTTTAGCTTATATGCAGCTCTAGGTTCGAGCTATATATTTGCGCCCTTTGCGGTGGAGACCATGGGGCCTTGGTCTCATGAGGCACACGGTTTGGTGAAAGAAATTTCATCCAAACTTATCGAAGTCTCAGGAGACCGCCGGGCTGGTAGCTTTTTCTGCCAACGTATAAGTTTGGCTATACAAAGGGGTAATGCCGCCAGTCTTTTAGGTACCCTTCCCTCCCAGTGCGGCGACACCTTTGAGGAGGTTTTTAGTTTAAGTGTACATGTTTGTAAATAAACTGTAAATATTTAGTTTCAATAAAATTATTCTTTTTAATAGCTTATTTTGTAAGAAAAAGAAATGTAATTAAATACTTATACCTTTTATTTTTCCAGTAAGTACATCAAGTACTTTACTCTTTAGCTACTTTTAGCAACTTTTGCAGGTACCTAAAGCAAATTTTTCAATACGGTTTAGCTCTTAGAGGAGATACCACTGGAGAGATCATGATGCGCTAACCCCTCTGCCAAATTTTGTTCATATGTTCAGGTCATTCTTTATTTGTGTGCGTATTAATATAATATCATAAACGCAAATAAGTACAAGTTTAAGCTTTAATATTAATGTAATGATAGAACGTCAGACAGACATAACATTATTTTTAAAAGCACTTGAAACTCTGGTATGCAACGAGTTTTCATTCGTTGCATTCGTCCCCCTCTTCTGTCACATTTCGTCAATTAGCCGTCGAGGTGGCTTCACGGCTCGTTGACTTCGTCTTAAACGGAAATTGGCATCTGGTGAGGCCGATGATGTTGATGGCGCAGATGTTGGAGCCGTAGAAGCCATCGGTATTGGTGGGCCTAGTGCAGTTAAAGACTCTGCTGGCGTTGGATGTGCCACCGTAGGTGTTAAAAATTCAGACGTGTTTGATTGCCCAGATGGCGTTCCACGTATCTCTGGAGACTCAGTTCGCGGACGCAGGTGGTCTGCGTGTCTACGAGTTTGAACTCCATCAGGTGTGTTCACGATATATGAATATCGCTGAGTCCTGCGTGCTACTACTGCTGGTTTCCATGTCTTTTCAGCCTTTGTTTTTACGTAAACGCTGGCTCCTGCAGAGTAATTGGGTATCTGATCTTCATTTTCAATATTCGCATGGATCTGCCGATGACGCATTGATCTTTTCGCATTGGGTCTAGCGTTACTTAAAACACAAGAAATTTGTCGCCCAAACATCATTTCTGCCGGAGATTTTTGCGTAACCGCATGTGGCGTGCTCCTATACGAGAATAAGAACTCATTCAAGCGACGTTTCAGACTCAATTCATCTTTTCCATCCGATGCCATTCTTGACTTGAAGGTACGTACCTACCAGGCGCTCCGCCAACCCATTTGTACGTGGGTGGTATGGTGACGATGTTATATGCAAGATACATTTTTCCTTACAAAAATCTTGGAATTCTTTTGAAGTCATTTGAGGACCAATGTCCGATACGATTATTTCTGGTAGACCAAACGTTGTAAAGATGATCTCAAGTTCTTCAATGAGTTTTGCAGATGTTATTTTCTCCATTGGTCTTACTTCGATCCACTTCGAAAGTGCATCGCAAAGCACCAACCAAAACTTCCCTCGGAATGGTCCGGCAAAATCAATATGGATCCTTTTCCAAACTTTATCTGGAATAGACCATGCGTAGATAGGCAATTCTGATTGGTTAGGTCTGTTCTCTTGACAAGTTTGACAATGTTTGACCTCAATATCAATATCCTCGTCAATCGAAGGCCACCAAATATAAAAACGGGCTAATGCTCGCATGGCTGATATACCAGGGTGTCCCATATGTAAATGTTGCAAGGTTGTTCTACGAAGTGCTTCAGGGACTACTATTCTTCCTTGCCACATTACAATTTTGTTTTCTACTGACAACTCATGTCGTTTACGTTAGTAGGGTTTAAGGTCGTGCTGGCCCGGATGACAACTATTCCAATCAGTTCTAATGAACTGGCGAATTTGTTTGAGCACACGATCTTGTTTAGTGGTTTTACGTCAGTTCTCTTCAGTGAATGGTAGACTAGGTGGTAGGTTCCTTGTGCAAGGAACCGTCCAGGTAGGTACCACCGCAGTGTCAGATATTCTGCCGCCAAGCAGCAGTGTGTAAGTATTGCTGTGTTCCGGCGTGAAGGGCGCTGTAGCTGGTGAAATTACCGGACACAAAGACTTAATATCTAATGTCTTAAGGGTCGGCAACGCGCTAGTGATTCATCTGGTGTTGCTAGCGTCTATAGGCTGCGGTGTCTGCTTACCATCAGGCGGGCCGCATGCTTGCTTGCCACCTTGGTAGTATAAAAAAAAAAAAAAAAAAAATGGTAAATCCTGTACTTTATTATATTGAAAGGTTTCACCTATTTTATGTATGCCAATTTCCGCTTCTGTTGGCTGTTCAGCCGGGTTTGGCATTCTCGAACAATAGTCCGCCAGTAAATTGTGCTCACCTTCCTTGAAAACAATATCATAATCGTAGCTGCCGATTAATAACGCCCACCTGACTAGCCGGTTGTTTACAATCTTTGGTAGGTTGCGTTGGGGCCCTAAAAGGTGAATCAAAGGCTTATGATCAGTAACCAATGTGAATTTGGTACCACGAATAAACTGATCAAACTTTCGCACACCAAAGAAAATCGCCAACGCTTCCCGATCTATAACAGAGTACTTAGATTCGGGGGTTTTCAATTTTCTAGAAGCAAAAGCAATCGGTTGCTCCTGATCTTTATTTTTGTGGTACAAGACAGCTCTACCCCCTTTGCAGATGCATCGCATGCCAGATATAAATCTTTCTTTATATCGGAATCATCTTCCAAAAGGAGAATTCTGCATTTTTCATCAAAGTAATCAATGAAATTTTTGACAGATGTTGTATTTGGATCAAACTTTTCAGCTTTGAATTGATTGATTAAGCGTTGCTTGTTTAGGAGTGATGCTTGCCTGTAATCTTGTGAAGACGTGGGCGCTGCGGCATCGTCACCATTGTTAGGCGTTGATTGTATGCAGGCCGTGTCTTTTCGTACCAAGACTTCCAACAATTGCGTTAGTTGACGTTGTGTCTCATTTTGAGCACTTACTAATTCGGCGAGTAATGCTTCCATTTTTTTTATATTGTCGCCACATAATATAATATCATAAACGCAAATAAGTACACGTTTAAGCTTTAATATTAATGTAGTGATCACAGAGTACATTAATAGTGATAGAACGTCAGACAGACATAACATTATTTTTAAAAGCACTTGAAACTCTGGTATGCAAAGAGTTTTCATTCGTTGCACGTATCTTTTTGAATGTGTTGCGAGTTTATTATAGTGTGGGTATTCGTGAAATTGTACCTGCTGTGTTTACTTCGCCTCCCACACCCCGCAAAAATGCCACGAAAAATTTTATTCGGGGAATCGACGCGATACTAGCTCCATTCTAATTACTCTGCGGTTTAGCTACGAGATCTATTACCGAGGTGGCAGCACTGGTCCAAATTCTGTCTACGGGTCCAACCAAGGCCAATCATGGAAATAATAAAAATTAGATTACTTACACAAAAAATTGATTTTATTACAAAAAACAATAATAAATAATTTAATCTTTATTGCTTTTTGTTGGAATTTTTGGTAGGTAGTAGGAAATGGATTTTCCAGCGACACCATCCAACGCCTCGGATAGTAATGATTATCCAGGGACTACAAGATCGCCTTTTCATAGTGCACCAGACGATAATAAACGACGCAGGTACTTTAATAATATAATGTATACGATACCAATAATATTTGATATCAGTTAATTCCTATAAAAATCCTATGCGTTTATAGTTTAAATACCTATTTAATATTTGCAGCTCATCCAGATCCATAAAACGTAGACGTTTTGACGATGAGCTGGTTGAATATAGCCTTGGGTTGCCGGGCGCTTCATTTGGCAAGGGCGAGAAACGAATGAGAACTCAATCGCATACAAATCAAATAGAATTTCCTGTTGGGGGCTCGCCTGCTGGCGCCGTGAACCCGCCACAAGAGCGTCGTAGAACTTCCAGTAAAGTTTCTGGGGGTGGTGGACGCAAGGCGCGTCGCAAAGGCCAGTTAAGCCATCTGTCGACCAAGGACTTAGGCCGATGGAAGCCCACTGATGATCTCGCATTGATATTAGGAGTTCAACAGGTAATCACTAAGTAAAAAGAGTCGTATGGTATGTGTGTACGATAAGTAGGGTGGCCAGCTTCATGTGTAGCCGTGTGGCTACACATGTAGCAAACACACATCAACAACAAGCAAGCAACAAGCAAGTCGATAACAATGCACACAGACATACATGAATGTGGGACAAAATAACAACAACATCTCGCACAATTTGTAGAGTTCAACTTTTAATAGTTCAAAGCCTGTAAGCTTGAGGAGATGGTTGAAGACCTAATCAGTCCATCCTCTGGTCTCGCCCTAGTGATGAATTGGACCAAAACGCATTGAGGTTAATAGGCAACAGATAAGTGTATCTGTTGCCTATTACTAGGGCGAGACCATAGGATAGTGATGTATGATAGGAAATCAATCATTGGATTGAAATTGCCTGGAAGATCTCCTTGTCCATAGAAATGCTAATTAACCACTGGAACGCCCAGCTCTCGCGACTAATGTGATCCGACTCGTCCGAGCTTCCGCGAAAAAAATGTAATTTGAAACCCACTCGAGCCCGGAGCGATAAAAACACTTGACATTCGTAAACAACAAGGGCTAGAATAAAGATAAAACTACCGTTAAAAAGCTAAGTGTATTACGAAGCTACTTAAATAAACATCAAGAGTTTTAATTATAATTTAGAATTCTAAAAAACGGGTAGAAGTGAAAATCAGTCATAAAAACACGAAAACTACCTGCTTTTTTCAAGGGGAAAAAAGTTAAGACATTGAGATTGTATTTCTACTTACCTACATCAAAATATTATAGCATTATTCTTCACGATCATTTTTATGTATAATATGCATCAAAATAAACAATAATCTCACAATAATAACAAATATTAACGCCGCCGACGCACCCACAAACACACCTGTACGTAAATATCAAACTTCGTCATTTTTTTTTATTTTTATTTTTTTCTACTTGAGGTACCAAATAATTTTATTAAGTTGGCTAATTCACTTCACAATGCCGATGCGCTTCTATTTTAATGATTAATAGTCTATGATCGGCTACAGAAAACGAAATCTCAATCAAAAAGTGGTTAACCGCCACTGGATACCATGGTATCCGCGGGCGGTCAACACGCTTTTGAGCCGTGATACCGCGGCATCCGTGGGCGTTCCAGTGGTTAAGGGGATCTTCCTCTAATACTAAAGTGCAAAATGAACAACATGATTGTCTTACTTTAAATTAATAAGTAGATCATTCATGGAGATTGTTAATGCAAGTATTTTTATCTACAGTAAATGTCAATTTACTAAAATTAATAGAGGTAGTTATTCATTTTTTTTTCAGTATGTACACTATACTGGTAATTTATTTTGATGAAGGTTATACCACTTATACCTACCTATAGCATTACTTCTGTTCATATAAAAAGAACTTCACCTTGAGGTGTGAAAATGGGACTTGACTTGGGTTGGACTTGAAATGAAAAACTATCAGAAAAAGGTATACTAAGGCTAAAACAAGACTATTTTCACTTCTTCCAGACCAATGACTTACGCATAGTTCACCGTGGAGTTAAGTTCTCCTGCCGGTTCACTGTCAGTGAACTCCAATCTCGATGGTACGCTCTTCTTTACAATGCAGAGATATCTAGAGTGGCTATTGCAGCTATGCGCAACTTGCACCCTGACTTAGTGGCAGCTGTACAGCAACAAGCACTGTATTCTACCGCAGAGGAAGACTTACTGGGGACATTGTCAAGTGTAAGTGAATTACTGTGGATTCAATTAAACTATAGGATAGGGTTCCTAACCTTTTTTTACATCACCAATAATTTTTTACTCTGCATATATAAGTTTCACATAGATTGTAATATTGTGTACCTTATCTACGATTTAATTACCTCATTATGTGATATTTTTGATTGCAGATCATTTGTGATATGTGTAATTTTCATTATAAAATTTCTTTTCAGACTTCCCATCCAACACAGGAGAAATTCCAGGAGCTACTTGAACAGAACCCACATGTATTTTACCCCTCTCGCACCGCAAAATCGTTGATGGCCCACTGGCAGCTTTTGAAACAGTACCAGTTGCTACCTGATCAGACAGTGCAGCCTCTGCCAAAAAGTAAGTGTGACTTGTCTTTTATTTCATAAGTTCCCAATGCACTGGAGCATACCATGACCATGCCTTGAATGCAGTGGTGTGCACACACTTTTATTAGACCGGTTAGACAAAAAAGCAAATTTCTTAGATTATTTAGTACATTGAAATCAAACTACTTTTACGGATTATATCGGATATAATCTGTAAAAGTAGTTTGATTTCAATGTGTAATATTCGCGTAAGTAAAAGACAACATTATTTATTTAGTACATTTTAATCATTTCAAGGAGTTTGATGGGCCTGTTGGTCTAGTGGTTAGACACCCTGGCTGCTACTCAATAGGTCGTGGGTTTGATTCCCGCCAAGTGTCTGGGTGTTATTTATAGTTAAGTATGTATTTACAAATGCGGTAACAGCTCAGTGGGCGAGCGCTTGCCTTGGAAACAAGGTGCGCAGGTTCGAACCCCGGCTCGCACCTCTGATTTCTTCAATGAATCATGTGCGAATCGTCTTTGTGCGATTGTTGCTAGCTTTCGGTGAAGGAAAACATCGTGATGAAACCTGCATGTCTGAGAAAGCCTAACTAGCTCTCGAATGACGTGTGAAGTCCGCCAACCCGCACTTGGCCAGCGTGGTGGACTATGGCCTAAGCCCCCCCATCTTGAGGGGAGGCCCGTGCCCAGCAGTGGGACATAAACAAGGGCTGGTATTATTATTATTTTATTATTATGTATTTACAAAAAAAAGTATATAAGTATTAGTATCAGTTATCTGGTTTCCATAGTACAGGCTCTGCCTAGTTTGGGATCAGATGACCGTGTGTGGAATTGTCCCAGAATATTATATTATATTATCGTAGGGTAGGCAAAGTCTTTTTGCCTCTATGGACTGCATGCCACTACATGAATTTATAACGCCAAAAAAAATTTTCTTTGAGAGTTAATATGAATAGCACCGAAATGCCATTCCATCTCCGGCCGTATCATGGCCGTGCTACCGGGCTGTTAAAATTCACGAAATGACGTTGCTGTTCCGCTACGCGCTAATTCAGCGGTTTAGCTATATCAATCTGTACTGCCATATGCAGGTGTGTACAGCCACAGGGACAGATGTCCCATAGATATCGGTGTACCCATCCCTAATATCTGAGATGTCATAGTAATCAGTTCATAATGTATTATTTACCCTGTGGTAGAGTGTCTTGCGCCTATCGCTTATACTACAGTTAGTAACGGGTATGATATGGCTAATAAACGCGTTTCATGCGGGCATGATTTCGTCATTAATTTTTCCTGCCTTATATGTTCATAGCACAGTAATGGTATTGATATAAATATAGATATGGTTTTGGAGTTCAATTACTCAACAAAAGAATTAATTGTGCTAGGATCTGACCAAGTCCACCATCGCAGTGTAAGATATTCTGCTACCCAGCCAAAGATAGTCTAAATATTGCTGTTTCAGTTTAAAGGACCGTGTAGCTGGTAAAATTACTGTACATAGAGACTAAATAACTAAGTGACTAAATAACTAATGTCTTGTGTTATTTATCATCAGGCGAACTGGCTTGTCTCGTTACTAATTTGAATAAAAGAAATCATTTCTTTTTATTTTCAGATTCATCTGATAAAGTTACTACATTTTCTGATGCTGAGGAAACAATGATTGATTCAGAATTACCCGATTACAAGGAAGATGGCATGGATGTGGAAATGCAACTGGCTGATAGGTAATATAATTTTTAAAAATACCGGTCTAGTGTGAGTCGGTCTCGCGCACCGAGGGTTCCATACCATCTTTGGACATATTGTAGTAATTTTACTATTCATGTCACCAAAAAAAATACTAACTGCAAAACTAAGTTTGTTTGTCAAGGTTTTTTTAGGATTACTAAAAAACTGTACTATTTAGAAAGATTATTTTATTTTTATTTATTTATTTAATTCTTCATGCACAAATTTTGTACATAGGCGGACTTAATGCCTTAGGCATTTTCTGCCAGTCTACCTTAGGGTGGTACAGAGAGGGTACAAGGTGGGTGCAAAAAACAAAAAAAAAAAAGAAAGTATAGAATAGAATAAAAATAAAAATTGAAAGCTAAGATAATAATAAATACAAAAAATTATAACTATAAATACTATAGACTAAATATAAAAAAAAAACCTGTAAAATATAGATAGACATTCTCTGAAGTTTGTGGAGGGAAAAAATAATTATGAAATAATTATGGGTAATACATGTCTTATCTATATTTTGCACAAAATCTCCGCTCCAAAATCTTATTGAATCTTATTGGTTAATATTTCTCCGTTTCTCCGCTCTACTGCCTCGCTCCGCGCCGGTGGACAGGCAGCCTTACTCCTGTGTTAATACATTTACTCACGATGCTCATAGCTAGTTGTAACCACTATTCGGTAAACGATCAGTTGGGTAAACAACGTCAGGCAAGGTCAGTCCATAGATTGGTGACCGCTTAGTGTCATTTGAACTGAGCGTCTCCGTGCTTCGGAGGGCACGTTAAAAGTCAGTCCCGGCTATTGACATCTAGACAGAAGTCGTTAAGCTAAGTGAGAGACCTAAGGCCTCATTTACGGAGGCGCGGAGCGTCGCGCGTCGCGTGTGGCGTGGCGTCTCGCATCTCTCTCTCACTCCTACAACGCCATATGTTTTAACTCAGTGCGAGCCGCGCCGCCCATCGCGACGCGTGACGCATCGCGCCTCCGTAAACGAGGCCTAAGGGCAGGTTGATAACTTCGACATCAGGTTGGCCACTAACCATACGACAAAAAACATTTACTGTTCCGATTTTCATGTTGTAAAGAAAAACGTATAGAATATATTTTAAGTATAAAACAATGTATTATATTTATGTGCCCTACATATGTACTTGTAGATATATAAATATTTTGCATTATGTACGCACAGGTCAATATATATATTTGCTTCGTACATTGTCTCCATTAGGTCAAACAACAGTATTGTTTTAATGATTGTTGATAAGTGTGGTAATAAACTAGTATTCATACACATTCTGATTATAATGTTAACTTTATATTAAAAGACAAAGATATTAAATTATACATGTACTATCGTGACGGGCCTGTTGGTTTAGTGGTTAGGGACCCTGTCCGCTGACCTGGTCGTGGGTTCGATTCCCACCAAGTGTCTGGGTGTTTTATCTATATAAGTATGTATTTACAAAAAAAGAATAAAAGTTAGTATCGGCTGTCTCGTTTCCATAGTACAGGCTCTGCCTAGTTTGGGATCAGATGACCGTGTGTAGATTATCCAAGAATATTATTATGATTATTTAAGTTCAATGTCTTACTAATAGCACTTGTTACATGAGAATGTGCTTATCTCTCTCTTTACCTCGCGTCTTTAAATCGTCGGTATTCTAATCACAGATTAATAAGACTATGTATTTAAAAAAAAAAAACATTGTCTTTTTGAGGCAGTTACAGTCGATAAATCTGTATGTTTGATCATGAGAGCCAGTTTACCACCATCTTCACATTTTCAGAATCGATAAAAAAAACATTCGTCTACTGGAGAACTCGCTGTCAAGGTGGCAGGTCTTGGTGCAGTCAGTGGCTGGTGGCAATGTGGAGTTAGATAAGAACACGCTTGCGGTACTGAGGGGACGTCTGGTGCGGTACCTCATGCGGTCCCGGGAGGTAACCAATATTGTTTACTGTCTTTGTAATATATTCATTTCAAGGTTGGTAAGGCCTGTATCTGTTAGAAATTGACTTAAAATATTGGTCTAGCCTGACTAGGGTTTACTACCCGTGGAGTGGCTGGGGACCCTCCCATCTCTTCACGTTGGGTGTTTTAGAAGGCGACTAATGGAACACCAGAAGAAAGCAGCGTATTCTGTTCGATATCCAACTGTATGTTATAGATTGACATACTTGCGATCACAATATATATCACAAAAAGCGTGGGCATTATGGCAAACCCCCCCCATAAAGCTTTGTACCCAACTTACAAATGATTGAAACCGCCAATCCCCTACAACCTGTCTAGGGGGCGTAGACAGGTCGTAGGGTGGGTCGAAGTGCGTTCCGGTGGTTACCGGGCCTGACTCACAGCCACCAACAATACTCAAACTCAAAAATCTTTATTAACGCTAGCACTTTTGAATGGTCATTTTTTAAAAGCTACCACCGGATCACAACGCGGCCTCAACTGAGAAGATCCGGCAAGAAACTCAGCGGGCTTGTCATTTTTTCACTTTTTTTATAATAGAATAGAAAGCCTAACTAGCTTTCGGATGACGTGTGAAGCCCGCCATCCTGCACTTGGCCAGCATGGTGGACTATGGCCTAAGCCCTGTCATCATGAGGGGAGGCCCGTGCCCAACAGTGGGACATAATTATTATAGACATAACATGGGATTCTTACCCACTAAAACCCCCGCGGCTGTCGCATCGGCACATGAGAGGGGGGACCCCAGGGCTCACCGGTGGGATCTGCACCAGGGGCCCTTCAGTGCCTTGCCTTTGAGCCCGCCGCCGGGAGGCGCATTGTAGTCCCCCGGGTGCCATTACGGTACTCACGGGGACGGGGGTGGCAACCCCGTCGCCGTCCTTCTCGGAGTCGCCGCCGAACTCAATGGACGTCCTAAAGGCCCACACCCCGAGCGTCCAGCGACTCCGAAGGTTGCCCGTTGTTTATAGCCCCGGGCTCAGGGCTGGGGAGCGAGACGTTGGGCGGCCGCTTGTGGCGGCCTGCGCCTTCGTCGCCGAGCGGGATCAGCGCGCTCGCGTTCCCGCTCGGCGACCTCCTTCTGGGACATGACAGTCTCACAGAAGGCGGCCATCGCTCCCCACGCCGCATCCCCGGACAGCATAGCCGACACTACGCTGCCCAGGGAGAGGTCCGATCCGATGACTGCGACCAGGTCTCGACGCTCCAACGACCACGCGGGACAAGCCTCTAGCGTGTGTTGGGCGTAGTCAGACTGGTCGCAGTGGAAGCATCTCGTCGTCGCTTCACGTCCGATCTTATGCAGATAATCTGCGTAAGCCTATAGGTGAGTCGTCCACTCCGTCGCTGAATCCAGGCTTCGAGATGCGGCAGGAATGCCTCAACGACGCGTTTGCGCGCTATGTGCTCCGGCTGGAGCCGCTCGCGCCACGTCGCGAGAGCGATGTGTCGTTCCTGCCGCTTTATGGATTCGAGCGCCACTGGCTCGCCACTCTGGCGGGCGATGCGGATCCGGTCATAGACCCTCGCATACATGCCCGCCAGGATATCTAAGGGCGGAAAGCGTGCCAGTATGGTCGCCGCCTCAAAGGACACCGTTCGGTATCCTCGTGCAATCCGTAGTGCCATCCTCCGCTGGACGCTGTAGATTTTTGTTCTACAGCGTCTAATGGCCAGCCTCGGCGCCCAGATGGGCGCCCCGTAGAGGACCACGGACTGCACGACTCCGGCGTAGAGGCGGCGAACTTCCTCGCTCGGCCCCCTGAGATTGGGAAGCAGCCTATGCAAGGCCGCTGCAACCCTGTTGACTCGGGGGACCAGGCGCTCGAAATGCTCCTCGAAGCCCCAGCGACTGTCAAGGGTGAGACCAAGATATTTCATGTACGGCCCCACCCTGACTTCCGACTCACCCACACGGACGCGCAAGTTGGGCGGTGGTTCCCGGCTCCTAGGTAGGCCGTGGAACCACAGCGCCTCGGTTTTCTGAGGCGCTATCTCCATGCCCAACTCGCGTATTTTCGCGATGACGATTTCCGCACCAAGCTCGGCGAGCTCTTTGGTCCTCTCGAAGGTGTCCCCACCGGCCACGATGAACGTGTCGTCCGCATAGCAGACGACACTTACGCGGGCGAGGAGATCGACACGCAGAACCGCGTCGTAGGCGAGGTTCCATAGCAGGGGGCCTAACACTGACCCCTGCGGAACCCCTCGATCCTCGTACCGTCTCGATCCACGTACAGGATGTACCTGTCGCGCAAGTAGTCCCTGATCAGGGCCTGCAGGTAGGGAGGCACTCCATGTTAGACCAGTGCCTCCCAGATCGCATCCCAGGGTAGGGAATTGAAGGCGTTGACAATGTCGAGTGACACCGCCAACGCCACGCCACGCCGGGAGACCGCCTGATCCGACAGGGCGCGGACGCGAGTTATCGCATCCACGGTCGAACGGCCCTGTCGGAAGCCGAACTGGCTGTCGGCCAGATCGGGACCGACGCGCGACAGATGCCCGCTGAGACGAGAGGCAACTATTCTCTCGAACAGTTTGCCAACCTCGTCTAGCAGACATATGGGACGGTACGCGGAGGGAGAATCCGCGGCTCTGCCTTCCTTCTTGATGAGGACCAAACTAGCCTCCTTCCAGGCCCTGGGGAACGTAGCTTCACGGAGGCAGCTAGTGAATAGCTGCCTCAGCATGTCCCCCAGGGCAGCCAGGCTCAACACCAGCACCCTACCCGGAATACCATTGGGTCCGGGCGCGGTGTTTCGGGCTCTCAAGCGGCCAACGGCCCAGTCCATCTCCTCTATGGTCACCCCCAGATCGTCGCGCCATTCGGGCAACTGAAGGGGGTGGACTGAGGGACTTGACCGGCTCGCGGGAAACAGGGTGTCTACCACGTTTCCGAGCAACGCCGGATCGAGAGTCTCCGTCACCGGGGGCATCCATGGGCGTAGTTTGCCCAGCACCATATGGTACGGGCGCCCCCACACTAAATTGAACTTTTTTTTTTTTTTTTAAATAAAAGTAAATATAATACAAGAAGTGTAAGAGAGGAAAGATTAGTTCAACAGAAGTCAACAAATTATTATGGAAGAAGAATGTCAAAGTATTTGGTACCAAAACTATTTAATGAAATAGACTTTTTAAGGCGGAATCCTAAACTAACTAAAAGCATGTTAAAATCCAAACTCCGGGAATTTCTGTTAAAAGATGATAGATAGATATATAAATTCTTTATTGCACACATTTTATAGGACAGTTTACATGAATCAGTAACTTTTTCATAACAATGTTTAATTTTTAAAGCATGTACTCACCATATTGCATGTTAAGATAAGGTAGGTTAAGAGCTAGTATAAACCAGAGCGTGTCTCGCCATCAAACTGTAAAGTTTGGCGAGTTCATTACGTATGTCTAACCTATTTTGTATACCTGTTATGGAAATAAATAAAAAAAAAAAAAATATGGTACGGGCGCCACACTAAATTTAACTTTTTTTTTTTTTTTTTTGACGCGGGGGAAATCTTCGAAAGATCCCCCGGAGCTGTGGGGCTCGACCGGGGTATGTGGGATTCTTACCCACTAAAACCCCCGCGGCTGTCGCATCGGCACATGAGAGGGGGGACCCCAGGGCTCTCCGGTGGGATCTGCACCAGGGGCCCCTCAGTGCCTTGCCTTTGAGCCCGCCGCCGGGGGGCGCATTGTAGCCCCCCGGGAACCTGTCACGGTGCTCACGGGGACGGGGGTCGCAACCCCGCCGCCGTCCTCCTCGGAGTCGCCGCCGTACTCAATGGACGCTCAAGGGGCCCACACCCCGAGCGTCCAGCGACTCCGAAGGCACTAAATTTACCTTACCTCAACCTAACTGAAGATCTCGCTGCCTTTAGTTCACACCAAAGACATTTTAGTAAATAGCAATAGACCAGCCTTAGCGATCATTACGAGTAATCGAAAAGGACAATTTATTACACGGGTAATAAGTCAGTCAGTCTCTTATACCAAAGATAAGGATTAAGAAAATATGTCTAATTACGCGTTGCGGTATTGCAAATCGTCTTATGGTAAGACGACATAGATGTTTAAGTAGGCACGCCATCTATTGAGTGATAGCTGAATTTAGTTTTAAATCCTATCAGTACACTTTCGTCCACTTCTCGCTAGGTGAGACTTGTAAATAATGAGAAACAGCATTCAAACGCTTCCAAAGGCACCTCTATAATAGCCTATATCAAATCTCCTTGGGTCCCTTCCAGTAGAGCGTTGTATTGCCACTGCGGTGAGTAAAGATTCCAATGAGATTCATGAGAAGTTGTAGTCGCTGCAGTTGAGGGACCATTGTTAGACCCTTTTCGTCACAGCGTTACTAACTAAGAAGGTACTTACGTTGGTATAATTATGCCGTACAGGACATTCAGCAGTTTAGTCCTCTTGTGATCTGCTGACCATTCCGTCATGCTACAAAGCATTTAAAACGTCAAAACAACAAAAAATATATCATTTAAACGTGTAGTATTTGCGTTAATAAAGAAAACATGTAAAACTAGACAATGGTTGATACATTTTCATACTTCTCACGCCCTATGTTTGTGTACCTATCTACCTACATTGTAGTTTTTTTTACTTATTATAAGCTGGTGCTCGACTACGTTACAACTGATTTCAAATGCAGTTTAGCCGTCAAGAGTAAAAGTATCTGCCCACTACTATGACCGGTTATGACCGTGCCAGGCACGAAAAAAGAACCACCCACACTGTCGACTGTACCACCGTATAAACAATATACTATAAACAAACGGCTCTAATACTACACAGACAATATTGACAGTATTAACTATTATGTATTCTGTAGCGGCGAATAGCGGAACGGCTACGTCGCCTACCATGCACAAAACGTTTTGTGAACTTTGACAGGCACGTGCTTGGCACGACTGGGTAGGCGACGGTCTAGTGCAGGGGTTCCCAGCCTTTTTTTACATCAGGACAGGGATAATATAAAATAAACTTTATAGTATTTATGACTATATATTTTTCTTTTGAAACCGTCAATTGTTCCACGCTCCCCTGCGATCTCTCTAGGCCTCCCAGGGTACATTTTTTTTTGCCTGATACGTTCATGGCACGGTCATGGAATGGTACGGTGTAGTGGTCAGACACTTTAAAGCGCAATCGTTTAAGGACTGGCTACATGGTTGCCTACAAGCGCTCCGACTAAGGTCAAATTAGACCGTTAGAGATGTAGCAAGCGCAAAAATAAAGTATCGATAGAACATCGTATCGATATTTTTAAAATATACAAGGTGTCCCAAATTTCAACGATAAGTGGGTGGACCAGAGGGTGAAGAGGGACCTCTCCACGACCTCTCTCTTCATGACCACTCGAGAAAAAATAAGAAAAACATCTCATTTTTATAATAAAGAAAAATCTTAGAAAATTCATACCCCTTAAGATATTTTTATCTACCATGACCACAATTTTTCAAATAAGCCAAAATATTTTCTTAAGAGATGACACTTGGGTGGTGGGTGCTATACTCGTCACTTATACCGTTCTCTGAAGTATTATGTAGTAAGTACTATTGTAATTTAGACAAAAAATACAGATTTTAATAATATTTTACAAAATTTGATTTTTTATATCGATATATCGAGGTAAATTAATATCAAGTAAGTCGATCTGACGATATACCGAAATCGGAAATATCTCCGAAAAATATCCGTAAGATAAACATAAGGTATCGATATTTTACCTACTAGGACTGTAGTCAAGCACTAGCTTTAAGTAGTAATAAATAAATAAAAAAAGTCATAATTGAAAATGATTAATTTTTGGGAACAGGTATTGGTAATATTGCCGGGAGGGAACTTTGGAAATTTACCGGGAATATTTTCAGTAGGTATGTACCCGGGAGAGGGCTTATTCCCAGTCCGTACATCACTGTTTGCAAAGACGTACCACCGACTTGACCTTGGTCTGAAGCTTGTTGTCAACCATGTAGCCACGTCTTTAGGGAAGTAATGGGCTGTCCAACCATCGCCATTTTGATTCGTTTAGTTCTCTTTATTTTAAACTTATATGCTCAGACAAGGGTGTTATAGACAGACACCTCAAATCTTGAATATCGCCAACGACTCGGAAACGCAGCAAGAATTTCAGGACAATTTGGTCTGTCCTGAAATCCTCTTAACAGGGTCGTACACTTTCTTGTAATCCACAAAAGCTAGCTAAGCACATTATACTCTTCAGTTTTCCATTACTTGTATTATTTTCTTGAGTTTTTTAATTTGGATCTATGTATTTGTTTCGGCGTTTGGGTATAGAAAAACTAATGTTGTATAATGTTGAAAGTAGGGATGAATTTTATTTGCACTCTTGGCCTAGTAATCTATTACAAATTAGCTTTATTTAATTTGCCTTATAATTGTAACTGCAATGTAAATATATTCTAGATATAAATATACTCAAGTACCTACCTAATCATAATTGCGTACAAAGAACAATTAACATTAAATCATCAGGTTTTAAAGGGGTTTGCGTAATTTTGTTTGAACAGTGGCATAATTATTTTTGTGAGCGGCCACTAAGTTCATTGTTGCTAACGTATAGTGGTATATATATTAATAATGACTCACTCACATAAAATAAAATTTCCCTAAGTAATATAGGAGCTGAAATATATGGTATCAAAGTAGGTAGGTACAATTATAGGTCATCTAAATAAAAGACATAACCCCGCCCAGTAAGCCAAGTCGTGCAAGTAAAGTCCAGTAGACAAGCCAAGTCTAGTGGTGGTCCGAAAGGGGGTCGTAGGGTTCATGGAACACCCCTCACTCCCAAATCTCAAAGTCGTATACGTCAAACTGACAAACTTAACCTCCTGCTTAAAACCTACAAACAATTATACCAAAACATCAAAATAAACTTGGTTGAGAGCAACCATATAAGATTAAGTTCGTCTAAATATGACCTGTGTCGAAGTTTGACCGTCCTAAGTGCACTCCCCAACGACTACCGGTACGGGTGCAACATGGATAATTAGACAAGGCCTTTATCTTATTATCCTATACAATCTGCTCATCATATAGGTACTTAGGGAGTGTAGTCTCTGGCAAAACGAACGTCACACCATGTTAAATAATCTGGAAATCACATCAACTGGAGCTATTTATTATTCGGACCTTGTGTCGTCGAAGGAAAATTTCCGTGCTTTCAAGCAATTCTGCCATACCTATT
Organism: Furcula furcula; assembly: GCA_911728495.1. Lineage (NCBI taxonomy): Eukaryota > Metazoa > Arthropoda > Insecta > Lepidoptera > Notodontidae > Furcula > Furcula furcula. The sequence continues at coordinate 9,316,121 of OU452244.1, read as the reverse complement.
ATCATAACCAAGTATAAAGCTCAAATAGGTCCCTTAAGTTTAGTACAATCCGTGGTGCCTTACAGATGGACTAAATCTTTAGCCAGTCTGTAAGAGTCTTCATTGCTGCGGTTAAACCGGCTTATAAATTTGTTTGTCTCCCGCTTTGCCAAGGAGGGAAGTGAAATTTGTCTTTCCTACTCCTGTTCACTTTTCTGATTAAATTCGATGCGGGTTCCAAGACAATTTAGCGTTTCCCCGGGACTCGCCGAGGGTCAAACCTCGGTGTCTTCACTGGTGACCACTGTAGATCCTGGCTTACAGGAGTCACAGTGGTGGGATTAGTCCAATAAAAAAAAGACCTTTGTCTTGTCCATGTTCATTTTAAGACCCACCTGTTGAGAAATGCTACTGATGTCACTGTACTCAGTGACATCAGTAGCATTTAGTATTGAGGAAGTCCTCCAATGCGTTTGTGAACAGTTTCGGGGAAATGATGTCTCCCTGTTTTACATCTCTCTGCAATCGAATTGGTTTGCCATGCTTCTGGCGTAGTACCCTCGAGTATGACGGAACTAACTTTTGGACGTCCGTCTGCTCTCAGTAGTTCTATTGTAATTTCGTCTTCAACCGGCGCCTTCTTATCCTTAACCAGTTTTAATCTTGTACAGGCTAATGTCTGGTATGTCCTCGGTATAGTATCAGGTTAGTTTGGCTCTGGTTTCCTGGTGCTGTTCTGATATTGAGTTTTCATGTCGAGACGTTTAACAGTCTGTAAAAGCACTCGAGCTCTCTGAATATCTGTGGTTTCGATGAGATGACACAGCCGTCGTCGTCTGCAGCTTAGTCATTTGGCTTCACCCTATAGACGAATTCATCGCAAACACTTTAGAGCCTTCGTTTCGCTCAATTCTGTCCTTGATACTTGCCGTATTATTGGAAGGCAAGTTGTGTCGCAGTGATTTGAGGAGTTCAAGTCTATTTGCTTCAGCATATTCAGACATATTAGCTGAAACTTAATGGTTTTATCGGGCGAGCTTGTGAGTCTTTTTACGGCGTGGGGTCTTAAAGAACTTGGAGCCCACTGCGTGGACATGTTGCACCTAACCATTGTTTACCTCGTCCACAGTTTCACATTCGGCTAGGATTCGGTTAGGAAGCGATTGTGTAGTTTAAGTTGAAAGTCTTCGGGTTTCTGGATTTGAGCAAAGCCCGGTCAAAGTGTGGACTTCATCAGACAAGACCTGTTAAGCTTGACATTGATACTTTGATGTGCCTCTAACAATACGGTGATCGATACCATGTAGTCGACCAGCGAAACCAAAAGGCCAGTGCCTTTTGGTTTCGCTGTCCATACCAATTTAACTCATCGCCATTCCGTGTTGCACACCTTCGCGTTGAAAGTGCAAAGGAAGCCCTTTCATGATACCCCACTCGATATAGTAGTATCACTTTGAAATTTTAATGACCCATTATAAAAAAGTAAAAAAAAAAAAAATATTTTTTTCCTTAGTAAGATCTAAGTTCCATAAGTAAGATCTAAAACTATTCCAAGTTTCAAATCGATATCATCAGTGGTTCCTGAAATAAATCTAGGTGTGACAGACACAGACAGACGAAGTCAGACCATAAGGGTTCCTTTTTAACCGGCTTCAAAAAGAAGGTTCTCTATTCGACGCGTATGTATGTAATATTAATAAAAAAAAAAAAAAAAACCGACTTCAAAGTAAATTATCTAAAAACTATTTTTAAAAAAATAATAACCGACTTCAAAGTAAATTATCTAAAAAGCATAAAATAACGAAAATATTATTGAAGTTGGTGCAGAATATACACAGCAGGTACGCTAACACCAACTTCAATAATATTTTCGTTATTTTATGCTTTTTAGATAATTTACTTTGAAGTCGGTTATTATTTTTTTAAAAATAGTTTTTAGATAATTTACTTTGAAGTCGGTTTTTATTTTTTTTTAAATAGTTTATTTAACACTTTTTAGTGACTTTTATTTTACCAAGATAGGTATCAGCACTGTCACGCAACTCATACGTTTACGTTACATTAACTTACTGAAAACATAAAAAGTTTATATCTCATAAACTACTGGACCGATTTTGATGAAATTTGCACTCTACCCTAAGTTGAAAGATACTCTAACTATTGCAAAAAGAATTTTCGAAATCGGACTTGTAGTTTCTGAGAAATCCGTGGACAAACCTACATACATACATACATACATACATACATACATACATACATACATACATACACTCGTGAAATTTGGTAAATTCGGTTAGAAGCCCACATAGACTAACATAATATGAATATTACGCATTTTTATTAATATTACATACATACGCGTCGAATACAGAACCTCCTTTTTTGAAGTCGGTTAAAAATGCGTAATATTAATATATGTTAGTCTATGTGGGCTTCTAAACAAATTTACCAAATTTTATGAGTGTATGTATGTATGTAGGTTTGTCCACGGATTTCTCAGAAACTACAAGTCCGATTTCGAAAATTCTTTTTGCAATAGTTAGAGTATTTTTCAACTTAGGGTAGAGTATAAGTTTCATCAAAATCGGTTTAGTAGTTTAAGAGATATACACTTTTTATGTTTTCAGTAAGTTACTGTAACGTAGACGTTCGAGTTGCGTGATAGTGCTGATACCTATTTTGATAAAATAAGTCACTAAAAAGTATTAAATAAACTATTTAAAAAAAAAAAAAAACCGACTTCAAAGTAAATTATCTAAAAAGCATAAAATAACGAAAATATATTGAAGTCGGTTGCAGCTTGTGCTAGTGTTATTTAACATGATGTGCTAGCACCGACTTCAATATATTTTCGTTATTTTATGCTTTTTAGATAATTTACTTTGAAGTCGGTTTTTATTTTTTTTTAAATAGTTTATTTACCTTTCAGGTATGGAACCCTAAAAATGAAAGTCTTCATTTGTGTTCTTTCGAACAAAACACTTTTCATTAGTGGCCGCGAATTTCAAAAATCAAGCCACTTTTACCCAAACCCCTTTTGTAAAGTACTCGTTGTAATGTCATTACAACATAAAATACTCAATCATAGATGCTATATGTCTTTTACTTTATGCTTTTATGCATTTTGCATAGATATTTTTGAATGTTTAAGTTCTTTATTTAGTAATCTGTGGCTTAAGGTCGACAGGCGTACGGTGGTGTGCCTCCAACCACCGATTTACTCGGTGTTCCAACTTGGCCCGGTTGTGGCAGACTGATTTGTACGCATAGGGCGACATATGTGGTTTGGCATAATACATAGATATTTAAATATGTACATCAGTTTTGTTTCACAGAACTACCTATTTGAGTTTCCACCGGCCCCTTCACACTACTTAAATCACCACACGACGCATAATTAAAGGCCAATGTATGTAGAATGAATTGAACCCTACCTAACTTTAATATGCGAATTATGTTTAACTGTCACATATTTATTTCATCGTCACACACATTGTCTGTCCATATCGGTAATGATCAAAGCAATGTAGGTATCCGTGTCAGGCCCTGACACCACTCTGAAGGACAAGCCACCCTAATGACACGGTCACAACTCGCGGCTGAACAATTGTAATAATACTAATACATATATAGTATATTCATTCCACTATCTATTCCGTCCATCGTTGTACAAAATCGATCGTTCATTCTAATAACTCTGGGATCTCATAGCTTATGTTATCACCACGGTTTTAACACAATTTCTTTATATATAAGACCATCGTTATATTACCTTGCGTGTTATCTATATGACACCTACATTTGTTACGATTGATCCAATGATAAAGTTAAATGTCCTCCATCAATATTATATTTGCTATAATCGTTAAGCTATTAATTTCGAATTCATTTTATTATTGATATATTCAGCATGATTTTATGAGCAACGTTTTAATCCATCAAGACACGTCTTATAATGGCTGATGACGTAGCCATTTTAACTACATTCTTTACATATAGGTATGCACAATAAAAGCGCACCTGTATTGTTCGTTGTTTTTCATACACGTATGTAAGGATTTTATTATACCGTATTGGTAAATATTTAAATAAGACCACTTGCACCAGCGTGCAGCAATTTAATTCGAGTATTCCATTGGTAGTTTATATTCAGATTACAATTACCAGTTCACTCGTAAAAGGCGAAAATCTTATTGTGCATCGTGTTTTGAGTTATCGTCAGTTGGTAGCAGCACAATGTGTTTACATAACATTCTTTTATAACAGAGCGATTGTTTGGCCATTACCAGTGAATTCGATATTCAAAACATCGCGTATCAATCGAGAATGGAATGGTAAACTCTTGGAACTTTGTCAATGTCCGGTGGATCCAATGAGCAAGTTTCATATACTTGCTCATGGCGTTGTGCGTTGTGATATTATGGGGTCTATCTATGTATATAGGTATCAGTACTACAATTTACCTATTAAGCAGTGAAGTGCTAAATTTGTGTCATCTAAACATATTTCTATTAATGAGGTTGTATCGGTACGCAGCACAACTAAGATTTAGCTCATTTCTTGCGTGAATGTTGTCAGAAAGTGGAATTTTCAAAAAGACACGTTCATAAAACCTTGCAATCTGTGCGCACAATTGAGCGACATGTTTGCTAAAGTGAACGAACTCAAATGCTCGTTACATTTTGTTGTTAAGTGACCAATGACCGCTATGGATTTTTATAATGTACGTTGAAAACGATTAAATTTTGATCATGTTTTTTTTATAAACAACTTGTAACATAATAAGCGCACATCCTGAAAGTTCGAATATATAGCTGGATCGATTAAAATTTAAGATAATGAACGATCTGTACATATAAAATTACTTGTCCTAACTGACTGACTGACTGATTCATCAACGCACAGGCCAAACCGCTGGACCTAGGAAGCTGAAATTTGGACAGTAGGTTCTTCTTATGACGTAAGCATCCACTAAGAAAGGGTTTTTGAAAATTACAATCCTAAGGGGGTTAGAACAAATAATTGCGGGCGTAGCCGCAGGGAATTGCTAGTATTTTTATATTAAATCAAATGAAGTAGAGCCAAGAAACCTAAATATAATTTGTGTGAGTATGAACATTATTTATAACTAAATAATTAATAGTTCATTTACTCCTCAACCAACGATAAGGATGTGTGTATTGGCAAAATAAATATTGTATACTGTGCTTACTCATGATACGTTTTTAGGCACAAAGTTCGCTGTGTCAAAAATAATACACATCAAATATTTTTATCTGATGTATAATGTACGCCAATTTTGTAGGCGATAGCATCTGATACTTTAATAACGTACATATTTAGGTACCTGAGTAACATACACAATGTTACTGAGGTACCTGACAACATGGTATTGTTATAAACGATTCATCTAAGTATAATTGACGCTACTAAAACTGTTGAATGTTATGAAGAGGTAGCTGCCGGAAATCTATTGACAAAGTTATTATTAAGTATATTAATCATGCAGTTTAATATATATATATAACGGGTGTAAGGGACATCGTACCGAAAACCGATACCAGGGATCCAGAACACGATTCTCCTAGTGTTGAAATTTTTCATCGACTTTTTCATGAATTTAAAAAAAAATCACTTTTTTTAAATAAAATTAGTATAACATCATTATTGGTACAATAATAAAGCCTAATTTTAATTTAAAAACAATTAATTAATTATTTGTGTTTTTTTATTTTTTTTATTTATTCTTTATTCACAAAAACAGTGCATTGGCAATTAATTAATATAAAAGCATAAAATAACGAAAATATATTGAAGTCGGTGTCAGCTCGTGCTAGTCTTAGTTAACATGATGTGCTAGCACCGACTTCAATATATTTTCGTTATTTTATGCTTTTTAGATAATTTACTTTGAAGTCGGTTTTTTTTTTAAATAGTTTATTTTAATTTTCAAATTGACACTATAAAAATAAATCGTATCATACTATACGCGAAAAATCTGTTCCATAGATTCCCGAGACTAATCGCAGCCGTACAAAAGTTTCTTTAATGAATAATTACAAGTACCTACAAAAGAAAGACAGTTCCGACACAAAAAAAAACAATCACCAAAAAAGTTATTGAGAAATGGTTTTCTTACGCTCACTCACTTATAAACAGCATAATAGATTTTCATCAAACTTAGTGAATAACTATCCCGATTGAAGTAGCTTTGTATTTGAAAACCGCATTCAAATTCGTCCATATCTTCGGTATCAAACTTATAACAACCCTCATTTCTGTTTTTAAAATAATGTTATACCAAATTAAAAAAAACCAAAGAAATCTTTTAATTTTTGAGCATGTAATGAATACGTGCGGAATAATATTTATTTTTCGTGGAGATTATGGCAAAGACTTAACATCTGATGTCTTAAGGGTCGGCAACGCGCTAGTGATACTTCTGGTGTTGCTAGCGTCTATAGGCTACGGTGGCTGCTTACCATCAGGCGGGCCGTACGCTTGCTTGCCACCTTGGTAGTATATAAAAAAAAAAAACCCCTCCCTTCTAAGGGAAGAGACCTTTGTTCAGCAGTGGACTTTTCGGCTGCTGATGATTGCTAATTTTACACAAATAAGTAATTTATTGTTTTTAAATTGAAATTAGGCTTTATTATTATACCAATAATGATGTTATCCTAATTTTATTTAAAAAAGCGGCATTTTTTTTTTTGAAAATTCATGATAAAGCCGATGAAAAATTTCAACACTACAATGTTCAGAATCATGTACTGAATCCCTGGTATTGGTTTTCGGTACGATGTCCCTTACATCCTGTATATTTGCTAGAATCAGTTCAGTAAACAAGATTTCGAATTCAGGCTTATGAATTGACGAAATTTCTGTTTAAATCAAACGCACCGTATTACAATTTATAGTTAAATTGTATGCATGCATAGACCACCGCATATCAACTTCATTCTTAAAAAAAAAAATATAGATGTATTTTAATCCAACAAACCTAATTTAAAATTCTAGTTAATTACATGAAATTGTAAAACAATAAGGTAAATTAACTTATACTCTACGAAGTTAATAACAAAGCAATGTCATAAGAATGTTTTTGTTTTGACCCTCGTGAGACGCAGAGTTTATAACAGGTATTGCTAGGTACTAGCTTCTGCCCCCAGTTTGTCGCTCTCCAATCTTCCGCTGCAAAGTCCTATCTTGGGTCCAGGGATTTTTTTTTACCCAATATCTTACTTGATGAATATAGTGGAGCATTCGTAAACAAGCAAAGACGGTTTTAGGCAAGGGACCGAAGAAAATGCTATGCCCACTGCAAAGGATCTACCAGGACGGTGATTCCTAATAGAGCACTGGAGACCTGGCAGTTTCAGCACTTATCACGTAAGGGTTTCTGTAAGTGATAAGATATCAGGTATATAAATAAATAAATTTTACTCGCTACTGGATTATAAGCGCATTAGGAGTTTTTTTTTCACACTTATAAGCTAGTGCTTGACTGCAGTCCCACCTGATGGAGAGCGGCGACGCAATCGAGGATGGTAAAACACACTAGCTTATTAAAAGCCTATTCACTCTAGTCTTAAAGACACCCACATTAGGCTGGCTGGTGGCTGGCTGCTGGAGTTCGTACAATTAGGCTTTGGTGTTCTGTAAGGTGGATGCACGCACTTACTCGGTTCAGTGGCTCCAATCTTAACTAGGTGTTACCACTGTGCCATCTCATAAAATTTGATGTTCATTACGATATGGCGGGTTCCCTAGTGTTTTTTCTTTTTACTTATTCCCTCTGGTTAACGTTACGAAACCCGTTTCTCCTTTTTCTCAATATTTAATTAGGATATTAGCATCAATCGATAGGTTCAATCAGAAGGATCAAATCTCTCTAACAAACATGGTAAATTAAATAAGAGGAAATCTTAATCCACAAATGACAAAATAAGTTAATAAGGTACTAACATAAAGTTATCTGCTGGACCTTTGAGTGCTTGATCTTGTCCCACTGAATTTATAAGTTGAGATTTCATGGTTTTCCTTTCATTTTATTTACCATGTTTGTTAAAAGGGATTTGATCCTTATGATTGACACTATCGATTGATGCCATAAAAATACAGGTATTTTATTATTTCGGATTCGGATTTATCAAATGTGTCAAACATGTTTTCGAAAATCTTTGAATGCAGATTTGTTTCTTTTATAAAATAAAGCAATGTTTCCTTTGAGTAAAATTTGCTATCTCCAGTATTTAGAGTAGGTCCTTTCCCTCCGTGTGGGGTTACAAAATTCCACCCTGTGTAATAAGAATACTAAACGGATGCTTTATTAACAGTAGATAATTGAAATCAGTTTGGTTATTTCTATAGGTACGCAATGTTTATCAAATTACCACACGACTTACGCAACAACCAATTACACAACGTAAGGCAATATTCGTTGGTACGAGGACAATATAGTGAATTCATAATATCTGTAAATAGCCGCGGAAAATGATTAAACACCACCATGTCAATAATATTTTACGTTTCAAGGCTATAACAATATTATCATTATATATAAGTACCTAACCAAGTTTGAAACTGACGTGCGCTCCAGAAACGAATACTAATCGATTTTGTAGCTGTTTGTCGTAATTTACTTTGCCCGTACGGTTCTTTAGAAGGGTCACTGCTATTCTAACGGAAGGTACACTTAGTACAATTTATAATATAAACTAGAACGTTTTTGTTAACGTCTTGCTGACTTATACACTAACCAGTTCCGTAAACATCAGGAATCGTTGACATGACACCACTTATGTTCCGTGTTCCACTAACTCGCGTCAACGAATCTCATTTCATGCGTTGAATATTCATTTCGTCTCACGCCAAATAAGCATAGAATAACAGAATAATAAAGAAATATAGTAATTACAATCTTCCATTGTTTAGTGTCTGGTAGTTGTTTCTTTTTAAATAAATAAATAATAATCGAGTAGGTAATATAAACGTCACAGGCTCATAATTTTTGTTAATTACCAGTTTAACATGAGTTTTTACTTTTAAGTTATAATTGAAAATATTCGGCATTTATTGTAACGAAAATTTAACTAAAAAAACAACGTCTTCTCTAAAAAGTTAAGTATTTCCACAGTATATAAACTAATACAGTAGTTGACGCCTTTGATGTTTGAGTAAAAGCCGACACCGCATGGCGTACTCCGTAGCACGTAGGGTTGTCACAGTTTGTTTTTATAATTTACTTAAAATATTATATTATACTAAAATACTAAGTAAAGTATATTTCTATTAGCGCACGGGATGGTAATGATTTCTTTGTTTATAATTATTTACTTTATTTATTGAAGTTCTTCATAGTAAGAAATACAAAAAGGCATTTCGTGGAGACAAATACAAATAGAGTTTTACAATGTTATGTAATATATTGTAATTAATTAATACATTTCCAAATCGTTTATTATAAATAGCCAACTGAAACATATTTTCGGATTGTATATTTTACTGGATTTGAAATTTCTGTTAATGAAATGTATAAAATATGTACGTAATTTTCGATTTGAAAATGGATGTCATTTTCGTAATCAACACCCCGAAAAACCTCAAAATGACACCAAAAATTTTATTCGAAAAAAAGAAATTATCCGTCATTTTGGATTTCAAAATGGATGCCATTTTCGTTATCAGCACCCCGAGAAACCTCAAAAATTACACCAATAACATTTTTTGAAAAAAATAAAATATCCACCATTTTGGATTTGAAAATGGATGCCATTTTCGTAATCAGCATCCCGAGAAACCTCGAAAATGACACCAATAACATTTTTCTGAAAAAAGAAAAAAAAACCGCCATTTTGGATTTGAAAATGGATGCCATTTTCGTAATCAGCACCCCGAGAAACCTCAAAAATGACACCAATAACATTTTTTTGAAAAAAGAAAATATTCGCCATTTTGGATTTAAAAATGGATGCCATTTTCGTAATCAGCACCCCGAGAAACTCGAAAATGACACCAATAACATTTTTTTTTGATAAAAGAAAATATTCGCCATTTTGGATTTGATAATAGATGCCATTTTCGTAATCAGCACCCCGAGAAACCTCGAAAATGACACCAATAACATTTCTTTTTAAAAAGAAATATCCGTCGTTTTGGAATTGAAAATGTGTAAAATAATATCTCTCTCACACAGCACAGGTAGTATAAACCATTATACTTAACTGCTTACAAAAAAAAAATACATACAGGAATTCCTTTTTTGAAGTCGGTTAGTTAAAACGAATACGAGTGAGCCCTGAAAGTTATGTCCCGATCTACTAACTAATTCGGGCGGCAGCAGCGTACGCAGCTCGGGCGCGCCTACCCGCGTCTCACCCCTCACACCCCGCACGATTGCCCTATCTAGACGGCTTCGTTGGACGACTGTATTGGTTTATAGACTGTGGTATTTCTGTCGGTTTCGTACCCTCATCGTTATATACAGAGTTAATTTAAAAATACTAATCAATATCGTTTCACAGGTAGCTTCTTTAATATCTACCATTTTGTTTACCACTTTTGTTAACTCATCATTTTTCACTGCGATGGATCGAATTTTTGCAACGGCGTATATTTTTTGCCATTTACTGCAAATAATTTGCAAGAAGGTTTTATGTTATTCGTTAATTAAATAAAATGTACTTACACATTGTAAAATGTATGGCTATAATGACTACAGAGGCCGATGGTGATGACAATGTCGCACCACTATAAGACACCGATCTGATCGCGACGACATCGAAGAGTCACACGTAGTATGTGATGTGCATCGATACGCATACGAACACGGCGTGCGTGCACTCGCCCTCACTAAGTTTGTTACCAGATTTTCTCAGGGGGCACATTGCGACCCGGAGTTAGAGGACTCTAAGCGACGATCTCTCTCTGATGCCCCTGAGTCCGTCGCTTCCCCGTCCTTTCGCTTTAAGTGCTTGCTCCTCTTGTCTGGTCGATTGAATTAAACGCACCGCTGTACACGCATTCTTACACCTATCACTATACTTGGAGATCATGATAATCATTCCGCCGCGGACAGCCACGGATCATTTTCTCCACTAAAGTGTCCGCCATCTGCACTGCGCAGCGCTAAATTGACGGCTGTAGGTACTTCCGCGATATTACTTATATCACACAAATACAATAAACCCAACGATTTTATCGCATTACGTAGATATGTTTACACATTATTTAAAGTGAGCATATTTTATTCGATAAGTAAGTTTAATTACCTCAACATTATGATAAGGCCACGGCGAAGTGTCAAGTTGTAATCGTAAATTGCTCGTGCCACTCGGCGGTTAAGTAAATAAGTACATTCTATTTTATTCGATTTCCGTGGTTCTTATTCGTAAATAATTTCCATAATGCATGCAGACGGTGCAGTGTCGAATCAAAGCGTGGAACTCAGGTAGTTTTAATGCAAATCCCTACTGTTGCTGGCTACAATTTGGTTGGGCTTAACGTCTGATTGGATCTTACTTTTAAGCGTTTTATTAACCGACTTCAAAAAAGGAGGAGGTTCTCAATTCGTCTGTATATATATATTTTTTTTTTTTATGTATGTTCGCGCATAACTCTGGCAATTATTAACCGATTTGAAAAAATCTTTCTTCCATCCATTCTTCAATCCATTGATTGGGTCCCATAAAAAAATTATTGCTTAGTAATAAGTAGTTCCTAAAAAAACAAGAATGGTGACTGCGCACTGAGAGTTGCAAGAAAGCCTATATAGATGACGTTTTAGTCGCTCGGACTCGCTCGGTCGGACAAAAATGGTCATAACTCTGGCAAATATTTACCAATTTCAATGATTCTTTTTTTATTCGAAAGAAGAAACCACTGTATTGAATCTGTATGAATTTTATTACAACCGGATAAGAACTTCCTGGAGGACCATGAACGATGTGGAGGAATTTATCTGGTAAAAACCATAAAACTGATGTTCTCCATTACATTGCTCTGACAATTATGAACCGATTTCGATGATTCTTTTTTTATTCGAGAGAGTAAACTACTATGATGTTTCCATGCAAATTTCATTACGACCGGATATTATTTTCTGAAGAAACATGAATTATGTAAAACTATGTAGACGATAATGTGATCATAACCTACCTAGATAATTTTTCGGTTTTCGATGGTTCAATCTTTATATATGAAAATATCACTAAAAAGGTTAAAATAAAAACTTTTAAAAAAAAAATTGAACCGACTTCAATATCACTGAAAAGTATAAAATAATTTAAATATTATTGAAGTTGGTGCCAAATATACACAGCAGGTACGCTAACACCAACTTCAATAATATTTAAATTATTTTATACTTTTCAGTGATATTGAAGTCGGTTCAATTTTTTTTTTAAAAGATTTTATTGTACTTTCATATTTCGTATTAAATACGAAATCCATAGTCATTATTTTTAAAAATCTTGCAATGTAAGATAGCTTGAATTTATTTAAATGTTTGATTAGGTACCCATGTAGTTTCAAATTTCATGCTATTTATTGAAGGTAAAAAGGTGATAGGTGCCTTGGGTACTCTTTCAGATTTATCACTGCGTCAATCTTAATAAAGTAGCACCAAAATTCGATACCTACTTGATTATATTTTATCGTAATTGATCTACAGTTGATTTGAAATACTTACCTACTGATATTCGTGACAATTAATACATACTAGCTGACCCACGCAGCTCCGCCCGCGCTGTGTTTACGTTAACTAAACTTCCAATAATATACATTCGTATAGAATACAAAACCTCCTTTTTTAAGTTAGTTAAAAACTTGGACCTATTTTGTACTTGCTCTCCGAAGCACGGAGACGTTTAGTTCAAATGGCGTTAAACGGTCACCCATTTATTTAATAATAATAATATATCATTTATTTCTCCTCACAAAATAAACCTTAAGGAAATACAGTTATAACTTATATCTAATACTGGATTCAGTCACAGTCTACTCGGTAAGAAGCTGGTGTCTGAAATAGGTATTACCCTGTGATACAGATCACCAGGTCCTTCCCCAAAAAGTATATCAGTTACCAGTTGTTTTTCAAGAAACATAGCAGATATTCCTTTACCTCGTGTAAGGAGTGCTGTTAGGTAAATTTGTGGGTATGATGGATGTGTGTGTGTGTGTGTTGTGTGTGTGTATTATATATATATATATTTTTTTATTTTTTTTGAGGGTACCATTTCCTATTAATGTATTAAATTTTCTGTGAAAGTATAATCTAGATCTTGTAGATATTCTTTAACAACTTTTTTACATTGTGTTTTCGTTAGTGAATAAATTGTTAAGATTCGGTTAATTTTGTTATATAGACTTTGATAGCAATAAAATCGATGTGAGAAACTAGTATTAAAACGCTTACTTTACAAACAATATCTTTTCTTCGCAATTTATTAATTTTATTGGGATTGTACTTAATTTGAGAATGTGTTTTTGCAACCGTTTGAAGAATAAATAGCTGTCGAACTGTTAATACCTTACATTGTTGGTATAGATCCTTAGTGGGATAGAAAAAAGGTAGTGCCTGGCTTACTTTTAAAATCGCTCTCTGGGCTCTTTCTAGTTTAAGTAGATTAGTTTTTGTCGTACCACCCCAAGACGTTATACAGTAGGTTAATAGTGATTGACCTAAGGCTAGATAAACGGATTTGATTAAATCTTTGTCTGCCACACTTCTTAGATTTCTAAAAATAGCAATAGGCTTCCGGATTCTGCCAGACAGCATGTCTATATGGCACTGAAAATTTAAATTGCTGTCTATCATGACGCCCAAATATTTCACTGACTGCGTCTTTTGAATCTTAGTACATCCACAATTTGAGTAACTCTTATTGCATGAATGTAATGTTAGACAGTGTGATGGACCAGGAACATCAGATTTTTTAGAGAAAAAGCTATATATTTAGTTTTTTCTATATTGAGGGTCAGAATGTTATCATATAACCACTTTGCAACAATATTAAGGCCCCGTTGAGCATTAGAAAATACTTCATCCCAAGTATCACCTTGAAAGAGTAGAACTGTGTCATCGGCAAACGTTACTACTTTTCCTTTATAAAGCTTTAATTCACACAGGTCATTTATATAGGCGAGGAACAGAGTTGGCCCTAATATACTGCCCTGTGGAACTCCAAAAAGTACAGAAACTTCGTCACTAGTAACGTTATCTATTTTAACACATTGCGTCCTATTTTGTAAGTAACTTTCCAACAATTTCAGCTGAGAGTCTCTGATTCCAAGATGTTCAAGTTTATGAATTAGAATTGGGACAGAGACTGTGTCAAATGCTTTAGCCAAATCTAAAGATATGCCAATAGTTTCCTTTTTATTGTCCATATTTTGTACGACAAAGTCAGTTACCTCATGTACAGCATCAGAAGTCGATTTTTCAGGTCTAAAACCATACTGAGCATCTGATATTAAATGATTGGATTCCAGAAAAATTACTAACCTCTTACAAATTAATCGTTCCAGTATTTTAGAGAGTGTAGGAAGAATAGAGATAGGTCTATAATTATTAACACAGCCTCTGTCCCCACTCTTGTGGATTGGATGGATCCTGGACTTCTTAAAAGCTGTTGGGAACACTCCAGTCGAAATTGCCAAATTACAAACATAAGTTATAAGTGGAGTAAGTACGTCTATATTCTTTTTTAAAGTTTCTGCTGATATCATATCTAAACCCACTGCACAATCACTTTTCAGATTTGATATTATTTTTTTAACTTCATCTTCGTCAGCTGCTAACAAAACAAATGAATTTGGGTTAGATTTTAGTGTATTATTGCGTTTAGGTTGCATAAATTTTTTATTTAATTTCTTTGCCAGAGTTATTCCTATATTTGCGAAGAAACTATTGACATTATTAATTTCATTATGGGTATTATTTTTACAAATTAATTCTGATGCATTATCTTTAGCTTTTGTCAAGTATGTTATTTCCTTTATTGCTTTCCACAACTTCTTATTATTTCCGTTAGCGCTCTTTAATTGGTGTTTTTCAAAGTCCCTTTTTACTTTTTTTTAATATTGAACAGCAGAAGTTCCTATATCTCCTGTAAGTAGTCTGTAATACTTCATTATTGGGTGCTTTTTTAAGTTTTTTATAATGATTATCTCTATTTCTAAGGCATTTTAACAAACCGGGAGTTAACCATGGCTTCAATATTCTTTTACGTCTGGAAGGTATAACTTCTTTAGAATTCGATATGATTAGTGTGCGAAGTGACATTGTAAGGTATTCCGCAGCCTCACTAGGATCTTTAATTTTATACAAAGGGCTAAAATCTGTATTTTTTATATCGTTCATTAATTTAATATTATCAATATGATTAATAACTTTGACAGGCTTTAGTTTAGAAGTAGTGTTGATGTATAATGCAACACTATGATGATCTGTTAGAGAGGTCTGCAGAATAAGACAACGTGCTGCCAGCTTTGTCTTCAGTAAAACATGATCCAAACACGTTTTACTATGGGTTGGGTGAGTGTACGCAGGTAAAATACCGTGGAAAGCTAACATATCTAAATAGGGTGAGCAATTTCTATCAATACTATTTTCAGCAATATCGATATTAATATCACCCAGAACTACGATATTTCGTACTGACGAGTATTGTACTAGAATATTATTCATAGATTGAATGAAATTATTAATATTTTTATATCCAGGGGGGCGATAGATTGCTAGTACTTACTGAATGTTAATGTCCTTACCTAACGTTGCTTAACCTGATCGATTTCCAAACATTGTTAACAACTGTCTATGAGTGTTTACTTACAAATATTTATTATAATTAAATGAAAAATTGTTAAAATCGGAGCAGGCGTATAACCAAGTACACATTTTGACTTTAGTCCCGTCTCCCAAGGGAACCGTGCCGAATGTCGGGATAAAAAGTATCCTATGTCCTACCTCGGAGTATTAACTCAAATCATGCCAAGTTTCGTTTCAATCTATCCAGTAGTTTCGGCGTGATGCTCAGCCGAGATACAGACAGACAGACAGACAAAAATAAAAAAAAATACATTTTTGGCTTTAGTATCGGCTATAGAATGCCCTCCAAACATAATTTTCAAAATATCTTCAATGTACAGAATTGGACCTGTTACAGTTTTATTATAAGTATAGATAGATTAGCAGCGCCTGCGGCTTCGCCCGCAGCCAGCACAATTTTGAATTATTCGTAAACATAATGCCCAACTAACCCTGACCCATTTTTTTGCATTATTATACGTTCAGACATTTTCTCGTGATGAGGTAACAAACGGGCAGACAAACAGACAAAAAATTAATAAATAGTCAATATGTGTTATGTGGCTTATTTCTAGCCTCCCTGGCCTATTTTGATGAAAAAATAATTAAAGTAAGTACAGACTTTTCTACCGCTCTTTCTGTTTTATTATAGTTTAGTAGATTATTCATTTCGTACGTAGTTTTGTCCTACACATTGCGGTACTTTCGCAGTACAAAGACTATTATAATAATTCATACTTTAAATATACGTACTAAATTTCCGCTGTCGGGTAAAATATTGAAGCGTTGTGTATCTCCACACAATCAGTTTTATCATTTTTATTGAAAATACTTATGTACGTACGTTTAAAGGCTTTCTTTATTGTTTTACCTTGAGATCCGTCTCATAACAATGCAAATATTAAAGAGTCTGCTCGGAATGTTCTGTTGACACATCATATTACGTATTTTATCAAGAATGATATAAATATACGCAAGTGGCGCAAGCACATCTACATTGGAAAGCATACGTACCAATTGTTTGCTTGGCCACGAATCAGCACATGTGGATAAAGTAGGCCTTCAATCTACTTGCTACCAAAGTCGGCAAAGTCTTTTTGTTTGTATGGACCCCTCTGAATAATCTTATTACAGTTTTTAAATGCAAATTAATATGTCTATAGAACCTGCTAACTTAGGGCTCCCACACATAACTGCGATGCGATGCGATGCGGCGAGAAACAAATGAATTTTCGATACAAGTTGCAACTTGTAGCCAATATGTATTTTAAAATGGTACACTAATATACATATAATAGGTTAAACAAGCCGAATACGTTTCTGTGCCTACCCTCTGTGTACGCCACTGCACCCGATAGATACTCATTTTGAAATTAACGTGTTTGTCATTTTCGTACTTACTCAAGTCGAAGTAAACGTGCGGTATCAATAAACTGATTTCAACCTTGAATGATTTTTGTTTTTATTTGGGAGGCTATTAAAAGACAGACATAACAACACATATAACATTTAACAGACTTACGATTACCAATTGTAAGAAATTAATATCCGAAATACATATTTCTATTTAAGCTGTCAGTCTCAGAGAGAAGTTTGAAATAAATCCAAATGAAATAACATCAGTGTCTGTTTGTGTAAGGAAAACACATCAAACCGTAAAATGCAAAAATTACACACATAATTTTAATAATTTGTATTGGAGTATAAAACAACACTGGCATTATAATAATTATGCAAAAATTCTTATATCAGACACACAAATTATAATTTTGTATTTTTTCTGTCGGCTTGAACATGTTAAAAGGCTAAACATGTCGTGTTAGAAAGATTGGTCAATTAACAGGATCTTTCAGGGCAGACTGAGTCTCTGAATATTTGGTATAAGAATCGATAGCTGGATACTTTGAGAATCTTAGTACTCTGTAAATATACGAACTAATTTTGTAAGTACATACTAAGTAAGCAAGTTAAAACGAGAATTCGAGAAAACATTGGCACTGGAATTAGCTTATCAGTCAAACAAAATGTTCTGTAACTAGAGGAATGCTGCACTCGCAAAACGATACTGGCTTCACATTATAGCTAGGTACAGTCAATAATCAGCTATACGAGTAACTGGTTCCTTGATAACCTTATCTGTTTAATTAGTGTGTCAACAGCTCTATCTGGTTTGTTAATAGCAGTACTAATGAACAACATCATTAAATGGTACCGTCAGACGAAATGTCAAGATCATCATTGTTATATAAGTAGTTCAGTAAGTTCGGTAAAGCCTTAAACTAAACAAATTAAAATGTAAATTATGTTTTTCACAAAACTATCATTGTTATTCAGCCATCGTTGTTCACAACAAACCAGGGTAAGTATATACCCAAAATTATATAATTAAATATATTTAAGTACCTATAATTAAAAAATATATATTTACTTAACATTTAAACTTTTGTTAATTTTTATGCTAACGCTACTAAATAATCGTCGTAATTTACGTACATTTAAATATACGCCGCAAATACCAATAGCTACGATTCGGTTCGGGCCGTGTACATTAATTAGTTTTCGATTTCGATGCTTTAATTGGCCGCGCACACGTTGAATATACTTACATACGTAGTACTCGTCCGATTATCCGCAAACGGTTACGACCATCAGTTTCAGTGTTTTAATCACTTTTGAAACGACTGCTTATTAAAACGTGGAGGTTAAACACGTGAAGATTTTAATTTTTACGGCCGCCTCATGTGACCATGTTTACCAAATAAATCCATTAAGATACCTACCTTCTATTGCAATACCTAGCTACTACCTACAATATAGTTTTTGTCACAACCTATGCATGACCTTATGCCTTTTCCACTAGCAACGACATTGTGCAATCGGTAGGTAATCAGAGACTATGTTTTTCCAATACTATTTTTCTATGTTTTTATAAGTGTAACCATATTATTTGTGATGTAACAGTAACAAGTGTAACAAAAATGGAGGTGATATCAGTTTTTAAGTTTTTTTAGGGCCTCTGCCCATGATACAAGACCTTACCCAGAACGTATCATTATCAGGCACAGAAAAGTAATGACGGTGACTACTGTGCGCGTAAGCAAGACGTAACATGCCTGTATGCAACGCGTTTAGTAACCGTACCATACGGTCACTAACTACGCTTTGTAGCAGGTTAGGTGCGAACAAACAGCTCTAATCGTACATAAACAGACAATTTTATTTATACTGTGGCTGTACTGATTGTAGTGGGATGGCAACGCGACCTATCATGCGACATTTCTTGAATATTGACGGCCTGTTTTTTTTTTTTGTAACGATAATCTCAAACTCAAAAATAGTTTATTTCAAATAGGCTTAACGCTAGCACTTTTGAAAGGTCATGTATTTTTTTTTTAAAGAGCTACCGCCGGGTCACAACGCGGCCTCAACTGAGAAGATCCGGCAAGAAACTGAGCGGGCTTGTCATTTTATCACTGTTTTTTTAAACAGTGTGTCATGTTACAATTAGATCAGAGCGACAGTGTGTCTTGCCGTTCAAAAGATCAAATAAGACAGAAAAAAATAATAAAATACGACGAAAGTACAACAAACTAAAAAGCCAAAGGGATAGTAGTCGGACCAGTACCCCCAAGCAGCACCCGCGCACGAGTTGACTCGAGCTGCAGTCATCACTCCCCTCAACCATATTGGAGGGAAGGGGGTGACCCGATAGACGCTGTTGGCCGCAGATGGCCATTACAGCTTCACCGTGGTTATATCACGGCCAGATACGGAACGGTGTATTGGGCGTTGTTTCGATTAATTCACACAAAGTACATATTTTGCCTAAAATGTTCATAACACAACAGGTCATGTCGTAGTCCGGTGTACTTGCCAGACTATTTTATACTCATTACTCATAGACATAGGTTTGCGATTTTACAGAGCGGTGTTTCTATATTTTTATAGGTGTAACTTGGGTGTAACATTATTGTCATAATATATTTGTATCGAATGGACATAGGCCTCCCCAAGGCACTTCACTGAGCCCTATCTTCGGCTCTCCTCATCCAGTTTCTGTCATCGGATACAACGCTGATAGATATTTAGTTAATTACAGTAATAAGTATAACAAAAATGGTGGGTTTAATTTTGCTATAACTCATAAGTCATTTATTCATTTGTATAACATAGGTGTAAGTATTATGTAGGTCTTCATGAATGCAAGTGAAACGCTATGACAGCGCACAAAAGTGTTGTTAGTAAGTAACTAATTAATTAAATATTATTATTATTAGTTTAGGAAGTCGATTAAAATAAGTAAAATTTAAATTACAAATGTTGCTGCTATTATTTATTTATACAGTAAAAATAGAAATATCAAAGGAAATAATGGCTTCGTTACAATGTATATATATCAGGTATTTAGAAATTCTTCAACTGTGTAATAACATTTTTCAACTAAAAATATTTTAAGTTGTTTTTTAAATTGTGCTACGTTTAGGCATTTTAAGGCATCAGGTATTTTATTAAATACTCGCGGTGCCATGTTCAATATACTTTTCCGCAATAAAGCAGTTTTAAGCAGCAGCAGTTGGTTTTCCTCTCCATCCAAAGGTTGCCTGGTAGAGATCACTTTTAGTGATAAGGCCGCCCATTGTTTCATTCTATTTTACTGGTTTTTTTTCTTGTATTTTTTAATAATGGTGGAACAATAAAGTATTATCTATCTATCTGTGTCGTCAGCGTAGGAGAAGACTTGAGCATTATTGATTCTCATAGTACAGACTTCATTGATGTAAACTAGGAAAAGCGTAGGGCCCAGAACACTACCTTGGGGAACGCCGTACACCACCTCAGTATCGTCACTGACAAAATTACCCAACTTAACCCTCTGCTTTCTGTTTGACAGGTAATCTTTTAAAAGTTTTAGTGGGGCTCCTCTTAATCCAATTCTTTCCAGCTTATCTGTAAGGATGGGGGCAGAGACGGTGTCAAATGCTTTTTTCAGATCTAAGAATACTGTTACGCATTTATTACCTGTATCAAGGCAGTCTGTTACAAGTGAGGTAAGAGCAGTAACAGCATCTTCTGTGGACTTATTCTGCATAAAGCCAAATTGTGAGGGGGATTATATTTATTTAAATACTTCATTAGTCTAGTGTTGATTAATTTCTCTAATATCTTAGATATATCTGGTAAGACAGATATGGGTCTATAGTTATTCTCATCGTCTCTGTCCCCTCCCTTATGCACTGGAGTAATGATAGATGGTTTAAGAGGGCCCGGGAAAATACCGTCTTTGAAGCAGGTATTGGCAAGATGGGTAATTATATCTGATGTATTTAAGGAATCGTGTTGATACATTGTCCCATCCGGCAGAGCTATCTGACTTTAAGTTCCTTAGTATCCCATCTACTTCAGTATCCAAGAGAACGAACGAGTTAGCTTGAACATCTAGTGTATTGACTAAAGGGTTGGGGTCATTATATGTACTAGGCTGCGTTTGTTGGGCCAGATTTCTTCCGATATTTGCAAAGTAGTTATTAATATGATTTACAGATTCACAGGGGGTACTTTTAATATTTAGTAATTCTATATTTTTATTATTAGCTTTATTTGTATAGGTTATAGATTTAATATTTTTCCAGAGAAGTTTATTATTGGAGACTGATTTAGTGATTAATTCCCTTTTATATTTTCTTTTGCTTTCATAGATCAAATTAAATTGTCAAAAACAAATATAACCATGGCACCGATAATAATTGTGCCTATCCATTTCGCCGATTTCAGTGGTGGTCTATTTGAAGACATTTTTTTATCAAGTTCATAAATTGCTAGTAACATTCTAGAATATAGTAACTTGGCGCAAACATAAAAATTACCTGAATATATTTGAATCGAATTCGAAGTTTGAAAGTTTAAAGTGTCATAATTGTTTTTCCGAACAAAATATACGGGAACAGTTTTTTGCGATTTCAGTAGGTAATTTCTAGTACTCATACCATAATTAAATAGTCGCATAGAGTATTTTGATCCTTACAAGAAATAGGATCGTCGTAAGTATATAAATATTTTCGGTATTTTACATTTGTTACGCCGACTGTAATTTTTTTCCAATATCAAATACTCAAAAACTTTTAGATGGTCTCCTAGGAACGTTTTCCTGTAACTGTTCAAAAATCCATCCTGTATAAAAAAAAACTACGAGGTGAACATTGAACGCGTATTTACGTTGTTTAAGGTCACGCGCGGCATAATAATGTATATTAATTATTAATAATTAAGTGACATCTTACAGTTTAACAAGTATTTGAGCAATGTCATTGTCTTTATCATTGTTTGCAAATCACCTGTTCAATTTGTAAATTCGAAATTGTTTAATTATTAAACTTACTCCTACTATTGGCTACCTATCTTTAGTTGGTTGATCCATCATTAAACATACCTACAATCTGTGGAAATGACTAGACCTTGACTAGACCCGGCTTATTATATGCCTTTAAAATATGATGACCTTTAGGAAGCTAAGAATATTCGTATAAAATGTAAGGATTTTAACTATGTGACCTCAGGTTTAACTACGTAACTTACTACCCTACTATAAGGGGAAATGGTGCCAGTAAAGTATATAAGTATTTAATTAGGATAAGAAACCTTTTGAAGTACATTGGCGCCGTTGTCACAAACGGCGGCAATTAAGTATTTACCGAAACGTCATCTATGAATATAAATTATTTACTTATTTGATGACCTCTCGAAGACGTCTCGACGACGATTTGACGTTCTGGTTTTTCCTAATCTGTGTATTGTTTTCGTGTCAGATTGCTGTGGGGCGCAGCACGCGCGATCACGCTATCGACGTCGACTTGAGTTTGGAAGGTCCTGCGGCTAAGGTTTCCCGGAAGCAGGCTACCATCCGACTTCGCAATAGCGGCGATTTCTTCATGTCCTCGGAGGGCAAGAGGCCGATATTTGTGGACGGCCGGCCAGTTCTTCAAGGAAATAAAGTGAAGCTCAACCACAACAGCGTTATTGAGGTAGGTCATAGATCATTTATTTCGTTTTTTTTTTGTTTACTGCATGGTAATACTTGTACAGTTGTACTACCTACCTAAAACACTTTTTTTACCATACTCCAAAAAAATCGAATTTCATTATCCACTTTTATGATTATACGAAGTGTTAAAAAAATTGAGGGTATTATTGGGCATCGCTGTACAATTATTAACTAGCTGACCCGCGCTGCTCGGCCCGCGTTATTTTTTTTCAACTTTTTATTATCCCAATTTTTGTTTTATTTTCCTAAAATGTACCAGTAGTGCATTGATGACTAAACGTTACCGAGAGGATTTAAAGTTTCCTTCAGCAAATCAACTGAGGTCAATTCTTTTAGGTTTTCACTAGTGACCAGTTGACCACTTCTGATAAATATGAGCAGTACCAGACCAAACAATTGGTAGGATTATTCTCCAAAAGTTATCTTCCAAGCCGTTTTCGTTTGCCTATCTGATAATGTGTATATATTGTCTACAGATTGCTGGTCTCCGCTTTGTATTTCTGGTGAATCAAGATTTAATAAGCGCTATTCGTCAAGAAGCCGTTAAAGTTACTATACCTGTTTAAAATAAGAATTGAATAAAATAAAAATATTACTGAGAACACATTTATTTGGTCAATTATAGAACAACTATCAAAACTAGGTTCCACTCGAAAACGTAATACATATTCCCATTAATTAACAATACATTCCACGTTGTCCTTCTAGAGTGATTATAAATACTCAGTGAAACACGATATTACTGCTATCACCATAAAATTATCACGTGGTGTGTTACTGGCATAAAAGACAAATTATGCATTAACATTAAACGACAAAAAGAAATATCTATCTCATTAACTAATTCCATAACCCTTACATATACTAATTTAACCACATTAAAATATGTTTACCAGTTCAATTAAAACTATAACAATGGCCAACGAGTGCAAGAAAAATAATTAAATAACAATCCACTCAATAGTGCATAACAAACACACCAGTAGTATAATTACGAAAAGAAAGTCTATGGTATGGATAAATATACGTGAAATTTTATCAGTCCTCGAGGTCGATAAAATCTTCAGCTTATACAGAATGTAAAAAAACATGTGTCCGATCCGTGAGGGTATTATTCAGTGTATCAATACAAATACATGTACGTAACTCATTTATTGAATATCTCATATTTTTTTTCCTACTTTGTTCCAGAAAAACGAATCTGAACTTGTATTTCTGGTACCAATTAGAAAAAAAATGAGATAATTAACAAATGAGTTATATACATTTGTTTGTATTGATATACTGAATAAGACCCTCACGGATCGGACACATATTTTTTTGCAATCTGTATAGGTTTTATCGGGTCACCTCGCATCGCACAGTCAATACACAGGAATATTTGTTTCAAGTAATAATAATGTTGTTTCAAACCCAAAAAGGAAATGGATCACTTACATAAATCCTAACATTAAATCACTTGACACAAATACATACGATTTTTATTTTCTGCATTTGTACACTTATTACTTAACAATTAAACTTACATCTTATATTTATAGGTATATCACTTAAATTATTTTTACATAGAATATATACTTATCACCTAACAATAAATTAAACAATCAATCGTTCAACATGAATTTTACCATATTTTAAAATATTTTACTATCCCTATTTTTTATCTACGAAGGCAACACTGCAAATACATGTATATAATATGCAGTACTTAAAAGCACAATTATTATTTGGTATATTTATCAAACACCCTGTACATCATATCAAAATAGTGTTTTTTAATAATAAAGTATATTTATAGGCACGATAAGGCAAAATATGATACAGTGAGTGCCTTGTATAAATATGAGATCAACAGGTATTTCCAAATTCTTTTTAAATATATTGGCAAAGTGAATTAACCAGTTATGTATAAAATCACGATTTGGTCAATGTATAACATCAGCAAGACGGAAGAAGGCACTGTCAATGATGAAATAGGGTGTCCCTGAAATGGAGTCTCAAGCCAGTAATGACGCATTGTGTAACCCACAAGCAACCAGTCTCACTCAGTGCAGTATGCTGAAAATTCTGCTCGTCGTTTAACCGAAAATGAATCAATTTCTTAGCACACGTGCAAACGCGGCTCCAAAGGTGTAGGTGCGTTGACATAGGGTTCCGTACAAACAGTTTTAAGAAAAAATAGTTTTTATTGTGGGTCCATTACAGTCAATACCTATATACAATACAATAATATACAGAGTGTTAAAAACACGTGTCCGGCCCGTGAGGGTATTATTCAGTGTATCAATACAAATACACATGTACGTAACTCATTTGTTGAATATCTCATTGTCTTTTTTCCTACTTTGTTCCAGAAAAACGAATCCGATCTTGTATTTCTGGTACAAATTAGTTTTTTTTTTGAGATAGTTAATAAATGAGGTATATACGTGTGTTTGTAACAAAACACTGAATAAGGACGGCACCCTTACGGATCGGACACGTGAATTTTAACATTCTGTATATAGTGTAAAAATACCCAGTCCGATGGTACATTTCGGGATTTCTTTACGAGATATTCCACAAAATAGTATTATATTCGGTGTAGCAAAACAATTATACATAATATGTATAACACCCTCAGAGATCGGACAGGGTTATTAACACTGTATACTTTTTGCTTGATATATCCTTTCCGGGACACCCGGTAGAAGCACGTTCTAATAATGAAAATGTAACTGAAGTTTTTTCTCAACTTATACGGAATTAAATTACGATGATATCAACCGAGAGAATAAGAGAATAGAGGGATCCCATCGATATAATATTTATACTATAACGATGACGGAGCCAGTACTAATTGAAGCCACCTATTTTTTTTACCAAATCGTAAAGTTATGACCAAAGTTGTGAAGAATACAACTGAAGCACTAGAACAAACAGCTGTATTATTTTTATGTTAGCCTGAGTGGTCCATACATTCTGGGATGCATATATGATATCTAAGACGAAAGCAATAAAATTCAGAACTATACGCCATTGCGAGGCGCCATTTTTTATCAATGTAATGATTATGTGAGCAGAGAAACGCGAACGTCTTTTACGTTCAAGTTCATAAAGGGTTATATCGATTCTAATGTTATGTTAAACGGAGCAACCGTTCGACTGTTTCAAAACAGGCCTTGCGTCGAAATATTTAGCGTCGCTATTATTTCCCGAGTAGGTACAATTCCAATGTACCTATAAAATAGGTACTTTCACAACATCTATTATTTCTGAGTATTGGCTTTGGTTATTTCACGCTTTAATTTTATTACCTACCTATACTATGTATGTTGTTTCAATGCAACATCATTACAAACAAAACCTGAATGATATTGAACGAACATTAATTTTCTTACAAAATAATATACATTGGTACATTAATAATTAGTGTGCATTTTTGTACTTTGCCTACATAGCTCATATACATTAAAATCGTCGTATCCGACCAATAAAAGATATGATTAAACCAGTGCTTACAAGTTACGTGAGCAATCGCTGACCAAACCGACAGTAATGGTCAAATTACATTACCTAAACAAAAAATCTTTGTGAATACCACAACTTACCTACATAATAAAAATCTAGTTTATATCGTATGGCTGAGTCTTGCTTTCTTTGCGTTTAGTGGTACTTTATAACATGTCATAGTAGTAGGATCAGGCCTGTATACAACGTGTCAATCTTCAAGCCTAACCTCATGGTACTGTAAATATAACAGTGAATCTTTGTGAATGATTAATATGTACTATGTTAATTCGATTTAATTCATTTTTATCATTTACTATGGATTGTTTTTTTTTTATTTAGGTGTATCAGTTTTTTCAATCGATTTTCTTTTCGCTTTCATATTTACAGTTATTTACTCCAAGAGGAATTGCTTTGACATATTCCATTAATGGAATTTTCCTGAAATTCATTAAATACCAGCTATGTAAAAGACTAATAACATACCTTGAGCCACTTTTCCTCTTTGGTATGCAAGAACTCAACAAACGATAATAGCTGTTATTTGTATAAATATATAATAATAATTCAAAATTATCTTTACACTTGCACGGATCTAAAGCACCAAAGTAGGTGTAAAATATATTCTTTTAATTTTGGCGGCGGAAGACAAAGCTATAGAATATTAACGATGTATATGGGACTTGCCAAAACTAATAAAAAAACATTCTATAGAATAATATGAACCCACTACAATCATCCAAAAATATATAAACTTTATAGGTAGGGACTTTGAAATATGTTTTAATATCAGAAGAAGTAAAGTTCGGCGACAGCAGTCGTCTAAAGGTACGCGTCCATTGGCACGCGCCGGACGCACCGCACGCACCACGGCACGAACGGATTTTAGTTTGCTTTGTATGATTTTACATAGCGCTGCGTCCATTATCCGCGCCATCAATTTCCGATGCGGGCGGCGCGCGAGTGGACGCAGCATACAAAGCAAACTAAAATCCGTTGCGTGCCGTGCGTGCGGTGCGTCCGGCACGTGCCAATGGACGCGTACCTTTACTGTTCTGATACCCAATACAGGTGAATCTGCGGGTCTAAAAAGGCTACTTTCGGTGAATCAAAATTACGTTTTTTTTTTGTAATGGCCGCATTAACACCATTTAAATATGCATTTGCTAATAAATAAAGTATGATTCACCTAAAATGTGTGTGATTTTACAAAAAATAGAGAAATTGCGAAGGATCTGATGGGAATGTACAATATGAATTACTTTTAGTGCTTAATGTGCCCTTTAGGCCCGCTGTTAACAAACAATAGGTACTTTCAAGATCAAAATAATTATGTTCTAGCACAAATTAACGTTGTGCAACCGCCATTAGATTTGGAGTTCAAATCTTATATTTAAGGGATGAACTAAAGGATATTATGATAAAGCGAATACTAATTTCGTATTAAGGGATGGACTAAATCAAAACCAGACTTACAAAAATAAGTCACTCACGACCTGCGGAACGGGGGCTGCACGTATTGCCTGTAACTGCTGTCGACTAGACTGTAGAGATGTACAGTAAGTAAGAATTTAAAAAATGAATGACCTAACATAACTATCGATATTACATCATGATAAAAGTCCGCCGCCAACAAATCTAAAGAACTAAAAAGATCACATACTAAAGAAAAAAATATAAAAACAAATAAATCTTTAGTGCGAATTAATATTAATAAATATAATTTTAAGCCCAGTACATTGCTTAATCCAGATATTATGGCTTAAATAAAGGTTTATTTAAAATAAATATAATATTCAGAACGCTAATAAAAATGGAATGACAATACGTAAAACGGTTCTAATAAACTTTGAAACAAGTTAACAAAATATAGATCAGATCAAATAACACTACCAAACAATGTAAAACAATGCCTATTTACTTGTCTTTGTTTTCATTTTCATATCACACAGTACAGAATTTGGCTTCGCGCTTCAATATAAAAACTACGTAATAAACTACCATGGGTAACTACAAAATAAATACTATATTACTGGAATCGTAGGAATGATTTACGAGACCTTGGTCAGGTGGGATCCATTATGAGCCTTAATGGCTCTTTAATAACGTAAACAGGAACTGTAGAAATTAAAACATTACTACTTCAGTAATTATGTTTCAACCGTATAGTGTATTTAAGCCCTGATGATGAGTTATCAGTTTTAGGTTGCGATATAACAAATTTCGTGTTATAAACTGATTTGTATTTTTTAAATTTTTCTAATAAAACATAACATTTCTTTCTGTGGTTGTATACGGCCTTTGTTTTCTTTCTGGATGCCATTTTGTCAATGAAGTGGTTTTTCTCGAGAAATACCCATGGTTGCCATTTTCTACCCGTCAAGTCCGGATTGAAATGGTCATTATTCGATGTACTCGCGTAATGTGAGCCGGTTTGACTCTTCTTAATGACTACTTTAGGAATAGATTTCTTTGTTTTCTTAGTTTTTTCTTTATGTTTTTGAAATTGAATTTCATCTATACTCATTAAAACATCTTCAAATTTAGGCTTTGGTTTTTTAAGGATTCTTGATATAGTAGTGTTTTGTTTGATCGTCTTTGGTTCATCTTTGGATTGTTTTAATTGTTTAAGTTTCATGAGACTATGTTGAGGTAATGTTAGTTTAACTTTTAGGTCTCTAATAGATTCCTTTATAGGTGGAATATATTTTTGAGCGGCTTTTGTAAGTAATGGACGATTTTTAGACATATTTGAATGTGAATGTAAGTAATCATTTACTTCGGTAAATTTGCAACTTGGCCTATTAATAACGGAACTTATTTTATTAATTTGGGATATCCTAGACCCTTTGTAATTTGTAATTTTTAATAATATACTAGAACCTTTGTCTTCCGATGTCGTTGAAGATACTTCAGGGGAACAAGACGTAATATTGGAATCCTCTTTTGGATCATCTTTGTACGAAAACACATTGTCGATGCTGGATTCACATGAATGCACAGTGTCATCTTGAGTTTTCTGAAGTAATAGTTTAGGTTGCAAAATTTCTTTCTCTATATAATCTTCTACATCATCCCCAGAATTTAAGTTATTCTGTAGAGAAAAATCTTCAACGTTCATGTTTTCTTTATCATCAGGGGTGTTTGAATTACCTACATCTAAAAGCTGAATGGAATGCATAATTTCTGACGTGGAAGATTCCTTTCCGTTTGACTCAGATAAAATCTTTTCTAATGAGTCATTATCATAATATTTACTACTTTCATTAACAACTTGAGTTCCTCTTCTACTTAATTTTTTGTTAACATCCATTTGAGGTGTGTTATATAATGTCTCTAAATATAGAGCATCATCGCTACACATTTTATCACCATATATAAATTTAACCTTATCAGTATGCTCACAACTACTAAAAACGCCAGATTCATCATTATCTGAAAAGTCAATATCTTTAGGAGAAGAAGGCCCACTAATAACGATATTTTCTGCGATATCATCACTAATGACTGTTTCAATGCAAGCGACGTCTTCAACCCATGAATTAACTAATGTTTTTTCTTCACAATCAAATGTAAATGAATCTGAATATTCACACTCAGTATTTATTTGAGGACTTTGTGTTGCTGGATCCATTACTATATTATCTCCTACTTCATCACTAAACGACTCATTCTGTACTTCTAATTCTCCTGAAAGCTCTGTGTAACATATTTTCTGGTCTTCATTTTCTTCATCAGCAATAATGCAACTATTATCAATTAATATGCAAAATGACACATCATCTTCGTTGCATATAGCTGAAAATGAATTGCGACGGTTATGTTGAATAATGCTACATAAGTTTTGTGTAAGAATATCTTGATCAACATTTTCAGGTTTGTCGATTTTCCTTCGCTTTACAGGCCATAATGACTGATTTTCATGTTGTTTATTTAGTTTTGTATTAAAGCCATACGCATTTAACGCTGAATCCGATAGTGATCTCTTTAATAAAGGTTTTTGTTGTTTACGCATTGTTTGAATACCATCATCTATTTTACCATCAGTGTTCTCCTGATTTTCTATGACATTTTCATCAAATGTTGCTACGACTTTCAATTCTTCTTTTAGCAACGAATTACATATTTCGTCCTTGCCTATAGAGTTTGATAAGAATAGGTTTTCAGTATCATTTTTGATCTCATCGCTTAAAATATTTTGAGTTTCGACGACCGCTGAAGTATCTTCGAAAAATATTATACCTTTGCTTTCATGTAGATTCTCTGTATTCGTACTTACTATACTATCCTTCACCACAGTGATCTGGTCGGTTGACATATCACTATCAATGTTAACTGACGATGGAGAGGGTGTACCCTTTCCATTTTTATCATCCTTAAGTGGAGATTCTACATTAGGACTTAATGCACTTATAAATGAGTTATTATCATCACTTAGATATTTTTCTCCAACAAGATCACGTTCATCTGTATTGATTTTATCATCTCGATCATCATTACTCGGTTCAGATATAAATTTTAAATCATCTAGAGAATCACACATATTTATTGTATTACTAAGATTTGGTGGATTGTAAGCAATAACAACTTCATTATCTATTACTTCCAGATCTTTATCGCATTTGTCAACATCATTCAAATTTGTATTGAAGTGTAAACTATTTTCTATGTCATTATCTGTTGATTTACTTGGCATATTCTTCATAGACGTCTCTAAATTATTTAAAATATTTATGTTTCCTTCTCTAAATGTGAGGAGTTTCCGAATCCAAGGTGAAAACATTTCTTTACTCCATATTCGTAAGTGTTGCCTGGCACATTTTGATAAAGATTCTTCATTATAAACAAGAGGGTTCTTATTCCTAATTTCACTTTGTGATTCTTGAATATTATAATCTGCAGTATCAAATTTTACATTTTCTTCGGCTTCTGAATCTCCTATGGAATTTGTAAATGGTGAGTTTGGTCTTGTGTTTAGATCTTCTTTTGATGATTCATTATTGATTTGATTATTTTTTATATCTTCTCTAGTTGGAGAATGTTGGATATTTGAAGTTGCTACGTTAGGATCGAGGGGAACCGATACATGAACTTGCTCACAAACCTCGTTTTGTACGGGATTAACACATATCTCGTTTATAAAATTTGTTTGATCACAAACTATATTTTCCACCGGACAAACCATTTCTATCAGATTTTCTTCTTCACCAGCTTCATTTTGCACGGGATTAACACACATCATGTGTGTTTCATTCTTTTCTTCACGAATATTATCGTTCACCGATCTAATACACATTTCGCTGTTTTGGTTGGCTTGTTCACAAGTTTCAATTTGCACTGGACTAACTAAAACGATGTCACTAGCATGACTATTATTTTTTACATTCGTAATATTTATATTTTTATCGGTATCTACTTGCATTATAATAGATTTTACAGGTTTTATTTCTGAACTATCAGTATTACACGATATTTGTAATTTGTCATTGTTTTTTATACAGTTTTTGTTGTGAGTTTCACAAGCAACTACTTCCATGTTAGTAAAATTATTGGTTTTCTCACCTAATTTATTAAAGGGATCTTTATCTATGTTGTCAGCATTTATTAAGCTATAATCATTTTTATCTTCACGTAATGGACCATCTACTTCAGGGTTTTCTGACTTTATTTCACACTCAGTGTCTATGCATTCTCCAGATATGGCTTTATTTAAATTTTCCTTATTATTGTGATTTGTAAGGTTTCCACTATCATTTTGATTTAAGATACTTAATTCTTCCACAGAGTTATTGGTATCTGAATTTAGATCAAATAGAATCTTATCGTTATTGTCTTGGGCAGGAATTTTCTGTTTCTCAGAAACATCACAATTTGTAATTACATTATTAGATACTTGGCCATCATCTTCGCTGCTATGGAGGCTACGATTTGAAGATGTAACTTTTAATGTGTTAGTGACACAATCAATGTTTAGATTACTTTCCTCTGTATCTTGGAGTAACACATTTTCTGTTTCAATTGCCACTGTTTCTGTTTCAGTTGGTTTTAAATCCTCTAAGTGATTTTTATTTAAACTGAAATCAATTGCAATAGCAGCATACTCACTTTCTGTGTTTATTTTATTACAATTGTTATTTACTCCATTTCCTTTTTGATGTATATCAAAACTTACTTGCGACGTTAAATTCATTGGAGCTTCTTGCAGTTCATCGAAACAATTAGGCGAGAAAATAGGCGAGTTTTCTTCATATTTCTTTATATTTTCTGGATTTTTTATAATCACACTATCCGTTCTTACTGCGTTTTGTACTTGATCTTCAGGTAAAACAGGTTTTTTTTCAAGCTCTTCAGGGCAATTTGTTTTATTTTTTCTAAATTTGCTCAATTTGGAAAACTCTTTCTCAGTATCTGTGTTTGATGGCGATTGTTGATTTTTGTAAGTTTGTGTGATTGCATTTAAAGACTGATTGTTTGTTAGCACTGATACTTTTATTTCATTACTATTGTATTTAGTTTCAATGTTTGATTGATTAAATACCTCAAGTTTTGGTAAATCTTTCAAAGAGGATAGGGAAGCTGTAGGCTCGCCTTTATTATCATTAATAAATTGCTGATTTACTTCAGGGAAATTGAGTTCGATATCATTATCAAGTCTTGGTAAAGAAGCAAGACATAAACCAGAGTTACTTTCTAGATCATGCAAACTATAGGAACTCTTTATAGGGTCAATAGAGTTCATATTAGAGAACTGAGTATTAATCATTTTACAACTCGGAATTCTAACATTCTCACTCATACTTAAACCAAGATCTTGTCTTTTCATTAAATTACAGTTAGTGTTTTGTTCCATGCCATGGACCATTGGGGATTTCATCATTCCTGGATTTACAACTTTCTCTATTACCCTTTCAGCTAAAATGTTTTGTACTGGTGTGGTAATTTCAACATGTAGCATTTTAGGACTGCATGGTTTTATTTCAAAGTTGCAACCAACCTCTTTATGAATAACTGATTGACTTATTTTAGCTTCCACATCCAATGGGGATATTGGCCGAGGTAAAATACCTGTGAACTGTTTTGGTTTTACTCCTTTCATCGGAACATATAAATTTTCATTAAAATTTTGAGATCTAAGTTTATTAATCTTGGAAGATTCTATGGCTTCTTCGAATTGATCAAGTAACTCAATACTATTATAGCCTTTTATATTGTCAGGTAATTTTGAAACTGTCTGTATGTGCTCATATTTACTTAGTTCCTCATTAGGCACATTAACCAACCCAAGAACATATAATTGTTCTTGATTATTAACAACTTCATGTGTGTTTGTTAATTTTTTATCATTACTTGATCCTGTTTTTATAACAATATCTTTAGGATTGCTGTCTTCTGTTTCTTCATCTCCTTCATTCCACATTTGTAAGAATTGCCTGACATCAATATTTTTCTTATCTTTAGAAGTATTATTGTTAGAATGTAATTCACTTTTCATCATCATGCCTGATGGTCTTACTAAATGTCCATATCTGCTATCATAATATCTCCTATAATAATCATTAGGTATTCTGGTAGGAGCAGAGTCTATACTTCTTACACTTGGGGATTGACTCACATAACTACAGTCTTCTTGAGATAGTCCTAAAGTTTGATTAGGGTCATTGCCAATACTAGAATCATTAGGTGATATTGGTAATGTGTTAGGAGAATACAATGGTGGATATCTCATCATAGGATTATGAATACTTAACGCAGGATCCAAGTTCCTATAATGAGACATGTATTCATAATTTTTCACTTGTGCATTTTCTTTCTTATAATACTGGTTATAGGGGCCTGCATGCATGTTTAAGTTTGGAAAATTAGGCATTAAGACTTGACCCCTCATAGGGTGTAACCTTGCCATTTCATTGACAAAATAAGCATCAGATGGTGGATATATTTTTGGTCGGCCATCATAATCATAAGTTTTAGTATTATTATCATAAGGTGTTTTATTTGGTACATTGGTTCTACCAGTAACTTCAGGAGGAAATGGATGTACCTTATTGGGAGTACAGTTACCAATGATGGTACTAAAATTAGGGTGAACTACTTGGTTGTGATATGTCATATTACCCTGCTGATTTCTCTGATAACCATCTAGGACGACAGGCTCAGAAACTCTGTTGTCTAAATATTTTATAGGAGTATATGGAGGAAATGGATGATGAGGCATTGATTTATGTAAATCATATTTTTGAGGAGGAAATGGAGGTGGATGGAATGAGTTTGAATAATTACCAATATAGTCATACCTTGTTAGTGGAATCCTGTCCTTGACAGGGGGATATGTTGGCTTGAAGCGAATATTTCCATCAGTGTAGTAAGGGTCAGTATAAACATACCCAGACTCATCTGTAATGTTTCGATTAGACCGGGGGGCTACAGGTCTTGGGCCCGCACAACTTGGGTATTCTTGATATTGATATAGTTCAGGTGCCCCATATGATCTTGAAGATCGTAAATTAGCACTGCCAGGCGGCCATCCATGAGAATTTGTCCGACTAAGTGGAGAATTCACACTTGATACGCACATTTCAGCATTCCTAACACTTTTTTGTTCACTATTATTTAGATTAACTGCATAAGGCACGTCACAGTACTTGGCCTCAGAAGGCACACTTAACTTGATATTTTTTGATAGAGCAATGTTTCTATCTGAAGTTTGAGCATAATTACTGGAATCATCATTAATCTTCATCGAGTTATAAGTAGGTGGAACCATAATACGCTGCATATTTTCTTGGAATGTTTGTCTTGGAGATATATTTCTTATTGGACTTTGATAGTTTGACAGTTTATGGGGGTACTCTGGTGGCCGTCGATATGTATCGTCCGGGCATGGCCATGGTTCGGCGGGACCTTTTTTTTGATACGCTTCGCTAGTGGCGGACGGTGGAACGACTCTGTCGGGGCCTATGACTGCGCAAGGTCGTGTGTTTTGTACTTCCACTTTGGCCAATGAGTTTGACCCGATATCCTGGTATGATTTATTTTTGTCACACTGAAGTCTTCCACCACTTTGGGCATATTTATTCCCCTCATTATTGCGTCCGCTTAGAACTGGCTCGGTCCTTAAATCCTTAGAATCCATGACTGCGGTAACTTACGCACATATTCTCACTTGTTATTAACATTTTTTATAGATGAACTAAGTTCGTCTTTCTGGAATAACTCAAAATCCAGAAGTAATAAAATTCCAAATCCATTCTGAAATATAAACAAAATATCAGTGAGTATTGCAGTGACAACTGTCAAAACATTTTGCCACATATGCCCTGCCAAATTCGCTTAAAAACATGAATTAATGAAGAATAACATAAACTATAATAACTATACCTTTACTATTTATAACAATTGTAGGAAACATCAATAATATTTCCAAGGAAACACCGATTTATTACGTTTTGCTGTTGATCGCCCCCCATAAGCTAAGCTATAATGTTGCCCAAACAAATAATCAAAGCAAAGAGGTTGTCAAAGAGGAATAATAACATCAAGCAAGCAAGTTCAAAATTCCGAAAACTCCGAGAGGGCTCAGACAGAGTCCTGCCTCCAAGATTTGAACACATTTGGATAAAAAAATTCATTTCTACTGGTCGATAATTTTTTTGATAATTTATCAGTGTAATAATAAGTTTAGGATTTTTCACACTACCTAAATCTATCTATGGTTTGTAACACTTATAGGAAGAAAGAAACAGAACTATATGATTTTTTTATCCTTCAGTATCTGTCACTTCAACTTCAAGAAAAAGCACCAGTGGTGCTTAACACTTTTGAAGTTTTTTTGGTCACGATCTAGCTTTGGTGTTTTTAAATTGAATAGGAAAAAATCTTTTATTATATTATTTTTAGCCGTATTTGAATATTATTATCGTAGACAGAATATAACAAGACATCTACCTAGCGTGCCGCCGATAAGGACAGAAAATAATCATTCGTACACATAACACACGTTATGGATATTTATTCAAATGCGCCTATTATGTAATATAAACGATGTTTCATAATTCAATTCAATTTAAAACTCCAAAGCTATGTCGTGAACTAGAACATTTCATGAGTACTCGAAGAAAACGCACCGTAGGTGCGCCAGATTTTGAACACACGCTGAGGGACAAAAAATCATATGCTCTGTTTCTTTCTATCACATATGATATATATATAAATGTATCCTTTTCTTGCGCGAATGAGAAAGCAAGTGCCAGCTCTCTATTGGTTTCTTTGTCTAAGATCATTATCCTGTGAATTCGTGGGTTTCGTTCGTGTAAGGCGATGTCCTAACTAAACGCGATCACGCGATCATCGCGCGAACGAACGACGCGAACATCGCGTGATGAAATCTCAAACATATGGACGTCAAACGAGTGTCCTAACTAGCGGTCGCGCGACCGCCAGTACATTCGCCAGTCATCGCGCGATGGTCGCGTCGTTCGTTCGCGTGATCGCGTTCTATTAGGACACTCCCTAACAGTAAAGTGCGTTTCACGCACGACGAAAGAAAGAGTTCCCCTCTCTGTGGTCTGTGGCCTGCATCAATCAATGCACAGCTTAGAGGAGATACCACTGGAGAGAGCATGATGCGCTAACCCCTCTGCCAAATTTTTGATCATATGTTCAGGTCATTCTTTATTTGTGTCTAACCTCTCGGCTACATATGCGCGCGAATATTCGTGTCGCCCTATCGCGATAAAACTTCGTCTTCGCCTTACGGTGAAGTTGCTAGCTACATTATCGTCCTAGCACGTGGTATTCGGGCGAATATTCGTCGGAATCAGTGTTGCCAGATGCATTGAGCGTTTTATAATCTGTATATAAATCTGTACATACCTAGGTATGCCTTATTATCATGAAATCTGTATAAAATATGTATGGACAAAAGAGCTAAAATAAGTGAATTGGTTAGGTAGAATTAAATAAAAAAAAAACAGTTAACTGCAAGTTGGACTCGCGCATCCAGCCAGGGTTCCAGGGCATACCTTTGATTGGACGTATAGTTATTTTACTATGCGGCTAATACCTCATAAACTCAGTTTGATAGTCGAGGATAAAAAATAATAACGACGTTTGTATTAACCACTAGATGTCCCGCGCAGCTCTGCCCTCGTAATTTTCTAGTGTTTCTTTCATATGAACCTTCTCTTGACAATAACAAACACAAACAAGTAAAGAATTAGCGAAATTGGTCTAGCCGCCAATATGCCTGCATATTGCCGTGACCAAAGGAAACAACAGTGTGTGTAATGTTGTCCAACATTTAAGATTATTACGGAATTACTACGGAATAAGAAATCTAATATATGGCAACGCTGCTGCAACTGCAAAGGCGAAGTGTAGCCAGTTCGGCGATGTTTGTCGCGACAAAATCCTTTGATGCGTGTCAATTTACCGACAACACTGGGATGGCATTCGTGTTCGCCCGAATACATCGCGCTAGCACGAATTTTTTGGCCACACTTGTCGCGATAACGCGAATCTTCGCCGAAGCGTGCAGATGTAGCCC
Organism: Furcula furcula; assembly: GCA_911728495.1. Taxonomy (NCBI): domain Eukaryota; kingdom Metazoa; phylum Arthropoda; class Insecta; order Lepidoptera; family Notodontidae; genus Furcula; species Furcula furcula. The sequence continues at coordinate 9,278,261 of OU452244.1, read as the reverse complement.
CGCTATTAGAGGAGATACCACATGAGAGATCATGACGCGCTAACCTATATTGTTTCAAAGGAATTCAAACTCCCATTCCGCCGCGCGCTCCGGTCCCGATCGGACGTGCGCACTCGCTACGCTCTCTCACGCTCTGTGTGTTTGTGTTCACAGATTCGCCGCCAGGCGTCACCGCCGTCTCTTCGTGACGGCCCACCGACCCGCTGCGTGCTTGGACTGCCGCGGCTTGTGCCGCTGGCTACCTGCTCGCCCGGCCATCTGCGCGCCGCACACCTGCGTTGCGCGCACCCGCCCGTGACTCTTTGTTACTTGAAAACAGGTTCCTGTTTCCAAATAACAAAGCAGTCATTCCGCGTTTTAAAAAACCACGTGTTTTTAGTGGTCACCTAGGGGATCCTTGCGGTGTTAACGCACCTAGGCGGAGCGTGACCCGAGCGCTCGCCGGTTCCCTTCAGGAAACGGCAACTCGGACGGGATCAAGGCAACCGGCCCTGGGAGTGACCCCCTAGTCGATCTTGATCGTCGCCCTCCCAACCCTTCCGCCTCCTATTTCCTATTCCCTGGGTGCTGTTTGGTTTCGATCCGCCGGCTTGCCGGTCTCGTCTCCTCTGCCCCGGGGCTGTTAGGCTACACACCCTACACACCCACACACTAGGGCCACACGTTAGGCACTCACCCACTCCCCGCCTTGCCGGCGGGGAGGATCACTCACCCGTGTTCCGTCCGGAGAGTTTCCCTTCGGACGGAAAAATGTCGTCCCCCGCACTCTCCGCAGTGCCTCCCGATTTCGCGGTGAGGATGGTGGAGATTATCTCCGTCAAGTATCCGACGATCTGGACGGAGTTAATCTCGGCCATGAACGCCGCCACCTCGAGCGAAACCCTTTCGCCTACCCAACCCGACCTTCAGTCACAGCCCACCGATGCATTTACCGCACAGACCCCAGCGGCGCTTACCCCGCCACCCTCCGCCGCGATTATCTCGCCGCAACCCACCCCGGCGCACCTGGATGCGCCAACCCAGTTCCCTCCACCGGGGTTCGAGGCCGACCCTCAGTCAGCCTCGGACATGGAGGTCGAACACGAGTCCGCCAAGCGCCCCATCTCCTCCTCGGAGGACGAATGGACGCTGGTCCGCGACAAGAAACGGGCGCGCCAACCCCGGGACCAGCGCCCGTCTAAGCACCAGTGTGTTGAGGAGGAGGCCTGTGTGTCCTCCCCAAACTCCCTGCGTGACTCTCCGTCCCCTCGCACCTCACCCACCCCGCGCGCATCAGCCGCCCCGGTGAGCCAACCCGAAGGCCGCAAGCCCCGCCCGCCTCCTCCTGTAATTATACAGGACAAAGCCGCATGGCCGCGCGTCACTAACGCCCTTAAAGCGAAAAATATCCGTTACACCAAGGCCTCGAACACGGCCAACGGTATCAGTGTGTCCGCCATGACGCCCGACGACCACCGTCAACTGACGTCCCATCTGAGGAAGGAGAAGATCTCCTTCCACACTTACACCCTCGAAGAGGACCGTACCCTTCGAGTGGTCATTAGGGGAGTTCCTAAGGAATTCGAGCCCTCTCTCATCCTTGAGGACCTTCAGTCCCAAGGATTCCCCGCCCACGAAGTCCACCGCATGGCGAGTGGCCGCGGTCCCAAGGTCCCATACAGTATGGTGACAGTCATTCTCGACCGTACCCCCGCAGGCAAGCGTATTTTCGACTTGTCGCATCTCTGCGACCTCACCGGGGGTTTCTATGTCGAAGCCCCCCACAAAAGTGGCATTCGCGGTCAGTGCCACAATTGCCAATTGTACGGCCACTCGGCTCGTAATTGTCACGCCACTCCCCAATGCGTTAAATGCATCGGGGACCACCCGACATCCACCTGCTCCCGCAAGCAGGAGACCGCGACCGAGCCTCCCGGCTGTGTCCTCTGCGGGACCGTCGGACACCCCGCGAATTATCGCGGATGTTCGAGGGCCCCAAAGAGGAATCGCCGAGTGGCGAGGCGCAACGGTCTCCGTGCGCCCAGGAACCCAGCGCCTACAGCGCCCATCTTTTCGGCACCCACTGTGCCCGGGCCCCCTGCTCCTCCTGCGCCTTCTGCGCAAAAATTAGTCCCGTCAGGTTCGGCAACCTCCGTGCCGCAAGCTCCACAAGGCGTCGCGCCTTCTGCGCTCCGCGACCCACGGCTCAACCGTCCCGTGCCCCCTACTCCGCGCCCCAACGCATGGAACACCCATGTTCCCAGCGCGCCCATGCACCCTGCGACTAGCGCCCCGGTGCCTCACGCCGGGTTCACCCCAGTGCCCTCAGCACAAAACACCCTGGTGTCGGACATCCAACTGATCCGTAACACCATGAGCAATTTTAACATTGCCGCCATCCGCGCCCTCGCGCACAAGCTTCGAGTCACTAAAAACGACTTCGAACGCACCATGGCCCTTGGCGAGCACGAGAGTGTGCTCAGTTCCCTGTCAGTGGTTCCCTCCCACCACCCAATCTTATCCTTGATCAATGGATTTACACCCAAAACGCATCAAGCCCCGCTCCTTGTGCCTGGCGTTTTTCAACGCCCATGGCCTCTCTCCTCAACGCGATCAAGTTAGTGAATTCCATAAGGATCACCAAGTTGACGTCATGCTAGTGCAAGAGACATTCCTCAAACCCTCTCATAGGAGTCCCAACATCGCCAACTACCATCTCGTGCGAAATGACAGAACTGCCCAATGATATTTTAAACAATAGATATGCCATTAGCGCTCGCCAGACGTCCAGCGAGTATCCCCCAACTGGGTTTTGTAGCAGTTAGTCGCACGCCGTCCCGCGTAGTTAATGCGACATGGTGACGTCTATCATTAAAAATTGAAAATGCCGTCCTGCGTATTTATAATGTGCACAAATTACCAGGCAAAAGTAAATAAACAGTCAGGAATAATATAGCACATGTAACTTACTTACTTTTCTCGTTATGTATCTGTCCTTGTTAGACTATAGATAGGAAAATGTATAGCTAGGTATAGCTAACTACAAGTGAGACAACTTTTATCGTGCGTTAGTAGGGATATAACATATCTTTAGTAAAATATCATTGGAACTGCCTCAAAAGTTAGATATTATTATTGTTTTGTCGTGCTAGTGTATTTTTGGTGAAAAATAAACGTATTATATATTATATATATTCACTGTAACCCCTCTGCCAAATTTTTGTTCATATGTTCAGGTCATTTTATAAAAACTAGTTCACGGGCGATTTTTGTACAGTCCGAATCAGGTCGTCATGCATTATACAGCTCCGTGAAAATAGTTGTTTGTGCAATATTTGACTGTTAAAATGGATTAGGTACCATACATCGGCGGGAGAATGGAGTTTCCTATCATTTGTAACTATTATGTTTTACGAATATGTTAGTATTCAAAAAATAGAAACCAAATATTGTTATCTCCGTATCAAAATTACGCGCCATGTTTTATTCTAGTTACAGCGTAGTGCGAGGACAGGATTGAATGTACTAAAAATTTTAAGTTCATTCTAGGCTAATGTAGGAAATTCTATTAATTATGAATGATGTATATTATAATGAAGTTATTGTTATTAAAATAGATTCAATTTTCAATTTATCAGGAGTATCGTGATAAATATCTTCTTTTCTTATATATAAAAATCTGGTGTCACGGTGTTTGTAGTCGAACTCCTCCGAAACGGCTTGACTGATTTTTATGAGATTTTCTTTTTATGTACATATATTTAGTAGGTATGAGGATAGGTCTTAAAGTATATTAAATACCGCTAGGTGAAGCAGCGTTAGGCTGGGTGACCAGACGGTCAATCACCGGTCAGCATTAGACAATGCCCTTTAAATTAAACATCTCCGTGCTTCGGTTGGAGGGCACAAATAAGGGAGAGCATAAATTTGAGACCCTGTTTTAACCGACTTTAAAAAAGGAGGTATGTATTCAACGCGTTTGTATATAATACTATTAAAATGCAAAATCCATAAATATAAATCTCGTCTCACGGCATTCGCACTACTCCAAAACGGCTCGACCTATTTTTATGATTTTTTTATGTGTATACATACATGTAATTTTATTCGGGAATTAGCGCGATTTACCTTATAATTATCGGAAGAATCTACTTGGACTGTTCCTTGCACATGGAACCTACCACCTATTAAACCCTACAGAAACTCCCGCGGTTTCTCCCGTGGGATTTGCATCCTCAGTGCCTTGCCTTTGAGACTATTATAGCCCCCGGGAACCAGTCACGGTGCTCACAGAGACGGGGTCGGAAACCCGCCGACATACCGCGCCGTCTTCATCGGAATCGGTATTGACGCCTACGTTTGTGCACTATAATGCATAAATTATACTTACTGTATACAAATAATACGCAAATCATCGCGCACCAGACCATGGGAAATGGAGCAACAATGATTTACGTATCCAAAATCCAGCTAACTATCATGTTCTGAAGAGTGTTGCTCCGCGCCCTGCGCACCAGGGACGCACACCTCTTGCGCATAGTAGCGTAAAAGCAATCTACGTGTGCGTCCTCGAACATCCTAGATGCGCTACGGAAGTGAGGCAACCACATCAGCACTCTGAACACATTATTGTATTGGATATGCAGGGCGTCGTAGGATCCTTGCGTGTAATTTCCCCACAGGCTGTAAGTATAAAATGCTGTGCAGTACGCGTGAAATAGTGTAATTCTAACAGTCAGTGAGTAGGGTGCAAACCTGTGAGCCAGAATATTTGCTCTCACTGACAATGCCCTCCGCTCTCACTCAATATCTGCATCATCATTGAGGGCGGGATTAATATATGACCTAAATATTTGAAATGATATGATAACATAAGTATATAATGATGTACTTATATAATACTAACTAATTTAAATGCGTTACTTGTTTGATTTACAAAATGAATACAATAATCTCCATATTGAATTATTAGATTCTTTAAAACATTCCATTCTTTGAACCCGTTCATTATTTATCGGTTTTTGCACGCACCACATCACTACAATTTACGTCTGTGGACGTGTAATAAAATGTGTAGGAACGATGAATTCTTTATTTGTGTGCGTATCTTTTTGAATGTGTTGCTCGTTTATTATAGTGTGTGTTCATAGAAACATGAAGACATTAGACATTTGCAAGAGGAACGCATGGAACACCCATGTTCCCAGTGCGCCCATGCACCCTGCGTCAAGCGCCCCGGTGCCTCATGCCGGGTTCACCCCAGTGCCCTCAGCACAGAACTCCCTAGTGTCGGACATCCATCTGATCCGAAACACTATGAGCAATTTTAACATTGCCGCCATCCGCGCCCTCGCGCACAAGCTTCGAGTCGCTAAAAACGACTACGAACGCACCATGGCCCTTGTCGAACACGAGAGTGTGCTCAGTTCCCTGTCAGTGGTTCCCACCACCCAATCTTATCCTTAATTAATGGATTCACACCCGAAACGTATTAAGCCCCGCTCCTTGTGCCTGGCGTTTTTCAACGCCCATGGCCTCTCTCCCCAACGTGATCAAATTGGTGAATTCCTTAGGGATCACCAAGTTGACGTCATGCTAGTGCAAGAGACATTCCTTAAACCCGCTCATAGGAGCCCCAACATTGCCAACTACCATCTCGTGCGAAATGACAGAACTGCCTCCCGTGGAGGCGGCACTGTCATCTATTATAGGAAATCCTTGCACTGCATTCCACTCGATGCCCCTGCGCTCACCAATATCGAGGCCTCGGCTTGCCGCCTCTCTCTCTCGGGTCATCCCCCTGTCACTCTCGTCTCGGTGTACCTTCCACCAGACAAGCAACTCCTCAGCAGTGACATCGAAGCACTTCTTGACATGGATAGCGCCGTCATCCTTGGTGGCGACTTTAATTGCAAACACGTCAGGTGGAACTGTCACACCACCAATTATAACGGCGTGCGCCTCGACGCTCTAGTCGATACTCTCGACTTTGACGTCATTGCTCCAATGCGCCCCACCCATTTTCCCAACAACATCGGCCACCGTCCCGATATCCTAGACATGGCACTTCTGAAGAACGTAACGCTTCGGCTGCGTTCCTTAGAAGTGCTCCATGAACTAGACTCCGACCACCGTCCCGTTCTCATGGAGCTCGGACCACCTCCCTCACCGGAACCGGTCATGAAGACCGTGGTGGACTGGCAGCGGCTGAGCACCTACTTGGCCAATGCCGACACACCACAGCTCTCTCGTATCCCAGTCCACCTCTCGTCCCCTCAGGACACCGAACAAGCCGTCAGTGCTTTCACTGACAACCTCCAATCGGCCATCAGCCAATCTTCCCGGCAGGTTGAAGCGGTGGACCCTTATGTCCAACGCTTCAAACTGCCGGCCGACGTCAAAGAATTGGTCCGAGCCAAAAACGCGGCTATCCGCGCTCACGACTCCTACCCCACCGAAGCCAACCGGATCCGCATGCGCGCTTTACAGAGGGATGTAAAGCTCCGCATCGCGGAACTCCGGGGGGACCGGTGGGACGGTTTTCTCGAGGGTATCACTCCCTCTCACCAAGCCTACTGGCGGCTAGCGAGGGCTCTCAAGTCCGACACGGTAGCCACCATGCCTCCCCTGACCCGCCCTTCAGGCGCCCCTCTAGCTTTTGACGACGAGGAGAAAGCCGAGGTCCTAGCAGACTCTCTAGAGAGACAATGTTCTCCTAGTGTCACAATTTCCGACCCACCCCATCGCGATCACGTAGATAGGGAAGTAGAGCGCAGGGTTTCTGCCCCGCCATCCAACACGCTCACCCCGGTCACCCATTCCGAGGTAGAAGACCTCATCAAAGGCCTTAAGCCTAAGAAAGCCCCCGGCCCTGACGGCATCTCGAACCGCGTACTAAAAATCCTTCCCTACCACTTGATCTACCTCTTGGTAGCATTGAAGATATGCCGCCATGACGCACGCTATCTTCCCTTCGGAGTGGAAAGAAGCAGACGTCATCGGCATTCACAAACCCGGTAAGCCACGTGACGATCCCACGAGCTACCGCCCCATAAGTCTCCTTAGCGCCCTGGGCAAACTCTACGAGCGCTTGCTTCTCGCAAGACTCAAAGAGTTTGTCATCTCGAAGGGCATACTCATACACGAGCAGTTCGGCTTTCGAGCTGGATACTCTTGCGTCCGTCAAGTGCACCGCATCAGGGAGCATGTCCTCTCCGGGCTCAACCAGCCCAGACCTATATACACCGGAGCCTTATTCTTCGATGTCGCCAAGGCATTCGATAAGGTCTAGCACAATGGCTTGCTTCACAAGCTCTACCTCATGGGCGTGCCAGACCGTCTCGTTCTCATCATACGAGATTTTCTCAGGAATCGTACTTTTCGATATCGTGTCGAAGGTACGCGATCCACTCCCCACCCTATTCAGGCCGGAGTCCCTCAAGGCTCTGTGCTCTCTCCACTCCTGTTCAGCCTGTTCACGAACGACATCCCTCGTTCGGACAGGGTGCAACTAGCCCTATACGCGGACGACACCGCACTATATTTCTCACACAGAAATAAGGCTTTCCTGACGCGCACTCTTCATGTCGCCGTCAACGCCCTAGGCGAATGGTTCCGTAAGTGGCTCATCGATGTGAACCCGGAAAAGAGCGCCGCGGTGTTCTTCTCCCGGGGTACCATCAGATCCCACACTGCGGGCCATCCCAGTCGTCGTTTAGGTCCGATCACCCTCTATGGGCGTCCCATCCCCTGGACCAGAAAGGTCAAATATCTAGGCGTCACCCTAGACTCCCACATGTCATTTGGACCGCATATACGGTCAGTACGCAACCGAGCGGCCTTCGTCCTCGGTCGGCTCTACCCCATGATCTGCAGGCGGAGTAAACTGTCGCTTAGAAATAAGTTGACACTTTACAAAACCTGCATCCGTCCCATCCTAGCTTACGCCAGTGCCGTATTCGCACACGCGGCTCCCGTCCACATCAATAGCCTCCAGGTTATTCAAAACCGATTCCTTCGACATGCCGTCGGTGCCCCGTGGTACATGCGGAATGTCGACCTTCATTCTGACTTCGGTCTAGTCCCTATCCGCAAATTTTTCAAAGAAATGTCCGAACATTACTTTGAAAAAGCGTGTGTCCACCCAAACCCGCTAATAGGCGCCGCTGCCGACTATTTCCCCGACCCCGACCCTGGTCCCTCAGTTCGTCGAACTGCCGTACATCGCCGCCGTCCGCGGCATGTACTGCTTGACCCACCCGACCCGATGTCCGTCCTCCTGGACCATGACACTACACCAACACCGACAACGACGTCACGCACGAGTCGTACACACACCTACACAAAAATTGCAAGAGGGTGGGTGACATTGTATCTGAGAGTGTTTACTTCGCCTCCCGCACCCCGCAAAAGTGCCACGAAAAATTTGTTCGGGAAATCGACGCGAAACTAACTCCATTCTATGTGTGCGTATCTTTTTGAATGTGTTGCGAGTTTATTAAAGTGTAGGATCATAGATACATGAAGAGTTTGCATTAGACATTTGCAAGAGTATGCGTGAAATTGTATCTGTGTGTGTTTACTTCGCCTCTCGCACTCCGCAAAAGTGCCACGAAAAATTTATTCGGGGAATCCGTAGACAGAATATAATACAGACATATACCAAGCGTGCCGCCGATAAGGACAGCAAAATAAGTACATACTAAATTTAGAGTTGCCACGTAAGGGAAATTTTACCCTTTGTGTAAAGCAAATACGGAGGTTGTTGTAAATTATATTTTCTTTCCTAACCAAAAACCACTTTTTTGACACAACATTTACTTTTCTTACATTATATCGTCTTAATCTATGACAGTCTGCAAAAAGTACGAAAGTGATTGTAATAATAATGTCCTCCTAGCCGAAACGACCACAGCGGCCAATCTTTCACAAGATCAGCCATGTACGCAGGAGATATTATAGTGCACAAGTGCTTGCGTAGACACAAGTGCACTCTCTCTTCCTTTATATAATAGGTACCTCTCATAATCCGATGGGACGGAAGACCGACACGACTTGGGAGAAGTTACGCGCAGGACTGACTTTTTACATGCCCATCCGACGCATGTGTGGCGTATCTCGGATCACGGTTTCGGAACGCCAAAGGGGCTGTCAAAAAGATTACAGCGCGCTAGTATCTATGGCAGAGACATGTTTTAATTATTACGATTACTCCACTGTATTATAAGTTGTTCTCTCTCAATTTGATTATAAGTGTTTATTACCAAAGCTCGGCGTTTTAATTTGACGGACAGGAGTCGGGCATACGTCCTATCGCAAATCCCGACACATGGATCATCTTACTTTACAGACAATCAGGTCATCGGCCTGCATTGTCCTAGCCAGTAAGGAACAACTACTCAAATTTGTTGCCCTTCGCAGGATTCGAACCCACGACGGAGGCTACAAAGTGAATGTACACTTAATATCATATATGCTGTAGCTAAGGTCTATTCCACATTGTTCACCTGGGTGATATTACGTGGTGATTAAAGTGGCTAAGAGCTGTAGATAATTATTAGCCTCATACAAAAAAGTTAAGAGATAAAAACAATAATATGCTATTTCTCAGAGAGGTAGGCAAAAATTGGCTTTCTTATAACTTAATATAATACATACTATGGCCATTTACCGGGTAAGTTTTAGTAAATTTCTCCAATATACAAATCTATAGTACTAGTATCTTGGGACAATCTACGCTTGACCAATGACCACCTGATCTCAATCTACGCAGATCCTTTAGTAAGGTAACCAGATAAATGATTACAAATACTTGTAAACTGTATAAATACATATTTAAATAGATAAATAACACCCAGACAATTGTTCGGAATCCTTCGGAATCGAACCCATGTCCTATTGGGCAGCGGCCAGGTCCCTCAGATCGTCGAACAGCCGTACATCGCCGCCGTCCGCGGCATGTACTGCTCGACCCACCCGACCCGATGTCCATCCTCCTGGACCATGACACAACACCAACACCGACAACAGCACACAGACACCGGTCTCGCCGGCGAGGCCGAAGGGATCCGTACGCATGCAACCCCTCGCTGAGTTTCTTGCCGGTTCTTCTCAGCGGGGGAGCGTTGTGAACCGGTGGTAAACTCATTTTCTCTAAGCGGCAGCTCAAGCCGAGGCCGTGCCTCCCTGAGGTGCCCTTGTGCTAGTCGCTACCCAAACCTTTCTGGCTGGAGCGCTTTAAGCGCTCGTCCTCTTGTCCGGTGAAACAGTACTATTCCTACAAAAAAGAAAAAGTGATGATCAATAAAGCAAAGTGACTATCAAGCTTCAGTTGTCCACCAAACTTTGATGTCTACTGAAAGTGTGTTTGGTATGTATTGGTGATTCAAGTTAGGCAATGCCAAATGAATCATTTGATAGTTATTTAATAGTCACTTTGCTTTATTGATCATCACTTTAGTTGTCAAACGAGATAGGTACATAATAGGGGGGCAAATGAAACAAACTATTCAACGTCGTTTCTATTTATTTATAATTCAGACAAATTTACCAATAAATTGTAACCAACAACATACATACATAATATTTAAACAACATGCATATAGTAAAAGCACGATTAAATGTACAATGACCATTGTGCCTATAAATAACGAATGAATACGTCCTGCGCAGCCTTGGACGAATTACTTGAGCGCTTACGTTATTTCTGAATATTTAAGCATTCGGGAATAACTTTTAGCAACCTAATTAATTCTTTTTGTTGCTGCTATCCACAGTATACAAATATCCATATTTTCAGGAAATCATAAAAATAAATTCGGGAAATCTGAGAAATTTTTCGATGCACCCAGCATGTGGGATCGTGTATGATGCACTTAATAATAATTTACCACTTATTTATGGTAGTCTCTCTTTTATACACTGGCAACACTGATAATGGCGATCAATAAACTGAAAATTTTAGGTTATGGATGAAAAACAAGAATTTATCGATCTTACACGTAACTTTCAAGTAAAATAGTAACTAATTTAGAACAATAAGATCTAAACTTTTTTTGGCCCATTTTTTTATTTACAAACATGTACACTTAAACTAGGTAAAAAACTTCCTCGAAGTTGTCGCCGCACTGGGAGGGAAGGGTACCTAAAAGACTGGCGGCATTACCCCTTTGTATGGCCAAGCTTATACGTTGGCAGAAAAAGCTACCAGCCCGGCGGTCTCCTGAGACTTCGATAAGTTTGGAAGAAATTTCTTTCACCAAAGCGTGCGTCTCATGAGACCAAGGCCCCATGGTCTCCACCGCAAAGGGCGCAAATATATAGCTCGAACCTAGAGCTGCATACTTGCGTCGCTTTGCAACACTAGCGGTCGCCGCAGCTCCTCCAGCCGCCCTGCAAGTTGCCGGGGTGTGGGACGCAGCAAGTGTGTCGACACAAATAAGTCGATCTAAATAAGTCGTTTACATGTATTAGTTACTAAATGTAATCTCTAAATTGGCCATAATAATTCACGTTTACCTGTGAAACGATACTCCACTAATTTTACGTTCACTGTCACTTTTACAGCCTATAATACTGCACTGCACGATTCTTATAGGATTTCCACAACACACAGTAATGTCACAGTTAGTTTTTTATTGAATTTTAAGTTATTTATTTAATATTAAAACCACGATAAAATTGTCACGGAGCAAAGTGGGAGCAAACGTCAAATTTGTTTCGCACCCACGGCGCGGAAAAATCGAACACATGCTGAGGGACAAAAAATCATATACACTGTTTCTTTCTATCACACGTAACCTACATAAACGCATTCTTTTCTTGCGTGAATGAGAAAGAAAGTGTCCAGCCCTCTATTGTTTTCTTCCTCTAAGGGGGAATCGATGCGATACTAGCTCCATTCTAATTACTCTGAGATGCACAGACAGATTAGATCGTAGACAGAATATAACAAGACATCTAGCTAGCGTGCCGCCGATAAGGACAGAAAATAATCATTCGTACACATAATAGGTCTTATTTGTTTGTGTTCCCAAAAAAAACTAATTTTACTAAAAATTTCAATAACATAACATAAGATTGCCGTAATGAAGTACATCTCCGTTAGTTTAGTTTTAACTGTTATATTCGCTGGTTACGTTATAAATACAATATGGACTTTAGCTGAAATATTCATACCCCCGAAATGCAGTCGTGGCGAGAGATGTTTTTCATCATATTTGTCTTCAAATCCTGTGCAGCATTTAGTTCTCTATACTTCTGTCGTCGAGCAACCATATCGGAATGGAATTTTAACGGAAACCGTGAAAAAGGTGCATACTTCACTTAAATTTGACTACCGAAACCCGGCGAATATGTGAGTAGCCCAGATTTAGATATTTGCATTTAAATATAAACACAATTGTTACTTACGTGTGTACTACACATTTTATATAGTGCTTTACATTATAAATGATTGTTGATATTAATTTTAGTGACATAACATTAAAAATACCTCGAAAAACCCGAAATAATGGGACATTGTTTATGCACGCAGTGCTCTTAGATAACAATCGGATATATAACGAATTTGATGAAGTTATTCGCACAGAATCCGTACATACTCTTCCACTGGTAACACACACTGAACCACAAGCAGCTACATTTAATCTTCTTCAGCATAATGAGGTAATTAATTACAATGTAAATAAATTAATTGTGAATATTGAATCAAGTACAGCTCGTACATGATTTTAAATGTTTTTATTTTATTTGCAGGTTGATGGAGACAAACCGAAAGAAGAGGAAACTCGAAGGCCATATTCCCATATAATAAGTGAAGTACCATTATCTGTTCTCACAGATGATTTGAATCTTCCTGGCAACAGGATCCCTGGTGAACTTTATTCATTATTAAGGTATGAGAGTATTATTTAAATGTCTAAAAATCTACTAAAAACTACCCATGGGGTGATCGGGTAAGAATAGCCCCCTCCCATCTCATCCCATTGGGTTTCTGTAAGAAGCATTGATATACTTAATATATAAACTAGATAAACATTCACGAACAAAATGACATCTAAAATGTGGTCGCGGAGGTTGCAAACTTATCTGTGCTGGTGGTGAAAATGTGAACTAACGTTTTATAATGATAATGACTTGTAGTTTGACAGTTTCATATAGACAGTAGCTACACTCCTATCGGCAAAAATAAATTTGTCAGGATGTGGCTTGTAAAGAAATAGTGACACAAGGGCGCTATTTCTCACTACCACTTTTTGAACCGTGACACCAAATCTAGTTTATATATTATATTGATGGTAAGAGGCGACTAAGGGAAAACAGCAAGACAGGCAGCAGCGTTTTTCGATTAGATTACCTACTGCTGATGATTGTAATGTGTACTCTTACAGGTGTTTATGAAATTATTAATTCATTTAATTTCTCCTCCCATTAGGTGGACCAACAAATTTGTGCGTGTTGCAGGCGACCAGTGAATACAAATAGCCAATTGTTGTTCATTGTGGTGTTTCAAGCCAGAGGCCTATGTTCAGCTGTGGACATTTTCTGGTTGATGATGATGATTTAGTCAAATGTTTGTTTGTGGGTGTGTGGGCTTATTCGGGCTTATCATTGGTATAAAGGAAACAGTCTGTTTGTCTCCCTTCATCAACTTTTACAAGTCATTATAATATGTTGGCAGTTAGGCTCAACTAACACCAAGATGGCAGTGACTGGCAGCACACTTTCAGTGTGAAAGAATTTTAAACTTAAAATAGCGGCCACACTCGGCGATACTGGTCTGTATTTATTTATTTATTTATACTCTTTATTGTACACACATAAAAATAAAATAAAAAGGACTTGAAGAAATTTGTACAAAGGGCGGCCTTATCGCTATCCGCAATTTCTTACAGGCAACCTTGGGATGGAAAAAAGATTGCATGGAATACGAAAAGTGGGGTAGTTAATATGTGAGACAATATACACTAATAAAAATACATATAATAAGTTTACCTATTTACATATAATATATTAATATACATACAGATATATATAAATATTTCTTACATACCAACATATATTCAATATACTTATATATATATATACGAACTATAAATATATGTATTATATATATAAAAATCAATTCTGAGAAATATACAGATAGCACTCCGAAATCATAATAACGACCAGCAAAGTATCAATGAGCTATAAAGTAAGGTAATGAGCTTTTAAAAGATTTTTAAAAATCTTTAAAGATTTAGCTCGCCTTATGGTAACTGGTAAGGCATTCCATAAACGTACTGCTTGTACAGAAAATGATTTACCATAAAAATTTGTTGAGTGTAAGGGCATAGCTAGTTCAAGGTTTTCAGACGATCTTAGATTCCTTGAATGCGTCTCATGAAGGAATTTGAAACGAGCTTTAAGATATGGGGGTGTAATGGGATTAAAGAGAATATTATAGAGAAGATGAAGAATATGTGAGTGTGGTCTGTATTGTAGATAAAGTTTAAAATTCTTCCACACTGAAAGTGCGCTGCCGGCCACTGCCATCTTGGTGTGAATTGAGCCTTGCAGTAATATGTACATTATCCAATTTCAGAATTCGTGGTGGTAAATTTCTGCCAATAATGCAACATAATATATTAAAATCAAGATTATCAAACCTTCAGTTACTGAATAGCAGTACAAGTGAAGTGAATTTGACTATAAGTTTGACACCGACATCGTATGGTTCACTACGTCTGGCATTACATGTGCGTCTCGCATTGGAGCAGCTGCACTCACTTGGTTTCAGTGAAAAAGATGTTGATGATGTGAAAGGAATATTTGCTGATACTAATTTATACTTATTATCTGCTACGGTGTTGATTGCTAGCTGTCACGTGAGTACCAATTATAATTTCTAGTGTGTGTACAAATTGTTCTAGTTTAGCATCAACCAGCCAGCATGATTATTACACCCAAAGTGTAATCAATGATTTCATTTTGTATTCAATAAAGTCTATAATATTTGATGATAATAATCCTAGAGTATCTAATACATACCACTGATAGAGTATATTTTTCAGAATTTATGCTATTTTTATGAATGTCTAAGTGAACCTGTGTGAACTTGGCACCCGACTTTAGAAAAACGATTTTTTTATAGCTTTTTCGAAAAGCTTTCGGTAAGTAGTGGATAGTAGTGAAACTATTTTCGTTTGTAGTAATTCCAAAAAAAAAATATTATAAAAAAATGCTGTCCCCGAAATTTGAAATATCACGTTTTTTCTACTGTTTCCAATAAATAATGGTTAGTAGTGGATTGTAGTGCAATTTTTATCGTGAGTAGTAAAAAAGAAAAAAAAAGAAAAAAAAAAAAATTTTAGGGTAGTATTTCAACATGCTTTAGAAGTAAATTCAGTTCCTAAGGTCTGAAAGATTACTTACTAACAGTAGAATTTACTAAGGAAGGTTCGTAAAGGTTTGTAGTGAACGAATTTTCGTTTGTAGTAACTGTAGTAAAAATCTACATTGATTAGAAGTTATGATATCAATAAAATCTTGTTTGGGCATCATTATCATTGCATAACTCTGGGTTAAGAGGATATTCGATTACTACAAACGACGAAATTGACTGAGGAAGGTTCGTGTAGAGGATTGTAGTGAACGAATTTTCGTTTGTAGTAACTGTAGTAAAAATCTACATTGATTAGAAGTTATAAAATCAAGAAAATCTTATTTGGGCGTCATTCTCACTGAATAACTGCTTTAAGAGGATATACGAATACTACAAACGATGAAATTGACTGAGAAAGGTTTGTAGAGGTTTGTAGTGAATGAATTTTCGTTTGTAGTAACTGTAGTAAAAATCCACATTGATTAGAAGTTATAAAAACATTAAAATCTTGTTTAGGCGTCATTATCACTGAATAACTCTGCTTTAAGATGATATACGATTACTACAAACAATGAAATTGAGTGAAAAAGGTCCGTAGAGGTTTATAGTGAACGAATTTTCGTTTGTAGTAACTATAGTAAAAATCTACATTGATTAGAAGTTATAAAATCAAGAAAATCTTGTTTGGGCGTCATTATCACTGAATAACTCTGTAATGTAGATTTTTACTACAGTTACTACAAACGAAAATTCGTTAATTAAAACCTCTTCGAACCTTTCTCAGTTTTACTACTTACGATAAAAATTACACTACAATCCACTACTACGTTTTTTCTGTTTCCAATAAATAATGGTTTATTTATTGGAAACAGAAAAAACGTGGTTTTTCAAATTTCGGGGGACAGCATTTTATTATAATATTTTTTTTTTGGAATTACTACAAACGAAAATAGTTTCACTACTATCCACTACTTACCGAAAGCTTCTCGAAAAAACTATAAAAACATAGTTTTTCCAAAGTCGGGTGCTAAGTTCACACAGGTTCTAAGTGAAGCTTTGAATCCATGATTTGGTGTTGTAAGTTTGGTGCCTATATGTGCCTGATGAAAAGACGGATTTGGATACTGTTTTCTATTATTTGTAAGCTGAGTTACCTAGATGGTAGGCGCTTTGCTAAAAATATTTTATATTTATTAGATTTCTTTTTTGTGTTGGTTCCAGTTACTGTTTGATTTCTTGGCATTCAAGAATGACGTGTCGTTCTGGCGACGGAAGCGGTCGTTGGCGGGGTTGTCCACGCGCACGGTGATCTGGCGAGCGTTCTCGCAAATGGTCATATTTTTCTATCTTGTGGATGAACAGACCTCCATGTTAGTGCTGATACCAGCGGGAATCAGCGCTGTTATTGAGGTAATTATTAGAATGTTCTTTTTAATGATAGCGTTGTTGCTTTTATTTTATTTTTCATATAGTTGCAGTTATTATTATCCATATCAGCGGCACACTAAAGACCGCTCGAGACACCCATATTGGTCCCTCGCTGTTTCTTTCACGAGCCTGTGTCGCAAAAACTGACAGTTTCTGCAAAGAGAGAAGTAAAATGAAAGAACCAAAATGTTAAAATTGTCCATGGTAGTGTGTCACCGATTTAGCTATAATTGCAATTGTTTCCGCATGAAGCCTTTTCCTATATCGATCATACGGGTAGGTCCGTGCTACCTTGGGACGTGTTCTAACGAGCGTCCAGTGCTGGAAAGACCTCCATTGGTCTCTGGCTATTACTACTACTAATGTTTATTCTTCTTACTTGTTCTGGCGCCGCACTTGTGTATATTGCCAATGTCAAGTTTTGATGCTTGTGTTGCAAGAGTACCCGCGATTTCCATAATTCTTCTGAAAAAAATATGGCTTCCAATCGACTTGATTCCAATTATCAACGCCAGTGTCAAGTAGGTAAATCATCATCAACGTCCACTGCCAAGTCCAAGGCCTCCCCCTTAGAAGGGAGGGGTTGCCGTAATCCCCACGCTTTACTGGCTGTCTTGGGGATCGCAGTATAGATGGTAGGTAATCCAATAGAAAGACGCTGCTGCCCGTCTTCTTTTTTCCCTTAGTCGCCTCTTACGAACACCCAACAGGAGGAGATGGGTGGGTGCTATTCTTACACGGACATCCCAGTTAAATAGCAGTTACAAAATGAATTGACGGGCCTGTTGGTCTAGTGGTTAGTGACCCTGTCTGCTACCCAGCAGGTCGTGGGTTCGATTCCCACCAGGTGTCTGGGTGTTTTATCTATATAAGTATGCAGTGGCGTGCAGTCCATAGAGGCAAAAAGACTTTGCCTACCCTACGACTTCTCTAAATGACTATAATATAGACAATTATCTAAGAAATGTCCTTTTTTGCCTATCCTGACATAAAACTGTACGCACGCCACTGTAAGTATGTATTTACAAAAAAAAAAAAAAGTATATATGTATTAGTATCAGTTGTCTGGTTTCCATAGTACAGGCTCTGCCTAGTTTGGGATCAGATGACCGTGTGTGAATTGTCCCAGGATATTATTATTATTATTAATTAAAGTATCAAGTTGATTACAAAAAAAAAAACAAAATTGTAGAATTTTTGTTCGCGGTTGCTGCCACCAGGATGGCGGCCGCGAACCTCACTCCTACTTCTAATGTTGTTGTAGTTGTGGAAAGTGAGCAAGGTGTTTCACGTGCGCGTATCGTGGTCGGGCGGTCGCGTGCGCGTGTGGCGCGAGTCACGAGCGGACGCGGGCGAGCGCGTGACGGCGCGCGCGGACGCGGAGGCGATGCGCTACCTCTCGATGCTACTCTACCCGCTGTGCGCGGTCGGCGCTCTCTACTCGCTCGTTTACGAGCCCCACAAGAGGTGATTGCGTTTACTCTTAAACCGACTTCAAAAAAGGAGGAGGTTCTCAATTCGACTGTATAATATAAAGAGAATATATATATTAAAGTATAAATAAAAGTAAACAGTGGTGTAACCATTCCATGTATATTTCCAAGTCAATCAAATTGTATAAACGATCTTCCAAACACAATGGTTACCTAGCAACCTTAACATTCCCTCCTTTTTATAAGTCTGAACTCATTGCAGAATGTTGTAAGTTTCGGCTTAAATATAGGCTTCGTAAGCATGTCTGCTAACTGCTTATCTGTAGGCACATGCTCAATAGTGACATCGCCTTCAGACACACATTGTCTTACATAGAAATGCTTCAATTTTATGTGTTTGGTCCGACGATGGTATTGATATGGATTACTTGCTATTTTTAATGCAGATTCATTATCAATGCGTAGTATTGGTGTAGTATACGAATTACATACATTTTTAAATAATCTTTTCATCCAAACTATCTCTCGACACGCTTCGCTGGCTGCCACAATCTCAGCTTCAGTGGATGATAATGCCACCGAGGTTTGCTTGTAACTTCGCCAGTAGACCGCCGACCCTGCGAACATGCAGATGATGCCACTTGTGGAACAACCAGTCTTTGAGTCACCACCATAATCAGCATCACTATAGCATATAAATTGTTTTTCATTTTTCCTATACTCCAATCCCATATCAATAGTTCCTTTCAAATATCTCAATATTCTTCTTACTTGTAGAACATTTTCACTTGAAGGGTTTTCTAATGTTCTAGACACAACACCGACAGCATACGCTATATCAGGTCTCGTACCCACCATCAAGTAAGATAGTGCTCCAACAATTTGTCGGTAAGGAAAATTAGTCGGATTGTTATCCATAGTATAACTGTCCTCTTCCGCCAACTTCTTTTGACAATCATCTTTAACGATTGGCGTACCAGCAGGCTTGCAGTTGCTCATTCCGTATTTTTCCAATAATCTTCTGGTATAGGCGGCTTGATGTACTCTTATTGAATCATCACTGTTTTGCTCAATCTCTAGTCCCAGAAAATAAGATAACGGCTTTGTTGTTATTTTGAAATAACGCTTTAGCTCATTCTCAATAAATTTATCAGCCTCTCTCTCGTCTGTGGCAGCAACTAACCCGTCATCGACATACAGAGCTAGCAGTATCTTTGTTCTTCCTCTATGTCTTACATATAAACATGGATCTGCATCGCTTTGTATAAAGTCAGATTCCAATAGAAAGTCGTGGATACGCTCATTCCAACATTTAGGTGCTTGTTTTAATCCGTACAAACTTCTCTTTAGTTTACAAACTTTGTCAGATTTGTCATCATATCCTACAGGTTGTCGCATATAAATTTCCTCTTTGACTGTACCATAAAGGAAGGCAGTTGATACATCAAATTGTTTTAGCGATAAACCTTCATTTGCAGCAACACTTAACAGTAATCTTATTGTACTAAGTTTGGCAACTGGGCAAAATGTTAGGTCGTAGTCTATCCCTTTCTTTTGTGAATAGCCAACAGCAACTAATCGTGCTTTATATTTATCAATAGAACCATCAGGGTTTCTTTTGATTTTAAATATCCATTTGCAACGTAGTGCTTTCCTATTCGCGGGTAATTTACTCAGCTCCCAAGTCTGATTTTCATTTAACGAGTTCATCTCATTATTCATGGCTTCAACCCATTTTTCTTTGTCTGGACTTTCCATCGCTTCTCGATACGACGACGGTTCAAGATTATAAACGACTTGATTGATGAACTGTTCAAAATTAAATCTCTCTGGAGGTTTAATTAGACTCCGATCACGCAACACACGTCTGCCTTCTTCTACATTTGGTATGTTAACGTTTTGTCGTGTTACATCATTATCATCTGTATCATCGTCTGAAATCGAATGGAAATCATCATCACAAGGAAAATTTGAATTTGGATTTGGTTGTTCAGCCGGTATTTCAGAAGTAGTAGGTAGCTCGTAGGTTCTGCTCATGGATTTAGGCGCATCTGTAACAGGTAAATCGTTATGAAATAAAGGAATTTCTTCAAAGATCACGTCTCTCGACCTCATCAATTTGGAGTTTTCTTTATCATAAATTCGATATCCTTCATCACCATCATATCCAATCAGAATTCCTTTCTGTGCTTTTCTATCTAGCTTCCTTGCTCTTTTTTGCTTAGGTACGTGCACGTAGCATACGCAACCAATGATTCTCAGATGACTTATTCTGGGTTTTTTATTGAACCATAGTTCGTAAGGCGACTTTCCATCTACTGTAGTGGGTCCCGTACGATTTAGTATATAAACTGACGTTTTTCCTATCTCTGCCCATAAGCCTTGAGGAATCTGATCATGAGCGTGCATAAGTGCTCGTATCATCTCCACGACAGTACGATTGTCCCTCTCTGCGCAACCGTTTTGTTCGGGAGTGTAAGGCATGGTCAATCTTTGCTTGATTCCATATTGCCTCAATGTCTTACGTACTTGTTCGTTGTCAAATTCACCTCCATTATCACTCAAAATCTCATGTACAACATGTCCGGATGTCCTGGCTCCTGCTAGAAATTCTATCAAGCACGAATGAACTTCTGACTTATGCCGTAGGAAGTATATATAGCGGTAACGGGTGTAATCATCTTTGAACAGAACAAAATATCTACGTTTTGTAATAGAATACATAATTGGTCCACATACATCTGTGTGTATAAGCTCACCAGGTTTTGTTGCTCTTTCTCTAGTACCAAACTTTAGTCTATGAGCTTTACCAAAAGCACAACCTTGACATACCTCTGAGTTATTGTCCGATTTGAATTGAATTCCCAATTCTCTTTGTACAATATTCTTGACATGTCTTTTGTTTTGGTGTCCTAGACGTTCGTGATATAATTGAAGTTGATTATTTACAGTCAGCGTATTAATTTCGGTGTAAGGTTTGCTTACTTTTATATTCAATTTATATAAGCCTCCAAATCTTTCACGATATCCAACTAACATAGTTTTTCCATCAACTTTCATTGTGCATGAGCGAGCATTTGACTGGAATTCGCTATTTTCACATAGATCTTGTGCGGCTAATACTGAGAACAAATTTCTTTGTATACATGGTACATACCATACATTGGAGAGTGTAATAAGCTCTTTTTGGTCATTTACGTCAGCCTCGACTTGAATTGAGCCTTTTCCTATAGCTTCAACACTTTGTCCATTAGCTGTCACAATGTTATGAGGTTCAACAAAATACTCAAAGGAATGAAATACATCACCTCTATTAGTTACGTGACTGGTCGCTCCATTGTCTACGTACCATGAGTCTTTATCTATACTCTCACCAAAAGCTAAGGCTATACTTGACAACATTGTTACATTCTTTGACGGCTCCGGTGACTTTTGAGGTCTTCCTGCATCAATCCATTTTTTACAATATTTCAATTTATGGCCTTTTTCTCCACAGTACTTACATACATATGAACGTTTGTTCTTTCTTTTATTTGGTTGACTGTACTGATTTTGCTTTCCTGTTTTTGTCACCAACACAGCTGTATTATCTGCGCTTTCAATATCTTTCGCTAGAAGAGATCTTTCGAATGCACACAACTGGGTCGTCAGGTTTTCAACTGTACGATCTTTCGATGAAATCATTGTCCAACTCGATTTAAAATTAAAATATTCTTCAGGAAGCGTATCCAAAATCTTGCATATTAATAATATTTCTGGAAGTTGGTTTCCTTCAGTAGACAATATCTCGTTCATGTTATGCCAAATATTTTTTACTATTGATAGATATGATCCCATATCATGACTAGGGTCTTTCTTCAATTTAAAAAATTGCATACATATATAATACGTACGGTCCTGAGAGGTTCGTTCATACAGGCGATTGAGTTCGTCCCATATTTCCTTTGCGGTATCAAACCTCATGACTTTAGTTAGCATTTCATCAGTCATATTAGTGGTAAGAAGTAACATTGCACTGCTTTCTACTTTATTGTACTTTTCTAATTCGACTTTGTACCTTTGTATCGCTTCCGATGTGGCTCCATCATCTGGTCGGGTCGGTTTATATAGCGTACCTTGCACCGCATCTAAGGCGCTTGTATGACTACGCAACAACAACAACACCTTATATTTCCAGGTTGGCCAGTTCTTTCCGTCAAACAGCCCAATTTCCATTTTCATTGTCGTCGACATGATTTTGTAATATTAAGCTTTTGCTTTACCGGAATATACTATATAAGCGATCTGGATCGAATTTTATTGCTCTGCTACCATATTAAAGTATTAATAAAAGTAAACAGTGGTGTAACCATTCCATGTATATTTCCAAGTCAATCAAATTGTATAAACGATCTTCCAAACACAATGGTTACCTAGCAACCTTAACAATATATATTTTTAATTTTGATTACTTTCATATCGTACTCGCGATGTGCTGTCTAATTGTTTATATCGTTGACTCGCGATTGTGTCGTGGGGTCATATTTTGGTACAAAGTTCGTAATCTGTCCAAACGATTCTACCTACCTAAAAACTATTTAAAAAAAATAAAAACCGACTTCAAAGTAAATTATCTAAAAAGCATAAAATAACGAAAATATTATTGAAGTTGGTGTTAGCGTACCTGCTGTGTATATTCTGCACCAACTTCAATAATATTTTCGTTATTTTATGCTTTTTAGATAATTTACTTTGAAGTCGGTTTTTATTTTTTTTTAAATAGTTTATTTAACACTTTTTAGTGACTTATTTTACCAAGATAGGTATCAGCACTATCACGCAACTCGAACGTCTACATTACAGTAACTTACTGAAAACATAAAAAGTTTATATCTCTTAACACTTTCGCTGCTAAACAAAAATCGGGCGCTCGGCGTATGCGGCCCAATATAGACAAAGTGAGTTTTGCGCACAGCCGTTTGCTCAATCAACGCGTGTGCTAACTGACTAACACGTTCGAGTCGGGCGTGTCGCGACGGCTATGCGCATCGACTCGCTAGGCCCGTCGGCCGGTGGCATTACGTGTATGCGGCTTCGACTAGACAAGTGAGTTCCGCCGAGACACGACGGCTATGCGACTGGTAGTGGCCAGGGAAGTCGAACGCGTAGCACAACGGGTGTGCGAATTAACTATCGAGGTGAGTCTGTCGAACTAAAACAGCAGTGCGCATTGCCTAACGTGGCTAGTTTATAGTTTAGTGCTTTCAGTTCGAATATTTACAAATCAATGTATTTGTGTACCTATTCAGTTATATTTCCAATTCAAAATTACTTTACCATTTCGCATAGGCCTTACGAGAGCACTTATCCATAAGAGTGTTCGTTATATTAGATAACTAAAAAAGTAATCTATTATTTATAAATAATCAAATCGCTTATTATTTATTATCTTAGGCAAGCGTTATTTATTTAAATTACATAGATATCGTACGACCACCACAGCCGCCTGCCACGTCGCGGCCATAGATAAGAGTATATTATGGTCGCGGCGACGCGACGGTACTAACGAATATTAGCCGTGCGGCACAAAATAACGTAAAAAATATTATATTTTGTTTCATTACTGGACACTGATTCAAATATAGTTCTTAAGCAGTTGTCTTAGAGTAGTATATAGTTCGAAAAATCTGAAATTTGGAACTTATGTAAATGCGATGATACTAAATAAAATGGTAGATAAAATAACCTTCATCAGGGTCTGATGATAATCAGCTAGAAGGTAGTAACAGGATCTTAGCTTCAATAAACCTAGGACCATCGAGTTTGGGTTCGTTGGATAGGTCTGGACAAGTAGTTGCTAGAAAAATGGTAATCAGGGTCTGATGATGATCAGCAAGAAGGTGGTAATAGGAGCTCGGTCCCAATAAACGTAGACCCGTCGAGTTTAGGCTCGTTGGGTAGGTCTCGATGAATAGGTGCTAGAAAAATGGTGATCAGGGTCTAATGATGGAGCAGGAAGGTGGTCACAGGATCTCTGCACCAATAAACGTAGACCCCACCGAGTTTGGAATCGTTAGGCAGGTCTCGACGAGCAGTTGCTAGAAAAATGGTCATCAGGGTCTGATGATGGAGCAGGAAGGTGATCACGGGATCTCTGTACCAATAAACGTAGACCCACCGAGTTTGGGCTCGTTAGGTAGGTTTCGATGAGTAGTTGCTAGAAAAATGGTAATCAGGGTCTGATGATGGAGCAGGAAGGTGGTCACGGGATCTCTGTACCAATAAACGTAAACCCACCGAGTTTGGGCTCGTTAGGTAGGTTTCGATGAGTAGTTGCTAGCAAATTGTGATCAGGGTCTGATGATGAAGGTCACGGGATCGTTAGGTAGGTTTCGATGAGTAGTTGCTAGAAAAATGGTGATCAGGGTCTGATGATGAAGGTCACGGGATCGTTAGGTAGGTTTCGATGAGTAGTTGCAAGAAAAATAGTGATCAGGGTCTGATGATCAGGGTCTGATGATGAAGGTCACGGGGCGGGTCACTGCTATACATCCGGTGATGATGGGCATCGGGTCTTTGCCCTCCACCACGGCCATCAGGATCTCTTGTAAGATCCCGATAATTATTTTCGCCGTGCGTGCGTCTATTTGTGGGCGTCACCTCGTTTTGCTTCGCCCTTCTTCCATGTGAGGGAGCCGCGATCGCAGTGGGCGGGGCTTGTGTTTTTGTCGCGGGTTTGGTCCGCAACGGTGGCGCCACTGTCTGTACCGTCAACGCCACGGCAGCGGTGGCGACGGATGGTTTCTTCTTCTTCTTTGGGCGGCGTTTTCTTCGTCTTCTAGTTTTCCCTTGGGCGGGATTGGCTGGCGCCATCAGTGAGCCGGGCGCGCTCTCCTCTGGCGCTACGGTGCGTTTCGTCACAAGTGTAGCGTCAGTTTGGGCGACGGATCCCGCCTTCTTGTTCCGGGCCTCCTTCCGGAATACGGGGCAGCTGGCGCTGTTCGCTGTGTGTGGACCTCCACAGTTAGCACAAGTCGGGGGCTCCTCCCTGGGCCGCGGACATTCGCTAGCCGGGTGGTGTTCCCCACAGCGGACGCAGGCGATTGGCCGGTGGCAGTTGTGTGAGGAGTGTCTGAATAGTTGGCATCTGTGGCACTGCGAGGGTCCTTTTTTGCCTCACCATGTTTCGATTATGACTCCGGGCATGCATAGAAGTTCTTCTATTTCATATATGCCCGGAGTCAGGTCTGGGGTCAACATGGGGTTCGTTGGAATTGCAGTTATCTGGGGTGGCAGTCCTCTTATGGCCACCTTGAGGCTTCGCTCCGCTGGTAGGGAGTAGGAGAACCACGCTATGTTTGACGTCTTCTCCAACTCCGTCAGGTACCGCTGGATGGTGCGGTACTCTGTGTCCGCCTTCAGAAGAAAGCGATTCCCACCAGGTGTCCAGGTGTTTTATCTATATATGTATGTATTTACAAAAAAAAGGTTATATGTATTAGTATCAGTTGTCTGGTTTCCATAGTACAGGCTCTGCCTAGTTTGGGATCAGATGACCGTGTGTGAATTGTCCCAGGATATTACTATTACTTTTGTGGAATACTACCCTCAACAATTATTATTAATTTAACAAATAATTTAATCATAAGAATAACCGTAACAATGACCACCGAAACCCCAACAACAAATGATCAGCACCACCCTTCATAGGAGGCCGAAACGTCTCCACCCCGGCATACAATATAAAATTAAAAACCTGTTATCACTGTTAGATGCGTTATGAAAATCTAAATTCACACAAACAACTTATCTAGTTTAAATCCTTGACATAAATATTCAAGTTAAATAAATTGTCTATAAAAAGTGAAAGTAATTTGTTACCTTTGCATTTCTTCATGACAGCATTTATACAACGTCAGACCGAGATAATAAGGTCACTGTTACTGTTGTTGTGTAGTGCGCACGTAAAATTATCTTATACTAATCCACTAGGCACACAGACAAATATAGAAAAGTTCAGTTTTCGCATCTGCATCGATAACAATGTACTATAGATAAGTAGACAATACGTTGCAACATTTTTTTAAATTTACAAGGAAAATGTAATTCACTACAGAGTGTTAAAAGACCCTGTACGTTCACTGAAAACACGACGGTATTATTATTTATTATTCTTTTATTAAATATAGTGTCAAAAATATTTTTCCTAAAATGTACCAGCAATGCGAGTTATAAATTGTGTTATAAATTATACATAACAAAATTAAAATTTAAAAAAGTGTATACTATTTTTCATTCGAAGTTCCAATGTTTACTAACATTGGAATTGTCTATGAATTGACGAAGTAACTAGTGATGTGGTATCGTAGACACTTAACGAATCATAATCGATCGTTACAGTTAACCGTTACTCGTAACGACGATTTGCGTAAAGCATCATCAACAACTGGAAGTGAAAAAAGAGTCTAATAAATATTTAATAAAATAAACATTAATAATAATCGCTCATTCACACAAAAAGTCCCATTATTAAAATACATATCTATACAAGAAAGTCGTGTTAGTTACATTATTGATAACTAAAGAACGGCTGAACCGATTTGGCTGAAAATTGGAGGGGAGGTAGCTTAGAACCAGGAGACAGACATAGGATATTTTTTATAAGGTTAAGCAACATAAGGCAAGGTCATTACATAGACTGACCATTTAATTACATTTTAAGCGTCTCCGTGCTTCAGAGGGCAAGTAAAAGATAGGCCCCGTTTTGTAACCGACTTCAAAAAGGAGGTTATGTATAAGACGAGTACCTATGTATCTAATACTATTAAAAATGTGTAATACGTATTACATAATAAGCCTATGCGGGCATCTAAAAACGTAAAAAGAGCGCGGGCGGAGCTGTGCGGAACTGCTAGTATCAAAATATATATCCAAAACACATAGGTTCCGTAACTAAAAATCTAACAAGAATGTGTTCATTTAATACACATATAAATGTTTTCCTATCGTCCTAAAATTATATTTTTGGTCATGTACATATTATGTACCTATTGTATAGTGGTTGAAAGGATTAGACGGCAATAAGAAAACAATGGGCAAACTCGGGTAATTAACATTTGGTGTATTCGGAATCTCGGTGGTCATAAAACACCTGGAGCGGTATTATGATAAAATTTAGAATGTACCTAGGTAGAAAAAAAACAATGTATGGATCGACGATAGTATAACATCCAGTAGAGATGCTTTTTTAAGAGGACTCTCTTGTGGGCTGAAAATCCGCAGAAAGGTAAACGGTTAATTATAAGCCATATTGGCAACGAAGACGGATTTATTGAAGGTAGGAAGGAGAATGGATATTACAAGCACAGAAAGCTGAAGGAGATTACCACGGTGAGATGGATGCTCACAATTTTGAAAAGTGGTTTGAAAACAATTTGCTAAAAATTCCTTCTGGTTTAGTCATAGTACTGGACAACGCGCCCTATCATTCGCGTCAAATAGAGAAGGTTCCTAACATGAATTGGCGAAAGGAAACCATACAAAACTGGTTGCGCGATAAAGAAATTCAATTTAATGAGACGAAAGCGGAACTAGTCGCTAAAATAGATTACAAGAAATTTAAAAAAATGTACATTGACGAGTTAGCGGCATCAAAAAATATTACAGTTTTGCGCCTTCCACCGTATCACTGCGAGTTAAACCCAATAGAACTGATATGGGCACAAGTAAAGAGTTACGTGGGTAGAAATAATAATACATTTAAAATGGAAGATGTTAAGGTAATGCTGAAAGATAGTTTGGCGCGGATAGGGGCGGAACAGTAGGCAAAATGTGACCCATGTTTTAAAAGAAGAAGGAAAAATGAAGAGTCTAGATGGAATATTGGATAGGGCAACAGGCTCTGTGGTAGAACCGATTGTTATTAATGTGGGTAACTCCAATGATGACATGTCAGAATATTATTACAGTGATGAAGAAAATAAAGCAAATTAGTAAAATATTGTTTTTATTACATTACCTAGCTGACCCACGCAGCTTCACTGTCCTAATTTTTCATTAATACTGGTAGCACTGCGCTTATAGTGTTAGTATTATAATATTATACAAAACAAAAATAAAACAAAAATCTCGCGCCG
Organism: Furcula furcula; assembly: GCA_911728495.1. Lineage (NCBI taxonomy): Eukaryota > Metazoa > Arthropoda > Insecta > Lepidoptera > Notodontidae > Furcula > Furcula furcula. The sequence continues at coordinate 9,249,942 of OU452244.1, read as the reverse complement.
TACACACACCCCTAAAAACTACATAATCAATATTGCTGCCATTTTTTTTTAAATTACAATTCAACTTCTACTGAACTCATAATATTTTCACTCCCCTGTTGCTGCTCGGTATTGACGTTTTTGTTAGAAAAACGATCATTGTATAACGGTTATTGTTATAATAACGGTATCGATCGTACGCGTTTTTCATAACTTCACTAACGTTCCATAGACAAATAGAGTTACGAAAAAAAAACAATCACAGCTCGTGTTGACGCCGTTACCTTGTTTGTGCATTTTTGGTAAATTTTGTTAGTTTTTCCTATATAATTCATAGTTAAATGCAGTGCGAGATGGACGTGATATAGTGCTAGATATATTAAAATAAACTTCAGCTAAATTCTGCGGAAGGTTGTCGAGAAAACATGTGAAAATGGTTTTGTTTACATGATCTGTAACTTCTAATGACCAGAACTGTAAACTCCATGTAACGTCACTCGATTTAAACGACAAACTCCCTACTAAAGCATCGAAATCACTTGGCTTTGGTTGGTTTAGCTTGCCTTCCATTTTCGGAGTCGCTGGACGTTCGGGGTGTGGGCCCTTAGAACGTCCATTGAATATGGCGGCGACTCCGAGGAGGACGGCGGCGGCGTTGCGACCCCCGTCCCCGTGAGCACCGTGACTGGTTCCCGGGGGGCTACAATGCGCCCCCGGCGGCAGGCTCAAAGGCAAGGCACTGAGGTGTCCCTGGTGCAGATCCCACCGGAGAGACCTGGATCCCTTCTCATGTGCCGATGCGACAGCCGCGGGGGTTTTAGTGGCTAGGAATCCCCCGGTTGAGCCCCACAGCTCCCGCGGATCTTTCGAAGATTTCCCCCGCGTCAAAAAAAAAAGCTGGCCTTCCATACAATGATACACTACATCCACGCATTACATCCACTCTCAATAACGACAACATTTAAGTAATGAAAGTTGCCAAAATTAGTAAAAACTGCACAGCTGTGTACGTTCTTTTGTCGCTTTATCCTAGCCCGTAATAAACTCGACTATCGGCTTCATGCGTACCGCACTTTCTAAGAAATTCATTCTTTTGTTAAGAAATTCGTTCTTTTGTTTACAAATTGGGATTGCTTGCACGTGTAGACTGTTGTTGACCATGACTAATAATTAGGAGTCATGGAGTATCTATACGTTATCATATTCTTAGTTGCTCACAAACTTTCAAACTGCTCACAAACTGTAAGGTAAACATGGCTAGTAAAAGTAAATCATACCTGAAATATAAAAACATCTTTTTATAATTCTAATTTTTCTTCTCTCCATTTAACGACAACTCTCTATAACGCCTTAAAATGCACAGTCCCTTCAGTGTCGTTATATATAGTTTACACTGGATATTATTTCAGAGTACGTGGCCTACTGGGTTATACAGAGTATTTAAAAACACGTGTCCGATACGTGAGGTTATTATTCAATATTCTCTTAATTAAATGTATATAACTCATTTGTTGAACATCTAATTTTTTTTTCTAAATTGTTCCAGTAAACGAATCCGATCTTGAATTTCTGGTAAAAATTAGAAAAAAATAGTTATTCTACAAATGAGTTACTGTATTTGATACACTGAATAAGACCGTCACGGATCAGACACGTGTTTAACACTCTGTATAGTATCCCATATAAGATATTGAAAATTTATATTGCACAGTCTTTGTGTTATTGTCTCTGTCTTACTCAAAGTTCGCCGGCGTTATTTCATATTTCGCAGTCGCAAACCAATGTTACTAAACAATGAACATCTTTAAATACCCAATGCGCATTGCACATCTGCAATTACAACTTAATTACTATTTCATTGTTTACATCGTAAGAAGCAGTACGCTGCTCAGCGTTCGGCGGCGGCTTCTTTAATGACTTCACGACAATAGGGGATTATGACTGATGCCGATATTTTTATTGGTAGGTAAGATCACATTTTGAAGTACCTTTGTAAAAGTATATTAAAACGATAAAATAATATAGCCAAACTGTAGGAGCTCGCGTTGGTATGGTCAGTCGTCATTCGTCTTTTGGCCGTAGAAGGTGACTTTCCGTGCGTAATCAATAATCATGTCCGATAGTGTAGAACGCGAACTCGAGAACATGTTCGATTCAGATACTGAATCAAACGAGTAAGTGAAATTGTGAAGTGTAGAAAAGTGACATTTTTGGTTATTTTCTAAAATACATCGCATTTCCTTTTAAGTGTCACAGATGAGTTCTCCGATGACTCTAGCAGTGATCTGTTTCTGGGCGCTTCATCTTCTTCTGCCTCGGAGTCGGAAGATGAGAGCCCAGCGCCGGCTGTCGCGGAAGAGTGGACGGACGTCAACACGCTGCAGCAGCGGCCATTTCTTGGAACGCCGCGGTACTGCATCGATTCAGCTGAGTGCCCGTTTGATTATTTTAATTTGATATTTTCTATAGCTTTCTTAACCAATTTGGTCTCGAGCATAAACGCTCACGCAATCGCGGTTATGCTTGAGAGTTCAGCAGCACACAGTAGGATCTTAAGATGGAAGGACACCAATGTGGGCGAAATACGACATTTTCTAGCTCTTCTCTTTCACATGGGCCATATTAAATTAAATAGAATTAATGATTATTGGAGACGCGGTAAACTTTTTGACCTCCCTTTTTCCAGATTCATGAGCCGCGATAGATTTTTATTAATTCTAAGAAACTTATGTTTCCAAGACCGAGACCACTACCCCAACAATATAAGTCGTCTCACACAGCCTATCATTAACTTTTTTAATAATAGTATGCGTGAGTTGGTGTCACCCATCCAAAATTTGACGATAGACGAAACTCTTGTTCTGTGGCGTGGACGCCTTCGCATCAGGCAGTACATCAAGGGTAAACGTCATAAGTACGGTATTAAACTTTATGCACTTACTGATGCAAATGGCCTATGTCTTAAGGTTCATATGTATGGTGGAGTTTCCGATCCGCTTATCGGTGGTAGAGGTCACACGAACAGGGTGGTTATGCTGTTGTTGGAAAACTATCTCCACCAGGGTCATTCAGTGTATATGGACAATTTCTACAACAGCGTAGATCTTGCCGAATCACTGTTGGCTAGGGGAACTCATATAACTGGCACTTTAAGGCCTAACAGGTCTCGCAATCCATCCTTTGTGACCACCAGAATACCCAGAGGGTCTTGTGTTGCTAAATTCAACCGAGGGGGGGTGTGCGTAGCAAATTTCAATGACAGGAGACGAGTTTTAACTATCTCTACGCAACACAGCGGGGAGATGGTCGAGACCCGTAGCCGTCAAGGGAGGGGTAGTAGACAGGACAGGGGCACTATATTCAAACCTAGAATGGTTGTCGAATATAATAGGTATATGAAAGGAGTTGACCGCAAGGATCAGTTACTCTCATATTATTCTTGCTATAGTAAATCCATGCGATGGTACAAGAAAATAGTTGTGCATATAATGGAGGTGATGTTTTTGAATGCATTTTTAATGTACAAAAGTAGCGAAGCCGCACAAACTCCAACAACAATTTCATATTACGATTTTCGATTAAATATTATTAAAAGACTCTTAAATTTAGCCGACAATGACAATACAGACAGACAACTCAGACCAGGCCGAAGTAATTCTACAATAAATTTGCGCACCACCGATTTAGGTGAGACTATTCATCTCCCGGTGAATTGCTCAAAAGACAACAGAGGCAAAACAAAACGGCGCCGGTGTATGTTATGCTTTTTAAAATACCAGCGCCGAACGCAAGTACAGTTTTATTGCCGCAAGTGCCCTAAACAACCAGGTTTGTCTTACTTGCTTTGGAGAATATCATAAATATAAATAATATTAAATTTCATTCCATGTCCACATTTTGCACTTATAATTTTCATTATATTCACTATGCATCCAAAATATCTCCTGCGTCTATCTATTTTTGGGAAGTACCTACTCATCGTTATCTTATAGACAATGGCAGCAAAATATCGTCACTTTCGAGAGACGTTATGTTCCTGCGATTATTAAGTTTTCTAGTGCTATACCATCGTCATTGTACATACATATTCTATTTACTAAATTCTTTACTTCTATACACGTCTCCTCTGGGAATACAAATGCACCGATTTATTTAGCGCATTGAGGTGATTGAGGTAGTTTTCCACGTAACAGCTTTCGTCTATTGCCATGACCCGTATCCTTGTTTTGCTAGATCACATCCCATATGGTGGCTTTGTCAAACCCTTTAGTTTATGACACAAATATATATTTGTGTTTACTTTTAGGACCTATACCTACCTACTACATTTGTGTTTACTTTTAGGACTTCCGGCTCCACAGTATTGGAGGCGGTGCCCTGCTGCTCGAGTTACGCTGGATATTATCGCAAACCCCAATAGTACGTGGTATCCTTTAGGGTAACACGTATTACTGCGGCATCGCATTATGACTTGTTATTGTACTTATAGATTATATTATAAAATGTAACTACGAAGAACTCTGCGGCTCTGAACTTAAGTCGATCCACTGCTTTACGCATAATATACGCTACTGTATTATTATCTCACAACATCTAGCTTACTAACGAGTACATAGCTCTAGCTATGTAGTACTACGTCCAGAGTGGTAAAATTCTTCCTGTAGTTCTAACTAGTTTAATTTCTTAGGTATTCTAAGTGGTAAAAAAACTCTGTCCGGTCACTGAGGATATTTATTATTTGGTGTCGCAGTACAAAACTAAGTAGGTATATCTATAACTCTTAGGTTGAATATTTTTTAAATATTTTTTCTGAAATGTACCGGCAATGTGGACATTCTTTCACATTGCTGGTACATTTCAGGTAATATATTTGAGATATTCAACAAAATTGCAAAAGGTAGGTAAGTGTATAATTGTTATGCTACACCGAACACCCTCAGCGATCGTACAGATTTTTTAAAACTCTGTAAGTATAGAAAAAGTATATAACTTTTTTCTACTTATATTTTGTATAATCTAAATTGCAAGTGCATGATCTTATTACTTACTAATAAAACAAAATTATCATTGTGCCATACCGTTAAAATTATAATGGTCCAATTCCCGACCTATATTTATGATCTGTTGATTTGATTTGTTCTAGACTTTAAATTTAAGTTTTTTTTTGTATTTACCTAAATATATAATTGTTGATTTATTTTATTATTGTAAATAGTTATTTTTGATTTGTTGATTATATAATTGTTGATGAATGTGATTATTGTAAATATTCATTTTTGATTTGTTGATATAATTGTTGATTTACTTTATTATTGTAAATAATTATTTTGATTTGTTGAATTTCTTCAAGTTTATGGTTTGTAGGTTTACATTAATTATTAAGTGATAATGAATAAAACTTTAAACATATTATTAAGATTGATTTATTATGCTTACGTTATAGTTGTATATTTTATTTGTTGTTTACATTGTTAGTGACTGAATAATGTAAGTTAATTAAAACAATAAAAAAAGTACTAGACCAGCCCACTGAGTTTCTTGCCGGGTCTTCTCAGTAGAGGTCGCGTTGTGATCCGGTGGTAATAATTACTTAACGAATAAAAGTAAATGATTCTAATTTATTTATTCTTTTATTTTTCTGGCCAAAACGCACGCGTGCAGTTGCTAATCTAGTAGTAGGGTCAGATTAAGCGCGAGGCCCGTAGCAAATCATATAGCGAGGATATATTACGTACTTATGAATAACTAGTTCCTGAAAAAACAAGAATGGCGCGTCAGAATAATTTGTAAAAATGACTAAAAGATGACATTTCTGTCACTAACAATAAATAATTAAAGAAATTTAACCGACTTCAATAGACAGCACACTAAAAAGTATAGGTAAAATAATTTAAATATTATTGAATTTGGTGTTAGCGTACCTACTGCGTATATTTAGCACCAACTTCAATAATATTAAAATTATTTTATACTTTTTAGTGATATTTTTATACAAAAACATTGAACCACCGAAGACGGTAAAATCATCTAGGTTAAGATCACATCATCGTCTACATAGTTTTACATAATCCAGATTTCTTGAAAAAATAATATCTGGTCGTAATAAATTTGCATGGTTTAATTATAGTGTAAACTACTATAATGAATCCATGCAAATTAATGGAGAACATCCGTTTTATGGTTTTTATCAGATAAATTCCCCCACATCGTTCATGATCCTCCAGGAAATTCTTGGTGATAAAATTCACACAGTCATTACAGTGGGTCCTTCTTTTTAATAAAAACAGAATTATTGAAATTGGTTAATATTTGCCAGATTTATGGCCATTTTTAACCGACTTCAAAAAAGGAGGAGGTTCTCAATTCGATAGGTTCTGTCACAGACCAAGCGAATGTTGCGTAGCTTATAATATATTATAATACTCTTAGGATTTATTTCAATTGACGTAGGTACTCATTTCTATGTCTTTAATAGTTTTTGAAATATTATTGTTGTATGACGCAGTATGTAAACAAATAAAGCTAACAAAAAAAAAACAAGATAATTAACAATACGGGGTGTAAGGGACATCGTACCGAAAACCGATACCAGGATCCAGTACATGATTCTGAACATTCTAGGGTTGAAATTTTTCATCGACTTTTTCATGAATTTTCAAAAAAAAATTTGCCGCTTTTTGTAATAAACTTAAGATAACATCATGATTGGTATAATGATAAAGCCTAATTTCAATTTAAAAACACTAAATTACATATTTGAGCAAAATTAGCAATCATCAGCAGCCGAAAATTCCACTGCTCTCAAACAAAGCTCCCTTAGAAGGGAGGGGTTGCCATAATCTCCACGTTTGGCAGGCGGGTTGATTGAAATTAGCAATGTAATTTGAAAAATAATTCCGCACGTATTCATTACATGCTCAAAAATTAACAAGTTAATAATTTGTCATTTTACATATACTTAAATGGTTTCGGTAATGTTGTAACGGACAATACGAGAAATCTTATATAAAAGTTTTCGGTTCGTAGTCCCTTACACCCTGTATAAAGGAAATGCGCAGGGGGTTATTTCAAATGATGATGGTGATGAAGATGTGAATGATGATGATTATGAATGGTGATGATGTGTTATGATCGTGATGAAGATGTGAAAGATGATGATGATGGATAGTGATGATGTGTTATGATGGTGATGAAGATGTGAAAGATGATGATGATGGATAGTGATGATGTGTGATGATGGTGATGAAGATGTGAATAATATTGATGATGGTGTTAAAGATGTGTATGGTGATGATGATGAATAGTGTTAAAGATGATAAATGGTGACGAAGATGTGAATGATGTGATGATGAAGATGATGATGAATGGTGATGATGATTTACATATGTACTTACACTTGAAAAAAGACACGATATATTTAATTCAATTTGTAAATAAAATTCGTTGATCCATCGATCGGTTATCGTAAACGAAAAGACAACTAGTTTATGCTCAATTATCTCACAAAGTATAGAATGGATCTATATTGTCTTGTTTTAGTCGAATGTAACACTTTCGCTGCTAAGCAAATATCGTATGCGCACGGCGTATACGGCTCAATATAGGCAAGGTGAGTCTTGCGCACAGCCGTTTGTTCAATCAACGCGTGTGCTAACTGACTAACACGTTCGAGTCGGGCGTGTTGTGACGGCTATGCGCATCGACTCGCTAGGCCCGTCGGCCAGTGGCATTACGTGTATGCGGCTTCGACTAGACAAGTGAGTTCCGCCGAGACACGACGGCTATGCGACTGGTAGTGGCCAGGGAAGTCGAACGCGTAGCACAACGGGTGTGCGAATTAACTATAGAGGTGCGTCCGTCGAACTAAAACAGCAGTGCGCATTGCCTCACCTGGCTAGTCGTAAACAATAGTGCTTTCGGTAGGTGCTAGTTTTCAAAATAAAGTAAATATTTAAGCATCAATGTACTTTATATTCAGTTTTCAAATTGTTATTGTAAACTACGTTAAATAATTATATCATACTAGCCGACCCGCGCAGCTCCGCTTGCTCTCTTTTTACCTGAGCTAAATTTTAATGGCATCCATTTGCGTTTAATACATAACCTTTGTTTAAAGTCGGTTAAAAACTGGGGCCCATTTTTTACTTGCCCTCCGAAGCACGGAGATGCTTAATTGAAATGGCATTAAACCGTCACCCATCTATGTAATGACCTTGCTTACCGTTGCTTAACCTGATCGATTGCCACATATTGATAACACCTGTCTAGTATTAGATACATTCGTGTCGAATATACCTCCTTTTTTTAAAGTTAGTCAAAAACTGGAACTCTCACGTGTTGCATGCCCTTTGAAGCACGCAGACGCTCAGTTCAAATGGCATTAAACGGTCACCCATCTATGTAATGTCCTTACCTAACGTTGCTTAACCTGATCGATTACCAAACATTATTAACAGCAGTCTACGAGTGCCTCCTTATTATTATTTATTATAACTGAACTGAAAAATGGATAAAATCGGATCACGCGTATAATCAAGTACCATTAAGACTTTAATCTCTTCTCTCAAGGGAACCATGCTGGATTAAGGGATAAAAAGTATCCTATGTCCTACCTCGGAGTATTAACTCAAATCATGCTAAGTTTCGTTTAAATCCATCCAGTAGTTTCGGTGTGATGTTCAGCCGAGATACAGACAGACAGACAGACAAACGGACAGACAAAAGTAAAAAAAATACATTTTTGGCTTTAGTATCGGTTATAGAATGCCCTCCAAATATAATTTTCAAAATATCTTCAATGTACAGAATTGGACCTGTTACAGTTTTATTATAAGTATAGATTTATTTATATCAATCAGAAGGTGACGGTTGTATAGAAGTCTGATCAAGTGGTTCAAGGGAATGGTCTTTTTATCGACCTGCATCTGAACTTGTCTGATTCACTTGAATTACTTATAGTTGTAAACTATATATAAAATCTATGTAACATCTATGTATGTATGTACTTCAGACTAAGTATATAGAAAATGTATGCAATGGACCGACCAAATTAACAGCGGTGGGTGGGCCCTTGCATGAGTGCACCGATTCAGCAAACAGCGAGAGATGGCGACATGACAGCCACCACGATCTCTCTCTCAGGAGCGTTTCCTAAATACTGAAAGTTGAAAGTTTAAAATTCGGGAGACCTGCATTTAAAAAAAAAATATAGTGGCATGTGAATAAAGTGTGTCATTAGAGTACTGGTTTTGAGTACATAATTTGAATATTACAATATGGGTTTAGGTAATTGTATATTATGATACAAGTGAGCTGTTGCTCATTACTCATGAGGCTGTGGTTTGCAGCCTGAACCGCAGGCGAGGGCGTAATTCAGCCGAGTGTGTCATCATGAGCGGAGCTCACGAGTTTTATACGACGTTTTTCAACACACTTGCGAGGAAATAAACAAAAAAAGATTAACACAGCGACTAACACAATAAAAACTAAATATGACAAATAAGGAAAATAGCGCGCGTTTTTTTTCACGGTCTCAATGTAATGTGATTGAACATACAGCCTACTTCAAAATTATAATCTTAGTAAGTGATAAAATGCAAATAACAGTTTATAACAATTAAGGGCGTACACATTTCTTTATTCCAAAAAAAATATGGATTTTCAGTGGCACTCCACCCGCAAAACCTGCTTGTTTTTACTAAAAAAAATAAAAATAAACAATTACCCGGTTAAATTAAGAATGCTCTGTTTACTTGCGTACAATTTGCAGTAAGGTACGTACTAATTTAACTTTGTAGGAATAGTTCTATTATGCATGCGGTAATGTCATTACGCATTGGCCCTAAAAACGATATAATAAGGCTCACTTTACGAGCAAGTGTGTTGAAAACTTTATTACAGTCGTATGCAACGCAGAGCAAGTAGCTAGTCTCATCAGAGCTAAATTATAACAAATCCCCTGGATGTTATGTTCGTTTTTAAACCATACGGAATTTTATGTCCATGTAGTAAAATATCATAATTATACACTGTGAAGTAAAGGAGCTATAATTTAACGATAACGCTTAAACTAAGGTGTATGTAATTGAATTTGAAAAAAAAAACTGTATTGCTGTATTTTGAAAGACCAAAATCGTACGTACGTATTACGTAAATATATATTATATAATCGTACGTGTATACGTTATTGTAGCCTTAAGACATTAACGTCAATATGACAATAAAATGAACTTGGAATTGGCAGATCGATATGTCTGTTATTTATAATAATGATAATTATTTAATAATAAAATAAAGAATATTAATATTAAGAATAATGCATAAATTAAATGCTATTGAATATAACGACCAATACTATACACTAGTCCCGCGGGTTTGGCAGAAGGTTCATCCGCATGATATAGGGCTAAAGCATGCTACCTCGACATGTTCTCGTTGCCCCACTGAGTTTCTTGTTGGGGCTAGTAAATGAATCATGGGTTTTCAAATTGAGCAATATGATTACTTAGAAACATTTTTGTTTATGGCTGTATTCCCGAGCGTTTCCAAACTCGAATAGGAAAATAATACCACTTCACTTGAGCCTTCACCTGTTGCTAACTAATAAAGACTTTTGTAATCAATAGTTTACTTCTATTCTATTTGATTTTAAAAGAAAACGTTTTCCCGCGTAAGTATGTACATTTTAGTAACAGTAAGTACCAGTAGGGTATGTAAAGCCTCCTGAAGTAGTAATAAAACGCCACTGTTTAAATAACAAAACAGAAGCACTAATGAGCACAATAAACAAATGGCGGTATTTTTCACTAACGAATCAGAGCCGGAAATAATTGTGTACACATCGAACAATAAAGCATAGCTATTTATACGTCGTAACGTCCAAAACTACAACATTGGTTTACTTGCAAATTTACAAAAAAAACGTACACTTAAATAACTTGGTCTTTTGTGTTTATTTATTCATGCAATAGTATAGTTGTTCGTCATAGAAAAAACAGTTAACAATACCTGCATACATTAGAAGGATTCCAATTATTATTTGAATCAAAACTTGTGAAATATTTCGAATATTCAAGTAGAATTATAGTATACTAGCTGTAGCCCGCGGCTTCGCTCGCGTTCAGTTTGTTACTCAAACGCGTTTTGAATTATGGATCGAGGTTTTTTAAAATATTGTTTTCACTAATGTTGTCTTTTATTTACCCGAATGCTACACATTGAATTCAAACTAATTTTATGTTAGCTTTTACTATCCCGACGTTTCGAATGCTTTGCAGCACCAATGGTCACGGGAGGACTGAGATGTTGAACGTCCTTATGTCACAATTATGCCGATGTACCCTCAGGTCTTCTTAGTTATTATTGTTGGTCCGATCTTCGGACGATCGATTTCAATATTGTTCACACTTTTAGTAACCCTGATCTAATCGGTACCGAGTATGTAGCCTGTATTTTTGTGTAAGCTATCATAGCTCCCATTTCTTAAATATTTACTTCTGTAGTTAAAAAGATACAGTACCTATTTTGCAATTTCATTAAAAAACTTTAGAGGTTGTTAAGTGGAAACCATTTGGTAACCCCATTGGTAGATGCCCTTAGCGGTTGATTTTCGAAAAATGCTGGAAGTTATTTTATTCTATAGTTTTGTTTAGTACGTTTACTGATTTTCGTTACCATAGTTGCATTATAGCATTAAATGGAGATCTTTCTTCACGCAAACTGTAGGGATTTTTCGAAAAATGCCGGAAACGGTTTCTTAGAATCTTGTATGCAATACATAAAATATGTCGTATGGCTGTAGGAATGAAATATTTTTTTGGAACTGAATTGAACGCTATTAGGAATTAATTTAAAAAAAAATACATGGATTACTTCAATATTATGAATTTATCCGCAAAGTGTCATCAGTGCAGCATGAATTCTTTTTTCGCGTTTGATACTCAAAAACCGTGCTTAAACCCCGTTAAGGGTTGATTTTCAAAACAAATGTGTTAGACGTGTTTCTCAATATTTTTATGAGTACACTGACAAAGTTTCGTGTCTGTAAAAATATTTTTTACATACAAACTTTGATACCTCATTTGTCCCACGGGTCGATTTTCGAATAAAACATTGCACACAACACAACAAAAAAAAAAATGAACCGACTTCAACAACACTAAAAAGCTAATAATTGAAGTTGGAGTTGACGTACCTACTGTGTATATTTTCTTCAGGAACAATTTATCCGGTCCTAATGAAATTTGCATGAAATCATTACAGTAGTTTACTCTCTTGAATAAAAAAAGAATCATCAAATCGGTTCATATTTGTCAGAGTAATGATAATAATAATAGAGTAATGTAATGGAGTATATCAGATTCATGGTTTTTTAACAGACTTCAAAGAAGGAGGAGTTTCTCAATTCGTCTGTATGTATTTTTTTTACCGGATAAATTCTTCTAAATCAATTATGAATCTCCGGGAAATTCATATCCGGTTCCTTCTTTCGAATAAAAAAGAATAATTGAAATAGGTAAATATTTGCCAGAGATTATTAAAAAAACATCATCTTTTAGGCATTCCTACAGTTTTTTCTGACTCGCCATTTTTGTTTTTTCAGGAACTGCTTTTTCGTAAGTAGGTAATATTTTTTTGAAATGAAATCGGTTCATCAACCCCTTCAAGGGTTGATTTAAAAAAAAAGTGATACACGTGTTTTTTATCAGCGCACTGATAAATTTTCGTGTCCATACGATGAATATTTCTTTCCATAGTAACTTTTGGCCAACCTAGGGGTGGATTTTCGAAAAATGCTGAAAATCAGTATGTTAAATTGTTTTGTTTATGTATATATGTATGTATGTTGTACGTATGTACCGAGTTTCGTTACTCTAGCTGCATTATAACATTTTATGAAAATCGTTCTACGTGTTTTTCAACCCCATTATATGACCTGACCTTAGTGATTATTTTTCGCAAAATGCTAGAAATGGGTTTCTTAGATTCTTGTGTGCAATACACAAATTAAGTGTTATGACTGCAGGTCGAAGAACATTTTTGGACCCCAATTGGATCCATTTAGGAGTTGATATTCAAAAACTATTTACACATGGATTGCTTTAGTTTGATTAATGTATTCGCAAAGTTTCATCAATGCAGCATAATATTTTTCCGCGGTTCAAACTTAAAAACCATACTAAAACCCCTTTAGGGTCGATTTTCAAAAAGTTGTAATAAAGGTGTTTCTTCATTTCTTTTGTTTAATATGTTGACAAAATTTCGTGTATGTGTGGTGAAAAAAAATTGTTTTCCACACAAACTTTGAGACCCCATTAGACCCACTTAGGGGTTGAAATCGAAAAATGCTGAAAATTAGTTTATCCAATATTTTTATTGAGTTTATGTACCGAGTTTCGTTACTCTAGCTGTATTATAGCATTAAATGGAAATCATTTTACGTGTAAACTTTACAACCCCATTAAATGACCATAGGGGTTATTATTTGCAAAATGCCGGAAATAGGTTTCTTAGAATCTTGTGTGCAATACATAAATTAAGTCATGACTGTAGGTCGAAAAATATTTTTGAACCCTAATTGGATCCCTTAAAGAATTGATTGATTTTCAAAAAATGATTATTTATAGAATAATTGCTTTAGTTTGATAAATGTATTCGCAAAGTTTCATCAATGCATGATATTTTTTTTCCGCTGTTCATACTCAAAAACCATGCAAAGTACTGTAACGAAGTTTCGTTTCCGTGTGAGGAATTTTTTTTTTCCTTTACACTGGGAGCCCATTTGATCCACTTAGGGGTTGATTTTACAAAAATGCTCAAAATTAGTATTTTCAATTGTTGTGTTGAGTTTATTTACCGAGTTTCGTTACTCTATCTGCATCATAGGATGAAATGGAAATCCTTCTTTGTGCAAACTTTGGAACCCCATTATATGACCTTAGGGGTAGTACTTCGAAAAATGCCGGAAATAGGTTTCTTAGATTCTTGTGTGAAATACATAAACTAAGTCTTATGAATGTAGCTCGAGAAACATTTTTTAGACCCCAATTAGACCCCTTTAGGAGTTGATTTTAAAAAATGATTATTTGCACTTGGATTGCTATAATTTGATTAACGTATTCGCAAAGTTTCAGCAATGCAATATGAATTTTGTTTTTCCGCGTTGCATACTCAAAAACCATGATAAAATCCCTTTATGGGTCGATTTTCAAAAAGTTGTGATACACGGGTTTCTTTATTTATTTTGCTCAGTACACTGACAAAGTTACTTGGCCGTATGACGAAAAAAAATTTTTTTTCATACAAACTTTGGGAGCCCATTTGACTCACTTAGGGGTTGATTTTACAAAAATGCTCAAAATTAGTTTCTTCAATTGTTGTGTTGAGTTTATTTACTGAGTTTCGTTACTCTAGCTGCATCATAGGATGAAATGGAAATCCTTCTTTGTGCAAACTTTGAAACCCCATTAAAAGACCTTAGGGGTAGTTTTTCGAAAAATGCCGGAAATAGGTTTCTTAGATTCTTGTGTGCAATATATAAACTAAGTTTTATGACAGTATGTCGAGAAACATTTTTTGGACCCCAATTGGACCCCTTTAGGAGTTGATTTTCAAAAAATGATTATTTACACTTCAATCATCATATCAATATGTTACTGACCTAGTTTATTTAGGTACTATCGGTAGTAAACAACATAGTAAATAGATAGTTAATTCTTTATTGTATGTGCAACCAACATGAAACTTACACACACGGTCATTTGATCCCGAACAAGACAGAGCCTGAACCATGGGTACCAGGCAATTGATACAAATATTTATTTTTATAAATACATCATACTTACATAAATAAATAGCACTGGGTAGGTTGCCTGCAAGATATTGCTTTTTAGCGATAAGGCCGCCTTTGTACATTGATATCTTCAACGTATTGCTCAATTTACATGTAACTTTTGGTGTACCTACAATAAAGTGTATTTATTATTATTAATTACACTGACACATACTAAGACAAGTTGAAATGTTTTCCTGGGTGGGCCGACCATACGAGTCTATTTGTTGAATCCATGTCTTATAGAATAGGATATCCTCCAGGGTATCTACGAGTACTAAAACAGCATATCAGCCAAATCAGGGGCGTAGCTACCACCGTATCAGCCGTATCAATGATACAGGACCCCCGGGTCACAGAGACCCCGAACGTGTGTAAACAAAAATTCGTACGATCCACAATCTCATTTCAACTCTTAGGCCTTCATTTGGGCCCCAACAAATTTTGATATAGGGCCCGTAGGTTTTTTGCTTTTACTATTTCACGCAAGGTAGTGGTTTCAATTTACTGATGGCGTCATAGTGATAAAAAATATAATGGTTCCATTAACGCTACGACGCGGCGACGCTACTGTATGTGTCCAGGTTGTACTACTCTACGAAGGTCGAAGACATTGTAGAGTACGTCCGTGTGAAGACCAAGCTCACCTTGAAGGTCGAACGGTTGGAGTCCCGCCACAGCGTGAATTTGAATTCCTTTGTGGTGGGAGTGCCGACCGAACAACTGTCGACCTTCGCTAAAGAAGAGTTTTGGCCGAGGGGTGTCGTATTTCGTCGATTCCGTGGACGGATACCGAACACCGTGCGCGACACGTCTACTGTTTTGCGTGTTTAATTATAAGATTTATATAGTATAATATGTATGTTAGTCTATAGGGTATTTGTTGTATGGGCCATTAGATGCCTGAATTAAAAAAAAATATTATTATTATTTATTATTAAATCTCAAACCTCTGTACCTACTATGTTGATGTGATATATTTTTATTATTTAATATATCAAAATCATTGAAGTAAATCTTAGAATTCAAAAGATAGGTAGGTAAACTAAGTATAGGTACAAAAATATATAAGAACTAATTGACCACTTACGAGTATAAATATAAAATTTAAAATATTCCATTCTCGACACAATATGTACAAACTTTATGTAAGGTTATTTATGTTGTCTTCAGTTTTGCAATTAAGCTGGAGCTAACAGCGACTTTAGTCAGTGCCTACCATTCCACTCAGTAGGTGGCGATGTACGATATGGTTCCGCTTAATGTATTTCGTATAAATTACAAAAATCTTATCGCGGTACCTACTTCTGGATCAGTTTTAAATAATAAAAGGCTTTCTAACTATTCTTAGCCACTCTAAACCATTTATCCCACTAGATGGCGCTATACCATTTCTGAATCGCGATATGGTTTCGTTTAATATAGATTCGGCTCAATAGATTACTTAGTAGATTTAATATACAGTAAAAGCTCCTTATTCGCGCTTCCTTTATTCGCGTTTTTACTATTCGCGGATTAAAAAAATGCGACCCAATTCCTATATTCGCGGCTAAAGATTTTTTTATTCGCGGATCTAATCGGTATACATACAAAAAGGTTTCGGTATCCTTTGTAAACGTGTCGTCAAATGGACTAATAGAAAAGTAAAATAGACCTTATTACAACTACGCCTGAAGTATGTGGTTCGGCTTTTCGTTTGACATACGCCGCCTTTGCCGTGGTCGGTGTTGTTACGTTGGGTGCCAACTGTTACGTTGACAGTTCGTTGGACGTTACTGTTACGTTCGCCTGACGGCTAGGTACAAGAATAAAAACAACAAGTAAAATTACAAGTTGTTTATTGAATCGAAAATAAAAACATATACGTTAACCCGGCAGGAATTAAATTTTCACTAATAAAATTAAAACTCTATAGTCTCTAAAATTAGCACTAGAACCAATCTCTAAGGTCTCTAAAAATTAAGTCAAAAACACACGGGTGTGGATTCTCGGCACAGGGAAGTTATCTGGTCGGAATAATAAAAAGTGCTGGGGCTTAACTTTTGGCCGTCCGAGTCCTCGACGCTTGGGGGTCTTCGGTAGTGCCTTCAGCCGACACTCGGTTACTTGAAGGGCACCGGTGGCTCGGGTGTTACAGTGCAGCCTGAAGCGTCGCCGCTTGTACAGTCAATCTGTACGGTGAATGATGGAGTCCCAACGGTAAACGGTGTAACGGGGAACTCCAAGCGGGCACGGTGTAGACCCAACAGTGAACTTCTAACGGGGAACGGTGAACCCCTAGCGGTGCACTCCAATGGGTACGGTGAACCCCCAATCCTGGAACGCGTCGAAACATCTTCTGTAGCGCGAAAGATCCGATGCCCTGGCACTAGTGTGACCAGATATGGGCGTCGGTATCTTTCGCAAAACAATTAAACATCATGCGAAATGGAGTGGTGAAATGCATTTCCGGTTGAAATGTAATTTAAAGAAAATTAAATATTTAAATGAAATATTTTTACCCAACCCAGAATCAAATCCCCAATGTTTTATATGCCGGAATCACCATTCCACAACGCCATGCAGAACAAAGAAAATATTACATATTACATTAACAATTATAATAAAACATATTGAAGGAACAAAGACTTTTAATATTTGTTTCCCCGGTACTTTCCCTTATAATAACCAAAACTAAATATATCTCTCAGCTATGTGATGAACTAATAGAAAAAAGAATAATTTATGTAAGCAACTACATTACAGTTGTTTTTAACACTTAAAGGAAATTAAGACATTCTTATACAACAATGTACTCATACAAGACTATAAGTTTAATTTACAATGACAAACTTGTAAACAATTTTTTACTCTGGAAAATTCTATTAGACTACTAATTATGAAAAACACAATGCTTATTACTTGCAAGTATGAACTGATATTATGGAGTTTAAACTATCTGGACATTCTAAAATAACAATTACTCATTAAAATATAGGTTAAGATTTCTGGCATAGACTACACAATGGAATTAGTTATTGAGACTATATTTCACCTGATTCTTGTGATGGCTAAAACTGATTGGGCTAAAATATTAAGATATAGGAATTTTATAAGGAAAATACCGTGTCAAAACATATATAAAAGTTATTGGAATGAATAGATAAATGAGGTTATAATTGATTGACATTAAAACATCCTGTCACATTCACTACCTAGAAGAAATGAAATTAAGAAATAAAATAGCCATAGCGACGTTAATAATACTATAAAAAGATTGAGATATTACTTGCTAGACTGTAATTGGATTACCTAACATGAAAATTAATTAATTTGGATAATTGTATGAACTTACCAGGGGGTTCCAACCGCCTAAACACAACACTATCACAATTATATTACATTGTTTTATATATTTTTTTGCAGCACTACACTGAACAAAGAATAAACATGATAATGACCGCTTCCCGGGTCAGCTACTCAATTATATATTCAGACGAACCTACGACGCGTACGCGACGCGATCTAGAATCAAGTTCCAATCCATTCTTTCTATCCGCCAACAAAACAAGTGCGACAGAGATACGAAATGGAAAACACTAATGCTTCCGAGCGAGAAGGAGCATACATAGAAGAATCTCGACGGTGAAGGTGTGAGAATTGTAGACATGATTTCTAGACTGTTCCCGATGTTGACACTGAATAACGCTGTGAGCGCTAATACTAGTTGCGTCGCGCGGGTTCCGTACGATAATAAAAATATTTATTGTAGTTATTTGTTCGTAAATTTTTTATTTTACTATTTTAATGATTTTACGTTGTTACAACGTAACAGTGTTTTTAAAAATGTAAATGAATAAAGAGCTTTTACCGTACTGAGTAAGCAGATTATGGCCTCGCTTATAGCATTTCATAATAATGTATCATGTATCAAATTTTTTGTCACGGTACTTACAACATACGCGCAGGCGGAGCTTCGCTGCCAAGCGTGGGGATTAATTATGGCAACCCTTCACTTCTAAGGGGGAGGCCTTTGTTTAGCAGTGGATGCCTTTGGGCTGTTAATGACTAATGAATGAGATATCTTGTGCAAGAAACCGTCCAGGTAGGTAGTGTGACACATTCTGACACCAAGCAGCAGTGTGTAAACATTGCTGCGTTCCGGTATGAAGGGCACAGTAGTTTACTTTCGAAATTACCAGACATAGGCAGGTGTTTAACTTACCACCAGGTGAACGACTTGCCTGTCTCGTCTATTTAATGAATAAAAAAAACTTTAATGAGTAAATATTTACTTTATTAGAAACTAGAACCTTCTGAAAACACTATTGTACCTATAAACTAGCCATGTGAGTCAATGCGCACTGCTGTTTTAGTTCGACGGACGCACCTCTATAGTTAATCCGCACACCCGTTTTGCCACGCGTTCGACTCATCTGGTCACTATCAGCCGCATATCCGTCTTGCCACGGCGAAACTCACTTGTCTAGTTATTGCGCACAGCCGTTAAACTTGGCGGACGCACCGCGTTAGTCGAGCGCACTGGCGTATTGCTTTAGCGCCGAACTATACAGGCAAGTCGGCGCGCACAGCCGTTACAATTTCACGGACTCACCGCTACAGTCGATGCGCACTCCTGTTCCGACATTTCGTTGGACTAGACAGGTGAGTAATTGCGCACACGCGTGATATTTTCTTCGACTCACCGCTATAGTTTTCAGCAGCGAAAGTGTTAAACTACTGGACCGATTTTGATGAAATTTGTACTCTTGTACCCTAAGTTGAAAGATACTCTAACTATTGCAAAAAGAATTTTCGAAATCGGACTTGTAGTTTCTGAGAAATCCGCGGACAAACCTACATACATACATACATACATACACTCGTGAAATTTGGTATATTCGTTTAGAAGCCCACATAGACTAACATATATGAATATTACGCATTTTTATTAATATTACATACATACGCGTCGAATACAGAACCTCCTTTTTTGAAGTCGGTTAAAAATATTTTATTTAAAGTGGTATCATGCCTAACGTGACCATTTTTAGGGTTCCATACCTAAAAGGTAAAAAAGGAACCCTTATGGTGTGACTTCGTCTGTCTGTCTTGTCTGTCACAAACCTATATATTTCAGGAACCACTGATGTTATCGATTTAAAACTTGGAATAGTTTTAGATCGTACTTACCCAAACTCATCGCAAATGAAAAAAATATATTTTTTCTTTTATTTTATTTAAAATTGGGGGTTGAAATGGGTCATCAAAATTTCGAAGTGAGACTAATAGATCGAGTGGAGTATCATATGAAACTGCTCCATTTGTACATCTCAAAACAGATTTTTATTTTGGTTTGGTAGTTTTTGGCTGATAATAAAAAATGTAAAAAAAAATACCGTCTCCCCCCTTATCTCCGAAGTTTGTGGAGGGAAAAATTTGAAATAATTACGGGTAATACATGTCTATCTATATTTTACAGGAAAAATAAAATGATCTTTCTAAATAGTACAGTTTTTTAGTAATCCTAAAAAATCCTCAACAAACAAACTTAGTTTTGCGGTTTTTTTTTTTTGCTACCTGAGGTGTTACATGAGTATTAAAATAAATTACCTTAATACGTCCAAAGATGTCATGGATAGTGGCGATCAATATAACTTTCAAGCATTAAAAATATGTGTTACATAAAATTAACATTATCATTAAACTTAATATCAAATTATCCATTTTCACCATCGATATAATATATAAACTAGATAAACATTCACGAACAAAATGACATCTAAAATGTGGTCGCGGAGGTTGCAAACTTATCTGAGCTGGTGGCGGAAACGTGAACTAACGATTTTATAATGCTTTTGACAGTTTCATATAGACAGTAGCGACACTCCTATCGGCAAAAATAAATATGTCAGGATGTGGCTTGTAAAGGCACAAGGGCGCTATTTCTCGCTACGTTATTATTATTATTATACTTTTTGAACCGTGACACCAAATCTAGTTTATATATTATATCGATGATTTTCACGTAAAATATTTTTTGCTGGCCGGCTGCCGACAGACGCCGAGTTCAGCCGAACAAACCCGAACGCGAGAAAGCTGCGCGCCAAACTCGAGTCATTCATTTCGAGCACCGAACGACTTTACGGCATTCAAATTCACAGAACACTTCAAATTTCAGCTTTGTCACCCTGCACTATTGTAATTGAATTTAATTAGTTTTCGAGAAAGAAATTAATAAAACCACTGACTGGTTTTACAGTTACTATCGACCTGGAGAGGGCGACAATGTACTCTGTGGTGGGTGAAAAAATTTAAAAAAAGTTAAATATTTTATAAAACAAAACCGTACCGCGTTAGAATAAATGTACAGCGCCATATATTGGAGTAATGAGAACAAAATCTTTAATTTTGGACAGTGTTCATTCTAAGGAGCATGTTTATTTGCTGGCATATTTGATAAATTTATTCAACGATAGGTTAGTGATATTTTTAATTTAAAAAATCCTCATTCAGTTGTAAATAATAATATCAATTAATGAATGATAGATAATAGTTAGAAAACTTTCATACGTGCAATGTTTTATAGAGACCGGTGTGGGACAGATTTAGAGATACCGCTCCGGCGTATTGTACAAGTAATAAGTTTTAAAAACTAAAACCTGACTACGGATAAAATCGCAGTCTAATAATGTGATATTATATATCCTATAACCAGCGGACAACCAAGACGCTTCTAATGACACCCTACTTGTCAAATTACATACAGAACAGATGAACATACATACATACTTACATACATTCTTGTTAAAATCATAACCCTCCCTCCGTTCCGTAGTCGGGTAAAAAGACGATATTTGTACAATGTTTTAACAATTTAAATGTATTAGAAAACGTGGCATTAGTAAGCAATGGTTTACCGTAATGAGTAGTTGAACCGTATTTGGTATATGTCACGTAGTTTTTGGCTGATAATAAAAAAAATACTGTTACCCGCGTGTCTCCGAACTTTGTGGATGAAAACATCTGAAATAATTATGGGTAGTACATGTTTATCTATATTTTACAGGAAGAATAAAATGATCTTTCTACGTAAGTAGTAGGTATAGTATTTTAGTAATCCTAAAAAAACCTCGATAAACAGACTTGGTTTTGCGGTTTTGGTTTTTTTTGCTATCTGAGGTGTTACATGATTAGTAAAATTACTTTAATACGTCCAAAAATGGTATGGAACCCTCGGTGCGCGAGTCCGACTCGCACTTGACCGGTATTTTTAACCGACTTCAAAAAAGGAGGTTCTGTATTCGACGCGTATGTATGTAATATTAATAAAAATGCGTAATATTCATATATGTTAGTCTATGTGGGTTTCTAAACGAATTTACCAAATTTCACGAGTGTATGTATGTATGTAGTTTTGTCAGCGGATTTCTCAGAAACTACAAGTCCGATTTTGAAAATTCTTTTTGCAATAGTTAGAGTATCTTTCAACTTAGGGTAGAGTACAAATTTCATCAAAATCGGTCCAGTAGTTTAAGAGATATAAACTTTTTATGTTTTCAGTAAGTTACTGTAATGTAGACGCTCGAGTTGCGTGATAGTGCTGATACCTATCTTGGTAAAATAAGTCACTAAAAAGTGTTAAATAAACTATTAAAAAAAAAAAACGACTTCAAAGTAAATTATCTAAAAAGCATAAAATAACGAAAATATTATTGAAGTTGGTGCAGAATATACACAGCAGGTACGCTAACACCAACTTCAATAATATTTTCGTTATTTTATGCTTTTTAGATAATTTACTTTGAATTCGGTTTTTATTTTTTTTTAAATAGTTTTTTTTAAGAAAGCGAGAAGAGAAACATAATATTTGTATTTAATGTACTATCGCGGACACGAACGGTGTACCAGTTTTCAATCAAAATAGTTTGAACCCCGTCCGCACGTATTTTGGGCCAACCTCGTGCAAGCGATTATCGTTCTAAAGGTGGTACACCGCTTGTGACCGCGAGAGTACTATAATAAATAAAAATAATAAAATAGCCTTTATTCACTGACCAAGTTACATAGATAATGATATAAAACAAAATCATTTGCTATTTTCTACTGTTTTCCTCAGCTGGTTCAGGTTGTCTATTGACAAAGGCCTCCTCTTTGTCCTGCCACTGCCTACGATCAAGACAATTCCTCCGCCAGTTTTTTGGGAAGTCATCCTCCCATCGCTTTTTCTGACGTCCTCTTTTTCTTTTCCCGTCACGAGGATACCATACTGTTGTGTCGTATGACCATTTTTTTATCTTTGACCTCATCATATGTCCAGTCCATCTCCATTTTAGCTGTCGAATTTTCATGGTGATATCACTAACCTTTGTTAAATGTCTTATGTCAGTAAGCCTTATCCGATCTTTTAGTTTAAGGTTTAACATGCTTCTTTCCATTTTATGTTGGCATACTTCTAATCTTTGATTATTCAGTTTAGTGAGCGACCATGTCTGGCAGCCATATGTGAGGACTGGGAGCAAGCATGAGTGAAATAATCTTCTTTTGACCGCAATGGGCATCCTATCATTTTTTAAAATTTCCTTGAGTGACCAATAGCGAGACCAACCGTTAGCTATTCTTCTTTCTATCTCCTTTGACATAAGATTGTTTGGTGCAATCAGTTGGCCCAAGTACACATATTCTTCCACGTAATCTATTACTTGATCTCTTACTTTAATAGTGGTCTTGTTACAATTTGTCATCACTTTAGTTTTGGAGGAGTTCATAGTAAGCCCCACCTTCTCGCTTTCCCATGCTAGCTGTGCTAACATAGTTTGTAAGGACTCTGCATCTTCAGCGAATAGTACTAAATCATCAGCAAATCTAAGATGAGTCAACTTACTCCCGTTTACATTTAAGCCATAATGATCCCACTCTATGTTTCTAAATACCTGTTCTAGCACTGCCGAAAATAATTTTGGAGAAAGTGGGTCACCTTGCCTGACTCTTTTCTGAACTTTAAACTCTTCTCCAACTTTTTCCAATTTCACTTTGGCTGTGCACTTACTGTAAATTTGTTTGATTAAGTTTATGTATTTTGCCTGTACTCCTTGGTTGCATAGAGCTTCGTAGATTGAGTTATGTAACAAGGAGTCAAAGGCCTTATTGTAGTCTACAAATGCAATATAATAGTGCTTTCCGAACTCATTATATTTTTCGAGAATCTGCTTAAGACAGTGTATATGGTCAATAGTTGAGAAGTCTTTACGGAACCCTGCCTGCTCCCTTGGTTGTTCTTCGTCAAGGCGTATCGCAAGTCTATTGAGAATTATTTTCGAGAATATTTTATACACATTTGACATTATGCTGATTGGTCTGTAGTTGTCTATTTTGTTTTTATCCCCTTTCTTATGGATCAATATTATTGTGGAGGTTGTCCATTGTGATGGTATTGTTTCATCATTCAGGATTCTATTGAACAAATGCGTTAATGGTTCTAGTAACACATTCATTGTACCTTTAAGTAACTCATTTGATATTTGGTCTTCGCCTGTTGCTTTGCCACATTTTTGCGATACTATTGCTTTCTTAACTTCGCAACATAGGATAGATGGCACATCTTCAGTTCCACAAGAGCTAATTTTGTCTTCAAGTAGCTTTTTATGGCTTTCCGTGCTTGTTACTGATGTTTCGTCTAATGTGTAAAGAGATCGATAGAAATTAGTGGCGATGCTACTTATTAAAGGTCTTTGTGATGTTTTGTATTCCTTTCCTGTTTTCTCTGCACCATTCATAGTTGGAATCCAAGTTTTATGGTCTTGTAGTTGCTTCAGTGCTTTTTTGATTCCACCTGTACGCTCGATTTCATACCTTAATATCTTAAACCTGGCATTCTTTTTATGCTTTCTTATAGCTATATTAATTTTCTTACTGAGTGCTTCTATCTTCTTTTTATTTATTTTCCTATTTGAGAACATTTCTTTTCTTTCTTTTATTAATTTCAGTGCATCAGAACCCAATTTATCTTCTTGATTTTTCTTCACATTGTCCGATAGGTCTTTGGCCAAGTCTCTTAGCACCTTTTCAATCTGATTGTAGTGTTCTTGTATTGTACCTGAAGTATTAATCTTTTCCAATCTACTCTCTAATGTTTCCAGGGTTTCATCATTGAGAGGCAGTAGCAGGGGCTTTAACTTAGTTGGTTGCATTTTATTACGAGATTTTGTGGGTGTAGTTTTTATTGTTCCTCTTACCATCCTGTGGTCTGTATTAAAGTTGAGCTTGTTTATTACCTCAATGTTGCTGAATACTTTGGGGCGGTTTGACAGAATATAATCAATTTCGTTATAGTGTTTCCCGTCCGGTGAGACCCAGGTCCATTTTTTTGATTCCTTCTTGTTAAATATACTGTTAATGAAAGTTAGATTGTTTTCCATTGCGAAATCAAGAAGCAACTGTCCATTCTCATTTGTGGTTCTAGTTTTGTATTTTTCTGTTTTACTTTTACTTTCTACTTGACCATTAAAATCACCCATTACGATTTTATTTTTGTGGGATTCTTGTATTGTCTCATTCAAAAGCGAATAAAAGGAGATTTTCTCTTCATTGCTTGCTTGCTCTGTTGGGCCGTATACTTGAATGATGGACCAGGGATCGTTATATCCGGGCAACCATATATTTAGTGTGGCTATTCTGTCTGACTTGCTATTAAACTGAATAATGTTGTTTTTCAGATGTATGTTTACTATGAATCCAACTCCGCAGTGCCCCTGCTTTTCTCCCTTGTAGTATAATATATAATTCCGATACTCCCTGATCTCTTCTCCCATTCTTCTTACTTCTCCAAGTCCTATTATGTCCCACTTAATCATTCTTATAGCTTCTTCGAATTCTGCTAGTCTTTCATTCGTTCTTAGAGTTCTTGTATTAAGTGTGGCGAGATATATTGACGAGTTTTTAATTTTTGGGGGTATTGTCGAAGTTTGATTAGTGGCTGGGAATGGCACTGGAGGGGTGCGGTCGTATTTCCCCACGGTGACCGCCAACCGGCTTGGGGAAGTAGATTTGATACTATTGACATTTTCCTTATTGTATTTATTGTTGTTAGACTTCCGGGGGGCGCACGTTAGTTGCTATTGTTTGCTCGGCCCAGCTCGTGGGAGCGTGTAGTGCCCTCGGGAACGGTTCATATACTCAAATGCGTTAGTTTTGCTTAATTTGTTTGGCACCTTTTTCATTGTGGCGTCGTTTGAGTTTGATTGGGTGGGCGTTTTTGATGGTGATCTCTTCCGTTTTTCATTTCCTTGGGACTCGGTTTTTTTCTTTTTTACAACAAGCTTATCATACTGGATGACTGCGATATTCCCCTTCTTAATCTCTTCCAGCTGTTTGGTTCTCAGTTCTTTCCTGAGTTCTAAGACTTCCTTAGGAAAGTCTTCTGTGGCATAGATATATTCCGGGAATTTTTTATTTCTTTTTAATATATCTAATTTCCTCCATGTTAACGTTAATTTTACTAGTATAGGTCTTATTTTACTGTCGCTCTTTACCCCTAATCTATGAACCTCGCTGATTTCCCATTTATCAAAATTTTCGGTTTCTCCCTTGGTTGCTTCGTTAAGAATATCTAATACCATCTCAAAGAGTTGTGCATTATTTTCTTCTGTTTCCTGAATTCCATGGAGGATTATGTTATTCTTCCTTACTTGTTTCTCAAGATTATAGACTTTGTTCTTTAATGTTTTTACTTCATTGTTAAGTTTTTGATTCTCCTCGATCAGTGGTTTTAATTTTTCGTCCATTGTTATTGCCAAGTTTTTAGACAGACTTTCTGTTAACGCCAATGTTTGTTTTTGAAATTCCACCTTAATTTCATTCATTTTCTCATCCATATTTTCTTTCATTTTTTCAATCAATATTTCAAAATGTTTTTCCATTTTTAATTCAATGGGTAAGTATAATTTGTAACAGCAACCCTGGTTGTAAGGGGGCAACACTTTTCTACTCTTGTTTGTTTTTGTGCTCTGGTAACACAACACTCGTATGTCGTTGTCGTTTCCGCTGTCACTTGACAGTTGTTATGTCATACACATCAGTTACCATCGGATTTGAAATTGAAGCCGGGTAGCTAGCTATGGATATGTATATAGATTCACGACAATTTGAGCACTTTTTGTTCCAATTACACTGTGTTTTTGCACTAATTATTGTTTATCACTATTTGCAGGATAGTGTTAATGAGATAACACAAGTTTTACTGGAAAAATGTATGATTTTCACTGTTATTTTATTTGTTTTTCACAATGACACTATAGACGTTCTTTACTTGACAGCTGCCGAACCGGAAGTCACGACCGCGACAGTACTACTTTATATTAAAAATAATATTACATCTAGGCAGTTGTTTTATATTTTTCTAACGTTTAGGCTCTGCAACGCGCTAATGATTCTCTGGTGTTTGCTAACGTCCATAGGCTACTATGTCTCTTTACCATCAGACCGGCCGCATATAAGTTAAACGGCAAGACCGGCTCGAAGCAATAGGGATGATGACTGGATAAAAAAAAACTAATTAGTCCCTCAGTTAGATTATCAAAAAATATTGGACACGTATTTTTTTATTTAACAAATCAATAAAAATTGCCAAAGATATAGAGCGTCTAAGCTCGGGAGTGGGGGCTTTTTACGTCACACCTCAGTAAAAATTGTATACCGGAGTGATGTCACGCAACATTTCAAAGCACTATATCTTCGTCATTTTTTGTTTAATTGACAAAAGAAAAAATACGTGTCCAATATTTTTTGTTAATCTAAATGACAAACATTTTTTTTAGTAGAAGCCAATCTACAAAGCCTAGAGCACAGGCGCAAAGTAGCCAGCCTCTCGGTATTCTACAAGATGCATTTTGGAGAGTGTGCACAGGAACTGCATGACTTGATTCCAACATCCCCCTTCTATCATCGGACGTCGAGACGCACTGCGCATACACACCCTTATGTGGTGAAAGTGCCTTCAGTCTGGACTAAACGATTTGCCTCTTCGTTTATATTGAGGACAGCTAAGGATTGGAACAGTTTGCCTGCGTCGGTTTTCCCGGCCGATTATAATGTGGGTGTCTTCAAGGCTAGAGTGAATAGGCTTTTAATAAGCTAGTGCGCCTTACCATCTTCGATTGCGTCGCCACTTTCCATCAGGTGGGTCTGCAGTCAAGCACTAGCTTATGTTGAATAAAAAAAAAAAGTCATCTAGCCTATTACACATCACGATCGGGTTCGTTCGGCACAATTCGGTACCCATTCGAGTGCTAACCCAAGGCCTTTTGTAGCTGAAATTAGCTGGCGCCGCGCGCCTATCTAAGCCGAGCGGCCTTGTTCCCGAACATTCATTTACATATATTTGATTTTGCCGCCTGGGTGTGCCGATTTGTGCCGGCCCGCTTACCATACCAAGCAATGAACACGATTTTGACGTATATGCAATATGTACTATTGCAGTTGGTACTCATGGGCGCTGCGCAGCATTGTGAACGGCGTGTACGCGTTCGGGTTCCTATTCATGTTACCACAATTGTTCGTGAACTACCGTCTACGGTCGGTAGCCGCGCTGCCGTGGCGCGCCTTCATGTACAAGGCGTTCAACACGTTCATCGATGATGTGTTCGCCTTCATCATCACCATGCCCACGGCGCACCGCGTCGCCTGCTTCAGGGACGACCTGGTCTTCCTCGTTTACCTGTATCAGAGATGGTGAGCACTGTCTTTGTTTATTTTTTATTTTGATTCTATGATGTAAAGCTACAGCCGTTTGCGGTACACTATTATGGTCGAAGTTCATTCCTCTTTAATGTTGCGCAATAATTGACAGCTATGATTGAAGGAAGAAATGTTATTGTTTTTATTGAGAACCAGCAACCCGCCCCGGATTTGCACGGGTGTATATAGGGTTGTTAGCGGATGTTGAGTAGTCTGTGTAGCAGATATAGAGACAGAGACGCGGAAAGCGACTTTGTTTTATACTTTGTAAAGAAATGATCAGCATCTGTGCTTGCTCAAGCACTTGTTCACTGTATCTTCTACGTAGTTACGTAATCGTTGACCGGATATAGCAATCGTTGACCGGATATGGCCTAGAGAATATTATTATCGTTCCTTCAAACTTAGTTGCCACTAACGAAATGAAGAAGAACTACAAATGGAAAAGACTCGTTAAAACGACTATCATATCAGCTATGTGGAGATGTTCACAATTAAAACACAGATATAAAACAAAAAAAGACCTATTTCAAATTAAATTCATAATAATGCGTTGTTAGGTTTATTAGCTCGGTGTTGATGGCAAAGGTCAAAAGGTCCCCTGTGGGGCTTGACCGGGGTATGTGGGATTCTTACCCACTACAACCCTTGCGTCTGTCGAATTGGCACATGAGAGAGCTCCTCGGGCTCTGAGGTGGGATCTGCACAAGCCCCCCTAGACAATGTAACATTCTACAAGCGTTATCGCTAATAGAAAGTGTAAAAATGTATGGGAATGACATAAGTCATCGAAAAGTCACGTGATAAATTATAGGTAATTGACACCGTTAGCGAATGAAGAAATAGATTCGCTATGAAGCGATTGTATCTTGTCTAGGCCCTCAGGTGCCCCTAGTGCCTTGCCTTTGAGCCCGCCGCCGGGGGCGCATTGTAACCCCCCGAGAACCTGTCGGGAGTCGCCGCCGTAGTCAATGGACGTCCTGGGGCCCACACCCCGAACGTCCAGCGACTCCGAAAAACTAAACCCAGAACTAAAGAAACCCAGTCCAACATCGATATACTATCTAAACAAGATTAGCTGTCACGGCCCGAAAAGTGGTCACGAAAATAGAGAGGCTGTCGCTTATTTCAAATTAGTACGAGCCGACAACAGGATGTATCGAAATTCCATAGTGCGCGTTTATAAACTGTCCAAATAATATAATACTTATCGTAATACTAAAATTGCAGATGGGGAAATTTTTTTCGTTTCGTTTTCTTATTACTAAGTAAGATATCATTATAATACGAAATAAAAATTATTTATTTGATATTTTCTCCGCTAGAGACTGACAAAATTAATGTTGCCGATAGGCGTGTCGCCACTGTCTATACGAAACTGTTAAACTACACGTCATTACCATAATAAAAAAGTTAGTTCTCATTTTTGCCACCAGCACGGATAAGTTTGTAAGTCAGTACACACACAATGGAAACACACCCGTTTTGAACCTTATTTTATAGTGGTTAAGATTTTCTTTTAAATGAGTACAGTCAAAACAACTACTTTTTTTCGTATAATTTTGGCGGTTTTATTGATTTTTCTTTGTCTCCGATGTAAAGGTTTTATGTGCCAACATTACTGCATACAGAATTAGACTTTATTACTACATGTGAAGGCTGCTATTAGTCCGACGTTCCGAATTATTTAAAACTATTATCTACAATTTCTAGCTACGTGTATAGTTGTGTAAATAAATGTAACCGCGACCACATTTTCGATGTCATTTGGTTCGTGACAGCTAATCTAGTTGGTATAGTATATCGATGCAGTCCAACCCGAAAGGGGTGCATTCATATACACTCGAATTTACTAAATTAGTTGAAAAAATATCTAAATATAATTTTCTCGCTTTCAAAATATTGTTTACTCGTACTTAGTCGTCCAATATCAAATAGCGACATTTTAATTGCAAGAATTTTGTACACAATAGTTAACAAGATTCGACAAAAGAATTTATACCTACAATCAATAATCTTCATGAGTCAAACTCTAGCACGATAAGTTTACACGCGCCAGAAACCTGAACTTTTTTGGTTTACCTTTTAGCATGATAGATACCTACAGTCGACTGCAGTAGCTTTAAAATTATTTTTTCCTATTCCAGGTTGTATCCAGTGGATAAGTCACGCACCGATACCGCTTCCAGTATGGACGAGAATCCAGAAGAATTGGAGCCTGTGAAACAAAAAGACGAATAGATCTCAATATATTATGTTTATACATATTATATTTATTAATTTATATTTTTGTGTACTGTTGTTTGCAATAAAAATATTACAATAATTACGTACTCTCTAAACAGTATAAAACGAACTGGCTATACGTACCTGTCTGTCGGTTTGTTCACTTACGGCGTCTTAAGTACCTATGTAATTTATTTAAATGCGGTTTTCATCATTATTTGGAGATTTACTTCCTGAAGGTTTGTGTCGGGTTGACAGTGATTGATAGCTTTTGACATATATTTTATTCTATTTGTTGACGAGACATTCGTATACTATTCTTATCTATGGACATTCGCCTACTGGTAAGCAACAGGCAGTGCCGCTCGCCCTGAGGTAAATTTTACTAAGACTTCTTAAGCCACAGCTTTGCATTAGAACCATATTTTGACCCAATAAGTTTAAAATACTATAACCGAGCTAGAACTATTACTATTTTATAAAATTAATAAACTTACATTGTGATTACTGTAATCACAATTTTAGATTGATTAAGAAAATGTCTTCTTTTGCCCATTGATGATATAAATAATAAACGCTGAAAGGGTGAAGAAGACAAGAATATGTTTTTAAATGAAGATATTATTATGTATATTTTGCTTTGAATTTGAGTTTATTACATTAAGTTTACTCAAAACAATTTAATATTAATTGCCGAGATTGTTGTGCTTCCATTATTGGGATACGAAATTTGAGATTTAGTTAAATTTTAATTATTTTTCTACTGTAAACATATTGATCAGGTCCAGGTAAGTGGATATTGTATGTTAGTAGAAAAATATGACTTACGCTTATTTGTTAGGAATGCTTGATTGAAAGGTATTGTGTGATGAACTGAAAATTAGCAACAGGTGAAATCGTAACCAAAACTATAAAAATACAGGGCCTACACCAATGATATTTTATACAATAAATAGATATGCCATTAGCGCACGGAAAGTGAGGACATGAAATTCACGTAATTGGGTGAACTAGCAGTAAGTCCCGCGTCGGTAGCATGTGCCTTTGAAAATCAAGTAAAATGCCGTCTTGCCATGCGTATTTGGAAAGTGCACAAAATACTAAACAAAGGAAGATAATAAGGAAGGGATATCATAACTTCTATAAAAAATATTCTAATATTACATGGGTCCACAATTTTTGGCGTGCATTAGTAGGGATATAACATATCTATGGTTTATAATATCTTCGGACTACACGGCATTCAAGTCAACTTCAGGCCCTACCACCAACTCTATTAGCAGTATTATTATTATGTTACTTGACATGAGGTAGAGACCGCAATATATATGCGTTTCAACTAAGAAGGTGGCCGCCATCTTGCCATTTCAAATATATAATTACTAAAAATGATGTTTCAACAAAAATAGACAGCAAAACAAGACATTACAATAAATAATCAAAACCGGGGCGAATTTTGCATTTTGTGTTTACTCTGCTGCCGGTACAAAAATCGTAAAAAATGAGTGAAGTTCCGCAGTCGGGATCATCATGGCGGCCACATTCTTATTTGGAACGCATAGTAGTTTATAGCTCTGTCACTTTCTATCGAGGAAGTAAGGTGAAAATAATATTGCTATTAGAGGATGGTCTGTACCATCCAAAATTCAACCAAATCGGCCCAGGGCCGAATTTTGTAAGGACGCACAGAGTGCCCAACCATGCTTTCACGACCTCGACGTCTCACATCGATGGAGCCGATGTAATGAATACCCATCGATATTTGTCAAATATCTAGCTGATATTTACTTTAGAAAAATATTGTATACTTCCGTTAAATTGTTATTATTTTTGTCAGGGACTTGATAATTTATGGATTGTGCAATAAATAATATCGCCTGATTACTAAATTGTTTTTATTTAGAGATTCCCTGCATAAGGGTGGACTGTGGGGTTAAATTATTAAACCTAAGCAGATCACAAATAAGGCACCTAATAGGTACACTTACGGGTCATTTTGGTACCAATGAACACCTCCACAGAATGAGGCTAAGTACTGTTGATACTTGCAGATTCTGCGAAGGTGAAAAAGAGTCAATGCAACACAATATTGCGCGGCTGCGACGCTCTTGCGAGACGTAGGTCATCTGGGAGTAGCCTACCCAAGCTGGCGCAATCGTTGCGTACCTAAGGCCTCATTTACAGCGACGCGGGGCGTCGCGCGTCGCGTGTGGCGTGGCGTCTCGCGGCGCGTCGGACGTTTTTAACCGGCTTCAAAAAGAAGGTTCTCTATTCGACGCGTATGTATGTAATATTGATAAAAATGCGTAATATTAATATATGTTAGTCTATGTGGGCTTCTAAACAAATTTAAAAATTTTATGAGTGTATGTATGTATGTATGTAGGTATGTATGTAGGTTTGTCCACGGATTTCTCAGAAACTACAAGTCCGATTTTGAAAATTCTTTTTGCAATAGGTAGAGTATTTTTCAACTTAGGGTAGAGTACAAGTTTCATCAAAATCGGTCCAGTAGTTTAAGAGATAGAAACTTGTTATGTTTTCAGTAAGTTATTGTAACGTAGACGTTCGAGTTGCGTGATAGTGCTAAATAAAAAGTGTAAAAAGTGTTAAATAAACTATTTAATATATATATATACATATACTATTTAAAAAAAAAAAACGACTTCAAAGTAAATTATCTAAAAAGCATAAAATAACGAAAATATATTGAAGTCGGTGTCAGCTGGTGCTAGTGTTAGTTAACATGATGTGCTAGCACCGACTTCAATATATTTTCGTTATTTTATGCTTTTTAGATAATTTACTTTGAAGTCGGTTTTTTTTTTTTTTAAATACACACATCAAAAGTGTCTAGGGATCAAGCATTTTTAAGCGGATTTCTTGAGATTGAGATGTGGCTTTGTAATAAATTTATGATTTTATAAATTTATATGGATCCTTTTTGGTGCATTTCATAATTTGAATCAGGAACTGTGAATCAAATTCGAGTAAAAGATGAAAATCAGCTGTCAATATTTTCCCTATAAAAACATACAACGCATTGAAGACATTATTAGTGCTACTGTTTCCCTACTACTGATTAAAACCAACGTTATTATGGAGCGGCGACGTCATTTAAGCAGGGAAGAAATGCTCAGAGCCGTGGGAATGATAGAAGCTGGTTCCCGGCAACGTACTGTGGCTTTAGCTCTGAATACAAGTCAGAGTGTTATCAGTCGACTTTGGACACGTTACCGAAGCACTGGTACCGTGGCTGAGCGCCATGGAGGACGGTATCGCTGCACCACACGGAGACAAGACCGATATATTCAAATCTTAACTCGAAGAGCTCCAACAATAACTGCCATGATGTTAGCCGTGAGGCTTCATCACTCTTCAGGGAACTTAATTAGCGACCAAACAGTCAGAAACCGCTTGCATGAAGTGAACCTTCATTCCCGAAGACCGCTACGGGTACCACCTATAGCAATGCACAATCGTAGGATTCGATATCAATGGGCTCTTGAACACAGAAATTGGGCAGAAGAACAATGGCGTTTCGTGTGCTTTTCTGATGAGTCTCGTTTTGGTATGAGACCGGATACAAGACGTATACGACACTGGAGAACCCCTGGACGCCAACAGCGATTAAAATCCTGCCAGGAAGTCCATCCTTATAGTGGTGGAACCATCATGGTATGGGCGGGTATTTGGATCGGCGGAAGAACTGAGTTGATTTGGATCAGAGGCAACCTCAACGCTCAAATTTATGCTGAGACGATTGTATCAGACGTCATCGTTCCTCTACAAGTGCAAATCGGTCCCTTATTTCAGTTAATGCATGATAATGCACGACCGCACACCGCAAGAGTTGTAAGACAGACTCTCGCCGCAGCTAACATCAATGTCCTGCCCTGGCCTGCTCAGTCGCCAGACTTGAACCCGATTGAGCATGCATGGGATATGCTACAGAGAAGAGCTCTGCCGAATATGGAGGGTATCCAGTCGCAAGAAGACCTTTTTTTGTTGTTGCAACGAACATGGGCGGCCATTCCACAGCGTGATTTGGATGAACTCATTTTGAGTATGCCAAACCGATGTTCTTGTGTTGTTAGTGTTCGCGGTAGAAACACGGATTATTAATTGTTTAAGTTACCCAATAAAATTTTAAAGAAAACTGTTATTTCAGTCTTTTTTTCGAACTTTTGTGTTAGTGGTTCAAATGTCAAAAATCCCTTTATTAGGAAAATGGCAAATTTCTTTATTAATGCAAAGGTGACTTGGTTTATCGTTACTGTGACAAACGAAAACACTTTATTTGATGAATCCTTAAAGAAAATTTTAATTAATATCAATCAGGAGAAAAGTTATTGCAAAAATATATGTTGAGACACTTTTGATGTGTGTAGTTTATTATTGTTTACGTAGCGGCGGCGCGTGAAGCGGCACGTATCATCGCACGCGTAAACACAGACTTATAGCAATATATGATGCTGTTTATACAACGGCGGTGCAACTCACTTTTTAACCGGCTTCAAAAAGAAGGTATGTATGTATGTATGTATGTAAGTATGTATGTATGTATGTAGGTTTGTCCGCGGATTTCTCAGAAACTACAAGTCCGATTTAAAAAATTCTTTTTGCAATAGTTAGTGTACCTGAATATTATTGGTTTCTTGATGTATCAGCCGGTTTCTTGATTAAATATGAATTTTCTCGTTCAATTATCGTTTATAATCGAAATGTATATTTTTCGTCTGTCAATCAGGTTATAATAATAGAAAAAGTTCAAAGGCTTCTTTCAAGGATTCTTTCACGCCAAACGTTCCAACCCGGAGTTTTTTCACGACGTTTGGCATGTGCGCGTTTACTGGGCGCGCTCCAGATATTAGTTAAGCATTAACATACCCCCGGCCTTGGAAGGTCCGCCTTCCAAATCAGGGGAACCGCTTTGGTCTATCGGTTGCAAGGGTAATGGGCAGATCTTGGCAAATGAACGTCGTAAAATTCCACTTGAAGTCCGTATATCAGCAACCCGTGACACTCCATCCTTGCCGGGGTAAACTTGGACAATCCGCCCAAGTTGCCACTTCAGAGGCGGTAAATTATCATCTTTTATTAGTACCAACGTATTGTTTGCGACGTCCTGACTATGAGTCTTCCATTTAGACCTCTGTTGCAACTCTGCAACATATTCTCTACTCCAACGATTCCAGAAATGTTGTCGTAGCCTTTCAATCGTTTGGTAACGAGTCAAACTGTGCAACGGTTTCTCTGTTAAGTCTTCACTTGCGGGAGCTGTGAATGGTCGGCCTATAAGGAAGTGGGCAGGGGTAAGAGGTGTAAGATCATTAGGATCTGTGGATAGTGGTGAGAGGGGACGTGAATTCAGGATGGATTCGATCTGTGCTAAAGCAGAGCTAAACTCCTCGTAAGTTAATCGCGCGTTGCCTACTATCCGTCTCAGGTGATACTTGCACGACCGCACTCCACTTTCCCAGAGGCCACCAAAATGAGGTGAATATGGTGGTATATTGGAACTTGATACCATCGTTAGCGGCAAAATCTATAACTTCCTTCGCATTTTGTTGCAAAGAAACAGGAAATGACTTTTCAGCTCCTACAAAATTTCTGCCATTATCTGAGAAAATCACGTTAGGCTTCCCGCGTCTACTAATAAAACGTTTTAATGTCAGAATATAATCATTAGATGAGAGACTAGTAACCAGTTCCAGGTGGACCGCTCGAGTTGTGAAACATATAAAAATGCATATGTACTCTTTATTGAGACGAGCGCCTCTACCTTTTCTATTTAATATGTACACTGGCCCAGCGTAATCGACTCCGGTAGTAATAAAGGGATAACTAGCTTGCAATCGCTCAGATGGAAGGTTACCCATTATAGGCGACAAGGATTTTCCCTGTAACCGAGTACACAGTACACATTCGCGTACCGTTTTTCGGGCTAAGTTCCTACCGTTTAATGGCCACCAATATTCTCGGATTGTAGCTAAAAGCAATTGGGGCCCTGCGTGTAATAACCGTTTATGTTCAGTTCGAAACAGCGTTATAGTTAGCTCGTGTTTACTACAAATTAGAATCGGATGTTTTTTATCGTAACTAAATGTGGAATTGTCCAATCTTCCACCAACTCGAATTATTTTATCTTTATCCAAAAAAATATTAAGTCTCGATACTCGATTATTAGATTTATTACTCCTATTATTTAGTAAATTGTTATAAATTTCCGGAAATGATTCCATCTGAGCTAATCTAACCAACATGCTTTGTGCCGCGTTCAACTCCTCAACAGTCAAGGGCCCAGTAACTCGGTCGCATTTTTTACTTTTAGTATTGTGAATGAACCGTAATAAATAAGCACCTACCCGCTTTAATTTTGTGAAAGACGAATACCCTTTAAAGTCAATTATGCTATTCGCAATGGTAGTACAAAATAAACTGACTGGTTTGGTTCTTAACTCTGGTAAATTAGTGTAGTCTGGAGTTGTATTATTTTCGGTGCAATTGTAATTTTGATCATGTAAATACGACGGTCCGTACCACCACAAATCGCACTTAGTTAATAATTCTAAATTAAGTCCCCTGGACAGCACGTCCGCAGGGTTATCTTTACTATCTACGTGAAGCCAGACAGAATTACTCGTTAAGTCGTTTATTTCGCTAACACGATGTTGAACAAACGGCTTAAGCAAATGTGGAGACATTCGTATCCACCCCATAACAATTGTTGAATCCGTCCAAAAATAAACACGTGTGAATGTCAATCTAAGTGACTCAATAATTTTTTTATGTAACTTGGCACCCACCAAAGCGCCGCAAAGTTCCAAACGTGGAATGCTAAGAGATTTTAAAGGTGCCACTTTACCTTTTGCACATAGTAGATGTATCTTTATAGGAAGGTTGTGACCATACGTACGTACGTATGCACAAGCTCCGTAGGCAGATTGTGATGCATCGGTAAAGATATGAAGTTCCGTATAAGTACCTCTTATTTGTCGAGGAATGCGAAAATCACCTAATTTCTTTAAGGATGACACAAATCGTTCCCATTCTGTAATAATATCTTGCGAAACTGGAGTGTCCCAATCTATTTTGCATAACCACAAAGTTTGTAATAAAGTTTTTGATATAATAACAACTGGCGAAAGGAGACCTAGGGGGTCATATATCTGGGAAATTACAGACAAAATGATACGCTTAGTTAACACTGAATTGTTTATTTCTAACTTAGAAACAAAGTACAATTCATCACTTTGATTGCCCCAACCAATACCAAGTGTTTTATTTTGTGTATGTTCTCCGACAAAGCGCTGTATCGATTTCTCCTGAGACACGTTACGGTTAAAAGTCCATTTACGTAACGGGAAACAACCAGACGATAATATTCGTGCAAGCTTATTACAATTATCTATTAAATTCTGAAAATCATCATCACCAGTTAATAAATCGTCTACGAAAAAATCTTCTTTAATGATGCGAGTAATTACTTCATCATTACACTCTAACGCCAATTGTCTGATGCATCTCATACTTAATAATGGCGCGGAAGCAGTCCCGTATGTAACTGTATTAAGTTGGTATGTTTTTAGTGGTTCCGCAGGTGTTTCTCGCCAAAGGATTAATTGTAAAGTCCTTTGATCATCCTGTATGAGGACCTGGCGGAACATTTTCTCCACGTCTGCACAGGCTACATACTTATACTGCCTGAATCTTAACAAAATTGAAAAAATATCATTCTGTAAAGCCGGCCCTGGATATTGAATATCGTTAAGCGACTTAGTAGTACTAGTAACTGCACTAGCATTAAAAACTACCCGTAAACTCGTAGTGCTACTTTCTTTAAATACACCATGATACGGTAAATAATAGTTTGGATGTGGTATATCGTTAATTTGAATCATGTGACCCATGTTTATATATTCACGCATAAAATCACAATACAACCGTTTATGTTCCGGCTGTCGTTCGAGCTTGATTTCAAGTGACAAGAACCTTCTCTTTGCTAACGTAAATGAATCCCCAAGTGAATCTGCTGATTCCTTAACGTATTTTATTACCATCTAACAATTCCCAAAATATTTCTGCCCCGATTAATAATTGTATTTCTGAAGACTGGTTAAAGGATGGATCTGCGAGTTGTATGTTTTCAGGTATACGTATAAGACTAGAATCAATGTTTGCTGATGGCACACTTGACGTTATACATGGCAATACAAAACATTGCAATTGCTTATTGTAACCGTTTACTTTTGAACGTATAAAGACTTTGCATGAATTATTCGCTTGTGTGACTGATTGTCCTACACCCGATATTTGAACAGTGGACTGTATAAATGGGATATTTAATCGTTTACATAATTTGTCTGTTATGAAACAATGTTGGCTTCCATTGTCAAGAAGTGCTCGAACTGTGTGAAACTGATTTTTATAATCAGCTACCTCAACGAGAGCAGTGGAAAGTAAAACCGTTTGTGACAACTCAAATGATTGTTTATTATGAATGTCTGACAATGAATGTAATGTAGTAGATGTACGTGTAAGACTCGTCTCAACTATTGGCTCACTATGCACACACACATCATTACGAGTGTTATCGCACAATAAACTGTTATGTTTATGTTGACATTGTTTGCATGAACCGAATAAGCAGTCATTTTTTGAATGTCCTGCCCGCAAACAATTGTGACATAATTTCTTTTCATCTATGAATTTAAATCTATCATTTACTGATAAGTTTAAGAACTTTGGACATATGTAAAGTGCATGGTCATTATTACACAATGCACAGTTACGAATACGCTTTTTGAATGGTGTCCTATTTTTTGAATTTACTTCATGTAACACATAACTATGAATATTATTAGTATTTTTATTTGTATTTATATCAGGCTGTTTATCATGTAATTTATTTCTCATGTTTGAATGACTAGCAGTAGTCATTTCCAAGACATCGGCTCTGGTTTTTAAAAATTTAAGAATTATATCCAAAGTAATTTGTTTCGGTTCGTCTTTAACCGATGATCCCTTGTACAATTCCCACTCACGTTCGGTATGCGAATCAAGCTTGGTTACTATTAAATATATAATAACAGTATCCCAATGTTCTGTGGGTTCGTTTAGTATTTTCAAAGCTCTTAAATTTCTTAAAACCGTATCAATAAGTTTCCTAATGTGTATAGGTGATTCTTGTTTAATGGAAGGCATATTAAATAATGATTTTAAATGATTATTCACCAACACCCTAGTGTTATGAAACCTATTTTCTAATAATTCCCATGCAACTGTATAGTTCTCCGCTGTGAATTCTAAAGAACTAATAACTTGTAAAGCCGTTCCACTAAGTGATGAACGTAAGTAATGAAACTTTTGAATTTTATCGAGATCTGTACGATTATGAATCATGGTTATGTAAGAATTACGATACTCGAGCCAGTGGTCATATAATCCATAGAAATTAGGTAGCTTTATTTCTGGTAATCTAATATTCGCATGAACACTATTTTGCTCAGAACTGGAACCATCACTATTCACTGTTTTCAACTGTAAATTGGCAGCAGCCATACTACTAAAATACAAAGATTCAAAGGATTCTAAATATTCTGCATTGGTATCACATTCAGACTCTGATGATAACAGTTCAATATCATTTTGTAAGGAATTGAACTTTTGATAAATTTCATAAATTGCCTGTTTACGTATTTTTAACTCCTCTATTTGAACATTGGTAATTTTAACTTTTTGTAATGAATCCACGTATTTTTTAAACTGAGTTAATCTCCCTCTGAGATTGCCTCTTTGTTTTTTAAGATCATTTAAATTTACTTTAGGAGTGACACTCATCTTGATGGTATGAATAAACTGAAGATACTCACGTGCAGGTATCAGCTATTGACGTTCACGAGTTCAAGAGTCAAAACTATATCACTGCTTTATGAGAACACGATATTTTAACACAAATCTAACGAAAAAGGAAATTATTAGGTAGGAAAGATAGCCTGACCGTTTTCACCATCAATGTCTTCACTCACAGAACAAAATTACTTATCCGCCGTTGGTTGCTGGTTCATGTGACGATTTCGTTGAATCCCGCTTGGAGGTCCAAATGTACCTGAATATTATTAGTTTCTTGATGTATCAGCCGGTTTCTTGATTAAATATGAATTTTCTCGTTCAATTATCGTTTATAATCGAAATGTATATTTTTTCGTCTGTCAATCAGGTTTTGAACTTTTTCTATTATTATAAATAGAAAAAGTTCAAAGGCTTCTTTCAAGGATTCTTTCACGCCAAACGTTCCAACCCGGAGTTTTTTCACGACGTTTGGCATGTGCGCGTTTACTGGGCGCGCTCCAGATATTAGTTAAGCATTAACAGTTAGAGTATTTTTCAACTTAGGGTAGAGTACAAGTTTCATCAAAATCGGTCCAGTAGTTTAAGAGATATAAACTTTTTATGTGTCCAGTAAGTTACTGTAACGGAGTTGCGTGATAGTGCTAATACCTATTATTGCTAAAATAAAAGTCACTAAAAAGTGTTAAATAAACTATTTAAAAAAAAATAAAAACCGACTTCAAAGTAAATTATCTAAAAAGCATAAAATAACGAAAATATATTGAAGTCGGTGTCAGCTCGTGCTAGTATTAGTTAACATGATGTGCTAGCACCGACTTCAATATATTTTCGTTATTTTATGCTTTTTAGATAATTTACTTTGAAGTCGGTTTTTATTTTTTTTTAAATAGTTTTTAGCATACAATTTTCTTCTAAAAAAAATCGATCATATCATACTCCATTGCGATGGTGACTACGTCTGTGTTGCACGATTACCAAATAGACTGGCAGATGGTTCCGCCACAGGCATCGCTTCATCGAGAATCGCCGCTGCGTGCGCCGCCGCGATTAACGCCGCGTGGGACGTGACGATGCCATCCGCGGGCTCCGCCGTAAAACACGCTCCATTTCAAGCAAACGCGTGTGCGATTTTGATGAAACTTATACTCTACCCTAAGTTGAAAAATACTCTAACTATTGCAAAAAGAATTTTCGAAATCGGACCTGTAGTTTCTGAGAAAGCCGTGGACAAACCTACATACATACTTACATACACTCATAAAATTTGGTAAATTTGTTTAGAAGACCACATAGACTAACATATATTAATATTACGCATTTTTATTAATATTACATACATACGCGTCGAATAGAGAACCTTCTTTTTCCTCAACTTGGCTGATTCT
This sequence comes from Furcula furcula, assembly GCA_911728495.1. NCBI lineage: Eukaryota > Metazoa > Arthropoda > Insecta > Lepidoptera > Notodontidae > Furcula > Furcula furcula. Next base: position 9,207,954 of record OU452244.1, on the reverse strand, counting down.
ACTACTTCACAACGCGCCCCCACTAAGAAGAGCCGGCAAACTCGGCGGGGTGATGTTCGATCTTAACGACTTCGGTCTCGCCGACGAGACCGGTGTCTGCTATGCAATTCAACTAACGTAACCAATCGTGACTGCGCTCGACAGCAAGCTCGCTGTCGAATTAGTCTTTATTTATTATTTTTATTTATTCTTTATGCACAAAACAGTACATAGGCGGACTTAATGCCAGAGGCATTCTCTACCAGTCTACCTTAGGGTGATGCAGAGACAAATCCTTCTTCAATTCGACGTCGAGCATAAATCCGTATTCACTACCTACTCACACTCACGGATGTGATTTAATAAATATTATATAGATCGGTGACGCAATCACTCCCGACTGAATCTACGTACCCGGACTATAGGAGCAAGAATAGTAGATATTTAATAGTTGAGTGATTATCTTTTTGTACCCATAGAAATTATGGTACCTTAGAGGAGAGAGTAGTAGTAGAGGTATGGTACAGATATTTAGAGCTGATAAAAATACTTAAACTATCATTTTTCTGGTTTGTTAATTTGGTCTGTTACCACGGACCTCGCTTCATACACGAATTCTGTAGTAATTACTTACGTAACACATAAATAGATAGTAGGTACATACATACCTACCATCCGATTATGTCGCGATACATACATTATTGATTACTCTTATCAGCACGTGTGGACGGAGAATGTAATTACAAATTAAGGATCTTGATTGCGGCCGCCATCAAGGTGTCGTCACGAGAGCGTCGCACGCGCAGTCTGTCAATAGGCAGTGAAGGTCTCCCACGGCTGGTGACATTAAAATCCTGTTATAGGTGTGTTTATTATGTTGTAGTGTTCTAACATGGATTTGTTTGACATTTTCCTACAGTCCGGGTTGATTATCGGCGCGCTGGTGGTTTATTTGATATTTTTTAGGAAACAGACAGCACCTAACCAAGGAAACTACAGGAAAAGAGGTAAGTACGTTTATTAACCGACTTCAAAAAAGGAGGTTCTGTATTCGACGCGTATGTATGTAATATTAATAAAAATGCGTAATATTCATATATGTTAGTCTATGTGGGCTTCTAAACGAATTTACCAAATTTCACGAGTGTATGTATGTATGTATGTAGGTTTGTCCGCGGATTTCTCAGAAACTACAAGTCCGATTTCGAAAATTCTTTTTGCAATAGTTAGAGTATCTTTCAACTTAGGGTAGAGTACAAATTTCATCAAAATCGGTCCAGTAGTTTAAGAGATATAAACTTGTTATGTTTTCAGTAAGTTACTGTAATGTAGACGTTCGAGTTGCGTGATAGTGCTGATACCTATCTTGGTAAAATAAGTCACTAAAAAGTGTTAAATTAACTAAGTATTTAAAAAAAAAAACCGACTTCAAAGTAAATTATCTAAAAAGCATAAAATAACGAAAATATTATTGAAGTTGGTGCAGAATATACACAGCAGGTACGCTAACACCAACTTCAATAATATTTTCGTTATTATATGCTTTTTAGATAATTTACTTTGAACACGGTTTTTATTTTTTTTTAAATAGTTAATTTTCTTAGTAAGTAAGTATAGGTAAGTATCTTCATACCAATTCCCTTGTGGGCCAGGTAAAGTGCCTTAAGGTTCAGACTGGAGAACCTTAAGGGTTTGTCTGTGTTTGGAGGTGTCATGACATGGCTATCTGCAGTCAACAGTAACCTTGCGCGTTGTCGTTGCAGATACTACTTTCGCGCCGAAATTTGATCGTTAAAGTACTTACCTAATGTCAGTTGGTGTTCTTTGCCACTAAAAACAATCCATGTTTGTTCTTACTACATAATTCAAACTTGTGGAGGTGTCGTGGTCTCTTCATTAGAAATTAAGTATAAACACTATTGCATTAAGTATTTCCTGAATCTTTCATTACGGATTCGTCTCACGGTCACAAACTATCGGTGTACCTATATGCCAGTCCCATTGAAATTATAATCAGTGGTCGCATTTTGATAGCAAGTTTGTTTAAAATATCACGTTAACAAGTTTTTGCGGGAGGTGTTAAAAATATTGACTACCAAGAAGAATACCAGTTACAAAAGGGCAAATTCAAATCTAATTGCATCCGTAATATATCAAATCATTTGCGTCTTTATCAGTTTACTACAGTTAGGTAGGTACCTACCTAGATACTAATGGGAGTAGTACCATTCAACTGATAACAAACACATAATTAGGTGCGGTAATTAAGATGGGTTTGCCCTATAGTAGGACAAAGTGGATTTCACCGTGCTTTCCTCTTGAACCCCCTAGCTGAACCCCCTAGGGGTACCAACGCCACTCACAATTCCTCTTGAACCCCCTAGGGGTTCCACGGCCACTCGCAATTCCTCTTGAACCCCCTAGAGGTTCCACGGACACTGTATGTTGGGCGTATTTTTCATCAACGGTATATTATATAAGTCTAAATTTAGAGTGTTTATTATAAACTAGTTTAACGGGGATGATAAACAGTCTCGTTTCGTTCGATGGTAAATGCGTCGACGACTCATCACAAAGTCCAGATTAGTGTAAATTATTCATGACTATAATGACACCATCTTATTTCTTATGCGACCCTGGTACTTTCGGTAAATATTGAAGCTAAGCAGTCATCAAAATCCGCAATGAGGAGTTTCGCCGAAGAACCAACGTCACCGACATAGCTCTCACAATCTGCAAGTTGAAGTGACAATGGGCAGGCCACATCGCTTGAAGAACCGATAACCGTTGGGGAAGAAAGGTTCTCGAGTGGCGACCACGAACCGGAAGACGCAGCGTAGGTAGGCCTCCCACTAGGTGGACAGACAACATTGTGCGCGTCGCAGTTAACCGGTGGATGCAAGTCGCCAATTGTCGTTCATTGTGGCCTTCCAAGGGGGAGGCCTAGATATGTTCAGCAGTGGATGTCTTCCGGCTGGTGATGAATCAGTTATCACACACAGACACTAGATGTCATACGAGAGGTAAGTAAAGCCTAATGAAATCCTAAGGCCTCTGCCACGAATTTCGCGGGCAGCGGGATGGCGGCGGCAGTGGCAGGATCTTAGGCCTCTGCCTCGAATTTTGCGGGCAGTGGAGCGGCGGCGGTGGCGGCGTGGGAGCGGCAGAATCTTATACCTAAAATCAAATGGACCGGTTCTCGAAAACAGCAGCGTAGCAGCGGCGCCGCCCCGCTGCCCGCAAAATTCGAGGCAGAGGCCTAATGGCTGACACACTGCTGGATATCACAAAAGAGGGGAAGCCTTCTTGTGCACTCTGTTGCCCTAGTAGGTAAGTACTTCTGGTTTAAATATTTACGGTAAACGACATTCGCAGTGTATGGCATAACAAAATCTATCATAAATGCTACACCACATCCAGTCGCTGTCAACCAAATTGAATCGCAAGATTCCATTACCATCATATATACATATACGTACTGGTCAAGCTAATAAAAGCGTGTTATAAAGACGCACAGTTTATTTTCCGTAGTATGGACTGGACCTTAGATTGTAAACATTGCCTCTTTCTTGTGTACTATGCATTCCTTAAAATCCGCATTCATTTTCCTTGTTGGTTAAACAGTCCAATTTTCTTTTTATTATACATAATATTTCAGTTTTGACTCAGGGGGTTCAAGAGGAATATAAAATTTGTAATTCCTCTTGAACCCCCTGGTAGGGGGTTCAAGAGGAATTGCGAGTGGCGTTGGTACCCCTAGGGGGTTCAGATAGGGGGTTCAAGAGGAAAGCACGGATTTCACAGTCGATCGCTAATAGCTGTAAGTGGCCCTTCAGATGGGTGCCACCACAGCAGTGCAGACAGCAATGTATTTGTAAACAATGCTACGTTTCGCTGTGAGGGCATTGTAACTGACGATTTAGATGTATAGCGTAATTGTTATCGTATTATATTCTATACCTACTAGCGGCCCGGTAGGTACGTGCTTCGCTACGTATAAAGTGGAATATTAAACAAAAATAATTGGAACATCTAATTCATTTATTCAAACAAAAAATGGCATTTTTCCTTCAATTAAAAAAGAATAAATCAAATTTCTACAAAAATAGTGGTACACAATATGTTTTTTCAAATAAAGAAACACACATGGATTCATGTTATTCACTTCAACAGTTCAAAACTCACCGTTTGTGCATGTATATCCATGCGATTGTGTAAATGCTTTTGACAATTTAATTCAAATAAAGCCTGTAAACGATATGAAACACCGACGCGCGACGGCTCGTTAAAAAACTGAGAAAAGTACACGCACACATTATATACATATTACATTTGAACAAAAAATATAAACACAAAGCAATAATTATCGCTGACTATTTGCTATAATCGAAGCACGTCCAAAATAAAATGACCGCATGAATGACATAACAACATGCTTTTACTGTCAACACTAAAAAAAGATTTAATTCTGAAAAAAGTTCAATTTGACAGCAAAATCCCCATTTAAAAAATGATCCGCCATTTATTGAATTAATTTCTTATAAATAAAATCTTTTTAAAAAAAATTGAACCGACTTCAATATCACTGAAAAGTATAAAATAATTTAAATATTATTGAAGTTGGTGTTAGCGTACCTGCTGTGTATATTTGGCACCAACTTCAATAATATTTAAATTATTTTATACTTTTCAGTGATATTGAAGTCGGTTCAATTTTTTTTAAAAAGATTTTATTTTAAACTTTTTAGTGATATTTTTCATATATAAAGATTGAACCATCGAAAACCGTAAAATTATCTAGGTAGGTTATGATCACATTATCGTCTACATAGTTTTACATAATTCACGTTTCTTCAGAAAAAAATATCCGGTCGTAATGAAATTTGCATGAAAACATCATAGTAGTTTACTCTCTCGAATAAAAAAAGAATCATCGAAATCGGTTCATAATTGTCAGAGCAATGTAATGGAGAACATCAGTTTTATGGTTTTTACCAGATAAATTCCTCCACATCGTTCATGGTCCTCCAGGAAGTTCTTATCCGGTTGTAATAAAATTCATACAGATTCAATACAGTGGTTTCTTCTTTCGAATAAAAAAAGAATCATTGAAATTGGTAAATATTTGCCAGAGTTATGACTATTTTTGTCCGACCGAGCAAGTCCGAGCGACTAAAACGTCATCTATATAGGCTTTCTTGCAAGTCTCAGTGCGCAGTCACCATTCTTGTTTTTTCAGGAACTACTTATTACTAAGCAATAATTTTTTTATGGGACCCAATTAACGGATTAAAGAATGGATGGAAGAAAGATTTTTTCAGATCGGTTCATAATTGCCAGAGTTATGCGCGAACATACATAAAAAAAAAAAAAAAAAAAAAATATATACAGACGAATTGAGAACCTCCTCCTTTTTTTGAAGTCGGTTAAAAATTGAAGCAAAGTAGTCACAGTTTGGTAACACTAGATGTCTCACGAAATGGGAAGCATCTTTGTGCCTTCTGTTGCCCTAGTACTTCTGTTAAAATGTTTAAGAATGCGCAATTTAGCGCTATTTCGTCACATTGTATGCCATATGAATTCCGTCTGGAGCTGCAACATTCAGCCGGTGAACTACTTGGAATATTTAAATAAGATTTATTTCCTAACTGTTCGATCGCATAAGACAGTCGGACAGACAGGAATTTTGAAAAAAATAATTCGTTCCCATTCGTCCGACGATCGAACTACTTACTAATCGGACTACTAGGAATAAACGGTGTTTCCTTACAATATCAAAAATGGAGCAATGAATATAGGAGTATGGGTGACCGGTGACCAGCTAAATAGTTCCAGTAGGGTCGAACAGGGCATATTCAGCAGCGGGCGGGCGGGGTAGCGGTTAGACATCACGCCTGTGTTCATACATTGTTCAAGTGCGATTCATAGTGTTAATACCCGGAACAAACACAATCTTGTTTTACATTCCACACGTCTCCACAGAACAAGCAAATCGTTTATGGGCCAAAGTATACGCTTCTATAACAAACTGCCACAGGATATCCGAGATCTTCCACTGAATAAATTTAAACCTTTGATAAGAAGCCGGTTGTCGAAAAAGGCTTATTACAAAATCTCGGATTACCTAGAGGATAAAGCTGCGTGGGCTTGAACTGCTCAACTCATGCAAGCTTAGAATTGTAGGCTTACAGTTTGTAACACCTCTTAATCTGGTGGATTACTGATGGCTGTTTCACAAGTCAATTGATTGATAATATAAAGATTATGTGAAAGTGTTTTGTGTCTTGCCTGTCGAGGTACTACTTAACAGCAGAAGTTAAATGTGAGCCACTGTGATTTTGGTTCGGTCATGCTCGCCATCGAAAAGTCTTTGCTTGTGGCGGCTTCGTGTGGCGGGTCACCCCCTTCCCTCTAATATGGTTGAGGGGAGTGATGGCTGCTGCTCGAGTCAACTCGTGCGCGGGTGCTGCTTGGGGGGACTGGTCCGACTTCTATCCATTTGGCCTTTTAGTTTGTCTTAATTTATTGTTTTCTTCTTTTCTCCCTTGCTTTATGTTTCGAATGGCAGGACACAATATCGCTAATGTCGATTCATTTGTAACAAAACAATGTTTAAAAAAAAAAAGTGAAAAAATGACAAGCCCGCTGAGTTTCTTGCCGGATCTTCTCAGTTGAGGCCGCGTTGTGATCCGGTGGTAGCTTCTAAAAAATGACGATTCAAAAGTGCTAGCGTTAAGCCTATTTGAAATAAAGATTTTTGAGTTTGAGTTTGAGAATTTAAGATCTTGTAAAGAAAAACACCCCCGTTGACCCGTGGGGTGTCCGGGTAAGAATACCACTATCCCGTCTCCACCCGTTGGGTGTCCGTAAAAGGCGACTAAGAGAAAACAAGAAAACGGGCAGCAGCGTCTTTCTATTGGATTACCTACCTCCTAGGTATACTGCGATCTCTATGACGCCTGCCAAACGTGGGGATTATGGCAACCCCTCCCTTTTAAGGGGAAGGCCTTTGTTCAGCAGTGGACATCGGCTGCTGCTGCTGATGATAATGATTAAAGAAAAACAGGGTAGGTACCTATAGGTATATTGTGTTGTGTGTCGTTCAAAATTAAATATTTACAAGAAGTTTGGACGCTCGCTCGCCTGACGATAAGCGACATGTCCAGCTATGCAATTCATTAAAGTAACCAATCGTGACTACGCTCGACAGCAAGCTCGATGTCGAATTAGTCTTCATTTCGACGTCGAGCATAAATCCGCATTCTCTATCACATTTCGGCTCGACGACGAACTGGAGGCCGTGCCGTTCGCTGCCGTTATCTAAGGCGAGTTAAGGACTGCTCAAAGTTTTTTTCGGTAAAAATCGGTTTTTATTTTAAACACGATTCTAATGGAAATGCCATCAATAATAAAATTTCTGGATGCAAAAGATGGTTCAATGAACATCATACTTTCAGTTTTAGGCACAGGAATGCACTATACATTGTTTTTTCTTGATATGTATTTGTGTTTGGCAGTATGTGGTCGATACCTTTGCTTGATTTTAATTCAAAAAATCACGCAGGACATTTTGACTGTCATTGTCAATGTCATGTCGCGTTCCAAGTGTCTATCTAGTCTAGGTACAGGGTCTCCAGATTGGGGGTTTTTTCCCATTTTGGGGAAAAATAAAAACTTCGGGGAACTTTTGGCGAAACGAAAATTTTGGGGAACACATTTTTGCTTGGCGAAAGCTTGTGGAGAAACAAAAGTCTAATTCAGAAAGTTTATATCATTTTAAATCGTTTCATCAAACATATTTCAGAATCACACGTAAAACAATAAAATACTCATGGCTAATGGTCAGAATGGCGGGGGAAGGTGTGTTTTTTGATGGATAGAGATCTTATTTTAATAATCTCCGCTATAGTTTCATCTCATACTAGTAGTATAGATATGTGAATTTTGGTTCCTCTTGTCCCTCTGGAACAGTTTAATAATTCTTTTCCAAAGAGTAGCCTCTAACGTACAAGTTCCCATCTATCTCTATATGACAAAAAATCAGCCAAATACGTGAAAGCGTAACAAATAAACTAAGAAACTAACTCGTTTTTAGTTTTATAAAATTATTAGGTATAGCTAAGGAAGGATTAGATACGAAATTAATTTGGGGAAAATTGTATAAAAATGTATCTTTTTGGGGAAAAATAAAACCTGATTTGGGGAAATTTCACATGCAGGACCTGGATACCCTGTCTAGGTAACTGTTGTATATCGATGTGTTTACATTTAATTTTTTGGGAAAACGGATATGGTATAGTCAATTAAAGTATATAATTAGCAATAAGTTGACTTTTTTCTTAAAATGTGAAGTGAACAACGAGTGGAAACGTTAGAAAAGCATAAGGTTCTCGCGACTGGACTTGCTCGTACTCCTCATACCACACACCGTACTCAAGGAAAAATGAATCCTGAATACTACTATGATTGCATCAAAACCTTAGTCACAGACTAAAAGTTAACAACGATGAGCTAAGGTCAGCTGTGTTTTGATAATTCTTTATCTTTTACTGTAGGTATAATTTACCACTGAACTAAACTAATACAATTTATTTATTTTAGTACAGGGAAGATAAGAAGGATGTCCTTGTCAACTTCATTGAGATATATTCATATATTGATGGCGGTTGCAGTGGAGGAAATCCATTTGAGACAGCTGTAAAGGAACACAGGACGGCGACTATTGCATCGTAGTGCCCCAGCTCAGAAATTTATAAATGGCTAGTTTGACTGAAAGCTATTGGAAGAATTCAGTGTAGCGATAGAACTGATGCATGCCTAAATTTTGGTGAGCATGGCTCAAAGTTTCGATCACACCAGCCTGGATTTCTTACAACATAGCAGGTTTTGCGGGCTCTGGAAGTCGATATAAGAAATAATCTTAGAATGACATCAACTGTAACATGCTGTGTTTAGGTGCTATCAATATCACAATAAATGTATGAACACAGGTGTAATGATGAAAGAAAATGAATTATTGACTTTTATCTTCTAAAGAAAAACAGGGGTTTACATAGATAGTTCTAATCTAAGTATTTGTCTACTAACTGTGTAATATTTTTAATAAATGTTTTATTGTAAATAATAATTGTTTGTTTGTTAATACTAATATAAGTAGTTTTTTGTATGTAGGTGTAATCTGTGGAATTAATGAATTCTACAATCCTAAACTTTGCCCTCCATAGTTAAGATTTTTTCCTGCGGTTTCACCTGTTATATATTTTTTTTAATATTATTTTTGTAAAGAAACAAATTTTACCAGTTTATGTAACTATTGTTTGTTTGTTTCCAAATAAGGTATGACGTTCTTTTTTTAAATATTTTATTTGTTGAAAAAACAATACATAATTAATATTAAATATTTTATTAAATTAATTCTTTCTTATTACAATGAAACCGGCTATCACCCACTCTCCTGTATTTTGTAGAAACTTCGTGAATTCCTTTTTACAATATTAGCCTTGCATTTACAACATGAATAACTTGTGTGAGAGGACTGCGATATATAGGTAGTAATCCACATTTGTGGCCACTAGCATCTTGTAAGTTCCTCGTTCCCTTAGCCTGAGATGATACTTATATAGAATCTGAAAACAGTAATTATTTTAATAACATAAATCAACTCAAACAAGTTATTTAGGTACTTTTGCATTTAATAAGTAAGTATTCACTGGCATTGTATTGTTTATTTATATTAGATAGGTTATGCACAATATTTTGAATAACATATCTAATACAAATAAACAATTGGGTCAGCTAGTTGAAGACACCGAGGTTTAACCCACGGCACGTCCCAGGGAAGGGAAACGGAACAAAGAAATAGATAGGTACACAGTACAGCAGGTTCGAGACAAGTTAGTTACTTATATGAAAACGAATTGAGAGATTCAAATAGATACCCTTTTTCTTCTTTCCTTCAATTTATTAGTTAATGCACTAGTCATCTTCTATGTCGAGGTAGATAATTATGTTTTCTAAGTTTTCTGTATGTTTTACTTTGGTGTGCAAATAAAGAGTATTCTATTCTATGTTGAAATATTAGTAAATCTTCAAAAAGCCTTTAATTGAATTATGTAATTCACGAACTTGACGACGCTTAAGGAAATCATCAGATTTTTTGGCTCTTAGTAAATCTACGATGCACAACACACGTACAGCTACTTTAACACTATTCTAAACACAAAAACAATAAATATCCACGTATAATAATACAATTCAAAAACTTTTAAAGCAGCGGTGGCAATTCGTTCACAAATTCGCCTACAAAAAGCTGCAAAATACAAGCTTTCTATTTTGACAAGTTATGTCGAGGCTATGGGCGAAGTCGAGGGCAAGACGATTGACAAATTTTGCTTAACGAATACGATTTTCACCTACGAACAATCAAATTATTCGACCGCAAGTAGTTCCACCAAAACGCCGTTAATTCTCGTGGCGCTAGTGCTGCGTAAGCAAAGTTAGTGAATGCGAAAACGCAATTCGCCGGTGCCGCGGCGTCGAACTCGAGGTTATTTTGCTTAGCGCATAACACTACAGGCGGCTTTACTTTTAGTGCAGGGTGTGGGCCCACTCGGGCTCAGGGTCTAGGGGACGCCGCGGTGCCTACTATTTCACTTTGACCGCGTGCCTATACTTAGGGCACCAGGGAATTAATTGCATATGGGCTACAGCCCTAGAGCCGGCGCTGGTCACACCTGCCCCCAAACAGTTGCTATGCATTGCTGCTCGTGAGTCATCAGTTACACGTAATTATTTCTATGAGCCCAGTAATATCTCCAGCTACAGTTACGTTAACAGCAGAAGACACCAATGTTTACACTGCTGCTTTTCGGTAGAATAACTGACACAAAGTGTACCTACCATCTAAAAAGTTCTAGCGAAATGTGGTCGGTTTATCAACCACTAATACTACCCCACCTTTTGTATTCCATGTAATCATTTGTCCATCCCAAGGTTGCCTGGAAGAAATCGCGGGTAGCGATAAGGCCGCCTTGTGTACAAATTTCTTTAATTCCTTTTTACATTTATTTGTGTGTGTACAATAAAGAGTATAAATAAATAAATAAAACCGAAAGCCACAAATCATGATGCTATGTTTTTCTCTATACACAGGATGGAATTATATTATGAAACTGATATGCGCGCGATATGCAGTAAGAAGGTGGAAAGCACAGCTGCCACCGCCACGGCTAGACGAGCTGCCTCGACCGGGCATGGCCGATGGTTATGATAGCCTGTCAGTCCGAACCACCAGTCCTGATGGATCCATGGTCATGTTAGCGATACGAAAACTTTGTGGCAGGCAACCGTTGGCAGAAATAGTTGTGCATATCAAGTTACCTGATGGAACTTCTTATGGATTACCGCGTGAGTTATGTGTCATATTGCTTTGGCCAGTAACTGAAGCCATTTATATAATCCTGATGCTGCTTCTCCTGTGAGCGTTTTGTTCATAATTACGCATTAAACAAAAACACGTAGGTACCTACACAAAATGTGATCAGATGGTAGAGCTAGCCCTCTTAACCGACAGCTCACCTAAGGCCGAGGCCGTGCTTCCCTAAGGCGCTCTTGACGTCGCTTCCTTGCCCTTCAGGCTATAAGAGCTTGCCTGTCTTGTCCGGTGGAAATGTCATGATGTGGCCAAAAATGTATTTTCATAATTGGGCATGACTTAAAAGGTTGGGAACCCCTGCTCTATAGTAATGTCTCTATCTATACTTAATTTCTAACCGATATGCTTCTGACGCGCTACGGCACGCTAGTAGATAATTAGTATAGTTCCTAAGCCAGTGTAGGTACCCAGATCCTGATTCCAATAAATTCTCTACTATTGAACCTTAATCAACAAAGATTTTTATTCATTTAGTCAAGTGTAGTCAGTACTGTGGCTTTAGCAAGGGTTGACACGATAACCTTAATATCGCGTACTCTACCATATTGAAAACGCTTATAGAATAGAATGTAGTTCCATGATTACAAAATTTTTTTTTTCTAATCTCAGAACATCCAGACACAGTAGTAGGCGCATGGCAGAGTATCGAAGGCGGATGGAGCGCAAATGGACTAAAAATTCAAGTGACAGAAGAGAAAAGTCGTTACAGAATTTTGTACAATGGTCTTCTCACAAGAGTTGGTGATGGTGTGATTCAGCACGTCCAACTGAACCTAGTGTAAGGCTCGATTTTCTTACGAAAGCTGGTGTAACTATAGGATCGGCTCAAGAGACATAAAAACTGGTGCTTCGGGTGACAAGTCCAGTGCAGCTATCCTTAGGGTAGGCTTCATCATCAGCAGCCGAAAGAGGTCAACAGATAAACAAAGGCCTCTCCCTTAAAATGGAGGGGTTGCCACAATCCCCACGCTTGGCAAGCGTCTTGGGGATCGCAGTATAGGTGGTAGTTATTCCAATAGATAGACGCTGCTGCCCGTCTTCTTGTTTTCCCTTAGTCGCCTGTTACGGGCACCTTACGGGAAGAGATGGGAGGGTTCTATTCTTACCCGGACACCCCACGGGGGATTATTAGGGCAGGCTTAACGCTTACAAATAAGCGAACATCTTGCTTATCTCATCATTAGGTTAAATAAAAAATAGAATCACGCAGTGCGTCTCATGGTAGAGGTTATTGCATCAACATCATGACTTGCACGTTGCCGATCTTGAATTAACGAACCGCCTGTAGTTGGTAAGGTTCTTAAAGCGACGTCATAACACCCGGGTTTCGCTTTTACCTAATAGCGCAGTGATTCCTCATCGAACACTGGCAAAGTTTCCTATCGCAGAACGAAAACGCCTTTGAAAGCTGGTGCAAACGCAATTGCGGTTTATTGGCGTGCGGTTTGGAAAGGTTCTTTAGTCCGGCTGCTGTTCCAATTACTTGCTCCTTGGAAAATCCACAGCTGATCCCAAACTAGGCAAAGCCTGTACTATTATAACCAGGACAACTGATACATAATATGTTTGTGTTATCGTTACTTAAGACAAACAGACATGTTACACAAATATTTTTCCTGGGTGGACCCACGACTTATTAGTTTTTTTTTTGACGCGGTGGAAATCTTCGAAAGATCCCCGGGAGCTGTGGGGCTCGACCGGGGTATGTGGAATTCTTACCCACTAATACCCCCGCGGCTGTCGCATCTGCACATGAGAGGGGACCCAGGTCTCTCCGGTGGGATCTGCACCAGAGACCCCTCAGTGCCTTGCCTTTGAGCCCGCCTCCGGGGGCGCATTGTAGGCTCCCGGGAACCAACACGGTGCTCACGGGGACGGGGGTCGCAACCCCGCCGCCATCCTCCTTGGAGTCGCCGCCGTACTCAATGGACGTTCTAAGGGCCCACACCCCGAACGTCCAGCGACTCCGAAGGCAGGGAAGGACCCAGTCTAACCACTAGACCAACGGCCTGTCAATTTACGGGCATTATATCGTCGTATGTCTCCTCTTTACACGAATTAGAAGTGATCTTTGATTTATAGATGGTCTTCGGCCTCCAAGCCGGTCCGATATCCAAAAGATTGGAGCAACGAGTTAGCGGCAGAAGCACTAGCTTTGGAACAGTGGCGCGACGACAAGTGGCATCTTTTATTGTAAGTATTTAATCTAGATACCACGAAGTAGTCAGTGAGGTAGGTATATGGTATTTGAAACTATGATATCCAACAGAGGGAAGCGGAAGGATGCCTCCTGGTTGCAATGGGGTGTTGCACAAGGCCGATTCCAATCCTTCGACGCCGAAGGAGTCGTGGATAAGAGTGTGTATCTTCGTATGCGAGGAATAAAAGAAAGACACTGGGATCCGCAAGCTTACCAAGGCCTGAGACGTTCTGCAAACATCACAGCAGCAGCGAAAGACGGTACAGCTGTTCAGATCCGGTTATTGTCTTATAAACAAAATTTGACACAGTAAGTTTCAGTACGTATTATATTTTTGTCGTTTTTGGCAGGTCCATTACATATAAAATATATAGTTATCAATTGATTGTAATGCAAACTTCTGTGGACGTTCATAATTAGCCGCGTCTCCACCGGACTCACGGGCTCGCGTGGCAACCTCACGGTCCAAATGTGTGGTCGATCGAGCCAGGCTCAGCCTAGGCAACGTGCGCCCAAACAACCCCGAGGTGTACGTCCACGCCGACCACACATTTGGCTCTGTACCCGGTGGAGACGCAGCTTTCAATTGGTCCGGTATTTTATTGGCCGTCACTGCTAAATTGCTTAGTTAGGAAGTTTTATTACAGGACAACATTTGGATGCGTGAGATTCCCCGACTCCACTGTGGAAAGTATAACATCAACCGATCTGATAATGTCCGACTTTTGTGACGGACCAAACGAAATACCCAACGCACATACTATAAATGTGAGCAGTAAGTTCGTATATTTTACTACATAAAATTCTTCAAAAATACAGGTGTGGTTTTTCATTTTTTCCATATTTGTAGACCTAACAGTTAAGGATATTGTTAATTGATTAAAAATAGATTAATAATTCAGTGGTATTTTATAGTATTTTATAGTGACGGTTGCACACGGGATTTCTTTTCGTACCAAACATAAAAAATAATTCATATTTTTACGTCTACCATTTAATGGTTGATTTATGTTCTTTAAAAGGTATATAACAACCTCCGTAATTATGGCAAGAATGCAGAACTACACCCTGTATACATTGCATGTAACTAAAGAACCACAAAACAAAGAATGGCACGCCTTTTTCATTAGCATTTTTCTGATGGCAAGTATTGATGGAGCCATGGATGTAGCCATACAACCTCGAGCTCGACGCTGCGGGCAGAGGCTTATTTTTAACCGACTTCAAAAAAGGAGGAGGTTCTCAATTCGTCTGTATATATATTTTTTTTTTTTTTTTTTTTCCTCAGTCGGGTTGCATTCCTCTCGTTCAACGACAATAATATCGTTATCTTGAACTAATTTAATATTATGAATATGCCTATATTTTAGCCAATAACAGAGACGTAAAATTGGTTCTGAGGTTCAATAAGGATGGTGGGCGCTTGCTCAGTGGTTTCCCCTACCAGCAAGAAGTGTTGTTTAGAGCCGTTATAGCAGACATCAACGGTGTACCCGCCACGGGAATACTAGAGCTGGGTTATGAACTACCAGGTTCGTATATAAACAACTAAGTATATACCTACCTACATACATATATTTATGAAAGTAATAGTTGTCCCAAGCAGCTCCGCCCACGTTAACAAGAACAATTTTTTTTTTTTGGTAATAAAGGATATTGCAAAAAAGTTGGATTTAATCAGTAAAGTCGTACTCAAGTTATGGTGTGACCCAGGGAAATAGGGATTCATATATAGATTTAATAACTACATTATTGAGTCTCTAAGTTCCATCAATTAGAGATTCTTGATGATTTCCAATCATTTGTGACCTCTGCCCCCCTACGTCGTATATTGCAGGTTGCAACAATACAAGATGATACAATACAACGACATAAAAAATATCCACTTTAATGGTCTTTAAAGGTTCTAAATCAGGGGTTCCCAACCTTTCCCAGGCATTGACGTACAGTTTGTAAGTTTAAACGCATTTTTTGTGAAAATAAAAATGTATTTATTTATTTATTTTTTACATCACGCCCCCTGGACCATACCTGAAATTTACGTTTGTTGTCCGTGGTACCACCAGTAGTACCAACTCACTACGGACAACTCCGTGGTACCACCAGAGATAAATTAATTAGATTTAAATAATATTTCATTATTTTTGTTCATTTTATAATCGTTTACTTTGTATTGTTGGACTGTTTGTATTGCACAACATTCACATCAAAATTTCAAAAATGTGATTTTTTAAATACCCTATGTATGTCCAGAATATACTAGGTTGTATCTATCTATCTATCTTCTATCTATACTATAATAAAACTCAAAGAGCACTTTTTCTGTACATTGAATATTTTTCAAAAATTTCTATGTACAGAATACAGAATACTATACAGAATACTTTTTATACCTGTAGGTTAAGGTTAAGCAACGTTAGGTAAGGTCATTAAATAGATGGTTTAACCGATTTGTATGAAATTTTTTTTGGGATTCGAGGAGGGGGTGAGGGATCGGAGGGGTTAGGTGGAGCAAGGGGGGGGGGTGAGATGGAGCAAGTTGGGAGAGAGAGGGGGGATAAGCTTCAGAGAGGGGACAACGGGGAGAGGAAGAGGGGGAATGTGACGGGGAACGATGCGGGTGGGGGAAAGAGAGAGGAGAGAAAGAGCATAGAATTACATTTTTCTTATAAGGCTTCAATCCCGGCTGGGTCATTAAAGAAAACGCGCATTGTTCCTTTTGGAACCACATGGGCTTGAGGGCATAATAGAGAGAGAGAGAGAGAGATGGAGAGAAATAAATCAAGGGAGGAGGGTGAAAAGGGGAGCAAAAAGTAATAAAAGCGCGGGTGGAGCTGCGCGGGTCAGCTAGTTGAGTAATAAAATCGACAAATTATTACCAGAAGTACTAGGGTAGCTTAAAATAGCAGGTGCATAATCTTGTGCCTTATCTTGTGTGAGCATATGAATGTGGTTCTGAGCTCCCCAGTTGGGTCCTGTCCTCCTCGCGTGCAGTAAAAACATTTAAGATGTTCATACAACGTTAATGATTAAAAGAGATTACGATGATAAACTTAGATTTCTTTATCACACTAGGTAATCCAATGTCTATGTGTTAACAAAATTAGCCTGTAATTATAGAGCTATGTTATCATTGTGTTACTGAACGTGAATAATGATTACTAATGTGAATTGAACGTTCTACTAATCTGCTTAAAAATTTATTATAATACAATATTTTTGATCAGTAAACCGGATATCTTAGTTTTTGTTTATCAATAATTAGCCATTTTGTCAACGGGCGTTACTGTTAAGCGCTGCCTCGGTGAAATTAAGTTTATTGAATTCAAATGGGCAAGCTTCATGTATACTATGTCTAGAGACAGATTCATACATTATTGTATCGTTTTTAGAAACATCTAAACCGTCAGTGCGTTTAACGCCAGCCCCATTATTAAAATGGCTGAACGAGGGTGATGCTGGAGAGGTGGGATTTTGTCTACCGTTTGAAAATAAGGCCACAACCTGCCCTAGTCACGTTGGCGGCAAAGGTGCGTCGTTGGCGCTGTTAGCATCCATGCAAAATGAAGAGGTAAGTTTAGCCCTAAATTGTTAGTTCCGCCAGCAGTATAAGGATCGCACCACCAAGGAATCCTTGATTGACACAATTTAAAAAAAAAGCGGTGATTATACAGGGTGTTAAAAACCCTAGTCTGATTTTTAAGGAGAATATTCGCATTGCTAATATAAATCAGAAAACATATTTATAAGATACTAAAAAAAAATATTCATAGGCATGACTCTCCGCGACACCGTACCCGCAGCAATCGAACAGGATTTTATTAACTTTTTACGTTATTATGTAAATAGTTTTCGTCGTTGTCCATACGTTAATCTCAACTATGAAAAAAATAACTTTTATTTACTTATTAATGTAATTAATTTATTTTAGGGTTATCAAATACCGCCCGGATTTTGTTTGACAACAAAAGCTTTAGAGCACCAACTTGAATCTAGTCCCGAGTTGATGGTTGCGATTGAAGAAATCGAAGCTGCTAACGAGAACTATGATGAAGATACATTTAGAGAAAAATGTAAAAGGTCCGTGGATAATATTTAATTTATTAGGTACTTACCTAAGTACCTTTTTTGTGGTATTGTTTATAAATTCTTCTTCTTTTACAAAATTTCGCCAGTGTCAAGTAATTAAATAGCAATTGCAAAACGAATTATATTATCAAGTAAGTAAGTAGGTATATGAGAAAATAAAAAATTGAAAAATGAGTTCGCGGTCGCTACGACCAAGATGGCGGCCGCGAACCATATTTAAACTAACCAGTCACGCGTCATTGTGACTGTGACTAACGTGACGCCGTACAACTTCTAATGATCAAAATTGTTTGACGGTGACTTGACGGTGACCTGGCGGAGACTTGACTAAAAATAAGTTAACGTCTATCATATTAATTACTTTTATTGTAATTTAGGGCATCAGGACTCTTTATTACAACAGAGATAAGCGCGCCCGTGCGGGATGAAATATTAGCTCATATGAAAGAATTGCGAAGAAAAGCTACTGAACAAAAATTGGGCATTGAACTCCGCTTTGCTGTTAGATCGTCAGGTAAAACACTACATAAAGTAGCTTTGTTTGCAAGGATTTTTACGGCTTTTTGTTCCATAATATTGTGTGTTTTTTTAACAGCTGTGGGAGAAGACAGTGAAGAGCTTTCGGCAGCTGGTCAGAATGAAACGATCCTCGGTTGTGTGACGGATAAAGATGTTTTGGAAGGTGTCCAGAAGTGCTGGGGCTCTATGTTCGCTTTCACAAGCGCATACTATCGCAGGTAACTTGCAAAACTTACCCATGAAAATACTTAGTCCATGTTCCTAACTTTTTTATGGTATATGATATATGCGACGACAATGCTTAAGTAATAGGAAGTTCCATACAAAGTATTTATACACAACAACGGAACACAAAAACGCACCTCTAAGATGGCGATACTTGACTGCGATCTTTTGTAAGATGGAGTTGCTACTCAATCCCGTTACACCTGAGCGTAGGCGTTTCTGCTTTGCCCTACGAGTAAGTACTTCTTTTAAAACTGGATTGTCACCACTGGTGACAACTGGGATTTCATTTTCTCATTCGTCACCACTGGCGACAAATGGGATTTATTTTCCCGTTTGTCACCGGTGGGAACGTAGCCAGTGGTGACGACTGGGAATAATCGCTAAATTGCATAAAGAAAATAATTTGATCCCAGTATAGATAGTAGGTATTAGGTAAACATCATTTCAAACGAGTTTACAAGCGTTTAAGAGTTTACTTTGCGGTCAAGAAACACGCAATCCAGTTATTGAAAATACAACGCAACAGAAAAATCTGCTTGGTAATAATGAATACTGAATTTGAAACGCAGTATAGGCACCAGAACCACAGAATACATAATAGCCAGAACTCACAAATGATGATGATGTAAGGTGTTTTGGGGAAGGTAGTTACAAAAATAGGGAATTCCGAAAAATATCGGCTTTTAAATGTATATATAATTTTTTGCTTCGGGAACTTAATCTTAGGTGCCAATTTATTTTTCAAATTTAGCTATGTGCTAAAGTGAATCAATTGGTCATGAATATTTTTTGGAATCTCTCCATTTCCATTATTACTCCAAAACTCTAAAGCGTCATATACAGAATGTAAAAAAACACGTGTCCGATCCGCGAGGGTATTATTCAGTGTATCAATACAAACACATGTATATAACTCATTTGTTAATTATCCTAATTTTTTTTCTAGTTTGTACCAAAAATACAAGATTAGATTCGTATTTCTGGAACAAAGTAGGAAAAAAAATATGAGATATTCAACAAATGAGTTATATACATGTGTTTGTATTGAATAAGACCCTCACGGATCGGAAACGTGTTTTTTTACACCCTGTATCTGTCCGTCAGACAGAACGGGCAGGCGTGTCTGTGCGGCGCGGGCGTGGTGGTGCAGGCGCTGGTGCGCGCGCGCGCCGCCGGCGTCATGTTCACGCGGCACCCCGCCGCCGGCGACCCCTCGCGGTTGCTCGTCACCGCTAACTATGGCCTTGGAGAGGTACGTCGCTTTCCTCATAATATTGGTTTAATAATAATAATTTCCTGGCACTATTTGAACACGACCATCGGATCCCAACCAAACTAGGCACATCCTGATTAATATGACCCATAGTACATGAAATGTACAGAGTGGGAATCGAACCACAACGTTTTATCTAATCTACGTATAGAAGAAGAAAAGGATCTCATGATCTCTTATTCATATTTCTCTCGCGAGGATATGGATACTCTTGCGAGATCTGGAAGGGAACGCGGTTGTTTCAGGTAGACTCAAAGGCTGCTAAAACATCAAAATCATCGAATCCGCGCAGACATAGGTAATAACATTTTCTGAGACTGTGGCACTAAATCGCAAGACAGAATAAATACACAGGTGCTTAGAACTTAGGCGTTCAATAAATCTTCCGTGTACTTGGATAAGTCAACGACCGTCACCGATACTTTACGGAGCACTCCCACGTACTCAATCTTAACGCTTTAAGCTTTTTTTTGTCACATTAAATGTTTCTTCTTCTTCTTCTTAATTACAATTACCAGATCAATGTCCACTCCTCATGTTGAGCACCTAATACCGGGGAGTTCAGGAAGCATATTTTTGATCCAAATATATTTTACAGCGGTAACAGCTCAGTGGGCGAGCGCTTGCCTTGGAAACAAGGTGCGCAGGTTCGAACCCCAGCTCGCACCTCTGATTTCTTCAATGAATCATGTGCGAATCGTCTTTGTGCGATTGTTACTAGCTTTCGGTGAAGGAAAACATCGTGAGGAAACCTGCATGTCTGAGAAAGCCTAACTAGCTCTCGAATGACGTGTGAAGTCCGCCAACCCGCACTAGGCCAGCGTGATGGACTATGGCCTAAGCCCCCTCATAATGAGGGGAGGCCCGTGCCCAGCAGTGGGACATAAACAAGGGCTGGTATTATTATTATTATATTTTACAGAGTGTAGTCTCAGGCGCAGTGGAACCTGACACGATAATAGTCAAACGTGGCATCGACGGTCACCTGTCTATATCGAGGATCGAGCTCGGCTCTAAAACCCGGCGGGTTCGCACTGAAGGCAGCGGCATCACGATGGAGGACGTGCCAGAAGCCGACAGGAGCGTGGCGTGTGTAACAGAGGCCGAGGTTCTGAGACTGGCACAGATCGGAGTGTCGCAGGAGGAGTTGTGGGGCGCGGGAAGAGATATAGAGTGGGCGATTTGTGAGGTGAGCGTGTAGGAGATGCCATTTTAGTAGGTACACGTCTCGAAACTGAAGATTTTTGATATTATTCTATATAATTTTAACATAAACTACAATGTCGCGAATAGTAAGTAGCATGCAGTTTCTTCCTTGTTAATCCGTAGTCTAGCCTGGAGGTCTAGTACGAGATTTTTACTAGTTTTTGATAGTTACTATACGATAGTTACGCTAGGGGCGCTGCTGGTGTGAAATGTATGGAGAAAACTGAGTTTGATCGAGTTCGTAAACTACCAGAACTCGTACTAGACCTCCTGTTTGCTAATAAGGACAGAATGACATATCCAAATGTTGGACATCAGCACATAAGCCTCCACTGAAGTCAGGGTAATAAGCTTAGTAAGTCTGAAAAATGTTTAAGAATTCATGCATATTATCTTAATGCTCTATGTTTCTGTATTGATTTTATAGAATGAAATATTCCTGCTACAAGCGCGGCCTATCACCTCTTTAGATCGTTGGACCGATGAGGAATTGCTACACGAATTGGACTGGCCAATAATGTCGGACGATGAGCTCATCTCTTTTGGCAATACTGGTGAGGTATGTAATACCTATACACACATATATTACTTAAATATTACGCATACCGTAGCTTAAAGGGCTCAACATCACCTGCATCAACACGCAATTAAAATGGTACTATTGGCGGATGTCCTATGTCCTACGCACGATGTTCAAAAAAGTTTTTTCTAATAGAAGGTAGTGACGAGACAAGCAGAAAGTTTACCTACTCCTAAGCGATACGTTTGGCTATAGAAAAAGGTATTGTACGAGACAGTTTCTTATAATAATAATAACACTGCAGCTTTACGGCAGAATACCGTACTTCCGTTCAACGTAACAATGTTGACGTACAAAGGATTTGTATATGTGTTACATACCTAGAATTCTGACTTCATAAAAATATTTAAAAATAAATAACAGTTAGGTATGTGCATGAATTTAGGGCTACATTAGAAAATTTTGAGTCAGAGAAAAAAAATGAGCTTGAGAAAATTTAACAAGAACATCTCTGGGTGTATATGACTGAGACATGCCGTGACTGATTTTGAAAAAACTGGCTGAATTTATACTTATTATAAAACTGTAACAGGTCCAATTCTGTACATTGAAGATATTTTGAAAATTATGTTTGGAGGGCATTCTATAACCGATACTAAAGCCAAAAATGTATTTTTTTTTTCATTTTTGTCTGTCTGTCTATCTGTCTGTCTGTCTGTATCTCGGCTGAGCATCACGCCAAAACTACTGGATGGATTGAAACTAAACTTGGCATGATTTGAGTTAATACTCCGAGGTAGGACATAGGATACTTTTTATCCCAACATTCGGTACGGTTCCCTTGGGAGAGGGGACTAAAGTCAAAATGTGTACTTGGTTATACGCTTGCTCCGATTTTAACAATTTTTCATTATAATTATAGTAAATATTTGTAAGGGAACACTCATAGACAGTTATTAACAATGTTTGGAAATCGATCAGGTTAAGCAACGTTAGGAAAGGTCATTAAATAGATGGGTGACCGTTTAACGCCATTTCAATTAAACGTCTCCGTGCGTCGGAGGGCAAGTACAAAGTGGGTCCAAGTTTTTAACCGACTTTAAAAAGGAGGTTTTGTATTCTATGCGAATGTATATTATTGAAAGTTTAGTTAACGTAAACACAGCGCAGGCGGAGCTGCGTGGGTCAGCTAGTGATTAATAAATAATACCAGCTCTTGTTTATGTCCCGCTGCTGGGCACGGGCCTCCCCTCATGATGAAGGGGTTTAGGCCATAGTCCACCACGCTGGCCAAGTGCGGGTTGGCGGACTTCACACGAAACTAGTTAGGGTTTCTCAGACATGCAGGATTCCTCACGATGTTTTCCTTCACCGAAATGCTGACTGAATGACTAATACTTTGTTTTAAAGGTCTTACCGAAACCAGTAACACCGATGACGTACGATACAGTTATAGAAGCGCTGCGCATTGGCATGGACAGTAACATTGGCACCAACGGCAGCGGATATGACCTGAGTGTTGTCGCCACTCACAACAGATGTGCTATTGTTCTGTATAACGTAAGTGCATTCATTACTTGTAGCATCACGCTTGTCCTAGTTGGGATTTACAGAGATGTATTAAGCTATGTTTGGTCACATGCAATAGGAGCGGGTCAATTACATAGTTCTAAAATCCGGCCGGCTTCCCTTGAGGTATTATCACAGTTGATAAATACGCTTCTGCAAACACCTTCAGCGACAAGTCGTAATAGCATGTAGTTGTTGTTGTCAATAAATAAATTTATTTAGGTTTAGTAAGAGACGATAACCTTTGTGTGTTTTAATTCTCAATAATCTGTTACGCACAGGCTTATGAAAGAAAGTGAAACTTTTCAATTGACAGGAATAATGCTATAAAATTCGATTATACTGTTTTAGACGGTTTACCGCAAAATGCCTAAGGAAATCGATACAAATATCATCATGGTAGAGATGGCTATCCATGGACATAAGGTTTCCAATGATGAAATATTAAGCACAGCTCAGCACAGAAGGCCGGCTCAGTGGTCCGATAAAATGACGGCAATATGGCTCTTGATCAAGGTAAGCAATATGTGCAATATAACTTGGCAGCCGGCGTCGTGAACTAGATAGTACCCACCAGCGGGCTTAGCACGATGTGCCAATCTTGACAGATGAGTATGACGTCACTATGACGTAGCATTTCACATTTTTGTATAGAGAATGACTTTTCAGTGTTGAAAACTACGTCATACTCCACACCTATCTGTCAAGACTGCAAGTCGTGCTAGGCCTGCAGCCTAGGTAGTATGGCGCTATCTCTTTCGGTTGGAGAATCTGTATTCAGGCCGACCAAGTGATATTGACATTACAATTAATATTTAAGAAAAACATAGAATTCAGAATGTTTCCTGAATTCAGACTTGAGTAAACATACTGAATTCAAGGACTAATTGACAAGGGTTCGGCCCTTGTTTGAATTAACCGCTCGCCACCCTTTTTCACTAGCATTAAAAGTACTTACACATGAATGTATTTGAATCTTGCAATGTATTTTTAACCCACTTAATTTTACGCACGTCCGATGAACTTTTTTTGTGCATATACAAGACCGATGACAATATACCGATGAAGTTAGATTCCTTTTGTAAGTTCATCAAAGAAGCGTCGAAACTCTACTTTGAAAGTGCGTCTCAGCACCCGATCCATTGCATCGGCTACTCTATCTATCAGACAACGATCTTGCCGGCGAGGCCGAAGGGTGTTCGTACGTATGACACCCCACTGAGTTTCTTGCCGACTCTTCTCAGTGGGGGCGCGTTGTGAGCCAGTGTTAGAATCAGCCCTCTCTTAAGCGACAGCCCAAGCCGAGGCTGTGCCTCCGTCCTCCGTCACTTCTCTGCCCTTCTGTGTCAAGCTGTATATCCTCCCTGAGGAAATACAAATACCGATGACGATGACACATCAGGAACATAAACCCATTCCATATTCATGGATTGTTCATAATATAGTGATTCTAAAAATTTCTTACCAGTGTTTTCTAACATCTAAGTGGAAAATGAATGACTCCATGAAAACTGTAAATAGACTGAACTTCAATTTGGTGGCCGAGGATCCATTCCTATTGTTAGAAAACATAACTAATACTCAAGAAAAGTTGATCAGAGTGGGATACAATCATGGCGTTACTAGCACTGCCAGCACTGGAAGCCAGTTCGTTGCGATGAACGTACTTATGGAAGGAAAATCGGGTAAAAACTAGCACTTTTTAAATAAAGTCTAACATGTCGTGCGTGTCCTGCTTATTAGGAAATTGGCTTCTCGAGATAGGTACTACTTACCAGTGGCGTGCACTGACTTTTTGATTAGGGTAGGCAAAAAAGCAAATTTCTTAGATCTCTAGAGTCGTAGGGTAACAGTCTTTTTGTTTGTACGTATTGACACTGTAACATAAGTAAGTCTATTTATTTGTACTTACTGATGTTTTTTTGAATAAATGAGCACTGCTATGCAATAATGAGTCAACAAAAATATAAATAATTCTGTGTTAACGCCATCTATCTCTTGTTATAGGCCTAGGCGACAAACTGCATTAAGATTTTTTTTTGTTAGATGGAGCTTTACTAACTTACTGAGCTGAATTACTGACATGGGCATTTTTTTAAACGTCGCCTGGGCCTATAACAAGAGATAGATGGCGTTAACACAGAATTATTTATATTTTTGTTGACTCATTATTGCATTATTGCTCAAATATTCCTAAATATATTCAATTTCACTCCCATAACTAAAACGAATCTTACGATTATGTAGGAAGTACCTAAGTATATTAAATTAAAATCCATGCAGCCATGGATTTTACTTTAATATGCCGCAGACCATGTTAAAAAAATAAACATACCTACTATCGAAAAATATAATAGCTAAATTATTATCTTTCGCAAAGTACGACCTACGTGCTCACACGTCCTCTTTTCTTTTTCGTTACTTATTATATACCTTTATATTCTATTAAAGAATTTAAAAACATTACAAAAAGAAACTTCGATTCTAAGAGGATACGAACTCGCGTCTCGTGATTCGCTTCCGAACGCCTAACAAAATGATCTGCCGCTGCAATATCTATGCGCGTCAAATTAGCATTCATGTCGTAACATAAATATCTATTGGGACTAAACTATATTGAAATGTCACTTTTGGTAGGCAGTGTCTCTCTGTGTCTCTGTCCTTTGTCTGTGTGCGTGATATTTCTTCTATTATACATGTCAGATTATTTATGGGTGCGTGTATCGGTGTGAGTCTGTGTGCAAGAAATCTGTTTGAATGTGTGCATATTGAGGCAACGCCGTATCGTGTCTTTGCGTGGCCCGCGCGCAAAATCTATCTTTACATTTATGAGTAGATAGGTATAGTACAGTGCATTTATGTTAAGTTCGTCGCGCATAGGTGATTGATTTCAAATATTTTGCGTGCTTTTCTTTATTTACAATGGTGAAATAATTGAAAACGAAATATTACTATGCACACTTTTTATTGATATGTCTGATTGGGAACATCACAGGGTAGGCAAACACTTTTTGCCTATATGGACTGCACGCCACTGCTACTTACTGACCGAATTATTACCTCTAAATCTTGCAGAATTCACTGCGGAACAGTGCAACGAAATAAGTGGTCTATTTAGTTCTGGAGATGTACTATCAGCCGAGGTGCCCGTGGCTTTAGCTAATTTGACCCGAAAATTGGAGCAGTCAGGACTGGCTGAACAGTTCCGTGCACTGGACCCAAAAGATGCGATGGAATGGCTCAGAATAAACTTGCATGATTTGTACAACGATGTTTGTGTGTTTTTGGAACAACACGGATTTAGGGCCATAATGGAGGTGAGGCAGCGGCCTAACAAGAATACCTAATCATTTGGCCTTGTTCTTCATTAATATATATTTTTCGCAGTTTGATCTAGTTACTAAACCGTGGGTTCTGGTCCCCGAAGATATGATGAAAGTGTTGCAAAATTTACGAGTATCGAAGGAAGAGGCGAAGGCATCAAAAACCAATGAAGAAATCATTTCCGCGTTGACGTCTCCACAGAAAGCGAGTACGAGGTAAAATATTTAATAGGCTAGGTCGAGATAACAGGGACATTAGTGTTAAAAGTAAGTTTTATTGTTTCTAGGAAGGTGCTCCGTTGGATTCTGCCACTCTGCCATCGGACGGTGCGTCATAGAGAAAGCACGAAAGCGCATATGATTCTCATGATTCATAAATTACGTGTAGCATTCCTGCATCTAGGTCGTATGTTGGTACGCAAATGGTACATCCCGAATCCAGAACTGGTGTTCTTTTTCCGAATGGAAGAGCTGAAGAACTACATGACGACTAGAAATCCGGCGTTGCTGAAAAAGTAAGTAGGTAGGCTTTATAATATCTGAAAATTTCCTTCGTTTGTTCTCGCGGGGAAGACCTTTCAAAAAAAGGTTCTCCGTCCGTCACTGTATGGCGTCAACCAGGATATGGGAGATTCTTACCGCACAGGAACTTCGCGGCTGTCGCTTAGGTATATGAGAGGAATCCTGGTCTCTTCTGTGCTCTCCGTGCCTTGATTTCGAGCCTTCCTCCGGATTATGTATTATTGCCCCGCTGGAAACTGTAATCGTATTCACGGGGATGGACGTAGCTACCGCGACACCATCTTACCGTCTACCTGGGAGTTGCCACCGTACTCCATGGATGTCCAGGGCCCACACCCCAAATGGCTCCGAACTTATGCAATCCCGAACTAGCAGTTTTTTCTTTTGCATTGTAACATACATAACTTAATTTTTCTGCGGTATTTAGAGCTCTCCAACGCCAACAATTCTATCCCGGTTGGTGTAAATTAAAGTTTGCGGAGCTCAACACCGGCTGGGTAGATCCTCTGGAAGTAAGAGGGCCCTCAGTGATCAGCGGCGACGTTAAGATAGAAGCCACGTCGGTCTGTGGTGGAGAAGTGGTCGGGAGAGCTTGCGTCGTCAAGGATCTTTCTGAGGTTTGTATTTTTTTTTTTGTAAATGATCGAATACGAAATAAAATGAAAGATGAAATATGGATCACGGAATTAGGGTAAGTATATAATAATAAATTCGCAGCAGTAGGTATATATTGCGCCTAGAAGCATCCAGCGCCATCCACATCTCTTTGAAACAACAAATACCAACCGTGCTTCATACTGACAAGAGCGTTTTAAGGTATACTTTACACTAGAGAAGGGATATGTTTATCGTCTATGTCCGGCATGAGACTCAGCGGCCATGACTCACAGATACATGTGAGTCAAGGCTGCTGAGTCTCATGCCGGATCCTATCAATAGAGGTGTTAGTTGTAAAAGACTACACAATATCCATTTTTTTAACGTAGACATTTTTGAAGTGAAACTTCTTATGCGACTTCCAAAAATGTTATCACATAACGCGTCAAGCGTTAAATGAAGCACCTTAACGCGTTATCGCTTAACGCGTTAAGTGATAGGTGTTAAACGATAGGCGATAGGCGTAAATTTGTTAAGGTTATGAAAGCGCTCATGTGACGCCGTCACTGAATGAGTGGGTGAGTGGGTGAGTGGATAGTGAGTGGATAGTGAATGGATAATGAGTGGATAGTGAGTGGATAGTGAGTGGATAGTGAGTGGATAGTGAGTGGATAGTGAGTGGATAGTGAGTGGATAGTGAGTGGATAGTGAGTGGATAGTGAGTGGATAGTGAGTGGATAGTGAGGTGGATAGTGAGTGGATAGTGAGTGGATAGTGAGGTGGATAGTGAGGTGGATAGTGAGTGGATAGTGAGTGGATAGTGAGGTGGATAGTGAGTGGATAGTGAGTGGATAGTGAGTGGATAGTGAGTGGATAGTGAGTGTATAGTGAGTGGATAGTGAGTGGATAGTGAGTGGATAGTGAGTGGATAGTGAGTGGATAGTGAGTGGATAGCGAGTGGATAGCGAGTGGATAGCGAGTGGATAGCGAGTGGATAGCGAGTGGATAGCGAGTGGATAGCGAGTGGATAGCGAGTGGATAGCGAGTGGATAGCGAGTGGATAGTGAGTGAGTGAGTGAGTGAGTGACCGCCGACTCCGCCGACTCCGTTGATTCCGTTGACTTTGTTGACTTCGTTGACTTCGTTGCGCGGGGAGGTGGAATAGAAAGAGACAGAGCGAGAATGAAGTTTCACTTCTTCCGCGCGGAGGGACTCCACGCACGCACATTTTTTTTTTTAATTGCATTCTACTACTTGTAGAGAAATGTGCATATATTTTGTAACAGATTGGGGAGCTGCAAGAAGGAGATGTGTTGATAACTCACGCGACGGACATCGGTTGGTCTCCGTACTTTCCGCTTTTGACTGGCATCGTTACTGAGCTCGGCGGATTGATATCCCACGGTTTGTATTTTAAATCAAATTCCATTAAGTACAAAAGGCTAAAGAACCTCTGATCGAAAGTTCCTATCCCTATAACTGAATAACTTTAATTGGTGTAAGTAAAAGTAAGGTTAAAAATTTTCGAGCTACCCTATTTATACAAAATTTCATTACGATGACATTTGTGCTTGTGATCTAGGGCGCAATTCAAAATTCTTTTTTGTATTTATTCGCAAGTAGACGATCACGGAAACCAGTCCGACAGATAGTAATTATTTTATCCTAACTGTCCGATGGTCGAACTACTCCTTGGACTACTTGGAATAAACGAAGTATTTTCATCTTTAAATTCGGGACGAACTGTTAACATGCTTTTTGAAATGTGGATAAAATTTAACAGCTATTGCAATTATTATTTGTTATTCATTGTTCTTAGGTGCGGTGATAGCTCGCGAATACGGTCTACCATGCATAGTGGGAGCATCGAATGCCACCGATGTGTTCAAAACTGGAGATGTCGTGAGACTGTCAGGGACCAGAGGGCTCGTTGAAAAAGTTGAAGTGGAAGACATAGTTAATACTGAATAGGAATTTAGTGAAATATATTATTTGTAATATGTTATTGTTTTTTAAATAAAAGATATTATTTAAAATTGTATAAATATATTTATTCAAACAAATGTAAAACATCGAAACAATACAAATGCAGCACGCGATAACATCACGTTTAACAAACATACGGTTATCCATCATTATTTTATTTTAAAATAATACCGAATGTAAGCTCTGTATCGCGTTGACTTTTCGATTCGAAAAATGACAAATTATAAAATCTAGAAAATCTATAATTTAGATTTTGCGGATCCACCTAACCCGGCTAGCTTTCTCGTAGTTCATTTCTCCTCGATGCTTCGCAAAAACTGTGTTACGTTTGAAGAAACAATATTAGTATTTTTCAAACGTAGTTGCCAATATTCACGTAAGGCATAGAATAAAAAGACGATATGACCATTTCAGCGCTCCGCAGATATATCTAATCCTTGAAACTAATGAATGTAAATTATTGATGATTTTATCACCAAGCCAATCGAATTTACGATTTAAAATGATGAAATCTAATGTCAAAATACATAATTTGTAAACGTGCTCCTAAGGACAGAGTCCTCAATAAATAATAACAACGAACTTCGCACACGCAATCGAAGGTAATCGAATTTCAAATTACCCGCCAAAAATTTCGACAGTGCACGTGTCACGCAAATTTTTCCGAAGCTTGTCCGAAGCTATCCAAAACAGCGCGTCTCGTCACGCACGCAAAAGTCTAGTCTGTGAGAACAAGCAGTTCGTAGCAGTTGAATGCGAATGGTCGTCCGAAGATGACGACGTGGCAGCGGTAGTTGGGCGCGTGTACGGCACCGAGCAAGTGCGAGCCGCGGTAGAGCACGCGGCCCGCGTACACACCGCCCGCTACGCGAACCGCACGCGCTCCCAGAGAGCCTGCTCGCCAACCCATCCACTTTACGTCCGCGTTGCACATCACCTGGACGATACAGTTTTACACTTATTTCTTTCTTTAATTTTTTTACTCAATATGAGCTAATAATAAATAATAATAATAATAAATACACTTTATTGTACACCAAAAGTTACATGTAAATTTAACAATACGTCATCATTAATTTACGTTTAATCATCATCAACACAATTGTCACCAGCCGGGAGACGTCCACTACTGGACATAGGCCCTTGGGAGGCTACAATGAACGACAATTGCCAACAATTTGCAATTGTCGACAGTTCATCTAGTGCGAGAACATTTTCTTCCCAATCGGTTATCGGTTCTTCGAGCGACGTGGCCTGCCCATCGCCACTTCAACTTGCAGATTCTGAGATTATTGGTGGTATTGATATATTGGTGAATTTAGTTCTTCAGCGAATCTGTCACTCCGGATTTTATCACGCAAACTCCGAACATAGCTCTCTCGAAATCTTGTTGTAAGACTCTGATTGTATGACTCTGAGCTTGACTAAAAGGCCAGCAATTAAGGACCACGCCTCGGTACCGTAGGCTTTTAATATTTACACGTTACGTATTATTACACGTTATCAATGTACCAAAATATTATAATTAGGGACCGGATTTATATGTATTTATAATTCCAAAATATGTAAATATAATATGGACTAAAAAGCGAAAATATGGGAAAATATGGAAAATAATAATTGCATTTTCTCATTCTAAATGTCATGATTCGTGAAGAATACAACATACCTAAGTACTAACTACTTAAAAATAACCATACGTTTCAGGTATATGGCAGTTCTTTTCAGTATTAGTGTTGTTGCAGTACACGGATCTCATGCCTCAGCGGCGAAGTGGGAAACCGCTTGCTTTGCAAACCTGAGGTCGCGGGTTCGATTCTGACGGACCGCTACTCGCGACAGTGATTATTTAATGGTGTATAAGGTGAATACCGGGAAAATAGTAGGTGAATAGGTGCTGAATTTAGCGCTGAAAGTTTACTGTAACGACCCGTGACTGCGACATGACACGTTTACAGCATAATAAATATTTTGCTCATTCGCAAATTGTTCCTACCCCGTATTTTATTTTTTTGTGATTTACCTACGCTTTTCCTAAGTACTTTTTTCGAATACATCTATTTGCTACCCTTCTTACAGAAATAATATATTCATTCTAGCAAGAATATGGACTTATTTTTGAAATATGCCAAAATATGGAAAATAAAAATTGCATTTTCTCATTCTAAATGTCATGATTCGTGAAGAATACAACATACCTACTGAGCAAAAACTATTGAAATTAAAAATATGTATTTACATATAAATCCGTTCCCTAATTATAATACATAAATATCGATGATACACGTGATTATTTCGTGAGTATACTACTATATGTATTTCATTAAATTGGTGCGGTGGATGAAAGTTTTGATCAAACTTACTTGATACTTAGTATAACGGTGCACACCGCCGTCTGCGTACACTAAACAGCAATGCTTCGAAGGATGCAAAGCGGCGGGCAACACGCTGCATCTGTGACGTTAAATATTACTTTCATTTACCACATTAATGCCGTTGACGTTATCCATATTTCGGTAGTGTCCTCTAGGACGCATTTCAAAAGCAACCCTATTGTAATACTAGATTCAAGTTTTTAAACCGTTAAAGTGTTTTTTTGGGAATGATAGACGCTGTTAGCCGCAGATGGCCATTGCAGCTTCACCGGACAATAGGAGGCGAGCGCTTGAAGCGCTCTAGCCTTTACGGCAGAAGTAGCGACGAGCACAAGGGCACCTCAGGGAGGTACGGCCTCGGCTTGGGCTGTCGCTTAAGAGAGGGCTGAGTTTACCACCGGTTCACAACGCGCCCCCACTGAGAAGAACCGGCAAGAAACTCAGTGGGGTGATGCACGTCGTTGCGGTCGCATACGTACGACCCTTCGGCCTCGCCGGCGAGACCGGTGTCTGAACCGTTAAAGTGTGTATAAGGCTGAGGCCCCATTAGAGCGTTGCGTTGCGTTGCGTCGGGTCGCGTCGTCACAGCGTCAATGCTGCGACTTTGTTCATATATTTTTTACGATATGCCCCATTAATGCGTTGCGTCGTCGCACGCGACGTTTCATCGGATCGATGGACAAGCGGGAGGGAGGGTGATGCGCTGCGCTGTCGGAGCTCCGGTGCGACGATGGACAGTTTTCCATTGCTTGAGGAGTAAACTAAGTATGCGTCGCCCTCTAGCGTTGATCCGTTGCGACGACGCAACGCAACGCACTAATGGGGCCTCACCCTTAGAGCTTTAAACGTCGCATAGAATTACATGCATCAACTAACATGATAATGAAGGTAGAAGGTTATGTTCAATACAGACCGGTGCGTGGTTCTCGCGACCCACACCACTTCACCGTCGAAGACGCCCGCCGCGACTGCGCCGCTGGGCACTGCGCCGCACGCGCTTACCACCCACACGGGACCCGTCTGAGTCCACGATGGAAGCCAATCTGGATATTGGGTGTCTATTTTTATGCTACGTATTAAGGAAGGATAAGAAACGGTCGTTGGCTTTCACCAAAATGTTCAGATAGGACCAATGAACCCCACTCGTTGACCTACTTCGTTGTGCTGCTGTGGATGCAGCATTATCCTTGCTTACAACTACAGCAGGCAATAGCATCACCGTCAATAACATGACTGCTTTTAAAAACTGAAAACTACGAATATCCGGCGAACAGCTGAGAGAAAAGAACAACAAAAGAACAAAACAAACTTCAAAACGTTCCAATCAATTCCGATTTCTAGGAAAGGCAACCTCTTTTCATTATCAACACCAGCCGGAATACGTCCGATGCTGAACATAGGCCTCCCCTTGCAACGCCACATTGAACAACAATTGACTATTTGTCCACCTGTGGGAGTCCTACCTACGCTGCGTCTTCAGGTTCGTGGTCACCAATCGAGACCCTTCCTTCCCTATCTGTTATCGGTTCTTCGGTCTATGTTTACTACATACCAAATGTCCGGTGCAAAAGTATTTTTTGTGCAATGTTTACCTGCAATTAGCAATCTATATCTGTGCTCCCAACATATCTTCAAATGTGTATTATATTTGGACCAGTCGTCCGCGTACTCTTCAACTTTCTTCTTGAAATGAATCCAACGCCTACAAACGTGTAAATTAGATATGTAATATAGCTCGTGTGACATTTGACATTCAATAGGCATATACTCAGGTTGCTAAATTTCTACAGACTACCTAATGGCAGAGCATTGAATTTCTATAGACTTAGAACGAAAAATAGGTACTCACAGTTCATGTATTGGCATTTCGGAACCAGTAGCTGGTTGGAGAGCGTTCGTTTCTTTAACCTGAGTTGAAGTAATACTATAAGCTTCGTCATTATTATTGATCAGTAAACAATATTAAAATAAACTTACCACGACGGTAAGCCACCGTGTCCATCTATTGAACATTTCAATTATCTCTAACATTTCTCGCTGACATTGCAAATAAGAATCCGTTTTAATCGTTGCTCGAGTTGGGGACACGATCTGATACGAATAAAAATCTGTTATACTAAGAACAAAAATATTTACATGATGCTCCAATTAAATAAATAGATAGATTGGGTATGCAGGACGAGCTACTTCAACGGTGAAATAACAATCAGTTCTATCAGTTTCTATTGGGACATGAATAACCCTCACAGTATTTATGCCGTACAAAAAGAAAAAGCAGAATATGCCACTCTTACTGCCGGATATAGAGCATAATACTCAATGCCCAGTTTTCCTTACCAGTAACTTTATACTTTATAAAGTTTTAGTGGCACAAACTAATCTAACTTATCCTAATGTTCTAAGAACTTATCCGATTGGCAAGGGGTTCCATTACTTGTTTACAAGATTCCATTATACTTATGTATTAGCGCGGGCGAGAAGCTCTGGTGTGAAATGTAGAGGTGACGATCACGGTGGTGGTAAAATTTACTATGCAAACTTGTATTAGACTAGCAATTCCTTACGTCTACGCCCGCTATTATTTTTTTCCCACCCCATTTAACCCCTTTAGGGGTAGAATTTTCAAAAACCCTTTCTTAGTGGATGCTAACATCATAAGAAGAACCTACTATCCAAATTCCAGCTTTCTAGGTCCAGCGGTTTGGCCTGTGCGTTGATGAATCAGTCAGTTAGTCAGTCAGTCAGAACAAGTAATTTTATATCTATAGATAGAAGATAGAGTTACGCTCAATAGACATCTTTATTATAATACTAGCTGACCCGCGCAGCTCCGCCCGCGCTTTAATTACATTTTGCTCCCCTTTTCTCCCTACTCCCTTGATTTATCTCTCTCCATCTCTCTCTCTTATAATAAAAATCTAATTCTATGCTATTTCTCTCCCCTCCCGCTTCGGTCCCCGTCACACTTCCCCTCTTCCTCTCCCCGTTGTCCTCTCTGAACCCTCTCCCTCCTCTCTCTTCACCCAACTTTCTCCCTCTCACTCCCCCCCCCTTGCTCCACCTAACTCCTCCGATCACTCACTCCATCACCCTCCCCTCTCCCTCTCTTGCACCCTCCTCTCGTTCTATATATCCTCGTCAAACATGTTATCAACGGCATAAAATATACTTTATAACCTATTCTCAGACCTACCCGCAAAATTTCATACATATCTCATACATATCGCGTACCTGAGAGTTTCTCTGATTTTGTTCAGCAAGGCGTTGTGAACGTTCAGGTGAAGATTCTCCCATACGACGTATTCTTGCTGCCCGTGCTTGAGAACTATGTTTAGAAAGTTGAGACCTGGGTCTCTTAGGCATTTTCAAATGTTTAAGAAAATGCTAATAGCGTGTAATATTCTAGCTCTGAAAAGAACTGTTGTTTAGCCCTGAAAAGAACTGTTGGTTAGCCCTGAAAAGAACTGTTGATTAGCTCTGAGAAGAACTGTTGTTTAGCTCTGAGAAGAACTTTTGCGTAGGTGTAGTTTTAAGAAAGAAATCTAATTAAAATCGCCACTCTTCTCGCCCCGCGTCTCTATAAACAGCATCATATATTGCTATACGTTTGTGTTTACGCGTGGGATGATACGCGCCGCTTCACGCGCCGCCGCTACGTAAACAATAAAAACGTCCGACGCGCCGCGAGACGCCACGCCACACGCGACGCGCGACGCCCCGCGTTTCCGTAAACGAGGCCTTAGACTTCGCGCACGACCGCTGCGTAGGGAGCCGACCTGGGGGGCGATCGCGATAAAAATGTTCAACCAAAGCGCAACCCAACCATAGCTTAATCTCGAACGTTTTACACATTTCGTATCGCGATAATTTTTTGACAGCTAGTTGAGATGGAACGCTACCAAAGTTCGAACTCAACCGCTGTCAAACGAAAGGTTCAGAAAAAGTTAAAACGATGCGACTGTTTGTGAGACGTTGGTGAAACGTTTCAAGTGTTTCAACGAAGTTTTATCTATAATTTTATTTTGTGAAGTGATATTGAAGGCTATTAGTGTTATGTGAGTGATAATTGTAATATAATATAGGCGAAAATGAACGCCTGACTACTTGCATTAATTGGAGATGTCCCACGAAGTCTGTGTGTAGCTGAGACTTGAGTCCGAGCCAAAAGGAAACACCTAAGAGCTAGATAGACTTATGTTGTGATGAATATAGTGATCGGCAGTTTGTTAAGAAATACAGACTGACGGAGAACCTAACTCTGAGCTGATTGATGGATTTACGAGTTGACACCTCACATGCCACCCCTAACTATGCTCTAATGCTTTGGATGTGGAAACAAAGGTAAAGACGGATGTTGTGATGCTTCCTCTATGAAGTTACCAATATAATTGCTCTTATCTACATGTTTCTTGAGAAAATGTATCCTATTTGTTGAAATAGGTATGCACTAATTCATATAAAATTAAAACTACATTGTCAAATTCAGATTTTGGTAGCATTGGCTTTCTATGTCACTGGGGCCTATAAAAATACCATAGAAGACAGTAAAAAACACTATTCCTCAAGACAGTGTCTAAAAGCCATTCAGCAAGTAACAATATATATATTATCTTCTCATTCAAACCGTTGGGAAATAATTAAAAGAGTGTAAGTATTTAGTAACAGTATTTAGTATGAAAGCATCCATACAATTGAGTTGCATATTGAGCATCTTAGTGGTATGCTTTACCATAGACCCAATGTTTGACTAGCTGCACACCTTCAATAATATTGTCAATATTCTACAACCCACTCAACTAAACTGCACCTCGCTGGAATGCAATGTCACAGTGCCAGGTGCACACGTAAGTTGCACAGGTTGTAGAATATTGACAATATTATTGAAGGTGTGCGGCTAGCCTATTACTTTCCATGAGGCATGTTAAAGATCAAGAGCACTACCAAGTAATAAAGTAGTCAATTTGTATTAAAACTCTGTAGGTTAATGTAAATTAATATTAATTTTCAAGTATGCTACCAAATGCCAATAATTCTGGGCTGTATTGATGAAAATCAAGTGTCAATTGTGCATCTGACTGACCATGAAGAATGATTCTTTAAAAGGGACACAGCCCGTTCATGACTTATTATATTATGATTGTAAGAATTTTTGTTAGAAATTGTTTTTATAATTTTACTTTTTACACATTGTTGTTAGTTCAATCATCATCTACTTTTTTTCAGATAAGTATGTGATTCTAATTTTAAATATAATGATGTATTAGTGTCAACAAGCTTAGTTTGTGGTGTGTGAGTCAATCATTCATTAATTGGTTACTTCATGAGCCTATTGACTATAATACTATTGAGGCATAGCTATTGATGAAGAGGATTTATATCTTCTAGGTAAGTATATATAGATTAATTATTATTACATACTTTTGTTTTTTACTTGCTAATTAACTATTACTTTGTGTTCTTAAATTTTAACAGAAAATAATGAGTGTTTGTAATTTTAAGAGACTCAGTATTCTTTGACTATTATTTGTTTTGGTATTATAAAAGAGTTTGTTTTTGCAGGTATCTGTTGGTTGATAGGAAGCTACATTACACCCCCATTGCTGCTGCCAGAAAACCCAGTGCCTGCTATGTTCTGTATTATATAGCACACAGAGCTCAAGTCTCCTACACTCTAAGCCTACATTCCACTAACAAGAGAGGAGGTGGCTCGTGAGCGCCGGCTGGCAGAGGGCACCAGCGGCGGCGCGATGGGAGCCCGGCTCCGCGGCGCCTGCGCTCTCAACTACCTAAGCGTCGCCGCGCACGACATCAAGCCCGTTATACAATGCCTGTGGGCATATAGGGCAATTCTTTCTTACGCAGACTACAGTTAGATTTTTCTTATATACAAGGAATAAAGTAAAATATTGTGCATTTTTATTTAATGTGATGAATATAATATAATACCTAATCTCAGAATTGTTTTATGTTCATCTAGATCAGAGTTCCCCAAACTTTTTTGTGTCGTAGACCACTTGCTTTTTTCTCGCTGACGTAGACCCCTTGCAGATTGTCATAGACCCCTAGGGGTCGATATAGACCACTTTGGGAATCACTGATCTAGATTAATAATAATAATAATCTCCTCCAGGCCAATACGACCACAGAGGATAATCTTTCTTAATATCAGCCATCTACGCGGGAGATATAGTGCACAAGTGTTTGCGTAAACACAAGTGCACTATCTCTTCCTTTAATCTCTTACAACCCGGTTTGCAAAGCAAGTTGTTTCCCACTTCCCCACAAGATAGTTGGAGGTTTCTTTGAAAACGAAATAAAGACATCAGTCAGGGCACATTCTAGCTTTCAGACAAGACCCCACCATTGTTCAAATCAAATCAAATCAAATGTTTATTTGCTAAACCAAGTGTGTACAATGCTGTTGTTTTATACAATGTTGTTCTTTTAACTTGGTAGCCTTTTCCAGGCATTGCAAATTATATAAAATTAAAATATTTATTTAGCATGCAAAATTAAAAAATATAATAAGTAGTAAAATTCCTTAAAAGTAAAAATATGTATATATAAAAGTACTTAATAATAATTATGAATAGTATAAACTAGATGATCGCCGCATTGATTATAATTATGTAAGTATAGTTATTTAGTACCAGTACCTATTTTATATCTCAAAATATTCCGCAATCGAATAAAAACAGTTTTTAATCAAATATTCTTTCAATTGTTTTTCAAAATGTTTTATTGCAGTTTGGTTTTTTATTTCGTTAGGTAATTTATTAAATATTTTGATCGCCATGTAACAGGGGCTATTAAAAAGCATGTTGATTCTCGATTGGGGTAGATGTAGTTTGTCTTTATTACGGGTGTTTCGAGTGTGTGTTTCATTGACTTTAATAAAATTATTCAAATTTTTAAAAACGAATGTACATATGTCGTATATATATATTGATGGGAGTGTTAGTGAATTAAAATATTTAATAAAAATCGGCTTACAGCTTTCTTGGTTGTCAATTTGGGCTATGATTCTAATACATTTTTTCTGCAGTACGAATAGGTCATGGCTATTAACACTGTTTCCCCACAACATCACACCGTATCTAAGCCACGAGTATGCGTATGCATAGTAAGCAGTTATGGCTGTATCCGTGTTTGTACTGCATTTAAGTTGAAAGAGAGCGTATGTAAATCTTGCTAATTTTATTTTTATATATTCGATATGTTCCTTCCAGTTAATGTTTGTGTCTATAGTTAAGCCGAGCAGTTTAAATGTATCAACGGTTTCTAGGGGTATATTTTTGAAGTTAGTATTTATGTTTATCATCAGCAGCAGCTATAACAAGTCCACTGCTGATCACAGGCCTCCCCCTTAGAAGGGAGGGGTTGCCATAATCCCCACGCTTGGCAGGCGTCTTGGGGATCGCAGTATAAGACGTAGGTAACGCAATAGAAAGAGCTGCTGCCCGTCTTTTTGTTTTCCTTATTATAGTCGCCTCTGACGGACACCCAACGGGAGGTTACTAATCTTACCCGGACACCCCACGGGTCACTCCATTGTTAGTTAGCTTAAATTACTCTCAGTAAAACGTGGAAACGTTACGTTGCATAACACTTAAAATCAAGTTCGCGCTATCAGCTGTCGAAATTAGGTCTCTAAACACACCATTATACAAAAACCAAGATCACAACACTAACGTCTGTGAGGTATAAACTTCCCAATTCTAGTTCACCTTTGGTTAGCGTTTTAACTTTATCGCAATACCAAAATTCGATCAGCTGAACCAAAGTCAAAACATTATTATAGTTCAACCAAAACCTTTCCGCTTACGTTTGCGGCCGTGTAAAATTATCGCGATCGCCCCCCTGGCGTCTGAGCCGCGCGGGGTAATCACTCATAGATCCAAACTCTCCCGCATGCGCTTGGTGACGCTCACTTCGCAACGGGCCGTGCAGCAATATTTTAATTTCGCCATAACTTCAAAACCAAATGTCCAATTTTAATCATTCAAAGATCAAATATTATCTGCATAAACTGTACTTAATGATGAAATAATTTATTTTGATAAGGATTAATATCATGAGTAAAATAAATACGTTTAAATGTAGTCCAAACCAAATTCAAGATTTTTAAATAAAAAAATGGTTGTTGGGTCTCACTCGACATAGATAGTGTGCCGCGGACTTTTTTGTAGATATTTATAAGATCTACAATTAATTAGAACATTTTATGGTTCTATCTTTTATAGTTTAGGCAGCGTACGCAAAATAAGTAACTTTTCTGGTTGATTTTTTACACCTTGTGTCCGAAAAAACCCAAATATCTTACGGAACCCTATTTTTTCCAAAATAAAATTTAGCCTATGTTACTCGTGGATAATGTAGCTTTCGAATGGTGAAAGAATTTTTAAAAACGGTCCAGTAGTTTTTGAGCCTATTCATTACAACCAAACAAACAAAGTTTTCCTCTTTATAATATTATATATATAGTGTAGATAAAATATTGTTACGGCAAAGCGCATTCAGTATAAACTTGAACTAGGAATAATTATGTACTTACTTGTTTATCTCTATAACGCAGCGAGAGACGTAGTGTGAGCACACGGCTGAAGTTATTGTATTGCCGCCACTGCAAGGCTTCTGTGGCTACTCTTCTTTGAAACGTCGCCCAGTTTTCCTCGGCTTCCTCTAAATTGATAACTATTATTATTATTTAACTATATAGTTAATATCATTATTTAAGAATAATAATATATTATTCTTAAATATTATTATTTAAGAATAATAATATTATTATTCTTAAATAATTAAAGGCAAATAATTATAATATTCATATTATTAATATTCTAGAACTAGATATTTATTCTGGATGCGATTTCCATACAATACAATACATATACTCTTTATTGCACACAAAATAAAGATACATTTGAAATTACAACAATTAATAACTGTGAACAACAAGGCGGACTTATCGCTAAAGCGATCTCTTCCAGTCAACCTTGGGGTATACAGGACAGAGCATTCTTATGGGCAGGTGCAATTATATGAATAAACTAGCTGACCCACGCAGCTCCGCCTGCGCTATTTTTACGTCAACTAAACTTTTAATAACAGACATTTGCATCGAATACATAACCTCCTTTTTTATAGTCGGTTAAAAACTGGGACCCACTTTTTACTTGATCTCCGAAGCACGGACCCGTTTAGTTCAAATGGCGTTAAACGGTCACCCATCTATTTAATGACCTTACCTAACGTTGCTTAACCCGATCGATTACAAAACCTTAATAACAACTCTCTATGAGTGTTACCTTACCGATATTTATTATATTATAAAGAAAAATTGATAAAATCGGACCAAGCGTATAACCAACTACCCGTTTTGACTCTCCCAAAAGAACCGTGCTAGATTACAGGATAAAAAGTATCCTATGTCCTACCTCGTAGTAAGATCTCAAATCATGCCAAGTTTCATTTGAATCCATTCAGTAGTTTCGGCGTGATGCTCAGCCGTGATACAGACAGACAGACAGACAGACAGACAGACAAAAATTAAAAAAATTACATTTTCGGCCTCAGTATCGGCTATAGAATGCCCTCCAAATATAATTTTCAAAATATCTTCAATGTACAGAATTGGACCTGTTACAGTTTTATTATAAGTATAGATTAAGTGGATTAAAAATAAATAAATAAACTACATATTATAATATAATAGACTAATACAGATCTATTACCAAGAAAGTGAGAGATGATCAATAGCTATAAACTATTATTGAAGGGAGAGATAGTGCGATGTAACTTGAGTTTTAAAGGATAATAATAGACTCTGAGCTCGTCTTATATGTTGCGGTAGTGAGTTCCAAAGTCGTCCCGCTAGTACAGTAAAAGACTTTGTGTATGCATGAGAAGTATGAGCAGGGAGATCAGGGATTCCATCTGTGCTGTATTCGAAAATATTATGTAAATTATTGGTCCCAAGTTGGGCGCCAAATTGTTTTTGCCGCCACACTGCTGTTTTACTGAAAT
Source organism: Furcula furcula (assembly GCA_911728495.1). Classification (NCBI taxonomy): domain Eukaryota; kingdom Metazoa; phylum Arthropoda; class Insecta; order Lepidoptera; family Notodontidae; genus Furcula; species Furcula furcula. The sequence goes on along the minus strand of OU452244.1, from coordinate 9,166,108 downwards.
AGTAGTTTTTACGATTCCATGAACTGTTTTTTTAAGCAACTTGGTGATGACACAATAAAGACGTTCGCCTGTTGTTAAGTGACACGGCACCTATGAACAGGTTCACTGCACTGTCGCTCGTTACCAGAGACATTAGTTATTAAATATCTCGAGCCCGGTAATTTCTAGAGCTACAGTGCGTTTGTGTTCCAGATACAATGTTAATTTCCGGCAAAATATCTGTCACTGCGGTGGTTTTACCAAGACGGTTCCTTACCCAAGGGACTATCTAGTAAAAATGTTTGATACATTTGAATGGCTTTGGCTTCCTGTATAGTAGGTACCTGGTGAGTTCATTGAACCGTGTTGGTATGACAGGGCACGGTCTATATTCTCTTGCAACCAGTCACGCCACGCCTGCACGTTCCACATCAGGCTCACCATCATAGCGTGCCAGTCAGACATTTGGTCTGTCGTTACTATGGGTGTACCTGAATATTTACTTTATATTAATAAATATTAGTAATAATGTCCTCTTGGCCATAGTGGTAATAATAATAAATACACTTTATTGTACACCAAAAGTTACATGTAAATTGAACAATACGTTGAAGATATCAATGTACAAAGGCGGCCTTATCGCTAAAAAGCAATCTCTAATCTAATCTTTCACAAGATCAGCCATTTATGCGGGAGATATTAGAGCCTACAAGAGCTTGCACTTGTGACTACACAAGTGCACACTTTTTTTCTTATAATCCAGTGGAGAGGCCAGTCGCAGGTTCGACTTTTCGCCCACCCGACGCATGGATCATATTACTTTACAAACAATCAAGTGATTGGCATGCATTACCATAATTAGTAAGGGATAACTACACAAACTTGTTACTCCTTGCGGGATTTGCATAAACAGCAGTTTCCCTTTTCGCTATAGAGGTTACAAACAATAAATATTAGAAGAGGTTTCCACTTCGGTGTGAGTGTAAACTCTACTACAAAGGATTTTAGAAAACATTTACTTGTACTGTATGCACTCTTGTTCCTAGTGACTGGTATGTTCTTGCTATCAACCGGCGTTGGCTCAGTTCTGGTGGGCAAAGTTTCCTGCCAATAAGCTGTCACGTATGGATTTCCGTCGCGGGATGTTCCAGATGTGCTAGAATTCAGCGGTGTATAGTACGAAGGCGACGGCTCTGACGTATTCCTCCTCTCAGACGTTTGGATTTGCTGCTGATCTTGATCTTGAATAATTTGAACATTGTCACTGTATAGGTCCGATATAAGGGACGTGACGGGGGTCGAATTGAAAGGTGATTTTTCATCTAGCGACAACGGCGATTGTTCCAAGGTGTCGGACGTCTGTCGTGGCAAGCGAGTCGGGGTGCCGTAGCCGAACTTCTGTCCATACTGCGTAGAGTACATTAGGTAAGAAGTCGTCGGGCCTTGGAGGCAGCCCGATGTAGGTCTCGAGGCGGGGCAAGAAGTGCTAGGGTCTTGGTGGGTCGACCTGATTTGCTTAGAGGGGCACTGTGTGACGGAGATCTCGACGCCTGGTGCGAATAGATGGGAGGATCCGGGGCTGAGTCGCAAGCGTTGGACGGGGACGAGGTCTGCCAGGGCTTGAGCGGACACGTGTCTGGAACACGTGCAGCAAGGGCGTGCTACCCGTCGCAGGATCTCGTCGCACCACAGCTCGCACTGTACGAACACGTTCTTCATACACTTGCACACTTGGATGACCTCTGTTGGTAAGAATGGAACATTAAACAAGAACGGATAAGGTCGTTTTTCAAGTGCACTACTTGCTATTAGCGACGCTCCCGTGCATTTTTCTTGGTATAACAAGTAAACACGGAAAAGAAGACTCATTATGAACCAGTTAAACAGATTTTTATTAAAACAAGGTAATAACTGCATTCAAATTCGTTTAGAGACATAGGTAAACTTATAACACCCCTCATTTTTGTATCGAAGGTATGCAATAGCCTATTTGTTGTTATAAAAGGTAATCCGCCGCCTCATCGCTGCGCGAATGAAGGACAAACCAACATAATTATATACTTTAGTATACTATAGTATAAGAAGAATGAGTGTTCTTACGTGGCTGCAACAGATAAACGGCTAAATACATCGTAGCGTCTTCAATAACATCTGGAAAAATAACTGATTCGTTAAACCGGTGAAGACGAGTACTTCATGAACATAAAATTACGTCTCTACTTTTAATATAGAAGATATATCAATAATGTAAGTTAGTGGATGAATACATGCAGTCGTTAGGTAACAATTTAACACTTTGTTACAAATAGGTACCACAGGTACCTCTGCACCAGTCGGATTTTACGGAACAATATTGGATATCTCACCATCCATAACTCCTTGATATTTTTCAGGAGTGCAGTGGTGCATCAAGTTGTTTAGTTTTATTTCAATTTTTCTCACTACCACTGGGTCCGCACTAGTGACCGCCAGTTGATCCGTGTTCTTCCCTTTTAAACTGTGTATAAAGTTCATTATTAAACTAAACTCTAGGACCATCTTCCTTATTATTTTTATCTTCTTAAATAGCCTCAATGGACCAATAGCCTCTTTAAAAAACTCACATGGTAGCAACATCTTCATATGTTTTCCGAATAGCACCATGACGTAATAGGACGTTTGATCCAGCTCGCTCCATTTGTTCTATTAATACCTTTAATGCTTCTGTCTTTTCACCTAACGAAACAGTTATCATGTATGTATTATTATGTATGTCAATAACATCAAAGATATTATTTTAAATAATACAATAATTGAATAATTATTTCATACCTTGAAGCATTATGTACGACACGAGTAGCCGTGTGGAATCAGCAATGACACCTATAATGAATTGACAGTCTTAAAAACAGATAGAATATTCAAAGGAAATAAACAAGTACAATAAATGTAGCCCTACCAAACCACTAATCAAAAATGAAGTAATAACCTAATCAACTACCATTTACTGGTCAGGCACGTGTAGAAAATATGCCTCTTGTAGGTCCTTCTATTTAATCCTATCCTATCCAATATAATAGCAGAACACCATTCCAACTTATATTTAACTTAGTGCCCATGTTTCTTTACAATACTAATAAATTAATTTACCATCCATTACAGACTTGGTATAACCTCTTGCTGTTACGTTCGCCATTAGGTTCTTTAACTTCGATTCGGTGGACGATTGTAATGAAGAATTAGGACGTCGAATTTGATCTTCAAAGGACGACAACTGATGAAGACTGGAAAATAATAACGGAGTATCAGAGAAAAGGATTTGGAATCATCTCGTATTACGTATATAATAGAATAGTATACCTATACAACGTGTTACAAAATACCCCGTAAAAAATAAATAAAAAAATATTATTATTTTCACTGATGTGCAAACCCTATTTGAGTAAAATTAAAAAGTAAACTACGCAGAATGTACCTACATTTCTCCCTAATTCGCGGAACGACAAAAATTTTAAAAGACCTAACCTTGCTAGGGTTGACAAAATTTTTAGCTATGATAATTAATTATATTTTTTACGGGGTATTTTGTAACACGTTGTATAATAACTTATTATAGACAGAATTATTGATGAAATCAATCATAGCATCAGCTTTTATAATATTCGTGTTTAACTTTAGCCTTGGCTTAGAGCATAAGCAAAAAAATTTATACCTAGTATAATAGTATAATAGTATTTTAATACTGATTGATCGCCGGGTGCAAAAATCTTGCTAATTTACCAAATTTTCCATTATGATGCGGCGGTGAATACGCCTGTAGTGTTTACCACAGCGAAATAATTTAGATTATAATATACTGACTATGCTGCTGCATCCTTATAAGACTTCGGGATGGCACCTTCAATAAGGAGTGCGTCACCAGCCGCCTCCATCTCTTCCAATAAAACCACATACGCCTCAATTTGATTATCTGTTTATGAAAGTTTATTTAATTAAAATGAATTTAAACTAATAAATAAAAGAGAAATAGGATTCCATAATCTGATATGCTCACCTGGTTTTGTTACGTGCTCTGACAAATAATCTGATGCGTCTTTGATGTGATCTGTGTAAAAATATATCTTATTATAAGCATTTTTATTATGACATAATAAACAGTTTTATATTGCGACATTGAGATACTGCCTTTCATGGTTGCAGTCAACTTGCGCGCCATCGAACGGCATCGAATTGCATCTTCTAACTTCTTGGTTAAATAGTAAGCGACTTGGTTGCACGGCTCTTTCACTTCCATAGTCTTTGCCTTCTTCAACCTTAAAATGTAGACAGTGTGTAAAAAGTATTCCGGAATTTTGGTGAAAAAGTAAAGCTTTGGTGATAAAATTTTACCTTTGAGCAGCAAAAAAGAAGGTTTCTGTGCCACCATCCGCTTCTACAAGAATTTCGTTACCGCGTCTCTGCATTTCAGACACCAGAGCCTCACGGACAAGTGCCTTGTAATCTAAAAAAAATGTCATTGTAAACATCACATGGGCCCTACCACTACCTCTATTAGCAGTATTTTTATCATCTTAGACGTTACTAGATCTAGAGACGTTAATATACGTAGTTTATAGCTTTGTCACTTTGGTGGAATAATATTACTATTGATGGTACCTACAGGCCGCAAATCAAATGTGATTGTTAATTATTATCATTGAAGTATGCAACTTACTTTTAGATACAAAGTATTCAGAAAGAATTCGTGAGCTCTCGACGATAGCGTCTGCGGAAGATGAAACGTTTTGAATTAAACTATTGTCTATAAATTAATTTGTTTCCATGATAAGTTCGGTTTCACCTTACCTTGCATCGCATCGTACATATCATTAGGTGTAACTTTACTAACAAGCGCACCCAGCTTCCTTTCAAACTTTTTGTGCAGTCTTGCTGTATCGCCTGATTCTTTAACTGTTTTATCTACTTTCATGGGAGGTTTTATCGCGATCCTGTGGAATTTTTAAATCTTAACTATAGAAGAACTTAATTTTTCCAAAATATTATTTTATTATGATTGGAGCGTGCATACCAATCGGAAGCTTGTTTATGAGTGAGCTCAGTATGTGGTTGCTTGTATAATATTTCGCCGCCACGAGCCTTCAGTTGTTTGTGCAGAATGGCCAACGCAGCCTCGTGCTCGGGATCGAAGTCTGTTTAAAAGATATCTATAGCAATGTTTGTTGCAAATAACAGTTAAATTTCAATAAAAACCTTAATTTTAAACGCACCTGAGCCGCTGTAAGTCCCGGACCGACCTGTTCAAAGAAAATATTTTGTTATAAGTATTTTAACTTTCTTTCGCAGCGCTTTGGTTATGCCGCAGTGGCTAGTAGGTAATAAAGTTAGTTATATTCGGCTTAAATACTAATTAGTTACACAGTGCTCTACACGGATACAAAAGAAAGGCGAAACAAGGGACCGGAGTGGTTTCTGTACTTTTTCGTTTCTTCTTTTTAGAAATTAACCGTCCAAATAGGTATACAACATGATAACGAATTAACACAAAACCTAAACTAGTTTTTTTTTGTATCAAGAGCATAATTGATTATACACTAAGTAATTTGTATTATTTTTACTACTTATATTTATTTACCATGCTGAGTGTAGAAGCACAAGTGGTCTACCTACTCAATACACAAGCGGTGATAGGTTATTAACCTCCAGCGAGCGTATGCCTAACGCATAAGGCTGCCTGTCCACCGGAGCGGAGCGAGGCAGCGGAGTGGGGAGCGGTGAAATATTAACCAATAAGATTGCACAAAAAAGAGGAGCGGAGATTTTGTGCAATCTTATTGGTTAATATTTCACCGTTTCTCCGCTCCGCTGCCTCGCTCCGCTCCGGTGGAAAGGCAGCCTAAAAGGAGTGTAGAGTTATTAAACGAACAGAATACTCATGACATTAAAAAAAAAATTCTTTGACGATAACTCATGAAAATGAATATTAATTTAAATCTATACTTATAATAAAACTGTAACAGGTCCAATTCTGTACATTGAAGATATTTTGAAAATTATATTTGGAGAGCATTCTATAACCGATACTGAGGCCGAAAATGTATTTTTTTTAATTTTTGTCTGTCTGTCTGTCTGTCTGTCTGTCTGTCTGTCTGTCTGTCTGTCTGTATCACGGCTGAGCATCACGCCGAAACTACTGAATGGATTCAAATGAAACTTGGCATGATTTGAGATCTTACTACGAGGTAGGACATAGGATACTTTTTATCCCGTAATCTAGCACGGTTCTTTTGGAAGAGGGGATTAAAGTCAAAACGGGTACTTGGTTATACGCTTGGTCCGATTTTATCAATTTTTCATTATAATATAATAAATATTAGTAAGGGAACACTCATAGAGAGTTGTTATTAAGGTTTTGTAATCGATCTGGTTAAGCAACGTTAGGTAAGGTCATTAAAGAGATGGGTGACCGCTTAACGCCATTTGAACTAAACGGGTCCGTGCTTCGGAGAGCAAGTAAAAAGTGGGTCCCAGTTTTTAATCGACTATAAAAAATGAGGTTATGTATTCGATGCGAATGTCTGTTATTCATAGTTAACGTAAAAATAGCGCAGGCGGAGCTGCGTGGGTCAGCTAGTAATAAAAATAAAATTAAGTCGTGAGATCAGTTTTGTGATTTTGCGTTATTTCATTAGCATGTATAACCCTCCCTGCAGCCTACACACCCAAGACCTTCCTCTTATTATTACTTACCAGCCAGCCTTCTCTCGTCAGCCGACATTCCGTCTGACCACCCTCTTCCTGCCTCGCCTCGTGCTCGTCTCTCTTCCTCTTCCCGGCGTTTTCTTTCCTCATCTTGGTCAGTGGTCTTGCTGTAAATAAGATTACCGGAAGAATACATCGCCTCTCACTGTGGGCGTTATTTGGCTACACCGAGGCATGTAATTTGAATATGTAATTCTAATAAAAATAAATAAATAAAATAACTTTTATTGCCTTACAAATTGAACATAAAAAAAATTAAAATATTAACAAGGTAACTAAAAAATAAACGGTCGTGGCAAAGGGCAGAGACTCAGCTTGTACTGCTGGCGATCGACATCACTAGCAGCGCTGATTTTCAGTCACTCCCATCTCTCCCGCTTGAAGAGCAGGAGTTTCAAAGTAAAGAGAGTGATAGTAGAATCCATATTATGAGAAAATAAACTATCCTCTATGCTGATTAAATAAAGGGGTATCGGAGTTCGAGTGTGGATATCCCAAACGGGCGACAGAACACAAGTAAGCTTAAAGGAATTGAACATAATATTTAGTTTTTATTTTAGTTTTTTATATTAAACTAGCTGACCCACGCAGCTCCGCCTGCGCTATTTTTATGTTAACTAAACTTTTAATAACAGACATTCGCATCGAATACATAACCTCCTTTTTTATAGTCGGTTAAAAACTGGGACCCACTTTTTACTTGCTCTCCGAAGCACGGACCCGTTTAGTTCAAATGGCGTTAAACGGTCACCCATCTATTTAATGACCTTACCTAACGTTGCTTAACCCGATCGATTACAAAACCTTGATAACAACTCTCTATGAGTGTTCCCTTACTAATATTTATTATATTTTATACAAAAATTGATAAAATCGGACCAAGCGTATAACCAAGTACCCGTTTTGACTTTAATCCCCTCTCCCAAAAGAACCGTGCTAGATTACGGGATAAAAAGTATCCTATGTCCTACCTCGTAGTAAGATCTCAAATCATGCCAAGTTTCATTTAAATCCATTCAGTAGTTTCGGCGTGATGCTCAGCCGTGATACAGACAGACAGACAGACAGACAGACAGACAAAAATTAAAAAAAAATACATTTTCGGCCTCAGTATCGGTTATAGAATGCCCTCCAAATATAATTTTCAAAATATCTTCAATGTACAGAATTGAACCTGTTACAGTTTTATTATAAGTATAGATTACTAGCTGACCCACGCAGCTCCGCCCGCGCTGTGTTTACGTTAACTAAACTTTTTATAACAGACACTCGCATCGAATACATAACCTCCTTTTTATCGTCGGTTAAAAACTGGGACCCACTTTTTACTTGCTCTCCGAAGCACGGACCCGTTTAGTTCAAATGGCGTTAAACGGTCACCCATCTATTTAACGACCTTACCTAACGTTGCTTAACCCGATCGATTACAAAACCTTGATAACAACCCTCTATGAGTGTTCCCTTACTAATATTTATTATATTATAAAGAAAAATTGATACAATCTGACGAAGCGTATAACCAAGTACCCATTTTGACTTTAATCTCCTCTCCCAAAAGAACCGTGCTAGATTACGGGATAAAAAGTATCCTATGTCCTACCTGTAAGATCTCAAATCATGCCAAGTTTCATTTGAATCCATTCAGCCTAGTAGTTTAGGCGTGATGCTCAGCCGTGATACAGACAGACAGACAGTCAAAAATTAATAAAATTACATTTTCGGCCTCAGTATCGGTTATAGAATGCCCTCCAAAAATAATTTTCTAAATATCTTCAATGTACAGAATTGGACCAGTTACAGTTTTATTATAAGTATAGATTTACAGCATTGCTTATACTGTACGAAACATACATACCTAGAGGCACCTTTTGCTCGTCCAGATAAACGACTTTTATCCAAAGCCGCTAGCGCTTTTGCATCTAATCCACCTGTCAATAAATAATAAAGAAAACTTAATAAATTATAATGTATTTTAAAATAAAATTAAATATAAAAAGCAATTTCATTAAATACTATTTTTCCATGAAATGCACACCTATTACCTAATTCAAAACAACCAAGACCACTTACATTCTTTTGTAGCCACCCCGGCTAGGTACTGAGAAGTGATGCTACTTGCCTCTGAAAATATTATAGCAAATAAATGGTTTATACGCATTGCACATATATAATAGAAGCCGTCATCTTTACCAGCCGGAAGAGTTCCACTGCTGAATTTGGAGCCCCCGGCTGCCTGCGACTCGCACAATATCGCCAGTTCATCTAGTGCGTGGCAAATCTACGCCACGTCTTCCGGTTCGTGGTCGCTACCAGAGTACCTTTCATCCTTATTGCTTATCAGTTCTTCGAAGGATATGGCCTGCCCATTGCCACTTCAAATTGCAGATTCTGAGAGTTATGTGGGTGAATTTAGTTCTTCTTGTTCATAATAGAAGTGCGTAGTACTCGGTACTCTGTAACGACTACTCACTCGGTACCTTGTAGCGACTAAGGAAAATTTCCGTGCTTTCAAGCGTTTCTGCCATACCTATTATTGGAAACAAGTTCAATAGTAGAAATCTAAATTTCAGTCCCTTTAATTCTAGTAACTTCCGTGGTGCCTTGCAGGACTAACTCTAGTTGGTGCAGCTGTAAGAATCTCTTTCTGAGGTTATATCGACCTGTGCGATTTTTACTTGTCACCCGCTTTGCATAGGAGGGGAAGTGGAATTTATATGTAATACCGTTCAAATTAAATTTGTTGCGGATTCCAAGACAATTTAGACGTTTCCCCGGGACTCGCCAAGGGTCAAACCCCAGTGTCTTCACTGGTGACCACTGTAGATCCTGGCTGATAGGTGTCACAGTGGTGGAAATGAGTGGTGGAAATAGTCCCAAAAAAAAAAACAAGAAGTGCGTCTGGCCACAGATTGGTCTGGCTTAGTTTCCCGCAAGAATGGATGAAAGACCATACGTAGTTCATCTATATAGCACTAAAAGTTGTGGGTCCTACGTGACTTGCAAGGCCCTTGTTATTCTCTGTAAATAATCCAACATAATCAACGATATAATATATAAACTAGATAAACATTCACGAACAAAATAATAATAATAATAATATCTTGGGACAATCCACACACGGTTGTCCGATCCCAAACTAGGCAGAGCCTGTACTATGGAAACCAGATAACTGATACTAATACTTATATACATGGGCGTACGCAGCTTTTGGTCTAGGGGGGGGCAAGTTAAGATTTTTTTGCTGGTGGTCAAATTCATCAAAAAACAAGTAACTACATTGTATATTTGAATGCCGCACTCATAAACGTCAATTAACTTTAATTATAATTAAGTCGGTTATTAAAATCTGTTTATTTCCACCGTCGAAACTGTTTATGATTTTTTTTTGCGATTATTGAATACGAGGTATTTGATATCTCTACTCACTATCTGCGTATTGAGCAATAATGGGGATCGATTTCAAAAAATGGATAAATGAACATTAACTATAATTGACGTTTGTAGGAGCGGTCTTGTTTTTTTTTTGGTTGGGAATTTCCTTATCTTATCCAAATCCAAATTTAAAACAATTTTTGTCTAGTTGTCACCTACAAAAACTCAAAAAGTACAAATGCTGTACTGACATCATTTGCTGACTTGATACTGACATCATTTAGATTCAACTTAGGCTACTTTTTAAAACGTATAAAATATTTTTTCACATGTGTTTTTATACAAGGGGTAATTTCAGTGACCGCTAAACCCCCTTTTTCGGCTAATTTTTATTAAACAATTTTGCTGGAGCTAAAATGATTTTTGATTTTTTTCGACGCCAGATAGTTATTCAGCGACCACATGATGACAGATTGTTAAAGGAAATAATGAGGCTATGACATCTGCCTTCTGACAAACAGGGCCTTCTGACAAAACGAGGGAAATTACCATTAAAATCATTTATGGCCCGAGTGCATCTTATGACAATCCAATAAGCCCTAAACACGGCTAAGATACATTTTTTGTTACGGCTTCGTCATCAGATCAATTTGATGGTGCTATATTCGATTTTACTATTTATTTTGCTTCATCATAGTCAAAGTCGATTCCACTTCGCCAAATGATACTCTCTGACTGCAAATTCTTGTTTTTTTGTTGCTAATATAAAAATCGCTAAATACATATTTATGTCAGTCAAAAATATTTATTTCAAATAGGCTTAACGTAGCACTTTTGAATGGACAATTTTTTAACAGCTACCACCGGATCACAACGCGGCCACAACTGAGAAGATCCGGCAAGAAACTCAGCGGGCTTGCCTTTTGTTCACTATTTTTAAACATTCTTTATCTTGTAACAATTGGATCAACATTAGCGATAGTGTGTCCTGCCGTTCGAAACATAAAACAAGGGAGAAAAGAAGAAAAAAGTAAATCACGACAAAATTACAACAAACTAAAAGGCCAAAGGGATATTAGTCGGACCAGTCCACCCAAGCAGCACCCGCGCACGAGTTGACTCGAGCAGCAGCCATCACTACCATACCTATTAGAGGGAAGGGGGTGATCCGCTACACGAAGCGATCTAAATACAGAAAACATCGACGTGTGCCTTATATCCGAATCACACTTTACGACTGAATCCTACATACAAATGAAAGGATACAAAATATATCACGCATTGCACCCGGACAATAAAGCGAGAGGAGGCAGCGCCGTCATAATAAAGGAAAATATTTATCATTATGAGTTATTAAAGCACGAAGACCGTGAAATTCAAGCTGTGGCTGTATGTGTCAAAACAAAACGTTTTCCAGTTACAGTATCTGCTATATACTGCCCACCAAGATACTCGATAAAAGCAACGCAATATGAAAGTCTTTTGAAAAAACTCGGCAACAGATTCATTCTCGGAGGTGATTTTAATGCAAAAAATATCTACTGGGGATCTAGGCTAACCACAACTAAAGGGAAAGAACTCTTAGGTGCAATCAGAAATATAAAATGTGACGTCATATCAACGGGTAAGCCTACCTATTGGCCCACTGACCCACATAAAATTCCTGACTTGATCGATTTTTTCATATACAAAAACATCTCGTTGAACTTTCTTTCTATTGAAGAGGGTTTCGATATGAGTTCAGACCATTCACCAATTACACTTAGTATTAATGAAGACATATTATACAGAAAAAGACTCCCAACTTTGGTCAATAAAAATACAGATTGGGATAGCTTTAAGCATGATTTGGACTCCCTAGTAATTCTGAAAGTTCCTTTAAAGAAACCAGAGCAAATAGAATTAGAAGTAAGAAAATTTATAACCAATATCCAACAATGTGCTTGGAAAAACACGCCTGATTTAAAAATTAAATCTAGTTCCAGAAACTACCCTATGGAAATTCGTAATCTTATATCTGAAAAAAGAAGACAGAGACAAAGATGGCAACGAACCAGATACCCACCCGACAAAACACTGCTGAATAATCTTACGAAGCAGTTAAGCAGGGAAATAAAAAAGTTCCGTGATGAATCTATGCACACTTACCTAACACAGTTAACCAGTGATCGCGCAACAGATTATTCATTATGGAAAGCTACAAAAAACTTAAAAAGACCCATTACCCAAATTCCTCCTATAAAAGAAGTGAACGGAAAATGGGCTGTAAATAATGAGCAAAAGGCAATCAGATTTGCACATCATTTGGAAAACACATTTCAACCAAATAAACTTGACACTGAAGAGATCATATTTGAAGAAATAATACAAGACGAAATGGATATAAAACTCGCTACACCAAAAGAGGTTCACACAGAAATTCAACATTTAAACAAGAAAAAATCCCCTGGCTATGATCTCATTACCGGAGAAGTCCTCAGTAATCTGCCACATAAAGCTATAGTGAAACTTACGACACTTATAAATGCTTCGTTCAGATTAAAATTCGTACCTGATATGTGGAAAGTTGCTGAAGTTATAATGATACCAAAACCTGGTAAGCCACCTTATGAAGTAACTTCATATAGACCGATATCGCTGTTGCCAATAATATCTAAATTATTTGAAAAGATCCTATTGAAGCGTTTGAAACCTATCATAGAAGCTAGAAATCTTATCCCTGACTATCAGTTTGGTTTTAGGGAAAGACACTCTACAATAGATCAAGTTCACAGAATTACAAATATAATTGAAAAAGCATTAGAAGAGAAGAAAGTGTGCTCCACAGTTTTCCTGGACGTTGCCCAGGCATTCGATAAGGTGTGGCATCAGGGCCTCATACATAAACTAAGGAAAATGTTGCCCAAACAATTCTCAGATATTTTGGAGTCCTACATTACAAATAGAATGTTCAGAGTAAGGCAGGAAGATGCTTATTCTGATCTTAAGCAAATCAAAGCTGGAGTACCACAAGGAAGTGTTTTAGGTCCGGTACTGTATCTATTATACACCTGCGATATTCCAGAATTAGAAAACAATACTATTGCAACCTTTGCTGATGACACGGCTATTATGGCTACAGGGGTCACTCACGCAAAAGCTGTGAAGAATGTACAAAGCGCCGTTAATACCATTTATAATTGGACAAGAAAGTGGCGAATAAAATTAAATGAATCGAAGTCTGTTCATATTGATTTTACCAACAAAAGGTCTAACTATCATCCGGTATACATAAATAATCAACCTACACCCTACGAGAATACTGCTAAATACCTTGGCATGACACTTGACGCAAAGCTTCGCTGGAAGGCCCATGTCAAAAAGAAACGCGAAGAGTTAGGCCTTCGCTACAAGAAACTGCACTGGCTTCTTGGAAAACATTCCGTGTTGTCTGTGCAAAACAAAATACTTTTATACAAGCAAGTCCTGATGCCAGTATGGACTTATGGTATACAGTTGTGGGGCTGTACCAAACAAAGTAACGTACAGACAATACAACGATTCCAGAACAAAGTACTCAGAGGTATTGTAAATGCACCCTGGTACATAAGAATTAACGACCTCCATCGGGACCTCAAAGTGGACCTTGTTGCCAAAATTATTAAAGATTATGCTGAAGCTCATCAATATCGGCTTCATCACCATGTGAATGTCGAGGCTATCCAGCTCCTCGATAACACGGACATAGTGAGAAGACTGAAAAGGACATAACCTTTTGAGTTAGTTTAAATATTAGATTAGTGCAGTGTGTAGTGCAGTGTAGAACACAATAACAAAGTGTCTTCACCATAATAGAGACAATAAGAAAAGTGCCATTGGACACATTCTTAAACTATTTTAATTTATTCCTTTAGGTCAAATTAATATTACTCATTAGTCTTTAGGCTAGATTGTAATTTATATGGTGTTACCTTATGGTAGCAGCATTATGGAAAAAAAAAAAAACAATTTCTTTCAAATAAATGTATAACGAAACAAAATATTGTCAACTTAGTGAGTGGTTGCCAAGTCCAGGGGGGGGCAACGGCCCCCCCCTGCCCCCCCCTGCGTACGCCCATGCTTATATACTTTTTTTTTGTAAATACATACTTAAATAGATAAACAACACCCAGACACTTGGCATCTATAATGTGGTCGCGGAGGTTGCAAACTTATCTGTGCTGGTGGCGGAAACGTGAACTAACGATTTTATAATGATAATAACTTGTAGTTTGACAGTTTCATATAGACAGTAGCGACACTCCTATCGGCAAAAATAAGTTTGTCAGGATTTGGCTTGTAAAGAAATAGCGACACACGGGCGCTATTTCTCGCTACCACTTTTTGAACCGTGACACCAAAAATCTAGTTTATATATTATATCGATACACATAATCTTCGGAAAATATTTATTTTTTATATTTCCTGCGCGCAGACGCCGCTGGAAATCCCGAATTACTTATATTAGTCGAATTACTTGTTCTAGCCCTTTAGAGCACTTAATTTACGTACCGCTTAAATGCTGCTTGGCCGCTTCGGATTTCGTATGTATGGGCAAGGAGTCTACGCGTTCTTTGACCATATCCACAAGCACTGCCGAGGGATGTTGACCGCCAAAATGCGTTGCAGACGATATCCTAACAGTATTACAACCAAACATTGATATGCGTTTATTCTTATTTAAATAGTTTTTTTTTGTGGATTATTTCGGCTATCGGGGACCTTTTGCGTAATTGAGCATACGAGGTAATCGATATCTCTAGCCGCTATCGATCGCTCTCGGATATAAAGGATTAATCAAAGTTAGTGTCGAAATAACCGGATTTCAAGAACTGCATTAGTGGTCACTAACACTAATGGAGGTTTGTGATTGCAGTATGCAGATCATTTAATATAACAAACTCGACGGCTATATAAATCGTAACATCTCTCTCTCTCTGCCAGTCGGTCCCTCATTACTGAGGATCGTAACATAGCAGCAGGTGAGAATAGGAAGAAAATAGGAGTGGGAATCTGTCAGAAAATCGGTGACCGTTTAATACTAGGGCTACATACACGTATAATGAATATAATACTTCGGTACCATTTGCGAAACCAGCCCGTTATACCAATATTATATAACGCGTTGGTCTTCGTGCGATAAGGAACACTTCGATCCATTTGCTTTGGAGTTGTCACCACGATGTTTGTTGTGATACACTTTGGGATGATTTATCTTCGCACCGTATACGGAGCCTAGTCCACTGTAACTTGAAACATTCACCGCGATAAAATGCTCTGATATGGTGAGCTTTTACTGACAGCAGAGAAAAGAGTAGGTATTTGTCCAAAAGCGTTCGCGCAGAATGTGCTGCGAGCAGGAAATAATAATATCTACTATGCAAGCCACATAAAAGCAGTACTTATTTTAGACAAAGCGGTTTTGGATTGCAAATGTAAGAACATAGATAGTAAATGATTTCCTTTACTTACCGACTGTTCGTACTTGTTCCAGTTAAAGTAGTTTAAATAAATACTACAGCACAGAATTAATAAAAATATTCAAATATAATGGCAGCGCTGTGAGATTCATTTAAGATACCACAACAGTCACTGTTATTAGACCTATTGTTTTTTTTAAACACTGCTTATAAAGCGAATTATTAAAAAACATCTTACAATTCCGCAGCTTGGCCTTGCGTCTTGTTGAATTTACCGACATTCAGGAATTCTTTATTTGATTCATTTTTCAAGGTGTCCTGGATCGCTTGGATAGCTTCGCCTGAATGAATAAACATTTGATCGACATTAATGTGATTAGTGAGAAGCGTAATAGCGATAGAATTTTTAACGGATAAGGCTCCACAAGAAAATAACATCAACGTGATGGGAAGCCTAGAAGTTACTGTACAAACCTCTTCCGTGAATCACATCCGTCAAATAAGCGGCACCTTCAATAGATGGATCTAAAACAAGATAGAAAGTATAAACTGGATAACTATATCTGCGGCACGCTATGATGTTCACTCTGACGGTGACTCGGTCATTTGCCATTGATTTCCATCGTGCCTGCTTCGTAAAAACTGTTATCTACGTTTGAAGCAACAATAGTTATTGTCATTTTAACGTCAAAACATAGCATGCTGCAAATTACATATTGGCTGACCACTATTCGATGATAATAATAATAAGATCTTGGGACAATCCACACACGGTCATCCGATCCCAAACTAGGCAGAGCCTAATACATGATGATGATGATACAAAACATTTATTTAGGATAAACTGACTACATTTAGCAGGTATAATATTTAATAGGGGGGTGCACACGATTCGAATTTAGTTGATGAATTCATAAATCGCATGCGATTTAAGCTGGTGGACCTAATCACAATATAAAACAAAAATTCGAAGAAAATTGATCAACTGAAATCGACTCCTGTAAACCTACAATAATAACACAGACGTAAAAGAGTCACAGCCAAACCTTTTAACAAGACTTGAAGTTTTTTATCTGGAATTACGCCAGTTACTTTAGATTGCATGCCTTGTTTCTTTACTTCGTCGTAAGATGAGGTGACACCAACGGGTGCATTTATTAATCTGTAATTAGTAGTAAGTATGTATGTTATTATCAAAACATCGCTTAAATTAGGGGTAGACTTTTATTTGATTTTAGAGCTCTAGCGTCCAAGTTAGCTCAGTTCTTAATTATTTGAGACCCCCATGATAAGACCGTTACTTTATCGCGCAGTCGATATGCTCCAAAAAATAAAATTCCACAAAGACCTTCGAATTTTTCTCTACATATTTTCAGACAGAGACCTACTAACAGCGAAGATGCCAATATAGAAACTATGCATACTTACTCTTCTCCACCTTCTGCGAAAGTCATTTTATAAGGACCATCTTGTCCCAAAATCTCTTCACCCTTTCGAGCCATCAAATCGGCTAGTACGCGACGCTTCTCAGCTTCAGCTAAAATAAAACGGTTATCAGATTAGCCTATTTCCTACACTTGTTGCACTTATCTCTTTACAAATGTAAGGTTAACAATTGATGACATTTATCGTAAATTTTTAACCTTAATAATTGCCTTTACTAATTGTTGTATGGTTGTTTTGCCCATGCTTGGTTAATAGGGACTATACAACACCTCCGTTGCAGCCAGCCGATCGGTTAACCGCAAACAGAATAATTGTGAGTTATTTTAATAGCAGGATATTGTGGCACTTACAGCTAACCGAAAAGCGAGTAGCCACTTCGCAATATGAAAAGAAAAGGAGTTTGGCCATATTAATTCGTTTTCGGTCAACCGAAACGCTCGCAACGCAGCTAACTACACTGTGAGTACGTATTATGTAGTAAACTTTCTAAGTAGGCAGTTTATCTACTGTTCTATAGGTCGCATTAAGTCAATTCGGTGGGTATTCATTATAAAATGTAATTCTACTTACTTTCAGGATATGGTGCTGATAAAAATTTTGATGTTTCGTCTATGAGCCCTGCACAAAAAGTTGTTTTCGGTTAATATATATTTTTACAGCATACATTGGCGGAACAGAAATATATAGGACAGACTGTTCAGGTTATTTAGGCAATGCAGGCGTAGACAGCCAGGCATGAATCAAATCACAAGATCTCAAATTGAGAATTCGTCTCTGGCTGTTGTCAGTCAAATTCTCAGAGATTAATGTCAGCCAGGGTAAAGAGCTATGATAGTGTGTCTAACGACCTACTTGACTGATGCAGCTGCAAAAAACTATTAGTGAAGGGGATAGGTACTAAACAAAAGACTGCCGGTTTTTAATTTTAAATTACGAAATTATTAAGGACATTGTAGGAATGGGATAGATAGAGGGTAATCGATAGAATCATAGTAAATTAATAATCTATTAGATAAGTACCGCAAATAGTGTTAAAATCTAGGATTTCATTTTATGCTTGGGTCTGAAGTCGGATCGTTTCCGCAACACCAGGACTTTACTTGCATCCTGTGACTTAAGAGGAATCGCTGCTCTGGCAGCAGAAGCGATGAAGTGTGATGCCAGTTTGCTAGAGAGGCCACGGTAAGCCCCTTCAATACTAGTGCAGAGACTTTTATCACAATCACTGGCAAGTGGTAACCTAACTTACCACAGGAACACAAAGCTTATCTAAATTGGAGTGTGTTAGCTATACCGTTTGGGATAAGCAATTACCAGGCATATGCTTTTCGTGCTGTGGTGGCGGTGTTTGGACTAGATCAGTCAATTTGCCCCTGACACCCTCGTATGCTGCTTTATCCACTTTATCGTTGAACAAACTAGATGCATTTTCCACTCTGTAAATACAATATTTGTGTATTATGTGAACTTCTTTAGGAAGTGCGTTAAAATGATTAGAGTAAAAGGGGTTAACAGAATTCAAATAATATAAACACACCTTCTCGCTCCGTCTTCATATGTTTGTTGATACCCTTGCAACTGTGCAAGAGGCTCATCGCCTTTCTCTTTCATCAAATTCACTAAATGCTCTAAGGTATCGCCTGAATTCAAAAATATTAATTTCAATACATAATACTTGAAATCAAACTACTTTTACGGATTTTATCGCGGTTTATTTTAGATTTTACTATCCCGACGTTTCCAATGTTTTGCAGCACCCATGGTCACGGGAGGACTGAGTGAGATGTTGAACGTTCTTATGTCACAATTATGCCGGTGTACCCTCAGGTCTTCTAAGTTATTATTGTTTGATTTCAATGTGTAATATCCGCGTAAGTAAAAGAGAACATTACATAATACTTACTTAGCTAATAATATATTCTATGTAATGAAGTTCAATATACCTTTCTCCATTCCTAGTTTTGCTAAATGGTGTGACGCATCATGCATTGTTGCTGTAAAATGTAGAGACAATTATAGAGTACTTTATTAATACATTCTATAAAAAAATGTATTAAGATATTTCATTTTATACTGTAATTTGTATTTATTTAGCATGTGTTGTTCAGTAGGTACTGATTTGTTAAAATTCCCATTTTTTTTAGGACAGTGTTGCACACGTTAGTTAAGTAAATATGATGTACTTACGATTAAGTCCTTCTGCGATAGAAGGAGCGAGTTGTGTGGGTACACCTCTACTCATTTCAGCGTGAATTTCATGTTTCAGATTTTCGGATCTTGGATCAGATTCCAAAGGACCAGCGTATCTTAACCTGTCTCACATTAGTTCATTAGCGTTTTGTACTTATGTGAAGTGTTAGCAATTATGCTTTCATGTAGAGTGCGATAAGAAATTAGTTAATTCGGATAATTAAAAGATGTCGATCATAGTCTTATATCAGCTATTAACATCAAGCAGTAGCAGTTTTCAATAGTAAAATATTTGTAATGAAATAAGTAGAATTGTAAAAGTCTTACACATCGGCTGCATCTGAATAATTTTGGCCGTAAACTTTATACTTGAACAGAGATCGTTTGCCCAAAGTCTTCTTGACGGCCGCCAACAAATTTAATGGATATCTATCGCCACCGGCTCCACCTAAATTATATTAGAAAAAAATCCCATATATTCCCTTATAATAACTTAGGCTTTGAACTGCAAAATTATTTGTAGTCGGAGGTAACCAGCATAGATGATAATTAATGGTAACCCGTGTCCTCGGGGCGGAAGCCAGTTTATGTGGATCTTAAACCTACTAAAACCTCCAGGTTGCCTTCACTGATACTGTGGAGAGACTCTGAACCTTATATTATGTATAAGTACAAGTTGTATGCGAATGCTTATTTTCAAGTAAGAACCGTAGGCACAAGGTGTTCCGCACTCGGCTGGCGTTTTGAATAATGGCTTGAACCCTCTATCTCTCAGGTAGAAGAGAGGAGAGGAGACCCTTGCCCAGCCAGGGAGTTAGGTAATAAAGCACAACAAGCTAATTAGATTATAAGTAACAATGGCACTTACTTCGAATGGCAGTAGCTTGAGATAGATGCTTAGACACGTCGTCAATTGCGGCTGAAATTTTTATTATGTAGTTTAAAGACAAGTAAAAGATTTGTACTTAGGTACTAACAAAAAAAAAGCTAACTGCGAAGTAAAACTAAAGAAGAAAGAAAAAGCATTTCAAAAATTTAATATAAACAATATTATAGTTATATTTCCTAATGTATTTGCTACGTGTTCGAAAAGTCACGAAAGTAAAGTATAAGATCCTGGGCCTGTACGATCATCTCTAATAGCAATATTATTTTCACCTTATTTTCTCGATAAAAAGTGACGCTGTAAGCTATGTATATTGACGTCTCTATCTATATGATAATAATACTGCTAATAAAGTTGGTAGTAGGGCCCCTGATAACAGAGAGGTTACTTTTCATAGCAACTTCGAGTCCTGCTGGTGTTTTTGTTGCCATATCCTGTGTTAATTTTTCTCTGCCTTCATCAGCAATATCTTTTACTGGGAGAAATGGTGTCAATTGCGGAGCGGATTCTATTCTGAAATATATAATTTTCAATGTTAACAATAATATAAATTGCAAAGTCAATCCAACGATCAAAATAGCCTACTCGGTTGCGCCGATGCCATATGTCATAGCGTAATTATTTCTCTTAGCGAATTCTTTTGACGGATTGCTCTTCATCATTCCCACCAGGGAACTTATTGCTTTATCTGTAATAGAAAAGAATCATAATTCAGTGTTATGCCAGTTAAGGAATACTTTCTCAAGTTTTAATAATGTTAACGGACCTCTGTCGCGGGCGAAGCCAGATAAGTAGCTGGCGCAACGTTGAATAACGTCTGGACAAAGAAAGATTAGTTAAATAAAAGGTAAATAAAATAAGACATCAGGCACGTCTCCGTCATAACTGTGATCACTCAATTGAAAAACTATATTCATTTAAAACTGTGATTCAATTTGAAATGAATTTAAAATGTATTAAAGATTTTAAATATAGCATGCTGATACTATACCAACCAAGAATCCGTGAGCAGATTTTAAGCCAAGTGTGCAATCATGCAGTGCAGGTAACTCGTGCTATATACCTATAACACCCCACCATACTCAGTGTGGAATGAATGCTATCTTGATTTGGTAAAAGCGTTTATAATATCAGTCAGATTCAAGAATCATGGCTAAATTTAGAGCCCACCAAATACATTTAATTACCTACATTAAGACTAAATTGGCCTCAGCGAGCAAAATTTTCATCAAAAACTAACACGTGTAATAAGACAGTAGAAACGTTCTACGACCAATATTTTTGATGAAAATTTGACTAATTTCTAACAAAATGATTTACAGTATGTTAACAGTTTATTTTCGTATATAGCTTATACATTTTGTATATTTACTGAAGAAATTAATATTTAAAGAAGTCGGTTAAAAAGTGATGACATTTTTTGTATGAAAATTCCTAAAAGCCTATATATTTTTTTGGGCCCACCCGTATTTAGTTTTTGGTTGAAGCATGGTTAAAATATTTTCAGCAATGGAGTACAGATATTCTATTTCACGAAGTCCGTTTGACTATGACTGTTGTAAGGTCTGTACGTGCACACTGTTTTAGTGTGCGTAACCTCGGGAGCGCTCAGTCACGATCGCGACGCGGTCAGAGTCACTAGTGTTTTGTTTCCGCGCTAAAAAAATTCAAAGAGTAACGTCAGCATGGCAAGTAAACGCAGAAAAGTTGTCCACAGTGAGGTAACATTTTTTTTAACTATTGTTACTACTTTTTGTGTGCTATTAAGAGTTTATCTATCTAATATTATGAAATTTGTTACTTAAATAGGTATTTCGATTTGGTTTTGTTCTAGGGTCGAAGCATGATAGCTAGCGTTTATCATTTCCTGCGAGAAGAGTATGAATTCACAAAATCAGTTGCGGAACCTAACTGTGATTTGTCTCATTTACGAGATATTACAAGGCGTACAGCTGAGGCTACAGGTGTTTCTATGAAAACTGTTCAACGGATATTAAAAGAAGAGAAGGAATTGCCATCCTGCTCATCAAATTTCACTTCTCCTATGAAGAAGAGAAGAAAGCGGAATAGTAAGATAGAAATAGATAATTTTACAGCCGATGTTGTTCGCAGTACTATACAAAATTTCCATGTCATCCATAAAGAAATTCCAACGTTGGCTAAGTTAAAAACTGTATTAAATGAAAAAATTGGTTTTGATGGTTGTATCGAAACTGTTCGTCAATTGTTACTGAAGTTAGGTTACAAGTGGCGTAAAACAGAGAATAACCGTAAAGTTTTGACGGAGCGTCATGATATACAAATGTGGCGTTTAAAATTTTTGAAGAAGATGTCAGAATATCGCAGTCAAGGTCGCCCAATTGTGTACACCGATGAAAGTTATGTCCTTTCAACACACGTGCGAAACAACACCTGGGCACAAAAGAAAGAGAGTACACCATTCTTAAAAAAAATTAGCACAGGCACTCGCTTTATATTAGTGCATGGGGGTACAAAGGATGGATTTATTGAAAATGCTTCATTGATTTATAAAGCCAACTCAACAGCTGGCGATTACCATTCTAATATGAGCTACGATAATTATGTTAAATGGCTAAACGAAAAACTTTTACCCAATTTATCCCCACGCTCTGTCATTGTCTTAGACAATGCTTCATATCACAACACACGGACTGAAAAACTACCGACGTCGGCTACAAAGAAAGCAGACATGCAGCAATGGCTCAGGGATAAAGGTATAGCATTTGAGCAATCTCTCCTTAAATTGGAATTGTACGATATTATAAAAAAACACAAAGATGAACACATAACGTATAAAATTGATGATTTTATTAAGAGCAAGGGTTTTGATGTAATACGTCTTCCCCCCTATCACCCAGAATTAAATGCTATTGAAAATATTTGGGGTATTGTAAAAAATTATATCGCATCAAAGAATATCGAACAAAACATGACGAACATGGAAAGACTGATCTTTGAAAGCTTGGATAGAGTAACCAGTGAAACATGGCAAAAAACCTGTGCTCATGTTGAAAAAATTGAAAAAGAATACTTAAAATACGTCGACCTGGATATTGAGTTCATAATTAACTTAGGGAACGATTCTGACGAAAGCGAATCAGAAATTGAATTTGATAGTGATTAAGTGCTGATTTTTTTGTTTCTTCTCTGTAATAAATAAAAATATTATTTACTTTCAACTGTTGTTTCTTTTCTCTGCAACTTATCATTCTAATAGCTAAATATTATTTACTTAAATTGTCTATATAATTTATTAAATAAATATATTATGCGTGTCAGATTTTTTTCCTAACGCTACCTACGTTTACACACACTAGCGCGCCTATCACTACACGTCACTACTACAACCAGAGCCAAACGGACTTCGTGAAATAGAATATCTGTAATAAATATACCTTGCATATCTTTCTTTAGATTCTTAGGCGTAGCCACATCGGCAGCTGCGTGAAGTAAATTTGAAAACATCGGAACCGTTGACTTATCGGGAGACACACTTGAGAGACCTGGTGCTGTCTTTAATCTGAAAATATTCCATAGAAACTGTCTTGATGAGATCGTTGGCTGAGTAAACACACACCCTCGTAATGGCCACAGTCCATCTGCAGTCAATATTTTTAATAACGGATAAGGAAGAAATAACTGGTCAAGGTACCTATAGGATACGAAACGCAGTAGGGTATAGCTAATTTAGCAAAAGTGTGATAGGTGTCACCGTTTCATTCACCATTTATATTTGATGGACAAATGGGCGATTCAACTACTGAGATGAGAACTAACGTGTAAGCTGTTGAGTATTGATTTCCAAGAGCTGGAATATCTGGTGCAAACGGTTCAGCTCCAGCGTGCTCCAACTCATGAATTAGGATGTCAAAAGCTGGCCCACGCTCGACTGCAAATGTAATTAATGAATTAAAACTGCGCAGACCTAAGTGACTATTAATAGGTAAGAATGTAACACTTTCTTACTTTCATCCACGGCGCGCTGTGACAAATATTTGGAGCAGACATCCAGTGTTTCTGTGTAAATAAATATTTCACCTTATTTCCTGTCATGATTACAAATCATCCCGTATATATATGGCTAAACATTTTACAGTCTCTTTAGATACATCTTTATACATACGACGGCATATGACGTCACTAAATTTCACCTTTAACATCTTTAGGCGTGACGTCATCTGAAGGTGATCCTTCAACCAGTTTCGAAAGCTTCGAATGGATTTCTTGTGATAAATTTGGATCGTCGTGATTAGCATCCAGACCTTTTGCATCTTCGAGCCTGTAAAATAATACTTCAGTAAATCTATCTATTACTTGTAAAGCTTTGTATTTCACAAAATTAAGTGTAACGAACTCTGTAGCAGCGGCTCCATAATTTCTACGGGCTTTTTCTTTCTGGTAAAGCAACTGATTAGGCGTAGCGCGTAACTTTTTTACCAGATGATTAAACGCAGGTCCTTTCTCCTCTGAAATGGAGAGCAATACGGTTATAGTAAGCAATGTTTTATTGTAAGAAAAATAATAATACGTACTGTTATATTCCGCGTGCTGCGCCAGATAATTTGAACATATTTCAACCATATCTGTAAGTAAATCCATTTAGAGATTTCATATCGAGTAATGTTTTATTCATAATAGAAGAAGAAGAATATTTTGTACTGCCATCTCGTCTAGACTTCTACACGTCCTTAATGTTATAACTCCGAAGCCTATTAATAATCATAATCTACCTCTTTATCTGGGTCTATTCCCAGTTGCCACCACTGGCTTTGTCACCACTGGTGACAAATGGGAAAAATATTCCCAGTTGTCGTCAGTGGCGACAAATGATACATACTTTCCCAGTAAGCCACTGGCTTTTTTGCCACTGGTGACATAGGAGAAATAAATGTCTCATGTACGTATATCATTTAGATATCTATTATTAACTAACCCGACACTACACTGAGGACATCCCAGACATCAGCTTGTACGAGATTAGAATGGCTCTCAAACAGCTTAAGAACAACAAGGCGCCGGGTGAAGACGGAATCACAACAGAACTTCTGAGAGCGGGTGGAAAACCGGTACTTTTAGTCCTCCAGAAGTTATTTAATTCCGTCTTACTCGAGGGTACTACGCCAGAAGCATGGCACAGGAGTGTGGTGGTTCTCTTCTTCAAAAAAGGTGATAACACTTTATTGAAGAATTATAGACCCATCTCACTCCTGAGCCATGTATACAAGCTGTTTTCGAGAGTCATTACGAACCGTCTCGAACGCAGGTTTGATGACTTCCAGCCTCCCGAACAAGCCGGGTTCCGAAAAGGCTTTAGCACCGTAGACCACATACATACGCTCCGCCAGATTATACAGAAGACCGAGGAGTATAATCGGCCATTATGTCTAGCGTTTGTGGACTACGAAAAAGCCTTCGATTCAATCGAGACCTGGGCGGTATTGCAGTCCCTCCAGCGGTGCCACATTGACTATAGGTACATCGAAGTGTTGAAGTGTTTGTACAGCAACGCCACCATGTCGATCCGACTACAGGAAGAGAGCACGAAACCAATCCCATTGCAGCGAGGTGTGAGACAGGGAGACGTTATTTCTCCGAAACTGTTCTCAAACGCATTGGAGGACGTTTTCAAGCTCTTGGACTGGTACGGATTCGGCATCAACATCAATGGCGAATACATCACTCACCTTCGTTTTGCCGACGATATAGTTATTATGGCAGAGTCGCTGGAGGACCTCAATACGATGCTCAGCGACCTCAGTAGCGTTTCCCAACAGGTGGGTCTTAAAATGAACATGGACAAGACGAAGATCATGTCTAATGACCATGTTGCACCCGTACCGGTAGTTGTTGGGAACGATACACTCGAAGTTGTTGACCACTACGTATACCTAGGACAAACTGTCCAGTTAGGTCGGTCCAACTTTGACAAAGAGGTCGCCCGAAGAATCCAACTCGGATGGGCAGCGTTCGGGAAACTACGCGATATCTTCTCGTCCAAAATACCGCAGTGCCTGAAGACGAAGGTTTTTAACCAGTGTGTGTTGCCAGTGATGACATATGGTACTGAGACGTGGTCTCTAACGGCTGGCCTTTTAGGAAAGTTCAGAGTCACACAACGAGCCATGGAGAGAGCTATGCTCGGAGTTTCTTTGCGCGACAGAATCCGAAATGTGGAGATTCGCCGAAGAACTAAGGTCACCGACATAGCTCTCAGAATCTGCAAGTTGAAGTGGCAATGGGCAGGCCACATCGCTCGAAGAACCGATAACCGTTGGGGAAGAAAGGTTCTCGAGTGGCGACCACGAACCGGAAGACGCAGCGTTGGCAGGCCTCCCACTAGGTGGACAGACGACATTGTGCGCGTCGCAGGTAACCGGTGGATGCAAATAGCCAATTGTCGTTCATTGTGGCGTTCTAAGGGGGAGGCCTATGTTCAGCAGTGGACGTCTTCCGGCTGATGATGATGATGATGATGATGATGATCTATTATTAAAATACTCGGTAACTACATTGAAAGCTACTAGCCTTTCATGGAGGGAGCAATTTTGGCTGGTGTATTCGCTTTAACCAACGCGGAGAGGTCTGAATTAACTTTATCTGCTAAAGCCGCGTTAAACTCCGTAGCTTCAAAACATGGCGTCCGTTTTAATCTAAAACAATTTATTATGCAGTCATTGGTTACTACACACATCAAAAGTGTCTAGGGATCAAGCATTTTTAAGCGGATTTCTTGAGATTGAGATGTGGCTTTGTAATAAATTTATGATTTTATAAATTTATATGGATCCTTTTTGGTGCATTTCATAATTTGAATCAGGAATTGTGAATCAAATTCGAGTAAAAGATGAAAATCAGCTGTCAATATTTTCCCTATAAAAACATACAACGCATTGAAGACATTATTAGTGCTACTGTTTCCCTACTACTGATTAAAACCAACGTTATTATGGAGCGGCGACGTCATTTAAGCAGGGAAGAAATGCTCAGAGCCGTGGGAATGATAGAAGCTGGTTCCCGGCAACGTACTGTGGCTTTAGCTCTGAATACAAGTCAGAGTGTTATCAGTCGACTTTGGACACGTTACCGAAGCACTGGTACCGTGGCTGAGCGCCATGGAGGACGGTATCGCTGCACCACACGGAGACAAGACCGATATATTCAAATCTTAACTCGAAGAGCTCCAACAATAACTGCCATGATGTTAGCCGTGAGGCTTCATCACTCTTCAGGGAACTTAATTAGCGACCAAACAGTCAGAAACCGCTTGCATGAAGTGAACCTTCATTCCCGAAGACCGCTACGGGTACCACCTATAGCAATGCACAATCGTAGGATTCGATATCAATGGGCTCTTGAACACAGAAATTGGGCAGAAGAACAATGGCGTTTCGTGTGCTTTTCTGATGAGTCTCGTTTTGGTATGAGACCGGATACAAGACGTATACGACACTGGAGAACCCCTGGACGCCAACAGCGATTAAAATCCTGCCAGGAAGTCCATCCTTATAGTGGTGGAACCATCATGGTATGGGCGGGTATTTGGATCGGCGGAAGAACTGAGTTGATTTGGATCAGAGGCAACCTCAACGCTCAAATTTATGCTGAGACGATTGTATCAGACGTCATCGTTCCTCTACAAGTGCAAATCGGTCCCTTATTTCAGTTAATGCATGATAATGCACGACCGCACACCGCAAGAGTTGTAAGACAGACTCTCGCCGCAGCTAACATCAATATCCTGCCCTGGCCTGCTCAGTCGCCAGACTTGAACCCGATTGAGCATGCATGGGATATGCTACAGAGAAGAGCTCTGCCGAATATGGAGGGTATCCAGTCGCAAGAAGACCTTTTTTTGTTGTTGCAACGAACATGGGCGGCCATTCCACAGCGTGATTTGGATGAACTCATTTTGAGTATGCCAAACCGATGTTCTTGTGTTGTTAGTGTTCGCGGTAGAAACACGGATTATTAATTGTTTAAGTTACCCAATAAAATTTTAAAGAAAACTGTTATATCAGTCTTTTTTTCGAACTTTTGTGTTAGTGGTTCAAATGTCAAAAATCCCTTTATTAGGAAAATGGCAAATTTCTTTATTAATGCAAAGGTGACTTGGTTTATCGTTACTGTGACAAACGAAAACACTTTATTTGATGAATCCTTAAAGAAAATTTTAATTAATATCAATCAGGAGAAAAGTTATTGCAAAAATATATGTTGATCCCTAGACACTTTTGATGTGTGTATTTACAGTAGGTATATTATTTTCTACTTTAACGATAAATTTCTTACTCATCTGCTCCTTCTGAGTACGTCTGATTGAATTTCCCAATGGATAACAACTGCTCATCGCCCTTTTTGTACATGGAGTCAGTGAGAATCGTGAATGCTTCAAGCATATCACCTGCAGGAGTTTGTTGATAAATCAGAAAAACACATAAAATCAAGCATTTCATTTAATTGTTCCATCACTATCAGGGAATATTGCCCCAGTTGCCTTGGCTAGGACCGTTCGGAAATTAATGTTTTAAAGTGGACGCTCTAATGTTGGGGGCCTAAATTGCGAATGTGGTTCTAAGGTTTTTTTTGGTTGGAGAATAAGTTTACCTTAGTGACTAGGGACTAGTTTTATACTACATGGGATCTAATATAGATAGCAAAATGTGAATATCATTAACTTTTTGCTATATAGGTATTAGATCCTATGTATATTTACTACCTTCGCCGAGAAGGTACCTGTCTATAAGCTGTAGATGAACAACATGACAAAAATAAGATCAAAATTTTGCGGTTCAACATTCCCTTTGTATGTTTAGATAGAAACTCGATGAATAACTTACCCGTAAATTTCAGATGGGCAGGTTTTGCTTAAACAGAAAATGTATTTTGAAATAAAAGCTTACATCATAAATTTATATATGAGTCTTAAACCAGTCTTAAACACTTACGTCCTTTAAGAAGACCGCCCTGAAAAAGAAAACCTTTTTTAATAATAGTACCTAATAATAAATGTATTGCTCAGTATCTATCTTCATTCTCCAGATACAAATGAACACGCGTCTTATTTAACTTGAACATTAATATTACTATGAAAAGAATTTGAAAAACAGTATTTAAAATGTTTGGAAAATGAAGAAAGATTCCAACGACTTCGTGAAAAATATATTTACCTCTGGCCATGTTCACTTGTATCAGAAGGGATACCTTGTGGATTAGTAAAAAAAAATCGATTTTACTTTATTTTTCAATTTTTATTTCGTTACAGTAATATTCAATTTTACTTTATTTTTCGATTTTTATTTCGTTACTACTTTTCTTCAATCGAAGTTAAATTTCAGAAGTATTTCAATACAAATAATAGAGTAGCAATCTTCAGGTGGGGGCACTGGGTTCTGGTTTATACACATAGCTACTTTCAAAGACTGTTTCTGCACAATCGTTCTGTTTGATTGTTTTATCGTTGTCATAAATTGCCTTGAAGGTCATGTCCTATTGAATTACAGACTTATTATATTAACGGTTCATACGTATTATACATAATAATAATGAGTATCTCTTAGTCGACATTTTTAAGGAGTAATTTTAGATGCACGCACAATACAATGGCTTTACTGAGTATTTATTCGTAGTGTGATAGTTGCTGGTGAGGCTGTATCAACCAGTAACTTTTTTAATGGTTGGACACGATACCTTTCTTTAGAGTCTGCCTCAGTGGCTGAACGGTCAAGTTAAACTATTGATCTAGAGTTCATCATACTTACGTCAGCCATCATATTAAGAAAATCGTCGACGTATCCAGCATCGCCGCCGGCTTCATCAACTCTTAAAATATCTGTGAACAAAGAAACTTAAGGGAACAACAAATCAATATAATTGTTTATAATTTAAGCGAAAAATATAATACTGACTTTTAAAGTCTGGACTTGGAGGTCCTAGGCGTCTGTCCAGGGGTAGTAGAGGGTGTTGGATTTTGGCTTGTGGCAGCTGTAGCAGCGGGCGTTTCTCCGGGCGTAACGTTAGGAGTATTATCTGCAGCTGCTGGTGTAGAATCAGGTGGCACTTCCGGCCTCTGATCGTCGATGTTGCTCTGTTCCACTTCTTCTCATAAAAAGTAAATGACAAATACCTTTATCGACGGTGCGCAAACGTTTGTGTCCGAGAAAATTGAGCAAGAGCTGAAGTTTGGAATTGCAAACAATTGTTCAACATTTTCTTTTATGAAAACTCAATTTTCTCGGACAAAATTTATTAGATTTAAAAAGTTCATAGTCAAACATATTGATGAACAATTATCACAATTACAAACGGCTTACCATGTATTTTGTGCTTTAGAAGCGGACCATTGAAACTGAAGAAAATTGTTCCTCTATTCAAGTTCTTTGATAATACAGACTCATTCAAAAACATTACTCACCTTCATCTTCATCGAAGTCCATCATCAACATGCGATCGTCTGATTCAGAAAGAATTTCATCGATCCATATCGCGACCTGTAAGTAAGTATATAAGAAATATATCGAGTGATGGCTGCTGCTCGAGTCAACTCGTGCGCGGATGCTGCTTGGGGGGACTGGTCCGACTACTATCCCTTTGGCCTTTTAGTTTGTTGTACTTTCGTCGTATTTTTTTTCTTTCTTATTTGATCTTTTGAACGACAAGACACACTGTCGCTCTGATCTAATGACAGCCTGTTTAAAAAAAAAGTGAAAAAATGACAAGCCCGCTGGGTTTCTTGCCGGGTCTTCTCAGTTGAGGCCGCGTTGTGATCCGGTGATACATTTAAAAAAAAAAAAAAAAAACATGACCTTTCAAAAGTGCTAGCGTTAAGCCTACTTGAAATAAACAATTTTTGACATTGACTTTGACTTTATCGTACTGCTGGCGAAGGACCTCCTCCTTAGGAAGAATAGATGTAGTCTATAATGTTAGGATGACTAAAACAAAATTTTGGATATATCCTGGTTCATTTTTTTTACTCACTATAAGCTAGTGCTTGACTGCAGTCCCACCTGGTGGAAAGCGGCGACGCAATCTAGGATGGTAAAGCACACTAACTTATTAAAAGCCTATTCACTCTAGCTTTGAAGACACCCAGATTATAATCGGGCGGAAAAACTGACGCAGGCAAACTGTTCCAGTCCTTAGCTGTCCTTATTATGAATGACGATGCAAATCGCTTAGTTCGGACTGAAGGCACGTTTACCACATACCAAAGAGTATGTGCGCGCCGTGCGTCTTGTTGTCCGATGATAGAAGGGGGTTCTTTCAAAGAGTTCTTTCAAAGAGATTTTTGTTTGTAATATCTTAAATAGACGGAAATATTGCCTGTTGACTCTTATCGAATACAACTTGTATGTTTTATGTCCATTTTGACTTCATTTTTCGCAGTCAGGTTTTATGTGATTTTAGCTGCTGTGCTGTGGTGTTGTTTGCTTAAATAAATTATATGAATTTTCTTTATACCTTATCAGCCATTTCCATCATAAATTTCGCCTTCGGATGGGTACATCGCCTCGAGGGTGTTCTCATATGCATGTGACCACATATTTCGTCCAAAATGATATTAGATAATCTTAACATCCTGGTCGGAATGAAACAAAGTATCACGTCACAACCATTTTGACAGGACTGATTCGTACTAATAGAACAAACATTGAAAGATTTTTCTCTGGTACAGATCGATATAAAGATAAGACTGATCCTTGTGCAATGTACCTGCCGTCCAGGTAGTTAAACCTGCAGTGTTAGATATTCTGCCGCCAAACGTTGTGAAGGGCACTGTAGCGGATGTAATTACCCGACATAAATGACTTAAAACCTATCTAGTAAATCTTCTGGTGTTAGGGTACTACTAGTTACTTGTGTTTATATGCTGCAGTGACTGCTTACTATCAGGCGGGCCGTATGCTTGCTTGCCTCCTTGGTAGTGTAAAAAAACACTGTAAGGCACTGTTTTACGCCAACCAGTGACGAGAAGAGCAGGACTTTTACGAGATGATAAGAGATCTTTCTCCTTTATCATCTCGTATATTGGCTCTATTTCTATCTTTATAATAAGTCATAGAATATATATAATACTGAGAAATTTTGCTGTTATTAGGTATCTTGAGTCCAGTAATTTCTCCAACTGTCCATTTACACAGGAGCTTTGGAATATATAGTACTAACTTATGTCACCGAGATGTGGAGCTTATTATGTATGTATGTTGTAGCCTCTGTTGCGCAGCCGGCAACTGCTTGCTTTGCAAACCGGAGGTCACGGGTTCAAATCCCGCAGGGAGCCACTTTGCGTAGTTGTTCCTTACTGACTAGAACAATACAGACCGTTCACCTGATTGTTTGAAAGTAAGATAATCTATGCCTTCGGATGGCCATGTAAAAAACCGATCTTGCGTCTGACTTCTACCCGGTGTCGTGTCGGTCTCCCATCCCAATGTATTGTAAGAGGAGGAGAGAGTGCAATTGTGCCTTCGCAAGCATGTGTGCAGTATGATATCTCCTGGGTAGTTGGCTAATCGTGTTTAAAAAAGGTTGAGCGCAGTGGCCGGATACGGCCTGGAGTACATTATTATTATTACATGCACTATTGTAATTTTCTAGTGCTTCATTATTTGCTCACCCATCAGCGAGTGCGTAACGCCCAGGTCTTGAAAGTCGTTGTTGAATTCCTCTAGCAAAGGCTACTGTGGCGTTGCGCGCCCATATGAATCTTTTATCCGCACATATCGTCGCAACGTCCTTCTTTATTTGATTCACACGTATTCTAACAACAGAACAAACACCCTTCCATCTTCCAACTATACCTATATAATTTATAATAATAATAATATTCTGGGACAAACGACATTCAACACATGATCGTCTGGTCCCTAGGCATAGAACCCCAACTAGGCATAGAACTAGGCATGAAATTAAACCAGACAACTGATACAAATCTATACTTATAATAAAACTGTAACAGGTCCATTTCTGTACATTGAAGATATTTTGAAAATTATATTTGGAGGGCATTCTTTAACCGATACTAAGGCCGGATCTGTAATTTTTTTTATTTTTGTCTGTCTGTCTGTCTGTCTGTATCACGGCTGCGCATCACGCCGAAACTACTGGATGGATTTGAACGAAACTTGGCATGATTGGAGCTAATACCACGAGGAAGGATATAGGATACTTTTTATCCCGTAATCCAGCACGGTTCCCTTGGGAGAAGAGATTAAAGTCATAATGGTACTTGGTTATACGCGTTGTCTGAGTTTATCCCTTTTTTATTATATAAAAAATTATAATAAGGAGACAGTTGTCTCTTCTTAGACAGTTGTTGTTGTTATTAATGTTTGGCAATCAGGTAATCAGGTTAAGCAACGTTAGGAAAGTCATTTCATAGATGGGTGACCGTTTAATGATAATTGAACTGAGCGTTTACGTGCTTCGGAGGGCACGTAAAAAGTGAGGTGCAGTTTTTAACCGACTTAAAAAAAGGTGGTTATGTATTCGACATATGTACCTACTTACCTATCTAATACTATAAAAAAATAAGGAGACACTTATAGGCAGTATCAATATGTAGCAATCTATTACGTTAAGCAACGATAGGCAAGGTCAATATACAGATGGGTGACAGTTTAATGCCATTCGAGTTATTAATGCCATTAAGTTCGTCTCCGTGCTTCGGAGGGCAAGTAAAAAGGGGGCCCCGGTTTTTAACCGACTTTAAACAAAGGTTATGTATTAAAGGCAAATGGATGCTATTAAAAATTTAGCTAACGTAAAAAGAGCGCGAGCGGAGCTGCGCGGGTCGGCTAGTACTTTATATAGGTAAATAGGTATTTACTCTAATAATACTCTATATAGTAATACTCTATATATAGGTAAATACCTATTTACCTATATAAAGTATTTGTATCAGTTGTCTGACATACATAGATAAATAACACCCAGCCACTAAGTAGGTGGGTATCGGACCCATGACCGATTACGATGCTGGGCCACGAGCCAGGGTGTCTAATCCCGTCAAAGTAATTTAACCTCTGTACATATGTGCATAAGGTTAAATAAATAAATAAACTTCCTTCTACTTCTGTCTGGCGTGATCACCTAATCCTGGCTGTAACCAGGGTCCACCTTCTGACAATGTCTCCTCCCCTTCCACCGAAGAACCGAGTAGCTCTCAGGATTTGCAAGTCGAAGTGGCAAGGGGCAGGCCACATCGCTCTAAGAACCGATAACCGAAAACGTTCTCGAGTGGCGATCACGAACCACGAGGTGCATTGATAACATTGTAAAAGTCGCGGGCAACCGATGGATACCCGTGGGGTGTCCGGGTATGAATAGCACCCTCCCATCTCCTCCCGTTGGGTGTCCGTAAAAGGCGACTAAGGGAAAACAAGTAGGCGGGCAGCAGCGTCTTTATTTTGGATTACCTACCACCTGCGATCCCCAAGACGCCTGCCTAGCGTGGGGATTATGGCAGCCCCTCCCTTCTAAGGGGAAGGCCTTTGGTTCAGCACTGGACGTCTTCCGGCTGATGATGATGAAGAATAGCGTATTTTCTTTCGTTTTCGAAAAAGGGATCACGCAGGTTTACCTAATATAATATGATTACTTTCACCTTACAGAAAACCTTTAAATGGCGAGAGTAGTGTTTCTTTGGTGAAAAGGGCAATAGCAACCTTGCTCTATGAGGAGTCAGGAACCCAATGGTGGTAAGAATACTAACGCGGCATTCCTCTTCCTAGTTTTTTTCAAATTGATGAAATACTCATAAGCCTGGTCTGGTTTAAAGGGCTCATCCGCATCCAACATCGCCCTTAGACGACCAATCTAAAACATATACAATGATTATCCTCGCTGTCGTCATCCTCAAAAAACATTCGACGTCAAGTATATATACTCATATATGTATATATGAAGGTGTCCTTCGACCATATAATAAGACTAAATTCTATTATAAAAGTTTCTCCCAAAATTCTATTCTATAGTCAAAGGGTGTACGCACCGTTTCTGCAGGTAGCATGTGTGCATTATCGCGCCACAAGTAAATTATGGTTCGCCGCCTTGGTTTCGATATGTGCTCCAAGCGGTCAGTGAGAACGGCTCCGTGACGGCGCAAACATCCGGCGTGTGCCCGCAATGCGCGCTTGGACATCTTGACATCAGTTGCCTTCGGACCCCTAGGAATTTTATTTTATTTTATTTATCTAAAAGGCACAGCTATATAAGCAAGTTCTTCAAACCAGAAGAATAACCCTAATCAATCACAGTCACAGCCAGCCTTCTTGTTCGTAGTGCTTCTACTGGATTATTAACACAGTGTATACAACTTACTGTATTACTTTGCAATTTAATATTACTTTAAGTGGCTTCATAGTCTCTTATTTTTAGTTTAAGCTAAGTTTGTAACGCTCAGCACTACAGCCTATGCATATTGCATACTAGGCACCTAGTTACAATTTCAGGCGCATGGGGATCTACCCTATCTAATAGGGTTTCGGCATGAGATGAGGATGCTGGAGTGAATAGGACTGCACGCTCTAAATCTGAAAAGTTCTGTTTTGAACGGGACTCTTTTGATTTCTATAAAAGAGAGGCACTAGCACAGGACCTAGAGCTACATCTCACTAGCTATTTGTGAATTGTGTGTTTCCAGAGAGGTGACCGCCCAATACTAACAGATTTCTAATGTATTTTGGCCGTTAACAAGTATGCATAATAAGTGTATAAATAAAAAAGGACAGCATACTTACATTAAACATTTTAATTTTTACTTAATTTTTTTTTTCTTTTTTACACTTTCATATCCGGCTTGAAGGACCATAACTAATTTTATGTTCGATGTTTTTAATTTGATCAAAAATACTTACCGCATTATTCTAATTTATGTCACTTAGGTCAAGTATTGGTAAATTATGGTGTTTACTCAATCGGCCAAAAAAAGCTACCAACCCAAAGATTAATAAAAATTAAAAGTAACTGGTAGGTAAGTACCTCGGTCTTGCTGGTTTTGGCGGTGGGCGAACGGTTTTGCGCGGGATGGATTTATGTTGCCTGCGCAAGTCTCGGCCTGCCATGATGGTGTCGGCGACAGACGGCGGTGCCGGTTCCACGGCATACGGCGGGTACGGAGGAAACGCCGTAGGCGCTAGATACAATATTTCTTTTTAACCGGCTTCATTAAAACATTAGTAAAAATATAGATAAAGTATATGGCCATATGGCCACCCACAGAGGGGGTTATATGACCCGAACCTAGGCAAAGCTAGAATCTACTATGGTCCCTACACATGGAAGGACCATTTTGGTACCATCCACCACCTTTTTGGTACACAGAATGAGGATAAGTACCGTAGATACTTGCAGATTGTGTGAAGATGAAAAAGAGTCAATGCTACACCTTAGACTATAGTTCGAAGTGCTACACATATTGTGTGGCTGCGACGCTCTTGCAAAACGTAGATTGAATCATCTGGGAGTAGTCTTGCATACACCAGATGATTATGTACAGGTCCACCAAGGCGGCGCAATTGTGCCGTACCTTATGGAACTCTTCGGCACGTCAGTAACCAGAGTAAGGGGGCAAGCAGAATAGAACCAGATGGGTCGAAGTGCTTTCGGGTCGTTAGGTACCGGCCCCAAATAACAGCCACCAACAATAGATTCAAATCTACTATGGTAACCAGGTTTTTATGGGTGTTTTCTCGTGGACCCACTATTTTGTCCCACCAGTGGGTCCACGAGGGAGAACTATTTCTCGTGGACCCACTGCACTCTACGGTTATTAAATGTTCCTCCTGTATAATAAAGATGTATAGCACCTTTTTGCATTGTCAAAATTTATCTATAGTATAGTGAAGTGACATGTGGCAGACAAAAAATATTCTCTTCCGCTGGTCGGTGTAAATCGTTTCATAATTTTTTAGGCTTCCACACCCATTTTGTCACTACAACTACATTCTTAAAGGGCATTACTAAGTTATAAACTTCCCATTACAAATTTAACCATCATTCATGATGAGACT
Organism: Furcula furcula; assembly: GCA_911728495.1. Classification (NCBI taxonomy): domain Eukaryota; kingdom Metazoa; phylum Arthropoda; class Insecta; order Lepidoptera; family Notodontidae; genus Furcula; species Furcula furcula. The sequence goes on along the minus strand of OU452244.1, from coordinate 9,129,026 downwards.
ACCTTATGTCCTATGCTACCCTGGTACTTCTGGTATAAATATTGAAGCAAAGTAGTCACAGTTTGGTAAAACTAGATGTTTCGCGAAAGAGGAAGGCCTCTTTGTGCCCTCTGTTGCCCTAGTACTTCAATAATGTTTAATTCACGCGCTATTTCGTGGATGCCCTTTGAAATTCCGTCTAGAGCTTACCTACATACAGCCGAGCTTAACTACTTGGAATATTTACACAAAATTTACTTCCAAACTGTTCGATCGTAGATTCAATTTTTTCGTCCATAACTCCTGTCTGTCCGTCTGACAGACGGGAATTTTGGAAGAATTTTTTTTCCATCTGTCTAATGATCGAACTACTAATCGGACTAATTGGAACGGATAATCCAATAGAAAGACGTTGCTTCTTGTTTTCCCTTAGTCTGTTGTCTAGTCTTACCCGGACATACCACGGGTATAATAATCCATACCATTAAACAACTCATACCAGAGTTTATTACTGGATGGCAATATACGCGAGGCCTCCTTGTGTCTTATGCGGCCCTGGTACTTCTGGTGTAATATTATGTGGTGTATATAAATATAGATTTCATTTAAATTATAGTTAACTAGCTGACCCGCGCAGCTCCGCCCGCGCTTTTATTAAATTTTGCTCCCCTTTTCTCCCTCCTCCCTTTATTTATTACTCTCTCTCTGTCTCTTTCCCCCTCCCGCTTCGGTCTCCGTCACACTCCCTCTCTTCCTCTCCCAGTTGTCCCCTATCTGAACCCCCTCCCCCTCTCTCTTCTCCCACCTTGCTCCCCCTTACTCCACCATTGCTCCACCTTAATCCCCCTATCCCTCACCACATCACCCCCTCCTCTAATCCCTACTCCCTCTCTCTCCTCTCTTGCACCCTCTTCTCGTTCTATATATCCTCATCAATCATGGTATCTGGTATTCTTACCCACTTAAACCCCTGCGGCTGTCGCATCACCACATAAGGCCCTCCAGTGGGATCTGCACCAAATACCCCTCAGTGCGCATTATAGCCCCCGGAAACCTGGCACCGTGATCACGGGGACGGGGCTCGCAACCCCGTCACCGCCCTCCTCGGAGTCGCTGCCGACACCCATCTATGTAATGACCTTGCCTAATGTTGCTTAACTTAGCGGCATGAAATACACTTTACGACCTATTCTCAGACCTACCCGATATGCACGCTAAATTTCATACAAATCGGTACACCCGTCTATTTAATGAACTTGCCTTATGTTGCTTAACCTTAACCTAGCGGTATGAACAACGTTCACAGCTTTTTTGTCAGTGGTGTAAATATTAGTGAAGTTTACGTTATATTGAAAAAAGGATAAATTCATGCTAAAAATTTATTATGAGTAATTATAGGATAAAAATGGTTATTGTGGGTTATCCCTAAGAGATAAACAGATACCATCATTAAGGTGTACAATACTGTAGTAAATTATTTTGATCTCGTAGGGTTCAGCCAGCGTTTGTAATGTAAGCGCAAAAAAATGTGTTTATTTACGACGTCAACACGACAAACCTATATTATGCATGTAATATACATATAAACCTTCCTCTTGAATCACTCTATCTATTAAGAAAAATCGCATGAAAATCCGTTGCGTAGTTTTAAAGATCTAAGCATACATAGGGACAGACAGACAGCGGGAGCGACTTTGTTTTATAATATGTATAGATATTTTTTATTCATATGATAATTTCATACAATTATCCCAACCCTTGCTATAACTATATAAAGGATGTTAATAAACAACAGTGGGTCCACGAGAAATAGTTCTCCCTCGTGGAGGGTGTTTTCTCGTGGACCCACTATTTTGTCCCACCAGTGGGTCCACGAGGGAGAACTATTTCTCGTGGACCCACTGCACTCTACGGTTATTAAATGTTCCTCATGTATAATAAAGATATAGCACCTTTTTGCATTGTCAAAATTTATCTATCGCATAGTGAAGTGACAAGTGGCAGACAAAAAATAATTATGTGGTGGTCGGTACCGCTGGTCGGTGTAAATCGTTTCATAGTTTTTTAGGCTTCCACACCCATTTTTTCACTACAACTACATTCTTAAAGGGAATTACTAAGTGCCTCTTCCCCCTTCCCATTAAAAAGTTAACCATCATTCATGATGAGACCACCTTATGTCCTATGCTACCCTGGTACTTCTGGTATAAATATTGAAACAAAGTTTTCTTTGAAATTCCGTCTGGAGCTACCACATTCAGCCGGTGTAACTACTTGGAATATTTACACAAAATTTACTTCCAAACTGTTCGATCGTAGAAGCCTTTTCGAAGAAATTTTTTTCCCATTTGTCTGATGATCGAACTACTTAATCGGACTAATTGGAACGGATAATCCAATAGAAAGACGTTGCTTCTTGTTTTCCCTTAGTCTGTTGTCTAGTCGTACCCGGACAACCCACGGGTATAAGAATCCATACCATTAAACAACTCATACCAGAGCTTATTACTGGATGGCAAAATGCGCGAGGCCTACTTGCATCTTATGCCACCCTGGTACTTCTGGTGTAATATTATGTGGTATTTAAAATGTCCGATAATAGATTTCATTTAATAAATTATATTTATTTATTCATATGATAATTTCATACTATTATTGAAATCAAACATACTATTATCCCAACCCTTGCTACAACTATATATAGGATGTTAATAAACAACAGTGGGTCCACGAGAAATAGTTCTCCCTCGTGGACCCACTGGTGGGACAAAATAGTGGGTCCACGAGAAAACACCGGTTTTTATCTCGAATCCACATTGTCCCGCTGGTAGGCAAAGGTCAACAAATTCATATCCTCTTTTTTTCTAAGTACATACATGTAGGTACCTACTTAGAGTTAAAAAACCACCTAGATACAAGACCCATAATCATACTACACAAATATTTATCTTGGGTGGTCATCGATCCCATGACCTTTTGGGTAACAGCCAGGCCAATATTTACCTATGTACGTACAAGTTTTCAGCACCTACCATGACGACCATGCTAGCAAGAGGTTTATAATGAGGGTTAAAGGTCTACCGGTACCAAATCAAACCAAACCTTCTATGTCTGAAGTCGGCATCTCGCTAGCTGCGACTTCTGATGCTGTGGTGGAGGGTGCTTCCCTTTCTTCAGCCATGTCACATCTGAGCTAGAAACAGTCTTTGTACGCTAAGCTTTCTTAAAAAACAATTCCGGTTTTTATCATTCGGTATACCTGTCAGCTTGCATTTTAAAGAATGACATGCAGAATTGCAGACAGATTTTAGTTTATTTTTCTTCAGCAGACTTTCAGCCTTCTTGCTTTCAGCAGTCATTGCTTTTCAGCCAGTGTTATAATTATTGATTATACACACGTACCTACATATTAAGTACACACGTACACACCGTCCAACTAGGACTTTTTTTTGTTAGGTCGGAGAAAATCTTAATAAAGTTATCGGGGTTTCCGTGAAGGGTCAACCGGTGTATGAGAGGGTAAAAATCCCTTACCCACTAAAATCCCAGCGACTGTCACATCGGCAGATACAGGGGAAACCCAGGTTCTCCAGTGGCAGCTGTACCAGATGCACCTCAGTGCCTGCCTTTGAGCCCGTAGCCGGGGGTCGCATTATAGCCCCCCGGGAATCTTTTTACGGTGCTCACGGGCCGTCCTCCTCGGAGCCACCGCCCAAGGTCACTGCCGTCCTCCATAAACATCTAGAGCTCACTCACACCCTAACAGCTCCGAAGGTTGCCCGTCATTTAGAGCCCCAGGGGTAGGGGCTAAAAAGCGAGACGTGGGGCAGCCTTCTTTTAGGACATGACTGTCTCGCAGTAGGTGGCCATTGCTCCGCACGTCGAATCCCCGCACAGCATAGACAAGAGGTGGATAGGGAGAGCTCACATTCACAAACGTCGGAAGTTTCCATTTTCGTTTCCGCTGTCTAACTATGAAAATAATAAAATAAAAAATTAAGTACTTATTATCCAGATATACACACATCAAAAGTGTCTAGGGATCAAGCATTTTTAAGCGGATTTCTTGAGATTGAGATGTGGCTTTGTAATAAATTTATGATTTTATAAATTTATATGGATCCTTTTTGGTGCATTTCATAATTTGAATCAGGAACTGTGAATCAAATTCGAGTAAAAGATGAAAATCAGCTGTCAATATTTTCCCTATAAAAACATACAACGCATTGAAGACATTATTAGTGCTACTGTTTCCCTACTGCTGATTAAAACCAACGTTATTATGGAGCGGCGACGTCATTTAAGCAGGGAAGAAATGCTCAGAGCCTTGGGAATGATAGAAGCTGGTTCCCGGCAACGTACTGTGGCTTTAGCTCTGAATACAAGTCAGAGTGTTATCAGTCGACTTTGGACACGTTACCGAAGCACTGGTACCGTGGCTGAGCGCCATGGAGGACGGTATCGCTGCACCACACGGAGACAAGACCGATATATTCAAATCTTAACTCGAAGAGCTCCAACAATAACTGCCATGATGTTAGCCGTGAGGCTTCATCACTCTTCAGGGAACTTAATTAGCGACCAAACAGTCAGAAACCGCTTGCATGAAGTGAACCTTCATTCCCGAAGACCGCTACGGGTACCACCTATAGCAATGCACAATCGTAGGATTCGATATCAATGGGCTCTTGAACACAGAAATTGGGCAGAAGAACAATGGCGTTTCGTGTGCTTTTCTGATGAGTCTCGTTTTGGTATGAGACCGGATACAAGACGTATACGACACTGGAGAACCCCTGGACGCCAACAGCGATTAAAATCCTGCCAGGAAGTCCATCGTTATAGTGGTGGAACCATCATGGTATGGGCGGGTATTTGGATCGGCGGAAGAACTGAGTTGATTTGGATCAGAGGCAACCTCAACGCTCAAATTTATGCTGAGACGATTGTATCAGACGTCATCGTTCCTCTACAAGTGCAAATCGGTCCCTTATTTCAGTTAATGCATGATAATGCACGACCGCACACCGCAAGAGTTGTAAGACAGACTCTCGCCGCAGCTAACATCAATGTCCTGCCCTGGCCTGCTCAGTCGCCAGACTTGAACCCGATTGAGCATGCATGGGATATGCTACAGAGAAGAGCTCTGCCGAATATGGAGGGTATCCAGTCGCAAGAAGACCTTTTTTTGTTGTTGCAACGAACATGGGCGGCCATTCCACAGCGTGATTTGGATGAACTCATTTTGAGTATGCCAAACCGATGTTCTTGTGTTGTTAGTGTTCGCGGTAGAAACACGGATTATTAATTGTTTAAGTTACCCAATAAAATTTTAAAGAAAACTGTTATTTCAGTCTATTAACTGTTATTTCAGTTTATTATAGTTTGTGTTAGTATCAATCAGGAGAAAAGTTATTGCAAAAATATATGTTGATCCCTAGACACTTTTGATGTGTGTATTTTATTGATCGCCATAGTGGGCTGCCCCATCTCCTCTCGTTGTGTCGGGTGTCGTAAGAGACGACTAAGCGAGAATAGAAAGACGGGCTGCAGCGTCTTTCTTTTGGATTTAGGTATCTTCCACCTATAGTGCGATCAACAAGCCGCCTGCCAAGCGTGGAGATAGCGTGGCGTGGATTATGATAATGAATAGTGGGCTATTGTTACTCATGGTCCTTTTAGAACGTGCCTTTTTTACATGTAAATTATCGTATGTTAAAATAAAAGAGTGCGTGCGTGGAGTCCCTCCGCGCGGAAGAAGTCAAACTTCACTCTCGCTCTGTCTCTTTCTATTCCCCCTCCCCGCGACTGAACTACACTGAACCACACTGAACGACACTGCACGACGCTGAACGATACTGAATGACACTGAATGACACTGAATGACACTGAACGACGCTGAACGACACTAAACGACACTGAATGACACTGACCGACACCGATTGACACTGAATGACACTGAACGACGCTGAATGACGCTGTAAGCACGAACCTGGTTTTTACGAAGTAATTAAGTAAATATAAATTCGTGGCTGTAAGACACTGAATGACGCTAAATGGCACTGAATGACGGAATGACTGAAGACTGAATGACTGCGTCACGTGAGCGCTTTCATACCCCCTCCATGGTAGCGTTAAATGTTTAACGCAACCTTGTTGGAAGTCGCCTAAGAAGTTTCATTTCAACAAAAACTTCGGAATATGCTCTGTTCAAATCTAGCAGAGTATTTTAATGAAGTGAAACTTCGACTTCCAACAAGGTTGTGAAACTTCTTAGGCGACTTCCAACAAGGTTGTTCGACGACTTTCAACAAAAGAAACAGGGCCAATTACAAAGATTACTCTCCAACGAAAAAGTTTTCGAAAATGTGTTTTTATGGGATTCTGACTTCAGTTTAGGGGAAACTGAAGTCAGAATCCCATAAAAACATTTCAACAGATTATTTTCAAATGATTGCAACACCTTGCTTTACTCTATGGTTCAATCATTTAAATAGACTCAGCCCCGCCCCTTTTTGTGGGTGAACAGTTCTCTGAGGTGAACAGTGAACTGAACTGTCCCACAATGGTCCCAGGCACGAAGCTATAATAGCTTCATGGTCCCAGATCCCACAGTCCCACTGTCCTCAGAGGAACTGTCAAACATACATGTACTCTGTGCTGTCAAACCTAAATGTCTTATGTTATGTGTGTAGGTTAGGTACTGTGCAGTGTGACCGTTTTTGGTATATTCGATACCAAATTGGTAGAATTTGGGCTTCACAATTTTGATTTAGTAGTTTGTTGGTATAATTTCAAATGTTAGTATATTTTGGTAAAATTTTAACTAAAAGGACATTTTGTAGTGTATTTTTGGTAAATTTTCTGGTAGCACAAACATTCATTCATACAATTTCACTTGCGTAGTTTTGTCTTTGTCTGATGTTTACCGAAACTGTATGATTTATTTCTTTTGTACAGTTTTTATATTAGTATTTTACTTTTAGTTCCACAATGCGTAATTCGTTGTTGTATTACTTATTTCTTGCACGTTCGGGTGGGTAATTAATGGGTGGATGGAACATCATAACACTGCGACTACTCGGTTGGCAACAAACGATCCCGATTGTTAAGAGATGTGTAATAAGAAAATATATTGAAGTCGGTGCTAGCACATCATGTTAACTAAGACTAGCACGAGCTGACACCGACTTCAATATATTTTCGTTATTTTATGCTTTTTACATAATTTCGAGTCGGTTTTTTTTAAATAGTTAAATTAACACTTTCTAGTGACTTTTATTTTACCAAGATAGGTATTAGCACTATTATGCAAATCGAACGTCTACGTTACAGTAACTTACTAAAAACATAAAAAAATTATATCTCTGAAACTACTGGACCGATTTTGATGAAACTTGTACTCTACCCTAAGTTGAAAAATACTCTAACTACTGCAAAAAGAATTTTTGAAATCGGACTTGTAGTTTCTGAGAAATCCGCGGACAAACCTACATACATACATACACTCATAAAATTTGGTAAATTTGTTTAGAAGCCCACATACAGACTTAATATTACGGATTTTTATTAATATTACATACATACGCTTTGAATAGAGAACCTTCTTTTTGAAGCCGGTTAAAAAATACCATTCCCTTATCTCCGAAGTTGGTGGAGGGAAATATCTGTAATAATTACAGGTAATACATTTGTATCTATATTTTAAAGGGAAAATAAAACGATATTTCCAAAAAAAACTCGACAAACAAACTTAGTTTACAGTATTTTTTTGCTATCTGAGGTGTCAGACGCATATTAAAATAACTTAAATACGTCCAAAAATGGTATGGAACCCACGGTGCTCGAGTCCGACTCGCACTTGACCGTTTTTTTTTTAGTATAATTTTAGTATAATTCTGCATAAATATTAGTATTTTTAGTACTGAAATCATATTATTTTAGTTGATTACCTTTTTATGAAACGGTCACACTGGTACTGTGTTTGTTTGTTTATATTATCAGTTAGATAGGTACCTAGGTACGCGTTTGTTGATTACATACTTAATACATACGATCAAGCATACAATTTAGATCACAGATAGAATAGATAGTGTTAAAAACAGTGTTAGTTAATGTTGGTAAATATCCCAGTGAATTGGGTTTATAATTATGTCGTCCATATATCATGTAAATTAAACTGTCCTGTTTATTTTTTGGAGGCTCCAGGAGTGGGATTGGATATTATATTCATAATTTTTCGAATTCCGTAATCGTAGAGCATTTTGAAAGTACCTATCTTTAATCAAAGATGGGAGATATCAGAAGTGAGTATTATTTTAGTTTGTATCTGAAAAATACAATAATATTATATATATAGGCTGATTTTTTTAAAGTGAAAAATACTCAAAGGCGTCAAGGGCCTGACTTTGATGAACACTAACATTCCAAAATTTGATTTAAAAAAAATCAATATTCTAGCCAGAAATCAAACCAATTGATTTTGGAAAAAATACATACTGTATTCCTGATCAAATCTAGGAAATTTTACTTTTCGTAAATCCTATGATGCAGTTTTAGTTTTCATCAAAATACAGGCCTGTGCTCCTTTGAGTATTTTTCGTTATTACTTATAGTTTTGGATTTGGCCATCCAAGCTTGAAACATTGAACTTGAAAGATTCAGCCTGTATATGTAGGTATATCATTGAGATACACACATGAAAAATGATTTAATTACAGTTTTAGTTCCATCAGAGATTTATGTTCTTCATAAAGCTGATAGTGGGGCTATGCGATTCAAAGTAAAGTCTCCACGGAATACAAGACCAGTATTTAGATTTACTTCAAAACATGAACCTTCCAGACAACTGTATAAGGTTGGCATTATCATATTACAACTAGAAATTCCCATTTCACCTATTATATCTTAAATCAAGGAATCTTATAATGATTCCTTGATTTAAGATATAATTCAGAGCTAGTGCAATGTTTATTTATTTATTTATAAATTTATGTACACACAAACATGGTTAGAGAAGTATTAGGAGAATACAGGTACAAAGGCAGAGCTTATTTCTATAGAAATCTCTTCCAGCACGCCCAGGAGAGAAACGGTGAAAGAAAGAGATAGGGCGCAGTGTGTATAAAAATACATATTTAAATAATGAGATGAAAAAATAAAACAGAGCTACAATCAATATAATAAATACATAATTAAATAAAAATAAATACCTATGTATACATATATATATATATTATATATATAAATAACTAAATATATACCAATAATATAAACAAATATGAAAGCATTGTATTTATAGGAAAATAGACAGAGACTACAAAACAGAGGAAAGATAGTGCTCTTTACTGCGATTCTTAAATATGGATAAAGATTGACAGCCACGTATATCATGAGGCAAAGAGTTCCACAGTCTAACTGCATGCACGGTGAAGGAGTTAGAGTAGAAGCCAGTGCGATGCTGAGGAACTTTTAAGAGGGTACGAAGATGGGATCTACAAAGAACGTCAGGTGAATAAGCAAAGGAGAAACGTTCTTGTAGATAGGAAGGGGATTTGGGATTATGTAAAATGTTGTAGAGAAGACAAAGTATGCGAGTGTTCCTGCGAAGACGAATTGGGAGCCACTTGAGCTTCTTGCGAAATTGAGAGACGTGATCATACTTTTTGAGACCGAATATAAAACGTATACATAGATTTTGCAAACGCTCAAGCTTGTTTAGGAGCTCCTCTGTGGCATCCAAATAACAGGCATCAGCGTAGTCGATAATGGGTTGAATTAGGGCTTGGGCAAGAGTAATTTTAGTATCTAAGGGCAGGAACTTTTGAAGATGTTTTAAAGAGTGAAAGGAAAAGTTCTACATATTTATATCCATAAGGATTTTATAATAATACCAGCCCTTGTTTATGTATCCCTGTTGGGCACAGGCCTCCCCTATAGATGAAGGGGTTTAGGCCATAGTATACCACACTGGCCAAGGACAGTTTGGCAGACTTCACACGTAATTCGAAATTAGGCTTTCACAGACATGCAGGTTTCCTCATGATGTTTTCTTTCACCGAAAGCTGCTACAACAAAAATGTGCGTGCGTGGAGTCCCTCCGCGCGGAAGAAGTGAAACTTCATTCTCGCTCAGTCGATCGGTCGGTCGGTCGGTCCCTCACTCACTCACTCACACACACACACTAACTCATCTCAACTCAAACCCACTGAAACCAACTGAAACCCACTCACTCAGTGACGGCGTCACATGAGCGCTTTCATAACCTTAACAAATTTACGCCTATCGCCTATCGTTTAACACCTATCACTTAACGCGTTAAGCGATAACGCTAGGGTTACCAACTCTCGAAAGGAGAGACTCGGGAGAATTTTATGAAATCGGTTGGTGGTGGGGGGGGGGTTGGTGTTGGAAGGTTTGTGACGGAAAAATCTCAATCATTTATTATTAATTTCTAAATTTATATGTACCTTGCACCATTCGAGCAGCATCTAATACTTGTCGGTTTTTCACCACAAAATCATAAAAACTTTTTCATGAAAAATCGAAGTTTGTTAGTATTTGTAACTCTACTTTTCTACTTTTAACACACGCCTTTCGATTTCGTAAAGAAGTCAACCCAGCGTAAATCCACTCGAATTTCTTCAACGAGCTGTGGTTGCATCTCACGCAAAAGTCCAACGTCATTGTGTTGGATTAATTAATCGATTGTAGGATCACTATGATAAAGTAGTAAAAATATGTCTATGACTCTTGTATATGCCCTCCACTGTAGAGGGCGAGGTGCTACTTACTATACTGTATTGTGTGTAGAGGGTCTGGTGTAGAGGAGGCATGAGAAACCACCGAATTTACCTCCAAGGAATCGACAACGTCGAAGGCGAGACGAACAGGTTTGCACCGGTAGCGACACGTGCGAGCGACGAATGCGTACATAATATTTAGGAAAACCGGAGAAATGATTGCAGTCCGGGAGTTCGGGAGATTAACCATTATTACCGGAGTCTCCCGGGAAATCCGGGAGGGTTGGGAACCCTAGATAACGCGTTAAGGTGATTCATTTAACGCTTAACGCGTTATGTGATAACATTTTTGGAAGTCGCATAAGAAGTTTCACTTCAACAATCGCACAAAGACAGATTCGCAAATGATTAATTAAAGAGGTGTGAGCCGGGGTTTGAACTTGTGCACCTTGTTTCCAAGGCAAGCACTCACCCACTGAGCTGTTACTGCTTTATAATGATTTTATACACTTTGATATTAAGGAATGCCTTTTTTTTGTGACCCAATTGTTGCATTGACATTACAGTGCATTTGCATGATTAAATCTATTTTGCAGATAACTATGGGGCATGTGTTTCAAGTAACCAATATCTCGCACAAAGAAGAATTGGATACAACACATTCATTAAGTGATGTTAACTTCGAAGATTTTGTGGAGTTTTGGGTCACTTGGTACAATAAAAGAATTAAGATGGGTTTGCCTGGACAAGAGATACCGTTTCTTGTGCACAGATACAGCAACAATGAAGTTATTGGTTATGTCCAGTTTGATACAATGTGTGGGAACTCAGTTGTGGAGTGGATGTTTGAAGGCATGTGTTTCCCATTAACTTTTAATGTCAAGGGAGATTAGTCTCAACGCATAAGTCTGTTACATTTCATGAGCACTTGTTGCAGGAGATAGAAATAAAGAGCCTGTATATAAAGACAGATTTGTAGTCCACCTCCTTAATAACAATTACAAATATTTGTCATATATTTTAGTAGTTTTTCTAATTTTAGTCATAAAATATATAAATATCTTCTATTTCAGAAGCACCAGCAATATCAAAGCAGTTACCATTTAAAATATTTGATGAAGAACTTACATGGGCGCGTATGATTGACAACAGATTACCGTTGAATGCACTAATTGGTGGCTTTGAGAAAGAACCAATTTATATAGCGAGAGCTCATTACAGAAACTCTTTAGTTCCTGGGAAGTATGTGCCAAGTACCGGCATGACGTTTGTACCATGGGGCACGAGGGAGCATGGTACTAGAGATTTTGAGGTAATCATTTTTTATAAGGAAAAGTCTTGCAGGACATATTTATCTATATGTAATTTTCACTCTGGATAAATTATTCTCAAAACTTACATACTCCAAATGTTTCTCTTTGTTTACCCCAAATTTTATTTTATTAACTGACTTCAAAAAAGGAGGAGGTTCTCAATTCGTCTGTATATTTTTTTTATGTATGTTCGCGCATAGCTCTGGCAATTATGAACCGATTTGAAAAATTCTTTCTTCTATCCATTCTTTAATCCGGTGATTGGGTCCCATAAAAAAAATATTGCTTACGAATAAGTCGTTCCTGAAAAAACAAGAATTAAGACCTCGCAGGAAATCTGCAGGAATGCCTAAAAGATGACGTTTTCGTCGCTTTTTAAGGACAAAAATGGTCATAACTCTGGCCAAATATTTATCAATTGTAATGATTGTTTTTTTATTCGAAAGAAAGAACCACTGTAATGAATCTGTATAAATTTTATCACAACTTAAGATAAGAACTTCCTGGAGGACCATCGATGTGTAGGAATTTATCTGGTAAAAACCATAAAACTGATGTTCTCCATTACATTACTCTGGACAAATATGAACCAATTTCGATGATTCTTTTTGTATTCGAGAGAGTAAACTACTGTGATATTTTTTTTCTGCAGAAACATGAATTATGTGAAACTATCTTGACGATAATGTGATCATAACCTACCTAGATCATTTCACCGTCTTCGATGGTCAATCTTTTAGTATGAAAATATCACTAAAAACTATAAAATAAAATATTTAAAAAAAAAATCGAACTGTCTTCAATAACACTGAAAAGTATAAAATAATTTAAATATTATTGAAGTTGGTGCCAAATACACACAGCAGGTACGCCAACATCAACTTCAATAATATTTAAATTATTTTATACTTTTCAGTGTTACCTATCGATTGAAGTCTATTCGATTTTTAAAAAAAATATTTTATTTCAATATTAACTCTTTGTGTAGGTACTACCAATTTTAATCCCTGTGTAATCAAATTTATACAAATAAATACTCTAAGTACCTAATACTAATTTTACTATTTTTGTACTACGAATTTTACTGTTTGTTACTCCACTTTGTAGAGAGGTTGTTTGTTATTTTCCTAAAGAAAATAAAAACCTTTTTATTTCCAGATCTTATGTGGACATAACGCCAAATGGGTAAAAACACGATTAGATTTTGTACCACAAGACGCATTTATCGCTGGCTATTCTGAAGTACGTCAGGAACCTTTATATGTGGGTAGAGCAATGCACGATGATTGTCTAGTGATTGGCAAAATTTATATGCTGTATCAAAAATGTTATTTACCTTATTTCGGTAAAGAAATTGAAGTTACCTCATGTGAAATACTAACTGTCCCAACAAAAAAACATCATGCCGTCATTGCAGTATGTGATTAAAAAAATCGAGTAGAAAATTATCTATATAATTTATTTTAATTATTATTACTTACAAAGCTATCCAATACAAAGTTGTGTTAATTTATGAATAAACAATACATATTGATGTTAACATGGTTTAACTTACTATTATTCTTCAATTCGGTTTATTAGTATACTTAGAAAGAACAAAAAAAAAAGATTATTAAAATCTTGCTAGGTCACAGTGGCGACAGCTGGGAAAGTATATACCTATCATAAATCGCCATGACAAAGCTATTGGTGACAAGTGGGAATAAACAATTCAAAATAGATTCTGTAACATTGCTTTTCTCTAATACAATGTGTGATTATTTAAAGAATAATATCAATTTCTTGTCCATAATCTATGTGGTCATTATGATCATAATATACATCATCTTCGTCTTCTTCATCATCAGAGTTATCGCTGTGCAGAGTGTTATGGGGCACTAATATTTTATTAGCAACATTCATTTTATTAGGAACAACAAGTATTTCATAGAACTCTTGACCTACTTCTTTCCCATTATATGGAATATAACAGGTCTTATGGGACGGCTGTACCTTCCCTGGTATAATATTCCCCATGTATTTGGCACGTCCTATATAAAGTTTCTCTCTGTAAATATTCTCAGAATAACCGCCAATCACAGCTCCGACCGGAATTATGTCAGCCCGGCTTGGAACCCATTTGCAGTCAAATCCACACAGTACCTAGAAATAAATTATTCAAAAAAATTCAAAATATTTATTTCAAATAGGCTTAACGCTATTTTTTTTTAAACAAAGTTTGTATTGTTACAATTAGCACCAGCGACAGTGTGTCCTGCCGTTCAAAAGATCAAATAAAATAATAAATACGACGAAAATACAACAAACTAAAAAGCTAAAGGGATAGTAGTCGGACCAGTCCTCCAAGCAGCACCCGCGCACGAGGTGACTCGAGCAGCAGCCATCACTCCCCTCAACCATATTGGAGGGAAGGGGTGACCGCCACAAGCAAAGGCTTTTCGTTGGCGAGCATGACCGATCCAAAATCACAATGGCTCACGTTTAACATTTACCTTCTGCTGTTAAACAGTGCCTCGTCAGGCAAGACACAAATCACTTTAACATATTGCCAACTTTTATCACAAGTCGTCTAAGTTAGATACACAACAAGAATAATTTACAAGCTGAAGTGAATTGCCTTCAGAACGTAGATAAAGCAACAATCAATTTTGCTGCTAGATTACAAAAGAAAAAAATATATATTTTGTTTTATTAAACTTAATTAGTGACAAGCGACATATTCGCCTAATGGTAAGATGGTAGCAACTCCTAGTACAAATTAGTCCACTATACTAATTCCACTACTTTGGGATGTGCATTCCTGTATTTCGTTCAGACACAGTGTGTAAGCACTATTTACATTATTGCCAGTATAACGGACTTTTGTGATTGGTAGGGAAACACCAGAGTGAATAGGTGACCAGACTAGATATTTAATTTTTTAAATGTTATGCTCATCAAAGAAATATAATCAGATAAATAAGATGCGACAACAGTTAGGTACCTACTTCAAAGGAGTCCTTTTCATGGGCATCTCCACCCCATGGTATGTAACCCAAGCCTTCCGAGGACACAAACTTGCCAGGTGTCAATGACCCTCTGTGTTTAGCTCTGATGATATAGAGATTTTCTTTCTCAAATCCTCCAATGTAGGCATCATCTGGGAATCTTCTCTCAGAGTCCACTTGGACCCAGTGCAAATCACCATCAACTATAGGTTTTAAAATTGGCTTTTCCAAAAGAGGTGGCACTGAAATATTGAAAATTAAATTTTACACTTCACACAACATTACACTTCAAATGGAATTTAACATATAGGGACAATGTGAGCAAACTCCAGCATCATGAATATCCTTAGCATGTATAATAATAGTTTTACTATGGATAATGAGTGATTTACTCAGTGTATAATGATTACATAACTTGGACTGATGAACAAGCACATACAAAAAGTTCAGAAGAGTATCACCATTTAAAAAAATATTGATCATTACAAACGCCATCATACACTCAATAATAATAATAATATTCTGGGACAATCTACACACGGTTATCCGATCCCAAACTAGGCAGAGCCTGTACTATGGAAACCAGACAACTGATACTAAAATACACATATACTTTTTTTTGTAAATACATACTTAGATAAATAACACCCAGACACTTGGTGGGAATCGAACCCACAACCCATCGGGTAGCAGCCAGGGTGTCTAACCACTAGACCAATGTGCCCGTCAATGCCATCATACAGTCAATACTTAATGTTGTCTTTTACTTACGCGAATATTACACATTGAAATCAAACTAATTTTACGGATTTTATCGCCTAATAAACCGCGATAAAATCCGTAAAAGTAGTTTGATTTCAATCAGTCAATACTTTCTTTAAATAAGAGAGGAAACTTGCTCAGCAGTATGGGTTGAATTTAGATACTTAACAATATTTGAGAATGATAATAATTATGTACCATGAAACCTCCAATGTACTGGATTCCTGTTTTGATCAAGTACAGAGAATGTTATAAATTTTAAATTTGGCATTTTCCAATTCTCACGAATTATAGGACTCTTCTGTCCTTCCATTCCAACACAGACACAGTCCCCATACCATTTTATCCAGAATCGTCTATATTCTTCTGGAGATAGTATGTTTGGTGTTTGGACAATTTTTTTGCCATCGCTTGAATTGTCTTTCTCTATCCATGAGTTGCGATTGTGGCCCAGTGCTACCTAAAACATGTAAACATTGTACATTTATGCAATAACCACACACAGTAGCTTGTTAAGATTAAAGAATGCAGTTTTTAATTTATTTGCCTTTTGATTTCATCTTCAGTACCAACTGTGACTTGTTGACTGTGACGCAAATCAGAATTCCAAAATATAACTACAGTTATATGGACAGATTTCAATTTATTTATTTTTTCAAATCACAACAAGTAGTATATATAGTTGACTTGTTTCTAACGAGTCATAACTTTGATTATAGTCATACTTAATATGATTGTACATGATCAAAATTTATATTTATACTAGCGCTGACCCGCGTGGAGCTGCGCGGGTCAGCTAGTATAAATATAAATTTTGATTTTGCCCGCATTTTTATTGAATCTAAACCATTCTTGAATCCCCTTGAACACACACAAAAAATCGGTCCAGCTGTTTAGGAGGAGTTCAGTGATATACACACGTACAGTAGAATTATATATATAAAGATATTAGTAGTGGTAGGTCCCTTTTGCAAAAGTCTATCCTATATGGATAACTGGAGTATCAGATTTTCTGGCACCATGTAGCAGTGTGTAAAAATTCCCATGCTTCACTGCACACAAAACTACCCAGCTGCCTGTAGGCAGGCCTGTATTCAATGAAGTGCTAATCAAAATGAAACTCACTCGTAAATCATATTTCTTTCCTGGTTGTTTCACTAAACTAATAGATGCATTCCCTGGTGCTTTAACCTCAAAGCTGATTGCGCTGCTAGATACTTCATAGAACACATTCTGGTGTTTTGGCCATGTAGTCAGCTCTAAAATTATACATAATTAAGGTGACTCACTTGAATTCATCATTATTTCAGACATAAAAAAACGATTGTGCAATCTATTTGATGTTATTCGTAAGCATAAGGTATTTACTTGTTTGTAATTATTTTTATGTTAATAGGTATCGATATAATATATAAATTATATCGATGTTAATAGGGATAAATCAATGATATTTAAACAAAAAGAGAAAACAGAATCTTACCGATTAGTTCACCCATGTCCAATTTGAAACACAATAGAAATTCGCTTGTGTAGTGTATATTTTTGGTAAAAGAGCAAGTCTTGTATTATATTTTCCAGGCAAGGCAGTAATAATATATTTTCCAAAGCTTTTTAGATTATTTATTTACTTACTCTAGGTATTTGTTTATCGTCTTTTCGGACGAATCTCTTTTAAGGATTGAATCATAGAGTACAGTAAAGCAAGGTGTTGCATCATTTAAAAAAAATCCCCCTAAACTCAAGTCATAATAAAAGCTTTTTCGATAAAGTAATTCTAATACTCTACAAGATTTGAACAGAGTATATTCCAATCCAAAGTTTATTTGACATACAATAATTTTCATATAAAAAAATGTGCGTGCGTGGAGTTCCTCCGCGCGGAAGAAGTGAAATTTCATTCTAGCTCTGTCTCATTCTATTCCCCCTCCCCAGGAGCGCAGAACGTAAGTCGCTTAAGAAGTTTCACTTCATTGACTCGGACCTCAGAGTAATTAGAATAGAGCTAGTATCGCGTCGATTCGCCGAACAAATTTTTCGTGGCACTTTTGCGGGGTGCGGGAAGCGAAGTTAACACACACAGATACAATTTCACGCATACCCACACTATAATAAACTCGCAACACATTCAAAAAGATACGCACACAAATAAAGAATGACCTGACCATATGAACAAAATTTGGCAGAGGGGTTAGCGCATCATGCTATCTCCAGTGGTATCTCCTCTAAGACTCGGACTGACTGAATCCGAGTCAGTCCGAGTCAGTCCCGGTCAGTCCCGGTCAGTCCCGGTCAGTCCCGTCAGTTCCGGTCAGTCCCGGCCAGTCCCGGTCAGTTCCGGTCAGTCCCGTATAATTTTTAATAATTTTGTATGAAGTCTTTTCGGCCTTTCGGTCCATGAAGCTTATAGGTCAAAAATGGAGTCCAAACTCCAAATAGTTGATTGAGGCATACGCTATCCCTTTCATTGAGGCCGGATCTCTCTTTCTAAGTGGTCCAATGTGTGGTCCATGTAATAATTTAAATTACCCGAGAAATGGATACCCTAATATAGAAATGCTCTACTTCAACATCAAAAGATTGTTTTCCACCCGAAACCATAAAATACGATGACAATCATGTCTAATAATTTTTTTTTGGCATTGTTCTGCGAGTACGATTAGAATAATGCTCTATTGTGTTTTCACCAATTGTACTCAAATGCAATTTTAAATACCGATTTTAAGGGTTCGTATTTTGTGGCAACACTGGCGCTTATTGTCAGCATGAAACTGTCTGTCATTTAAATCGATCCAACATTTAAATACCATAATGTCACGATAAAGTGAATTAAACTAATAAGAATGGTGATAAAATGTGTAGTACTTAGTTGCAAAAATATGTTGTACCCCTTAGATGATACCGAATATCACTCGTAAGTCCGATTTGTTCAATAATGTACTTACCGATGATCCCTTTGGATTATGCACCATATTTTCGATCAGTTCTTCTTTCGATAGGCACATAACACGTTTTCAGTTCGTTTGTTAGTATTGGGTTTAACTTTCTATTAATTTGTAGTTGAATTATCTAAAAATATTTTACATTGTTTTCATAGAGTAACCATGGTAAAGATTTTTTGAAGACTTTCCGTTTTGGGGTTTATTTTTACCGCCACTTTATGATAAAAAATATACGATGTAGGTATTTAGTTCAAAGGATTGATATGGAAAAATTATTGTATGTTCAAGTGTGTATGTAGTTTTAAACATATTATTAAAATCATATTTATTCTTGTCGCCTCCTAATTTTTTTTTGTAGATTTCCTAAAGATATTGAGCGAAGGATTATATGACTATCCATTGTCCCATTCGAAAAAAAAATTATGAAGCTGCAATGATCGGCAGTTGGTCCAATGGAAACCTAAATTTACCGCAAATGCTTTTTCTATCGTCTAACTCTGTGTGGGTTACAAGTTATTTGCATATAATGGAAATTGCTATTCAATATCTTGTGATTGATCGGAAATCGTTAAACGTACTGAATAAATGATCTTGTAATACAATTTTTTTGAAGTGAAACTTCTTATGCGACTTCCAAAAATCTTATCACATAACGCGTCAAGCGTTAAATGAAGCACCTTAACGCGTTATCGCTTAACGCGTTAAGTGATAGGTGTTAAACGATAGGCGATAGGCGTAAATTTGTTAAGGTTATGAAAGCGCTCATGTGACGCCGTCACTGAGTGAGTGGGTTTCAGTGGGTTTCGGTGGGTTTCGGTGGGTTTCGGTGGGTTTCGGTGGGTTTCGGTGGGGTTCGGTGGGGTTCGGTGGGGTTCGGTGGGGTTCGGTGGGTTTCGGTGGGTTTCGGTGGGTTTCGGTGGGGTTTCGGTGGGGGTTCGGTGGGGTTCTGTGGGGTTCGGTGGGGTTCGGTGGGGTTTGGTTGGGTTCGGTGGGGTTCTGTGGGGTTCTGTGGGGTTCTGTGGGGTTCGGTGGGGTTCGGTGGGTTTCGGTGGATTTCGGTGGGTTTCGGTGGGGTTCGGTGGGGTTCGGTGGGTTTCGGTGGGGTTCGGTGGGGTTCGGTTTTTTTTTTTTTTTTTTTATAAAATTAAGGTAATTACCACAGACATATTGTCCGTGCCTTTTTTAACTCTTTATTTAATTTCTTATATAAATGTCTCTTTTTAGTCCTGCTTCTTTTCACTTTACATGCAGCTTTACATACATACAATAATATAAATCTATACAGTGGCGTGCACTGAGGGTAGGCAAATAAACTTATTCGGTTTGTTTAACCTAGTTTAAGTATATTAGTGTACCATTTTAATTACCCATATGTTAGCAAATTATATAGACATATTAATTTGCATTTAAAAACGGTAATAAGGTCTCCGTACACACAAAAAGACTTTGCCTACCCTACGATTTCTCTAAATAATCTTAATTTAAAAATATTTTGTACTGACATGGTATTAACGTGATGTTTATAAATGTGAATAGATAGACCTATAATGTAACTAACATTACAGGATATTTGTGGTGGCCTTAGAGGAGATACCACTGGAGAGAGCATGATGCGCTCACCCCCCTCTGCCAAATTTTTGTTCATGTCCAGGTAATTTTTTATGTGTGTGCGTATATTTTTGAATGTGTTGCGAGTTTACTATAGTGTGGGTATGCGTGAAAGTGTATCTGTGTGTGTTTACTTCGCCTCCCGCACCCCGCAAAAGTGCCACGAAAAATTTGTTCGGGGAATCGACGCGATACTAGCTCTATTCTTATTACTCTGAGGTGGTGGCATACTAACAAATAGCTTGGAGTACAGATAACTCGCAGATATTTTTGCCTACTTTCTGTGCACGCCACTGAATCTATATATATATATTTTTTTCCGTTTTTTATTATTTTTTTATTTTTTATTTTTCATTTGTTATTATTTTCTTTTTTGTTGTTTTTCTTTATTCTTTTTTTTTTACTTTTTTTTTTTTATATGTTTTTTTTATTTTTTTATTATGATATTTTTGTTATTTTTCCTCCCACCATATACTCTTCTATTGTGTATTATAATAATCATACTTTAATCATACTCTTAATTCTTGACTACATACTATACTCTATTACAGTTCTTATTTCTATTGAGTTTTATGACAAATACAGCAGATCGCATGCGTCTGCCGTCCAATAAGACTCACTGCTTCATTATTTTAACTACCTCTGATATTTCTTTATTCCCATTTGGTTCTTGTCAGGGCTTCAACCACTGAGTAGTCCCGTTGTTTAATTGCCATTTTTAAATTATATTCTATTATTCTCTTCGACCCCGCCGCCAACGCCTTTTTTATAAACCTGCCCGTCGCATCCTCACTGTCATCTGTGTAATAAACACAGCTGACAGTGTGGCGCGACACCGCTACGACTGCTTGCGGAACGCTGTCATGTAGTTCTAGCTTATCAGTTAATGTGCGCACAATCACCACCTTCTCAAACGTCAATCCCTGTGCCTCATGAATGGTAAGCGTGCGTGATCCTGAGCCTGACCCGTATCCCTGGTTAGTGAGGGATTCCTTTTCGTCCTGGGTATGAACCAGGTAGAGTGTATCAGGGTCAGTTTCGGGAATTTGCGCACCTGAGTACCGTTTCAGCTGCAGGGAGTGAGTCTGGGTTTTGGACGAATATATGCCGCTGTATATTTGGTTGAGGGCATACGCTACGTCCATAGGATTCCTAAATGTGCACAACAATTCCTGTCTAATTTTCGCCAGGTGCGTCGGGCGTTGGTACTGCAGAGTGAAGAGATTTTCCCTATCTATAAAAGGTAATTGGTTTAAATCGCCGATGAGCAGGATCTCGGTCGCGCCGGTGACTCGGGATGCCATCACAATGGCCCCAAAATGGTTCATAAGAGCTTCGTCGACCATAAGTCGGCGGCACTTGCTCTTTTCGGGTTCCTTCAGCCCGTTCACCAGAATTGAGGCCATTGTGCGCACCTTTGTCGGGCTGCCAGTCTCTCTCTCAGGTCTTTTGCCGCCTCCGTGGTTGTTGTTATAATAACATCACTTTCCCCGGTGGGGTTCGGTTGGGTTCGGTGGGATTCTGTGGGGTTCTGTGGGGTTCTGTGGGGTTCGGTGGGGCTCGGTGGGGTTCGGTGGGGTTCGGTGGGGTTCGGTGGGTTTCGGTGGGTTTCGGTGGGTTTCGGTGGGGTTCGGTGGGGTTCGTTGGGGTTCGGTGGGGTTCGGTGGGGTTCGGTGGGGTTCGGTGGGTTTCGGTGGGTTTCGGTGGGTTTCGGTGGGGTTCGGTGGGGTTCGGTGGGTTTCGGTGGGTTTCGGTGGGTTTCGGTGGGGTTCGGTGGGGCCCGGTGGGGTTCGGTGGGGTTCGGTGGGGTTCGGTGGGGTTCGGTGGGGTTCGGTGGGGTTCGGTGGGGTTCGGTGGGGTTCGGTTGGGTTCGGTTGGGTTCGGTTGGGTTCGGTTGGGTTCGGTTGAGTTCGGTTGAGTTAGTGTGTGTGTGTGTGAAGAGGAAGGGCTCGCCGGAAGGCGAGCAGCCGCTGACGGGACCCGGACGAGTACCATGTACGTTCCCGGGGCCCGTCGACACAGCGGGTTGAGGACACCGTGGGGTTTTAGTCGGTAGCTGACAAGCTGTCAGTAGTCCGACATAACCCGCACTGCTACCCCCCGTGGCGGTGCGGGTATCCGTAATGGATTTCCCCACGTAAAAAAAAAAAAAAAAAAAAAAAAAGTGTGTGTGTGTGTGAGTGTGTGAGTGAGGGACCGACCGACCGATCGACTGAGTGAGAATGAAGTTTCACTTCTTCCGCGCGGAGGGACTCCACGCACGCACATTTTTTTTTTTATCATATCTTCATATGCTTTTATTTTCACAACCATTAGCTTATTATTTATTTATCACTTGATTGTCTGTAAAGTAAGATGCTCCATGCATCAGATGGGTATGTAAAATGTTGGTCGTGCGCCTGGTCTCTCAACGGTCGTGTCGGTTTTTCGAGAGGTAAACGGAAGAGAGAGAGAGTGCACTCGTGTCTACGCAAGCACAAAATATCGCCCACTGTGGTCGTATCGGCCAGAAGGAGGACCTTATTTATTTATCATCTGTTTCCCAATCTACCACAGTTTGTTCTTCTCGTTCACATTTCTTCCGTATTTGGACTGCACCAAGCCATAATCAGACTGATTAAGCAACTAGACATATTTAATCGGTTTAAACTTATAGCATAAACAAGCCAAGTAAGTCGTATTATGCGACGAAATTAAAAAGATGTCCTGATTTTTCATGATACATCAAGGTTGCCCTCTTAGAAAGGGAGCTCCGACCTCAATGAAAGGGATAACGTTGACCTCAGTCATGTATTTGGGAGTGTTTTCTCCACTTTGACCTATAGCTTCATGTTTCGGTCGCACTGACTACGACAAAATATCCTCTTTCTTTCAGGTGATGTTATCTACTCATGGTCCGAAAACGTGCCTTTTTGAAGTGAAACTTCATAATGTGACTGCCAAAAATGTTATCATTTAACGCGTTAGACGTTGAGCGTTAAATGATAGGTCTTAAACGTTGAGTGTTAAACGTTAATTTTAAATTAAGTTAAATTTTGTTAAGGCTATGAAAGCGCTCATGTGATGCCGTCAGTGAGTGAGCGAGTGGGCGAGTGGGTGAGTGAGTGGGTGAGTGGGTGAGTGAGTGAGTGGGTGAGTGAGTGAGTGTGTGTGTGTGTGAGTGGTTCGGTGTGTTTCGGTGTGGTTCGGTGTGGTTCGGTGTGGTACGGTGTGGTACGGTGTGGTACGGTACTGACCGGGACTGAGCGGGACTGAGCGAGACTGAGCGGGACTGACCGGGACTGACCGAGACTGACCGGGACTGACCGGGACTGAGCGGGACTGAGCGAGACTGAGCGGGACTGACCGGGACTGACCGGGACTGAGCGGGACTGATCGGGACTGACCGGGACTGACCGGGACTGAGCGGGACTGACCGGGGCTGAGCGGGACTGAGCGGGACTGACCGAGACTGACCGGGACTGAGCGGGACTGACAGGGACTGAGCGGGACTGACCGGGACTCAGCGGGACTGAGCGGGACTGAGCGGGACTGAGCGAGACTGACCGAGAATAATTTTCTATGAAGTCTTTTCGGCCCTCAGAGAAAGTACCAAAGGAGTTAGTATCGCGTCGATTCCCCGAACAAATTTTTCGTGGCACTTTTGCGGGGTGCGGGAGGCGAAGTAAACACACACAGATACACTTTCACGCATACCCACACTATAATAAACTCGCACACATTCAAAAATACACGCACACAATTAAAGAATGACCTGACCATATGACCAAAAATTTGGCAGAGGGGGTTAGCGCATCATGCTCTCTCCAGTGGTATCTCCTCTAAGTTTCGGCCTTTCGGTCCATGAAGCTTATAGGTCAAAAATGGAGTCCAAACTCCAAATAGTTGATTGAGGCATACGCTATCCCTTTCATTGAGGCCGGATCTCTCTTTCTAAGTGGTCCAATGTGTGGTCCATGTAATAATTTAAATTACCCGAGAAATGGATACCCTAATATAGAAATGCTCTACTTCAACATCAAAAGATTGTTTTCCACCCGAAACCATAAAATACGATGACAATCATGTCTAATAATTTTTTTTTGGTATTGTTCTGCGAGTACGATTAGAATAATGCTCTATTGTGTTTTCGCCAATTGTACTCAACGGCAAATTTTAAATACCGATTTTAAGGGTTCGTATTTTGTGGTAACACTGGCGCTTATTGTCAGCATGAAACTGTCTGTCATTTAAATCGATCCAACATTTAAATACCATAATGTCACGATAAAGTGAATTAAACTAATAAGAATGGTGATAAAATGTGTAGTACTTAGTTGCAAAAATATGTTGTACCCCTTAGATGATACCGAATATCACTCGTAATTCCGATTTGTTCAATAATGTACTTACCGATGATCCCTTTAGATTATGCACCATATTTTCGATCAGTTCTTCTTTCGATAGGCACATAACACGTTTTCAGTTCGTTTGTTAGTATTGGGTTTAACTTTCTATTAATTTGTAGTTGAATTATCTAATTTAAAATATTTTACATTGTTTTCATAGAGTAACCATGGTAAAGATTTTTTGAAGACTTTCCGTTTTGGGGTTTATTTTGACCGAGACTGACCGGGACTGAGCGGGACTGACCGGAACTGAGCGGGACTGACCGGGACTGAGCGGGACTGAGCGAGACTGACCGGGACTGAGCGGGACTGACCGGGACTGAGCGGGACTGACCGGGACTGAGTGGGACTGACCGGGACTGAGCGGGACTGAGCGGGACTGACCGGGACTGAGCGGGACTGACCGGGACTGAGAGGGACTGACCGGGACTGAGCGGGACTGAGCGGGACTGAGCGGGACTGACCGGGACTGAGCGGGACTGACCGGAACTGAGCGGGACTGACCGGGACTGACCGGGACTGGCCGGGACTGACCGGGACTGACGGGACTGACTCAGACTGACTCGGATTCAGTCAGTCCGAGTCAGTCAGTCAGTCCGAGTCAATTAAGTGAAACTTCTTAAGCGACTTACGTTCAGCGCTCCTGGGGAGGGGGAATAGAATGAGACAGAGCTAGAATGAAGTTTCACTTCTTCCGCGCGGAGGGACACCACACACGCACATTTTTTTTATTTTATTTTTCTTAAAAAGTGAAGTGAAGTCAGTGAGCTGTTATCAGCTCACTGAGTGAAGTATACTAATTAATTAAGCTTGGATAGCAATTTGGAGAGGAAGCTTTCTATGTCCTTGGTATTCTTGCCAGGTCTTTGAAAATAATAGGAAAAAATGTGATGTCACTGATATTATTAAAAATCATGACTTTGTCCCGACTCTTATAGTCATCAGTCAGGACAAAGTCATGATTTTAATAATATTTCTGCCTGTTGGAGTGCAGTGAGGCAGACACGCGGCCGAGGAATTGTATGAATTCTTCTTGCCAGATCCTTTCATCGCATTAAGTTCCGGTGGTTCTGTCAACCAGTTCTCTAAGGTGCGCTGCGCACTAGGCGGTCTCGTCGCCGTTATGTCTAGCTGGCTGCTTAGCGCTATAGGGGTTGAATCATTAAATTTTTATAGCCATTTGCTTGGCTACTATTGCACATGTACGCTAAACGACTCGAGGTGGGAGCTGGATCATAGAGATCTATGAGCTAGACGTACTCTCTGTCCTTCCATCTAATACGCTCAAGCCGCACGTCCACGAACTCCCAGTGCGATTGTAAAAGTATACATAATAGTAGTACTTAGTAGTGTAGTATATAATACCATGATAATACCAGATTTATGTAGACTGCGAGTCGACACTAACTTTTGTGGCGGCTCAACATAACCAGATGGCGCCACATGTGGTACAGCAACGCGATGAAAAAGTGAGTAGCATCACATCCAACATGATAGATGGCACCACCACCGAATCCTGAATCTCGCAAGCGAAGTTTCTCCAACTTGGAGAATATTATACAACATCCCGTCAACAGTCGGAGGCTTCGGCCCTGACCGAGCATCTCACCTCGCTCGGTCGGAGGATCCTCCCTTTAGTAGGTACCGCCCCGACGCTTTGCCAAACTTTCTTTACATAAATAAAATGAACAAAAGGTAAGTATATTGATATTGGTAAATACTTTAATAATTTAACAAAAATATTTTATAATATAATGCATGTACTTATGTGCTTACTTTTATGTATTACATAACAACATAAAATTATGCAGTGCAATTAATTGACACTACATACCTACTTAATGAATAGGCACAGCGTGAAAGTTATATGCGCCTGAACTTGCATATTTTTTGGAAGCAATCCCTATTCTTACAAACAAATTCAGAGGTTCACGTTCTAATAACAAACGCCTTATGGCATAAGGACCTCGTAGTCGGGGAAGCCGAGTTCCTGTCCAGCAAAGGAGATGTAGCAGACTCCGTGAGATTGCTGAACCTTCCCGGTGGTGATGCTACCTTCGTGTCTCACACGGCCGACGTATAGGGGTTCACCGTCTTCAG
Source organism: Furcula furcula (assembly GCA_911728495.1). Classification (NCBI taxonomy): domain Eukaryota; kingdom Metazoa; phylum Arthropoda; class Insecta; order Lepidoptera; family Notodontidae; genus Furcula; species Furcula furcula. The sequence continues at coordinate 9,102,208 of OU452244.1, read as the reverse complement.
TCTGTCCCCCGACAAGCGCTCCGGGTGGCACATTCGATCCATTTGTGGGCATCCAGTTGTTATGATTACCGACTAAGACCTGCAAAGGGGTTTTACGATATATTTTTGTTTAAGAAATAGCTGGCTAAGTAGCTAGCCAAATTCTAGGAAGTTTGATGCGTTTTATTTGAGATAGATTTGCAACTCAGGAATATTTCAGGAGAATTAGTCCCAATGTTTAGTTAGGTACTTAGGCATCACCTTTATCGAAAACAAAAAGTAGGTTTTGGTACGTTATTTGTGTCTGCTCAGGTTCTGCAGTATAGATAAGAGGGACAGACACCATGGTAATAAAAAAGTATTAGACTGTGACATTTGTATGTAAATTTTACAGAAGTTCTTATAACAAATCGTTAAATCAGAAAATAGTGGTATATACCTATTCTTTTGTTCATAGTATTAACGTTAGGTAATGTTTTAACCTTAATGAATATTGTTTTTGTATGCCACTTAACCCCGGGCCACCCACAGTAGTATAACGGGGCCCGCTCCAGAGCCGGGCAAACCGGACATTTGCCCGGGGTGCCAAAATTTATAAATTAATAAATTACGCACGTTAAGAGGCGACGATTTGTCTTTTTTACGGGGCGACGTAAACGATAGTGCAGGCACTGATTACAGAGCTGTGCCCAGGCGGAGTAAATAATATCTGATCTATTGGCAAAAATTGCAAAAATTCTATCGTGAAGGGTTTTGTACCTGGCTAGTGAAATACAAGAAACTGAAGTCGAAAGACTGGGCTAGCGTGTCGCTTACCATCAGGCGAACGTCGTATTCGTCTCGTTAAGGAATATTATGAAACTTAACATTTAGAAAATAGAATCCCAACAGCTAAAGCCGCGGCGGTGGGGTGCTAGTTACCTCATATTCGCCTTTGCTGTTTTCCAAGCCACCCCACGGCACGAAAGCGCAGCCATGCGACTGGACCAGCTTGCCTGGCAGGGTGGCGCCCTCGTGCGTGGCTCTGGCGACGTACAGTGGTTCTCCGTTGCAGTCTTGTCCGCCGACGACGGCGCCGGGTGGAATTTGACCGCCAGAAGCATGCACCCACTGACCGGGGCCCCCGGTGACGACCGGACCAGGGCCGCCGGGGTACCCGGGAGGGCTGCTGTAGAGAGGAGCCGCGACTGGAGCGGAAGGTGGCACTGCAATGCAGAATACAATCAAAATCTAGACGTTTTGTAAACAATACATGTGATGAAAATAAAACAGTGATTGGTTATCTTCCATGCATCATAAGTTAATATAAATAAGCATTAGGTACGTAGCGTAGGTACGATGGATTCATTTTACAAGGAGTTTTATTATCATAGTACGTAACTTTATGTACTCCCGCGGTCACAAGCGGTGTCACCTTTAGGACGATAATCGCTGGCACTAGTCGGCCCAAAATACGTAAGACGGGGTAAGCGCACGTAACGTCATCCAAACGATTTTGATTGAAAACTGGTACAGCGTTCGTGTCCGCGATAGTACATTAATTTTAATATCGAGTGTGATAATGATAGCATTATTATTATTAATGATAACATTAGTTTTCGACAGTATATGATGCTTAAACAAAATAATGTAAGTATATGTATGTACATACAAAAAACAAATATATAAAATAAGCACACGAACCAGACCAACTAAGAACCAAGTAAAATAATGCTTTTATATAGGGAAACTAATTTAGGATATGTTAACTCACTAATAATGAATCTTAAATGCAGTGGCGTAGCTTGCCTTAGATGGGCCCCGTGTCAAAATTTGTTTGGGGCCCAAATGATGGTGCGGCTTAAGAAATTATGTAAGAACATGGATTTTACGAATTGTTGCTTACACATGTTCGGGTGGGACCCTGGTAACCCGGGGGCCCGTATCATTGATACGGCTGATACGGCGGTAGCTACGCCCCTGCTTAAATGGTTATCAACACATGGATTCAATCATATGAGATCTAGAAAATTGGCGTGCACAACAAAAGAGAGTGACAAACGAACAAAAAGCTTAGTCACAAAATGTACCCAACATACCAAAAAATCATTTCATATCCGGCTGCAGTTTAACACCGAGTAAATGTTCAACACGCTATTTCCTTTACGACATTTAATAGGTTAGTTTTGTAAAGGCTATAATCTATCATTACACCATTATATACTTCATAAACAATTTCGTGCGGTTTACAAATCAGCAATTAACATCCAAGCATCATCATTCTGAAAAATAACAAACTCAACGTGGTTGAGCGCCGCCTTTGTTGAAATGGGAAATTCGCCACTGGCCGCGGGCACCCCACGCGGTGCGGATTCCGAAGTGCGAGACGGGGAACGGCGAGGGGTCCAGCCATTCCATCAACATCGCCCCCGTGCTTCTATCGCGCACCATCAGCCTGCCACACCTCCACTCGATCAAGAATTTTTTGAACTCGTTGGGATTCATGATCTCCCGAGTTGGTACCTCGACCTACGGGTCAAGTCACTTGTCTTAGTCTCATGCCGATGATGCGGACACAAAAACTGCTATTACGACAAACTACACTACCTTTTCCGGTTGCTGCCTGCAGTGCCTAATAACCGATTTGGTGTTTTCCCAGCCGCCGAGGATGATTTCGTACATAGGGTCCACCTCGGCGGGGGCCGGGGTCAGGGCTACGTGGCAGTTGTGGGGACCACGGAAATCGAATTCCAAAGAGCCCGCAGCTACAGGTCCGAATTTATATTCTAACTTGTCCGGAGTATCGAACTCGGCCCCATCTGCATAATAAATGATTCGTGTTGTTGGGTACATTTTATGTGATTAGCGGTTTAATTGCGGAAGTGTTTCGTCATTACCTTCAATTTTCCATGAGCCGCTCGCGCCCCAGCCGGTGCACACTCCGACGAAGGCAATCGGGAAGGGCTCGGGGTCTGACCAGGAGATGAACGGGATAGCTTCGTTGTCGCGGCCGGCGGAGATGATGCCGCCGTCCCAGCGGACCCAGAAACTGCGGTATTCACCGCCGTTCAAAATACCGGGCGTTTCAATCTCAACTTTGTCGGGCTTGGTCCTGTTGCGTCTGATGACGCTCTTTGTATTGCCCCATCCTCCAATGAAGATCTAAGATTGTAAAATTACTACAATATCAATCACGAACATTGTCAACTACAAAAAAAAACTTTGATATTACTATGTGCGAAGGTATTTACCTCAACCATAGGGTCTGACTCTTGTGGTCCCATGGTAAGTGCGACATGGGCATCGTTTGCTGCCCTGACTTTGAACTGCACAGACCCACTCGATACCGGGAAGAATTGGTATTCGAGTTTATCCTCGGTGTTTACATCTGTAAAAGTTTGAAAGGTCAGTGCACTCGGTAATATACATTTTAATGTTATCTAATGTGCTACAGTATAACTAATTATACACAAAGGTCAACGACACTGGCTATTTAAAATTCCGCGGACGTTTGAGAGAGCTTTTTTCGATTCCTTTTTAGACTTGATATACGGCTATCAAACATTCCAGGCAGGTATTTTACAGTGTCTCTAAATATAGGCCGACCGATGTAGTGTTGGCATGCAAGGAAGGAGGCATGCACGATTTGCAACTGTAATTTGCACCCACGATTTTATGCAGAGATGTTGTCACCGAGGTAGAAACTTTCCATTGCCAGTGTTATGGACCTCCTTTTAATGTCTTACTAGCTAAATATCGAAACGAAGTCACTCGAATAATATAATACCTTGGGACAATCCACACACCGTCATCCGATCCTAAACTAGGCAGAGCCTGCACTATGGAAACCAGACAACTACTACTTATATTTTATGTAAATACATTAAATAACACCCAGACACTTGGTGGGAATCGAACCCACGAACCATCGGGTAGCAGCCAGAGTATCTAACCACTAGACCAAAGGGCCGGTCATTCTCTCGAAGAACCAATAACCGACGGGAAAGAAAGATTCTCGAGTGGCCACCACGAACCGGAAGACGCAGCGTAGGCAGGCCTCCCACTAACTGGACAGACGACTTTGTGCGCGTCGTCGCAGGTGCAAAAAGCCAATTGTCGTTCATTGTGGCGTTAAGGAGAAGCCTACGTTCAGCAATGGTAGTTTTCCGGCTGATGATGATGATAATGAGCAAAATACATTTATAAACAGTAATGTATCTCTTGACAAACATTCCTCTGTAAAATTAGTCTGATACGATGATGTCATCCTATCAAATCAATTCTGTTGTGACCTCTAGTTGTGTGGGGTTATTTAACAGTTGAGTCAGAATCGGATTGTATGTAGGTAGGTCTAGTCATGCAAATGATATTGATTAATATGTAATACATATCATGTAATGGTATAGAGACAGATAGATTCAATTACTAACATCTGAAGGAGAAATTAAACTACTTTTACAGATTTTATCGCGGTTTATTTATTGATTTTGCTATCCCGACGTTTCGAATGCTTTGCAGTACCCATGGTCACGGGTGGACTGAGATGTTGAACGTCCTTATGTCACAATTATGCCGGTGTACCCTCAGGTCTTCTTAGTTATTATTGTTGGTCCGATCTACGCAGTAAGAGCTTACAGTATCTTGAGGCCGTGCAGTGTTTTGATTGATATTGGATTTAATTATATTTATCACAGGATCCCAAGCCGGTAATTAAATCCAATATCAACATTATTGCTTGCTATCCATATTAAAATTTTACCTTGTTATGTTAAGACTACTATATACCTATGTACTCAGTGGTGATATAGGCAGATAAACAATGTCACATTGTTTACCCATTACAATGTTTATCATAACAAGTTTTGCTGTCCATAGGTTTGCTACTTCAAGTTAATCAGGAATCAATCGTAGGTATGATCCAAGGTACTTTCGTTAAGTATTTACTAACAAACGGCTCAAGCAGAGGAAAAACTACTTATGAAAATAACATTAATTGATGACTACAAAATGAGTAGGAAAAGAACGATAAATAGTTATTGAAGTATTATTGACAGTACATAAGTGTAAATAACACAATAACGTTAACCTTCGTTATAAAAATGGAACTGCAGATGATCTCATAGTGTCATATAGGTAGATACTTGCTACCTACAATACAAGACAAGGCAAACAATTAATGATAAACCGGTCAACTAATAATAAGGGACCTTGTTCAAGATTTTTATTAAAATACTGAAGTCGATGTTATCAGATGATGAATAGCGAACAAGAATTAGTTCGAGTGTTAAAGTTAAATAATCGAAAGGTAATGAAAGAGAAAATAAAGAAAAATAACTAGTATTGATTGTATTCAAGGAATGTATCAGAAAGCCACGCCCGGCGTTGGCGTTGAGCCAAGAAAAAGCCGGTTGGGTTAGCAGGCGTCGGCTTGACAAAAACAAGACTCGATCCGCAAGTATAATATTTCTGAAGAATAGAATCTTCCAAGATGCATTGCCAATTAACAGTAAAAAAACTCTCTGTCAAAAAAACGCATATCAGCTATTTTCTGAGAACAACAGAAGGACTTAAAAAAATTGTTGATAAAGTTTGTTGTTTTGTACTCACCCATTATGTTAGCCATGTTTTAGAGGATTATTAATCTACTACACTGTATATTTTAACCAGCGTAGTGGTCTCGGTGGATGCTATTTCAACACTGAGCTAAAGAGAATTTAATATGACGCACTGAGCTCTGCGCACTACTGCGCACCGGAGTCGGTTCGAGACTTCGAGCACTTATAGCGACCTCGACGCCAGCCGTGCCGCGCCGCGTATTGGGATGATGTCACTCTGAACCGGTGGAAATAAATTCTGTCATATCAATTTTTAAGTGTACTTTTCATTCTGCCGTACGATGCACTTCTTACGTTCTTTGAAAATACTATCGCTGGTATTATTAGCAGTGTATGTTACAAATTCGATTAAATAGCACTGGTTATTTGTTATGGTCTGGTTACTTGTACCTTGTACAGGGGCAGTATACCTTACTACGTATATTTTTTGGATCATATTGATAGGTTTAGGAGGATGAAATCAATATCTAAGTGGACCTAATATTTTATCGTTACTTTCTTTACGAAAATACTTATTCGTTTCTCGCAACAGATCTCTGTCAAGAAATAAACACAATACCTCAGTGCCATCAGCAGGATAGGATATCTTATACCGAACAGTGTTATGGAATAACACGATACGCGACCTTCATTAGCCCTTCCTTTCGTCAAGGATTGCCTGCGCATAATATACTAGTAGATATATTTTTTATTGTTATGGCGTGTTCGTGATGATTTCGCGTATGTTTATGTATGATATATGGTAGTCTAGGTATGTTTTTTATATTTTATTGTAATTACTGGACACAGGGCCAGCCTCAAAATTCCAGTTTTTATCTTCCTTCCTTTCTCAGGTTTTACGGCCTTCTGGCAAGTAGAAACCTTACTCGGGCTGTAGGACTCACGGTCCGTCCCTTTAGCAGCGGCTTGTTAGTATCATTTGGACTTTGTCTAGAACTAAAACTAGTGTACAATAGGTAATTTAAAAACAGTGATGAAAGTATTGAAAATAAAAACATTGTTGATGTGTTCCAATCGATGTACCGGGGTCTAAGGTGCACACACAAGACTATCGTCCTTTTGTAAGTGAGTGTAATTTTCTACAGTAAAAATCTCTTTTTTGTCTCTATCTTTCTGTCAGAGTTTATGATGACAAAACGAGATATCTAAGTACACCTTTATTTTTAACTTGTTTATCTCTGTATGCAACCATGAATTTTTGTATTCATGAGACAACAACTGTGCATATTTAAGTGTGGGAAAATCTAGAAACAATAGGTTCTAGCGAGTTCTATGGTGGAAGAAATCAATATGTGTCATGAATATTGTATAAAATTTTGTATTTGTAACGGTGATCACGTATTTAATGGTTGTACATTCTTAGTTGATTGATTCATTTGTTTAGAGCACGTTTTGACGTAATCCACATAATGTGTCGTTAGTATAACAACATCATTATAACGGATCTTTCATGACAACTACGACCCCCCGGACCACCACGGTTTGAAACTGATGTTGATATACCATTATTGAAATAACGCTAGCACCTTCTATATTCATAATCTACTGAATTGACAATAATTAAATCGGTGTGTATTGGACATTAATGGTACTAGAGAATTAAAACAAAATCTAGATTAATTACGCGAAACGTCCAAGGCTTGCAACTTTCTATGGCTCTGAAAGGCTTCTAACTTATTTTGCCTCTAAATAGAGTATAGAGCCAAGATGTAGTATAGACTTACGTTCGGCTTGGCTCTACATTTATCCTAGAACAATTTCAAGCAAAACCGTTGTAAGTCTCGCCTAGAAGTTATAATTACATGACCTTTATTTGAGTATTTACTTAACATCTGTGAGGCTTGAATTCCAGATCATGTGTTTTTTTTTGTTTTGGTTTCTAGATCATTTCTTGCCGCGCAAAAGGTCGCGCAATATTTAGTCGTATTGAAGTTCTTATAAGACTTCGTGCTACGTCCCGCTTGTCGCGCTCACCATCCGTAAATGGCCACATACTTTGGGCGTAGTACAAGTTTCACGCATATACCTTATACAAATAAATTGTTGCGAAATATATTCCTACTATTTCATTGAAAAAAAAAATCCTGTAAAAACAATTCACAAACTCGAACCTTGGTTCCGCGGCAAACCATAAACACGAGCGTTCGTTTCACAGTTAATTTTTAACACTCAATCGAGATTCAAATTCTTGTTGTATGCTACAGAATAAGCATTTCCAGTATTCCTTTGCTCCTGTCTATTTTGTTAGCTATTTTAAGCAATGATATGATATTTTTGGCTACATGCATGCGAAACGCATGACGACACCAACTCTACTTGTCAAATAATGTATTATGTAATGCACGTTAGACGAAGTATTTGCTTTCATAGGTCATTGAAGCTTGAAATAAAAGTTTATCTATTATTTTATTATTATCAATTTAGTTTCACACGTATAATATCAGACAGTTCTGCTCGAACTACTGCGGGTTTAGGTTCCTACCAAGACCCCAATAAATCCTCTAAATTTCAGTTTTCTTTCGTACATTTCGCTCCTTTTTAATAGTAACTGCTAGAGGCGTTGGTGTAAAAAGTAGAGATAATCTTCTTCTATCAAAGTCATACTAGACTCCCTTATTTAGAGGAAATACGACGAAAATAATAGACCCTCAAACACATAGTTACTTCAGCAACATGGTAAGCACTAAGCAACTAGGAGGAAGGAGGACAATTGACCAACCGCGGTCGGCTATCACTCCCGTGTTCATACATTTATCGTAAAGAATTTGATTTTGTAATTAAAAACAGGGTGTTCTTACACATAGGTACTAAGTGCAATGTAAGTAGCTACAGTATTACAGCTAGAGGCAGCCATAAACGACGGCGAGGAGCGACGACAAATCAATATCCGTGTGTAACCCAAGTACAGATCGACCAACTTATCAATACCGGTGGCGGAGACAGGAACTAACTTTATTATTACGACAATGACGTGTGGTTTGACAGTTTTGTATAGACAGTAGCGACATGGCGATCGGCACAGATAAATTGGTTTTCTGTGCCTGTTTGGATCGAAAACGAAAAGTTCTTACTTCTAGGTTTCTCTCATTCATGCATTTTATGAGATTTCGCCGTTTTCAGCTAGAGCCACTGACGTATATACCTTTGGAGATAATTGAAAGAAAAGCTTTCGAATCGTAGGTACTAGTGCGAGACGAACAGTTTTTATGACTCAGTTTATCGACGAGGTTGACGACTCAAAACACATTACTTGGGTTGCGAAGGTTAATGTTAATAGGGTGCGGCGCGGCATGCGGCGCGGCGTGGACACAGGGAACGTTGAAGGGCAACGGGTATAGTGACGTAATCACAATTCACGGGTCACCGAAGTGAGTCGGCTGGCTGGCGATTGAGCCGATTGCGTCCCGACAGGAGAATGTTAAGTAGTCATGCGAATTTCGTACTTACAAAACCCATTTTATATGGTTATCTTTAATCAAAAAAGTAATTCAAAGTATGTACTGCGGAACCCACAATGGGTGAGTCCGACACGCACTTGTGGGGTTTTTTTAGATGATATAGACAGTTGTCTCCTGCGTAACTACGCAGGAGACAATATATAGGGTTACAGGAAAAGTCGTGCTAGATCCGTTAAGGGCGTGGAGTACCCATCATTTCTGACTTATTTCACTATGAAACACCCACCCTAAACTTAACCCTTTTCGAGATTTTCGACTTTAAATTTTTTATTGAAAATTGCCGATTTTTAGGCTATTAAATTTTATTTTGTTTAAGTTAAGTTTGTTTATTTTTTTTTTATTTTTTTTTATTTTGGTTTTAGTTTAGGGTGGGGTGTTTCATAGTGAAATAAGTCAGAAATGATGGGTACTCCACGCCCTCAACGGATCTAGCACGACTTTTCCTGTAACCCTGTATACAAATAATAATAGTAGATACAAATAATAATAGATATGATAGTGTACAAGTACATGCGCGTACAACTAAACAAAGTTGTTCCTCCCGTGGGATTTGAACCGATTACCTTGCAAACCAAAGGTTTAATTAAATTTAATCGGTCTACCGCTGTGCCAAGGAGGCTAGCAACTCCTCATATAGCACTGCAACTACTTGCACTGATTAAAACGCCACTCTAAGCTAGCAAGGGCGTACCCTGGGGCAAAATTAAAAAGAAAATAGTTATGTACTTAGTAAGAATATAAATAATGTTTTGTTAACTGACCTACCCTACCTTATTGTAATAATAACCTACGAGAATCCTGGCAATATCTAATTAATGTCTAAATATCTAATTAAAGTCAAGATTTTTTTAAAGCTAACATCGGATCACAACGCGACTCAACTGAAAAGATCCGGCAAGAAATTTAGCGGGCTTGCCATTTTTTTCATCAGCGACGGTGTTTTTTGCAGTTCAAAAGAGAGAAGAAAGAAATAAATTAATATAAGTACGAGGGAAATACAACCAACCAGAAAGTCAAAGGGATAAAAGTCAGACCCTCCAAAGAGCAACCGCGCACGAGTTTAACTCGAGGAACATCCCATGGGACTCCCCTCTACTATATTGGAGGGACGGGGTGACCCGCTCTCTAAATCGTTCTTTTGGTTACCTAAAAGCATCGCAGGTTAAAGCAGTAACAGCTCCGTGGGCGAGCGCTTGCCTTGGAAACAAGGTGCGCAGGTTCGAAACCCGACTCGCAGATTTCTTTAATTAATAATCATGTGCGAATCGTCTTTGTGCTATTGTTACTAGCTTTCGGTAAAGGAAATCTTGAGGAAATCTGCATGTCTAAGAAAGCCTAACTATATATATAGAGCGTCCAACCGTTTATTTTCTTTTTGACAGCACCAATAGAACGTAACTGCGTCATGTTACGCAAAAGTTCACTTTTAAAAGTTCACTAAAAGTGAACTTTTGCGTAACATGACGCAGTTACGTTCTATTGGTGCTGTCAAAAAGAAAATAAACGGTTGGACGCTCTATAGCTGTCGAACGACGTGTAAAGTCCGCCAACCCGCATTTGACCAGCGTGGTGGATTATGGCCTATCATGGCCTATGACCTTCATCATGAGGGGAGGCCCGTGCCTAACAGTAGGACATAAACGAGTGCTGGTATTATTATTCTGGTGTAAGGTAGGTAACCTAAAATGTGTCTTGGTCTTGATTGATTGCATGACGTCACAATCAACCGGTGTTGTGAGCATCAATTGCTCTACAATAGCATTACAACCTTGATCCTCATTACTACAATACGGTGATTCAGACCATTGCAATCTCATAGTGACGCGACTCGTACAGTTTGTTCTCGTTTCTCAACAGCTAGCTGATGTATAAGGACCGGTCGTGACACCTGTGAGGTCACTCTATGAATCTACGACGCATCAGTGTTTATTTATAAATGTGACGTAGTAACGGGTGCGTCATTGTTATTTTGAACTTCATATTAAGCACTGCGTATGTCGTATGACGTGTATTTTGTTAATTTGTGTTGAAAGCTGACCTTTACAAAGCTGTTAACATTTACTTATCCCCAATCTGTACTGAAGGGTAGCGCACGCAAATTAATATAGGAGTCCGGATTTCACTTTTTGCTGTGATGATATAGGATAATGTTAATAGTTCTTCCTTCTTATTTTTTTTAAATCTGTATCTGTAATTATTTTTCATTCTGTGTATGCTGTGGTGTGTGTATTCTTAGTCATAGACGTAGTTCATTTTGTTGCAGACCCTAGTGTAATTGGTCATGGACCGTTCTAATTATAAATAAATAAATGTATCAGAAATATATCACTCTAGAAGAAGGTAATGGTAGACGGTTGTACAAAGATTTATATATTTTTTTATAATTGCGTTTAGGATTTCGCGGAAATAGACAGTTATAAAAAGTTATTCTTGGAAAAAAGTTTTTACGTTTAGTAGCGCTATCTATCGGCAATTTAAAGAACTTGTTTTACACATCATCAGACATCTGATGTTAATTTAGTACGTGGATGGAGTTCCTGAATGTGTGGTTGGTGTTGGTTAATTACACAGTAGTTTTAACAATGTACAGTAGGTGGCGCTGGTACTGGGCGGTATTGTGTTGTGCTAGATAGGTACTGTGGATTCGGGGCGGCATATTTCGCTACCTACTTGTCTTGTAGTATTGAATCGCCACCCGCTAGGTGGCAGCACATCTTTAACATTTCTATTACCCGAAGGAGACGCCCTTCGGTACCTTATTTTTGTTGTCGAGGAGGAAACCTTCAAAAGGTATCCGGTCTACGAGGGAGTGGAGGCCAGGTTCTTTAGGAATTACTAGTAATAGGTTCCTTGTGTAAGGAATCGTCCAGTACCACCGCAGTGTCAGATATTCTGCCGCCAAGCAGCAGTGTGTAAGCATTGCTGTGTTCCGGTGTTAAGGGCACTGTAGCTGGTGAAATTACTGGACACAAAGACTTAATATCTAATTTCATAAGGGTCGGTGTTAAAAGGCTGCAGTGACTGCTTACCATCAGGCGGGCCGCAAGCTGCTTGCCACCTAGGTAGTATAAAAAGGATTATTAAACCCACGAAAACCTCTCCGGTGGCCTTCATCGATGGAGAGACTCTGGGCTCTCCGTGCGGACCTTCGCCAAAGTTTGTCCAGCGCCAGACGCTTGCTAGAGCACGCCCCGGGGGGAGCAGTAATGCACCCTCCCCCGGCAACCTAGTGGTGCTCTCGACGACGCAGAGTCTACACCGCGTCGTCACCCGCCTCGGGGTTGCATTTTGTAGGGACGCACAGAGCCAGCCCACTCTGTGTGTTTGCGACCCATGACCCTTCGGTACCTAGGTGACTTACCTTTCGATAGCAAAACAAAATAGTGAAGGTAGTAACAAGTTAGTGATCCGTGCCTATACCCTATCCATTATCCATTTTCCCAAAAAATTAAAGGTAAACAACTTGAGTTTATGTTGTTGAAGTAGCGTGTTTGTTTTTTCATTGTATTTGCTAGAAATTTAATTGCTTTGCATTACAATTTGTCTAAAGTTATTATTTTATAACCTGAGTTCTGCGAAATCAGAATATTTCGAAGCACAGTTCGAAAATTGTTGGTTTTATTTTTTGGGATAATGGATAGGTATACGCTAATTGTCTGTATGTGGACCGTGTACTTTTTTCTCGCTGGCTCCCTGGGACCCTTTGTGGGTCTACCGAGGTAAAATAATAATATTCTCGGGCAATCTACATGGTCATCTGATCCCAAACTAGACAGAGCCTGTATTATTGTGGCAACCAGACAACTGATAATAATACATAAACTACTTATTTATTTTTTTGTAAATACATACTTAAATAGTTAAATTACACCCAGACACAAGGTGGGATTGGTGATAGTGGGAGTGGAGGCCTCCTCAGTGTCGCCACCGTACTTGGTGAACATCCAGGGCCCACACTCCAAAAGTCCAGTGTTTCTAAAGACTGTTGAGAACTGGTGTACCCACTGAATAGGTAGTTGGCTTTATCGTTCTTGGATAGCTATGGCTTTAATAATAATAATAATATTATCTTGGACAATCCACACACGGTCATCTGATCCCAAACTAGGCAGAGCTTGTACTATGGAAACCAGACAACTGATACTAATATATTTTTTTAAATACTTACTTATATAGATAAATAACACCCAGACACTTGGTGGGAATCGAACCCACGCCCCATCGGTTAGCGGACAGGGTGTCTAACCACTAGACCAACGGGCCCGTCTTTAGCTGTGGATTTATTTAAGGGCTCCGTACTTTCAAAAATAAGGACTCGCACTTTCATATTTCACCACGTACGTTTTACCACGTATTTCTCAGAAACTACAAATCCGATTGCGATAATTATGTATGCAGTAATTTTAATAAGTATCTTTATCTTCGAGAAAAGTACAAGTTTCATCGAATTAGTATCAGTAGTCTAAAAGGTATGAACTGTTTATATTTTCAGTAAGTTACTCTAGCTTAGCCGTTCTAGTTGACGTTTGTGCGTCGAGCAGTCTAAGTTGTCCGCAGCATAAGTCACCAGGGCCTCTGCCATCACGGCCATTAGCAGTTTTATGAGATGTCAATATACGTAGTTTATAGCTCTGTCACTATCTATCAAAAAAGTAAGGTGAAAATAATATTGCTCTTAGAGGTGGCGGTCAGCACCACATTTTGAAATTAATTCCCTAAAGAACCCTGGCAATATCAGGTTGATCGATACAAAGATGTATGAAGTGTGCACATTATAACTCTGGTATTAATAAATAAGTTAGGAGCTCGAGCCTACTAAAATATAGGCTGATGAGAGAGTAGTCTGCGGGGGAACTTATAAAAGTACTATTATGTAGATATTTTATTTTCGATTTACGCATGAACGCTGATGTGGTAAAAACCGAAGTAACTATATAACTGATTAAATAAATAGGCAGCAGCACATTACACAATCAAATCGATTGTGTTTTGACTGCGACGAATCAATATCTTTTATTCAGCGCTGACGCAGCGTTCAAAACGCATTGCTTCAATCGGCATGGCCGGCGTTGACATTGAATTTAGGATGTTGTCTTAATTTTTTGTACATTTATATCATACTACCGTATCTACCCATAAATCGACTCTATATTAGGACTATGTTTTTGAGAATCTTTGAGAACCTTATAATTTTTTTTAAGTTTTCTGACTACGTACTATGAGACCCCTGTCCGAGTAAGATTATCACCCACACTCATCTCCTCCCGTAGGGTGTCCGTAAGAGGCTACTAAGGGAAAACAAGAAGAAGGGCAGTTTTACCTAGCTACCACCTATACTGCGATTCCCAAGACGCCTGTCAATCGTGGGGATAATGGGAACCCCTCCCTTCCAAGGGGGAGGCTTTTTGTTCAGCAGTGAACGTCTACAGGCTGATGATGATGATGACTATGAGACGAGGGGTCAGAGATTTAAAAACGAAGCAGTTAAGTAGTACTTTACTCAATAGAATTAATCATCTATCTATACTTATAATAAAACTGTAACAGGTCCAATTCTGTACATTGAAGATATTTTGAAAATTATATTTGGAGGGCATTCTATAACCGATACAGAGGCCGAAAATGATTTTTTTTTAATTTTTGTCTGTCTGTCTGTCTGTCTGTCTGTCTGTATCACGGCTGAGCATCACGCCGAAACTACTGAATGGATTCAAATGAAACTTGGCATGATTTGAGATCTTACTACGAGGTAGGACATAGGATACTTTTTATCCCGTAATCTAGCACGGTTCTTTTGGGAGAGGGTATTAAAGTCAAAATGGGTAGTTGGTTATACGCTTGCTCCGATTTTAACAATTTTTCATTATAATTATAATAAATATTTGTAAGGGAACACTCATAGACGGTTGATAACAATGTTTGGAAATCGATCAGGTTAAGCAACGTTAGGTAAGGTCATTAAATAGATGGGTGATCGTTTAACGCCATTTGAACTAAAAGTCTCCGTGCTTCGGAGGGCAAGTACAAAGTGGGTCCAAGTTTGTAACCGACTTTAAAAAAGGAGGTTTTGTATTCTATGCGAATGTATATTATTGAAAGTTTAGTTAACGTAAATACAGCGCGGGCGGAGCTGCGTGGGTCAGCTAGTTTATAATAAGCTTCTACCAGTACTGATGAGCTCAAGTTTTAAAATATTAATTACTCGTTTTTAAGGCTCTTTTAAGTCACTAAATTGTCTTCCTGGTTCTTTAATGTATTATTATCTGACCCTTAATAGATAATAAAAAATAACTGATAAAATAATACGAAGTTAATAAACGGCTGAACATTATCAAAATCGCTAAGAAATGCGTTCAAATCTTCTCTTCTACGACCCCCTTTTTTACGTCAAAAATGCAATTACTTGTCTATATTTTATTCTGATATGCATTTTTAATAATAATAATATATGTAGCTTTGTCTCATAATAATAAACGGATCAATACTGTCAGTGGCCTATTGTTAGGAGCGTGCGTAGAGAAGGGGTGCGTCGACGCAGGCAGCGCCACGTGGCACGCTACCTCTCTTCCTGCTATTAAGCATTATTGCTGGGTATTTCGGTTCCCATAGTACCAACTTGTTTTGTTAATTAACGAAAACGTCCATACTGTCAGCGTCTCTTCATGCATTACACCGACTTTCTATCATCTCTACAATTTCCGCTGACAGTGCGGCGCGGCGATACCGCTGCTGGTGTGAACACATTTTTATTTGCAACTAGCTGCCCCGCGCAGCTCCACTTGCGCTTTTATTACATTAACAATGCTCCAATTTCCAGTTTCTGGTTAAATATTTAAAATTTACTCGTCTTCTCACTCTTTCTCTCTCGCCTCCTCTCTCTCCCATTTGGTTCCCTCTTTTTCCCTTAATTTATTTCTCTCTCTCTCTCACTAATTCACACACATAATTTCACATACGATTCACACACTATCTAATTCTATGCTCTCTCTCTCACCGAGGAGAGGGGTCTCTCCTTGTCACTCAAACTCAAACTCAAACTCAAAATATCTTTATTATGCATAGGCCTAACGAGGGCACTTACATATTGTCAATTTTTTTACAATTACCACCAGATCACAACGCGGCCTCTACTGAGAAGATCTGGCAAGAAACTCAGTGGGCTTATCATTTTTTAATATAAGTATGTATTTTTTTTTAAATAATTTATACAATAAATATTTCTTAAAGTTAGAGGCTTGCATGAGCATCGCAGTTTAAGCCCACGCAGCTTTATCCTCCAGGTAATCCGAGATTTTATAGTAGCCTTTTTTAGATAACCGGCTTTTAATAGTGCTTTTAAACTTATTTATTGGTAGGTCTCGGATATCCTGTGGCAGTTTATTATAGAAACGGATACCTTGGCCCATGAACGAATTGCTAATTCTGTGGAGACGCGTGGAGTGTACAGCAAGATTGTGTTTGTTCCGGGTGTTTACATTATGACGGTCACTATTCTTTGCAAAAGCACTTATGTTTTTCTTTACATACAACAAATTTTCATAAATATATTGTGATACAACCGTTAGAATATCTATTTCTTTAAATTTTTGCCTTAGTGTATCAGTAGGAGCTAGATTGTAAATAGATCTCACAGCTCTTTTCTGCAGGATAAAAATGGTGTTAAGATCTGCAGAAGATCCCCACAGCAATATGCCATAAGACATAATACTGTGAAAATAACTAAAATAAACAATTCTAGCGGTTTCAACATCAGTGACATATCTAATTTTCTTAACCGCATAAGCCGCCGAGCTTAGCCTACCCGACAGTTTCTCAATATGTGGGTCCCATTGCAACTTGGCGTCAACAGTAATGCCCAAGAATACAGTTGAATTTACAGGGTCCAAAACAGCTCCATTGATATCAACATTGGTTTTCACCTGTCTGACATTAGGTGTTGTGAATTTTATGCATTTGGTTTTACTTTCATTTAGTTTTAAATTATTGACATTAAACCAATGGACAGCTTTAGATACAGCATTGTTCACATCGTCGTAATCTTGTAGACCACGCTTAATTTTAAACAAAAGCGAGGTGTCATCAGCGAACAATATAATCTTATAATTGTCCCCTGCAAAATAGGGTAAGTCATTAACATATATCAAAAATAAGAATGGGCCTAGTATTGAACCCTGTGGTACACCCAACGTAACTTCAGATCCTGCAGATCTCGTTCCGTTAATATCAACCTTCTGAATTCTATTACTCAGATATGAAGTCAGAAGATCGAGAGCTCTGTTCCTGATTCCGTAGTGGTGTAATTCGCCCCTCTTACCCACGCTTTTACCATCCCCCTCTCTAAACCCCCTCCTCCCTCTCAGTCGGTCAGTTAAGAAGATCTTCTAGGTCTGATGGTTCTGCTCCCGGGACCGGCTCTAGCGAGAGACCCTGTCGAGGTCCGAGCGGAGTGCCTAGAGTCTCTCTATGGCGCAGCAGATCCTTTCTGTCGGTGTCGATGAACCACCTATCTTATGATTCAGATGGCGATCATGCACGCATTACTTCGCCACTCAAGGACACCCTTTCCTCGCACCTCAAAAAGACCAAACGAAGTCGGGGCAAGCCGCTAGTTTCTAATATGTGCCATCTGCCCGGTGTCTGCGCGGGGTGGCGCAGGCGCAGCTGCTGTCGCACGCGCATATTCGACAATAGACGCGATCAATGAACCCTACGCACCCCTCACCCTTCAACTATCAGGTACCGTACCGTTTCTACGTACCAACATGTATTTTTGGTAGCCGTTTCTAACAATGTGCCGAAAAGTCCTTTTTAAAGACAGCTGATTGCACAGCTGATGTAACTATAAATAGTATATTTTTTTGTTGTTGTCTGTTCTCGTTTCGTTGGTTTTTGTATGTTTGAAGGCCCATACAATTTAGAGCAAAATTTAACGTGTAAGTAGTTTTGTATGAATAGTCTCTTTCTGCCGAACCTACAAACGTCAATTAAAGTTAATGATCATTAATCCATTTTTGGACATCGGATTATTTCGATACTCGAAGATAGTAGTGAGTAGAGATATCAATTAGCTCGTGTTCAATAATCGAAATTAATTATAATTAGCTCCAACAGCCGAAATAAATACATTTCAAAAAGTGACAATTATAATTAAAGTTAATTGGCGTTTGTGATGTTACGATGTTTCGCAAAAATAAACTTTTTTCTTTTAATGGATTAAACAATCTAAGCTCTCAGTCGATATCTAAATGTACCTATGGAGATTTAATTTGAAAAAATATTAAAATAACAATTTTCATAATACTTAAGTACTTACTTGTTTAGTATTATGAAAATTGTCATTTGAATATTTTTAACAAATTTGTCTCAAGTTTGTTTTGTCATATTTTCAAGCAAGAGGCAGAATAATAAGTACTACTACTACTTTTTCCTCATTATAGAATAATTTTTTCACACCTCTGAGGTATCCTACGTATATAATTTGTGAGGTATATGTCATGTATGTGTAGAGGAAATGGTCATAATGCAACGATCACTAAAGTCCCGGTTCTGATGGAAACGATTGGTTCCACAAAGTTAGGGTTACCATCAAGTATTACAAATAATCAGGACACACGAAAAGGCTGAAAAAATCAAATAGATTATACAATTATGAAAGCTTATCAACCGACAGTGACTGGCTAACGTAAAAATATTATGTTTGTTTTGAGATATTTTTACAGTACCTAATGCACCTACGTGCATTAATGATAGCCAAAAACTGATTCAGAATACCCACTAATGGTGTTGGCATTCTGAATCAGTTATATAAAAAAAATTTAAATGTCTATATTCTTAAATTAAGCTATACTACCACGCCCAGAAATCGTTTAAGGATATGGTGACGACAGGAAGGGAATGGGCTGTAAGAGGTAAAGGATTCGTGTATCGATGGGATGCAATATGCAGAGTCAACTAACGTGAGAATTTGAGCAAATCGTGTTACTTAATTTAGATTAGCCAAACTAGAACGTTGTGAATAACGTTCCACCATCATCGGTAAAAAATCAGCTTATTTACTCTTGTTTATTTTAAATAAATTTGATAAGTATATTTCTATGCCAAATCTAATTATAAAATATTGCGAGCATACATTCAACAGTTTTCGTCTTTTCTGCCGTTTCTCTTTGATATATTGTGAGTAGACTGTCCAAACTTAGTTCCAATTTGTGGTGCACTATTTCGTAGTGTAGTCACAAGAACAATGCGTTTCCCACAACGAAGGCGCCGCAAACATTCACTTCCGGCCGTACGAGTCCACCCGTTCAGCGATCGGCGATCATTATAAACATCATAATTCATTAGTAATTATGGAAACGAAGAATGAGCCAAATAATAAACTCTCTCATACGAATAAACGGTGTTTTTGTGAACGGTAATTAGAGATTTTGGAGTCTGGACCATGTACTTATTATCACGATTAAATCTTGGATTCCCTAATCGTTTTAGGTTAATATCGCCTGTTGTTAGTTCTTCTTCTACTTTTCTTCTTTCTACTTCACCTCACTAACTAACGAAGAAAGTTCTGAAGTGGCGACCAAGGATTGGAAAACGCAGTGTGGGATGGCCTGTCACTAGATGGATTGACAACCTCGTTATGGTGTCGACGAGCCGTTGGATGCAGGCGGCACATATTGCTTGTAGTGGAATGTATAGGAGAAGCCTATGTTGGAGAGAGGACATCTTTGGCCTATGATAATCTATTTTCACCCAGACGTAGGTTAAGTGGATCAAGTTATGCTTTTTGACCAACTTTTTTACTTCCTATTTCATCCTGATCTAAATAATTGCCTTTATTTATTTTATTTGACCACCTGATGGTAAGCGTTGACGGAGTCGCGGATGAAGGCTAATTAACATTAATTAACGTTATCGATGCGCCGGCAACAAATTGAATTCGTCACATGTGATGCATTTATTTTGATAATTACGGGTATGATCACATTTTTGTTGTGAACATCCCGTCATCATTGGTAGGAGTCTGTAAGACCAGTGTGAATAGGCTTCTAATAAGCTGCGTTTACAGCAGCCTTAGGAGTCGCTGGACGCTCGGGGTGTGGGCCCTTTGAGCGTCCATTGAGTACGGCGGCGACTCCGAGGACGGCGGCGGGGTTGCGATCCCCGTCCCCGTGAGCACCGTGACTGGTTCCCGGGGGGCTACAATGCGTCCCCCGGCGGCGGGCTCAAAGGCAAGGCACTGAGGGGCCCCTGGTGCAGATCCCACCGGAGAGCCCTGGGGTCCCCCCTCTCATGTGCAGATGCGACAGCCGCGGGGGTTTTAGTGGGTAAGAATCCCACATACCCCGGTCGAGCCCCACAGCTCCCGGGGATCTTTCAAAGATTTACCCCGCGTCAAAAAAAAAAAAAAAGGATACAGCACTAGCATATGATCAGTTACGAAAAGAAAACAAATGGAAGAGTCGAGCGTGACGTACGCCTGATGGTAAGTTACACATGATTCCATGGCTGGTTGCGTTGCACTGCAGCCTTTATTGGCCGCTAAGTCTCTTAGGCCATTCGACCGCATAATTTTCTTCTCCTGTAGTGACCTGTACTGCAATATAAACCTAAACTGATGTTTTGCGGCAGAATATCTGACGGTACGGTGGTACTTTAGTGCCTGGACAGTCTTGACAAGCATTCTTTAGACCCAAAGAACCACTCTTGTTATTTTGGACTGAGATCTCCGTATTTCTTCTCTCTACATTATGTATATTTGCAAAACTATAAATCTGATCATTGATGGTACTAAATCTATGTGTATATCTTTATAAATACATTTTTTACAAAAACAAAAGCTATGTTGATGTATTCCATTTTTTATGTAACAGGAAGCACCTAAACACCCGGTACGAGAGCTCTATAGAATGCGACTAAAAAGTCGCAAAAGGTTTTCGCACAACACAGTTGACCAGCACTGTGATAACGAGGCATATCATTAAGCATGAGTGGAGGGTAGCAGGCAGTAGGGCATGGCACAACGCATGTGGCCTGGCCCCGACGCATCTGGTGACGGGGGGCGCGCGGCGGGGGCTAAAATTAGTAGCGGAGCGCCACGTGCGCCTCGAACGAGCATCGTATAGTCTGTGCGAGCATCAGTTCGCGCCCAACCACCACGACTGACGGCCGCATCCGCACGCAACCGTGTTTACATCACTAACATAACCTACACGCTCGTGCAGCCGACCGGTAAATCGCCACAGAGGCGAAGTGACAGTGTTCGAGGAGTGCATCGGTGACCGGCGCGACGGAGGCGGTGCAAGGCATGTTGATGGCGGGCGCTCTGCCGGCCGAGCCCGAGGGGCTGCTGGCATTGGGCGCGCTGCCGGGGCAGAAGGACACCACCTGGACGAAGCTATTCGTCGGGGGACTGCCGTACCACACAACAGACAAGAGTCTGAGGGAACATTTCGCGGTTTACGGCGACATAGAGGAGGCAGTGGTCATCACAGACAGACAGACCAGCAAGAGCAGGGGATATGGCTTTGTGAGTATTTTATTTTTGTATTTGAATTATGTGTTATTTATTTCACTTTCCCATAAAAACGATAGTATTGTGTGAAATTAATTGACACGTAAACCTAATACTCGTGTGTATTCGAAACGCGTTGGCTCTGAAACAGCAACCGTATCGCACAGTTAGCGTGTTATCGCACCTCATTGCTACCTATATTATACCTAGCCCACCGACGGCTGAGTACATACACAGTACATACAAGTTATATCGCCAAACAACATCAAACACGGAAGTTGTTTTACCGAGTTGTGCTCGCTTGACGAAAGCAGAAAGTGGTCGTAATGCGCAATTGTTCTAGTATGCGTACGATGCATCACCCAGAACATTTTGGCAGAAAATAATCTTTTCAATGCCGCATCATTGTGTGAATCAGAACACTTGCAAATGTGCCAGCAGTGGCACAGAAACTTCAGAGGCAGCGAATATCGTAGACACTGAAATTTCAAAATTGTTCATCGTTAATTCTTAGTGAATTATTGGACGAAGACAGAATTGGTTCATGGTTTAATACGATTTTGCCGATTCGAATATTGAATTTGTCACTAAACAACAGATGCAGTAAACGGCAGTTTTTTCGGTGCAACTGGTTTGATGTAATAAAGTTTGAGGCTTTTGTATGGCGCGGCCGCGCGGCGTGGGGCTCGTGGGAAATGAATCACAACCCCATTTTCGATCCAAGTAAGGGTGGATAGGACGCTGAGGGAACATGACGCGTTGCACCCTCCCTACGACATCCACGTAGCTGTAATAATCGCAATTCATCGTTCGTAACACTTTGCGATATGTACTAGGTTTTAAGAACGACTGAAATAAGCGAAACCGAACATGTCGCTGGGTTTCGTTGATAATATTGATACTCATTTGAAATGATTTTTGGTAATTAGGAAAAAATTGCAATCCGATCTGACAGTAAGCAAAGACGTAGCTATAATAGTGCACTAGCTAAACGATAATATAAAACATCCTGTATGTCGAATGTGCGCTGACACCTACAGAGACGAACGATGGTTCCTCAGCCGCTATCACAGCAACTCCTCATCTCGGTCTTATTTACATAAACAGTCTATATCTTTTAAACTACTGAACCGTTTTCGATGAAACTTACACTCTTTCCTAAGTCAAAAGATACTAAAACTATAACAAAAAGAAAAAACGCAATCGGATTTATAGTTTCGGAGAAATACGTGGACAAACATACGTACATCCTCATGAATATACTCATGAAATTTGGTACATTTGTTTAGATGTCCATATAGATAACATGACATACACACTCATGCATACTCATGGAATACAGAACCTGAAATCACTGAAACTAAAAATCACATTGCGAGCTTTTTAATACCCGTTAAATCCTTACTATGAAAGTCAATATGGTCAGTGGATGATAAAAATTCGTATATCAATCAATGTGATTGATATACGAATTTTTATCATCCAACTACACTTAACACTAGTCAACCCTTCAAGTTACAATTACCGTGTACTGCAATATCGTCACGATTACTAGTTTATCATAATCATATGGCATCCAGCAGAGTCCGACAAAAAAATAATATAAAAAAAGGTTTTAAAGGTTCACAAGTTTGTTCCATATAGTCGTTCGCTTGGAGAGACCGGCTTGAGCGTCGACGTGCTGAAGTACTTGACGAAGACAAAAGAGTGTCATCTGATAGTGCAGTGACGCTTATACAAAGTCCTGTGCATAAGCATCTAACGCACGATGCACAGCGTATAAAATTTCTCTTAAAGGTTGTTCTGTAGGTAGGTATGAACAGAAATAAAGTCTATTCCTCTCTGTAATAATTCGTTCATTTGGATTGTATTTTTTTAATATATTTTGTGACAGAACAATTTTTTTTCTGTAAAAATGATGTACTTAGTATACTTTTGTATAGATAGCTGATAGGACAAGGATATTTTCCTAGTAATCTGTACATCAGGCGTAGTATTTTTTTTTGCACAAGACAATTTTTGTTATGAAGTATTGGCAAGAATTACCAAAAAAAATATGTTTGATTAGTGATCTTCGCCAAAGTTGTCACTTTTGAACTTTTAATCAATAACAAAGATCTGCTACGCCATAAAATATGATAATAACTGAAATTTCAAAGGCTTCAAATGATTTAAACTGGGATTTTTCATAAAAAAATGCGAAATTCAGTAGTTTTTTAAAATGCAACAAATGTTAGAACATTTGGTGGCTCAATTTGATGCATTTTAACTCTACTATGACGTCCTGCAAGGAATACGTCGAGTTATCAGTAACCCTGTATAGTGTGAATTACTTTTAAGAAAATTTATTATATGGGCTTTACCTAAATGTGTACTTATCGAAAATAATTCGAAAAGGTAAATGGTATTTGTATAATTATTTGAATGATATATGCATTGCGATCTTAAGAGATTCGCCAAGTAATTTAATTAAAAGATAGACTCCATCTATCTATATAGTGTGTTTTAAAATCTAATAATCCAATCATGTTTTTTTTCTTTTATTTGACCTAATGACGAGACATGTAAGAAGTTGGCATTGTATTGTCGATTGTCACCTGTACATTAGTTTCTAAGTATCTTGAGCTTGCTAATTTCACCAGCTACAGTGCCATTCTCTCCTGAACAAAGATTTTTTTTCTGTAATTCAGTGCTTTTCTATTTACTTTAGAATAGTTGTTTCCTTTATTTCTAGTAAGTATTAACTATATCTGCATGCATAAATTATGATCAAGATTATTACTTTGACCTCGAGATAAGCGATTACCGTATCGGAAGGGACTGTATGGTTTTTTAATGTTTTGATCACTAGAAATGATTTAATTTTTTAGCAAATATCTGCATAATATTCACTATACAATTACCAATAGTTATTCATTATCTATTAATTTTAAGATCAAAAGGTTGAGGTAACATAACACAATCATTGAGGTATTATGTACATTCGAAATAATATGTATTAATAGCTAATTTATTTTATTATTCCCGTTAGAACAAAGAAAATATATAGGCCGTAGATCGGATTTTATACATACAAAAGTTGTCACCCCTTGTAAAAAAAATTCAGTAAATATACAAAATACACATGACAATAAACTGTAGTAGCATTCAGTCACTTTATCATTGCGCGATTTGCAATGTAGCAGCACGAAATAGGCATATTTATTTCCTAAATAAATATTTCTCGTCCGCTTAGTTAGAGCATACACGCGTTTCTACTGACTTATTACACGTGTAGTAAGTTTTTGATAAAAAGATATTATTTTCTCAATGGCCTAAGTATGCCTAAGTAGTTAAATATTTGCCATTGATATAGTGTATGACTTAGAATAATAAGTGTATGACCTGTAGCATACTGTATAATACGAATATTATCAATAAAATTATGCCCCAATCTCAAATAAATAGTTAAAAAAGTAACTGCAAGAAAAGTGTCTAGACATTCAATATCTGTGAGATATTATCTCACAACATAAAAATAAAGGTGTGCTATTTATTATATTACAATAAACGACCGGTTGTTATAAAACTAATAACTTTTATTGTATCCAGTATTACTAGTTCCAAAATAATGATTCATGTCGTGTCATCTTAAGATATTTTCATGAACATAATTTTTATAGAAACAATAATAATGTGTGTAATATTAATTTTAATCACACTGAAAAGATGTCCATGAGATTTTAAAGTTACCTACTTTGCTTATAAAAGGGGGCTAAGTGCCAAGAAAATGTTCGCACCTTTGGTCATGCTACTGCGTATAATTTGAAAAATAATGATTCAAATAATTTGTAAATACCATAAATCTGATTTTTGAATGAAAATAAAGATTGGAGTGTAAATAATAATACACCTATATAATTATTGCAAGACCTTTGTGCTTGAGACCGTCAGACGTGAAATGTTTTATCCCAAAGCAGCAGTGTGTATACTTTGCCATTGTCTGGTATTCAGGCTGCTATAGCTGAAGTAATTATTAGACTCAAGGTCTCGGAGTCTCAGTAAGCGAACGATAATGTAATGCAACTGCGTCTCTATTAGGTGGGTGTGTTGCTTGCCATCAGGTTAACGTCCTGCTAGTCTCACATTGACGAATCGCATAAGAAATAGCACTACACGTTACGTTCAAGTCCTTGACTGACAGATAAGATAATTTTTATTACGAAATTATGTAGTTCCTGTTAGTAGCTAATTATTTTACGAGAGCAAAATACCTATAACATAATTAAAATTATGATCACTGGGTAATGTTTCCCTAGTCTGTCCAGATCCAGATAATATTATGCTGCTACGGATAAAGTTCTGAAATCTCTATGAATGACACAGCATCTAGTGAAATTGCTGGGGTCAAGCGACAGGTTATTTGAATGTAACCACCGTAACGCATTTCGACCCAGCTGGAATCCATTGTGCCTGCACTAGTTCCTACTTTGTTCCTGATTTTTCGAAGAACTCCTTAAGGTTTCTCACTATTTCGCCAGCTTGGAGCTGTACAATCGCTTGCCGGCCCCAAATACGCGCGGGCAGAGAAATCGCACGAAATGTTAATCAAACGATTCTGATTGAAAACTGGTGCACCGTTCGTGTATAGCGGACACGTACATAATCATCTGGTGTAGGATAGGCTAGTTTTAGAAAGCGACGGGCTAAATGATCTCTCAGGTAACGAGCGACAGGTTACCATCAGGTGTACGTAGTGCAGATCTAAAGAAGAGTTACTTTGACTAAATGAAAATAAACACAGGAGTAGATGGATTCGTATCGTGGACTTGGCTATTGTTATCTAAGTTATCTTATCAGTTACATTACTTTATTAAATATTATAGTAATAAATGTCACGTCCACAAAATATTTAAGAATTATAAATTGACGTGCTAAAGTTAAGCTACAACAGTATCTATCATGCAGTCATGATTAGCGTCACTTTCCTAGAGTAGCCCACGTAGCGCTGCGGCAAGCCGCTTCCTTGCAAACCAGAGGTTGCTGGATCCAATCCTACAAGGAGCAACAACTTCGTGTATTGGTTATGACAAAACAGGCCTGGACAGGACAGGACCTGATTGTCTGAAAATTAAGATGATTTAAGTGTCAGACAGGTATATAAAAAGCAGGCCCTGCGCTACACCTGAGCTCTCCTCGGCCATGTTGATCTTACTTTCCCGATTGTGAGAGTAAAGGAATAGTGAATGCACTTGTGTCTGCGCATGCACTTGCGCAGTATCGTTCCTATGGTTTATAAGGTGACCAGCGCTCTATGAAGGTTCTGCGGGCATCGGACCAAAAACGAGAAGTGTTATAATACTATGTGTGTCTGTATGTCTATATGTTTGTCTATAGCATCGTAGCTCTCACAAGAGAAGACGGAGTTGAATGCGTTATTTTTATTCGAAAACTGGGTTAATCGAGATGTTTCTTAGTTGTGTATAGTAAAAATCGGTTCAGGCGTTTAAATACCATCAGCTCCTTTTCTAGTCGATATAGGGATATTAAGTAGATATTTTTAATTAGTTCGATTCGTCCAAAGACATGATATTATGTATATGTAAATCAGATGATGCTAATTGTGCTCGGACTTACCCCTAGTAAGTTTAATCCGGTTGTAGAGTCAGTCCTCAGTTACGCGACAACCTCAGCTACCTCGCAAAAATAAATAACATTTGTAATAAAACAAACATGTACGCATATTTCCTACGCAATACCGAGGGTCTAAACAACCCCGTCATTATGTAAGTCATCCCGTGACCACAGATGGTGAAATTCGCCCGAAAGGTCGCAAAAATCGAAGGACTTTTTAAATTTAATGCCATCTCAATCGTAACATCATTGCACTAAGTGTTAGGTCGCTTGTACATTATACATTCCAGATACCATTGCATACGAGTACTCATATATTACCTACCGCTGCTATAAGCACCTAATGGACCGTAGTGATGCAGCCGTTTTAATAATACAAGGAAGACCTCGTTTCCGAGGTATAATTCGCGCACTCTTAAGTGGCAGTCCAAGCTAAAGCCTTGCCTCCCTGACATGCCTTTATGCTCGTCACTCCCCTACCCTTCAAGCTTCAGGCAGCAAAGAAGGCGAGCGTTTATAGCACTCCAGCGATGACAGCCCATCATGGCATTCTGCGGCCTTTTTTGGTGATGGGTAGGAAACCGTCAAAAGGTACCCGGCCTCATAGAGGCGCCAGGTTATGTGAGACTTTTACCCACTCCACAGTAGCCTTCACC
Organism: Furcula furcula; assembly: GCA_911728495.1. Classification (NCBI taxonomy): domain Eukaryota; kingdom Metazoa; phylum Arthropoda; class Insecta; order Lepidoptera; family Notodontidae; genus Furcula; species Furcula furcula. The sequence goes on along the minus strand of OU452244.1, from coordinate 9,074,400 downwards.
TACGCTATAGTGAAACTCTAGGCACTCCTTTCGGACCTTCGCCAGAGTCTCTCCTGGAGTCACGTCCGGGGGGAGCAGAAATGTACGCTACCCCCGGCACCCTCGTGGTGCTCGCGATTACGCAGGGCCTAAGCCGCGTCGTCACCCGCCTCGGGGTCGCATTTAGTGGAGGGTACCCAGAGCACCCGGACGCACACTAGCTTATGAAAAACCTATTAACTCTAGTCTTGTCTTGCCCTGCGTAGACGTTTCTTTTACCCGGAATTAGTTATTAAGTCTCTTGGGCCTAGTAATTTCACTAGCTACAGAACCCTTCAGACAACACAGCAATGTTCATACATTACTGTTGAACAGCAGATACCTAACATTGCGATGATATTTACTTATCTAGAAATTTTCTTTTCATTTTCCTGACGACATTTCGAATGAATTTCATGGTCTGTGGTAATGGGATGACTAACGGATGTTGGGGTGGCTGAGACCTGTTATATCATAGTACAAACTATATGTGTACATCGCTGTAATTATGGGCTAGATAGGTACCACCAACCTAGGCTAGGCTAACCCTAGGTAGGACGAACAAGAGTGTTGCCAGATATTCTGCCGCAAACAAAACTATGAGAAGTCTATAATGGAAATGTGATTACAAACTTAAATCTTTTAGTAAACTCATAAAACTGCGAGAGTAAAGGAAGAGGAGTATTTATGTATCGGACTAGACTTTTGAAGCAATGATCATTATTATTGTGTCATCATTAGCAGCCGATAGACGTCCACTGCTGAACAAAGGCCTCCCCCTTAGAAGGAAGAGGTTGCCATAATCCCCACGCTTGGCAGGTGGCTTGGGGATCGCAGTATAGGTGGAATAAATCCAAAAGGAAGACGCTGCTGCCCGTCTTCCTGTTCTCGCTCAGTCGCCTCTTACGACACCCAACGACAAGAGATGGGGGATGTAATTCTAACTCGGCACCCCACGGGTGCGTTATTATTGTGTACTAAGTAATAAACGCTGGACTTTATTGTAATATACTGCAAAGGCGTGGCATTTTAGCACACTGGGAATCAGGGCGGTTTCGGGTCACGCCTCCGCCTCCGCGACTACGAGCTACGTCGTAGACGTTTGGCTACTGCGATACCTATAAACAAAATTAATGATTCACAACTTGTTGTTGAGTTTGTTTTGTTTTTATTATTGTGCGTTGCGTGTGTGTTTGATTAGACAGGCGTAAACCTACAACAATGTGTGTATGTTGATTGAGTGGTATACTTTTACATCTATAGGTACATATAAACTTACTTGTCCTGACTGACTGATTCTTCAACGCACAGGCCAAACCTCCAGAGGTTATGGTTTATGATGTAGGCATCCACTAAGAAAGGGTTTCTGAAAATTCCACTTCTAAAGAGGTTAAATGGTGATTTCTTTTGTATGAAACTTTTATGGTTCGATTAACTTGAAAATTACTGAAAAGTTTCTAAATAAACTTGGTAAACTTTGTATGGGGGGAAAAATATAGCAGGCGAAGCCGCAGTTTCTAGTCTTTTTTTATTCCAGAAATCATTAACTTACTTTTTCTTACTGTAATGAAAAGTACAATCCCTATACAAAAGTAAAATTCAATCAACCGAACCGCGATACACATAAAATGCACCTTGCTTGCCTGAATAATTGCGAAGTGACGATAACTCGAAACTACTTTTGATAAGCCGTGTAAAAATGGAACAAGTCTTTTCACAGTAACTGTACTGTGTACTTAGTATACGCGCCTATGTGGCGCAGCAAGAAGCCGCTTGCTTTATAAGAGGAGGGAGCGGGTTTAATCCCGCGGGGTGCAAACTATTTATTTATATCGTTACTAGCTGACCCACGCAGCTCCGCCTGCGCTATTTTTACGTTAACTAAACTTTTAATAACAGACATTCGCATCGAATACATAACCTCCTTTTTTATAGTCGGTTAAAAACTGGGTCCCACTTTTTACTTGCTCTCCGAAGCACGGACCCGTTTAGTTCAAATGGCGTTAAACGGTCACCCATCTATTTAATGACCTTACCTAACGTTGCTTAACCCGATCGATTACAAAACCTTGATAACAACTCTCTATGAGTGTTCCCTTACTAATATTTATTATATTATAAAGAAAAATCTATAAAATCGGACCAAGCGTATAACCAAGTACCCATTTTGACTTTAATCCCCTCTACCAAAAGAACCGTGCTAGATTACGGGATAAAAAGTATCCTATGTCCTACCTCGTAGTAAGATCTCAAATCATGCCAAGTTTCATTTGAATCCATTCAGTAGTTTCAGCGTGATGTGCAGCCGTGATACAGACAGACAGACAGACAGACAAAAATTAAAAAAATTACATTTTCGGCCTCAGTATCGGTTATAGAATGCCCTCCAAATATAATTTTCCATGTACAGAATTGGACCTTCTACAGTTTTAGATTCGTTAATAAGTAGGTGATTTTGACTAAAAAGTAGGATGACTCATGCTTCAAATGGGCATGTAATAAGTAAGATAGACTTGCGTTTGATCTCTCTCCGGGCATGTCGTTGCGTTGCTGTCTGTCCCACCCAAGAAGGGCGTCACGTCGATTTTTTCAACGAAAACTATTGTTAAATACTTACTTTACATTTGATATAGTTACAGGTTTACCTGTTGTACATGTCGTGACATTTAAAACGGGTTCCAAAAATAAACTTTGCATAAGAATTAGAGAAATATACTACTACTTACTACTAACTACTTAATAAAAAAATGTATTTACGTATTTGAATTAAGGTAGTTTTATTGGTTTGTTAATTTTTGACTTATTAACCTAAAATTTCTAAGCTAACTAGATTTTACAACTCTGTACATATACGTATACTAAGGTAGGTACTTTTCAGCCCCTACCTTGGACAAGTCTAATTCGCACTTGTTTCATTTATTTATCTCCGCTTAATTTTGCTGCATAGGTATTCATATAATATCAGATGTACCTAGTTTCAAATCTAAATATCATCACGTCATAATCAATTTGGATTTTTATAAAGTCCGGTTATTTTGAATACCACTAATTGGTACCCGATAACTTTTGACTGAGAAGTTTTTAATTGGTTTATTGCGTGTTGTTCACTCAATGTCATTTACAGATAGTCATAGGTAAGACATTCGTTTTATTTTAAATCGTCTAGATGTTTAGAAGTTTTTTTTTTAAGTTGCTATTTTGCATCACACCGGATTAGCAGGTTGAAGTGGCAGTGTGCTGTTCATTTTGAACGCAGAATCGATAAATATTGGGGCAAATTGTCTGGAGCCTCGAGTGGAAACCACTAACCGGAAAAATTAGTCTGAAATGCCCTGCAACTAGATAAATGGAGTGAAGACAAACGCAGTGGCTCGCATTTGCAGATCAGACTCAGTTGCGCTCGGGGGCTTGGGAAGGCAAGGATATTATAACCGCAGGGAAACATATGCTAAGTTATTAAGCTATCAATTTACTAAGGCACAACCTATTGCACAGCTAATCAAATATCAGCCATTTAGTCGGCACACGTTGATAGTTTTCTTATCAGTGCGCCCGCGCAGCGTTGCCTCGCCTAACGACAATTTGTACGGTTTACAAGTTCTATCGGTTGCAACGTACCCCGTAAACCGAACCATTACTTGTTTTTATCGTATCATTAAAATTTACATACAATACCGATCGAATTCATAATCTTTGTGTAGGTATATTTTTGGTTAGCGAGCGTTTAACTTTTTAAAGTTAGTTTTCTTTATTTATTTGTTAAATGTTTGATTGTTTTATTTAATTTACAAATTATTGATTTTTCGTCGGTCTGGTACAAAGCTAGTTTTATTACTAACAGATTTCTTAGGGATCGGAATACCTAAAAAAAAAAAAAAAAAAATTAATGCCAAGTTGTAATTTTTTAGGAGTTAAGTACTCCTTAGTTAAATATTTTTACTTGATTAGACTTTATTTAATGTGTGAGTATTGTATTAGATAGATTTTTTTAAATAAGTATTAGAAAGTTTCTATACCTACAAATAGAATATATTTATCTTTGAATCACAGATTTGTTACATCGATCGAATACTCCTTGTCGAATACATAATTATGTCATGCAAGTCAAAAGGTGCGTCAAACTTGCCCTATTGGTACTATGTATTTTATACATACTATGCGTTTCAACTAAGAATGTGGCCGTCATGATGATCGCGACTGCGGAACTTCACTCGTTTTTTACGATTTTTGTACATGCAGCAGAGTAAACACAAAATGAAAATTTCACCACGGTTTTGATTATTTATTGTAATGTCTTATCTTGCTATCTATTTTTGTTAAAACATAATTTTTAGAAATTATATATCTGAAATGGCAAGATGGCGGCCACATTCTTAGTTGAAACGCATAGTATATATTTTTTTAACGAATTTGTACGCTCTCATCGTATCTCAATCACAATCTCAAAAAAAGTGCAAAAAAAGTGAAACTTTAGAATTTCTAATATACCAGACCTTTGCTATCTGGAGGTCATCAAGCATTCGCTTCAATCCTGTCGCTTTTGACTCGTATAGTCTACTGAATATATTCCGCCCACCGTATATTGAACTCCTGTGTTTTTAAGTTCGCTCTATAACGTAACTGAAATTTTAAACATAATCAGTGGGCCAGGAAGGTCACAATGAATTGGTCGGAGTATAGCCAGCAAGGTGGCGACCCGCGATACGCATGCATTACAATACGTAATGCCAAGTCGTCGTCGCCGCGATTCCATGTTGTATTTAAATCGATTCGATACAAAATTATGTACGATTGAAAATGTTTTCAAAATAAAAAAAACGTCTTTGCAGGTGATAATGGGTGATCGGGCGGCAGCAGAGAGGGCGTGCAAAGACCCCAATCCAATCATAGATGGGAGGAAAGCGAACGTGAACCTCGCTATACTCGGAGCGAAGCCTAGAGGGAACCTGGCGCCGGGTGAGTGCTTCTTATCTCTCTTATCTTATCCGGTTTTATCTCGTTCTCGAGGTAGGGGCCATCCGTCTAATCGTGTTATACTAATCGTAATCTACGTCTGACTATTCGGATACAAGTAATTTTTATAAAATTACTCATGATATGAAATTTATTTGTAGGAAATGTTTTTTTTTATTCAACATAAGCTAGTGCTGCAGACCCACCTGATGGAAAGTGGCGACGCAATCGAAGATGGTAAAGCGCACTAGCTTATTAAAAGCCTATTCACTCTAGACTTGAAGACACCCACATTTTAATCGGGCGAGAAAACCGACGCAGGCAAACTGTTCCAATCCTTAGCTGTCCTCAATATAAACGAAGAGGCAAATCGTTTAGTCCAGACTGAAGACACTTTCACCACATAAGGGTGTGTATGCGCAGTGCGTCTCGACGTCCGATGATAGAAGGGGGATGGTGGAATCAAGTCATGCAGTTCCTGTGCACACTCTCCAAAATGCATCCTGTAGAATACCGAGAGGCTGGCTACTTTGCGCCTGTGCTCTAGGCTTTGTAGATGTGGTAATAATGTTTTAAACGATCTCGCACATTTCACATTTAGTGTATAAATATTTGATAGTAATAATAATATTGGGTGTCCAAGTTACAAAAGCAACCAGCCCATCCCCTCTCATTGGGAGTCGTAAGACGCAACCAAGGGAAACAAGAAGACTACCTACCTACCTACCAAGAAGATATTGTGATCTCCAAAACGCCAAGCGTGGGGATTATAGCACACCCCTCACTTGTAAGGGGGAGGCCTGTTTTCGACGGTGAACGTCTTTTGGCTGATGATGATGATGATGATGATGAATAATAAAATATGTCCCTTTAAGATAAACAATACGTAATAGTGTGTGAAAGCAATCAACATTATCGTTATTGAATAACTAACTGACCTGCGCAGCTCCGCCCGCTCTTTAATTAACTGTTTTTATGCATTTTCCATTTTTTTTTAAACCACCCCTGGATTAGGGATGTAACGGACAGCAATTCATTTTTATATATAACTAGCTGACCCACGCAGCTCCGCCTGCGCTATTTTTACGTTAACTAAACTTTTAATAACAGACATTCGCATCGAACACATAACCTCCTTTTTTATAGTCGGTTAAAAACTGGGACCCACTTTTTACTTGCTCTCCGAAGCACGGACCCGTTTAGTTCAAATGGCGTTAAACGGTCACCCATCTATTTAATGACCTTACTTAACGTTGCTTAACCCGATCGATTATAAAACCTTGATAACAACTCTTTATGAGCGTTCCCTTACTAATATTTATTATATTATAAAGAAAAATTGATAAAATCGGAAAAAGCGTATAACCAAGTACCCATTTTGTCTCTAATCCCCTCTCCCAAAAAAACCGTGCTAGATTACGGGATAAAAAGTATCCTATGTCCTAGCTCGTAGTAAGATCTCAAATCATGCCAAGTTTCATTTGAATCCATTCAGTAGTTTCGGCGTGATGCGCAGCCGTGATACAGACAGACAGACAGACAGACAAAAATTAAAAAATATATATTTTCGGCCTCAGTATCGGTTATAGAATGCCCTCCAAATATAATTTTCAAAATATCTTCAATGTACAGAATTGGACCAGTTACAGTTTTATTATAAGTATAGATATATAAAAATAGTTTTGTTCATTTCAGAGTTGATATTATATTTCTATCTAGAACAATAAATTTCGAAATCTGCCCTGCGTGTACCTAATATCCGAGCATTATATTTCTGTAGTACAAAATACACCTTTCATGCATTGAACGCACAAACAAATGTTGACATAATTAGGCACTAATGACGCATTTAACAAAGTATTGTCATGTAAAATACTTCTTTATCCCCAAATGATCGCTTCGTATTTTAATGGTTCACTGATTTTAGTTTCTCCATACAATTAGAGTCAAGGTCTAAATTCTTGTTGTTAACCTTTTTTAACCGACTTCAAAAAAAGAGTCGGTTAAAAAAGGCGACACGTATGTATGTACTGGTAATATTACTAAAACTGCGTAATAATTACATATGTTAGTCTATGTAGGCATCTAAACAAATGTACCAAATTTAATTAGTGTATGTATGTAGGTTTGTCCAACGATTTCTCAGAAACTACAAATCTGATTGCAATATTTCTTGCAATTTTTGCAACAGTTTTAGTTGATTTCAACTTAGGGAAGGGTACAGGTTTCATCAAAATCGGTTTAGTAGTTTAAAAGATATGAACTGTTTGTTTTTAGTAAGGCTCTCTAGCGTAGCCGTTCGAGTTGCGTGATATCGTGGTAACATAAAAGTCAAAAAAGTTTTAAATAAACTATTTTTAGGAAAAATAATAACCGATTTCAAGTAAAATTATCTAAAAACCACAAAATAACGTAAAATATATTGAAGTCGGTGCTAACAACATCATGTTAAATAGTACCAGCTGGCACCGACTTCAATATATTTTTACTTGGTGGCTAGACAAGCAAGACGTTCGCCTGATGGTAAGCGTTACGCCTGCCTGTATACCGCTGGAGAGCCGCTCGTCACCCGAGACCTTAGTTATTAAGTCTATTGAGCCAGGAACTTTCACCATCTACAGTGCCCTTCACACTCGAACACTACGATGTTTACACATCCATCATCATCACCACCCGAAAGACAGCCACTGTCACAATGCCCACGGTTGACGGCGTCTTGGGGATCGCAATATAGGTCGGTAATCCAATAGAAAGACGCTGCTATCAGTCTTCTTATTTTCCCTTAGTTTTACGACACCCGACAGTAAGAGACGAGTGGGTGCTATTCTTACCCGGTTACCCCATGGCCACATCGTTGTTTGTTTACACATTGCTGTTTGGCAAATGAGGACGGTCCCATACACAAGGGATCCAGGACTTAGTAAACGTAGGAATTCAAACCACGTAGGACATCGGTTTTTGGAATAAAATATTTCAAATGTTTTATGTAAGGTTGTGAAATCACAGCGCGAGCGTTTGATATTTTTATTCTGTACAACACAATTCTATTTAGTAGTAGTATATTACGAAAGGGCGTGTATAGCAACAGAGCCGGCTATCAATTATTTAGAAAAAGAGTTTCTATACTTTGCTCAGTGGGCTGGTTATTACTACGTATAACAGCTTACGGACTTTCTTTACATTTTGTTATTCTTGTATATTAATTGGTCCTTCGTAATCCAATTAATAAATTATACACTTGCAAGGAAGTGTGTTCGTATCCACAAGAACAATCATTAATTATATAAATATGTATATAAATAGGGGAAAAACCTCGAAGAAATCCTAGGAAGATATTTCTATCTTCCTAGGGTTTCTTCTTAGCCTTTTAGGCATTCCCCCAAAAGGCTGGAGGCGTTTACTATTCGCATTGCCAACCTGTTTTGGTTCTTATTACCTTTGGATAGAATTTTAATTCAATTTATTCGAACGTGCGAAAACGAAATAGACAGCCGCATTGTACTAGATTACCTTCGACACATGCTTTAATTTCTACTGCGCCCTTCACAACACAGTGCAATGTCACTTATCTGAAAGAGAAGCGCCAACCCATAGTGGGCTAATTCATATACGATCACATCAACATACATACATATGGTAATATAGTAAGCTCTGGAGTAGGGTCTCGTCCGGTAGAGCCCGGATTCCGAGGAAAGATAAGAGCGACTTGAGTAATATCTATTTAGCTAATTTTAATTACAAATGTTTAAGACTGTTGATAAAAATATTGAGATAATATTGATATCATAAATAGATGGAAGTAATTACTGTAGCATGACTATTGGGAATCGACTCTACATATTTTTCATACGGATTTTGTTCGAAAGTTTAGAATAAATAATTGGGACTTTGATTACGCCAATAGCTATCACAAAGTTGATTCACAGATAGAATCTGCTAAATATCCTAAAAGTTGGATGCTTTTTACATTACAACATACGTGGCGAAGTACCCGCCAAGTCGGGTGCCCTTCGAGTACAGTACAACCACGCCTTTAGAGTGTTGCCTCGCTTCTGTAGTGCATCAGGGATGTTTACTGAATTGCATGTTGACTGCTTTTTTGCAATAATGCGATAAAGATGCGCATCCCTGGTGCGCAGGGCGCGGGACAGCTCTAACAGCATTCTGGGTATGATTGCAGATAGACTGGACTATTGCATTATAAATCGTTGCTCCAAAATTGCAGCTGGAATTTTGAAGCAATTATTTATTAATATAATAATGTTATATAGTATTTATACATGAATTATTCATTATTATTTAGCAAGTGAATATTATTATCTAACACTATGAGTCTTGATACTTGAATATAAAGAATTTATTATTATTACTAAGCGAGGTATTGCTACGGCGATACCTTCTCTTGAAGCGATTCGGTGTACATTTGAACAATCACAACTTCAGTCTAGATATTATTGAACGCTCAAATTAATTAGTACAAACTAGTTGACACTATTTTCCACATCACCTAAATATTCATTTATTTGTAATCTTACAGTATGCAATAAGCAATGATAAATTATTGTGGAAATTATTCATCAAAAGGACCATGCCCATTTGTGCCCCAGAAATGCCCAGATAAAGTATATTACAAGATTGCTGTAATAAATAAAAACTAGAATTATGTTGCCAATTTTAAATCATATGAAGCACTGGATAAAAAATAAAAAAAATAAGATGTTCTGTTGACATTGTAGTACCAGTGTATCTAACCAAATTATTTTCACATACATATTGACACTATACAATGGAGACAGACTAGATAATTCCAAATAATTGGTATGTTTATCTGATAACATACAGATAAGTATATAAAATAACACTGATCTGGCTTAGCTTATGTGATGATGATCACGAAGTTCCTAGTAAAAAACTAATAGCAATGCTGACTGTAAACGATAAAATGTATAAAAAACTAGTAGGAGGTTAGCATGTTTAATGTCCAATATCTTTTGAACCGGTGCTTTATATGACATTAATTCTAGTTATCATATAAATACTGTTAAATAGTTATCATATGACATAGAGCTGCAATTTGGGCATTGCATGGCATTTCTGACTTTCAGCTCCATACTAATATGGGCATGGTCCTTTAGTTACACGCATCATCCAAACTGTGTACTAGTAATAAGTTGACAATCTTTCTTTAACACTAAAGCTATTTTTGTCTTAGCTCTATAAGTGCGATATCATTGTTGGCATATTTTATAAGACAACTCGTAAAAATACATAAATTAGAATAAGAGGGTCTAAATTGGAAATTATCAGAAATTAATTGGAAAAGTTGAGAATTGGAAGAGATCGCTTTAGCGATAAGACCGCCTAGAATTGTAATACTGCCGCACTCACAGATACCAATTAACTTTAATTCTAATTAAGTCTCTTTTTAAAATCTATTTATTTCGTCGGAATGGTTTATGAATATTTTCGACTATAGAATACGAGATCATTGATATATCTACTCGCTATCTGCGTATTAAGTTATAAATTGGCTTCAAGTGTTGAAATAGAACGACTCAAAAAATGGATTAATGATCATTAACTATAATTGAAGTTTGTAGGTTCGGCAGTAAGATGTCCTACTAATCTAAGTTAAAATGTATCTTTGTTATGGTGTGCAATAAAGTGTATTTATATTGTATTGTAAAAGTTGGTCACAAATTAATTTAGTATATTGATACTCTCAAGGGTTGGATATCTCGGGGTGTCTCGTGTTACTGAGCGCTCAGCTGTTTATACAGGAGCGTTTCTTGTTGCGCGTACACATGATTCCATTTTTTGTCTTCGCCTTCGTTTTCGAAGCGATGTCGCCGACGAACAAAAAATAGTGGGATCGCATCGTGTGTGAGACAATGCGTACTTCGCGGGGGTCAATACGTGCATGTGTGCTAACTCTAACAGTTTAAAAAAAGTACATACAATTGGCTGAAAAATTTACTTAAAGTTGTATATTTCCCACTGCCGAGCGTTTGTTTCGAAATTACCAAAAATAGTGAAAAACAAAGTCACATAAAAACAAAGTTTCATTTATTTTACTAAAGGTTCAATATTTACAATTAAATAATAATAATAATATCTTGGGACAATCCACACACGGTCATCTGATCCCAAACTAGGCAGAGCCTGTACTATGGAAACCAGACAACTGATACTAATACTTATATACTTTTTTTTTTTGTAAATACATACTTAAATAGATAAATAACACCCAGACACTTGGTGGGAATCGAACCCACGACCCATCGGTTAGCGGACAGGGTCACTAACCACTAGACCAACGGGCCCGTCAATTATTGAACTTCCGCTTTTAAGTCTAAAATAACCTGTATTAGGGCAGCCCCGCTCTTTCTACAATACTTGTTATATACCAATAGCAAAAACAAAATTTTATTTTACTAGTAGTTGGAAAAAAATATTAAAACAGTGTAAAACAAAGCCCTATCCGCGTCCACTTGGCTATTTATTCGCTTAAATTTTCCAAAACTGCTGTATGGATTGGAGATGGGCGAATGCATAATACCTATGTGAATGATTCATTCGAATGATTATTCAAATTAATCGGTCGTAAAAATTAACTATTTGAATAATAAGAATATTTTTTTCATTTGATCATTACTAGTCACTTATCATATCCCCTTTCTTTTTGGTCGATACATATACAATACAAAAATACGTTATAATTTTTTTTAAGTCGTGGAAATCTTTCAAAGATCCCCGGGAGCTGTGGGGCTCGACCGGGATTCTTACCTACTAAAACCCCCGCGGCTGTCGCATCGGCATATGAGAGAGGACCCAGGTCTCTCCGGTGGGATCTGCACCGGGGATCCCTCTGTGCCTTGTCTTTGAGCCCGCCGCCGGAGGGCGCATTGTCGCTCCTCGGGAATCTGACACGGTGCTCACGGGAACGGGGGTCGCAACCCCGCCGCCGTCCTCCTCGGAGTCGCCGCCGTACTCAATGGACGTTCTAAGGGCCCACACCCCGAACCTCCAGCTACTCCGAAGGCACGTTATAAGCCTGCTCTAACTAAACAAATTGTAAAAATACGGATATGAATATCTTTGTAGTGCTTAATCAATTTATCGAATCGTATATAAGTGGGTCTTTTTATTTATATCATTTCATTAGTTGGTGATATCAATCAGATAGTGGTTGATTATTGATAAATTAACAGGTACTGCCAATGATATAGTATTACGCATGGTGACTGGGTTATATTAATAAAATGTCATTTGATAAAATTATGACTACACTTATTTTAAAGAATTTTTTAAGGCAAGTTAGGGACGAGGCGAATAGGATATTCGTCTGATGGTAAAGGATACGCATGCCCATAGAAAGTTACACTGCAGTAAATTCTCCAAGTACGTAATATGCACAATGCTGCAAAAATTAGAGTAACATCAAGTCATCATACATACCTACTATAACATCGTACCGATTTTTTTTTATAAGTAGTCAAATAATGTCCGTAACAACATTACAGAAACCATTTATATGGAAAATGACAAATGACTAACTTATTAATTTTCGAGCATCTAACGAATATAATATGCGGAATAATATTTATTTCTCAAATTACATTGCTAATTTTCTAAAATAATTATAAAAAATGCCTATTAATTAATTGCCTATGTATATACTGTTTTAGTGTATAAAGAATAAATAAATAAATAATTAAATAAATTTTCCACTAATAAGTAATTTAATGTTTTTAAATTAAAATTATGCTTTATTATTATACCAATAATTATGTTAGTATAACATAATTATTATAACATTATTATTTTAATAAAATGCTTTATTATTATACCAATAATTATGTTAGTATAACATAATTATTGGTATAATAATAAAGCATTTTATTTAAAAAAAGTGGATTTTATTTTGGAAATTCATGAAAAAGCCGATGAAAAATTTCAACACTAGAGTGTTCAGAATCATGTATTGGATCCCTGGTATCGGTTTTCGGTACGATGTCCCTTACACCCGTATAAACCATTGTATGTATATATATGTATTCGTATGTAAAAAATAATAGTAAAAATAATCTTGATATGCACCATTATTGCTCTTGTGTTTATGTATTAGTTAATATTTTGGTGTTTGGTAATATTAAAGCAGTGACAGCTTATTGGGCGAGCGCTTGCCTTGAAAACAAGGTGCGCACGTTCGGACCCCGGCTCGCACCTCTGATTTCTATAATTAATCACGAGCGAAACGTCTTTGTCCGATTGTTACTAGCTTTCGCTGAAGGAAAACATCTTGAGGAAACCTGCATGTCTGAGAAAGCCTAACTAGCTTTCGAATGACGTGTGAAGTCCGCCAACCCGCACTTGGCCAGCGTGGTGGACTGACTATTGCCTAAGCCCTTTCATCTTGAGGGGAGGCCCGTGCCCAAAAGTGGAACAAATCCAAGGACTGGTATTATTATTTTTATATTTTGGTAGTTCTATTCAGATATTTATGAGATCCACATTTTTAATTTTATAGCAATGTGTCATAAAACATTCACGACAAGTCATGATGAATTTATGCCTTCGAATCCAATGAACAACAGATATACGACGCGTGCACTCCATGTAATGACATCGTAAACACAACATAAAACAATATATAACTTATGTATTTATATGAACAATAAAATAAAACCTAAGTGTCGTGCAGAACATTTTTGATTGTTACAATCGCTTACAAAAGTGTTAAACACGGTATTTAATGTAATTCCAACTTCACTATCATGAGCACAAGTCCAGCTTTGTTTAGTTTACGGTTTTGTGGTCGCCAGTACCGGGGATCGTGGGGAGCGGACCGTTCCGCCCCCGCCGGAAGTCCCTAAACGCTCGGAAACGGAAGTGCTCGGTATACGCGGCTCGCTAATTGATTGCGCCCCACGGACACGTTCAGCGACAACCCTTGCACGGTGACATATTATACCCATGCAGGTTATAATCATGGCGTTTGCATTCATTGCAATTATTACGGAATACAACTGCGTACTTAAGTGCCAATTTTAAATACAACTTTCTGTGTGGCTAACATTATTTCATATCGTACTTAGTTAGACAGTATTGAATATTATTAATTGACGTTTGTGGGACAGTTAATAATTACTACTGTAATTATTCTAATCTACGATTAGATAGAGGTAGAGGGAGATCGTTTGATTAGTGGCAAGTATCATCACATCCATTCCGTTTCAAATAAATTTGCAAACGGTCGACCTTCATCGTTTTTTTTTAAATCCATATAAACTCACTATTTTGACTGTAATCCCACATGACAATAACAACAAGCCGCATTGAAATCGATGATAGTAAAACACACTAGCCTTTGCACTCTTGCTTTGAAGACACCCACATTATAATCAGTCGGGCAAACCGATGCAGGCAAGCTATTCCAGTCCTTAGCTGTACGTATTGTAAATGAGGAAGCATATAGCTTATTCGGGACTGATACAACATTGACAACGTAAGGGTGCGTATAGTTGCCGTGCGTCCCGTCGTCCGACGATAGAAAGGGGATGATGGAATCAAGTCATGTACTTCCTGCGCACACTCTCCAAAATATATCCTGCAGAATACCGAGAGGCTGGCTAACTTAAAAGAAGCCTCGTACGTCACATTCTAGTGGCCTCTTTTCTTAATTCGCGTTTCGCCAACGTTTCTGTCAGCGAAGCGATGTGGTCGCAATGCCTCTGTTATTAATTAGCAAGTTAACTCGCTAACCCGCAACTGCAACTCCGCCTATCATCAGGCTAGGTCGACCACTAGCATATATCATTAAAAAGTTTATTACCGTACTCACAAACGTCATATTTGGACTCTCGAACCCAATAAATGTTTTATACTCGGTTATTTAGTAGAGACTAGCCGACCAGTGCTGTAAGTGGCAGAAAAATCTAAACCTTTCTCATAAATCGCTCTATCTATTGGTCAAAACTGCATGAAAATCCGTTAAGTAGTTTTTGAGTTTATCGCGAACAGACAGATAGACTCGTTGGAGGACTTTGTTTTATAATTTACTAGCGGCCCGCCTCGCCTTCGCACGAGTGGTAAAAAATGTATTTATACTTAATTGGATAAGGATTAATGCTGTAGGTATTGCTTAAAATCGCTTCGTGAATAAGCCATTGTTGCTCATACAAAGTGAAGGATAAAAAATGGGTTATCCCTAAGAGATAAACGTATACCATCGCGAACTTTTTTGTAGATCTTGTTAAAGTGTTAGTGCATAGCTGTAACAGCTCAGTGGGCGAGCGCTTGCCTTGGAAACAAGGTGTGCAGGTTCGAACGCCGGCTTGCACCTCTGATTTCTTTAATTAAATCGTGTGCGAATCGTCTTTGTGCGATTGTTACTAGCTTTCGGTGAAGGAAAACATCGTGAGGAAACCTGCATGTCTGAGAAAGCCTAACTAGCTTTCGAATGTCGTGTGAAGTCCGCCAACCCGCACTTGCCCAGCGTGGTGGACTATGGCCTAAGCCCCTTCATCTTGAAGGGATACTGAGGGGTCCTATTATTATTATTAGAAACCTCTAAAATTATCAATGTTTCTCTACTATATTATGCATTATCTATACTTATAATAAAACTGTAACAGGTCCAATTCTGTACATTGAAGATATTTTGAAAATTATATTTGAAGGGCATTCTATAACCGATACTGAGGCCGAAAATGTAATTTTTTTAATTTTTGTCTGTCTGTCTGTCTGTCTGTCTGTCTGTCTGTCTGTCTGTCTGTATCACGGCTGAGCATCACGCCGAAACTACTGAATGGATTCAAATGAAACTTGGCACGATTTGAGATCTTACTACGAGGTAGGATATAGGATACTTTTTAACCCGTAATCTAGCACGGTTCTTTTGGGAGAGGGGATTAAAGTCAAAACGGGTACTTGGTTATACGCTTGGTCCGATTTTATCAATTTTTCTTTATAATATAATAAATATTAGTAAGGGAACACTCATAGAGAGTTGTTATCAAGGTTTTTTAATCGATCGGGTTAAGCAACGTTAGGTAAGGTCATTAAATAGATGGGTGACCGTTTAACGCCATTTGAACTAAACGGGTCCGTTCAGAGAGCAAGTAAAAAGTGGGTCCCAGTTTTTAACCGACTATAAAAAATGAGGTTATGTATTCGATGCGAATGTCTGTTATTCAAAGTTTAGTTTTAACGTAAAAATAGCGCAGGCGGAGCTGCGTGGGTCAGCTAGTTATACATATAAACTTTTAACTTGAATCACTCTATCTATGAAGAAAAACCGCATCAAAATCCGTTGCGTAGTTTTAAAGATCTAAGCATACATAGGGATAGACCGGGAAGCAACTTTGTTATATACTATGTAGTGATGTAGTGACTATCTGTTATTTCGTACTCAGTAACTCACTATGGCCCCAGGTTTGAAATTATTAGATTTTATAATAGGCTAAATGAGAATTAACGTTAATTGCAGTTTGTAAGAGCGGCAGTTAGATTTCAATATCGAGCGAAACTAATCGATAAAAACTTACTAATCACTTTCCATGTATGCAATTAAAAGTTAACCGCAATTAGACATCTAGCTGACCGCTACCATAGTGCAGATTGGCATAAGTTCATACGAGCCGGTGTATGAACCAAATTACTATAACCATGGAGGCCACACGAGTGACATAGCACAATGGAACTTCCGCGCACACGTAAAGGACACGTATCACGTATAATTTTATACTAAATGAGCATTTACGGCTAAAACGATTGCGGTTGATAATTAGTTTGTTGCGTTACGTAATTCCGATTGTGTACTGCATTCGTGTGAGGGATTATAAGAAGCTAAAATCATATAAAATGTAGGAGGCATTAAATAGTTATACTAAGTACCTATTACATCAAAGACATACATATATAATTAGACAAGGTTTCGATCCATATAATAATAATAATATATACCTCATCTCAGGATCAGATGACCGTGTGTGGATTGTCCCAGAATATTATTATAAAATATTATTTATTTATTTATTTAATTCTTCATGTACAAATTTTGTACATAGGCGGACTTAATGCCTTAGGCATTTTCTGCCAGTTTACCTTAGGGTGGTACAGAGAGGGTACAAGGACCCACCTTGTACCCTCTCTGTGCAAAAAAAAAAGAAAGTATAGGAATAGAACAAAAATAAAAATTGAAAACTAAGATAATACATGACATACACATTATTATTATTATATACAAGTTACATACATTTATAACTATAAATACTATAGACAAAATATATAAAAAAAAACATATCAAGAAAATAAAATATATGCCTACATATACTTCCAAAAATAATAATAAAACTGTAACAGGTCCAATTCTGTACATTGAAGATATTTTGAAAATTATTTTTGGAGGGCATTCTATAACCGATACTGAGGCCGAAAATGTATTTTTTAAAATTTTTGTCTGTCTGTCTGTCTGTATCACGGCTGAGCATCACGCCGAAACTACTAAATGGATTCAAATGAAACTTGGCATGATTTGAGATCTTACTACGAGGTAGGACATATGATACTTTTTATCCCGTAATCTAGCACGGTTCTTTCGGGAGAGGGGATTAAAGTCAAAATGGGTACTTGGTTATACGCTTGGTCAGATTTTATCAATTTTTCTTTATAATATAATAAATATTAGTAACGGAACACTCATAGAGAGTTGTTATCAAGGTTTTGTAATCGATCGGGTTAAGCAACGTTAGGTAAGGAGCGCATTCCAAAGGAGTATAGCCTGAATATGATAGGACGAGTGGAGAAAATCAGATCGATGAGAGGGGCAATGCAGAAGAAGGTTGTTAGAAGAGCGAAGGTGTTTATTATGAGAAGAAGATAAATATTGAAAATGTGAGGACAGATACGCAGGGGGTGAGGTGGAATGAAGAAAATAAAATAAAGTAGTTAAGGCTCTAAAAATTCTGCGCTGCCGAATATTCAGCCACTTGAGTTGTATTCTGTACTCTGAAACATGATCATATTTTCGTAAATTATAAACAAAACTAATGCAACTGTTTAAAAGCCTGTCAAGTTTATTGAGAAGTTGTTATTATTATATTGATTTGAAGCCAAAATCACTAAGTAAATTTTATTGAATTTTTGATAACAAATTAACTTTAGAACGAAGAAACGATCGAAATGGAAATAAAAACGGCCATATTCCGAAATAATGTTACAATATGGTTTTTGCATGAGAACACAAATTCTTAATAGACACAAAACGTTACACACTAAATACGGTACACGACTAAATATAACATCAAAGAAGATATGATTAAAGCCAGTTTCGAAACTATTAGATATTCCGATCCATAATACGATTGCATGGAGTCGGTGCAAGATTGATTCAAATCGAAAACTATAAGTAAATTGATTTTTATTCAAAATTCTTACAAAACAAACCGTAAATTTTGGTGTAGGGTTACTTTCAATTACGTTTTATATGGAACTGGAAACGGCTGTATTCTAAAATAATGTGTCGATACGATTTTTGCATGAGAACACAAATTCTTAAGAGCCACAAAACGTTATAACTAGAATCCGTTAACGAAACTGGTTCGACAACAGAACAGCTGATCGGATCTTTGTAAGTCTGAGAAAGGAGCGTATGAATGGATCGCATCCTCGGCAACATAGCCTGGAGGTCGCAGCATTGTTCGACGTGTCGGGTAGTGCACGCATTGAGAACAGTTGCCGGGGGCCCCTGCAGCGGGCCGCGGGGAGGGGCGCACACACATACACTACACAATGGGTGCGGGCGCGCATGACGAACCACCTGGTACGGTATACCGGCCGCGCCATATGCCACGCGCCCAGTGATATACCCTGACTATGCTGGCTCACCACGCGTGGCAGAAATCGGCTCTAAAAAATCACGATTTTACGTTAAAATGTATTTTGAAAGGACCTTAAAGGTCTCCCCAGATGAATATCGACATATGGAATCGGCTTAAGCCTGTCGGAAAAAGATTATATTTGTCATATTATTTTAAAGTATAGTTAAGACATTGATACTAGTCAGAAGTTCGCTGGTTCGCAGATAGTTGCAGTGCACTAACGCAACTGGAGCTATTTAGTCATTAAGTCTCTTAGCCTAAGTAATTTCTGCAACTACAGTGCCTTTTATCTCTGGAACATAGCTGTATTTTTTGTACAAGGGATATGTACTACTTTGTATGTTTATTGTTTCTGTGGCGATATTTATCTGAAGAAACCCAGACTGTGCTTAGAATAGGAGACCAGATATCGAAGTGTAAAAGAAAGTTCCATACAGAAAAAATAATACTTACCTAAATGAAGAAAAATACAAAGACCTTTTTTCCGAATGCCACATTGTCAAGAGAAGCGGACATTTTTTTTAATAGGTGTGTAATACAATTATGGTAATTTTCGATCGTAAATGGCACGTGTGCACAAATAAATTCCGAATTGAATATGTTGAATGATCGTCGAGCATTCCACACAAAAGTACGTGAGAAATATATTTCATTGTTCTCCTAGTGTGTAATTTTCGTCAAGATTTTTTGAGCTGTTTATCTATGAGTTAAATAATAGTTAGATGGTACCAGTACACCACCGATGCGGCGCGGGAAATGCATTAAATCCGTCACTACAGCTTGTTTAGTCTGCATTCAGTGTCTTGCAAAATTGATTTAAATTAACGGCTTGTGTGGAACGAATATCTACGTTTATAAAGATCACACGGATTCTTAGCAAATTGTAATCGCACCATGACATTATAAATGGGCCGACCTTTGCGAGCAAAATTATCATCACAAAACTTGTTGCATGTGTAATAAGTCAGCATACCCGGTTTTTCTTTACAAGATCAAAAATTTAACAACAAATGTATGAACGTAAGCGTGATGGAATAGGGCCAGTGGGGTAATAGTAGTTTATGCACCAAGGGGATAAAGTAGTGTCTTATGTCGCGGGCGTTTAATTGGATCGCGAGCATAACGAAGGATTCTAGCAACTCCCGAGCGCAGGAGTTAATACTAGAATCCTGAGTACAGCGAGGGATTTAAACTCGCCCAAGACAAAAGCACCTTTATCCCCGAGGTGAATACACTACTTTTCACACCTACTGCGAGGTAATAAAATACAAATATTGCTAGAATTAAAATAATAACACAATATTTTGGGACAATCCACACACGGTAATCTGATCCCGAACTAGGCAGAGCCTGTACTATGGAAACCAGATAACTAATATTAATTAAATAGTTAAATAACACCCAGACACTTGGTGGGAATCGAACCCACGACCTATTGGGTAGCGGCTAGGGTGTCTAACCACTAGACCAACGAGACCGTCAATAATATCAACATAGTGATTTGCCGCGTTATCATCTATTTCATTTTATTTTCTAGAATAGAACACTGGGTTGTGCTCGTCGCGCTCAGTTCGATTTTCAAATGTTTTGTTTTTCGTGCAGTTCTCTGCTTAGAGTAGTAATATATATCTGTGGTAAAAGTGTTGAGGAATTGTCGTTTGACGTTCGAAATTCAAATCACATTATTACCCAAGGGAGTTTAGTACAACTTTATTACCCGGCTAGGCTATAGGGATATAATGAGGCACTTTATGTCATCTTTATATGACATATAATGTGACATTATCGAGCAGGTGGTGTGAAAATATGATATATTCAACCCTACCAATTGTCTTTGGTTGGCCACGGTCAGCGATCACACGGATGAGTACGCTGCTCTAAGCCGATATAAATTATTTTGAAGCAACTATGCCCGATTTCTTATTACAATATTGCTGAATATGATAAAAGGACTGTAGGATACTGCAGATTATTTCTATATGTTTTTGTCTAAGTACGTATTTATATACTGAAAAAATTAATAGTAGACAAAAAAAGAAAAGTCCGTTGTCAGTTGTAAAAAGTGAGGACAACAAAACATAACATACTCAAATGGGTCAAGCCGTTTCTGAGATTTAGTGAGACTAACGGACATCTATTCATTTTTATACTTTAAAAGATGTATATTTGTTGAGTGTTATCTCGTGCGCAAGTGTGGCGCTACCTTTATAACGCCTGCACAGTTCGTTTGTTTACAGAGCCCTTCGTTTGTATAACTTAACGCTAAAATACATGAAATAACGTTTCCAGCGGCCGTTTTGCGCATCCAGAACTTGATCTAAATCTAGATTCAGTTTGTGTATACGTTGAAAAGAATTGACCGTTAGCTAGGCCGGTTTTAAAGAAACCGTTTTGACCTCCAGTAATGTATGCAACGTTTGGGTCGAGATCGTTATTAACAGAGGGGCTGCGATTTGCTATGAAATAGACGCATGCTGCACCCGGATACACACCAAATATATAAAGGCTGTAAAAATGTAAACAAAAATAACAAAGAAAAAAGTTTTTTCTTCTACAATTTAAATAACAATGTATACGATTGTAAATTTAAATAGGTAGCTTGAATATCATCAGTGTCTATCGATGTTAACCTTAAAACTTAAATTCTTCAGTGTCAAAATGGGTTTGAATAATACATGGTTCGTATATTTTTATGAAAATCCATTCACCGGATTTGTTGGAGGCGTAACTAGGGCTGGCAACATTTTTTCTAAGTTGAAATACTAGCGAAAACAGTTATTAAAATATTAATAGGTCAGTATTTTTGTCCGACTGCACCACAAAGAAGACTGTATTTTGTCTACATTGAGTTGGTTTCAGCCTTTTGCTGGCCTTTTATAGAAGTTCAGAGTCACACAACGAGCCATGGAGAGAGCTATGCTCGGAGTTTCTTTGCGCGACAGAATGCGAAATGTGGAGATTCGCCGAAGAACTAAGGTCACTGACATAGCTCTCAGAATCTGTAAGTTGAAGTGGCATTGGGCAGGCCACATGGCTCGGAGAACCGATAACCGTTGGGAAGAAAGGTTCTCGAGTGGCGACCACGAACCGGAAGACGCAGCGTTGGCAGGCCTCGCACTAGGTGGACAGACGACATTGTGCGCGTCGCAGGTAACCGATGGATGCAAATAGCCAATTGTCGTTCGTTCTGTTTTGCACGTAAACATTTTAAACGAATAAAATATATTATTCGCTTTTTACCTATTCAAGGTCTGTTTTATATACTGTAGAATATATATCATATTTTTATATATACTCGCTGTCCCGCGCCGCTCTGCCGGCGTACTTTTTTCCGTAAGAACCTTCTTCTTCAGCCTGTGACGGTCGAATTTTTGGCCGATATTCTCCTGACAGTAGCAAACACAAAAGAAAATAATTATCCAATTTGGTGCAGTCTTTCGGAAGTTTACATTTCGGCGATGTATTTTTATGTAAATAGATTTTTACTGTACAGACCATTAATATAGTGGAATATTATATTCCACATTATAATAGGGATGGCAACCCTAAGCATAACATGTCTGTCTTCAACGCTTGCGCATCGTGGCTCGCGCCAAAATAAATAAGCACCGAGCGCCTGCAGCATTGAAGGGAATCAATATAGTTCTATCCGAATAGGTACTATATATTTATACTCAATCTATCAGAAGCAGTGCAATATATCATTTGAACAGCAGCAAATACGATCGTCTGACTCATAATGAAATATCTTGTTAACACAAATGTGGTCGCTATTGTGACGATACTTATTTGATTAAGTGTTTTACTTTTTCACAACGAGGTACAAATGAGAGTTAAATTTGCTTGGAACATTGTACCGTGGGCACCTATTTTGTTTACGAACATAATGTACACGTTAAAAGCTGTGGCAAGAAATTTGTATAGCCCCGTTTCTAAATACGTAGCTAGTGGCTGCAAGCTTGCGGGCATTTCAGTGTGGCTGGCTTCGATTATGAAAACATTGTTAAAGTTTTATTATATGGGCGTGTTGATGAAGGCCGACGAGCCACTTGTCCAAACATACGGGGCGACACTATGCATTATTGAGTGGAGCGAACACCGCAATAATCGATTCACACCTGTCTGTGAAAGGTCCCAAAAAGAAAAGTTTCTACCATATAATTACTACTATACTTTGGTTAATACCAAAGTATAGTAGTAATTATATGGTACATGTGTGTTTAGTTACACGTGAAGGAGCTTCTGCTATGGTATTCTCTAAAGTAACCTATCGTGGCTGTACTCGACGGCGAGCTCGATGTCTAGCCAGCCTTGAATTCATAGTCGAGATTACGCTGTTAAAAAGCGTATTCACTATCGTATTTCGTCTCCACGTCGAACTGATTGTCAAACTATTCGAACTTAAGTAGTTCCACCGAAAACCTTAAATTCTCGTGGCAGCACTACCACCTAAGCAAAGTTCGTGAATACGAGAACGCTACTCGCCGTTGCCGCAGCGTTGAGCTCGAGGTTGTGTTGCTTAGAGAATTGCACTACTGAACTGACATTTACAGATACATCGATTATAAAAGATGATTTACATAGGTTTCCTGGAGACACACTGTCGCTCTGATCGAATTGTAACATGACACACTGTTTAAAAAAAAAGTGATAAAATGACAAGCCCGCTGAGTTTCTTGCCGGATCTTCTCAGTTGAGGCCGCGTTGTGATCCGGTGGTAGCTTTTTTTTTTAAAAAATACATGACCTTTCAAAGTTTATTTCAAATAGGCTTAACGCTAGGTTAAGCCTATTTGAAATAAACTATTTTTGAGTTTGAGTTTGAGATTAGGATTCAAGCCGATTCATTTCATTTTCCGCATAACCGAGACAGAATAATTAATGATTTCGTCGCAATAATTCAAACTTCTTATCAATTGTATAATGTAATTACTTTTAATATCATTGCATATTATATAGTCAAAGCTGGTTTTTGCACTTCAATAAAAGTTGAATAATGATCATATATTTGGATTCAATCACCTGTAGAGCTTCTCGGTTTGAGTTGATTTGTAATTTAAAGATCACAGAAACCTAATTTTTATTATCAACCGTTTCCTTTTTATTTAGATTTCTGTTGATTGGATTGAAATCGACACTGGTTTCTAAATTAATCCAGTCGATCGTAATATACCGGAAATCGATAGACAATTTGAGGACCGCCGCTTCACGATCGGCTCATAAAAACACTAAAACTACTGCATTCAAATGCAAAAAAAATTTGCAGATCTTGTTCTTTTTGTCTACTCTGAAAGGGCGTTAAATATGCTTGTGTGGCTTAATATAAAGGAAAAAATATTCTATACTTTGGAGTATTCAAGAAGTTTAGCATATCAGCACTATCTCGTAAATTAAATTATGACAATCGAAACCTTTGCAAAGGCTTCTTGTTGGACACTAGTTCATCATTAATTAATGGTTGGCTGGAGCCATTGTGGTGTATAGAAGGGGTTGTCGCCGCATTTGGCAGTGCAGGGCTATCGCGTGCGCCGTTCGCCCTTCGCTAGTGCATTACTTATGCATGCTCCAAAGCCCTGTCGTGTCCAACACACACATCACCCATTTTTATTTCGACTTTGGTATTTAGGCTGATGCACTGAAGGGCCCCGCACGCGCCGCCTTTTAACGCGATCGATATGTTAACGAACGATTTAATCGATACCCTACCATCACATCTAATAGCAAGATTATTGTAATCTTATTTATCGATAGAATGTGACAAAGCTATAATCTACGTCTCGTCTATTGTATCTATCTCTTGTCTCTGTCTCTTGTCAAGTAAGTTGATAAATACTGCTTTAGAGGTGGTGGTAGCTAATTCGTTTCACTAGAAATTAAAAAAAGCATTGATCTCCTAGATCTAGAGATCGAGACCATAAACGCAAGAGACCGTCTAAGTAAGATCCTAACTAGATATTCCGCTGCCTGCCGCAACGCAGAAATTGCCAAACATTGTTGTGTTTCGGTGTGAAGGTGTTTCGTATCTAGTAGTATTGGGCTCACGTGACATAATAACTATGTCTCAAGTGACGAGCACTAATGCAGCAGTCTTAGCACGATTTGCCAAGACTTCGTAATCTTGACAGTTCAGTGTGGAGTACGACGGAGTTATCGACGTACAAACGTCATTTTCGGTATTAGTTAGGTCGATAACTACGTCATACTCCACACCGAACTGTCAAGATTACGAAGTCTTGGCAAATCGTGCTAAGCCTGCAGTGCATCCAAGTCAAGTGCGTCAATCACGTCCATTATAGTCTAAGTAATCCACGTATTTCAGACGAATGTCTCGCTTGTCTTGTCAGTTCCATTAAAGCTGTCGCTGAAAAATCAATAGCTCTGCGCGTCATGTGTAATTATATGAAACGAAGCCATAATAGCCAGGCTGGCCGCCGCGAGGCCCGTGATAAGATCTCTTCACGCCAACAGCATATCTTCATTTTATTGTCCGCAACGGAAACTTATAATTACCTCCATCGCTGTTGCTTTGATTTGATTTGAGACATAAAACGGCAATAAAACTCATATAACAATAACATCACAACTCAAATGCTTTGGCACAAATTTCATTGATAATGACACGCTTTGAATGATGATCATTTTAGTTATTTCAGTACCTAACTAAGGGTTTTCGAACTAATCATTGGGCATACTCTTGAAGATTCTTGTTGTCAAAAAGTGTTTTAGTTTATTGCCAAAGAATGTGCATATTGGCAGCTTCCAGTAAGTCCTATATAGGTGCCATAAACCAGAAATTTATGTGAAAAATATTTATAATAAATAACATATCAGCTGCTTTTAAGGGGAATAAAATATACCTAAACCCGTTTGTTAGGTATAGTTATATCGTAAATCTGGCGATCGTAAAACTATACGCAGATCCGTTCGGAATGTTCTCTTTACTTTGTGTTTTCAGGGCATGGCAGGACTAAGTCTACTTATATAAATAACGCTAGAATATATTCGCATTTAGATCGGGTTAAAAGCAAACCAGATTTGCAAAGTAAAGTGTGCTCAAAGATAAATTAATTTGCGATGTCGACGTCCCCGCGCTAATAGCCACGGAGTTGTTGAACGCGGTCCAAGTCAATAACAGCGTCTTCCGTATCTTGTATATGTGTGGCATGTGGCCCAAAATCTTAGTTAATATAATGGTGTTGTGATAAAAGATTCCGTAAACTGATGTTTAACTTACAAGACGCTGCAAGATACAATTTCGTAAGCGCGAACACCTAGGTCAGTTTATTTAGTTTGTAAAAGTAATCGAATCGAATTTTATTCGTAACTCTTTTAATACAATTTGTTTTGACTCGGTTAGCTGCGTAGTAAAATATAGCATTTGCTCGTTCATATGAACATAGAATTCGTTTATTGAACTTCGATCATAGTCTTTATTGAATTACAAACTCGGTTCGCGTGAATATTATAAGACGGTTTATATTTCTAGCTGGAGCGGTGACCTCTGTTCACACAGGAACACTTCACTGTAGTAGTTCCGTTGCCTTTGTCACCATCTGAAACTCGATCCTCGGCCGCGACTTCCGGACGAAGCCCTTCGATCCACCGATAATCCTCCGCCGTTGTAGATTACATACGCTATATGTTAAACCATTTAGAATCCAATAATCTTCGTCTGCAGTTTTAATGTTGTCTACGAACACACACCGAATAGCATGCTCCGTTTCGATGATCCTCAAAAGATGGACGCGTGGAGCTTTCTTCGTGTCTTAATTATTATTTATGTACAACAGCTGGCGAGCAGAGGTTGGTCGAACGAGGCTGACTCCGTCCGGCGAACGACGTGGTTATTTATAAAACAGAGTTGCGTCTCGTTTTGTCTTCGGCGCGCTCTTTATTTTGTCTAAATATACGCAGTTTTGGGAACGTCGCGGCCGACTCTGCCGCGACACCAGTTCTGGCAGCGAGCCAGCACCTCATCTTTTCTCGCCAGCTTATCATATGTCGGGACCTACAAAGCTTATGTACGTAAGCACCTAGATTTTATACTTAGATGCTCCTAAAATTGTTGAAATACTCTGCGCGCCCTACTAGAGTTCGATATTTATGTAATAAGCGATTAGGTTTATCGATTAAGATTCCAAGTAAGTTGGAGTGAGTAGCGAGCGTAAAAATCGACGTGTCGGCTCATGCACCGCACGTGTTTTGTCCAAAAATAAGTGTCCCGGGAATCGGCGTCGACGAAGAGAGGAGGGGGAGTAATTAATCGCTCCCGGTAAACTGAGGCCGAGACGATAAATCGTAATGGTGTCGGTTTGATGGCCGATACTAGTGGAGACAGATTAGATCTAAGGCTAGCCGTCAAAACACCGTGACGACCGCGAATACGACATGACCAATTCGGCTTTGGCCATACGAATCTGGGCCACGACGCATGTATTTCTATTCTCAAACCGATACGACATATTTATTCTACAATGTATTCACAAAACCGTGTTCCTATTATAATGAAAGGTTTTCCGGCGATACGAGTGCCGCGTGGCACAAATTTTATTGAATTTGATGGCTGCTCGTGCAAGCTACAAAGATGTGTTTACATTTTATTTGAATTCAGAACTCCAAATTACTCAAAATACTTTGAAAGTTAGACCTTTTCTGAATTCAGAACACCAAATTACTATTTGAAGTTAGACCTTTTATACATTGACTTTTAAACACTTCTTCCCACTTGCTCCAAAGATAAGTTTGTATTTTTCATGCTAGATAATTGTTTTCGCATTCTGTAGACTAAACAGTTGAATGATCATGACAAACGTAAGCGCACCCCTTATGTTCGTATAAGTTGTTGAAGTAGTTTAGTAAAAAAACACAACAACAATTAGAGCGACCATCACACACAGATTTGTTGATTTCAAAATCACTATCTAATATTTTGGTGATGACAAATGAACGAAAAGAAACAACGACAGCTCTATGGGTGGCCTACAATTTCGAGTA
This sequence comes from Furcula furcula, assembly GCA_911728495.1. Classification (NCBI taxonomy): domain Eukaryota; kingdom Metazoa; phylum Arthropoda; class Insecta; order Lepidoptera; family Notodontidae; genus Furcula; species Furcula furcula. Next base: position 9,046,553 of record OU452244.1, on the reverse strand, counting down.
CAAATATTTACCTATCCCTATACTTATTATATTTAAATGAACAAGTGTATATGATTATAATAATAAAATAATACCAGCCCTTGTTAATGTCCCACTGCTGGGCACGGGCCTCCCTTCAAGATGAAGGGGCTTAGACCATAGTCCACCACGCTGGCCAAGTGCGGGTTGGCGGACTTCACACGTCTTTCGAAAGCTAGTTAGTCTTTCTCAGACATGCAGGTTTCCTCACGATGTTTCCCTTCACCGAAAGCTAGTAACAATCGCACAAAGACGATTCGCACATGATTCATTGAAGAAATCAGAGGTGCGAGCCGGGGTTCGAACCTGCGCACCTTGTTTCCAAGGCAAGCGCTCGCCCACTGAGCTGTTATATATGATTGTATAGGAAATATTATATTAAAAATTGAAGTCCATTTTATTCGCAACTTATAATATAACTTCAACTTATTGTTTTTAATTACAAGTTCCCTCATACATAAGGCAATGACATTGAACATACAATACATACATTACAACAATGCAATAGCTTGGTACTAGTCGTGTACAAAGGTGTACAATGCTCTCTTTCTGTCCCGCTCGGGCGGTCTGCGTCTAAAATCGTATTTCCGTAGAATCCTTACAAGCGACGTTAAGCACTTACTGTCGGCTTTGCAGTTCGACGACCTGAACTCCAGAAAACGTCCTGAATAAAAAAGCGTACAGGAATTCAAAACAAAGCTTCATTTGTAACACCTACGCGAATGTTCGATGTTTTTCCTGGAAAACTGGCCAATTGCGATTTGAGATTTGCACTCGCTTGGATTTCAGTTTCAAGCGTGTTTCAGCCGCGTCATATCATTTGCATTGCTGTAAATAAAATCCACTGCTTCGCTATTGTATGGCATCGGACAATCGATTGCGACTAAAATCTATCTGGGTCACATTATAGGCAACAAAGGACCAGAGCGTCGTATTCAGGCCGTGCGACAATGGGCATAAAAGGAAAAATTTAATGAATCAAGATAAGCTTTATGGTGGACAGTTCGACCTCGGCCGTCAAATGACACGGGATCGATCGAATGCGGTGGCACATCACGCTCACTACGAGCCAAGTGACTTACCCCATGACACATGGTTAATAATGAACACACACCATGGTTGTTATAGTTTACCCTCAGAGTAATTACAATGGAGCTAGTATCGCGTCGATTCCCCGAACAAATTTTTCGTGGCACTTTTGCGGGGTGCGGGAGGCGAAGTAAACAGACAAAGATACAATATCACGCATACCCACACTATAGTAAACTCGCAACACATTCAAAAAGATACGCACAGAAATAAAGAATGACCTGAATTATGAACAAAAATTTGGCAGAGGGGTTAGCGCATCATGATCTCTCCAGTGGTATCTCCTCTAAGAGTTTACCTAATATTTAGCTAGTGCTGGACCGTGATTCCATAGTCATCGATAGCACACAAAAACCGCCTTGTATCAAAAGTGCGACAGTGCCGACGAGAAATTGGAGAAAGGGTGGTCCTTTGGGCGCTATAGGTACATCTAAGCGGGCCGGCATAAATCGGCACAACCGGGCGGCAAAATCGACCATACATATTATGTAGATGAATGAACAAGGAAGAAGAAGAAGAACTAGGTACATTTATTCGGCGGAAAGCAACACCCACACAGAAATATACAAAATAAAATAAAGTATACAGATACATACAGAAAGGGAAAGAAAAACAGAACAAAAAACTTAAAATTAAAATGTGGCAAGGCCACCCGGCTTAGACCGGCACGGTACATGCTTGCGGGCCGGCATTAATAGGCATAATAGGTCGGCAATCGAATATAATATGTAAGTAGATAAATGTTTTGAAAAAAGAAGACTTTCAAATCCGCCTCCGCCTCGCTTTTCGTTCAACAAATACTGCCGAACCGAATGCCGACTATTACCGACCCGCTTAAAGCCCGAACGGATTACCCGATCGGCACTAAGCGAATAAAATACAACATATTGTATAGTAATTCCTTCGGGCCGGCCTTGCTGTTCAACAAATACTGCCAAATGCCAAACCAAATGTGCCAGCCGCTTAAATGTATAGCAGAATAGAATAGAATGAATTTTATTTCACACAGACAGAATACAGGTACACAACTAATTTAATTACAGTATTTAATGCACGTCGTCTGTGTGAAACAGGGCTCCCACTCAGCTTAATGCTGTGTTGAGGAGTAAGCCACAACACAGCGCTAGTTTTCAGGGGCAAGCCCTAAGTGTCCCCACGAACGCAACCCTAGGTAAACTAAAAACAATAACTTATACTAGCTAAGGATATTCAATACGCTAACTTAAAGCTAACAAGACAAATTGATGGACAAATGGAAAAAAGTAAGCACGCGTAACAACAATAAAAATCAATTTATTTAAAAACTATCTAGAAAATAAAAAATCATAAAAATAAAATTAAACCGCTCCAATCACATTCACCTGGCGCCTAGAAGTCGCAGCGCGGCGTGTGACATCAACACACAGCGCCCCTCATGCGGCTCTAGGCTCTAGGTGGGATCTGCACTGGGTACATGCGCCCCGTGGCATGTCTTTGAGCTGGACAGCCGTGACAGCAGTGACAGGTATAAAGGAAGACACAAGTGCACTCTCACTTGTGTCTACGCAAACACTTGTGCACTATAGTATCTCCCGCGTGGCTGATCTTGTGAAAGATTGGCAGCTGTGGTCGTATCGGGCATGAGGACATTGTTATTATTATTTTAAAATATGACTCGTCTAATTATTTGCATATAGCTTGATCGCAAACAAATTCAGATGATGCACGATACAGCGATTATTGAAATGAAAATGTAAATGGTATTTAAGGCATCAAGGCTGACATGTCAACATATTGTATCTAATACGTAGCAGGCGGACCGCAACACCATCCGGGACATTCGCGGATGTGATTCGCGGTAATCACCGGTGAAATTTTACCACACACAATAGAAAATGTGTACCTAACATGTCCCTACTAGAGGTCACGCTCTTCTAACCATTCATCAGATATTGTGATACTCGCAATTATGTTGATTGCACACATCCCAAATATGACCATATTATTTGATTTCCAAAGTGTGATTGGTAGCTGCGTGTTCAACCAACTGAGACCAAAAAATCGTCGGCATTTCCATGTGACACATGACACAAACGCACTTCGGAAATGCTGTCAATATAATGCCTATTGCCAATCCAGCCAGAATTGGCAATCGGTGTGGATGATGCTTCGGCATTGTAATTATGCGTCGGCCGAAGCCAACGACTCAAAGCCATTTATAGCGTGTGTTTGTCGTCTTCTTGTCAAGAGGCATGTCCCTGGATGCCGGTGCCCGGGCGGGCGGCGAGCGACCGAAATAGACGCCGCCTCGCGCGACTTAACAATGCAATAAAAAGAAATTAACAGTGACGTCGCTAGCGCTAAGTTGCCTCTCGTGTCATTTGGAAGTGGTCCAATCTCCTCGGGATATATTTTAGTTGGACTCCACTCTAGCCACTTCCGTTAAGTGAGACTGAAAATAACATTTTTAGAACGTTCACGATGAAAGAGTTACGTAGTTCAAATATTTTTTGTAACGGAATGCGGTGTCATCTTTTCTTTAACAGCTCGTTTAATGTCGGTTGAAGAAATTGTTGAAAATTATTGGGTTTGTTGCAGGTTTCGGGCTGGCTGCGGCGGCGGCGGCGGGCGTGCGAGCTGGATACCCCACAGTGCTTCCTGCGCATTACGGGTGAGTGGCACTCTGCCTCCATGCGCTCATCTATATGTATGATGTATCAATGTTCAGTGGTTCAACACTCCGTTATTTACCAGCACTTGCGGCGCCGCATGCCGCTCTAAATACATCTCACGAGACAAAAATCAGACGCACATCTTTTTGCGAACTTTGACAGCGTGACTGAGAGAGGTAGTTACGAATACGTCCTATTTCGGCAAACCTCGAGTAGTAACTTCCAAAGAACTAAAGTAGGTACTTATTTGTAAACAATGTTATATATTAGGCGCCTATACAATTGCATTGTTGCCATGATTATGTCGGCCTGCAATCGGTAAAAATTGGACAGTAGGTATATTACACGTAAAATCTGTAAAGTAGGAAGAGTTCTGGGTTAAGATAGCGATAATTCTGAAGGCAACAATTCTAGTCTGAATATTCAGGAGGCTTACCCAGGGATATAGCGCAGTATGGTAAACGGATAGTTTGCTGAGCTGACTTTTGTCTCGGTAGATGAGGCGAGCGGCGTCTCCGGACGGCTAGCGGCGCGGCGGCCGGCGGACCACACCTAGACTAAATAATCAAACCTTATCACATAGGTATCTATGGCAAGCGTGAGCGTGAGAGTGGATTTTTTTCGTTTTGGGTGTGAATTAGTCGATTGGGTTTTTTAATGTTTACGTTTTTTATAAAGCTATACGGGAGCATGGGCGGCGCCGGCGGCGATGGCGTCGGTCGCGGGCGCCGCCCACCGCCGTCACACTATACGCATCGTTTTGGACACTCAATGTTTTCTTTAGTTTTTCTATGTTTTCATGCCGTGTTCGTGTAAGATTTTGTTGATGTGAACTGAGTTTTGTTGGTGGTGGATTTCGTTTAATACACTTACTAAGTTTGGTGCGCGGTCCGTGTGCGGTCGCTCGAGGGCGCGCTGTGTGTGCGTAGGTGTGAGCGCGCTCTCGAGGGCGCCCGCGCCGGTCGGTGGCCGCCACCGCCGCCGCCGTGCTGTCTAACATTTGACCTATCGGCCACCGATTCCGCTGTCCCCGACAAGCCAGGGTAATTACACAGTCTCATGCCATGTGCCCGATCGATGCTCAGCCAGGGCCGCGCTAACACCACTGCCCGTACAATTATTTATTCATTGGCACTCTCGTTTTAATGGAATACAATCAAGTGAAAGCTTTGACCGAATTAACTCTCTGTAATCGATGTTCACTTTACCCACCATGATGGATTTTTAAGTCGTACGAAACGACACTGAACCGAGTAAAAATGTAAAGGTCGATTGTGTGAAATTATCAATTTGGAGGGTGTTAAAAGTAGTCGTATTTTAAAATTTTTACCATATATCAAGTAGGAGAACAGCGTGAAACGCATAATATCAAAGCTTAGTTTAATTATTCTTGCGATTAATTATTGCATGTAATATGTGTAATTACCTAATTCCGCCGAGGAAATCCACAAGTGTCATCTAACATGCGATCCTCTATAGCTGATCAGATAGTATAAGTTGGTTGTGTTTGTATTTTGGTAGATGTGTCGGCTCAGCTTGTGTGTCTATATGCCAGTTTTATAATGCTGTTTGTTTTCACCTACTACCTATGATTTTATACTGTCAAATACATTAACTACTATCAAATAATATAAAACACACCTTTCATAACGTAGGTGCAGTTTTAGACCATGGAACGATTAGTAGGATTCTAGTTAGATTTCTTCCGTATTCTGGTGTGATATATTCTCATTTAATTTCATATATTCTCTAATATATAATATAACTTGCAGCGTAGGTATTCACACCGTATATATATAAGGCTAAGTAGACCACAGGTGGGCGTATGGGCGGGCGGAGCATTGAGTCGGGCGTGGATGACGCATGCGCGTTGCTCCTCCGCTCTTGTACCATGCGAATTAAGACGAAATAATATCGCAAACAAAGTGTCCTGTCTCTATCCAATTTGTGGAGATGAAGAAAGACAGACAATTACATCGTAAAGTGGCGCGACGGGTAATAGTGCGGTGAGAAGGGCCCTTCAATAACGCTGACGCGAACCGGAGCGAGCTGGAGTTGCTCTCGTGAAAACTTGACCGCCTTCGCTAGCGAATTAAGCGAAGTCGACAAAAACCCTTCCCACCATTTTTGAACTTTCAAAGTACAGCAAATGATCATTAAGTAAATAAAAAAAAATACCAATACAAATTGTTTGAGCAAGCTTTCTAATAATTCTTCAGTTGACACCTAATTAGTACGTAATTTTTGAACAAAATTGTATTTTAAACGAACTAATAGCGACGAAAGGAGCATTTACATAAATCCAATATTAAGTGACAGCCACAGCTACGCTCTCGAAATGTAGTCGTCTCGCTATTTCGTAACAGAATTAGACCGCCATTTAAATCTTAATCTTCCCGACAGTTTCCGATGTAACGATAGGCAAATACCGAGAGGCATCGGTCGGTATTTCGGTCGAGTGTCGTCCGCTATATATTTTTATTCGGCTTTCTTTCCCGGCAATGACGCACGGCGGCGATCATCCACTGCGACATACCGCATACTTACTTACAATATATACAATATACATATATCTGTTTATCGATGTCTACTAACATAACAAGACTAGATGCTCGTGCCTGTCGAGGCTGCTGGGGTATTTCGACATTAATTCCGATGACCTTTCAGCGACTGGAATATTCGTTGAAAGGTCATTGCGGGTGAAGTGAGCGATACGCGTTTGTTTTCCGCACTGAATATGTATTGTATGCTGATTTAAATCGGCAGGTTGTCGCCCGGTTACGTATACAGCACTCCGGGGTACGTTAACGCCATGAGTGGAGTGGGCGCCGGTGTGGGGAATGGGGCTGGCGGGTTGGTGCAACTGCCTCAGCTCCAGCACGCCGCAGCAGTCGCCGCCGCGAATCACCTCTACGAGTACCAAGCTGCAGCCGCGCAAGGTGCAGCCGCGTACCAGCAGCAGTACGCTGCAGCGGGATTTGATCCTTATGCTACGGCCGCTGGTGCGTATTTTTAATGGCATTTGCTTGTTATATTCCCTAATATGTAGTTAAATATTTGAAAGCTTTTTTAGTGAGTGGTCTCAGCGGTTCAACAACTCTGCGTTCTGTACGATGGATCTTGATGCGTTGATCATAATAATTGAGCGAATTTCCTTCAGCACTCTTATGGGTATTTATTACACAAGACCTTTTGAGTTTGGGTTAGAACCTCAAAGAATCGGGTGATGCTTAGCTATCGGCCTCTTACGGACACGCAATGGGAGGAGATAGGAGGGTGCTATTCTTACCAGGACACCCCACAGTGTTAATCAAAGTTACTTCTTGGTACGGCGACCTATATAGAGGAACACAGCAATGTTTCTATGCTACTGAATGTTTCGACACTGCTGTAGTACCTATCAACTGGACAATATCTTGCACAAGGCTACCTACCACTTAGTTGAAAGCCAAATTCATTAGCTCTTCATCATTCATTCTCCATCTGTTCCAGTAGCAGCGGCAGCGGCAGCGAGCGGTGCTGGTTACATGTCTCCATACTACGCTCTACCAAGCGGAGGGATGCAGGCTCCTCTCCTCCCCCCTCTATCATACCCGCCTCAGCTACAAGAAGCGCGGATGCAATAGGTTCCAATACTGACAACTTTAAACTTAATTCAAGATCTGAATTATGCAAGCAATGACACTGTAAGTATATAATATCTCGAGTAGTTACAACATACTGCCTAAAGAGTATACCAAATCGAGCAGTCTGAGTTCAGGGCTCCGAGTCTTCTAGCAGTGATCATAGAGGTCGAACATAGACTAAAGAGGTTGAAATTCTTCTGTGTATCTAAGGTATCAGACATTGTGCATGCGATGTTGCGCAATTTGCGACAGACCGGTCACATAATTGGAATTTAGTGGTCTAGTAGTTAGTCTGGTTACCATAGTACAGGCTCTGACTAGTTTGGAATCCGACGGCCATATGTGCATTGTCTCAGTTTATTTTTAATAATTTAAATCAAAGCGAAACGTGACTATTATCGCCAATGAAACAGTATAGACTGCAAGCGACGGAACATGGCGACAGCACACTGCCAATGGCAGGTTTACTGTATAATATAGAATAATTTTGTGACGTGATGAGTAAATTATGATCGCATGATTATTCGTCTACCGAGTTGCCGTTCTAGTTTCAAACGTTGAATTTAGTTGCTACAAGTTGCTACGAGTCGCCCGCACTCTGTCTGAGCCCTTATATACATTTGCTTTGTTTGAATTGAACGTGGAACTCTGGACCTGAACTCTACCCCGCACGCTGTGAGTCCCAGAGTGGATTTAGGAGAAGATACTGACGTAACGATATGAACAGTGTCTCACGTCAGACATAGATGAAAGATAACCATGTCATTAGATAATCTTTTTAATACCGAAGAAGGTAGAAAAACCAAATATTAGAAGTCTAGAAACTTGTAGAGTCAATAAACCAAATAAAAAATGTTAAGGATGACCAAAGGCTATGAGCTTTTTAGAAGTAAGAATGCCGTACTTAGCCAGTTTCCAATGGCGATTTGTACTTAATTTTTATTAATGTACTTAACTATACTTTTAAAGCACTAAATATTAGAAGTTACGTTGAAATACTTGCCTCATCCATCAACTTCCTGACGTCACATATTTTTATATAACTACTATATGTATAGATTAGTTAGATACAATAATATTTTTCAATGTAGATACCCTTCTTAAAACCATAAATGATATTAAACGAAGGTGAACGCAAACAGCTGTTGAATGACAATAAATATGTATTGTATAAAGAAAAAATATACTTATCTACATTTTGCAGGTATAATCTAGGGAATTGTATAACAGACTTTGTTAAAGAATTCGTGCGATATCCAAAATAAATGTTAATATAATTTAGAACACTTTATCGCGATGATAAATATTATCGAAATGCAACTAATCTCTTCTTAGGTACATGGTATCTATATATTGTCAAAGAGAAACAACTGTTAAATAGCTTATTTAGTTAAAACAATATCGCCTTGCTAAATACCCATTGAATCTTATGTCATTATCATCGACAACTTCCTATCATTTATTTCCATTTTACGTAGCTTTTTAATTTAAGATATACGAGTAAGTAGCGTATCTCCAGTGAACCAATAATAAAATGGATTACATTTTATTATAACTCTTTATCTATACATGTGTATAGAGAATAAAAATTGGAATGTTAAAAATTTTAATAAAAAAAAATAAACAAGGCGTTTGCTATTATTTAGCGTTAAAATGAAAGATACTTATGTATTTGTTACAGCAAGATTTCCGCGAGATCTCGTTGTAGCTATTGCTTCATTCAAAATGAAGCTACCTATCGCTTGAATAATGGCTTCACCGCCACACTATAAACTACAAGAACCAGAGAGGAAACTTCTACAATCACGCAAAGTCGATGCTTATATATATATATGTATATACATATTGTATATGAATGCATCACCCATTGACAATATTGGTTGACACTTGCTCGGCCAGTTAACAATTTGAATTTTCGAGCGTAAAGAAGCTTTCTCTCTAGTTATAGTTTAATTATGTGGTCACAGGTAATTCCTAGGCTTCCTAGTTCTGTTTTAACATGTCCACATTGCTCAATAGGTCCATATCGGGCTATGTTTAGCTTAAGAATGAAGGAGAGCAATAAAGGGCTAAATAATATAATTATGGAATTAGATCGATGTAATGTATAGAATGTACTAACATCACAGTGAAAAAAAAAACAATATATTTTGTACACTATATTAGGTATGCCCTCGTAATATTAATTATTGTAAGTAATTCGTTCTCCAAAGCGGTATAGGGTACTTACTAGTTAGGATAATTCAATTACTAGTCCACGTAATTTTAATTTAATGAATTTTAGACTGTCGCTGGTCACCCTGTTTGTATGAAGTTTGTATGTGGGAATTGTGAAGGGGGGAAACCAGTTATTTTGGACTGCCTCATCAGACTAGAGGGATGCGCGTTTGATAGCGCTACAGACTGAAAGGCAGGGGAGGAACGAGTTCAAAACCACTACAGGGAGGTACGACCTTGGCACGACCGGATCACAACGAAATGATCCGGTCAGAAACTCAGGGGGGTGATGCATGCCGAGGTACTTACGATCCTTTAACTTCGCCAGCAAGACCAGTCTCGAGGGCCAACACGATCCACTGGTCATAAAAATTGTAGTCCAGTAGGTAAATTTGTTGGACAAGGAGTGGGTATTTAATTCGTAGACAGTCTCTACTACTTGTTTAGGATCATATTCTCCCCGGGCAATTACTATATTTAAAAAAAAACATGCTTCTATCTTTGTAAGGTAACGGATACCGGATTTACAAAATATAAACCATCTAGCGTTATAACGTTGCTGTGTTTTGGTTTTAGAATTGAAATATAGCATTAACTATGCATTTCAGCAAATTTTTGGCTTCATAGAAACAGATGATAGTGCGACCAAACGTTTTCCAAACCTCAGCAAACTTCCATACGATGTGTGTGGAATGGGGGTATGGCTGGTCTTGCTCGCGCATACCTCGCGCATACCGGACACAGAATACATAAGGCACCTTGGATTTTAAGGCAAACTAGTAACGTGTAGATCCCGCATTAGGGTTTGGCCGGCGACATAGTACAAGTTAGAGGCACTAGACCGAGTAGATATCATTGATAAATAGTATATAAGCTTAATTTTAATTGTAATATTCTGTTATTCGTAATTTATTTTGTTGATATTTGTAAATCTACATGTTGATAACTATTTATTATGTGGAAGATAAATAAAAAATTGTTGAATATTTACTGACCGAATCGAAATCTCTTATCGCGTCAATGTGTTGCCAGAGCAAAAAAAAACGTCGTTCGGTCTAATATTATATTGAATTATACACATACATTACCTATAATTTTTAATTTAAGTAGATTAATATTATATAGATTCGTACCAAAAGGAAACATTGTATCATGTTAGCCATAATTGTGGCCATCTTGCCTTATATATAATTAAAGAATATATAGATAAACTTAGGTATATATTATATAGAATTATAATATACACATATCATCAAATTGAGAGAAAGCAGCATCGGTATGCCGAGCCGATCAGTCCATAATAGTGCATTTCATTCACAGTATTTTTAAACACAATATATATATATATATAAGTATGTATTACATAATTTATATGAACGTGAATTCATAATAAATACCTAATAACTGTTATATTTAATTTAAAATTATACTATCGTACTTATTTTAAGATATTTTAAAATGGAAAATAAATTTTTAAGGTAAAATAATGTTTTATTAAAACTTGTTCTCCATAGAATTCTTAAGTTAATCGCATGAATTAGGTATGTAGAGCACATTTTTCAAGTTACGAGAGACAAGCAGCCACATTATAAGCAACATACCTGCTTCTATACAGCAATACGATATTCACTGCCGCTCGTCACCTGAGACGTTGAGCCCTGATCACCAGCTGCAGTGCTGCCCTTCCGTGGGCAGTCTTGCACATGGGACATACTACCTTGTAAATAAAGACAGATGTAAGACTATAATAGGGTAAAAAAAAATAATGATTCTAATTAGTCCGTCAGTTATATTATAAAAAAAATATTGACGAAGATAGAGTCAAAGTTCGGGAGTGGGGGGGGGGGGGGTTGGGTCTAGTGACGTCACTCACGCCTCAGTCAGAAGTGTACTGAGATAATATTTATGTCAACATGCGGAATTTCAACGCATTAAATTCGTAATAAAAAAAATACGTGTCCAATATTTTTTGGTACCTAATGTAATTGACGAAATACATAGAATTTTTCCGGCATCTAGCCTATTCTATTATTGCTATTCTTCATTATCGCTGAAAATCTTATTTCTGACTCGGAAGAAAAACCGGTATGTACTTATTTAGGTAATATAGAAGAAAAACCGGTACTTATGTTAACTTCTTAACAAACCGTACTTATAAGACAGCGCATATGCACGCACGCTAATTTTACCATAGGCGATTTGACGACTCGTTTCTATGGGAGTGGTAGGTACCAAAGTTATCAATTTAAAGCTGATGCTGATAGTCATCATCATCACCAGCTGGAACGTCGCCAGACGTCCACTGCTGAACATAGGCCTCCCCACACACGAACGCCACAATGAACGACAATTGGCTATTTGCATCCACCGGCTACCTGCGACGCGCACAATGTCGTCTGTCCACCTAGTGGGCGGCCTACCTACGCTGCGTCTTCCGGTTCGTGGTCGCCACTCGAGAACCTTTCTTCCCCAACGATTATCAGATGCTAATAGTATGTTAATTAAAAGATCGATCGCTCTACCAAGCTTATAAAAGTCGACAAAATTCTTGGCCGCTATAAGTTAAAATTAGCGTGTGTGAGTAAGCCGCTCATGTTTATCGAGTTCAAAATTGGGATTTCTAAGCGGTGAATAGACTTATATAAAGTGCAATGACGAGATGGATGTTTCGGGATAAAGCAGTGTCTTATGTCACGCACGGGTGTGAAATTGAATCGCGAGCATAACTAAGGATTCTAGTATCTCCCAAGTGCAGCAAGGGAGTATAGAGTTAACTCCCGAGCAAAGCAAGGGACTTTAATATTAGAATCCTGAGTACAGCGAGGGATTCAAGCTTGCCCTATCCACGAGGAGAATACACTACTTTTCACACCTACTGCGAGGTAATGAAATACAAATATTAGGAAGAGATTGCTTTTTAGCGATAAGGCCACCTTTTTACATCATCAACGTATTGTTCACTTAACAATATTAACATGTAACTTTGGTGTACAATGAAGTGTATTTATTATTATTATTAAATACTTACTCACAACGATTTCCAGCATTCGCGCCCACACCTGCGAGGCGAGACAATAAAATACAAAATAATATCAACACAGCGCTTTCTTATTATCAACTAGCTGACCCGTGCAGCTCCGCCCGCGCTTTTATTACGTTTTGCTCCCCTTTTCTCCCTCCTCCCTAGATTTATCTCTCTCTCTTATAAAAAAATCTAATTATATGCTCTTTCTCTCCTCTCTCTTTCCCCCTCCCGCTTCGGTTTCCGTCACACTCCCCCCCCCCTCTTCCTCTCCCTGTTATCCCCTCTCTGAACCCTCTCCCCCTTTCTCTTCTACGAACTTGCTCCTTCTCACTCCCCCCTTACTCCACCTAACTCCCCCGATCCTTCACCACATCACCCCCTCCTCGAATCCCCTCTCCCTCTTTCTCCTATCTTGCACCCTCCTCTCGTTCTATATATCCTCGTCAATCATGGTATCAGCGGCATTAAATATACTTTATGACCTATTCTCAGACCTCCCCGATATACACACAAAATTTCATACATATCGGTTCACCCATCTATTTAATGACCTTTCCTTATATTGCTTAACCTTAACCTAGTGGCATGAAATATATTTTACGGCCTATTCTCAGACCTACCCGAAATGCACACAAAATTTCATACAAATCAGTTCACCCATCAATTTAATGACCCGGCCTTATGTTGCTTAACCTTAACCTAGCGGTATGAAATATACTTTATGACCTATACTCAGACCTACCCGATATGCACAAAAAAAATCATACAAATCGGTTCACCCATCTATTTAATGACCTTACGTAACGTTGCTTAACCTTAACCTACCGGGATAAAAGTATCCTATGTCCGTTTCCTGGTTCTAAGCTACCTCCCCACCAATTTTCAGCCGAATCGGTTAGGCCTTTCTTGAGTTATAAATAGTGTAACTAACACGACTTTCTTTGATATATATGATATAATAAATAGATTAAAGTTCTATAGTGATTGTATGTTCAATTTCACCGATAGATGGCGCTGTTCATAATGTAAATCACGCTAACATCGTAAATTACTGTCTAATGATATTCGATAATGAAACTTCTAGGCTTTTCGCATCTTTTATTGTTGCGACTGTAATACAATATTTATCTATACACTACCTGCGGGGCTATTACGTATCTCGTTTGACAACTAAAGTGATGATCACCAAAGCTAAGTGGCTATCAAATAACTGTCAAATGATGCATTCGGTATTGCCTAACTTGAGTGACCAACTGAAATGACGTCATGAGCACCGATTCTCGGTGATGATCACCGTAGACAATATTTGACAGATGTTTCTGTATCGATAACCTATAATTGGTATTATGTAAGTAAAGTGTACATCAAACTGATGGTCACCCAAGTTGCGATGACCATCGTGAAAGCAACTAATAAGTAGCAGTGTTTTATACTGTTGAAGGCTTTGAGTATACTCAAAGGTTGAAGGTGATCGTCACTATAAGCCGGCTATTTGAAACGTTGACTAGAAGCATTATCAACGTAGGTAAAAATGTGACAACTATTTTCGCAGGATTATAACTTTTTTTTGTGACCTAAAGAAAGTATTTGGTTGGAGTGTATCTTTGGGGGCTATGGGGGCGCTGTGAAGTTGAGATTTAGATGAATCGTTGAAGATTTTTTTTCGTGCCGCGAGTGTACCTACTACTCTCGCGGTACGAGCGGTGTACCACCTTTATGATGATAAATGCTTGCACGAGCTGGCCCAATATGCATGCGGGCGGGGTAAGCGCACGTAGGTAACGACGTTCAAACCATTTTGATTGTAAACTGGTACAGCATTCTTGTCCGCGATAATACATTGAGCTATAATGTACTGAAGTAGGTACATAGTTATTTTTGATTAATTTCGGATGCTGCCTTTCTCTTGTCACTGACTTATAGTTTAGCGGCAAATGGCATGAAAAGATGTAAAACACCTCGAATTTCTTGAAAACTTTATTTTAATTTAGTGAGTTTGTTTTAGAATTAGGATTTTTCACAATATCTTTGGGTTTTTTTTATTAAACTTTTGTTGTCTATGCTCTCAATATCCACTAGGCGAAAATACCTGCAAATTAAAAAGTACCACTAAATGTTCTTTGTATAATGGTTCGGGGGGAAATTCAACTTGGTCGCATAATGTAAATGTAAAAAGTAGAGATGGCTAAAAGACAAGTGATGAGCACCGTAGTACACCGTAGGTTGATGTCCACCGAAAGCCATACGTAATATTTATAATATTTATATTATTATCTGTTTATTATTATGTTTATGGTAAGTTTTCTATGTATAAAATTTCAAGAAAAAATAAGAGATATGTGAAGATGAATTCTATATTACATTACTACAATACATATTTTATTAGGCGATTTTAATGCTAATTTATTAGAAGTAAACAGTAATAACACTAAAAAGTTATATGAATTTCTGGCGAATATGAATTTGAAGCAAGTAGTTCAATCACCAACTCACTTCACAGAGCAAAGTTGCTCCCTCATAGATGTTGTTTGTACGGATATAGAGTGCTATAAACTAGAAGTGAATCGTATAACTGAACTTAATCGGCATGCGTTTATTACTTGTGAGACAATTATAAAAAAAGAAAAACCAAAGCCTCGTCTAGTAACTTATCGTCCACTTAGGGATATACTAACCGATTTTTTCGATAGAGATCTAGAGTCTATTATGTGGGATAAAATTTCTGACGAATTGGACGTTAACGTTATGGTCAAAATGTTAACTTTTACTATTGTGCAACTTTTTGAGGTCCATGCGCCTATAAAACAAAAAGTTTTTAAAATTCAGCAAACACCATGGATAACTGATAATATTAAGTTAATGTTTAGGTTACGTGATGAAGCGAGAGGTAGGTTTCATCTCACAAAAGTAAATGCCCATAAACAGTATTACTTGGACTTGAAACATCTAGCTTCAACAGCATTACATAATGAGAAGAAAGCTTTCTTTGAAGGAAATATAAATGAAAACATAACGGATTCAAAGCGATTATGGAAGAACATAAAATCAAATATCTGTCCGTCACACAAAGATAGTGTTCTTCCAGCTCATTTTAAAGAACCTGACAGTATCAACAAGGCATTTTTAGAAGTTCAAGGCCCAAACACTATTAGTATCCAACAATTATCATACTTTGAATACCATAGATATAGTGCAGCTACATTCTCTTTGCAAACAGTTACACAGAACCAAGTACTGGAAATAATAAAAACACTTAAGTCTAAGGCAACAGGAATTGATAAAATTAATATAGACATGATAAATTTGACCTTGCCCAAAACATTAAAGACTATAACTGATATAGTGAATAGATCTATAGAATCCAATACATTTCCTGATCTCTGGCGGCAAGCTGTGATTCGTCCTTTACCTAAAAACAGTAACCCAGTAAATTACAAAGATCTGCGACCTGTAAGTATATTACCCTGCTTGTCCAAAGTATTGGAACGGGTGGTGTACATGCAGGTTATGCAGTATTTGGAAACAAACTATTGTTTGTTTCCAAATTGGAGGAGTTCCTTTCCTAAAACCAGATTGGAGTTCTGGCAGTATATTTACTGCCAGAACTCCAATCTGGTTTTAGGAAAGGTCGAGGCACGGCGACTGCGTTATGTGATGTCGTAGGGAATATGATTGAGGCACGTGATCAAGGAAAGGGTTCAATATTAGTGTTGCTGGACTACTCACGTGCTTTTGACTCCATAAATACAACTCTATTGCTGTCTAAGCTGGCATATTATGGATTTGACATAAATACGATCCGATGGTTTGACACATATTTAACAGATAGGCAGCAACTAGTTGAATTGAAAACCAGTGATGGAGCTACAATATCATCCACACCGATGAGGCTTGACCGTGGTGTACCACAGGGCTCTATTCTCGGTCCACTATTGTTTATATTGTATAGTGCTGATGTGGTCCAATGTATACAGCATTGTGGCTACCATATGTATGCAGATGACATACAGCTGTATATGTCTTTTAAACCTAATGACACTCATAGTGCAGTCAGCGACATTAATAGTGATCTACAGAGAATACAGGAATGGTCAGATGAAAACTCCCTGGTCTTAAATCCATCTAAATCCAAATTTATGGTAGTTGGGAGTCGACATCAGATTCAAGCAATAAAAGAAGCAAGACCTATAATAAATGTAAAGGGTGAGCAAATTGGCATCGTTAATGAGGCATGTAATCTCGGTCTTACTATAGACTCGGAACTTCGTTTTGAAGCTCATATTAATAAGGTTTTAAAAAATTGTTTCTATAGATTAAAAATATTATACTCCATTAGAAAATACGTCAGTACTGATATAAGGAAATTACTGGTAGAAAGTCTGGTATTATCAAAGCTTAATTACTGTGACACGGTGTATGGCCCGTGTTTATTAGCAAGAACTGAGAAGTTAATACAGCGTATTCAGAATGCCTGTGCACGATATTGTTTTCAAATACCAAAGAGAAGTCATGTTACCCCTTACTTGAATACAAATAATGTCTTAAAGATGGCAGCCAGAAGGAAACTACATTTGTCATGCCTATTGTTTGGAGTGATAGTTACCAAAAATCCTAGGTATTTACATACTAAAATTCAATGGAGGCAGGCAAGGTCTAAACTTTATGCAATTAGGTCTGTTACAGATCCGCTGTTGACTTCTAGACACAGGACAGCTGCTTTTAGGGGATGCTTCAAGTATGCCGCTACTCAGTGCTGGAACAATATTCCACCACCTATTAGAGACCTGAAAACCATTAATTCATTTAAATATAGTTTAAAAAGATATTTATTGGATGAACAAAAGGGAGATCCAACTTATTCAAAATAATATGAGATTATCACAATTGTTAATTCCCCACCAAAAATACAGTAGTTACTTCACATTTTAATTTATTAGGTATCTACATTTGTCACTTACATCAATCTTTTTACTATCATATCTTATATATACATGTAACTGTTAAATTTACATGTAACTTTTGGTGTACAATAAAGTGTATTTATTATTATTATTATTATATATATATATGTACCTACTTACCTTACTATATGTTATATTATCGTATTATTATCAAACTATTCTTGGCTCACATAAGGATATAATTAACAAAAGATAAGGTTGACTGCGTGGGTGGTGGAATTTGTTATGATGGGTGGAGTGAAGCGTGCTCCTTTTTAACCGACTTCAAATAAGGAGGAGGTTCTCAATTCGTTGTGTATGTAATTTTATATATATATTTTTATTTTTTATTTTTTTATATATTGGTATTTTTTTTTATTACTACCTATAGATTATATAGGGCTACTTTCTTCTTCAACTTTTCACTTTTTAAATTGAGTTCTTATATTATCATATTACTATTTTTACGTGAATATATACTTTTAAGAATGTAATATATTATAATGAAATATGTACATACCTATTTATAATTAAGTATGAAAAACGATTATTATTATTTTTATTTATTTATCAATATTTATTATATTAAAATGGCGAAATGGCATCGGAATGTCACGGGGGTTAGCCCTGAAAATCAGCGCTGGGCCGGAATGTGATTTTCGGTGCAGCAACAATGCTGAGTGGCTGACCTCGTTTGCCGAAAATACGGCGTACAATAGTTGCTTAGTTTAAATATTTCTTTTAGTGGTACCTATGTTTTTATTTTTATTTTTTTTAATGTTATTCATTTTTGTGTGTATTGTACTTCCTTGTTTATTTTATTGTTAACTTTTTATTTTTATTTCGCTTGTATGTACGTCGTTATTTTTCGGTAAATAAATATTCTTTTCTTTTTTTCTTTTTCTTTTAATACCAATGTTATCACACTTTCGGTTGACATCAAATTTCGGTGGACAACTGAAGCTTGATAGTCACTTGGGTGGCTAAAGATACGCAATAACCCTGCTGGACTTGGGGAGTTTCATTAAAATTTCATGAACAGAAATCTAATGAAAATGTCCTGGGTGTACCGGACCGGCTTACCCCTTACAAAAATTGACCCTTCGCCACTGCCATATCTTATGCAAACTAAATGTCTGCTCAGTCCCTATTGTATATAGCGTAATAATACATATCTTAATGATTAGCTGATCAGTCTATAATTACCCTATTCACATACAAAGAAAATTACGTGATAATATGTGCAAGTAATGTTTCACTGCTTAGCCCCTATGAAACATAGCGTGATGTTTTATATACCAATTTATACCTTGACTTCTACACAACACATCAGTGAAAGTCCTATCAAAATCCATCCACGGGTTTTCAAATGATACCTGGACAAACAGAACGACAGACAGACAGACAGACAGACAGACAGACAGACAGACAGACAATAATTCCAAAAAAAATTGTTTTGGCCTCTATGTCGATAGTATAGTATGATAGTATAGTATAGTATACATGGAAATTTTGGAAAAATATTCAATGTACAGAAAAAGTGCTCTTTGAGTTTTATTATAGTATAGATTTATTTCTTTTCTAGAACCTAGAACAAGGTTCGGCTCCAATTCGGCTCCTCGCACTCGGTTCGATTTTCAAATGTATTTTTTTCGTGCAATTCTCTACTTAGAGAGAGTGGTATATATACCTACTTTATGACTCCGTGGTAAAAAAATTTTTGACTACGTAATTCAAATCACATTTTAATAAAGAATTAGGTAAGTATTTGAAAAAAAAAAATTTTTTTTTTTTATATATTTTAAAACTTTATTATTCTATTAATAATATTGATATTTAAAACAATAAACTAAAAAAAGAAAAAATTCAATTAGTTATAAACAAAATTGATGAAATTTCACGTGACGACTTTAAACGCGCCATGATTGGTCACCATAGTCGTGACGCTTAGAGGAGATACCACTGGAGATAGCATGATGCGCTAACCCCTCTGCCAAATTTTGTTCATATGTTCAGGTCATTCTTTATTTGTGTGCGTATCTTTTTGAATGTGTTGCGAGTTTATTATAGTGTGTGAGTTTATTATAGTGTGGGTATGCGTGAAATTGTATATGTGTGTGTTTACTTCGCCTCCCGCACCCCGCAAAAGTGCAACGAATTATTTGTTCGGCGAATCGACGCGATACTAGCTCGTTTCGTTCACGTCAGTGACGTTCAGTGTCATTCAGTGTCGTTCAGTGACGTTCAGTGTCGTTCAGTGACGTTCAGTATCATCCAGTGTCATTCAGTGTCTTTCAGTGTCGTTCAATGACGTTCAATGTGGTCGTTCAGTGGCGTTCAGTATCGTTCAGTGTCGTTCAGTGACGTTCAGTGACGTTCAGTGACGTTCAGTGTCGTTCAGCGTTGTTCAGAGTCGTTTTTTAGCAATAAATTTTCAATGTTATTGTCTAGTCAAGTGTAATAGCCGTTGACGCTGTACTGTTATTAAATAGCTTTAACATTATGACGGCACACCCGCTTG
Source organism: Furcula furcula (assembly GCA_911728495.1). Taxonomy (NCBI): domain Eukaryota; kingdom Metazoa; phylum Arthropoda; class Insecta; order Lepidoptera; family Notodontidae; genus Furcula; species Furcula furcula. The sequence continues at coordinate 9,026,466 of OU452244.1, read as the reverse complement.
GTTTGTTCAGGAGCTGTCGGCGTGTTTCAAAAATTATATTTTTTGTTTTGAAATACCTTTTGAATTATTGCGAAAAAAATAACAAAAAATAGTTTTACTATAAAACTTATATATTATTATGATCTTTCCATTTATCACAAAAAAAAACAAATACCCAATTGGCTTCGGCCTGAAATCTTAAATGGAAAATGACAACAATTTAACTTAGAGCAGTTAATGAAGAATTGGCTTAGGTCTGGAAATATATAAGTACGAAAAATTAAGACAAATTATGAAGACTTGGATCGGAACTTGGACTTGGATTTGATGGCTTGGACTAGCTATACAAATTGATTTATTACGAGATTACTTATGACGAGGCTGTATGGGCTAGAACCCTTTGCCTTCCTAATTAGGGTCAACTTTTGGGGTCAAGGTCAACTAAAGGAAAAAGAAACAAATCACATTATTACCCAAGGGAGTTTAGTACAGTATTATTACCCGGCTAGACTATATCGCACCTTCGGTGCAACAAAGTCACAACAGCTGATATTGTAATTTTACAGGAGAGGACTTTTACGGTTTTTTATCGCATTTATTTCCCATATCACTGGATTACTCTCTGTCGTAGGTTAAAAATATTTACACTATTAATTGTTTATAGTTTTTACAACACTTTCTCGTAAAATGCTTAATTGAAATTTTAAAAAAATACTAGTAAAAACCCTGTCCTGAGTCCTGAATTGTGACTTTGTTGCACCAGGATTAATTTAATTGAATGACTTATGCATTATTATTAAAGATGAGTTATTAAATGAAATAAAGTTGTTAGCTTAGAAGTAATGAGTCTTATAAATGGTGGGATTCTAATATTAAGTGTTACAAACTAATTTTATTTATTACTAGCTGACCCACGCAGCTCCGCCTGCGCTATTTTTACATTAACTAAACTTTTAATAACAGACATTCGCATCGAATACATAACCTCCTCTTTTATAGTCGGTTAAAAACTGGGACCCACTTTTTACTTGCTCTCCGAAGCACGGACCCGTTTAGTTCAAATGGCGTTAAACGGTCACCCATCTATTTAATGACCTTACCTAACGTTGCTTAACCTGATCGATTACAAAACCTTGATAACAACTCTCTATGAGTGTTCCCTTACTAATATTTATTATATTATAAAGAAAAATTGATAAAATCTGACCAAGCGTATAACCAAGTACCCGTTTTGACTTTAATCCCCTCTTCCAAAAGTACCGTGCTAGATTACGGGATAAAAAGTATCCTATGTCCTACCTCGTAGTAAGATCTCAAATCATGCCAAGTTTCATTTGAATCCATTCAGTAGTTTCGGCGTGATGCTCAGCCGTGATACAGACAGACTGACAGACAGACAGACAGACAAAAATTAAAAAAATTACATTTTCTGCCTCAGTATCGGTTATAGAATGCCCTCCAAATATAATTTTCAAAATATCTTCAATGTACAGAATTGGACCTGTTACAGTTTTATTATAAGTACTAGCTGACCCACGCAGCTCCGCCTGCGCTATTTTTACGTTAGCTAAACTTTTAATAACAGACATTTGCATCGAATACATAACCTCCTTTTTTATAGTCGGTTAAAAACTGGGACCCACTTTTTACTTGCTCTCCGAAGCACGGACCCGTTTAGTTCAAATGGCGTTAAACGGTCACCCATCTATTTAATGACCTTACCTAACGTTGCTTAACCCGATCGATTACAAAACCTTGATAACAACTCTCTATGAGTGTTCCCTTACTAATATTTATTATAATATAACGAAAAATTGATAAAATCGGACCAAGCGTATAACCAAGTACCCATTTTGACTTTAATCCCCTCTCCCAAAAGAACCGTGCTAGATTACGGGATAAAAAGTATCCTATGTCCTACCTCGTAGTAAGATCTCAAATCATGCCAAGTTTCATTTGAATCCATTCAGTAGTTTCGGCGTGATGCTCAGCCGTGATACAGACAGACAGACAGACAGACAGACAGACAGACAGACAAAAATTAAAAAAATTACATTTTCGGCCTTAGTATCGGTTATAGAATGCCCTCCAAATATAATTTTCAAAATATCTTCAATGTACAGAATTGGACCTGTTACAGTTTTATTATAAGTATAGATATAGATAGACTAGACAATTTATAATAAAAATATATAAGAATGACGTTAAGGATAACTAAGACGATCTTTTACAAGATGTAACATGGACATTAGACAAATGATCTTCGTCTTGTCCATGTTCATTTTAAGACCCACCTGTTGGGAAACGCTACTGAGGTCGCTGAGCATCGTATTGAGGTCCTCCAGCGACTCTGCCATAATGACTATATCATCGGCAAAATGAAGGTGAGTGATGTATTTGTTCCAGTCCAAGGGCTTGAAAACGTCCTCCAATGCGTTCGTGAATAGTTTCCGAGAAATAACGTCTCCCTGTCTCACACCTCGCTGCAATGGGATTGGTTTCGTGCTCTCGTCCTGTAGTCGGATCGACATGGTGGCGTTGCTGTACAAACACTTCAACACTTGGATGTACTTAAAGTCAATGTGGCACCGCTGGAGGGACTACAATACCGCCCAGGTCTCGATTAAATCAAAGGCTTTCTCGTAGTCCACAAACGCTAGACATAATGGCCGTTTATACTCCTCGGTCTTCTGTATAATCTGGTGGAGCGTATGTATGTGGACTACTTGTTCGGGAGGCTGGAAGTCATCAAACCTGCATTCGAGACTGCTGGTAATAACTCTCGAAAACAGCTTGTATGCTTAGCTTAGGAGTGAAACATGTATATAATTCTTCAATAAGGTGTTAGCACCCTTCTCGAAAAAAAGCACCAGCACACTCCTGTGCCATGCTTCTAGTGTAGTACCCTAGAGGGTACGGAAATGAATAACGTCTGGAGGACTAAGTATCGGTTTTCCACCCGCATTCAGAAGTTCTGTTGTAATTCCGCCTTCACCCGGCGCCTTGTTTTTGAGCTGTTTGAGAGCCATTCTAATCTCGTACAAGGTGATGTCTGGGATGTCCTTAGTGTAGAGTCGGGTTAGTTGGGTTCTGGTGACCTGAGCTGTTTGGGCAATGGATTTCGAGGTGTACAACTGGCCGTAAAACCTCTCAAGCTTATGTTTTTGCAAAACTGTTTAATATCCTACTTGAAGATTTGTACCTACTTGAGACGTTATAGTTTCCATAAAGCTATTAAAACTAAACTAACTAAGCAGTTGCAATGGAATATTACTGGGCCTCAAAAACACTTTTTAGATAATGATTTACAATTGCCGTAGTTGAATATCAATGTTATTGGATCTACAAAATCACTTTTTTTATTTTGGACATTGTAATCCCAATTAGTTTAGTTATAAAGAATAATGTTGGATCAACAAAAACGTTTTTCTATCCAATGCCTTTGTTGCTCCAAAATATTTGTAATTTACAAGAAAATAATTGAAGTCCTAAACACGTATCCACGTTTCTGTCACCCCAATTAGTGAGAAAAAAAAGATCATAAATACATTTGTGTGGTTGTAGCTCCAGTATACGTCAAACACTCGCGGAAGCGGGGGGCACAACTGGCCAATCAGACTTTGTCGGCTCATATCTCTCGGAAAAATCACCCATAGCGACAAAGGCACTCGCACCATCTAGTAGAATTTTGTAATACTTCCGCGGGTGTCTTTGTTTCCCCAAACAAAGGCATGCTTTATAGACAAATTGGCATACATAACTCAATTTTGCAGTTTTAGCTATTTGTGACTTTGTTGCACCGAAGGTGCGATATGTATATAATGAACTACTTTAGGTTAAGCTCATGCAACATTATCGAGCAGGTGGTGTGAAAAAGTACTTATGTATAATATATCATTGACTTATGTCTTTCTGCCACACTCACAGAAGTCAGGTAGGTACCTACTGTAAATTCGTTGTCGTTATTTGACGGGCCTGTTGGTCTAGTGGTTAGACACCCTAGCTGCTACCCAATAGGTCGTGGGTTCGATTCCCGCTAAGTGTCTGCATAACATAATTGAGTGTTTGGGTGTTATAAGTGTTTTATATGTATGTATTAGTATCAGTTATCTGGTTTCCATGGTACAGGCTCCAGTTTGGGACCAGATGAACGTCTAAGAACACATTGGGAGCATTGGGAAACTGCGAGACATCCATAGTGCATCCAGTGCATTGTACCGGCATCCCCTCAAACCTTCAGAGTAAACCTGAAAGGAAACCGTGAGGAAAGCTTCCATCTAAACGTCTGTGGAGGAAACGGGTGGATTGACACATGGTTGACATTGACACTTTTTCTACTAATGTTTGACATCGTTGACACAACATGGGCCGCGTTCCACTTGTGGCCCACAATGATCAAAACGCCCCTTTAGTCGTTCCACTTAGCAACCAATCACTCATGACGTCATGACTTACGCTCACGCGAAGCTCACGACGCGACGCGTCGTCAGCTTCGATGGCGACCGTGAAACTAACATTATTTCATGCGGAAAAAGATGTTTTGGTTGAAGTAATTGTTTCTGCAGCAAGATACATTTTAACGTAAATTAATGAAATACACCACTAATATTATATATGTCGGGATATGGAAGAACCAAGAAGGCTGGTTTACTCGGAGGCCAGCACCGCGAGTAGACGTCAGGCGGCGTCACTTGCGCTAACAAAACACAGGACCCGGCCTGCGCGGTCGCCATATTGGGTGAAAACAGTCGCCGTCGCTGGATGCTTTTAGCAGCCTCCTCTGGATTGTGGCATTTAAAGTAAACCGTTTTTACGAATGTGATCTGAGAATAAACGACTGTATAATCGTTCAAGTCATCGTTTGTTATTGGGGAACCTGGGGTCAATACCCGGGTCAGGGATCTGATGTTCCGTGATACGCCAGGAATCAGGGGGTGATGGCCATCTGCCGACATATATAAAAAATTCAATTAACAAAATTTTATTTTTTTTTGACGGGCCTGTAGGTCTAGTCTCTAGTGGTTAGACACCCTGACTGCTACCCGATAGGTCGTGGGTTCGATTTCCCACCGAGCTACTGGATGATCTATTTAAGTATGTATTTACAAAAAATGTATATAAGTATTAGTATCAGTTATCTGGTTTCCATAGTACAGGCTCTGCCTAGTTTGGGATCAGATGACCATGTGTGAAATTGTCCTACAATATTGTTGGATCTCGTTATTGAAAACTTATTATTTACCAAAATGCACTTGTAGCAGGCTGGATTTCCTTATCCTTCATCCTTTCCCTAGTGCGCCTTATATAGAAAAAAGAAGAAATGTGACGTGAATTTGTCACCGCCGCCGTAAAATATTTTCTTATGGCGTGATCGCGATATTATTTAAAAATCATACATATAATAATTAATTCCGCCCTCGTTAAAAGCAAAAGAAGTGCCAGAGACAATAGCAGCAGATACAACTATCTAATTTGTGGAGCAGCAGAGGACGCCGCCATCATCGCATCGCAGCCGTTCAAGGTAGGGCGCACCATCCGTTCCTTGTAGCAGCTGCGATTTATTCCTTTTGTGTTCCCTGCAGTTGCTAACTTCCTTGTCCTTGCAATCCAGTATGCTGCGAATGTAGTATAGTTTCTTTTGCCCGCGTTTTTAATATATAATTATATATTTATATTTACAGTCCACTAGAAAATTGCTTTAGGAAAATTTTTAAACTCCTTAACCCGCCATTTTTTTGGTCCTTCGAGCCGGATAATGAATCTTAGATTTTTCCGAATATAATTTGTGCTTATACTATTATAGTAAAGCAAATGATATGGTTATTCTTAGCCACCGCTTACAACTTACGTACTATGTCTATATACGTATAATTTAACGTAATTGGTATTGAAATAATTATCAAATTTATTATTTTAAGTCGTATTCTTACGCATCCCGCATTGATAATTGTTTCATTCCATTACATAATCGCATTAGAATACTCTTATTCTACCTATTATACCCATTAATATTTTCTATTGAGAGTGATTTCGCATATATTTATTAAAGTGCAAAATTAATTGCAACCGCATCAGCTGTCAACGCAGTGCACGTGTGTAGCTTTTGTTTTAAGGTCACGCCTGAGCGATCCCTCAATACTCGCAAAAAGGATTTATTATAACGCGTTCGGAGTAATTAAGGTTACTTCATATATGCGTTCAGATGTATTAAGGCAACTTCACACATGCCTTTGAAAATTCATATTTATCTTAATTTTTAATTTCTTGTATTTACCAACTGATTGAACATTGTTATAGTTCAACGGTGTTTTATGACTGATTTAACAGTGACATAAAATATATTTTATTTGTGTACCCATTTTTAATTAACTAAATATTAATAATGGGGAAGGGTAAGAAGGCAGATAGTGAGGAAGAGTTTGAAATATCTAACGAGGATCATGTCCAGTTGACTATCCTGCGCTCTAAGCGCGATGTATTATTTGCCAGGCTGCAGTCTATATATGATTTATCTAAGTCTGCTGCTACCAATGAATCCCAACGTGAAGTTTTCCTGTGTAATGTGAGTAATATTGATACTTTGCGTAGTGAGTTCGAACAAGCGACAGATAAATATAACACATTTAAATTGCAAATAAACCCAGAGGATAAAATTGATTATCAGGCATGGCTTTCATTTGAAGAAATGTACTGTTACATAAAGCGAGTTATGTCACAAGTAGACGCCGCTAGTAGTAAAAGTCACAATCAAAACTTTTCTTCAGCATCGAAATCCAAGCCTAAGTTGCCTCCTATTGAGTTAATGTCCTTTAATGGAAACGCTCGCAATTGGCCACTATTCTACCAGCAATTTAAAAGTGTTATACATGACAATGCGGATTTAACTGATGGTGATCGTGTTTACTATTTAGTTGGCAAGTTGACTGACAGCGCAAAGTCTGTGTGCGCTGGTTTGCCACCAACCGCCGAGAATTATAATATAATTTGGAATGCACTTATTGATAAATATGATGACCCTCGCGTATTGGCTGGTAGTTATTTAAACCAGTTGTTAGAATTTAAACCGCTGAATAATAACAGTGCTTCAGCTTTTGAAAGTTTCATTAATAATTTTAATTCGTCTGTAGAAGCACTTAAACAACTAAAAATTACTGATTTATCGGATTTTATATTCTTACACCTTGCGTTACAAAAATTGGATTTAAATACGATCAAATTATTTGAAACAATGTATCGTAAACAGAAAATTCCATCATATGCTAATCTAATTGAATTTGTAAAGGAGCAAAGCAAGATTATGTCTCGTTCTATTGGGCAAAGATTTTCAGTTCCAGATTTCGATAAATCACGTAATAAAGTTCCAACGCCAAAACCAACTAAGTCTTTTATTAACACTGATGTCAACCTTACAAATAAAGTGAATAAAGTTTCTTGTACCCTGTGCAAGAATAGCGCGCATGAGCATTTGTATCAGTGCCCAGTCTTTATGGCAAAAACACCTTATGATAGGTTTATTTACGTAAAAAATAATTCATTTTGTAATAACTGTTTAAGTTGCAAACATAGAACTTTTAAATGCACTTCGCAAAAATATTGTTCCCACTGTTCCGCTAAACACCATTCATTATTACATTTTGGTGAATTAAATAATTTTAATAATTGCACTTCCAATAGAAGTGTGTCCGCTCCACCTCTACATGTGAATCGCGGTGTATCTCAATCGGATCATATATCCGCAACACCTGCAAATAGCGACTCTATGTCTAATAAGAATAAGGTCAATCAAGTGAATGTTGCACCTACCGCTATACACACTTCTGTGTGTAATGTTTCTCGCGATCATTCTGATCGTTCTTTATCTACTACTTTATTAGGAACCGCAAAAATAATTATTATTGATAACAATAACCAGCATCATATTGTAAGATGTTTGATTGACCCAGGTTCGCAAAGCGATTATATTGCATCTGCTTGTTGTAAGCGTTTATCCCTTCAAGTATCGACACAAAACCGGTTTACTGAAGTACAGGGTATCGGTGGAAGTTCACAGCGTATTCTTGGCGTAACTGATATCAAATTTAGCTCGCGTTTTGGTAACTCCACTGTGTATTCTATCAAACCGTTAGTAGTGGACAATATTACAACACACTTGCCAGACTCTTACGTTGATACTTCAAGCTTAGATTACTTGAAAAATATTCCACTCAGTGACGATTCCTATGGCGTACCTGGACCGATTGAAATATTGTTGGGAGTAAATATTTACTGTCAAATTTTATTATTTGATCGCATTATGCGTAATAATAATATGCCTTCCGCTATTGAAACTACATTAGGGTATATCGTAATGGGTAATACGCCTGTTGTTATGACACCCAACTTATCCCGCACTTTTTGTTCATTCACTCAAGACTCGTTTGACAAAGTTTTAGAAAAATTTTGGACCCTTGAGGAATTACCCGCTAATAAATTTTTAAGTCCTGAAGAGGAAGAATGTGAAAATATTTTTATTTCCACAACTACCCGCAATAGCACTGGCAGTTATTCTGTAGTGTTGCCTTTTAAAGAAAGTCCTGATAAATTAGGTAACTCTTACATTACAGCTAAGAAGAGGTACTTGTCTCTGGAAAATAAGCTAGACAAGTCACCTGAGTTACGCACTCGATATAATGATGTCATTCGTGACTATCTGGATAAGGGTATAATTTCGCGTACTCCACCAGAGGAGTGCATACAGCCAGGTTTTTATCTACCGCACCATCCTGTTATCCGCGAAGATAAAGACACTACAAAGTTACGTATTGTGCTCGATGGTAGTGCCAAAACGGATGCTGGGGTTTCTTTAAACGATATCTTACATACTGGTTGTAATCTTCAGGCTGATATATTCCGTATTCTTCTTAATGTTCGTATGTTTAGTGTAGCATTTTTTGCTGACATACGGCAGATGTACTTATGTATTGAAGTACATGCTGCATACCGCAGATATCAAAGAATTTTGTACCGGTTCTCTTCCGATGAACCGCTAGATACTTTCGAATATAATAGAGTCACGTTTGGTTTATGTTCTTCACCCTTTTTAGCGATGAGAACTTTGCGAATGTTGGCTAAGGATGAGGGTCCCAAATACCCACTTGCCGTGGATGTGTTGGAAAGGGATACGTACATGGATGATGTATGTTCTTCGGCATCTTCTGTATCTTTGGCGGCTGATATAGCCTATCAGCTCATCCATATGCTTAAGGCCGGGGGGTTTGAGTTGGCGAAGTGGGCTAGCAATTCTTCAGAATTTCTAGAACACATACCAGTGTCTCAACGTAAGTCTGAGTCAATCTCTTTTGACAGTGACAGTGGCTTAAAGATTTTAGGTCTACGTTGGCTTCCTGCTTTTGATAAATTTGTTTTCTCCACTTCACCTCCTCAACCAGTAGGCACAAAGCGTGCAATTTTATCGGCTACTGCCCGTCTTTATGACGTCTTAGGTTTGGTTGGTCCCGTAATTTTATATTCCAAATTATTAATCAAAGAGCTATGGCTTCTCAAATTGGGATGGGATGACATACCTCCCCCGCATATTTTAAGCTTATGGCATCACTTTATTAGTGAGTTGCATCTAATATCTGAATTAGACTTCCCGCGACATATGGGAATTGAACCTGGTTGTAAATTGTCGTTGATAGCATTTTCTGACGCCAGTGAGAAGGCGTATGGATGGATGCGTCATTTATACTCATGTTACTATAGTTGATCGAGAACCAATCGTTCGTCTTATTTGCTCAAAATCACGCGTTGCTCCAATTAAAACTGTCACAATTGCTCGATTGGAACTGTGTGGTATCGTTCTTATGACGAAGTTATTGCGTATGGTGTGTGACACATTATCGCAACGATATCCTGTTGATAGTATTTATGCTTTTTCTGACTCTGAAGTCGCACTGTGTTGGGTGAAATCATCTCCGCACAGATTTAACACATTTGTTGCTAACAGAATAGCACAATGTCAATCTTATATTGACCCTGAAAATTTATATTATATTCCGGGTGTGCAAAACCCCGCAGATGCTTTGTCGAGAGGCCTTTTGCCTTCCCAATTAAAGGACCATCATCTATGGTTCAATGGCCCTTCATGGTGCACTCTACCTATTAGCGAATGGCCTATTTCAACTTTCTCTCCAAGTTCGGTAGCACCACTAGAATCAAAAATTGTCACTTGTGTAACCGCTAGTGTAAAGGAAGATCCAATATTATTGTTGAGTGATAGGTGCTCTTCATGGAGTAAACTGCTCCATTGTGTGGTTTATGTTTTAAGATTTTTGAAAAAACTGCCTCGCAACGATGTAATTACCGCTAATGATTTAAATACCGCTGAGATATATTTAATAAAACATATCCAGCATTTTTATTTTTCTAACGACATTAAGAATTTACAAACTGGGAAAGCTGTTTCATCCGCTTTGCGTAAGCTTAGTCCATTCATATCTTCCGATAACTTATTAAGAGTTGGAGGACGTTTAAGTTATTCTTCACTTAAGTATTCTCATAAGCATCCTGCTCTCTTGCCGAGAAAAGGACATGTGATTGATCTTTTAGTTGATTATTATCACCGCACTTATTTACATGCTGGGCCTCAATTATTGCTCTCAATAATAAGGCAAAGGTTCTGGATTCTGTCGGCCAGACGCATTGTAAAACAACGCATACATAAATGCAATACTTGCTTTCGTATGAACCCAAGGCCAACTTTCCCTATAATGTCTGATTTACCTGAGTGCCGTTTAGAACAATGCAACGCATTTACTCATACAGGGGTAGATTATGCTGGCCCTTTGTATATCACAATGGTTAGGAAGCGTGGGATTCGCAGTCAAAAGGCATATCTTTGTCTTTTTATATGTCTGGTGACGAAAGCTGTTCACATCGAATTAGCTTCTGATTTAAGTTCTGCCACATTTTTAGACGCGTTTAAACGCTTTTTGTCAAGACGTGGTCCATGTAAATTTTTATATAGCGACAACGGCAAAAACTTCATAGCTTCAAAATCGTATTTAAACGAGTTGCATGACTTCTTATAGTCTGATAATTATTATAAAACTTTTCAAAATGAGCTTACTAAAAACCGCATTATTTGGCGTTTTAATCCTCCCACCGCCCCACATTTTGGAGGGATCTGGGAGGCAAATATAAAATGTGCCAAGGCTTTACTTTTTCGAGTAATAGGTAAACAAATCCTTACTTATGAGGAGATGCTTACGATTCTTAATCAGATAGAATGTGTTCTTAATAGCAGGCCACTTTATCTCCTAAGTTCAGATCCATCAGAACCCACAGCTCTTACTCCTTCACATTTTTTACATACCGCTCCTTTGGCATTCTTACCAGCAGCGGATGTGACCAATGAGAGAGCTAATTTACTGTCCAGGTTTTCTTTGATGGACTCGATTGTCCAGTCTTTTTGGAAGAGGTTTCGTTCTGAATATCTTCATAACTTACAAATGCGGGAAAAATGGAACACTCTTTCCAACCCTGTAGCTGTAGGTACGATTGTCATAATTAATGTTGATAATGCGCCTCCTCTGCACTGGCCATTGGGAGTTATAACACGATTATTTCCTGGTAAAGATGGAATTGCTCGTGTTGCAGAAGTGCAAACTAATTGTGGTACCTACGAGCGACCTATAGTACGGTTGTGCCCGTTACCAACGCAGTAGCATTTTTACTAATTATTTTATTTATTATTTAAGTTTAGTAATTTATGTTAGCGACACACAGGTTGTAAGCGGTGGTAACCAACCAGTTTTTTGTTATTTATTTTAATTGAAGACTGATATAGTCAATTTAATATAGATTTTATTAGTCTATATTTTTTGAAGGGATTCCTTCAAGGCCGGGGGGATGTTGGATCTCGTTATTGAAAACTTATTATTTACCAAAATGCACTTGTAGCAGGCTGGATTTCCTTATCCTTCATCCTTTCCCTAGTGCGCCTTATATAGAAAAAAGAAGAAATGTGACGTGAATTTGTCACCGCCGCCGTAAAATATTTTCTTATGGCGTGATCGCGATATTATTTAAAAATCATACATATAATAATTAATTCCGCCCTCGTTAAAAGCAAAAGAAGTGCCAGAGACAATAGCAGCAGATACAACTATCTAATTTGTGGAGCAGCAGAGGACGCCGCCATCATCGCATCGCAGCCGTTCAAGGTAGGGCGCACCATCCGTTCCTTGTAGCAGCTGCGATTTATTCCTTTTGTGTTCCCTGCAGTTGCTAACTTCCTTGTCCTTGCAATCCAGTATGCTGCGAATGTAGTATAGTTTCTTTTGCCCGCGTTTTTAATATATAATTATATATTTATATTTACAGTCCACTAGAAAATTGCTTTAGGAAAATTTTTAAACTCCTTAACCTGCCAAATATTATATGTAATTAATAATATATTTTTTTTTCAATATAAATCGATTCAAACAATAATTATTTAAATTTATTTTCAAGGCTTACAGATTATAACCTAGCCTCTTAAATCTTTTTATTAACTCGCCGTTTGTATTATTTACCTCCACGCTCAAAACGCTCACTATTCCGTTCTACTTGAGTTTACGACCGAAACGCTCACAAGCAAGTGGAACGGGAAAAACTGCGGTCGTAAGCGTGATCGTTGTGAGCCCCAAGTGGAACGCGCTCATGGATAGTGGAATTGCTTGACATTTGTGTTGACCGGTTGCCAGACCTACGGATTTTTTAGGAGATCTAAATCTCTACGTCTTCACTGATACAATTGAAGATATTTTATTATAAGTTTTTACAAAACTATGTATGTTATGATAATCAGTAATCATGACCTACAGTTTTATAAATAAGAATTTATTACATTTATGAAACAGAATTATAACACTCCATTAAGACACTTCTTATTTTAGCGTAGCGCTATTTATCATCACTGGTTATTTGGTAGCCTTTGGTAGGAAGGCCAAAATCTGCTACAGCTACGTTGAGCTGTTGTAATACCTATTATTTTGTACCAACCAAATTACAAATGAAAATAAAAAGTAGCAGTTATTTTAAATGATAAATATAAATTACAGTATAACTATAAAACAAGTACTGTATTTACGTACTGTAATTTTGTAAATTACGCCGGGCAACACTGGTGTTAAAAGTTAAAAAAAGTGTAAGCGAGGTGGAATGTGTTTTTGTGAACCTTGTTGTAAACTATTTACGTGATATCAGTAATTTAATGTTTAAAGACGTACCTTAAGTACGCAGCTACTACAATTTAGCAATTATGGCTGGTCAAGGCCACCAATTTCCCAGTAACTTTCAAGCCAACGCCGCCGGCATGCGCTCGGGCTTCGGTGGAGGGCCTATGAGCGCTCAAATGCAGACAATGCCCAATCAATTAGCAGGTAAACATACATCCCCGCTATATACTTAAACACGGAGGCTCTGACTGGCTGAGCTTTACTACTATATTAACTATGACGCCTGGCGGCTGGCTTGTCAAAATAATGGTTGACTTGCACCTATAGATGATGACTTGCCCCAACAGAGGCCAGCTATGCTGTTCTCTACCTCTAGCGTAATCTATCATGGCTGTGCTCGACGGCGGCGGAATACGACGCCGAGCTTAACAAAGTCAAAATCATTTATTTCAAATAGACTTGGTATTGGTATAACGGGCTTGTTTCCGCAACTCCACGTTAAAGCGTGTATTTTGCGTGCGGGTGGGAATTAATTTATTCGATCCAACCCAACTCCTTGAGATAGGCCAGCAGGCGCCTAATGCTGCTGACAATCCCTCGGAGAGTACTTGGGTTTCCGAAGTACTTAACCCTGTATGCTGCGACTTCCGGGCTACTCAGTAGCATGTGGGCCGCTATCTCCTCCTCCTCCATGCACACACTGCACAGAGGACTGTCTGTGACACCTATGACAAAAAGGTGTTTATTAAATGAACCATGTCCAGTTATGGCCGCCGTGACTATACAATTAAAATTGGCTTAACGCTAGCACTTTTGAACAGTATTTTTTTTAATTAGCTTCCACCATGCGGCCTCAACTGAGAAGATCCGGCAAGAAACACAGGGGACTTGTAATTTTTTCACGTTTTTTTAATCAGTGTTTGTCATGTTAGAATTAGACCAGCATCAGCGACAGTGTGTGTTGCCATTCAAAAGATCAAATAAGAGAGAAAAACTAAACACTGCAAAGCATTCAAAACGTTGGGAAAGTAAAATCTAAAATTAACCGCAATATAATCTGTAAAAGTAGTTTTATTTCAGTTTGTAGTATTTGCATAAATAAAAGACAACATTATTACAGTATCACTTTGATGTGTGTCATTTTGCAGGTGTCATGGGTGGTCCAATGGCAAATACCAGTGGTATGGTTGGCATGGGAAATCAAATGGTGCCAGCGTATGGTGCAACCATGCAGAATCAGATGGGAAATATGGCCATGGGGCCACAGGTATGTTCTATATATTATAATTTGTGTTATACTACATGTATTTATATTCTATTTTTCTATATAAGATCAAAATCAGAATAATAAATGTATGAATGCAATCAGTATAGAAGTTTTTGTGTTAGTTGTGTTGTTACCATAGTATAGGCTCTGCCTAGTTTGTGATCAAGATGATCATGTGTGGATCGACCTATATCGAACCATGGGACCCGTATGGGTATAAAATAGTCTTATTATGCAATTATGTAATTATGTAGTCTTATTATTTCAGGGTATGGGCGTTGGTGTCGGCGGTGGCCCAAGTACAGGAATGGGTCCTCAGGCAGTTCAGCAAACAGGTACTTCAATGTTATTGTCATACACACATCAAAAGTGTCTAGGGATCAAGCATTTTTAAGCGGATTTCTTGAGATTGAGATGTGGCTTTGTAATAAATTTATGATTTTATAAATTTATATGGATCCTTTTTGGTGCATTTCATAATTTGAATCAGGAACTGTGAATCAAATTCGAGTAAAAGATGAAAATCAGCTGTCAATATTTTCCCTATAAAAACATACAACGCATTGAAGACATTATTAGTGCTACTGTTTCCCTACTACTGATTAAAACCAACGTTATTATGGAGCGGCGACGTCATTTAAGCAGGGAAGAAATGCTCAGAGCCGTGGGAATGATAGAAGCTGGTTCCCGGCAACGTACTGTGGCTTTAGCTCTGAATACAAGTCAGAGTGTTATCAGTCGACTTTGGACACGTTACCGAAGCACTGGTACCGTGGCTGAGCGCCATGGAGGACGGTATCGCTGCACCACACGGAGACAAGACCGATATATTCAAATCTTAACTCGAAGAGCTCCAACAATAACTGCCATGATGTTAGCCGTGAGGCTTCATCACTCTTCAGGGAACTTAATTAGCGACCAAACAGTCAGAAACCGCTTGCATGAAGTGAACCTTCATTCCCGAAGACCGCTACGGGTACCACCTATAGCAATGCACAATCGTAGGATTCGATATCAATGGGCTCTTGAACACAGAAATTGGGCAGAAGAACAATGGCGTTTCGTGTGCTTTTCTGATGAGTCTCGTTTTGGTATGAGACCGGATACAAGACGTATACGACACTGGAGAACCCCTGGACGCCAACAGCGATTAAAATCCTGCCAGGAAGTCCATCCTTATAGTGGTGGAACCATCATGGTATGGGCGGGTATTTGGATCGGCGGAAGAACTGAGTTGATTTGGATCAGAGGCAACCTCAACGCTCAAATTTATGCTGAGACGATTGTATCAGACGTCATCGTTCCTCTACAAGTGCAAATCGGTCCCTTATTTCAGTTAATGCATGATAATGCACGACCGCACACCGCAAGAGTTGTAAGACAGACTCTCGCCGCAGCTAACATCAATGTCCTGCCCTGGCCTGCTCAGTCGCCAGACTTGAACCCGATTGAGCATGCATGGGATATGCTACAGAGAAGAGCTCTGCCGAATATGGAGGGTATCCAGTCGCAAGAAGACCTTTTTTTGTTGTTGCAACGAACATGGGCGGCCATTCCACAGCGTGATTTGGATGAACTCATTTTGAGTATGCCAAACCGATGTTCTTGTGTTGTTAGTGTTCGCGGTAGAAACACGGATTATTAATTGTTTAAGTTACCCAATAAAATTTTAAATAAAACTGTTATTTCAGTCTTTTTTTCGAACTTTTGTGTTAGTGGTTCAAATGTCAAAAATCCCTTTATTAGGAAAATGGCAAATTTCTTTATTAATGCAAAGGTGACTTGGTTTATCGTTACTGTGACAAACGAAAACACTTTATTTGATGAATCCTTAAAGAAAATTTTAATTAATATCAATCAGGAGAAAAGTTATTGCAAAAATATATGTTGATCCCTAGACACTTTTGATGTGTGTATTTTAAAGTTCAGAACATAGGCTCTCTCACTTCTTGCCTGGGGGTCTAGTACGGATTTTAATAGTTAATGAACTCGATTAAACTGTCAGTTTTCTCCATGCCTGTCATACCAGCGCCCCTAATGGTACTTGAAACTAGTAAAATGTACATGAGAAAATTGATAGTTTGATCGAGCTATTAAACAATCAAAATCTGTACTAGACCCCATGTTGTGAACTTTGAAAGTGAAATTAAATGACATTCTAGAGTCCCCAAAAAATTTTACCAGCGCCCCTAACGGTAACTTGAAACTAGTAAAAGGTACATGAGAAAACTGACAGTTTGATCGAGCTAGTAAACAATCAAAATCTGTACTAGACCCCATGTTGTGAACTTTGAAAGTAAAATTAAATGACATTCTAGATTCCCCCAAAATTTTTACCAGCGCCCCTAATGGTAACTTGAAACTAGTAAAATGTACACATGAGAAAACTGACAGTTTGATCGAGCTAGTAAACAATCAAAATCTGTACTAGACCCCATGTTGTGAACTTTGAAAGTAAAATTAAATGACATTCTAGAGTCCCCCAAAATTTTTACCAGCGCCCCTAATGGTAACTTGAAACTAGTAAAATGTACATGAGAAAACTGACGGTTTGATCGAGCTAGTGAACAATGAAACCATTTAATTTCACTTTAAAAGTTCACAACATGGGGTCATGTTGTGAACTTTTAAAGTGAAATTAAATGACATTCTAGAGTCCCCAAAATTTTGGTCAGCATACTCCAGAATCAGGCTGCATCGACGTTACTCGCCTATTTTTAGTTCTCCTCACTAGGCTGGGTTTACCACCAGGGCTGGGCTTATCAAAATAGATAGATAGATAACTCTTTATTGTACAATTTAGATAAAACATAACAAAACAAGAAAAATACAGTAAGTAATACAGAAAATGTACAATTGTACAAAATAAGAATACATTAGCAATATTTGTTACCAGGTAGTATACAGACAGCAGGCGCAGCGGCGGGGGGCCAGCCTCCTCCGGCGCAGGCAACGGCCCCGCAGCCGCAGCAGAACAAGGAGTTCAACACGGCGTCCCTCTGCAAGTATGTGCCGTGTACACCTAGACTTATTTTTTTTTGTTCTTGAAGGGGAATTCAAAAGGTCCCTAAGGCATTGTGGGGCCAACCGAGTATGAACGAGTCTTGCCATCTAAAACCCCGCGGATGTCGGCACATCTGATGGGAACCTAGGTTCCCTAGTGGGATCTGTACAATATAGCCCCCGGTCGCTGCTCACGTCCTCGGATAGAAATATCTCTAGACCAGCTGTTCTTTACCTGTCATAAAAGGGGTTGTTTTAAAATTGGTGATGATTACCTACCTATACCGCGATCCCCAAGAGGCCTGCCAAACGTGGGGATTAATAAAACCCCTCCCTTCTAATGTTCAGCTGTGGACAACTTTCGACGGCTTGATTGATGACTTACTAAATAGCCCTCACATTTTATATTTTCTAATATACTATTGTTAAGGTGTATAGAATACTTAACAATGTTTATTTTTTGTTTACACTTATTCGCCATAGATGGCGCTAGGTCTGAATTAGATAACGCTATGGTTTCGTTCCAAACGATATTATATGGGTAATTACACACATCAAAAGTGTCTAGGGATCAACATATATTTTTGCAATAACTTTTCTCCTGATTGATATTAATTAAAATTTTCTTTAAGGATTCATCAAATAAAGTGTTTTCGTTTGTCACAGTAACGATAAACCAAGTCACCTTTGCATTAATAAAGAAATTTGCCATTTTCCTAATAAAGGGATTTTTGACATTTGAACCACTAACACAAAAGTTCGAAAAAAAGACTGAAATAACAGTTTTCTTTAAAATTTTATTGGGTAACTTAAACAATTAATAATCCGTGTTTCTACCGCGAACACTAACAACACAAGAACATCGGTTTGGCATACTCAAAATGAGTTCATCCAAATCACGCTGTGGAATGGCCGCCCATGTTCGTTGCAACAACAAAAAAAGGTCTTCTTGCGACTGGATACCCTCCATATTCGGCAGAGCTCTTCTCTGTAGCATATCCCATGCATGCTCAATCGGGTTCAAGTCTGGCGACTGAGCAGGCCAGGGCAGGACATTGATGTTAGCTGCGGCGAGAGTCTGTCTTACAACTCTTGCGGTGTGCGGTCGTGCATTATCATGCATTAACTGAAATAAGGGACCGATTTGCACTTGTAGAGGAACGATGACGTCTGATACAATCGTCTCAGCATAAATTTGAGCGTTGAGGTTGCCTCTGATCCAAATCAACTCAGTTCTTCCGCCGATCCAAATACCCGCCCATACCATGATGGTTCCACCACTATAAGGATGGACTTCCTGGCAGGATTTTAATCGCTGTTGGCGTCTAGGGGTTCTCCAGTGTCGTATACGTCTTGTATCCGGTCTCATACCAAAACGAGACTCATCAGAAAAGCACACGAAACGCCATTGTTCTTCTGCCCAATTTCTGTGTTCAAGAGCCCATTGATATCGAATCCTACGATTGTGCATTGCTATAGGTGGTACCCGTAGCGGTCTTCGGGAATGAAGGTTCACTTCATGCAAGCGGTTTCTGACTGTTTGGTCGCTAATTAAGTTCCCTGAAGAGTGATGAAGCCTCACGGCTAACATCATGGCAGTTATTGTTGGAGCTCTTCGAGTTAAGATTTGAATATATCGGTCTTGTCTCCGTGTGGTGCAGCGATACCGTCCTCCATGGCGCTCAGCCACGGTACCAGTGCTTCGGTAACGTGTCCAAAGTCGACTGATAACACTCTGACTTGTATTCAGAGCTAAAGCCACAGTACGTTGCCGGGAACCAGCTTCTATCATTCCCACGGCTCTGAGCATTTCTTCCCTGCTTAAATGACGTCGCCGCTCCATAATAACGTTGGTTTTAATCAGTAGTAGGGAAACAGTAGCACTAATAATGTCTTCAATGCGTTGTATGTTTTTATAGGGAAAATATTGACAGCTGATTTTCATCTTTTACTCGAATTTGATTCACAGTTCCTGATTCAAATTATGAAATGCACCAAAAAGGATCCATATAAATTTATAAAATCATAAATTTATTACAAAGCCACATCTCAATCTCAAGAAATCCGCTTAAAAATGCTTGATCCCTAGACACTTTTGATGTGTGTATTTATTTATTAAATTCTCTCACGGATACTAGAAAGCGTTTCATTTTGGTTCCTGAACGATACTATTGGATAACCCTGAGTTTTTGGGACACTATTGTATATTTACAAGAGCAACCTCAGATTTGTTAAATAAGAATAACGTGTGGAGATGTTTTGCCACACTGCAGTTTTAAATAATTGTGTCAAATATATCGATTTCAGATTCGGTCAGGAGACAGTACAGGACATTGTGAGCAGAACCCAAGATGTATTCCAAACTTTAAAAGCAATACAAGTGAGTCAAAACTAATATTTAAAATGGTAGGATTAGAAAATCACAATACATTTCCTGACCCATATTGTTTTTAGTCAACCTTTAGCCAGCGCGGAGCCCGTAACAAATCATAGATTAGGTATTAAAGTTTAGAGGTATAAAGTAAGGCATATATGCTAATTCCTAGGGTACGCACCTACGTGCGGGGCGCGGGGCCCGTAGCATTTGCTGACTCCTGCTATATGGCTAATCCGGCACTGTGTAGGTTAGCGACACGCCAGCCTATAGACAGCTGCATTGCATTGCCGCTCGCCGCTCGTGACATTAGTTATTAAGTCTTGTGCCCAGTAATTTTACCAGCTATGGTGCCTTTTACTGAGCAAAGTCATGTTTACACTCTGCTACTTGGCAGCAGAAAATCTAACACTAGTGGAACCTACCTGGACGGTCCCTTGCACAAGCTACATACCATTTAGTGTTGTCATCATCGATATACTATACCAACTAGATTTGCTGTCACGACCCGAAAAGTGGTCACGAAAATAAGAGCTACGGAGACGGCTGTCGCTCAATTGTCTGCAATTATTATTGAACCTTATTTTATAGTATGTAAGTTATCTTTTTATATGAACATATAGTTGTGTAAGTATATGTAACCGCGACCACATTTTCGATGTCATTTTGTTCGTGACAGCTAATCTAGTTGGTATAGTATATCGATGGTTGTCATCATTAAACATTCCTGGGTACCTACTACCAGTTCCTATTGCAGTGTTTAAGTAATGTTACTGTTACCTTCTCGTGGGGTGCCGGGTTAGAATATCATTCCCTCCATCTCCTCTCGTTGCGTGTTGTATGAGGCGACTAAGCGAGAACAGGAAGACGGGCAGCAGCTTCGATATAATATATAAACTGACATCTAAAATGTGGTCGCGGAGGTTGCAAACTTATCTGTGCTGGTGGCGGAAACGTGAACTAACGATTTTATAATGATAATGTCTTGTAGCTTTACAGTTTCATATAGACAGTAGCGACAATCCTATCGGCAAAAATAAATTTTTGAGGATGTGGCTTGTAAAGAAATAGCGACACAAGGGCGCTATTTCTCGCTACCACTTTTTGAACCGTGACACCAAATCTAGTTTATATATTATATCGATGGGCAGCAGCGTCTTTCTTATGGATTTATCTTTCACCAATACTGCGATCCCCAAGCCGCCTGCCAAGCGTGGGGATTATGGCAACACCTCCCTGCTGAAGGCCTTTGTTCAGCTGTGGACATCTATCGGCTGCTGATGATGACAATGACTGTTACGATTACGTTAAAAGATTGTGGTAGGGTTGTTGCTAAATACCGGACACAAAGAGTCCATTAATTAATCATCATCTCTCTCTCGATTTTATATTGAAATCTACACATATTTGTATCATATATCGCTATTATGTGTGTTTTCAGCCTCCAAACGGCACTCAACATGGCGAAAATGCAAGCAACGACAAGAAGGCGAAAATGCAAGAACAACTGCGGACGATACGACTCTTGTTCAAGCGGCTTAGACTCATTTACGAGAAGTGTAATGAGACATGTCAGGTGAGTGTGTGTCGGGGCTAGGGTTACAGATTATGTAAGTCAGAAAAAATCTAGTATTTAATCGTAGACAGAATATAACAAGACATCTAGCTAGCGTGCCGCCGATAAGGACAGAAAATAATCATTCGTACACTTAACACACGTTATGTATATTTATTCAAATGCGCCTATTATGTAGTTTAAACGATATTTCATAATGGAATTCAATTTAAAACTCCAAAGCTAGGTCGTGAACTAGAAAATTTCATGAGTACTCGAAGAAAACGCACCGTAGGTGCGCCAGATTTTGAACACACGCTGAGGGACAAAAAATCATATGCTCTGTTTCTTTCTATCACATATAATATATATAAATGCATCCTTTTCTTGCGCGAATGAGAAAGAAAGTGCCAGCTCTCTATTGGTTTCTTTCTCTAAGTATTTAATACATTTAATGCGATGGTATTAGCTAAGGGCACACTGCGAGGCGCCTTTTAGAACCCCACCCCGCCCGGCAGTCTCGATGTGATTTTACTTTGTGTGAATCATAATTATGTTAAGCCATTCCTTGTACAATTATAAAATCCGCGCAACAGTGTGTGTTGCCATTAAAAATATAATGTCTTACAGGTATGTGCTATAGAATCTTACTGGTTCAAACAAATGGTGTCGATATTCCTTTTCTATAATTTCCCAGGGTATGGAGTACACTCACATGGAAAGTCTGATACCATTGAAAGACGAAGCGGAGAACAAAACATTGGACGAGCGACGCAACACTGAGTCCTACAGACTCGTCCTAGAAGAGAATAGAGAACTGACTGAACAGGTATGTAAACTATTTCAAATGAATTTAGCGATTACATCTTTATTAATAACTAGCTGACCCACGCAGCTCCGCCTGCGCTGTGTGCTGTGTGCTAAACTTTCAATAATATACATTCGCATAGAATACAAAACCTCCTTTTTTAAAGTCGGTTAAAAACTTGGACCCACTTTGTACTTGCCCTCCGAAGCACGGAGACATTTAGTTCAAATGGCGTTAAACGGTCACCCATCTATTTAATGACCTTACCTAACGTTGCTTAACCTGATCGATTTCCAAACATTGTTAACAACTGTCTATAAGTGTTCCCTTACAAATATTTATTATAATTATAATGAAAAATTTTTAAAATCGGACCAAGTACACATTTTGACTTTAATCCCCTCTCCCAAAAGAACCGTGCTAGATTACGGGATAAAAAGTATCCTATGTCCTACCTCGTAGTAAGATCTCAAATCATGCCAAGTTTCATTTGAATCCATTCAGTAGTTTCGGCGTGATGCTCAGCCGTGATACAGACAGACAGGCAAAAATTAAAAAAATTACATTTTCGTCCGCAGTATCGGATATAGAATGCCCTCCAAATATAGTTTTCAAAATATCTTCAATGTACAGAATTGGACCTGTTACAGTTTTATTATAAGTATAGATAGATATAGGTAATAATACCAGCCCTTGTTTTCCCACTGTTGGGCACGGGTCTCCTCTCAAGATGAAGGGGCTTAGGCCATAGTCCACCACGCTGGCCAACTGCGGGTTGGAAATGGTCATTCGAAAGCTAGTTAGGCTTTCTCAGACATGCAGGTCTCATCACGATGTTTTCCTTCAGTGGTTATAAAACACGACATCCATATATTGAGAACTAGCTGACCCGCGCAGCTCTGCCCGCGCTATTATTACATTTTGCTCCCCTTTTCTCCTTCCTCCCTTGATTTATTTCTCTCTCCATCTCTCTCTCTCTCTCTTATAAGAAAAATCTAATTCTATGCTTTCTCTCCTCTATCTTTCCCCCTCCCACTTTGGTCCCCGTCACACTCCCCCTCTTCTTCTCCCCGTTGTCCCCTCTCTGAACCATCTCGTCCCTCCCTATTATCCCACCTTGCTCCCTGTCACTTCCCCTTGCTCCACCTAACTCCCCCTATCCCTCACCTCATCACCCCCTCCTCAAATCCCCTCTCCCTCTCTCCTCTCTTGCACCCTCCTCTCGTTCTATATGTATATCCTCGTCAATCAAGGTATCAGTGGCATGAAATATACTTTATAACCTATGCTCAGACCTACCCGATATGCACACAAAATTTCATACAAATCGGTTCACCCATCTATTTAATGACCTAGCCTTATGTTGCTTAACCTTAACCTAGCAGTATGAAACATACTTTATGACCTATTCTCAGACCTACACGATACGCACACAAAATTTCATACAAATCGGTTCACCCATCTATTTAATGACTTTACCTAACGTTGCTTAATCTTAATCTAGCGATATGAAAAATAGATGTTGGCCGATTCTCAGACTTACCCGATATGCACACAAAATTTGCTGATACTAAATATACTACAGAATGTCTATATATCCTACAACATTCACAACTTTTTTGTCATCAAACAATACAAATATGTTTTCTTTAGAGTATATTAATATTTATTTATACTTAATAAATTACAAATTCAATTCCAAACAAATGTACATATACTTAGTTGGATAAGGATTAATGTTGTATTGCTTAAAATCGCTTCGTAAATAAGCCATTATTTCTCTTAAAAAGTAAAGGATAAAAAATGGTTATTGTGGATTATCCCTAAGAGAGAGAAGAGATAAACATATACCATCGCGGACTTTTTTGTAGACCTTGTTAAGGTGTACAATACTGTAGTATACATTATTTTGATCTATCTCGTATGGTTCAGCCAGCGTTTGTTCAGTAAGCGCAAAAAAATGTGTTTATTTACGACATCACATTAGAAACATCTAAAATTATAATTGTTTCTCTACTATATTATGCATGTATTATACATAAAAACCTTCCTCTTGAATCACTCTATCTATTAAGATAAACCGCATCAAAATCCGTTGCGTACTTTTAAAGATCTAAGAATACATAGGGACAGACAGACAGCGGGAGCGACTTTGTTTTATAATATGTATATAGATATAGATGTAACGCGACTGCAAAAACGGCTTGGTAATCCAAAGGCACATTTGCTGTCACGCCAAGTTGTCGATGTAGACAGGATAATTATGGTTATTGAGGTGCCAGTGAATTTGTAATTGTTTAAATTACATTTGAAATTTTATTCCAAATTTCCCTTTCGTGCTGACGGCGCAGCAATAACTCAGACCCAGGGTGTCCCTTCTTTGTATTATTTAAGATAGAGCTTACAAATTACAATTATTATAAGGAAGAAGTACAAGGTGACCCTCAAAGCTCTATATTCTATGAGTACGCAAAGTAGCTTTAAGATAGCTTTTAAAGTTACCTACTGGGAAGAATGCAATGTCTAAAAATGGGAAGTGATGTGAGAAGGCTTTAACTTTGAAATTCCCCAGGGTAGCATATTGGGTCCTACAGTTTTTAATCTATATTAAAGACCTTGTCTTTCTCAACTTACACAACGCTTATTATTATTACTATAAAATCTGTCTTGGGATCTTAAGTACTGGTGATCCTAATTATGACCCAGGTGAACCCTGAAATGAAATTTGAAGTAACTGAAGATTACGTTTGAGTTACTTACAAAACTACTATAATGTACTACCTTTTACAGGTGGTGTTGAAAAATAAACAACTGAAGGAAGTGATAACTAATCTAAGGACTATTATATGGGAGATTAACGTCATGTTGACCATGCGGAGATCTTAAAGTGAATGTGTATTGATTGTACTGTGATATGTATTGATAGTCTTGTGACGATTCTAAATCATGATACGGAGACTCCACTGACTAGGGGGCTACACAAGTGTGCCAAACAGGTGTTGTTCAAGCTTGGCGTTCAATCTCTCTTGGCTTAACAATTGCTGGCTAAATGAGAACCGGGACCCTCCCTCCTTTACGTGCCCTCCGAAGCACGGCAACGCTCGGTTCAAATATCACTAAACGGTAATTAATCTGTGACCTTGTCTGACGACGATTAGGATATTATTTAGGTTATAAGTGAAATTGTAAATATATGATTATAGTTGTAAAAATGCAGTTTATATCTTTTTTTTTATTAAGGTAGCAAGCGAGCATGCGGCCCGCCTGATGGTAAGCAGTCACTGCAGCCTATAGACGCTAGCAAGACCAGAGGAAAGCACTAGCGCGTTGCCGACCCTAAACACACCGGTAATTTCGCCTGCTACAGTGTCCTTCATAACGGAACACAGCAATGTTTACACACTGCGGCTTGGCGGTAGAATATCTGACACTGCGGTGGTACCTGACTGGGCGGACCTACCACGTAGCAAAACTATAGAATATTATTTCTCTTACCATGGTTGTTTGTTAAATGTCTATAGTTATAAATCAAAATCCTTAGAACGTCGTTACTTGCGCTTACCCGGTCCGCACGTATTTTAGGCCGGCTCGTGCAAGGGATTATCGTCCTAAAGGTGATACACCGCTTGTGACCGCGAGAGTACGTCCTCAAGACGGGCGACGATGTGGTGTAGGTTCAGTTTCGTCGTGCGCATAAGATAGGGTCAAATTCAAAATAATTTACTTCAGGCTTAACGCCAGCACTTTTAAGGGTTATTTAAAAAAAAAGCTACCACCGTATCACAACGCGTCCTCAACTGAGAAGATCCGGCAAGAAACTCAGCGGGCTTGTCATTTTTTTACTTTTTTTTTTAAGCAGTGTTCGTCTTGTTACAATTAGATCAGCATCAAATAAGAGAGAGAAAAAGAATACGACGAAAATACAACAAACTAAAAGGCTAAAGGGATAGTAGTCGGACCAGTCACCCCACGCAGCAACCGCGTACGAGTTGACTCGAGCAGCAGCCATCACTCCCTTAGAGGGAGAGGGAGACTTCGATGGCGAGCATGACCGATCCAGAATCACAGTGGGTGTCGGTGAAGCATTTCTGACAGAGCCAGGGACGTATTCTAGCGAGCATCCGGCGCAGGAGATACTTGCGAGGCCCGAACGGAGTGCGCCCAAAGTCTCTACACCATCGAAAAAGTCCACCGGGGACGTTTTAATGGGTCCAACAGAACCCGGCCTGCGCCCGTATGGAGACGGTACCTTTTGAAGGATTTCTCCCTGACTGAAAGAAGGGTCTCCTAATTTTTTTTTTTTTGTTTTTTTTTTTTTGGACAATCCACACACGGTCATCTGATCCCAAACTAGGCAGAGCCTGTACTATGGAAACCAGACAACTGATACTAATACTTCTATACATTTTTTTTTTGTAAATACATACTTGAATAGATAAATAACACCCAGACACTTGGTGGGAATCGAACCCACGACCCATCGGTTAGCGGACAGGGTGTCTAACCACTAGACCAACGAGCCCGTCAGAAATTCATCATTCACGGCCAAGCATGCCGGCCGCCACATACCTACACCGTCGGTGTCCATTTCGGTATAAGGCTAGGAACTCACGTCGCGGTATGCACACGTCAGCGATCATCGTCTGCAAACCTGGCGGGCCCGAAACGGGACCCGCAAACAACCGCGTCGTGAAGTTTGCATGTACTTGAATATTGGGGCCACGCAACTTCGCGTGGGCGCGGGTGCATACCGCGCAGTGAGTTCCGAGCCTAATACTAACACGTCCAGCCTCGCAGGCAAGGAGGTTATCAACACTAAATGCGCAGGTCTGTGAGTGGTGTTTCTTTTTTCGCGGGGAAACCTTCAAAAGGTCCCCGCCCAAGTAACACATCAAAGCAGTATAACGGCCGACTTACAGCATTTCTGTATCGTTTTCGCATTTTTAAGTTAGTTTTAAAGTAGCATTATAAACGTTTATACGGCTACTGTAACGCTTATTTGGGCACAAATTATACGGCTTTTGATCCTAAATAGGTTCACACCAGTTGTTTAATTACATTACATGCGCGTTATATTAGCATTATTGCGGTCAAGGAAGGTGTCAATCGCATTAAAGAAGCATTAAACCACAGTACCGTTATTCGAAGCTTATAATGAGAGCGGCACTTCCGGTTTCCCGTCATATTTCTTCCTATTGGTCTACTTCACTGTGATTTGATCGGACGTGACGTCATATTGCCAGGCGGGTGGGGGGAGCTGTTGTAAAACACGCTCACTCCATTCGTGTTCATTGGCGTCTTGTTTCCCGTCACGGACACCCGTCCGAGGCTACAATATACAACTGTTTGTGGAATTTAAATCAAATTCTAAATCTAAATAATTCCAAAAGTATACAATGTTGAACAACAATATTTGCTACAAATAGTTGAAGCCGAGCAAAATGCACGTAAGTACAAAACATTTTAACGGTGTTTGCCGTTCGTTTTGTTTGTGTGTTCCTAATGAAATGTTTTATACTATTAAATAGTGTGTGGTTTGAATATAGTGCAAGTAAATTGGGCTATGTTGGTCATAAATTTGTAAATAATCAATTTTCATTTAGCCCACTGACAGTAATTTGTATATTTTAAAACTTTAAAAAATATTATTTAATACTTGTGCTGAATTGATATTTTTATTAAAGTTTAATGTGGGT
Organism: Furcula furcula; assembly: GCA_911728495.1. Classification (NCBI taxonomy): domain Eukaryota; kingdom Metazoa; phylum Arthropoda; class Insecta; order Lepidoptera; family Notodontidae; genus Furcula; species Furcula furcula. The sequence continues at coordinate 8,998,582 of OU452244.1, read as the reverse complement.
AAGCTTTATGTGCGAGTTTTCCAAGTGGATAAAAAGTAACGGACACATAAACATGTAATATTACAAATTGTAATCTACCTGCAGTTTAAAACATTTGCAGAACTATTTTGTAGCCAAGTCCTACGATAATATAGTACATCTACCTGCAGTTATAAGCATTTGCAGAATTATTTCGTAGGCGAGTTCTACGATAATAATACATTTCTTACAGTTAGTTCTAAGCTTTTTTTCAGAATTGATGGCCAATTTACAATAATACAATCTGAACAGTGAAACAGTGACATTAGTTGTACTTGAAGAAAAGGCGCTAAGGCGTTATCAATGTGGTGTGATAATTGGATAAATTCAGTAAACAAGTGAGTTTTGTTAATATATTACTTTTGATTGTGCGGTATCTGTTACTTCACGTGTGCTGACAAGTAGAACTATACTCATAGGGTAACCTAGGATTGGGAATTAAAAGCCTAGAAACAGCCTAGTACAAATGGAGTATTTAAGTCTAATTGTGGCCGCCACCTCAATTTTACAGAAACCATTTGCGACCATATTTTTTGTTGTATCTAACAAAAAAAAAAAAAAAAAAATGCTGCTAAAATAGCAGGCAATGATATTATATACAATATCATTGTATCATTGCTTGCATGACAATATTTCGTACTCTTCTTGTGTGGGCTATGTAGGTTAATTACTATTATAGTCTGTGAGCAGAAAGGTGGAAATATAACTGTTTCAAAGTTAATTGAAATACAATTACGGTTTTCTTTAAAATCTCTTAGAACTTTTTCAATAAGTTTGTGCGACGCATTATTGAGTATTGAGAAACGTAGAGATGCTATCATATTAACAAATCTGTTTGTATTGGAGAAATCCAGTGCATGCGTACGCAACGCAGTAACTTTTAGTGTCTAATACACAAAATTCACGTATATATATGGCAAGCCTCGTATGGTTACAATCAATATAAAGTACTATCTCATGGCACAAGTTGCCATCCATCGTTGCAGGATGGATGCACAAATTATAAACCTCCCATCTCGGGGGCAGTACATGTACAGTTGCTCGTCGTAAGGCAAGCTCCTAGTTTCCAGATTTAATTTTGATAATCTTGTCAAAGCCTAAAAGTTGTTGGCTGAAGTCTACTTCACCAGCATAAGAGTACCATCGCGTGGTACGAGGTCTAATTTCTATTCTCCTTTGCATAACGTTTGCAAATATTATCGCCCACCCTCGCAGGATGTGTACACAAATAATTAACCTCTCTCAAGATGGTATGTATCATCTTATGTATGTTGATCATGACCACTCACCTGATTCAGAATCAATTTTGACGATCTTGTCGGTCTGACCGTTGTTGGCCGACTTCTACTTCACCATCAGCATTAAGTACCATCACGTGGCAAATTTTCTAGATTCATTTTAAATTGCATGGAGTTGCACAAACCACCACCCTCGCAGGGTGGTGCAGGGGCATATATGTATATGTATATATAAATATAAATAATAAAGCTCCATCCCGTGATGGCACATATGTATATATAAGTATAGTTATTTATTTTATTTCTTAGTTGCTCATAAAAAGAGAATGTATCCGGTACTTAAAATAAATTTTGATTTGTCAATTTGGAAGTGGTTTGGCTGAAGTCTATTTCACCATCAGTATATTGTCCTTCGCAAGGACTGCACATTTTATTACTCACCCTCGCAGGGTGGATACACAGATTTAACCTCCCTCGCAGGGACAGTAACATGTATAGCTCGTGGAGAGAGCACGTACAGTGTATCCGGTTTTTAGAATCAATTTTGATTTGTCAATTTGGAAGTGGTTGGCTGAAGTCTATTTCACCATCAGTATATTGTCCTTCGCAAGGACTGCACATTTTATTACTCACCCTCGCAGGGTGGATACACAAAGATTTAGCCTCCCTCGCATGGACAGTAACATGTATAGCTCGTGGAGAGAGCACGTATCTAATTTTCAAAATCAATTTAGGCATTCTTGTCAGTCTGAAAGTTATTTTCTGAAGTCCATTTCATTATAATAATTTGACTGGCCCGTCGTTCTCATAGACACCCTGACTCCTACTCAGTGGTCGTGGGTTCGATTCCCATCAAGTTTCTGTTACTATTTATCGATATAATAGTTGTATGGTTGCCGTTGTGCAGACTGTATCTGGTTTGGGATCAGATGGCCGTATGTGGGTTGTCCCAGGATATTATTATTATAAGCATAGTAACATTGACAGGGTGTTTTTAGCAATTACGTACCTCCGCAGGGTACCCCAATAAGTAAGTTCCCTGTAGGAGTGGTAACTGCATATTGCTCTTCGAGAGAGCCTGTTTTTCTGTTAAATTCAGCAGAGATATTAAGACATTAACAGTGTGTGTGTGCCTGGCACATCGTCTTATTAATAACCTTTTTCTGGGGAGTTTGTTCTGACTATCACGCGCTCTCGCGGGGAGAGAATACAGAGATTTACCTTTCAGAAGAAGGTTGCAGTTGCTTTACAAAATGGCACGTACGTGATTCTATGAATCAATTATATATAAATATATAATTTTCATAACCCTGGCTTGCAGTCACGTCTTGGATCCTAATCATGGTCCCTTATTTTTACTGTCTTAAAATATCAGGACCAGTCGAGCGTAAACTGCTAATAGTTTATCAAAGTTTTGGATACAACATTTTAAGAAAGTTCTTCAAACAATGACTGGATATGATTTGGGGTCAACATGTCCTTTATTTGAAGACCACCATTACTTTTTCTATACTATATCCCATTTCAAAGTTAAAAGGTATGTACTCTTATAATTGGGAATTCTGGGGATCCATAATGATGGAATCATTCACGAGTTTCTATAAAAATATCACTCAATTCTATGGGTGTAACTGGGTGTAAGTAACCAAGTTATGGCAAAAATGCATCGCCTGCATTATTAGCCAAAAGTAATGCAGTCCTCATTCACAATTGCGGAGAACAGGCGTATAATTGTACGAACTGTAATTGTTCTAATGAGAATAAAGATTTTTTAACCCCATAATTTAACTTCCGATCAATGTCGTGAGTAAGAAAATATAAAGAAAGCAGTTGCATTGCAACCAAAAGAAATATTTGCAATCCTGCTTACTATCTCTTGTAATTTCGCATTTATTACAAAGTGACAACACAAGTTTCCTTTACAGAGGTAAGGGAAACTAGTATGCAGACAGGGGGTGGGACCAACCATTCACAGATGCTTATGAATATTATATTTTTCAATTAGTTCTTTAATACAAATCAAATTTCATTGATATTTTATACAATATCCTTCTAGAGACAGATAGTAGGATATATGGGGTACATAATATGTCCATAAATATTTAAGGTACTTTGGAGCAGAAAGACTACAAATCATCCTCCATGTATGATTATTCGAGTATTCAGTGAACATATACTAACTCGTATTGGCTCTGAAGTATTCTGGTATAGATTAAATATATATTTAATCGTATTGGCCCTGAATTATTTCGGAGAGCAGACTGTTCTTGAACGAGTTTTGAGTCAACTATTCATATGACACAACTTTTAAAGAGTCCTAGTTTTCGCATACAGACAATATTCTTTCGTTCTGAAACTTAAAAATGTGAGTTTTGGTGATCCAGACTTGACCTTTCAAATCGAACCAAATATTACATTAAAAATTCACAAAGTAGTTTACAATCATCATGAGCTGGTCTTGATTTTCTAAACTAAATAAAAATAACTCGAAATATTGCCACATTTTTTGCTAGTTTATAGCGGATTCAAGCATCAATAATTGTTGTTTGGTATTATTATTGCCTAACTCTGACAATGTACAATACTGATCAGTCCAGTTACTTGCTTGTCAATTCTTAGCAACATGTTCTTAAATCGATTTTACTTATTAATCCTTTACTCATCTATTTAGGGTATGATTTAGTGAGCAATTTTCAGAGTAGCTTACTTCACATGTAGAACACATACTTGCATATATAGCAATGTATAGACGATTTAACATTTATAAAAAGACCCTGACTAATGACTAGAGTAATGCCTTAATAGAGTTTAGATAAAAATCCCATATAATTTATCTATTACTACACAAAGTGAAGTCTACCCTTCATACTGTTGCTTGCTGGATGCTAAAGATTATCACACTGCATAATAATTAGAGGTAAACATTGTAACATCATCTAGTACTCTGTAAAGCATAGTCGTCTCCAAGAAGTGCGTTAATCTGAAGGCCACGTACTGCAAAGTATACAACATCGCAGTACCTGGCGTTGAGTGTTTAAAAACAAATTGTATATGTATTCAGTTATCTTATCTTTATTGATGGGTCAAAAAGACTAAAATCACGAACATAATTTAGCTTAATTAATTACCTATCATGCGTCACAGGCGTAGTGGTTTTTAATAATAGCTAGCACATTGAAATTGGAGATTTTTAATACATTTTAATGTATTATAAAGGCGAAGTCAAAAACAAACCGCACGGAAAAAAAAAAAAAAAAAGTACTTTTGTACTGGATTGTTTAACAAAACACAATGAATAATTGCCATAATATTGATTTTAATGGCTGATACAGTTCTATTCTCCTTCTCTTCTCTTTCTCTGCTACTCGTTTCTAAAAGAAATAATTAGCATATACAAATATATATATAAGAATGCAATCTATTGAATTTTTATTTAAAATTCATACTTGGATATTTAAAATACATCCGTAAATCACATTGGCGTTATTAATCTACTGATATTACCAGGCGATAACAAACACGTCTCATTATAAGCTTCGAATAACGGTACTGTGGTTTAATAGCAGCGTTTTCCCTGAAAGAAAACGCATATTAAACTACTTACCTTATTCGAAGCTTACTTTTTAAACCTGCCTGGTATTTCTTCGACACAATGAACACGAATGGAGTGAGCGTGTTTTACAACAGCTCCCCCCACCCGCCTGGCAATATGACGTCACGTCCGATCAAATCACAGTGAAGTAGACCAATAGGAAGAAATATGACGGGAAACCGGAAGTGCCGCTCTCATTATAAGCTTCGAATAAGGTAAGTAGTTTAATATGCGTTTTCTTTCAGGGAAAACGCTGCTATTATTGTGGTCAATGAAGTTGCCAAGTGCATTACCGAAGCATTATACTAGCAATATTATTGATAATGAAGATGTTAATTGCATTACACAAGCATTATACTATCATTCGAATGTAGTAAAAGAATGATTGGAGCTATTTAAGTGTTCACAATTAGAACTTACATAAACCCTGCATCAATGCAAAAACATCTCTAATACCATACAGTACAAAATGATAAACATTAACGTTATAATTTATAAACTATACTTGTCTCGCAATATAAATGGCCAATATTAAGACGGTCAAAACTGAGTGATATTTATTTTTAAAATACTGGATAATGTTTTTGACTCTTTTGTTATTTCATGCCTTCAATTAATACTGCGCAATGTGGTTTACTGTAAATGTCTATATAAGTTTCATTGAAAATTTTCACGCGCCTTCGATATTTTGTAGTTTTTATATAAAATGCCATTTATAGATATGTGTGAAATAACCAAAAAAATTGTGTATTCCTAGTGTAGAACGAATTTTGCATACATAATATAATAATAGTGGTTGGGCAGTATTAAATTAAATTATCATTATTATATAGGTCTATTTCTTTTTCAAATAGGTCCGAATGATTATATTTTTTGGTTATAAAATATTTACAAAATGGTGTCGGTCTACAGCAGCCCAGTGAGCTTTCAAAATGGCTAATTAATGCCGCCAGTAGTATAAGTAGTCACACGTGAAGAAATATTAAGCCAGAGGCCGGAGGTAAGACTTTTGATGAACCACTGTGGTGCCATTGTCTATAAAGTAGTTCTATATGGGTTCACCGGTATATCAGTAGACTTTATGTAGACTGAAATCGTTCCATTACTTGAACGGAATTTTGGGGATCCTTGAGAAAAACAATAAAACCCATTTCAAATTTTTTGTACTTATAACATGAATCAGTTTGCCAAGAGTTGATAAAAAGGCTTTCTGAACGCATTATCTACATAATTATTCCTGAGGTCGTATTATGAGCTCTCAATTCCAAGCTGTTTTCGCGTCAAGTCAATCAGTTTACGGCGAAAATATCGCGTAACGTAGTCTTTTTCCCAAATATGGCCGACAAATGGTTTTAATAATGCAGCAAAATGAATGTATATACAGCTTTACCCATTACAATTACTCACGTGTATTTGATTAGAGCTGTTAGCTGCATAACAGAACTCAGGTGATCTTTCAAATGCAAGCATTACAGTGATTCACGTTTATGCTGTTCAGCAGTACTAGGCTTTTACTTATCACTTAAAAGTGCTATTACACAACAGAGGGCATTAAAAATAGCCTAAAGCTGTATAACGGATTTACAGTGCATTATAATGCTTCATGTTTATGCTATTAAACAGCATTAGGCATTTATTAACTACTTACAAATGCTGTTGTAGATCCAAATGCACTAAAAACAGCTGAAAGCTCTACATCTGCGTTGTGGTTTGCTGCACTAAAACTAAAGGCTTTACAAAAGCATTTTGATATGCCATTATCTAACCGTTATACAGTGTAAAGCATCATAATGGTTTTGAAATGCCAATATAAAGCGTCAAGATGCTCGGTGAACTTATATAAGAGTTTATACGGACATTAAGTTCTACATAAGTTTACTATTCGTTTGTTAAAATGCTTCCTGTGTTACTTGGGCGGGAGCTGTGGGGTTCGACCGGGGTATGTGGGATTCTTACCTACCCACTAAAACCCCCGCGGCTGTCGCATCGGCACATGAGAGGGGAGCCCAGGTCTCCGGTGGGATCTGCAACAGGGGCCCCTCAGTGCCTTACCTTTGAGCCTTGAGCCCGCCGCCGCGGGGGCGTATTTTAGCCCCTCGGGAACCAGTCACGGTGCTCACGTGGACGGGGGTCGCAACCCCGCCGGCCTCCTCGGACTTGCCGCCGTACTCATTGGACGTCCTAGGGTCCACACACACCCCAAACATCCAGCGACTCGGAAGGGTGAATGGTGTACCTAATTTAAATCCAAAGTGCGCTTCGTGATTCCAATAGTACTCGCTCCATAAACTATAAGGGTAAACGCTAACGCAGTGGTTAAGTTCATCAAGCAGCAATGTGTAATTGTTTATTAATGCTGTCTGCCGGTGTAAAGGACACTAGCTGGTGAAATCACCAGGCTTCTGTTGATAATTGTTATATTTATATAGTCGTCCACTGCTGAACAAAGGTCTCCTCAGAAATGAGTGTTTGCCATAATCCCCACGCTTACGTGGTAGGTAATCCAATATAAAGACGCTGCTGCCCGTCTTCTTGTTTTCCCTTAGTTGCCTCTTATTGACATCCAGCAGGAGGTGATGGGTGGGTGCTGTTCTTACCTGGTCACCCCACGGGTAAAAATAACATTAGCATGTACTCCTGCAGATCAAATATACTTACTTACTATTCTTATCTATGCTGCAGATTTATAGGTATAAAGCAATTTTTTTTTTTTTTTTGGGAATGATAGACTGTTAGCCGCAGATGGCCATTGCAGCTTCACCGGACAATAGGAGGCGAGCGCTTGAAGCGCTCTAGCCTTTACGGCAGAAGTAGCGACGAGCACAAGGGCACGTGCAGTCTTGCTATGCACCTACCTCAATATTTCATTTGTAAAGAAACAATCACATAAAAAATATTATTTACTCAATAAAAAACTATGTTTAATACAAAATAAAATGGCGCATATAAGATCAAATGAATAAATAACATCAAATAAATAAAGCTAATGGCAAGCTTTCATGAACCTTGAGTATTAATAGTTAAAGAGGAATGTTGAATGCGCTTAAAACTAACTTAAGTACCAACATAAGTCTATCTGCGTTCGACTGGCTTAGGAATTTCGGAGGTGAACTTCTTTTTCTTTTCGAGGATTTTCTTTTCGTATGGGTGTCTTTCGACTTCTTCGACCTTTTCTTCGGACAGTGGCGCTGGTACGTCAGGCTGGGGTTCGTCCGCTTGTTCGGGGATCTCAGGGGAAGCTTCCACCTCTTTACCCACGCTTCTGCCCGCCGGTATCTCGTGGAAGGCCTCTGCTAAGTCCAGATTGATTTCCTCGAGAGGTGTGTCCCCGGGCCGGATGTAGACCGGTACGTGTCCCTCCACGGGTGGAAGGAACTGCCACTTCGGACGCGCCTCTGAAATTAATAAACGGAAAGGTAAGATACTTGATCGTAGTACCTATGTATTAAAGAAAAAGACTTGTAGGTGGAAGGGCCTATCCAGTACCATCACAGTGTCAGAGATTTACCTAATATATAATTTTACTAGCGACCCGCCCCGGCTTCGCACGGGTGCAAAGTAAAGGATAAAAAATGGTTATTGTGTGCTATCCCTAAGAGATAAACATATACCGTCGCGGACGTTTTTGTAGACATTGCTAAGGTGTACAATACTGTAGTAAGTACATTATTTTGATATATCTCGTAGGGTTCAGCCAGCGTTTGCAATGTAAGCGCAAACAAATGTGTTTATTTACGACATCACATTAGAAACCTCTAAAATTATCAGTGTTTCTCTACTATATTAAGCATGTAATATACATATAAACCTTCCTCTTGAATCACTCTATCTATTAAGAACAAGCATATATAGGGACAGACAGGCAGTGGGAAGCGACATTGTTTTATACCTACTATGTAGTGATAGTGATGTAGATTTGGTAAAGAACGAAGTATGAAGATATTCGATTGGATTTCGATTGCATCGCAACTTAATTTCCATCAGGAGGGATTACAGTCAAGCACTAGCTTATAATTACTAAAAAAGTACCTATGAAGTATGAATCTAAAATAAACCGCGATATAATCCGTAAAAAGTAATTTTATCTAAAAAAGTATGAAGATATCGTAATGATCACAATCTATGTGTGTTTAAGCTTAAAACTAGCGTTAAGGAGAAATTTCGAAATATACACAAAATGAGTAGGTAGGTAATTACTAAGGCTATGCGCCTTAGAAATAAGTTTGTTTGCAATCTAGAAATGAAAAGAATCGTTTTAACCATAGATTTAGGATTATTATCAGTTTTAAATGAGTTTTAACCATAGGTACCTAGAAGTGTAACGTAATACGTATGTAGGCGTGGTGGGCGAAAACGTCAGTTGGAATCGTTATGGTCAAGTTATGATGTTATTATTAAAGGTAAAATTAAATAAAAGTTGTATTAATTTCCTAAGAAGAAAACATACTGAAACCTAAGTGTCGCAGACTATACGTAACTGAGGTTCAAGTCAATTATAGCCTAAAAATACCTGTCTTGATTACAAAGTACAATAATGCCCGTACTTAGGTATTTAAGATGCTTATCAGCGGTAAATGCTGGTAAAATAACTATTTCTTTTGCCACTAAGTACACTACACTGAGTGCAGTTTTTTTTTCTTTTACCGTTTAACATTCTAACTGCCGAACCTACAAATGTCAATTAAAGTTAATTGTGATTAAGTCATATTTTGTAAATGAAATATTTCGACTTTCAAAGCCAAATAATACTTAATACGCGAATAGTAAGTAGATATATCAATAATCTTGTAATTAATACTAAAAGATAATCAAAAGAGACTCGGAGATTCGAAATAAATAGATTACAAAAAATGACTTGAATGCGATTAAAGATAATTGATGTCTGTGAGTGCGGCAGCAAGATAGCGCATTAATTACTATGCCCAAAGAGATTACCGTTATTTAGTCGATTAGAATTCCAAATTAGACACGGGAATGATGATGAGTGTCTGCAAAATTGCGCAAGAAATATGTATTTAGAAGTTAGTAGGTCTATTTGCTAGAAGTTAGGCTTTGAACGATGTAAATTATATGCGTTTCGTGTAGATATCTATAAATATATAATTCTACTGTAAGTGTGTATGTCACTGAACTCCTAAACGGCTGGACCAATGTTGATGAAATTTTTGGTGTGTATTCACAAAGCGCGGGCGGAGCTACGCGGGTCAGCTAGTATATTATATATATATATATATATATATATACACACACACACGGCCTTAATGATGCGTTAGTAGGTCTACTTGCTTGCAGTTAGGCTTTTAACGATGTGAATTATATGCGTTTCGTGTAGGTATAACACAGCCTTAATGATGTCAGCGTTACTTTTGGGTTTTTAATAAAAAGATATTCTTTTATGTTTTGCTGATTACTCGGTAGGTGAGTCGTTTTTTGTTGATGAACATAACTTGTGTTGTCACTAATCATTTTTTTTCAAACTATAATACAGGATATACCAGCGGTGTTGTATAGTATTAAACAAACATAAGACTAGATATCGCTACGTAACAGTAAATCCATGCTTATGCTAGCGACCCGCGCCCCGCCTCGGCTTCACTTCACTTGAGCATTTTATGGATCCAAAGTAAATACTAGCCAGCCAGACTGTATCACTCGCGAAAAATGTAGCTATCTATTTCGAATCAAGTTATAAAAACCTGATTAGTACTTAGTCTCCTAAAAAGTTATTTCATTAAAGAAAAAAAAAAGTCCGAATTTGGGACCATGAAAATTTGTCCCCACATCGCCAATTTATTGCCTAATTTGCAATAATAGTTTGACATAAAAAATTGACTTCAAAAATATATCAGGAATCCGTTATAAGGTGACGCGTGACACCCCTGTATGCAGTTGATGGTTGATGGCGATCTCGCATGCATCCGCGCATCGTAAATTTGCTAATGCCTAGATAATGGCTAGGCTGGCGGCGTGTTTGGTCTTGTTAGTGGGGTCATTCAACCTGCCAGACAGCGCACAAAATACTGGATACGGTGGGAACTCATTGTGCTGACCTGTTGCCCGCGGGTAATATATGTTGTTATGTTCGTTAATGGTCTGACGTTATGCACGCACGCAATGAAAAAACTCGTTAATGATGCTGCGAGAATTGTGTCACGCGTTGAACTTTTTTTGCACTGGTGGTGGTACAAAAAAGTTCAAATAAAAATAGATGGAGATTGGACCGGATCATCATCACCAGCCGGAAGACGTCCACTGCTGAACATAGGCCTCCCCCTTGGAACGCCACAATGAACGACAAATGGCGATTTGCATCCACCGGTTACCTGCGACGCGCACAATGTCGTCTGTCCACCTAGTGGGAGGCCTACCTACGCTGCGTCTTCCGGTTCGGGGTCGCCACTCGAGAACCTTTCTTCCCCTACGGTTATCGGTTCTTCGAGCGATGTGGTCTGCCCATTGCCACTTCAACTTGCAGATTCTGAGAGCTATGTCGGTGACGTTGGTTCTTCGGCGAATCTCCTCATTGCGGATTCTGTCGCGCAAAGAAACTCGGAGCATAGCTCTCTCCATAGCTCGTTGTGTGACTCTGAGCTTCTCTAAAAGCTGTTAAAGACCACGTCACGTCACGATTGGACCGGATGGTCTGTACAAATAGTGAAAAAATCTAAACCTATGGGTCTGATTTATCTGACTGATTAAGCAGAAGTATTATGGTTTATGGGTTAGGACATTTATTCTCAATAAGACAATTACAGTTTTACTTGAGAATACAGATGATTGTATGATAATATATTCGTCGTATCTATTTATATACCTACACACCGACAAACAATTGGTACAGACAAGTTATAGGCGAATAAGTAAAGCCACGGCTTATTTTAAATGAAAATCTGGCCCGAGAGAAAAACCTTGAAGAACGACGACGATATGATAGGGTAGCATGCAGTGTGTGTGAAAAAGCAAAGCAATACAAGTAACAAAACAGGTAAGTATAGCTATAAGAAATGAAAGAAATAATAGGTAAGTACAGGACATAAATAAAGATCCATACTATACTTAGAAAAATGCAAAAAAGTAGATAAGTACCTATGCAAAATGTAACATAACATACGGTTTCCTTAGATAAAATTTATACGAGTGTGTTCCAAAATGATTTTTGAAATCTCATCTTAAAGGGGGCTGTTTGTATGACAAAACCCCGACACGCGACTAGTCTTTTAAAAGCCATCAAACTAGTGCTAAACATAATTAGCAGCTGATCTGTGGTAACGGGGTCACGTCCATATTGTGCACAGACGCAGCCATAAACGCTTTCGCTAGATAACTGGCACACGAGACGGCTTAATGCACGTCATTATCCACATACAAGTGGTTGTTGTTGGGAATAACTAGTTAATACTTATACTATAACATTGACTGTGTTACATCGACGGGTGACTTTCGTTATTGTGTCGCGTGGAAATGCGTTCGCGCTAAATATATTTGTTTTATTTAAGCAAATTGAATGGCAAATATACGTTATATGTTTTGGTTGGCAATAGCTGTATATCTTGCGATTTCTCTCGTAAGCAATTTAAGTACGTTTAATGAGAAGTTGTTCTTATCTAGCATTAGTGGGTTCCCATTCCTCATTATTATTAGTCAAACTGAACGAAACTTGTTAAGACAAAACGAATATGCCCAAAATCGAAGGGTTAACTACTTAGTAGCCATTCCAGGGTTTCGTTACCTACCTTCCAAGTCCATCCGTCCGTCATAAGGACATTACGTTATTAGACAAAGTAAATAGAACTCTTTAAGTTAAATCAAACCAGGCCATACTCGATGGGCTTACTAGTAGCCATCTAAAGATTCCCTTACCCACCTTCGAGGTCGATCGTTAGACCAGCTCACTTGTACTATATTATTGCATTTTGATAGGTCCTTGATACATGTGCAAGATTTCAAACGATTTGGACTTGTAAAAGTGGGAGAAAATTGACGTCGTACACGGTGAAGCTAAAAAATTGGCGTTAGTGTAATGTGCACTTTATCTTCCTTCAAAAAAAAAACTTTGTAGCAATTATTTTTTACAACAATGAATAAATTTACGATTTTGTTAGAACTTCACCTTAAAAATCTTTTAGGTCATAATATCTATAGTTTCTCTACTATGCTCTTCGGTTTTAGAGATACGAAATCTGATAGGTATATTTTCACTAAAACCATGTTATACAGATAATTGAGGTTCAAAAAGCTCAAGATGTTTTTCAAAAATACGAAAAATATATTTCGGAATTCGTAGAAATATACCTAGTTAGTTATAGGTACCTAGAGCTTTTTGTGATAACGAAGTAATAAAAATTTATGCGGCGTTTTCTAGGCTAACTGTTATTTTATGTGAGATCAATCATAAATAATAATTAATATCTAGTAATAGTGTATCGGCCGCCGAATATATCGGCATGCAAGGTATAAATAACGTTTTTGTTCAATATTGGGTGCTTTTTAGGGTTCCATACCTAAAAGGTAAAAAAGGAACCCTGATGGTCTGACTTCGTCTGTCTGTCGCACCTATATATTTCAGTAACCACTGATGCTATGGTTTTGAAAATTGGAATAAATTTACATCTTACTTACCCAACCTCATCTCAAATGAAAAAAAATATATTTTTTCTTTTACTTTTTTATAATGTGGGTCGAAATGGGTCATCAAAATTTCAAAGTGAGACTACTATATCGAGTGGGGTATCATATGAAAGGGCTATATTTGCACATCTCAAAACAGTTTTTATTTTGGTTTATGTCTCGTAGTTTTTGGCTGATAATAAAAAATGACAAAAAAAAACCGTTCGCCCCCTCCCCTTATCTCCGAAGTTTGTGGAGGGAAAAATCGGAAATAATTAGGGATACTACATGTCTGTTTATATTTTACAGGAAAAATAAAATGATCTTTCTAAGTAGTACAGTTTTTAGTAATCCTAAAGTTAGTCCGGATTGAAGGCACATTCACCAGGTAAGGGGGATGGTTAACATGGCTCCAAAATGTATCCTGTAGAATACCGAGATGCTGGCTCCTCTGCACCTGTGCTCTAGGCTTTGTAAATTGGCCTCTACTAACCCAGGGTCATCATTAAAGCCTCTTAGTACGCCTCTCCACACAGTACTTCCTCTTTGTGGCTGCTGGAAATTTTGCCGCTTACGATGCTGCGGCCATAGGCTAAATGACATCATGACCTTTGTAGTCATAGATTTAGGATTTTTCACTTTGTAGTGGCTAGACCATACGTCTAGCCACTACAAAGTGTATTGTCCTTTTTAGATCATCAAGATTTAAGACCTTTGTACATATATGACTGTCCTAATAATTGAAATTTATTTAAATAAATAAATACTTTTTAATCGAACTTGGGGCGATGAGACGAGCGTACCTACGAGTAGCCACCAAATGCAGGTACTTGAGGTACTTCACATGACATAAGTACATTATAATATGAATAATACACATATCAAAGCCTACTGGTATAAATCTTTTAATGATGATGAAAACTACATCAAAATCCGAACAAATGTTGATAATGACTTTGTTCATTAAATTATATAAAATCTTTTTTTTTAAATGAACCGACTTCAATATCACTGAAAAGTATAAAATTATTTAAATATTATTGAAGTTGGTGCCAAATATACACAGCAGGTAAGCTAACACCAACTTCAATAATATTTAAATTATTTTATACTTTTCAATGATATTGAAGTCGGTGCATTTTAAATAAAAAAGATTTTATCATACATAAAGATTGAACCATCGAAGACGGTAAAATGATCTAGGTAGGTTATCATACATTATCGTCTACATAGTTTTACATAATTCATGTTTCTTCAGAAAAAAATATCCGGTCGTAATGAAATTTGCATGGAATCATCATAGCAGTTTACTCACTCGAATAAAAAAAGAAAAGAAGAAGAAGAAAGAAGTTCTTATCCAGCTGTGATAAATTTCACACAGATTCATTACAGTGGTTTTTTCTATCTAATATAAAATCTTTCAAAAAAAAATTGAACCGACTTCAATATCACTGAAAAGTATAAAATAATTTAAATATTATTGAAGTTGGTGTTAGCTTACCGGCTGTGTATATTTGGCACCAACTTCAATAATATTTAAATTATTTTATACTTTTCAGTGATATTGAAGTCGGTTCAATTTTTTTTTTAAAAGATTTTATTTTAAACTTTTTAGTGATATTTTCATATATAAAGATTGAACCTTCGAAAACCGTAAAATTATCTAGGTAGGGTTATGATCACATTATCGTCTACATAGTTTTACATAATTCATGTTTCTTCAGAAAAAAATATCCGGTCGTAATGAAATTTGCATGGAATCATCATAGCAGTTTACTCTCTCGAATAAAAAAAGAATCATCGCAATCGGTTCATAATTGTCTTTTACCAGATTTAATTGGTTTTTACCAGATAAATTTCTCCACATCGTTCATGGTCCTCCAGGAAGTTCTTATCCGGTTGTAATAAAATTCATACAGATTTAATACAGTGGTTTCTTCTTTCGAATAAAAAAAGAATCATTGAAATTGGTAAATATTTGCCAGAGTTATGACCATTTTTGTCCTTAAAAAGCGACATAAAGTCATCGATATAGGCTTTCCTGCAGCTCTCAGTGCGCAGTCACCATTCTTGTTTTTTCAGGAACTACTTATTACTAAGCAATAATTTTTTTATGGGACCCAATCAATGGATTGAAGAATGGATGGAAGAAAGATTTTTTCAAATCGGTTCATAATTGACAGAGTTATGCGCGAACATACATAAAAAAAATATATACTTATATACAGACGAATTGAGAACCTCCTCCTTTGTTGAAGTCGGTTAAAAAAAAGAATCATTGAAATTGGTAAATATTTGCCAGAGTTATGACCATTTTTGTCCTTAAAAAGCAACATAAAGTCATCTTATAGGCATTCCTGCAGGTTTCCTGCGCAGTCACCATTCTTGTTTTTTCAGTAATTACTTATTCGTAAGCAATACTTTTTTTATGGGACCCAAATAACGAATTAAAGAATGGATGGAAGAAAGATTTTTTCAAATCGGTTCATAATTGCCAGAGTTATGCGCGAACATACATAGAAAAAAAAAAAATATACTTATATACAGATGAATTGAGAACCTCCTCCTTTTTTGAAGTCGGTTAAAAAAATGTTTAAATGCAATTTGAACAGAAAATTGAAACATTTATTTAATGCTTTTACGTCGGTTCTCGTGCAGATGTAATAATTATTTGTTAACGATTTAGGCACCATGTACCAGTTGTCTAGTTACCATAGTAAGTACCTACAGGTACAGGCTCTGTCTAGTTTAAGGTCAGATGACTGCGTGTGGCTTATCCCAAGATATTTGTATAAGTGTTTATTATTATTTATTGTTGAATTATTCAACTGTAAATGCTGGAGGAGCTGCGGCGACCGCTAGTGATGCAAAGCGACGCAAGTATGCAGCTCTAGGTACGAGCTATATATCTGCACCCTTTGCGGTGGAGACCTGGGGCCTTGGTCTCATGAGACGCACAGTTTGGTGAAAGAAATTTCATCCAAACTTATCGAAGTCTCGGGAGACCGCCGCGGGCTGGTAGCTTTTTCTGCTAACGTATAAGCTTGGCTATACAAAGGGGTAATGCCGCCAGTCTTTTAGGTACCCTTCCCTCCCAGTGCAGCGACAACTTTGAGGAAGTTTTTTACCTAGTTTAAGTGTACATGTTTGTAAATAAACTGTAAATAAATAAAAAAATATACTGTAAATTAAATATAATATTTTGATAGTCATAAATTGGACTCTGTGGTGAATTTCCTCTAACCGCTGAGCACCTTAAAAAATTATTACTTACAAATTACCGACAACACTCCGTGACTAAAACCGTCCAAATTAAAATGCCTTTTTGATTGCTTACAATTCTCTACCAACATCCAGTTTGGACGTGCGTTCGCGTCGTCTCGTGAATGTATATTCCACCGGATTTCTAACGGTAGGTTCATACGACTCGACGCTGACTTTTTGCCTATCATAACGCTAACTGTACCTGTTTCATTTGTCCATTACATTTCACCGGAACTATTTGTTCGGCTTAATGAATTTGCTCCCAAAATCAATTCAGACAAGGTGTATTTTCCTGTATACAAATGAGATTTAAATGACCGTGTCTTCGGTCCCTGATGCTGCTTGTATGCCCCAGTTTTAATGTAATTTGGGTCGCTTGACTCTTCTTACAGCGATATTATTTAACACACAAGAAACCAAAAGCAAGACGCTGTTATTTATTTGATGGCTGTGTCTGTCGATAAGAACGTAGCTCCCAAACGAATAGACGAATTTGAATTATAGTTTCTATAATTAAAAGTTTAACAGGTCATCAACATTGGTTCTTAGCTGTGTTTGATTAAAACATGTTTTTTTAAGTGTTAAAAAATGATTTTAAGTGTCTTTTTACTAAGGTATTATTTTACCAAGGCAAGACGCTAAGACGCCTGGAAAGCTTGAGGATTATGGCACCCCTCCCTTCTAAGGGAGAGGCCTTTTGGTCAATAGTGGACGTGTGCAAAATAACATCATCATCGGATTTTAATGTTATTATTCTTTTATAATCATAAAACGCTATCGCTCTTGTGTGTACTTATAAATAGTCTGAATATAATATTGGCTAATGCGCAGTAAAAGGTTGCCTACTTGAACTTAGGTATCAAGTAAGCGGTCAATCGGTACTCGAATAAAGCGCGTAGTTTTTATTTACGCTAATTAATGATAACAGCGTTTATTCATCTGACCGTCTCAAGTAAACCGGATCAAAGTGCAATAAATTTTGTTTTGCCTACAGAGGAAACTATTAAATTTATTTTGTGAGTTAAGTGACTAAAACCGGCAAGCAAGTTCTCTGAAGTTTGATTAGACAAAAGCAGATGGTGGGTAAAACTACAATCAACGTTTATTTCGCTTAGGAATTTAAGTATTACAAGCAGGAGTTTGGTTTGGAGCACTATAAACGATTCCTCTCTTCTACAGTAGAATGGTCATATTACAGAACAAAAGATTCATATTATAATTGATGTTATATAAATAACTGCACCACCATTCACAATATTTCTTCTTCTTCACACTAAAAATAGTACTTTCTTAGTTTTTAAAAAAGCTGGTGTTCGTAAATCGGTTTTCCTTTGTATCGGCATCATTGCCCGTTCCGCTAACCATACAATTGAAACTAGACTATAGATATATAGATTGTAGCCTTCTAGGCGCAGCGAGAAGCCGCTTGCTTTACAATCCATAATACCCAGGTTCGAATCATGCGGGAGCAAGATCTTTATCTAATTGTTCCCTTACTGGTTAAGATGATGCAGGCTGTCTAAGAAGTAACATGGTCGGTCCTGCATCCGATCGCTCAGTCTCCGTCTCATCGGATTCTGAGAGAAGAAGAAAGAAAGAGTGCACATGTGCCTTCGCAGGCACTTATAAACTGTATTATTTCCTGCGAAGTTGGGTGGTCTTGTGAAAGATAAACCGAAGTGGCAGACGGGCCCGTTGGTCTAGTGGTTAGTGACCCTGTCTGCTAACCAACAGGTCGTGGGTTCGATTCCCACCAAGTGTCTGGGTGTTTTATCTATTTAAGTATGTATTTACAAAAAAAAAAAGTATATATAAGTATTAGTATCAGTTGTCTGGTTTCCATAGTACAGGCTCTGCCTAGTTTGGGATCAGATGGCCGTGTGTGAATTGTCCCAGGATATTATTATTATTATTATAATTAATACTTTAATTAACTTGTTTTAGACGTTTTCGAAATATATGTAAGTTTCTTACTGAAAAGTAATTATAATTCATAACCATTTATCTCGTTCATTGTCCAAATGTGCCAGTCATGCAACATAATAATTTAAAGCCTTCAATTATACAAAAATGTACCCAGCTCGCAAACTTCGTCGGTAGACAATAAGGAATTATTTTGTACATTAACTTAATGTAACTTTATTGTATGCGAATGTGACCATGACTTCTTTTGATCCGGACTCATAATAGAACGTAACCTTACCAAATATATTATTAGAAATTTTACACACGTAGTTGTCAATCAAATGATCGATGGAGACTTATGAAAAATTATGCAAATACATAAATATCTCTATATTCCCAAACCTTTTGACTACTTGCGTAATAGTTGAGAATTTCTACCGGAAGAAACAGTAAAAACATGAGAATTTCAATAAGAATTCCATTGATGTCCAATAGACCCTTGTGTAACTAGGTGAATCTTTGTCACTTATAGATTTATACAAAGAGGATTTAACACTACGTTTAACAATTTCACCCCTAAACACTAGTGTTTAAAACCAGTGTTTAGATCCATGCTGCTGTGTGTGCCATAGATTTTGAATTATTTATACATAATCTTATTTTTTTTATATGATTTCTTTTAACTTTTCATTTTTTTTCCTTCTGCATATACTTACCTAATCTGTGATGGGTTACTAACCGATATTCAAAACACACGATTAATAAAATAACTTGTTTTTAATTGCTTTTTATAATACGATCTTAGTAATTATATACTATTAGCTATTTTACTCCAATCGCGCCAAGTGAAATGTTGCGATTCTCCATTTATAACGATGAAAGTGGGTCAATGAGGTGTCAAGTCACATCACTTATCTCAATACGTCTAAACAACAAACTACATAAAAGTACATTATGTTGACGATCTGCGAATGTTCTAATACTTGGTACTTGGTAGTAGGTCATTATGTACTAGCTCTAGTACGTATGTGGTGCTACTCTAGCACTCGAGTAATACTAGATTTCTCTCATATTTGTTCCTATCTTATACAAAGTATCGATCGATCGATCAGTCGTTCAAATGATTAAGAGCAAGATTCTTTTAATGATTTTGAATGACTGATGGATTATTCGTTATCTATTGGATACATTTATTAGTAGTTGGCTACTTGTTTTAAGGTTTCATTTGTGTCTGGTTTTGTTTTTATTACATGTTAGACTAATGTAATTACATAAGTAGGTAGCTACTTAATTTAGTACCAAATTTTCGTACACTCAATCTTATTTATATTTAAAAATATTTGAAAAGTCAAACATTATAATGCATATATTTTAAAGGTATTCATTCTGCTCGGTTGATAGATATTCAAATGTATTAGTCGTTTTGGGTATTAGTAAACTAATGACAAAATATTATTGATACCGTTAATGACATCGTTTCGTTTAAATTTTCAATAAAATATACATATAAGTTGTCAGAATTATAACTATTGGATACCTTACCTAGTCTAAAATATAATAATTAACACTATCATGGATCCCGCTAGATTGGATGTACCTAACCGTTAGACTGGCTAACGATACGTCGTGGTTTCTATTTCTGTTCAGGATAAGCGTTTGTGTGCAAGGACATAATAATATTATGTATTTGCTTGTCTTCCGTATGGATGTTAACTGTTATATTTATACCTATTATCATCTTAGGTATGTGGTTGGTTACCATAGTACAGCCTCTGACAGGTTTAGGTTGAGAAGCTTCGTGTGTCCTTCGGAGTCGCTGGACGTTCGGGGTGTGGGCCCTTTGAATGTCCATTGAGTACGGCGGCGACTCCGAGGAGGACGGCGGCGAGGTTGTGACCCCGTACCCGTCAGCACCGTGACAGGTTCCCAGGGGGCTACAATGCGCTCCTCGGCGGCGGGCTCAAAGGCAAGGCACTGAGGGGCCCCTGGTGCAGATCCCACCGGAGAGCCCTGAAGACACATGTGCCGATGCGACAGCCGCGGGGGTTTTTGTAGGTAAGAATACCACATACCGGTCGAGCCCCACAGCTCCCGGGGATCTTTTGAAGTCCCCCGCGAAAAAAAAAGCTTCGTGTGTAGGTTATACATGATAACCTCGCTTGATTTTTATTAATTACTTGGCGATTCTTTTTGTAAGCTCTATATTAATTTGATAATAGAATAATAGCTATATTTTTAACATTCTAAAATTAATGTGCTGTAATAAAAAGGTTAGGTACAAAAATTGCAAACGCTAACGCGAAGAATGTATTCTCGAAATTGTACCAACAATACCGTTACGATTTGATCCGTTGCAAACCCAATGAAAAATTAAAAATAATACTAAAAGGCCGTTGTTAAACCATTATAGATATAAAAGGTTATAATTGCAAAAAAGGGACGTAATGGGAAAGTCATTGCCCTGTCCTGTGGCGTGTAACCCAACTCAGGGCGGACCGGATTGTGTTTGTTTTTGCATTATTATAAAATTCCATTCGTAAAGCCTTCATGATAAACCATAGCCTTGTACACTGTCTGAAACTTAATTATAGCTTTTTTGCTAAGTTAAGTAAAAAAAACCCACGTTATTATCAGTGGCTATAGCAATTTAAACCGCTGAGACCTATTGAGTGAATATTTTTTTGTTATTATCGAGATACAGATTATCAGAATTTAAGAATCACGAAGTTGAAACTTTTCCCGGAATTAAGTTAGGTATGCTGATGATATCATTGCTACAAGCTCGATTAAAAATAAAATAAAAATACATAATGACTAATAATGATGTAGTAACTAGTCTATAATCATGTAATACGTATGGTACCTATAAAACAATGATGCCATCCGCGTCTACATGATTATTTTTTCTAAATAAACTATCAAAAATTAATTTTCATGCTGTTTTCACTATATTTTGTGACTATCGTAATCTAGGCTTTCCAAAATCCCAAACTAGACTTTTATTTGGAGAAGAGTCTTGTTTTTTTTTACGAATACGACGTGCTTTGGTTTAGATTAATACGGAAAGCCACCGCACATGTCGTAGCTGCATAGCTTAGTGTTATAAATTGTATTGTGCTTGACGAAGGCCTTTTATAATTTTTATATTCTATGAGAGAAAGGAAACGCTGAGACATTAGTCGTACTTATTTTAATTATTGAAAAAAAACATAGAGTATAAAAACAACAGAGTAAGAAAAATACACAGAGTAGCTTAATTCCGTAACATCCTCCACACGCCAGAAAATTAACTTTTAATTAATTGAATTTTACAACATTGCACTAAAATTACAGTTTGAATGCTAACAACAATCAACTTAACAATCACTTCTGAAATAAAAAAAAATAACTAACTTGGCAACTTAATTTTCAACTCCACTGACTGACAGACAATTAAAGAAAAATAAATGAAATAAATTTAGTGCCTTACTTGAATGATGCAGTTTCTACTCAAATAGACAGGTTATACCTACTGGGAACTCTCACCTTCCGCCCAGAACGGGTGATGACTGGTCTATTGTTGTTCTCCTGCTCAGCACTTACTTTTGTATCGCAGGTGGCTGGGCCTCGTTGTGAAATAGAGCTGTCCAGTAGACTGCTGTCGTCAGCTGATCTGTTGGGCTCAGAAGATGATTGAATACTATGTACTAATAAATCATTACCTGACGGGACTTCTAACTTGTATAATCGTTGAAATGGGCGAGTTTTTCGCCCTGTGTGGATTCTTACAGAAGCTGTTCTGTTTTCACCATCCTTTCCTTTATAGATTTCTTCTATTATGCCAAGTGGCCATTTTAATCGTTTTTCTTCCGTTTCTATTAATACAATATCTCCCACCTTCAAATCATCTCTTCTTTCCTTTCCTTTTTGTACCAACAGTGATAAATATTCACCTTTAAATCTCTTCCTAAATTCTTCTCTAAGCTGTTGTAAGTATCTGCAGCGGTTATTTAATATTTTGCCATCTATGTGATCCAGATCAGCAACTTCTGTGTTACGTATTGGCTGAATAAAATAGGCAGGTGTTAATGGCTCTAATGAAGCAGCATTATCATCTTGCACATATGTCAAAGGTCGTCCATTCATGGTGGCTTCGCAATCACACAATAAAGTATGTAACTCATCATAAGTCAACGATGCTTTCCCAAGCACCCGACGCAATAGATTCTTCAATATTCTTATTAATCTTTCCCAATATCCACCCCACCATGCTGCAGAGGCTACGTTCATTTTCCAGGTGATTTGCTGCAATGTTGATTCCTGCTGTATCTCATCCCAGTTTAAAGTGGTAAGTAAATTTTTAGTACCCAGGAAATTGGTACCTTGATCGGACATCATTATTTTAGCTCGTCCTCTACGCGCTATAAATCTACGCAGTGTCATCATAAAAGCTTCTGTCGACAATGACCTTGTGAGCTCCAGGTGAACAGCTCTGTAGACTGCACATGTGTACAGGACGATCCAACATTTTCCTCCATCCCGTAAATACAGTGGACCTGCGAGATCAACCCCTGTCGTCTGGAACGGTTCAGTACATGTGAGACGTTCCACCGGCAGTGGAGCAGTCGGTGTTTGAACGGGTTTGGCTTTATATCTTTTGCAGATAACACAACTGGATATTACAGATTTTACTAGTCGACGTATTCCCACAATCCAAAATTTTGATCGGATGTCTGTAATCAACTGATCAGCTCCTGCATGCTGCAACTGTGCATGCCGTTGTCTCACCATTTTTTCCACTACTGGATGCTTAGCATGAAGCAGATATGGTGTTCTCATAAGTTCTGGGTAATCTGATAGTAGTAGTTTAGTTTTAATTTTTATTAACTTATCTTCATCGTAAAACTGCATTAAACTAGCACTACTTTTCTGTATTATTTCACTACTTTCCGATTGTATCATCTTAATAATAACTTTTTCAGCCTTCTCATATTCCTTGTATGTTATTTGTCCTTTCTTTCTATTATCTTTACAACGTACATTATTTATAAATCTTAGTATCCATGCAGTTGTTCTTATTATTTTTGAATATTTAGAAAAATAGCTTTGTATTTTATCTAGTATGCTTCCACTTGTGATAATGCTTGTATTACATACTGTTTTCTTCAATTCTAGGTGTACCAGCTCTTCGTCTACTGCCAACTCGGATTTCGGCCACTGCTCCGGTGTCAGTCTCAACCATGCAGGTCCTTCCCACCAGCGACAGTCAAGTAACGTTTTGGCATTACAGCCTCTAGATGCGAGATCAGCCCAATTCTGTAGACCTGGTAAGTGATGCCAATTTTCTATATTAGTATTTTGTCGAATTTCTTTGACTCTATTTCCCACAAATGTGTTCCAGGGTAGTTCTCGTTTTATCCAACATAGAGCCACACTGGAGTCCGTCCAGCAGTACTCCTGACATTCAGTTATCTCTAAATTTTTCTTTGCTTGTGCAAACAGTCGTGAACCTATAAGGGCAGCTATTAATTCAAGTCTCGGGATAGTTATCTTTTTTGGAGGGGTTATTCTTGCCTTAGCAGAAATAAGTTGTACTGTTACCTTCCCCATCTTTTCCGCCCTCAGGTACACACATGCTCCATAACCATCCTTGCTTGCATCACAAAATAAATGTAAGCTTACTTGACATTCTTCTATGGAATAAGCTGACAATCTTCTCGGGATTCTGCACTCATTGAGGTATGTGATATACTTGTACCAGTCATGAAATTTTGCCTGTAAATCAGAGGGTAATTCTTCATCCCATGAAAGCTCACGACGCCACGCTTCTTGCAAAATCTGCTTTGGTGGTAGCAGTACAGGAGAAATAAAACCTATCGGATCAAAAACCTTTTGTGTTATAGACAAAATGTCCCTTTTTGTAACATTGTGTACAGATATTCTATTTCACGAAGTCCGTTTGGCTCTGGTTGTAGTAGTGACGTGTAGTGATAGGCGCGCTAGTGTGTGTAAACGTAGGTAGCGTTAGGAAAAAAATCTGACACGCATAATATATTTATTTAATAAATTATATAGACAATTTAAGTAAATAATATTTAGCTATTAGAATGATAAGTTGCAGAGAAAAGAAACAACAGTTGAAAGTAAATAATATTTTTATTTATTACAGAGAAGAAACAAAAAAATCAGCACTTAATCACTATCAAATTCAATTTCTGATTCGCTTTCGTCAGAATCGTTCCCTAAGTTAATTATGAACTCAATATCCAGGTCGACGTATTTTAAGTATTCTTTTTCAATTTTTTCAACATGAGCACAGGTTTTTTGCCATGTTTCACTGGTTACTCTATCCAAGCTTTCAAAGATCAGTCTTTCCATGTTCGTCATGTTTTGTTCGATATTCTTTGATGCGATATAATTTTTTACAATACCCCAAATATTTTCAATAGCATTTAATTCTGGGTGATAGGGGGGAAGACGTATTACATCAAAACCCTTGCTCTTAATAAAATCATCAATTTTATACGTTATGTGTTCATCTTTGTGTTTTTTTATAATATCGTACAATTCCAATTTAAGGAGAGATTGCTCAAATGCTATACCTTTATCCCTGAGCCATTGCTGCATGTCTGCTTTCTTTGTAGCCGACGTCGGTAGTTTTTCAGTCCGTGTGTTGTGATATGAAGCATTGTCTAAGACAATGACAGAGCGTGGGGATAAATTGGGTAAAAGTTTTTCGTTTAGCCATTTAACATAATTATCGTAGCTCATATTAGAATGGTAATCGCCAGCTGTTGAGTTGGCTTTATAAATCAATGAAGCATTTTCAATAAATCCATCCTTTGTACCCCCATGCACTAATATAAAGCGAGTGCCTGTGCTAATTTTTTTTAAGAATGGTGTACTCTCTTTCTTTTGTGCCCAGGTGTTGTTTCGCACGTGTGTTGAAAGGACATAACTTTCATCGGTGTACACAATTGGGCGACCTTGACTGCGATATTCTGACATCTTCTTCAAAAATTTTAAACGCCACATTTGTATATCATGACGCTCCGTCAAAACTTTACGGTTATTCTCTGTTTTACGCCACTTGTAACCTAACTTCAGTAACAATTGACGAACAGTTTCGATACAACCATCAAAACCAATTTTTTCATTTAATACAGTTTTTAACTTAGCCAACGTTGGAATTTCTTTATGGATGACATGGAAATTTTGTATAGTACTGCGAACAACATCGGCTGTAAAATTATCTATTTCTATCTTACTATTCCGCTTTCTTCTCTTCTTCATAGGAGAAGTGAAATTTGATGAGCAGGATGGCAATTCCTTCTCTTCTTTTAATATCCGTTGAACAGTTTTCATAGAAACACCTGTAGCCTCAGCTGTACGCCTTGTAATATCTCGTAAATGAGACAAATCACAGTTAGGTTCCGCAACTGATTTTGTGAATTCATACTCTTCTCGCAGGAAATGATAAACGCTAGCTATCATGCTTCGACCCTAGAACAAAACCAAATCGAAATACCTATTTAAGTAACAAATTTCATAATATTAGATAGATAAACTCTTAATAGCACACAAAAAGTAGTAACAATAGTTAAAAAAAATGTTACCTCACTGTGGACAACTTTTCTGCGTTTACTTGCCATGCTGACGTTACTCTTTGAATTTTTTTAGCGCGGAAACAAAACACTAGTGACTCTGACCGCGTCGCGATCGTGACTGAGCGCTCCCGAGGTTACGCACACTAAAACAGTGTGCACGTACAGACCTTACAACAGTCATAGTCAAACGGACTTCGTGAAATAGAATATCTGTACCATTTGACACGCAGGGAGAGTCTCTGTATTACAGAAGAGTTCATCTGAGTCAATGTTCCACATGAGACCTAGTACTGATATGATTGATAATTTTGTCTCATTGATTTGCGTAGGTGATGTGACCCATTGCCTCAATTCAAACTGCGCATTTTTCATGATCTGCTTGCTTTCAGAAATAAAGTTACTTACTGCTTCGGTGGAATTTAAACTTGTAACACAGTTGTCAACATAGAATGACTTACTCAATAACTTGGCAGTTTGTTCCTGTTTACCTGTGACATTTTGTAAGTGATGTTGAATTGTTGCCGAGAGTAAGAATGGGCTTGATGTTAATCCGAAGACTACTCTGCAATGTCTGTATGTAACGATTTCTGTTTGTGCGCTATTTTTCCACCATAAAAAACGTAATTTATCCCTATCTTTGCTAGAAATAGCTATCTGAAGAAATGCTTTCGATATATCTGAAGTTACTCCAATAGCTCCCTTTCTGAAGTTATATAATAAAGTAGGAATTTTTTCTAAGAAATTCATCCCTTTATCAAGACAGGAATTAAGGGATTTTCCATTTTGATCACGCGCCGAAGCATCGAACACTGGCCTTATCTTTGTTGTCAGACTCGAGTCTTTCATAACTGCTCTATGAGGTAAGTAATGTGAATTATTTAACTCCAATTCCAGGTCAGGTACAACCTCAATTATTCCCATTTGACACCAATCATTAATTATAGTGTGGTAAGTATCAAAAATTTCACATGATAATAGTTTTTTAGTTGTAGACTCTAACCTCTGTCTTGCTACATTATAATTATTCAATAAATCATCATGTCCTACCTTCCAGGGAAGCTGTACCTCATATCTGCCTTCGGAGTTTATATTAACTGTCTCCTTGAAAGACATCATCACTTCTTTTTCTGTTTCTGCCTTAGACTTCACCTGAACTGGATCCCGGATGCCCAACGTCTCAAGAGACCAAAAATCTGAAATATTACAACTATTAGAACAAAATAAAGATGTGGTTGTATTACTTATTGCAATATTTACCTGTTTTCCTTGTAGAGTCCAACCCAATTTGGTTTTAATAGCTACCAGTCCTTTCTCCAGCTGGATCAGTATGCCTGTCATTAAAAAACCTAAGAAATCTGCACCAATCAAGAGTTGTATATCAGATGATTGACCTTTGTCTGTCAGTGTGATTTGATGTTGTTTTAACTTACTTAATAGCACAGTGTCAGAAAAATTTACTTTAGGAACATTATTACAAATACAAGTTTGACTTAAAGCTGAAATATTAATTTTAAAGTTACAGTCCAAACTTTCAACATCAAGGTTGTAAACATTATGTTCTTTAGACTTGGTTTCCACACCACCAAACAGACAATGCATCAAAACTTCCTTGCTTCCGACTGGAATCTTCAAATTGTCCACAACATCTTGTCGTACATATGTCCGCTGAGATCCACTATCAAAAAGTGCTCGAACTGGCATCTTCTTCCCTCTGTATATCACATTGACAATTACAGTTTGTAGTAATGTTTCTGTATTAGAATAAGCTTGAGATGGTAGTGTTGCAACAGTTATTTCTTTCATATTCTCTTTCTTTGTACTTTTTTCTTCTTTTGTTCCACTAGATCCATAACATATAACTGTAGAGTGTCTTTTCCCACAGATAAGGCATTTTATATATGATTTGCATATTTTGCTGTAGTGTCCAATTTTAAGACATAAGGTACAAGCTCTTTTATCTCGTAGGTGTGCTTTGCGTTGTTCAATACTCATTTTATTTAATTTATAACATTCCAAACTTGAGTGAGAATCCTTTCCGCACCATATACATGCATAAAGTTTTGCTATATTTGTCTCCTTAAAGTTTGACACTAAACAGCTTGCAGAAGGTTGTACTTCAGTTTCTTCTATTTTCATCATACCAAATGAATGTTTGGCTATTGAGATTCTCTGGTCGCAATCGACTTCTTTTTTCAAGAACTCCAGTAAGTCGTTTAGTTCATTATCCATATCTGTGGTGTGTGATGTTGAACGTTCCCAAATTTTCAGTGTCTCCTGAGGGAGAGCAGATTCCACCATGGGCAAAATAAATGCAGCATATTTATCTTTGGTGACTCCTAAACTTTCTAGAGCACGCAACTGGGCATTTAATTTGTCATACAGACTGGTTATTGATAATTGTTCACCTTCTGCTTTTAATAGTATTAGGGCAAGCAGCTCCCTTACATACAGCTGTATGAGCAGTTCATCCCTCGCATACCTAGACTTTATGTGTTCCAGGCATTCACTATAACTGCTTGCCGGGTAACTTTCTACGAGTGCTCGCACCTCTGTACCCACTGACACTGATTGTAATAGATAGTGATATTTGTCGTCACATAAAATGGACTCGTTTTCGTGGATTTTCTTGAATTGATTCCAGAATAGCAACCAATTTCTAATATTGCCATCAAATTTCTTTATCTCAATTTGCGGTAATTTTAAGTTGTGCATATTGGTATGCAAGGTCTCAGCAAACTTTTGTTCCGATTTAAGGATCGATTCGCAGCGAGCATCTATACGCCGCCATTTTGTACGGTATTTTTGCGCCTCCTCTTCTTCTTTTTCTAGGGCAGATTCATCAAATGTTGCAGATTCCGTTATTTTCTTGGAAATCTTTTTAGCTAAATCATGCAGTCGACTTATATTTTCTTCAACCTGAGCTCGCTCGGCTATTAATTGGAATTTGTCTATTTTTTCTTGACCGAGCATGGCTTCTATTGAATTACATAGTTTTGTAACTATTCGTCTGACCACTGACCTTTCTTTGATATCCTTCTCCATTTTTGAATATATTCATTCCACACGGTCGCCAAATAGACAATGTCTCTAAAATACATCGATATACTATCTAAACAGTATTACTATAATATTTCTTTATATGATCGAAGCTGCTTATCTAATGTACAAAAATACTAAATGGGTTATTCACAAATCATTAAAATAAATATATATATAAATCGTAATGAATCATAACGCGATTACAACCGTGTTTCTTTTTAATAAGATGAGGATATTTTTTAATGTACCGTGAACGTTATAATGTTGACGTAAATTAAACACTGCACTGTGAAACATTGTGTGATGTAATAAGATCGCCAGAACTTCAATTTTTTGTTTGAAATAATTAAGATAATTTCAAACATTTCTTTTATTTTTTTATTCAGATACTTTAAAATAATCAAAGGTGAGCATTAACTAATAGACAAATGTAATCTCTTTGGAAATAATCTAGTTGTAATGGCGTCTCTAACACGTGCATTACCTATTACCAAAATACCTTCCTTCATGCTGAAAAAAAAATGTGTGTGGGCTGGGCCTTAAGGGAGGATAGTTGTGCTAATATTTCACTCTCCTATCACTTTTGTTTACAATAATTTACGAATGGTATGATAGTTTTGTGATGGTCCATTGAAAATTTTGCCGCGAACCCGCAAAAAGAGAAAATGAACAACGGTATCGTCCAAAAAAATATTTTCAATAGAAACTGAAAAATCGCTTGCATTACAGCAGTTACAGAATTGCATCATCACTCATCACTGACATCCAGGAAAGGAGGTCAGGTATTCGACCGACATGTACTTAGGTACACATTTCTATTCGGGATTTTCTCAAAAACTACTGATCTAATTTTGATATTTTTATCAACTTCACCACAGCATTTGTGAAATCCGTATGTGATTTATTATTTCGCCACATTTGGACACGTATATTCTAATAGTTAAATATAACTTCCGTTTTTGCAAATATAAGATTGTGCTCAAAGATAAAGATGCCACGTCGCGACAGGTCTAACTAGCTTATAAAAGATCATGGATAGATCAAATTTAACTCGTTAGGTTAGGTAGGTACTTACTGCATTCCAACACATCGTGAGGGCGATTCGTCTTGTACGAAAATAGTTTATTAGTAGTTTTTATTAAATATATAAGTGTGTAGTATATAATGTGTAATATATAGGATGTACAATTAACGGTATGTACACCACCAACTCCCCATTAATAATATAATAATAATCTTTTTAATGTTTGGTTGTTTGGACGAAATCACTTATTAATAATTAATTAGCGATAAGACCGCCATTTGTACCTAATTTAAGTTATTTTCTAAGTTTTCTAAAAGTTTTATTTTGGTGTACAAATAAAGAGTATTCTATTCTCTATAAGATCAAAATCTGAATTATAAATGTATGAAAACAGGAGGAGTGATGGCTAAGCGGTGCGTGGTCAGTAAAAGACAATTGATAGTCCGATGTTAATCTTAAACAGGCTAGGTTACTGCGCTGCGGCTCGTCACTGAGACATTAGTTATCTAGGACTCCAATAATTTATCTATATCCTATACATTTCCCAAAAAATAAAAGGTAAACAAAGAAACCAACTATTTTCAAACTGTGCTTCGAAATATTCTGATTTTGCAGAACTCAGGTTATAAAATAATAACTTTAGACAAATTGTAATGCAAAGCAATTAAATTTCTAGCAAATACAATGAAAAAACAAACACGCTACTTCAACAACATAACCTCAAGTTGTTTACCTTTTATTTTTTGGGAAAATGGATAGAGTATAGGTATAGTTCGCTTTATACCTACAGCAATGTTTACCCACAGCTGCTTTGCAGTGAAATCATACTTGGATGGTCCTTTTAGGGTACCATACCCGAAGGGTACCAACGTGACCCTATTACTAAGCCTCCACTGTCCGTCCGTCCGTCTGTCAGCGGTATCTCATGAACCGTAAGGTAGAGAATTGAATTTTCACAGATTTTCTATTTCTAGTGCCACTATAACGACAAGTACTAATGTTATTGATAGGTACTAATTAAAAATGATTTATGAAATAAATTTAGAAATGGTACGGAACCATTCATGTGCGGGTCCGACTTGCACTTGACCGGTGTTTAGAAGTAATCATTGCTATCTGCGGCCAACAGTAACCTACATTGCAAAAAAAAAACAAGGACCAAGGCCTAAGTACCAGCCTACCAATTGGAATTAGCTAAGTAGTTATTACAAAAAGCGAGTTAAACTTCTAGATCAAAAGTATCTCGTCCGCGGTTTTTAATGCTGTTAGCCTTAAATATTGAGTATCTGATAGTAAGTACCTACTTAGTTTCTGACCTATATGTGTTTATAGTCTATACTTATAATAAAACTGTAACAGGTCCAATTCTGTACATTGAAGATATTTTGAAAATTATGTTTGGAGGGCATTCTATAACCGATACTAAAGCCAAAAACAATTTAAAAAAAAAATAAAACCCACGTCAAAGTAAATTATCCAAAAAGCATAAAATAACGAAAATATATTGAAGTCGGTGCTAGCACATCATGTTAACTAAGACTAGCACGAGCTGATTTTTTTTTTTTAAATAGTTTTTTACCACTTTTTAGTGACTTTTATTTTAGCAAAATAGGTATTAGCACTATCACGCAACTCGAACGTCTACGTTACAGTAACTTACTGAACACATAAAAAGTTTATATCTCTTAAACTACTGGACCGATTTTGATGAAACTTATACTCTACCCTAAGTTGAAAAATACTCTAACTTTTGCAAAAATAATTTTTGAAATCGGACTTGTAGTTTCTGAGAAATCCGCGGACAAACCTACATACATCATACATATATACATACATACATACATATATACATACATACATACATCCATAAAATTTGGTAAATTTGTTTAGAAGCTCACATAGACTAACATATATTAATATTACGCATTTTTATTAATATTACATACATACGCGTCGAATAGAGAACCTTCTTTTTGAAGCCGGTTAAAAATGTATTTTTTTTTATTTTTGTCTGTCTGTCTGTCTGTCTGTCTGTATCTCAGCTGAGCATCACGCCGAAACTACTGGATGGATTGAAACGAAACTTGGCATGATTTGAGTTAATACTCCGAGGTAGGACATAGGATACTTTTTATCCCGACATTCGGCACGGTTCCCTTGGGAGAGGGGACTAAAGTCAAAATGTGTACTTGGTTATACGCTTGCTCCGATTTTAACAATTTTTCATTATAATTACATATAATAAATATTTGTAAGGGTACACTCATAGACAGTTGTTAACAGTGTTTGGACATCGATGAGGTTAAGCAACGTTAGGTAATTTCAGTAAATAGATGGGTGACCGTTTAACGCCATTTTAACTAAAAGTCTCCGTGCTTCGGAGGGCAAGTACAAAGTGGGTCCAAGTATTTAACCGACTTTAAAACAGGAGGTTTTGTATTCTATGCGAATGTATATTATTGAAAGTTTAGTTAACGTAAACACAGCACGGGCGGAGCTGCGTGGGTCAGCTAGTTATTAATAAAATCACACACACACAATCACATCATCATTAATGATTTGTATTTAATCATCTAGGAAGTGCTTTAATAGTTTATTTAAATACCCCCTTGATAAGTTAGGATCCTATTAATTTAAAAGTTCATCAATATCTACGCAGAAGCGAAGCAAGCTACGAATAGTTATCTCCGAAGTTTGTGGCTCTCCGAACTCTGAAATATTTCCAAGTAGTAAGTAAATGTTTATGTTAATTATACAGGAAAATTACTCTTTTTTTAATTATCAATAACATAGTTCTGCAGGCTTTTTTTGCTATCTAATGTGTTAGATTAATAGCAAACTTATAAATGTCAATAAAGGTACGAGACTCTCCTCGCCTCGGGGCTTGAGTTTGACTCGCACTTGATCGGTTTAAAAAAAATTAAGTATTGGTATCGACAGTGTTTATTTTTATTTTAAGTAAGTATTCTTCAAGTAACTACCTTGCTAACTACCTATTGCATCTCAATTTCTCATTACATACCTATTAACGCTCAGAAACGTGACTTATACGTAACGATTGAACGATTATTTTCGGCGTCGGTATATTAATTAATTAAAATCATTTTACGATCGTGTAAATTCAATTACTCTGTACTTATCGCTTGTTATAAATTACGGGAAATAAACTTAACGGCACCGATCCACCATTTACCAATTAGCACCCAAAACGAGGTGTCAGACAGCATAGTAATTTTATAAATAAACAATCTAAACGGTTATTTAAGAGCATGTTATTTAAAAATAGCCGCTAATTGAATTATATATTTTGTGAAAAAATAATTGCGTTCACGATTGCGGAAAAGGATCAGCGTGTCACGATTTGCCCCACGCCCCTGTCTTCGTGACTCAAACTATGAATAACTAGTTAGAATACAGGGTAATTAGTGTGTCAGACTTTTTTGTCTCACCACTTAACTATATTTTTGAACTTTTTGTGAACATATTTCACTAATGTATGACGTTGGTCACGAAATCGTGAATACGCGAGTTTGTCATTAATTTGGATCTCATAGGATGGTACAACAGTGCACATGAAACTAATTTTATTTATTTACAAAACATTATAATATTAATTGATGTACTTACACCTATTTATTATTTTTTAATTAAACAATAATTTAATTACTTACCAATCACCACACAGAAAACTGCACACAAAACAATTAGTGACTTATACATTTTTTTTTAATTATTCTATATTAATAACTAAAGTTATGTTCTTTTTTTATAATTTAAATTCGCGTCCGTTGGAAATGATGTGCACAGTCGCGGGCGACGGGCTGCGAGTACGACCGCGGGCTAGCGAGTGATGCGCTTGCGCACATAACCGGATTAAAAGGACTTGGATCGCACCGCCCCTGATACCTAGGGCATCCAGTGACGTGGGTTCTGGATGATAACGTTTTGTTTTTATTGGAAACACTGTGGGTTTTTGTTGTTTGTTTTTCCCGTGATTCTGATTAAAGAATAGTAAATATTTGTCTTCATGATTTGTTTTTGTCACTTCCCAGGTTATCTGTCTAAGGTTAACTTCTACTGCGAATTACTAATTACTGCATGTAGTAGTACGTATTATAATGATAATTGCGTTTTCTGTTATATTATTGGTTTATAATTGTTATTCCCGACGATTTCAGTAGGGTTATTCAGATCCGTGAGAAATATCCGGTATTGAATCCGATAAAAACGTTTTCGGTAATAATATCCTCAAAACTCTATTCACGCATTCTGTTTGGAAATTCTATGTATTTGTTCTAATTTCATACAAACTATTGGATTTGTGAATGACGGTTACAAGACGGTAATGGCTCCCGACCGACTGCGGGAACAGGGTCCTTGCAGACGGTGGTTAAGGCTCTAGCTAGAGAGAGGAACTTCCTCACGGTGCGTGCCGTCGCCAGGAGCACTGCCTTCTGCATCTGGCCCTTGCACCAGCCGGCTAACGTGAGCCTCTTGAGGTGTTTATCGAGGCTCTGGGCCATTAGGCCATGGGCGGAAACGACTATGGGTAATTGTACCCATAGTCGTTTCCGCCCATGGCCTAAACAATCATTGGATTGCTTTATCAATATCCCTAATTTTCATCAATTTGGATCAGGATTTCGACCATTGTGAATAGCCCTACAGATGAGGTTTTTATCACATTATTTATCTACTTTTTCGTTAGAGCCACGATAGAACCGGATACCACTAGGCCAATTAAAAAGGGTGTATCGATCGCGGACAAGGTGTATTTTCATCTGTTGTCACCATGACGCATTAGTTATTGCGCCTCTAGGGACAAGAAATTTCTCTAGATCTAGTGCCCTTTCAACCGAAACAGCAATGGTTACACATTCTGGCGGCATATGTGACTGGATTTCCTAGGTGGTAGGTTTACTGTGCAAGGAACCGTCCAGGTAGGTAGCCCCGTAGCGTCAGATATATTGTGCTGCCAAGCAGCAATGTGTAATAAACTATTTAAAAAAAAATAAAAACCGACTGCAAAGTAAATTATCTAAAAAGCATAAAATAACGAAAATATATTGAAGTCGGTGCTAGCACATCATGTTAACTAAGACTAGCACGAGCTGACACCGACTTCAATATATTTACGTTATTTTATGCTTTTTAGATAATTTACTTTGACGTCGGTTTTTATTTTTTTAAAATAGTTTATTTAACACTTTTTAGTGACTTTTATTTCAGCAAAATAGGTATCAGTAGTTTCACGCAACTCGAACGCCTACGTTACAGTAACTTACTGAAAACATAAAAAGTGTATATCTCTTAAATTACTGGACCGATTTTGATGAAACTTGTACTCTACCCTAAGTTGAAAAATACTCTAACTATTGCAAAAAGAATTTTCGAAATCGGACCTGTCGTTTCTGATAAATCCGCGGACAAACCTACATACGTACATACATATATACATACATACATACATACATACATACACTCATGAAATTTGGTAAATTTGTTTAGAAGCCCACATAGACTAACATATATTAATATTACGCATTTTTATTAATATTACATACATACGCGTCGAATAGAGAACATTCTTTTTTAAGCCGGTTAAAAATTGCTGTGTTCCGCCGTAAAGGGCACTGTAACTGGTGAAATTATCGGCATCGAATTAGTCGGCAACGCGCTGGTGATTCTTCTGGTGTTGCTGGCGTCTATAGACGGCTGGGTGCTTACAATGAGGTGGACTGCCTGCTTACTCGCCAACTTAATAGTAAGTATAAAAAAAATGCTGATCGGCATGTATTGCCATAACTAGTAGTGGTATTTGGATGCAGTCCCTAAATGTCAATTATGTAGAGATACTTTCTTCGTTAGGCTGCTTTTGGCTTTTTTACTATAATTAAACGTCTCAAGCGGCAGTGCAATACTGCTGTCTATAGACAGACATATCGCTTACAGCCAGGGGGACGTCTGGCTGGTCTCGTTACTAGGTTAGATAAAATACAATCATGACAAGATGCCATAACATACCTTAACCTCAAAGGGGTTGGTAACACAGATATCTAATAGGGTAACAATACTATCAAGTCGAACCCTGGTTTACTGACCTTAACAACCGTGTATGCTGTCGATAGACAGTTAATGATAAGCGAATATTAACCCGACCGCCCCGGAAGAGGGCTATGTTTTTCAAGAGTATGTATGTACGTGTGTGTATTTCTTAACGCTTTACAGCCTAAACGGCATACAATAAATCAAGCTGTGTTTTTTGCAATCTGTCAGATTAATAATACCCCTCAATACAATCGTCCGATTTTAGACTAAGACGAGATTATAATTAAAAAAAAAACGGTTTTCAACAGCATATAGCTTAAGTGAATTTATAGTCGGTGAAACAGCGGCTGACCTGAAAACAGCGTGAAAGTCGCCGCCAGAACACTCGTAAGTCACTTAGCTTTCTGCTTTCCCATTTGAAATACATACGAGTATGTATAACCAATCGGATATAGACGAACAACTGCTGCACAAGTCGCTTTCAAAAGCACGATCGTCAAATAATCATAGTTCAATTGATAAAAAGCTTTGAAACAGTGTTTTTTTTTTATTATTTTAATTGTTTGTGTAATAAAAAGCCCAAATAGTCCCATTTGTGTGCAAAGTTATAATCCGCACTCTGAACATGAGCAGCCGAAAGACGTCCACTGTTGAAAAATGGCTCCTCCTTAAAAGGAAGGGGTTGCCATAATCCCCACGCTTGGCGTGTTGGGAATCGCAGTATAGGTGGTAGGTTTTTTTTTTTTATTTTTTTATTTTTTTTTTTGTGAGTGATAGACGCTGTTAGCCGCAGATGGCCATTGCAGCTTCACCGGACAATAGGAGGCGAGCGCTTGAAGCGCTCTAGAATCGAAAGACGCTGCTTCACGTCTTCTTGTTTTCTCTTATTCGCCTAATACGGACACCCAACGAGAAGTGATGGGAGGGTGCTATTCTTACCCAGAGGGTAAAAAATACTCTTTATTAAACACAAAAGCATTCATTTTAGTGTTACACTAATATAGTTTCTGTATTGTTAAGGTGTAGGTAGGTAATACAAATAGCAGAATGCTAAATTACGTAGTGATATCTGTACCGCTCTATCGCAGAAGACAGACCCCTTCATAAATTGGCAACATAATGGACTATTGACATTGTATGCTAATATTGCCAGTTTCCAGAACTTTGGCCTAATTCCGGTAGTTGCACCTACTTACCAGGGTTCTGTTAGTAATTTTGTGTAAAACGTTAGTAAATACTTTCAAGTACTTACTAACTTAACTATTAAAAAAAAAAAATTAAAGGTTACATCTAGCTATATTATTAGAAATAAGATTTTGAGATGAGAATTTACTTATAATTTAGCACGTTTCTAGATTTAAATTTTTTCTTTAATTTATAATTTTTTTTTGGCAACTTGGTGATAAATGAGACATTTTCCAGATGGTAAGGAATCTCTGGTGCCCAAAGTTTCCAAAGTTTTAGCCCATTTTCGGTGCATCAATGAAGAAATCGGGGAGGTATTAGTGGGTAAAAAGCCCACATAATCTGGCGTCAGCTCACAGAGAAGGTGGTAAGGAACACGCTTACCCATAGAAAATTACAGTACACTGCTCATTACCGTCATTAGTTTTCAAGTCTCTCCAGTCAGAACCCTTTACAACGGACCACCACGATGTTAACATAGCCCTGCTTTGTGTCAGAATATCTGACACTGCGGTAACGCGGTTCTACTAACTCGTGGGAAAGGGACCTACTTACTACTATTTATGTTTGCTTTTTAAAATTGTGATTGCAATTTTATTTTAGTCACACGAGCAACATTATCAACTCTTTATTTGTCTATGCCAATTTTCGTTTAGACTGCTGATTACAAATTACTTACATTTTTTTTAGGAGTAAGTTTTAGGGGTAAGTTATAAGGCCAAGGGAAATTTATTGATGCATTAAATTTATACAGTGGCAACACTGCAATGGGCAGCGAATCGCATCAACCACGGCGCTTGCGCAGCGGTCAACGATCGCTTACCGCAGTGCGCAGGTCGTCGCACCTGCCCAGCCTTGCTCCCAACCTTGTGTATACAAAACCCTATCCGCCTTATTACACAAAGAAGTTTAAAGATGAACCTGGGTTTAAACTCAAGTTTAACTAAACCTAGGTTTTTCGTTAAACTGCTTTTCGTAATAAGACGTTGGCCTATCAAATCTCTTTATTTTATAGTAGATACTACTTAATCTACTCTAAAATAAAATTAATTATCTTTATTAAGCTGTAACAGCTCAGTGGCCGAGCGCTTGCCTTGGAAACAAGGTGCGCAGGTTCGAACCCCGGCTCGCACCTCTGATTTATTTAATTAATCATGTGCGAATCGTCTTTGTGCGATTGTTACTAGCTTTCGGTGAAGGAAAACATCGTGATGAAACCTGCATGTCTGAGAAAGCCTAAACTAGCTTTCGAAAGACGTCTGAAGTCCGCCAACCCGCACTTGGCCAGCGTGGTGGACTATAGCCTAAGCCCCTTCAACTTGAAGGGAGGCCCGTGCCCAGCAGTGGGACATAAACAAGGGCTGGTATTATTATTATTATTTTTATGTTTTATTTACTCACGGGCTTAGCCCGGTCTTTTAGAGGCTTGCGTGGGGACGGATCGGATTATTATTATTATTATTATTGGGTTTATCAAACAAAAGATATTTTTTTCCCGGGGTATTCTCCAGAGTGGTAAAGACGTATATTGTAATAGGTCAAAGAGATTAGATATAGGCCATAAAGCGGCTTTTGTGATTTTTATCATACAAAACTGTTATCTCTTTATATATGAAATTCTTAAGTAAGTATACATTTTAAATATGTATATTAAAATAAGCTGTAGACTGAGTTTTTTGTCATGGAAATATGATAAGGCATAAATTTCTTTAAAATTTTATTTTTCGTAGCACGTTTCTACTGACTAACTAACGTTAGGTACTTATTACTGACGTGTAGTAAGTTTTCGATGAAGATTTTTCTCGCTAAGGCCGGTCTAGTCCTCAGTAGTTAAATGTCTTTGCAATAAGTAGGTAACAATTCACAAGTTTAGTCCCAAATAGAATTCCATTTTTTAAAAGCATTGTCTTCTCGACTTTCAAATAAAATAAAAAAAATTGCGTCCTACGCGTTATAAATATTATATAGGCGTTAAAAAACTCAAAAGTCAAACACTAATGACCATTTCACCTTCTCTACCTCGCCTGCTAGGGAAAGCTTGGATGTCAAAATAAACACAGAGATGATAATATGCTGATAGATGGTGTAGGTTTGAGATTGGTCTGTCCCACGTGACTCTAAAACGGTTTTCTTAGACATTTTCGGTAGTTGTTAAACCATATCTATCAAGTTTGATGATCATTTTTAGACAAAAAAGTTTCTGTTACGAGACGTTTTTATTTTTAAATGATCTAAAAAAAACATTGGTTGACCGCAATCCAACCTGATAACAATAGCAAACGATGATAAAACATACTACAGTGATCCCGAATCAGAGGAATTATTGCGCTAACAGTACTCAGATATCAACAACCAACTTTAGATACTCATTGAGATCACAAGAAAGCAGTCTCTTAAATAGTTTTTGAACAATGTTTATGTTTGCAGACAGCTAGTAGACTCCTGCCTAATTACCACTTACTCTACGTTGAGATGATGCTAATTAGAGTTAGTAAAAAGAGCGAATATTACTTATAATGACAGTGCCTCGGACAATCATTATAATCGGAGTTTAAGTAAAAACGGACAGCTAGAAAATGATTAGATCGTTAGCAAGTACTAGAATAACAACTTGATGTCTAGGCCCTCTGGCTGATAGGAGAAGTTATATTGTATCAATGGCCGGTTAGGGAAGGCCGACTCCGAGGAGGATGACGGCGGGGTTGCGATCCCCGTCCCCGTGAGCATTGTGTCAGGTTCCCGGGGGGCTACAATGCGACCACCGGCGGCGGGCTCAAAGGCAAGGCACTGAGGTGCCCCTGGTGCAGATCCCACCGGAGAGCCCTGTGGTCCCCTCTCATGTGCTGATGCGACAGCCGCGGGGGTTTTAGTAGGTAAGAATCTCACATACCCCGGTCGAGCCCCACAGCTGCCGGGGACCTTTTGAAGGTTTCCCCCGCGTCAACAAAAAAACAAAAAAGGTGATTGCGGCATTCGGAGTGATAGATAGATAGATAGACAATTCTTTATTGCGCACAAAAAAACAGATACTAGAAGAAATTAGACACAAATTAATAAAACATGCAACAATGGGCGGTCTTATCGCTAAAAGCGATCTCTTCCTGGCAGCCTTTAGTGTTTTTTTTTTGGAGTGGGGACTCATGAACCTTTAAATGATAATGTGTTTGCGCAGTGAGACAAGGAACTAGCATTCCTATGATTATGTATGATGGTGGGTAAGACACAAATGTTTTGTCTCTTCTCATTACCAGTTTAATGCTCCTACAGCCACGTCCGTCACCATTTTATCAGGTAAGTTGCGCTCAATTATTAGCCGTGTGGTTTCTGCAGAGCGCTTTATCATAGAAAACAAGTATCAATTTTTAAAAGCTACAGTGCTCAACTTGACAGACAACCTCTTGTTCAAGAGAGCTACAACCTAGACAATATAAATTAAGGGCTATTATGTACACAAAAGGTTATTATTGGTTACCATCATACCGGAAGACGCTGCGTAGGTAGGCCCTCCCACTAGGTGGACAGACGACATTGTGTGTGTCGCAGGTTGTTGCGTTCCAAGGGGGAGGCCTATGTTCAGCTGTGGACGTCCTCCGGCTGGTGATAGTGATGATGATACATGATTGGTGTGTTTGGTAATAAGTTTGCGCTGTCAGCCAACACGGATGTAGGGATATAAACGGGCTTTCAATTAATCATTTATCTTTATCTGATTCTTAGAGTAAGTACCAAAGGAGAGACCATGACGCGCTAACCCCTCTGCTAAAATTTTGGTCATATGGTCAGGTCGTTTTATAAAAACTAGTTCACGGGCGATTTTTGTCCAGTCCGTATCAGGTCGTCATGCATTATACAGCTCCGTGAAAATGGATGTTTGAGCAATATTTGACTGTTAAAATCGATTAGGTACCTTAAATCGGTGAGAGAATGGAGTTTCCTATCATTTGTAACTATTATTTTTTACGAATATGTTAGTATTAAAAAAATAGAAACCAAATATTGTTATCTCTGAATCAAAATTTCGCGCCATGTTTTATCCTAGTTACAGCATAGTGCGAGGACAGGATTGAATGTACGAAAAAATTTTAGTTCATTCTAGGCTAATGGAGGAAATTCTAATAATTATGAATGATGTTTATTATAATGAAGTTATTGTTATAAAAATAGATTAATGTATCGAGAGTATCGTGATAAATAACAATAATCTTCTTCTCCTTTTCTTATACATAAAAATCACGTGTCACGGTGTTTGTGGTCGAAATCCTCCAAAACGGCTTGACTGATTTTTATGAGATTCTCTTTTTATGTACATATATTTAGTAGGTATGAGGATAGGTCTTAAAGTATATTATATACCGCTAGGTGAAGCAGCGTTAGGCAGGGTAACTATACAGATGGGTGACCAGACGGTCAATCACCGGTCAGCATTATACAATGCTCTTTGTATAATGCTGACCGGTCTTCGGTTGGAGGGCACAAATAAGGGAGAGCGTAAAATTTGAGTCCCGGTTTTAACCAACTTTAAAAAAGGAGGTATGTATTCAACGCGTATGTATATAATACTATTAAAATGCAAAATCCATATATAAATCTCGTCTCACGGCATTCGCACTCCTCCAAAACGGCTCGACCAATGTTTATGATTTTTTTTATGTTTTTTATGTTTTATAAATAGATGGGCGACGTTTGAACTAACCGTACCCGTGTTTCAGAGGGCTACTAAAAAGTTGGTCCTGGTTTTTAACCGACTAAAAAAAGGAGGTTATGTTCTCGACGCGTCTAAAGCGGTAATTAGTAAAAAAATCAACGTAATTTTGTTCGGGAATTTGCGCGATTTACCTTATATTTATCGGAAGAATCTACTTGAACTGTTCCTTGCACATGGAACCTACCACCTATTAAACCCTACAGAAACACCCGCGGATGCACATGAGGACAAATTGGTTTCTCCCGTGGGATTTGCACCCTCAGTGCCTTGCCTTTGAGACTATTATAGCCCCCGGGAACCTGTCACAGTGCTCACAGAGACGGAGTCGAAAACCCGCCGATGCACCGCGCCGTCTTCATCGAAATCTGTATCAACGCATACGTGTGTGCAGTATAATGCACAAATTATACATACTGTATACAAATAATACGCAAATTATCGCACACCAGATCATGGGAAATGGAGCAACAATGATTTACGTATCCAAAATCCAGCTAACGATCCTGTTCTGAAGAGTGTCAGGGCTGCTCCGCGCCCTGCGCACCAGGGACGCACACCTCTTGTGCATAGTAGCGTAAAAGCAATCTACGTGTGCGTCCGCGAACATCATAGATGCGCTACGGAAGTGAGGCAATCACACCAGCACTCTGAACACATTATTGTATTGGATACGTAGGGCATCGTAGGATCCTTGCGTGTAATTTCCCCACAGGCTGTAAGTATAAAATGCTGTGCAGTACGCGCGAAACAGTGTAATTTTAACAGTCAGTGAGTAGGGTGCAAACCAGTGAGTCAGAATATTTACTCTCACTGTCAATGCCCACCGCTCTCACTCAATGTCTGCATCATCATTGAGCTCGGGATTAATATATGGCCTAAATATTTGAAATGATATGATAACATAAATATATAATGATGTATTTATATAATACTAACTAATTTAAATGCGTTACTTGTTTGATTTACAAAATGAATACAATAATCTCCATATTGAATTATTAGATTCTTTAAAACATTCCGTTCTTTGAACCCGTTCATTATTTATCGGTCTTTGCGCGCACCACATCACTACAATTTACGTCTGTGGACGTGCAATAAAATGTGTAGGAACGATGAATTCTTTATTTGTGTGCGTATCTTTTTGAATGTGTTGCGAGTTTATTATAGTGTGTGTTC
Source organism: Furcula furcula (assembly GCA_911728495.1). Classification (NCBI taxonomy): domain Eukaryota; kingdom Metazoa; phylum Arthropoda; class Insecta; order Lepidoptera; family Notodontidae; genus Furcula; species Furcula furcula. Next base: position 8,955,195 of record OU452244.1, on the reverse strand, counting down.
ATAGAAACATGAAGAGTTTACATTAGACATTTGCAAGAGTGTGGGTGAAATTGTATCTGTGTGTGTTTCCTTCGCCTCCCGTACCCGGCAAAAGTGCCGCGAAAAATTTGTTAGGGGAATCGACGCGATAATATCTCCTGTGGTACTTACTCTGAGATCTGATTAGATAAATAATATATCGATGGATTAGATGATTTTCTTCATAGAGATCGTGTGTACAAGTCATGATCATTTTATGCACGTTAGTTTTATAATATTGAGAGGATACAAACCAAATCCAGATAATATAAAACTAAGTTACACTGTCTGAGTGTTCGTTAGCTTATTTATTTTTCTATACAATGTATTTTCATGTAGGTTTATCCTTTATTTAGAGTTATATTAGAGTTTTGTTCGAAATATGTATGTGTATAAATGAATTTACAAAAAAAGTATGTCTGTATGTATCAGTATATGTTTGGCTCTCCCCTGTTTGGGATCAGATCACCGTGTGTGGAAATTCCCAGGCTATATTAGGTTTAGAACCTCGGAATTGAATACTGAATTAATTTTCTTATTTCGAATTGAACTTTAATCGATGGATCTGTGGTCTAGTGGTTAGAGACCCTGGCTGCTACCCGATGGGTCGTGGGTTCGATTCACACCAAGTATCTGTCTGGGTGTTATTTATCTATCTAAGTATGGATTTACAAAAAAAATGTATGTAAGTATTAGTATCAGTTGTCTATTTTCCATAGTACAGGCTCTGCCTAGTTTGGGATCGGATGACCGTGTGTGGATTGTCCCAAGATATTATTATTATGATTAATTTCATACGAGTGTCCCATGAAGACATTGACTCTATACTGTATCTTGCTCTACTACGCCTTATCTGTTTACTTGCGAAATTAACGGATATTAAACGTTTAGGTATAATAATAATAATCATTTATTTGCTCAAAAAAGTCATCTACTGGGTACACTCCTTAATTGCAATTCTACCATAAATTATAATTATTAGGTACTTACAAAGATACAAGTGCTAGTTACAATTTTCGTACAGGTAGTGTATGATATACAAATTAAATGTTACGTTGTTGTATAAAAGATAAATTGCTGCATCTTTATAATAACTGAGTAAACGCATTTTATTCCGCCAAGGTGCGGGTCATGGCGGCGGCAAATTAACATGAATTGTATACCATCAATATATTTCATGCTGAATACATAATTGTATAGGTATTGTATGTATACGCATATTATACTTATACATTATATTTACACATCTATGGTTATGTATAATCGAACAGAATATTGATAGACACTTTTTGTTTACAAGATGCTATTAGATTTAGAAAAATACTAGGTACTGCGTATGAGACTAGGTATGGTAGCTTTGAGATATACGACTAAATTGAATGGGGATGAGGAATACTTAATTTTGCACTATAGTAACAATACTAGGAGTGAAGCGTATTCATAGTACTTACCTACAACACTCACAGCGGGTCTTTTTCTGAAGTTGGTTTTGGCGAACCATTACGTACGCAACTGCATTCGTGAGTTGTCAATACAAAAACACAAAAATAGCTACTGCGCAGCGTCTTGTAGCCAACTTCAGACACACACAAAGATCCGTTGTGACTGCTCTAGAAGAGAAACGACTTGCTTTTAGGAAAGTGCCAAAGTGGAAACTGTTCCAGACTGATGTAGCTTAGCAATTAGAAAACGTTATATTTACTGAAACAGATTGGTCGTGTATTAGGTATTATTATACTATTTATTAAAATTCTTACAATTTTATAAATTTTCAAGAAATATAAAAAATAAATACGACTAAAAATTAAAAAAAAAACACCTTCCAACCGGCTAGCTGCGGGAACGGTCTGCTATGAAGCAGTCGGTGGTTAAGGATCCAGAGCAGAGAGAGGAACTTCACAATGCGTGCCGTCTCCAGGAGCACTGCCTTCTGAATCTGGCCCTTGATCCAGCCGTCTAACGTGTCTTATTATTATAATCTGTTATTGAAACAGATTCAATTTATTAGTTTTTTTTTTCTGTTTACAATTATTACTTACTTCTTACTTCCGTTGGCGCTACAACCCTTTGTGGGTCTTGGCCTCCTCCACAATCTTCCTCCAGTTGCTGCGATGGTTGGCGACCCTCTTCCAGTTGGTATACTTTCTCAACTTTCTTAAATCCTCTTCCACGCAATTTAGGTTATACTTAGTTGCTAAAATTATACTTAGGTAAAAAAATATATTACAAGTACCGAGTAAACTCGGCCTATATTCACTATTGAATTCACAGAAATATAAATAGAGATTCCAACTTCATCATAATCAGCAGAAGCTCAAGGAAGTCCACTGCTGAACAAAGGCCTCCCACTTAGAAGATAGGGGTTGCCATAATCACCACGCTTGGCAGGCGTCTTGGAGATCGCAGTATACTTATGTGGTTGGTAATCTGATAGAAAGACGCTGCTGCCAGTCTTCTTGTTTTCCCTTAGTCGCCTCTTACGGACACCCAATGGGAGGAGATGGGGGGGGGGGTGCTATTCTTACTCGTACACCCCACGTATCGATTCTATCTTATTTCTTATTAATTGTATTAACCTTTAAACTATTTCCTATAAATGTAGTATCTCTATGTTTTTACGTTCATTGCCGCGAACTACTCGGTATAATGTCACCATAAATTTTAATTTTAAATAATTAACATCTAGACGTGGCAGCAGATAACCCTTTGCTATCATTTGATGCCTTGTACCTATGTACTAAATAAATTGAGTCATTGTCTGCAAGATAGATAAGTTAGTGAAATACTCAGAAATTAATGTCGCAGGATTCTCGCGGTCGTAAAATGAAAATATACACCAGGAAGATCTAAGAGAACTAGTAATTGGTCCCATGTGCATCCATTGAAAACGGCTGCAACTTCGAGGACAACGACGCGGCGGGGTTGTGACACCCGTCCCCATGAGCACCGTGTCTGGTTCCCGGGGCTACATTGCGCCCTCCGGCGGTGGCAGACTGACAGGCAAGGGACTGAGGCGTTTCTGGTGCCGATGCGACAGCCGCGGGAGTTTTAGTGGTTAAAAACTCTACATACCCTGGTTGACCGCCACAGGTACCGGGGACCTATTGAAACTTCCCCCGCAAGAAATAATTAAACCCAATCAACTAACAAGCAGTAGATGTTTCTTGTGCAACGGACCGTCCAGTTAAGTACCACCGCAGTGCCACATATTCTGCAGGTATTCTGTGTTCTGGTCTAAGGCTCAATTCACACCAAGATGGCAGCGGCCGGCAGCGCACTTTCAGTGTGAAAGAATTTTAAACTTTATCTACAATACGTAAAAGACCAGTATCGCTTGCTTTTGAATTGAGCCTAAGTGGAACTGTAACTGGTGAAACTACCGGGCTTGGGAGACTTAAGAACTTCGATATAATATTTAAACTAGATTAGGTGTTACGATCCCCCTTCGGAGTCGCTGGACGCTCGGGGTGTGGGCCCCTTGAGCGTCCATTGAGTACGGCGGCGACTCCGAGGAGGACGGCGGCGGGGTTGCGACCCCATCCCCGTGAGCACCGTGACAGGTTCCCGGGGGGCTACAATGCGCCCTCCGGCGGCGGGCTCAAAGGCAAGGCACTGAGGGGCCCCTGGTGCAAATCCCACCGGAGAGCCCAGGGATCCCCCCTCTCATGTGCCGATGCGACAGCCGCGGGGGTTTTAGTGGGTAAGAATCCCACATACCCCGGTCGAGCCCCACAGCTTCCGGGGATCTTTGGAAGATTTCCCCCGCGTCAAAAAAAAAGCACAGATAAGTCCGCGACCCCCGTGACCACATGTTAGATGTAATTTTGTTAGTGAATGTTTATCTAGTTTATATATTACTAGCTGACCCGCGCAGCTCCGCCCGCGCTTTTATTACATTTTGCTCCCCTTTTCTCCCTCCTCCCTTGATTTATTTCTCTCTCCATCTCTCTCTCTTATAAGAAAAATCTAATTCTATGCTCTCTCCCTCCTCACTCTTGCCCCCTCCCGCTTTGATCCCCGTCATATTCCCCCTCTTCCATTCCCCGATGTCCCCTCTCTTAACCCCCTCCCCCATTCTCATCTCCCCTCGTGCTCCATCTTAATCCCCGTAACCCTCACCCCATCACTCCTCGAATCCCCTCTCCCTCTCTCTCCTCTCTTGCACCATCCTGTCGTTCTATATGTCCTCGTCAATCATGGTATCTGGGATTCTTACCCACATAAACTTATTTTCAGACCTACCCGATATGCACACAAAATTTCATACAAATCGGTTCACCCATCTATGTAATGACCTTGCGTTATGTTGCTTAACCTTAACCTAGTGTTATGAACAACGTTCATAGCATTTTTTTTTATTGGTGTAAATATTAGTGAAGTTTACGTTATATTGAAGAAGGGACAAATTCATGCTAACAACAATTTATTAATAGTTAATTATTTCTCATAAAAAGTAAAGGATAAAAATGTTTATTGTGGGTTATCTGTAAGAGATAAACATATACCATCACGGACTTTTTTTGTAGACCTTGTTATGGTGTACAATACTGTAGTACTTTATTTCTATCTATCTCGTAGGGTTCAGCCAGCGTTTGCAATGTAAGCGATAAAAAATGGGTTTATTTACGACATCACATTAGAAACCTCTAAAATTATCAGTGTTTCTCTACTATATTATCCATGAATTATACATATAAACCTTCCTCTTGAATCACTCTATCTATTAAGAAAAACCGCATCAAAATCCGTTGCGTAGTTTTAAAGATCTAAGCATACATAGGGACAGACAGACAGCGGGAGCGACTTTGTTTTATAATATGTATAGATATCGCTGCTGTCTTTAGGCGTGCGTGTCGCTTACCACCAGGCGAGCGTCTTGCTAGTCGTCACCAGTTCAATCCAGTCAAATATACAGTTAAGTAGTTTTTTTTTATGAAATAGAAATAAACTACAAGTAACTAGAGCACGAACGAATTATGGAAAGTCATCAATTTTATTTGAGGGAGTTGACTTGTATAATAATCTACATAATCTTTGTTTCTGAATACTAATGCTACCTATAAGGAAAGTTGAAACTGGTATTGAAATGTTAATGGGTAAGATATTACCTAAACCCAAACAAAAAATAATTAAGTACATTGCATTACGAGTAGGTAATTATAATTTTAATAATTGCAATTAAATTACATTGTCATGTTTGCAATAATACGCCATTAATTCTAATAGGTGGTAGGTTCCTTGTGCAAGGAACCGTCCAGCTAGGTACCACCGCAGTGTCAGATATTCTGCTGCCAAGCAGCAGTGTGTAAGCATTGCTGTGTTCCGGCGTGAAGGGCACTGTAGCTGGTGAAATTACCGGACACAAAGACTTAAAATCTAATGTCTTAAGGGTCGGCAACGCGCTAGTGATTCTTCTGGTGTTGCTAGCGTCTATAGGCTACGGTGACTTCTTACCATCAGGCGGGCCCTCAGAGAAAGTACCAAAGGAGTTAGTATCGCGTCAATTCCCCGAACAAATTTTTCGTGGCACTTTTAAGGGGTGCGGGAGGCGAAGTAAACACACACAGATACACCTTCTCGCATACCCACACTATAGTAAACTCGCAACACATTCAAAAATACGCGCACACAAATAAAGAAAGACCTGACCATATGACCAAAAATTTGGCAGAGGGGGTTAGCGCATCATGCTCTCTCCAGTGGTATCTCCTCTAAGGGCGGGCCGCACACTTACTTGCCACCTTGGTAGTATAAAAAAATATATTATTATTGTCGTTGTTTCCCGTGGGGTGTCCGGGAAGAAGAGAAGAATAGCATCCACCCATCTCTTTCCATTGGATATCGTAAGGGGCGACTAAGAAGACGGGCAGTAGCGTCTTTCTTTTAGATTACCTACCACCTATACTGCAATCCCCAAGACACTTAACGATTACGGTAACCTCTCCCTTCTTAGGGGGAGGCCTTTTTTTAGCAGTGGATGTCTTTCGGCTGATGATGATGATGATCAATTTAAGTATTTAATTAAAAGAATAAGTGAACGCCTACATTAATTTGCTAGCAAGTGTTTTGTGACGCAAAACTATTAACATTTGTTAGGCGTTTTTATATGACTTGGAAATATATAGGCAGTTAGGTAATATTTTGGCATGCTTATACCAACAACTCCGAAATTTTAATAATTAAGTACTTTATAATTATTTTAATAATTCTTTTTTAATAGTAAGTACTCTAGGACAATACACACGGTCATCTGATTCCAAACTAGGCAGAGCCTATGCTATGGAAACCAAACCACCGCAGTACCGTAACTGGTCCCCGGTATAAAGATCCCCCGGCTGCGGGTTCAAAGATAAGCCTCAGAAGGGTACCTGGTGCAGATCCAACCGGAGAGACCAGGTCACAACATCCAGGAAAACAAAAAAAAAAGGATTGGAACTGCAGCATTGCTAGCCCTTTTGGAATGGACGTCAAGGATTTTTTTAGGATGGCAGATGGATGTTATACATACGCTAACAATAACTATAGTGTATAGCTTGCATTTGTACGACTGTTCTGTAACGAGAAACTTGGCGTGACACCACGTGACGTCACCATCATCAGCTCAGTGAATATATTTTCTGTGACAACTTGTGTCATTTTATTACGGAGTGATATCAAAGTCCGTCTCATCACGAACGTGACTGTTTTCGACCGAATTTTGAGAAGCCAACTTCTGCAGTAAGTATATTAATTATTTTTGAATATATTAACTTTATTGTTTTTTAATGTCTTTTGAACAAGTCAAAAATCTTATACTTAGTACATTAAAAATAAAAATAATGGGGGAACATGCAGTTCCCCCATTATTTCAGATTCTTCCCTCCACAAACTTCGGAGCTATAAGAAAGGAACAGACGGTATTTTTTGACATCTTCTATATCTATATACATATTATAAAACAAAGTCGCTCTCGCTGTCTGTCTGTCCCTATGTATGCTTAAATCTTTTAAATTACGCAACGGATTTTGATGCGGTTTTTATTAATAGATAGAGTGTTTCTTAAGGAAGGTTTATATGTATAATACATGCATAATATAGTAGAGAAACACTAATCATTTTTGAGGTTTCTAATGTGATGTCGTAAATAAGCACATTTTTTTTGCGCTTACATTGCAAACGCTGGCTGAACCCTACGAGATAGATCAAAATAATGTACTACAGTATTGTACATATTAACAAGGTCTACAAAAAAGTTCGTGATGGAATATGTTTATCTCTTAGAGATAACCCACAATAACCATTTTATATCCTTTACTTTTTATGACAAATAATTAATAATTAACTATTAATAAATTGTTGTTAGCATGAATTTGTCCCTTCTTCAATATAACAAACTTCACTAATATATACACCAATGACAAAAAAGCTGTGAATGTTGTTCATACCGCTAGGTTAAGGTTAAGCAACATAAGGCTAGGTCATTAAATAGATGGGTGAATCGATTTGTATGAAATTTTGTGTACATATCGGGTAGGTCTGAGAATAAAATCGTAAAGTATATTTCATGCCGCTAGGTTTAGCAACGTTAGCCAAGGTCATTACATAGATAGGTGACGGGTGGCGGCGACTCCGAGGAGGACGGTGACGGGGTTGCAAGCCCCGTCCCTGTGATCATGGTGCCAGGTTCCCGGGGGCTATAATGCGCACTGAGGGGTATTTGGTGCATATCCCACTGGAGGGCCCAGGTCTCCCCTCATATATGGCGATGCGACAGCCGCAGGGGTTTAAGTGGTTAAGAATCCCAGATACCAGATACCATGATTGACGAGGACATATAGAACGACAGGAGGGTGCAAGAGAGGAAAGAAAGGGAGAGGGGATTCGAGGAGAGAGTGATAGGGTGAGGGATAGGGGGATTAAGGTAGAACAAGGGGAGAGTGAGGGGGAGCAAGGTGGTAGAAGAGAGAGGGGGACGGGGTTCAGAGAGGGGACAACGGGGAGAGGAAGAGGGGGACTGTGACGGGGACCGAAGCGGGAAAGGGGAAAGAGAAAAGAGAGAATTAGAATTAGATTTTTCTTATAAGTGAGAGAGAGATGGAGAGAGAAATAAATCAAGGGAGGGGGGAGAAAAGGGGAGCAAATTGTAATAAAAGCGCGGGCGGAGCTGCGCGGGTCAGCTAGTTAATTATAAGTCGAAAACTACGTAACATAAAATACAATAAATCTGTTTTGGAATATGCAAATAAAGCTCTTATAAACGATATCCTCTTTTTTAGACGTTAAAATATACTGGGTATCCTGGAAAGGGTATATCAAGCCAAAAGGTATGTAAAGTATTAATATTAAAGACCTAAAAAAATTACAAATACGGCAAATATTGACGGGCCCGTTGGTCTAGTGGTCAGACACCCTGCCTGCTAACCGATGGGTCGTGGGTTCGATTCCCGCCAAGTGTCTGGGTGTTGTTCATCTATTTAAGTATGTATTTCCAAAAAAAAAATGTATATAAGTATTAGTAGTCTGGTTTCCATAGTACAGGCTCTGCCTAGTTTGGGATCGGATGACCGTGTGTGGATTGTCCCAAGATATTATTATTATTGATAATTTGATTTACATACACAATTTCTTTAAATCGTCTCAGAACTGTTTCCAAGCAATCCTGTATCATTGTGCCTACTCCCATCAAGCCACTGGTTTATATTGAATACGTGCCTGTCTTCTTTAATAAGAAATTGATCCATTTTCTCGCAAATAACGAACAAGTTTTTGAGGTCACTGAACTAAAACTTTTGGATTGATACTTAATTTTTGAGACCTCTAGGATGTCGCCACGTCATACCGTGGCCGTAGTAGGAATACTTATTACTAACTACGGCAAGTATACTGTGTCAAGTGTATGATCAATGTACGCTTGTAGTTATTAAATAATTCCAATCTCGTCTATGTTAGAAAATAGTTATTAGTTTTTTAATTATGGAAGGCTGTCATTAAGCCAGAAATTAAACTATTCTCCGTAAGGTCGATGTAGGTACGTATCGGCATTATTAGGTTGAGTCTAATTAAGTGATATTCAAACAAAATAAATTAAAAACTTATCGTTTATTTATACTATAATTACAAGAAGGTACTTTAACAATAGTTTTATTTTCAAGGAACATATTTAATTATACACATTACGAGAACAAATAAGGTCATCTAAGGTACTATACGATAATTTTGAATTAACCATTAAACCAAGATTTTAACTAACATTTCTATTTAGTAACTCCATTTTTCATGTCGTAACCTTGCAGATTACTAAATAAAAACAACTTGATAGGTATGTTATTTTTCCATTGAAAATTATCACTACATTATGAAGTACTAAAGTTGCGCTTGCACAATCACTTCTTCTCCCTATACTAGATTATGCTGACGTTTGTTATCTGGACGTGACAGAGGATCAATTGAATAAGCTAGAGCGATTGCAAAATTTGTCCATTAGGTTTATATTTGGCTTGCGTAAATTTGACCATATTTCCCAATTCCGTGCAAAACTCAAATGGTTACCCATTCGTCTCCGACGAAATCTTCACATTTTATCTCTTCTCTATAATATATTGTTTAACCCCTCCACCCCCTCTTATCTTAGGGAACGTTTCGATTATTTGTCGAATTCTAGCACCTATAGTCTTAGGTCCTCGGAAAACCTTTGTCTTACGATGCCCTTACATAGCAGTTCCTTCTATGACAAATCCTTCACGGTGCAGGCGGTTCGCCTGTGGAATTCCTTGCCCGTTTCTATAAGGCGTGCTTCGTCACTGCCAATTTTCAAAGATCTAGTGAAGAAGTTTTATTTGGCGGAATAAGTTAATCGGTATTTGTGTAATTTTCTTGTTATATTAATACGTACTGATTTATGTATGTTTATAATAGTATTATTTGATGTATGTTTATATATTATACTCATATGAATATATATTATAGTTTACAACATATGTGTTTTTATGTGTCTTTGTGTTAATGTTACCTATTCATGTCGAGTGCGCGCACCCTCTGCTCTTTGTAACTTCTTTATTTTCCTCTCCATCCAAAGGTTGCCTGGAAGAGATCGCTTTTAGCGATAAGGCCGCCCATTGTTGCATTTTTTTATTAATTTGTGTCTTATTCTTTTTGTATCTGTTTGTTTGTGCGCAATAAAGAATTGTCTATCTATCTATCTATGAATAAAAAAAAATGGATTCTGATGAACTTGCTCTAAACTTAATATTAGCTAGGTACAGTACGCGACAGGTCGACATCGTTCGCGTAAAATGGCGCGGGCGATGCGCGGATGTAGGGGTCACCTCCCCGCGTCTCACCTCATACCCCGATTGCCATGTCGACCTGTCGCGTACTGTACCTATGTATAAATAAATATGTTCCGCAATTTGTTATCTTATTTGGCGTGTAGCGGTAAACGTCCAGTCACCAAATGCATCACAGCGTGTGAACTTCGAAACACTCGTTTTGACACCGAGTCGCTCGAAATCAACGCTTGCCATGCCTGTGAACAAAGATTATATAGGTATATTAATATAGGAAGTTAAAAAAAGAACATAAGTATTAAGAAGAATTTATATTTTAAAAGAAAAGCCCACCCCACCACACTAAGTGGTACAATGGGCAGGCCCCATCGCTCGGCGAACCGATAACCGTTGGGGAAGAAAGGTATTTTTTCGTGCAGGTCTCTGCTGGTAGTATATACAATACTATAAAGAGTATCTGTGGTAAATTGTTGATACGAATTTTATTTGACGTTCGAAATTCAAATCACATTATTAACCACGGGAGTTTAGTACAGTATAATAATACTGTAGGCCAGCCGGGTAATAACCCGGCTGGCCTACAGAGATCTTAGAGACTTACATAATGGAACATATCGAGCAGGTGGAGTGAAAAATATATTACATATTTTTAAATAATCTTGCTATTCATTACTTTTCACTAATTTTGCTACGCATTACACTTTTCACCAAGGAATCTGCTATATTATCTCCCTTGCTAAAGATTCTCTTCACCAACTACTTAATGCCTATAAATGTTGGTGTTTACCATTCAAAGTAAATAATCCTTTCAAACATTATATGGTATGTATATATCTTACCCGATGTTGCCACCACCACCGCCGCCACCGCCGCCGCCGCCGCCACCACCACCTCCGCCGTAACCACTGCCGTAACCACCGCCGCCACCACCTCCGCCGTAACCACTGCCGTAACCACCGCCGTAACCACCGCCGTAACCACCGCCGTAACCACCGCCGTAACCACCGCCGTAACCACCGCCGCCGCCACCTCCGCCGCCACCACCTCCGCCGTGGCTTGCGCCGTAACCGCCGCCGCCACTATTTTCGTAGCCGCTTCCATGAATGCTGTCCCCACCATATTTTCCGTGGTGGCCGTGATGACCTGCAAATAATAAATATGTAAATAAAAATGGAATAAGAAGATAAAGAATGCAAATATTTTAATCTCGCGCACTAGTGATGGAATGATTGCCTTAACTATGTACCAATAGTCGTTTGGCCTAAAAGCCAAGAACCTTGATAAACACCTCAAGAGGCTCACTATAGAAGGCTGGATTAAGGGTCAGATGCAGAAAGCAGTTCTCCTGGGGACGGCACGCATTGTTAGGAAATTCCTCTCTCTGGACTTTTTTATATTTTTAAATATATTTGATTTACTGTTTGTTCACTCATAATTCCGCCAAATATGTACCGATTCGGATGATTCTTTTTTGTATCTATTGTACCTACGTTCCATCAAGTTGGTCCCATAATAATTACTTACGAATCAGTAGTTCCTGAAGGAACATGAATGGTATGTTAGATTTACCTGGTAAAATGCCTAAAAGATGATAATTCTAAGCAATAAAAATTATTATAACTCTAACAAATATTTACTTAATAAGTATTTACTTAATAATGATAATATTCTTGTTAATTATTTTAATATGTTATGAGTAAGTTAATTATTTATTAGTATAGTAAATTGTAGATTTAAATAAACCAATGTTTGCACACCTAATAAGGTAGATCATAGAGGACATTATTCTAATATATAAAATTCTCGTGTCACAGTTTTCGTTGCCATACTCCTCCGAAACGGCTAGACCGATTTTGATGAAATTTTTTGTGCTTATCCGGTATCTATGAGAATCGGCCAACATCTATTTTACATCCCCCTAAATGTTAGGGGTAGTCCACAAATTATTTATATGGCAAAACAACGTTTGCCGGGTCAGCTAGTCTACACTAATATTATAAAGAGGAAAACTTTGTTTGTTTGGTTGTAATGAATAGGCTCAAAAACTACTGGACCGTTTTTAAAAATTCTTTCACCATTCGAAAGCTACATTATCCACGAGTAACATAGGCTAAATTTTAGTTTGGAAAAAAGTAGGGTTCCGTAAGATATTTGGGTTTTTTCGGACACAAGGTGTAAAAAATCAACCAGAAAAGTTACTTATTTTGCGTACGCTGCCTAAACTATAAGAGATAGAACCATAAAATGTTCTAATTAATTGTAGATCTTATAAATATCTACAAAAAAGTCCGCAGCACACGCGCGTATCTATGTCGAGTGAGGCCCAATAACCATTTTTTTATTTAAAAATCTTGAATTTTGTTTGGACTACATTTAAACGCATTTATTTTACTTATGCTATTAATCCTTATCAAAATAAACTATTTCATCATTAAGTACAGTTTATGTAGATAATATTTGGTCTGTGAATGATTAAAATTGGACATTTGGTTTTGAAGTTATGGCGAAATTAAAATATTACTGCATATAAATTAAAAGATTTCTGCTGCACGGCCCGTTGCGAAGTGAGCGTCACCAAGGTGGGGGTGCGCATGCGGGAGGGGAGTTTAGATCTATGAGTAAAGTACGGCATACACGCGCAGGTATACCTGACAGGTATACCTGTGCAGTTAAACTGTACAGGTATAATTGAGCTCCATAGAGACCATACACGTGACGGTAAACCTGCACAAACTCTCAGTTGAAACCATGGCCCCGACAGCGGCGCATGACTGCGACGCAGTAGCGTTAATAGATTAATAGTTTGTTTTATTAAAGAAAAGGATATTAAACGACGACACCGTGAACAGTGGTGAAAAGCAAACAGTACTCTTATGTCGACTTATTGAAGGAATTGAAATTTAAACCGAATTATTATTACCGCAATTATCTACGAATAATATTCTGGGACAATCCACACAGATCACAAATTAGGCAGAGCCTATACTATGGAAACTAGATGACTTTTTCTTGTAAATACATACATAAATAGATAAATAACACCTAGACACTTGGCAGGAATCGAACCCACTACCTATTGGGTAGCAGCCGGCGTGACCACTAGACCAACAGGCCCCAATAAGATGAAAAGACTTTTCTCGATGATTTTTTTCTTACGATTTATTATAATTGCTGCTACTTTTTTATTTTTAAAAGATTAAGAATCATTATTTGTCAGCATATTTTTATGTTACAATAATAGATGGTACCAAGTATTCTACCGTTTCCGGCGTACAAATGTTTTATCGTTACAGGGTGACATAATCATGTCAAGGAATAAAATTATTTAAATTTTATCGTGATAATCTTTACACTTAATATGCCAAAAACAATGTTCCGACTTGTACATGTTTATAAATTCTTCCATTACTACATTCCGCTTACGAGACGACATACTGTTTTAGAGAGCCGCGCGTCCTTTCCCTCTAACAGTCATCGGATAACTGACGCCTGCGCAGGCGAGCGCCATACACGCTCAGTTTTGCCTGCACAGGTAAACTGCACAGGTATACCTGCGCAGTTAAAAATATGAAAATTCATATTTTTTGACTCGCCTGTACAGGCGTGGAAACCTGCACAGTTTTGCGGCATACACGCTCAGGTTTACCTGCGCAGTTGAACTGTACAGGTATACCTATCAGGTATACCTGCGCGTGTATGCCGTACTTAAGGTACCCGCGCGGCTCAGACGCGAGGTCGGCTCCCTACGCAGCGGTCGTGCGCGAATTCTAATAATTTTCGTGCGATTTTTTTTAGATTTCTTTCTTAAAACTACACCTACGCAAAAGTTCTTCTCAGAGCTAATCAACAGTTCTTTTCAGGGCTAACCAACAGATTTTTTCAGGGGTAACCAACAGTTCTTTTCAGGGCTAAACAGCAGTTCTTTTCAGAGCTAGAATATTACACGCTATTAGCATTTTCTTAAACATTTGAAAATGCCTAAGAGAGCCAGGTCTCAACTTTCTAAACATAGTTCTCAAGCACGGGCAGCAAGAATACGTCGTATGGGAGAATCTTCACCTGAACGTGCACAACAACTTGCTGAACAAAATAAGAGAAACTCTCAGGTACGCGCACGAGAGTCGAGTGTCGAACGTTCGCAACGCCTTGCACAACAACATCTGAGAACCTCTGAGTTACGTGCACGAGAGTCTGGTGAACCGATATGTATGAAATTTTGCGGGTAGGTCTGAGAATAGGTTATAAAATATATTTTATACCGCTGATACCATGATTGACGAGGATATATAGAACGAGAGGAGAGTGCAGGAGAGGGATCGGAGGAGTTAGGTGGAGCAAGGGGGGGGGGGGGTGAGAGGGAGCAAGTTGGGAGAAGAGAGAGGAGGGAGAGGGTTCAGAGAGGACAACGGGGAGAGGAAGTGTGACGGGGACCGAAGCGGGAGGGGAGAGAAATAGCATAGAATTAGATTTTTATTATAAGAGAGAAAGATGGAGAGAGATAAATCAAGGAAGTAGGGAGAAAAGGGGAGCAAAATTTAAATAAATCGCGGGCGGAGCTGCGCGGGTCAGCTAGTCATTTATAAAACACACATTTTAGTAATAAGCATACCTATGGTCAGCAAATAAAGATGATTTGATTTGATTTGACTTATTTCAATGTTTTTTTTTCATCATGACCGGAAAAGAATTTTTTCATAGAACATGAGTGATGGGCAGGATTTAACTGGTAGAAACATCGTAGTATATCGATGGGTAGAAACCATATAATAGATGATATCTTCGACTACAAAATGGTCATACACCATTCAGATCATCCTACCGAATTCCATGGTTTCTTTTTAACCCCCGACCAAAAACGAGGGGTGTTATGAGTAGTTTGACGCCTATGTCGGGCGTCTGTCTGGTGTCATGTCTGTCTGTCTGTATAACCGTTTGTGGCATCGCAGCGCTCAAACGAGTGGACAAATTTGTATGCGATTTTTTTATTTGAAAGCTGGTTTAATGGAGGTGGTTCTAAGCGATGTTTCATGAAAATCGGTTTAGCCGTTTGAAGACCATCAGCTCTTTTCCAAGTCGAGATAGGGATATTTCGTATACAATTGACATTTCTTCTATTAGTCCGAAAGATCTGAAATTTAGAACATAGGTAAATCCGTTGATACTAAAGAAAATGGTAACCTTCACCAGGGTCTGATGATGGATCAGGAAGGTGGTCACAGGATTTCTATACCAATAAACGTAGACCCAGTAAATTTGGGCTCGTTGTGTAGGTCTCGCCGAGTAGTTGCTAGTAAAACGGTTATCAGGGTCTGATGATGAAGCAGGAAGGTGGTCTTGGGATCTCTGCATCAATAAACGTAGACTCGCCAAATTTGGTCTTATTGTATAGGTCTCGACCAGTAGTTGCTAGAAAAATGGTGATCAGGATCTGATGATGCAGCAGGAAGGTGGTCACAGGATTTCTGCACCAATAAATGTAGACCACAGAGTTTGAGCTCGTTGGGTAGGTCTCGACAAGTAGATGCTAGAAAAATGGTAATCAGGGTCTGATCAGGGAGCAGGGATGTGGTCACGAGATCTCTGCACCAATAAACGTAGACTTGGTTGTATCGAATTTGGTCTCGTTGCGTTGGTCTCGACGTGTAGCTGCTAGAGAAATAATATTCAGAGTCTGGTGATGGGAGCAAGCAGGAAGGTGGTAACAGGAACTCTGCTCCATTAAATTTAGGACTCACCGAATTTTAGATCTATGGTTGGGGGTTTGGGGTTTTAAAAATGTTAAATTCATAGCTGTTAGTGATAAAGCTTTATATCCAAATCCCTGTAGTTGATTAAAGATATTCAAGAGAATATGACTAAAAAGAAAGAAATATTTTTTTATAAAAAAAACTAAACCGACTTCAACAGACACCACACTAAAAAGTGAAAAATAACTTAAATATTATTGAAGTTGGTGCTAAAATAAACACTCTACTTACGCTTACACCAGAATCGAATGATCAGCACCAACTTCAATAATATTTAAGTTATTTTTCACATTTTAGTGTGGTATCTGTTGTAGTCGGTTTTTTTTTTATAAAAAAAATATTATATTTATATTTAAAAGAGTAAATAATAGATTGAAAGTGAAATAAATATTATCAGTACAAAAAGCAGAGACACGCACCATCAAGCTCTTTCACGATTATAATTGTTTTGGATGGCTGGCTGTCACCGTAGCCGCCACCGTGACCGCCCCCGTAGCCGCCACCGTGGCCGCCACTGTAGCCGCCACTGTAGCCGCCACCGTGGCCGCCACCGTAGCCGCCACCGTGACCACCGCCGTATCCCTCTTCAAAGACAGGGGTGACATAAGTGGGTCCCCCGCTGTAACCGCCACCTCCACCGCCATAGCCAAATCCACCACCAAACGAGAGTCCCCCACCTCCTCCTCCTAGCAATTTCTTAAACAGCGTACGCTTCGGTCTACTGAGACTTTTTGAATCTGACTTTTCTTGATCTTCAAGTTTCTGTAAATAGAATAAAAGATACTTTTAAAAGATTACACACCGTCGTTGGTATAACAGAAAAGAATAGAATTCTATGTACTATCGCGGACACGAACGGTGTACCAGTTTTCAATCAAAATAGTTTGAACGACGTTACGTGCGCTTATTCCGGCCGCACGTATTTTAGGCCGGCTCGTGCAAGCGATTGTCGTCCTAAAGGTGATGCATCGCTTGTGACCGCGGGAGTACCTACGTCGGTACATAATATTTTTGTCAATTCTTGTTTAAATTAAATTTTATCAATTTTGAAACAAGTAAGAAGTTCAAAAGTAAATTTCATAAAAAAATGTTACACGTGTAATAAGTCAGTACAAAATATGTGCATTATAGACTTAAACCGACAAATTAATTAATTAAACCGACAAAAAATATGTATAGATATAGGAAATATGCCTAATTGTGTTATTTTATTTTACAAATTATGATAAAATTACTGAATACGACTACAGTTTATTTTCATTCGTAATTTGTGTACGTACATACTAACAAAAATCTAAAGTTGGCAGTTGTGAGTAACGACAGTTTTTGTACCTACGAAAAAATTAGTAAAGGCCGCTTTATGGCTATACAATTGTTTATCATCATGTGTATCAATACAATTAAGTACTTAGATAACTCATTTGTTGAATATCTATTTTTTTCCTATTTTGACCCAGCAATACGAATCCGATCTCCGATCCGATCCGATCGAACATCCTAATTGTGTTGATACACCGAATAATAACCTCATGGACCGGACAGGGGATTTTCAACACTATGTAGGTATATTTAATCTCTTTGATGCTAAATAGCTTTTCTAAAGGAGCTTAAGGTATCTATTAGCTTCTTTGAGTTATAATTGTAAGGGGTATGCTAATCTTATTATATAAAAGAGTAGACAAAAACCCACTCATCACGAAATCTCAGAAACTACAAGTGCTAGGAGTCTCAAACTTTGCATGGGGGTTCCTTTTAGGACGTAGGTGCTCACTAAGACGGGGTTTTGTGAAATTCAACCTCTAAGGGGGTGAAACAGGGGGGCAAAGTTTGTATGGGAGAACGCGATTCCTTGGTCCTATTAACTTGAAATTTTGCACAGATATTCGTTAAGAAAATTAATTGAATTGGTATATCAATTTTTTTTTAATTTATCCCTTATCAGGGTAAAAAAGGAGTATTATTACTCAACCGATGGCGGTACAAATATAACAAGAATAAGATACGGTAATTCGAAACATAAAACATAAGTTCCTTGGTCAAGTGGTTACGGAAGCGTCCTCTAAGCGCGGACTGTCCGGGTTCGCTACCCGTGTTCGGATTTTCTTTTTGTATTTTTAAACTTTGTTTTTGATTATTTTATTTATACTATTAATATTCGATATTTTAAATATTTAACTCATATCAACTCCAGCACTTTTTTATCTCTAATATTTTTTTTTATAATTATTACTTATTCTGTTTGGGTTGGAATACATTAAGCATGTATTGTACTTATGATATAAAAGCCAAAACTTTATTGGAATTATTGTCTGTCTGTCAGTCAGGGTTTTTTCTACAGGTTGGCTGGTGTTGTTCCCTATAGACGTCAGAGTATCTTTACATAATGTGAAACAAGTCGCTATCCGAGTCTGTCTATATCCGATAGCTCCTCTTAAACCACGCAGCAGTTTTCACCATCGGTTAGATAATTTTTCATTGAAGGTTTATGTATATAAAAACACCTAACTAAGTTTTATCTAAGTAAATAAACTTACATAGCTTACGTTGACTAAACCTAAAGAGATACATAGTTACTACAGATACATAGTACTAGAAAATATATTATAAGGTAGGTAAATATCCGGGATATAATATACCCGCCCCCGGCGGCTGACTCAAAGGCAATGCACTGAGGGACAGCAGCAGCTGATGCAGATCCCACCGGAGAACCCTCACGGGAGTTTTAGTGGGTAAGAATCCTAAATACGCAGGTTGACTCCTCCACAGGATCCCGGGGAAATATTAAACGTGTCCCCGCCACCCCTTTATCTGTGACAACGGTGACAGATTCCCGGGGGGCTATAATGCGCCCCGGCAGTGGCTTCTAAGGCCCTTGCCTTGCACTGAGGGGTACCCGGTGCAGCCCCATATTTTGTGCGGACAGCCGTGGGGGGTTTAGAGGGTTAGATTCCTACACACCGCAGTCGACCGCCCGCAGGATCCTGGGAGCCTATTGGTCTACCCGTGATTCCCGAAACTTTGTGCACGGTAACAGGTGGACACCCGGGAGGGTGGCTTATTTTTTTATTGTGACCCCCCGGTGGCGGGCTCAAAGGCAAGCCACTGAGGGGATCTTGGTGCAGATCCCACCGAATAGCCCAGGCTTTTATGTGCTGATTGCACGCCCGTTGGGGGTTTAGTGTATAGTATGTATAGTGAATCCTACATACCCGGTTGACCGCCAACGGGGTCCCGACCTATTAAAGGCTTCCCCCGTGACCCCTGTAACCGTGAGCACGGTGACAGGTTCCCGGGGAGCTATAATGCGCCCCCCGGCGGCAAGCTCCAAGGCAAGTCATTGAGGGGTATCTGTTGCAGATACCACCCTGGCCCCTCCCTCTTATGAGCTCGGAGGAGCTATAATGTGCTCCTCCGGCGGCGGGTTCAAAGGCAGACACTGAGTGATATCACCTGGTGCAGATCCCAACAGATAGCCCAGGTCCCGTCTCTTATGTGCCGACGTGATAGCCCGGGGGTTTTAGTGGGTAAGAATTCCCCGGTTGACTCCCGTTTACGTCTTATTGATGAAACCGAACAAGGAAGCCCGTATTACTTTCATAAATTGGTTTTAAAGAAATGGGGTCCTGTATTACGAATCCTTGATCCACCCAAATTGTGCACCGGTACACGTCTGCAGTTTCTAATAAACTTATGAATACAATTAACAAATCATAAGCTCAGAGATTCAACGTTGCTTAAACCTAAGCGTTGAGTAGTACTTTGCCGATGGACAGACAGGTATAGCAGGCAGGCGTAGCTTTTGTGCGTCACTTCCAAAGAAAATTTGTTCATATTGCGTTACGAAAAGTCAGCTACAAACATTATCTATGAAGAAATTCTATAATCTTTAAATTTTCTTTTTTTTCTAAATTACACCCATGCGAAGCCGTGGCGGGTGTTAATTTATATAATACGTAAATTAGGTACTGTACACGGATAACTTTAATACATAAGGTAAAATATCACGCTATATGCATTAGGGACTAAGCAGACATATAACAAGAATGAGATAAGGTAATTCGAAAGCTTAAACCAAAGTTCCGTGGTCAAGTGGTTACGGAAGCGTCTTCTATTTGTACTGTCCGGGTTCGCTTCCTTTTTGGACTTTTAAACTTTATGTTTTTGATTATTTTATTTATATTAAGATTCGATGTTTTCCGAGACCCTCCCTCTTAAGTGGCAGGTTCCCGTGGAGCTATAAGGCCAGGCTCTGAGTGGTATCACCTGGTGCAGATCCCAACAGATAGCCCGGCCCCCCCTCTTCAACTTTCGGAGTCGCTGGACGTCCGGGGTGTGGGCCCTTACGACGTCCATTGAGTACGGCGGCGACTCCGAGGAGGACGGTAGCGTGGTTGCGCCCCCATCCCCGTGGGCACCATGACTGGTTCCCGGGGGGCTACAATACGCCCCCGCTGGCGGGCTCAAAGGCAAGGATCTGCACCAGGGGCCCCTGCCCCTGGTGCAGATCCCACCGGAGAGACCTGTCTCTGGTCGCCTCTCATGTGCCGATGCGACAGCCGCGGGGGTTTTAGTGGGTAAGAATCCCACATACCCCGATCGAGCCCCACAGCTACCGGGAATCTTTTAAAGATTTCCCCGGCGTCAAGAAAAAAAGGTCCCCCCTCTTATGTGTCGACGTGATAGCCGCGGGGGTTTTAGTGGGTAAGAATCCCACATACTCCGGTCGAGCCCCTCAGCTCCCGGGGATCTTTTGAAGATTTCCCCCGCGTCAATAAAGAAATGGTGTCCTGTTATTGTATTAGGTACGAAACCTTGATTCACCCAAATTGCACACCGGTACACGTCTGCAGTTTCTAATAAAATTATAAATACAATTAACAAATCACAAGCTCAGAGATTCAACGTTGCAGGCTTAAACGTTGAGTACTCTGCCCATGGACAGACATCTATAGTAAGCAGGAGCCATTTCGCGCGTCACTTCTAAAGAAAATTTGTTCATATTACGTTAGGAAAAGACAGCTACAAACGTTATTTATGAAGAAATTCTATAATCAAAGGCAGGAGCGTTAAATTTTTCACTTCTTTTGTTTTCTAAATTACACCCGTGCGAAGCCGGGGCGGGTCGCTAGTGTAATATAATACGATAAATGATCTATTTGTACTATAATTAAAACGCTTGATAAATATCAAGACACTTAGTACTACTTAGTAGAACCAAAACTGATTAGCATTAGTATTTTGTATTACCTATATGTGATTACTTTTTTATTTTACGCATGCTGTGGCCTCATCATAAGTAAAGGAGCACTCAGACAAATACTGTAACTTTTATTCTTATAATTCTGACTTGTGTATCTTTTGTTGGAGACCCTATGTATTAATAAATAATAAATTAGCTAATCAGTTATGAAAATTAATTCTCGAGATCTCACGTTCTGCGCGTGTGCACAAATTTTATTATAACGAAACACAAAACATAGCTAATTGTTTTTTTTTTATACTAAATTAACGGGTTCCGTAAATTGTATAATTATTTCCGTTCGTGTTTAATTGGTCGAATCGTTAGCAGTAAGCTTGTTTTTGTTTGATGCATATTTAATTATAATTCACGGAGTTCTTAAATGTTGTATGCTTTTCAATTTTGCGATTCACAATCGATTATGAATGATTTATTGCAATACTAGGCACATTATTTTCCAATAATAATGAATCGATTTAACACATTTGACTGATAGTATTAGAAAGTACGAGAAGCATGTACCTTTTTTTTTAAGAAAATGGGATCTACGTAAGTGATTTCACTTACGTAATTTCGAGGGAGTGAGTTAAATGGACTGAATAAATTGATAAAATATTTTTTCTTTTTTTACCTTTGTAGACTTAAATTGAATTCCAATAAATTAATTTGCTATAGAAAAGTTATATTTAGAGCACATAAGAACCTTTTAATTCAATGTATAGATACTGTATAAAATAGTAATTGCATCAATAATAAGGGCTTTATGCTAAAAGTACTTTTTAATACATAACACAGCAGTCTAAGATACTAATTCACGCGCTAAGCACCAAGCATTTCGGTGTTCCAATGTGACACTTTAGTTGGAAAAAATAGTTAAGTGCCTTAATAACGAATGTCTTAAATTATGAGTAAGATTACAATGCAAAATGTCCTGCTAAAGTATTGCCTTGTAACAGCGGGCATAAAATATTATATTTTTTTCAAAATTAGAACACACACACCTCACATTTGCTTAACTTTTTTCAATTACGATTACATATTTATTGTAATAATGACAAAAGAAACAGACCTACATTAGTCTTGTAACAATGTCACATAAACAAAAACTGGCGAGATTCGAACGGAGTACCCAGAGTCTCTCCCTACTATTGAGGAAGGTAGGATTTAGTGGGTAAAAATCCCGCATAACCCGACCTCCATCCCTTTACCGCCCGGGTACTTTATGAAGGTGTCCTCCCCGGAGTCAACAAAAAAAAAACACATATTACAACAGATAATCACGGCAAAAATATTCACCTCCACATAAATAGGCTCAGGGTAGTGTTTCAACGACTTCGCTTCGGATTCGGAGCGCACGTAATCCGGGGCATTTGGCTGAGCCAACAGGATCAGAATAGGGAACTGCCTCGCACGGTCAGTGGGATGCGTTCTCGAATCCCTCGGCGGTGCTAAGACCGGTGCAACCAGGACCACTCGCTCCCTGCCTTCTATGGAATTGTCGCCTATGGAAGGCGCCGCAGAGGCGAGAGCCGTAAGCGCGAGAGCGCCCACCACTACACTATAGAGTCCCATCGCGGTCACTGTCGCAGGACTCGCGACGCGAACCTATTTATATAAGTCGTTTTTTCCCGCGGTCAACGTGCGACGTCATCGACCGCCTACTATTATTGCGATCCGATTGCAGCCCTATTCAGATTCTCCGATAAGGGGATCACCACAATCTGTTAGAGCAGTGTTATTGTAATTTTAGAAAGAAATGGCTCTATAAACTACGTATATTTGCCTCTCTTTCCCACAGTATAATCTCTGGTGAGCGATTTGTTTAGGCACTAGTATTTGAGGGTCTATCGACTTGTTTGATTGTTTACTTGTCTCCCGCTTTGCAAAGGAGGTGTGAAGTGAAGTAGATATTTATAACCCCTTTTAATTTTATAATTAATTTTATTGCTGCTTCCAAGACAGTTTAGCGTTTCCCCGGGACTAGGTGACGGTCAAATCTCCATGTTATTATTGGTGACCGCTGTAGATCCTGGCTAACAGGATTCACACTGGTAGGAATAAAAGAAAAGATTAGACAACAGAAAAAAATTGGTCTCTTGTAAGATTAAGTATTCCTGTTGAGTTTATTTTAGAATGGCTAACTGAGAAAAAAGTAATATAGCAAGTTGTAGTAGATTATCACAGGGAATAAATATAAAATAATAAATTAGTGCGTAATAGCCGTGTAAAGAAATACTTATTTTAAGAATTACGTAGGTATGTTGTATAGCAGAAGCCAAAACAATTTCTACAACAGATTGTACATACTAAAGAAAACTTACATTTATGATGTGTGTTAGATTTTGGCTCTCGGCTCTACATGAACATTCGGTAGAATTTTGACGTTAAGAAGTAGAGTAGACCTCCTAATATAGCTCCGTGGAATGACCGCTTCTCACAGTGACGTAAATGCGGATAAAACCAATTGTATTGGATATGATAATTAATTATGGTAAATTAACTACCTTTTCATCTAATGATCGGTTTGCGGGTCTTTTTAATAGCGGATGCAGTTTCCTAGGTAGGAATTGTTTGAGTTATGAGGCTACTAGACTAGTACTTTTTTTACTTAATGTAAGTCAGTCATCATCATCATCATCACGTCCACTGCTGGACAAAAGCCTGCTCTTTAGAAAGGCCATAATCCAAACGCTTGGCAGGCGTCTTGAGGATCGCAGAATAGGTGACAAGTAAACTAATAGAAAGTCGCTGCTGCCTGTCTTCTTGATTTCCCTTAGTTATCCTACGACCCCGAATGGAAGGAGATGGGTGCGTGCTATTATTCCCCGGACACCCCACGCGGCAAGCCATGCATATAAGCCACTTCTTGACCGTAATTCCAGTTGATGGTAAGCGGCGATTCAGCCATGAAGTGAAGTGAAGAACACTAGTTCTCTCTTACTAAACTCTACATGAAAGAAGAAAGATTACCTTTTACCTATACACAGCTGCAATGCGCTGCCGCTCGTCACCAGAGAGATTTCTTATTAAGTCTCTTGAGTCCGGTAATTTCACCAGCTACTTGCCGTCAGCACTGGAGCATAGCAATATTTACAAACTGCTGCTTGGCGGCAGAATATCTGACTGTGGTGATACCTACCTGAACTGTCCCTTGCACAAGGTACCTACCACCTAGCGAATTTTTTTTTACTCCGAATGATAATAATGTGCTCCTGGCCGATATGGTTATGCTTTCACAAGGTCATCGAAGAGGATCAAGAATTCATCTACGCGGGAGATATTATTGTGCGTAAGTACTAGCGAAGACATAAGTGCCTTGCCCTTTACACAAGGGTCCTACTTACAACGTAGTAACTCAATTCCAACATTATCAAAGTCCCCTAGTTAACATACCATTAACAAATCTAAGTTGTCTTAAGTTTTTATACTGCCGCGTTCATTCCCTTAGTATAAGCATGACTAATTAACGGACTCCGAGTGACTCCATTAAAAGTCGTAGTCGTAAACGAAATAAGAGAACCACTGTCCACTAAAGAAATTGGAGCAGTTCGACTGAAGAACACCCCTTTACAAAAGACCGCAGCCAATAAACAGGATTAACGCTTACCATTTTTGCGGCGTTGTAATCCTGTGACAAGTAAAGTTTTAACGCTTGCCATTTTTGCGGCGTTGTAATCCTGTGACAAGTAAAGTTTGGCATAACTCTATTAGCCACCTTATCACTGTCACGGGGCGCAAATGTTGAAAGCTTCTTGTGAGTATGACGTCAGTACGACATACCCTCAGAGTGTGTCCTTCAGACTCGCGCCGACGTCCGCGGCACGTTTGTTGACCCTATTGGACCATGACATTGAACCGGCCCCTCCCCGACAACCATATGCTACACTCTCAAACAGACACCGGTCTCGCCGGCGAGGCCGTAGGGTCGTACGTATACGATCTTAACGACGAGCATCACCCTACTGAGCTTCTTGCCGGCTCTTCTCAGTGGGGGCGCGTTGTAAACCGGTGGTAGAATCAGCCCTCTCTAAGCGACAGCCCAAGCCGAGGCCGTGCCTCCCTGAGGTGCCATTGAGCGCGTCGCTCCCCTGCCTTTATGGCTGGAGTGCTTCAGGCGCTTGCCCTCTTGCCCGGTGAAGATGTAATGCCCATCTGATAATGATGCCCATAGAAATGTCATTATTGTTACACTACGTTGACGTTTCATCATGAAAGCAACGTCTTACTTTACGCCTCAGCTTGTCAAGAATTGCAAATCGTGCTCTCTGACTAGATTCAAACAGAGTGTGTCAAACAAACACTATTTCAGGGTGTGGGCTCTAGGACGTCCAATAAGTACGGCGGCGACTCCGAGGAGGACGGCGGCGGGGTTGCGACCCCCGTCCCCGTGAGCACCGTGTCTGGTTCCCGGGGGGCTATAATGCGCCTCCCGGCGGCGGTCTCAAAGGCAAGGCACTGAGGGGCCCGTGGTGCAGTTCCCACCGGAGAGCCCTGTGGTCCCCTCTCAAGTGCCGATGTGACAGCCGCGGAGGTTTCAGTAGGTAAGAATCCCACATACCCTGGTCGAGCCCCAAAACTCCCGGTGACCTTTTGAGGGTCCAGAGTCTCTCTACAGCATCAATAAAGCCCACTGGGGAGGTTTCGTAGGTAAAAATCCTATATAGCCTGACTTCCACCACCCCTACAGTACAGTTTATGTAAACGAGCGCCTGACGAAACTGAATCGTCAATTATTTCGTCAGGCGCGGGAAATCGGTACTCAACAGGGGTGGCGGTTTGTTTGGACAAAGCGAGGACGTATCCACGCCCGGCGTAAGTCCGGTGACCCATCTTTCACTCTACGTAATGAGGCGGATCTGCATCGTATTTTTAAGTCAAATGACGCTGCTGATAGAAAGGCTTAACGTCACGAAGTTAGTAATCAATATAACACGATACTTTTTTCTTTGTATCTGGTTTTATTCTATTAAGTTGGTATCATGCTATTTAGATCATAGTAATGTAACAGGCAATAATGAACTCTCCTGGTGCATGAGTTTAGGTAAAATCTGGTATAATGTCAAGCGTCTAATCATAATGGTTTATTTGCGGTCGGTAATTGGTGTGATCGATATATTAGGTTTTTCACTGGTTTACCATCTTAGCCCACAAGCCATATGTGATGGATTCCATCGTCATCCACATGTAAACTACCTTAATTTTTACCATATAATAGTCATAAGTACTATATCATATTTTTATTTTTATTATAAGAACATAAGTGTAAATAATTATAACAGCGGAAAAAAATGCAATGCCCAAATATATGCTCACTGCATGAATGTATACCATGGCACTATGAATTCTCTTAGCGCGTACACCTGTAAGGTTAGATACTTTTTTACTGATCAATATATTTTCATATATATTAAAGTAATTCCTAGTAAGTATACAAGTAAGAAAAAGTTGGTTTATATGTTAGCACTAAAAATATATAACATTCCCAGCTGAAAAGAAAGTGAAAGTTGGTTTTTTAAATGCAGGCTCTCTTAATACGGGTCACGATAACTTTATCGCGCTATTCGATAGGCATGCCTTCGATATCATGGCAGTCAATGAAACGTGGCTGCGGCCGGGTGAGGATGCACGTGCACCCACCGTGCCCGGATATCGACTGCGTCATGTACCGCGGCCCAACATTGTGTGCTCTGGCCGTGGGGGAGGAGTGGGCTTCTACATAAGGCGAGGCCTGAATGTGCGGACTTTATCAACTCCGACTGACTCAAATGATTCTAATTGTGGATCGATCGAGCAGATGTGGTTGTCTTTTTCACAAAATGGTAAACGAATTGCTATTGGCACAGCGTATCGTCCACCGTGGCTAGACCTTGATGCTTTCCTTGATGCCCTCACTTTCACAATAAGTACCCTAGGAAATTGCGATCACATAATCCTGCTTGGTGATTTTAACGTAAATTTAATAAATGTCAATGAAGGCAAATCCAAAAAAATAAATGAATTTCTAAAGAGTCTGAGTCTTACTCAATTGGTATCGTCACCAACACATTATACTGAAACAAGTCAGACCCTAATCGACTTAGTATGCACTGATCTTCCCATGAAGAGCCTGACGGTCGAAAGTTTTGCTTCAGTTAATGGTCACTCGGTTATTATTTGCGAACTATACGCTAAGAAAGACAAAATTACGCCTCGTGTAGTGCGCTATAGGGCCCTCAATAATATA
This sequence comes from Furcula furcula, assembly GCA_911728495.1. NCBI lineage: Eukaryota > Metazoa > Arthropoda > Insecta > Lepidoptera > Notodontidae > Furcula > Furcula furcula. The sequence continues at coordinate 8,927,703 of OU452244.1, read as the reverse complement.
TGCGAAGATACTTTCCATAGACATCTTTCAGCATTTGATTGGGAACGTATACCCTTGCTAGGGTCAGTGAATGAAATGGTTAGCGAGTTTAATTGTAACATTGCAACATTATTTGATATCCATGCACCGCTTAAAACATTTGTCAGTAAAGACCCTGCGTATCCGTGGATAACAGATAACATCAAGCTCATGATGAAACTGCGGGATGAGGCTTTGGCTGGATATCGACAAACTAAATCAGAATCTAAGAAAGCATATTATAAGGAATTGAAAACCCTTGTTATTACGTCCTTACATAATGAGAAAAGTGCTTATTTTAGGCAAAATATAAATAATAAAATTAAAGATCCGAAAACTCTGTGGAAAAATATAAAAACAACTCTTATACCTTCGAAAAGAAATCAAGACCTGCCACCTCATTTTTCTGACCCACAAGAAATCAATGATCACTTTCTTAATGTCCCTGGCAGTGAACAAACATCCATCTCGCATTTGACTTTCTATGAATTTAATAGACATAGTACTGCAGTTTTTTCATTGGTCCCAGTAACGCAGGACGTTGTGGCAAATATACTTATTCACTTAAAGTCCAGAGCTGAGGGTTGCGATAATATAAATCTGGACATGCTCTTACTAACATTACCAGTGACACAGCAAGCAATAACTGGCATTGTCAATCGTTCAATTGAATCTTGTACGTTCCCCGATATATGGAAAATAGCATTAGTTAGACCGATACCCAAGAACACTAATCCATCTGATGTAAAAGATTTACGACCTATTAGTATACTGCCATGTCTCTCCAAAGTTATCGAAAAAGTTGTATACCAGCAGTTATCTAAATTTTTGGAAGATAGTAGTATACTGCCGGCACTGCAATCAGGGTTTCGTAAAAAACACAGTACGTCTACAGCATTGCTAGATGTAACTGATAATATTTTATCTGCTCAGGATCGGGGTATGTGCACGATATTGGTACTTCTAGACTTTTCCCGGGCGTTCGATTGCATTAATATACCGCTACTTCTATCCAAGATGAGCTATTACGGGATTGACCATGGAACAATTACTTGGTTTCATAGTTATCTTCACAACCGCCAGCAATTAGTTGAATTGCGTGCAAGCGATGGGAGTAGTCGTACATCCAACACGGCCTTTGTTCATAGAGGAGTTCCTCAAGGCTCGATATTGGGACCATTACTTTTTAATTTGTATTGCGCCGACATTGTCACTAATATACATCATTCCAAATTCCATATATATGCTGATGATGTGCAGCTATATGTGTCGTTTAAGCCTGAACAGAGTCATGATGCAATTAAAAATTTAAATGAGGACCTTAGTAGGATTGCTGAGTGGGCAGGAAATAATTGTCTTGTGCTCAATCCTAGTAAATCCAAGTATATGCTACTAGGCACTAATCATCAAATTGATAAACTTCCTTCCGTGTTAAATGTGGCTCTTGTGGGGGAACCGGTAGAGAGAGTGTTTGAAGCAAAAAATTTGGGACTAAATTTTGATGCTAGTCTCCGGTTTGAAAAACATGTTGCAGCGTCAGTTCAAAACTGTTTCTATCGACTTAAGCTTTTATATAAAATAAGACCTTATTTGTCTCTAGACCTAAGAGTTCAGCTGGTAGATTCCTTAATCTTATCCAAATTAAATTACGCAGATACTGTCTACGGTCCTCGTCTGTTGGCAAGAACCCAGCGGCTCATACAAAGGGTCCAGAATGCTTGCGCAAGATTCTGTTTTTCTATTCCCCCAAGAACGCATGTGACATCTTACCTCAATAAGCATAATATACTAAAAATGAAATCGCGCCGTAAACTTCACTTAGCATGTTTACTTTTTAGTGTTATTAAGCACAAAGAACCAGCCTACTTGTATAATAAGCTTATATGGCTGTCGAGTGGAAGAGCCTGTCCGCGTAGGCAGTGCTCGCAGCAGTTGGCCACACCATCCCACAAGTCAGCAGCCTTCAGAGGTAGTTTTAGATACGCTGCGTCCAAGGTGTGGAATAATATTCCGCCACCTTTGAGACTTATTCAATCTCTAAATACTTTCCGAGTGCGTCTCCGTCAACACCTTATGAGCGCACAACAAGAGCTGGGCAATATCAATATCGCTAATGCGTCCTTTATATGATGTGATCATTTGTTTTATTTATTATTATTATTTTTTCCCATAGCAGAACTAGAATATATATTTTTTTTCTCTTTTTTTTTTTTACAGCTCCCTCCTATATTAAATTTTTTAGTAAACTTATACTATTCATACATAAACCAAATTAAAATGGGTTATAGTCAAACTCAATCATGCTAACATAATGAGTTTTGCAATATTGTAACATGAAATTAGGCATTTTGCGAGCGCTTATATTTGTTCATGGTGTGATGGTATTATATTGGTGCAGTGTAACTTATTATTAACTTACTATAGACTTATTAATCTAAGTACATTATTCACGAATAAGTACTTATTTTCTTAACATATACTTATAAAATAGTATAATATGCAATACTGAAATAACGTAGATTAATAATGGTTGGTTTGATTTGTGTCTACTGCTCTTCGTCAGTTTACTGTACAGTTGACTGGAGAGGTGCCCGTGGCAGCAGAGCGCGCTATCTCGATCACTTGATAACACTGGATATTATTATGGTGACAACGGGGTGACAACTAAGCGTTGTGCAAACCTTCAAGAGAGAATAATAAGCAATTAACCACCCATTTAGTTATTAATACAGTTATTTGAGTACAAGAAGTTGCGAAGATAATACCTTTAGGGTAGGATCCGCAGGTTAAGCCTAGTGTTGTAATATAATAGTCATGTCTTGTTCCTGTTTATTTGTATTAATTTTTGTTTCCTTTTTTTTTTCTTCTATGTGTCCTTTCTTCCTCTGTACGCGCGGATGTATGTAATATTATCCTGTAATAGATATAGAATAGAATGTATACTATAGCGTGTCAACATTTGCATTAGTTTAATTCAAATCGGTTGATTTACACATACCTGTTAGTTATTAGTATTAAATGTTGCTGAACGAAGTGTCGCGTCACGCTCGCGTGCGATAACAACTGCGTATGAGCGAGTCGGCGCAGCGGTGGCGGCGACAGACGACGCGACACCCTGCCTCATGTGACAGGTCCGGTTTGGCCATATTTATATAATTATATAGTAGCGCGGCGGCGCCGCGCATTGCGTGGGGCTCGGGCTACGTTTATTTTATTTTGTTTGTATCGTCACTAGGTGCTCACGGAAGACCAGCGTTGTTGCTTTTTGGAGCAATAACATTAAGCTGAGTGAGCACCATTTCAACGACTTTAATGTAGTTTTTAGTTATTTTTTTTATACTTTCGTTTATTTTAAGTTTTTGTGTGTCGTTGAATAAATTTATTTTTCTTTTTTCTTTCTTTTTCCTACAGCGACCGGGTACGTTTTGAAGGTTTACTGTCCGACGGAAAAAAAAAGGCCTGCTGGGTTGCCGTGCTGGTAGGTGAGGGATGTCCTTTTTGTCGCTTTGGAAGCAGCTTTGCCATCCAAGGTTGCGATTGCACCACCGATTGACATCGGATGAATCACCAGCTTATACATATTAATGTTTGAACAACTATACAATTATAAAACCACAAAAAACCCGAATGTAGACAAAACAGACTAAATTATATATTCTTTTAGGTACATAACACATGTATAAATATGGCGAACTCATCTCGTTAAGACCTTCTATTGGATACTTACCTGTAATACTAATCAAAATTGTTTTTTTATAAAATTTTAGGTATAGTTTTTTTAGGTACTATAGGTATTTTCTGTACCTAATTTTAGCATTTTATTTTTGTTATATATGCGTTTGATGCCAAAATAAAGGACAAACATAAATACAATCCAGTCTTAATTAATAAATAGCTCCATCGACCCAATGACTTTACCAATAACAAAATAATGGATTTACAAGAGAAAAAATAAAAAAAGACTCACTCGTTAATCGGTACAAAAAATAATATAATAAAAATCAAAATGCTGACTAAGCAGATTACATTTGGTGACTGACAATCGAAACCGCCCGTGGGGTGTAGGTGGTTGCTATACTTCTCCTCCCGGGGGCGTCAACTAAGATACGAAGGTAATTTGTTAACATAAAGTCCTATAGTCTAAGCATAAAGCCATTTAGGCCGCAAGCCGACGCAAATAAACAAACATAATATGAAATGTATGCATGTATATAAATGTTGCCCGTTGGTTTAGTGGTTAGATACCCTGGTTGCTACCCGATGGGTCGTGGGTGTTTACAAAAAAAATGTATGTATAAGTATTCTAACAGGTTCTGCCTAGTTTGGAATCGGATGACCGTCGATATATGTATTATAATATATGCATACAATAAGAAAACCGCTTGAGACGCTCAAAGCCCTTTGTAATCACTGATCGTTGAACGATCATTTGGTTAAGCAATGTCAGTACTTAGATTAGTGACAGTTAAGTGGTATTTGAACTTAGCGACTTCGTGCTTCGGAGGGCGCGTAAAAAGTCGTTCCCGGTTGCATCTAGACAGCAGTCGTTATGCTAAGTAAGAGGCCTAAAGGCAGTTTGAACAACTCAAACCTGGCGCTGTCAGCCACTGACCATAGGACAAACAAAAATCGTAAACATAACCAATTTAGAGGATCGGGGAAAAACTATATAAAAAAATGTGCGTGCGTGGAGTCCCTCCGCGCGGAAGAAGTGAAACTTCATTCTCGCTCAGTCGATCGGTCGGTAGGTCGGTCGGTCCCTCACTCACTCACTCACACACACACACACACACACACACACACACACACACACACACACACACACACACACACACACACACACACACACACTAACTCAACTCACCCCCACTGAAACCCACTGAAACCCACTGAAACCCACTGAAACCCACTGAAACCCACTGAAACCCGCTGAAACCCGCTGAAACCCACTGAAACCCACTGAAACCCACTGAAACCCACTGAAACCCACTGAAACCCACTGAAACCCACTGACACCCACTGAAACCCACTGAAACCCACTGAAGCCCACTGAAACCAACTGAAACCCACTGAAACCCACTGAAACCAACTGAAACCCACTGAAACCCACTGAAACTCACTGAAACCCACTGAAACCCACTGAAACCCACTGAAACCCACTGAAACCCACTGAAACCCACTGAAACCCACTGAAACCCACTGAAGCCCACTGAAACCAACTGAAACCCACTGAAACCAACTGAAACCCACTGAAACCCACTGAAACCCACTGAAACCCACTGAAACCCACTGAAACCCACTGACCCTCACCCACTCACTCAGTGACGGCGTCACATGAGCGCTTTCATAACCTTAACAAATTTACGCCTATCGCCTATCGATTAACACCTATCACTTAACGCGTTAAGCGATAACGCGTTAAGGTGCTTCATTTAACGCTTATGTGATAACATTTTTGGAAGTCGCATAAGAAGTTTCACTTCAATAATAGGTCATTTCGCGCACAGTCATTTGATCCTAAGAATAGCACCCTCCCATCTCCTCCCGTTGGGTGTCCGTAAAAGGCGACTAAGGGAAAACAAGAAGACGGGCAGCAGCGTCTTTCTATTGGATTAACTAACTATACTCCGATCGCCCGCCAAGCGTAGGGATTGTGGCAACCCCTCTCTTCTAAGGGGAGGCCTATCTTCAGCTATAGATGTCTTTTGGTTACTAATAATGAACAAGTTGCATGTCTACTCAAATGTATGTCCTCAGTTGGAATCGAACTCACGACCGGTAGCGACTACAGTATCCATTATACCAATGGGCCCGTCACAAGGATGGCAATGGCATAATCATGTCATCAAAGTCATGAGCCAGAAAACGTCCACTGCTGAACATAGGCCTTAGACCGCCACAATGAACGACCATTGGCTAATTGCATCTACACCGGTTGCCTGCGACGCGCACAATATCGTCTGTCCATCTACTGGGAGGCCTGCCTACGTGCGTCTTCCGGTTCGTGGTCGCCACTCGCGAACCTTTCTTCCCCAACGGTTATCGGTTCTTTGAGCGATTCTGAGAGCTATGTCGGTGACCTTCATCGATGTGACCTTAGTTCTTCGGCGAATCTTCACATTTCAGATTTTGTCACGCAAAGAAACTCCGAGCATAGCTCTCTCCATGGGTCGTTGTGTGTTTCTGAACTTCTAAGGCCAGCAGTCAGAGACCACGTCTCATATTTGATTGTACAATATAACTTCGATGATACATGACGGTTAATTTACAAAGTCTGCGCACGTACACAGCTGGTTATAAGTTTATAACCACAAACCGGATGCTTTGTGTATGGTACATAATAAAGTAAAACAGGTTCTCCACACCTTTTTGTGCGAGATGAAGATGATTTTCGTAGTTGCGATTCCGATGCTTTTGTAAACATGTTTGTTACTACGGACAGAGGTAAATAAATTTATTTATACATTATTCTATGTTTTTTTAAGCAGTAACAGCGTAGTGAGCGAGCGCTTGCCTTGGAAACCAGGTGTTCAGGTTCGAACCCCGACTCGCACCTCAGATTTCTTTAATTAATCATGTGTGAATCGTCTTTGTGCGATTGTTACTAGCTTTCGGTGAAGGAAAACATTGTAAGGAAACCTGCATGTCTGAGAACGCCTAACTATCTTTCGAATGACGTGTGTAGTCCGCTAACCTGCACTTGGCCAGCGTGGTGGACTACAGTCTAAGCCCCTTCATCTTGAGGGGAGGCCCATGCTCATCAGTAGGACAAATAAAGGGCTAGTAATAATAATAATATTATGTTTTTTATACAATCAAGATGGCAAACAAACATGCGGCCTGATGGTAAGCACTTAATCAGTAATTGCGGCCTATAGATGCTAGCGACACCAGAAGACTCATTAATTAACGCGTTACCGAACCTAGCCATGAGATACTTATTGAGTATCTTGTATCCGGTAATTTACCAGATACAGTCTCCTAATACCAGGATATAAGTAGAAATGCTTCCACACTGCTTTGAGCCCGCCGCCGGGGGGCGCATTGTAGCCCCACGGAAACCTATCACGGTACTAACGAGGACGGGCATCACAACCCCACCGCCGTCCTCTTCAGAGTCGCCGTTCTCAATGGAAGTCCTAGGGCCCACATCCCGAACGTCCAGCGACTCCGAAGGCAATTATTATTACCTGTAACCTGGCGCTACTTGTAGGGGTTTGTGGCTCCCACGGAATTATAATTATTCCGTGGTAGCTCCTATTGAATCGCGCCACAAGGCCCGACTACAATTATTGCAGTGTGGTATTCAGACTTTATTGCTCCAAAACCCTTCCTCCGGGGCATCAACTGCCATGGCTAACCTGGAAGACCTAAAGCAGACTACATACAGAAGTCAGCCGGTGTAAAGAAAATCTATTTATATGGGGAATAGGGACGCGGCTGTTTCTGAGTGTGTATCCATCAGTTGTCTTGTCCAGCATGCGCAGACACCACCTGCACCATTCAGGACTTATTAGGTGCCATTGATAGTGCCAGTGCAAGTGGCAAAGTATTGGCCGGGCAGGGTCTTGGTCTGTTGTCGACACGAAAAGAGGAAGAACCTTCACTGTTGACGTAGAATCAAAATTATGTGTTAACAGAAACCCAGTTCGCATTGGATCAATCGATTTGTCGTGAAATGCATTATAATTATTTTTTTACAAACAATGGGACAATTTATTACCTGACCTGGAATTCAAATTCGAGTACTCACGGTCACAGCACAGCATCCGCACTTGCGACCAAATACTGGTTGACTGTAACCAATTTAAAAAAACTGTGAATAATTAAATCACACATAGTAGAAATAAAATGACTTTGCAAACAAAGGGACGATCAGTAATCCTTTGAAATCAAAGTCCGTTGATATACGTACAAAGCGTATCACGTTTGTTTTTATCGATTACATTTATTAAGATAAGAAACGCAATCAACTAATTTGTCATAGCGCTACAATTGTAATTATCCAGAAATAATAGTTATTAATTATACAGATGGTTTCTTATAATTATGTAGCTTGTTTCCACTTCGCAGTAACCACAGATTATAGGCAGTAACTATGTAATCAAAAATTATAAAATTAAATGGATTCTTTATGTATTTAAAATTGATATTTTTTTTAGGTTAAGTTAGACACCCTCCTTCGGAGTCGCTGGACGCTCGGGGTGTGGGCCCCTTGAGCGTCCATTGAGTACGGCGGCGACTCCGAGGAGGACGGCGGTGGGGTTGCGACCCCCGTCCCCGTGAGCACCGTGTCAGGTTCCCGGCGGGCTACAATGCGCCCCCCGGCGGCGGGCTCAAAGGCAAGGCACTGAGGGGCCCCTGCTGCAGATCCCACCGGAGAGCCCTGGGGTCCCCCCTCTCATGTGCCGATGCGACAGCCGCGTGGGTTTTAGTGGGTAAGAATCCCACATACCCCGGTCGAGCCCCACAGCTCCCGGGGATCTTTCGAAGATTTCCCCCGCGTCAAAAAAAAAAAAAAAAAGAAAAGGTTAGACACCTTCGGAGTCGCTGGACGCTCAGGGTGTGGGCCCTTTGAGCGTCCATTGAGTACGGCGGCGACTCCAAGGAGGACGGCGGCAGGGTTGCGACCCCCGTCGTCGTGAGTACCGTGTCAGGTTCCCTGGGGGCTGCAATGTGCCCCCCGGCGGCGGGCTCAAAGGCAAGGCACTGAGAGGGGCCCCTGGTGCAGATCCCACCGGAGAGCCCTGGGGTCCCCCCTCTCATGTGCCGATGTGACAGCCGCGGGGGTTTTAGTGGGTAAGAATCCCACGTACCCCGGTCGAGCCCCACAGCTCCCGGGGATCTTTGGAAGATTTCCCTCGCGTCAAAAAAAAAAAAGGTTAGACACTCTAGCCCTTGGCATGTATATCTCTCCACAATAGTGCTGTCATCTGCATACCCATAGATACCGGGCATTAGTCGTCATCAGCTCCGATGAGCAACCGTCAACCAGAACTCGGAGAGACAGTTTTAAATATGCATTTACCAAAACAAAAGGAAGTACCTATGTAAGAATTAGTATCAGTTTTCTGGTATCCATAGTACAGGTTCTGCCTAGTTCGCATCAGATGACCATGTGTGAATTGTCCCAGGATCGTCATCATTATCATCATCACCATAAGAGTTCCACGGTAGAACAAAGGCCTCCCCCTTAGAAAGAAAAAATATATCCTGCCACACATACGGTTATCTGATACCAAACAAGGTAGAGTAAGCATGTACTATGGTAACTGGTATAGCATATTATATTGAATCCGATATCAATATACCTACCTACATATTATCTTATAATTATACGTATTCACAATAACTTTTTTTTTTACACCGTGTATAGAAAAAAAGTTATAGTGAATACGTCATCGCGAGCAACTCAATCATTATTGAGACATAATAATAGATAATTACAGATTATTCCATTACCAAGAAAAAGGTAAATTACTTAACCCGATCTCGTCGGTACAAAAGACTCGTTAGACAAGTCATAGTATAATGAAACTAGTTGGTACGTGCGTAATGGTATATTTCCCATAACAGTAATGGAACTTTGATTCACTGCTTACGTTACGCTCAGACCTATAATCTGCCTGATGCTGCGATGTAGCTGCCCACTGCAGGGTTGTAATTTTGATTTGTGAAAAACCGAAGTCGTTATGTGTCATCTGTACATTATGCATGTCTTCGTATTAGTCACGTCATCGTTAATTTATGAACATCAAAATATATATTTTTGCTGACGTCAATAGCCGCGTCCACACCGGGCGCAAGGGCTCGCGTGGCAGCCGTGAGCCAAATGTGTGGTCGGTGTCGACGTCTTCGTTCGAACTTTCTTAGATGTATTAGTAATCCTGATAACACCTTGGGCCATGCTGTGTACAGAAAACCAACCCATACAGATAGGTACTTGAATGGTGAGTCTCATCATCCTCCAACACAGTTAGCTACCGTGGGTAAATCTTTGTTTCAGAGAGCACGCGGAATCTGTGATGATGACCATCTGAGCGCTGAGCTGCAACATGTCAAGCAAGTACTGCATGACAACAAGCTCCGAGTCCCGCACCGCCGTCATAGTGAACGTGTCAAACCAGCCACTGTAGAGCGTCAGCCTGCTGTTCTACCATATGCTAGAGGGGTTACAGACAAGATTGGCTACATCTTAAGGAACCAAGGAAGATTAGTCAGTTTTTACCACCTGTCAAGTGCAATATACCTCTACAAGATGCTGGAGTTTATAAACTCGATTGTGACTGTGGGCTCTCCTACATCGGGCAAACAAAGCCTATAATAAAAAGTCGCGTTAAAGAACACATAGCTGATGTGAAACACTGACGCTGTACGAAGTCTGCAGTCTGTGAACACGTCCAGGATCGCACCCACGATTATATTAGATTTAAAAAACCTCAAATCCTCGCAAAAGAACACCAATTCCTACCTAGGATGATTCGTGAGGCTATTGAAATCAAAAAAAATCTTTTTAAAAAGAAAATTGAACCGACTTCAATATCACTGAAAAGTAAGCTTACCGGCTGTGTATATTTGGCACCAACTTCAATAATATTTAAATTATTTTATACTTTTCAGTGATATTGAAGTCGGCTCAATTTTTTTTTTAAAAGATTTTATTTTAAACTTTTTAGTGATATTTTCATATATAAAGATTGAACCATCGAATACCGTAAAATGATCTAGGTAGGTTATGATCACATTATCGTCTACATAGTTTTACATCATTCATGTTTCTTCAGAAAAAAATATCCGGTCGTAATGAAATTTGGATGGAATCATCATAGTAGTTTACTCTCTCGAATAAAAAAAGAATCATCGAAATCGGTTCATAATTGTCAGAGCAATGTAATGGAGAACATCAGTTTTATGGTTTTTACCAGATAAATTCCTCCTCATCGTTCATGGTCCTCCAGGAAGTTCCTATCCGGTTGTGATAAATTTCATACAGATTCATTACATTGGTTTCTTCTTTCGAATAAAAAAAGAATCATTGAAATTGGTAAATATTTGCCAGAGTTATGACCATTTTTATCCTTAAAAAGCGACATAAAGTCATCTTTATAGGCTTTCCTGCAGCTTTCCTGCGCAGTCACCATTCTTGTTTTTTCAGGAACTACTTATTACTAAGCAATAATTTTTTATGGGACTTAATCAATGAAGAAGAAGAAGAAGAAAAACATTTATTCGTAGACAATACAAGAAATAAAACCTTTTAAAAAAAAATTGAACCGACTTCAATATCACTGAAAGGTATAAAAAAAAATTTAATATTATAGAACTTAGTGTTAGCGTACCTGCTGTGTATAATTAGCACCAACTTCAATAACATTTAAATTATTTTATACTTTTCAGAGATTTTGTAGTCGGTTCAATTTTTTTTAAAAAGATTTTATTTTATACTTTTTAGTGATATTTTCATAAATTATAATGATTGAACCATCGAAGACGGTAAAATGATCTAGGTAGGTTATGATCACATTATCGTCTACATAGTTTTACATAATTCAAGTTTCTTCAGAAAAAAATATCCGGTTGTAATGAAATTTGCATGGAATCATCATAGTAGTTTACTCTCTCGAATAAAAAAAGAATCATCGAAATCGGTTTATATTTGTCAGAGTAATGTAATGGAGAACATCAGTTTTATGGTTTTTACCAGATAAATTCCTCCACATCGTTCATGGTCCTCCAGTAAGTTCTTAGCCGGTTGTGATAAAATTCATACAGATTCATTACAGTGGTTTGAACCACTGTAATGAATCCTTCGAATAAAAAAAGAATCATTGAAATTGGTAAATATTTGCCAGAGTTATGACCATTTTTGTCCGTAAAAAGCGACATAAAGTCGTCTATATAGGCATTCCTGCAGTTGTCGTGCGCAGTCATCATTCTTGTTATTTCAGGAACTACTTATTCGTAAGCAATATTTTTTTTATGGGACCCAATTAACCACAGAACACTATTACTCAATTAACGGATTAAAGAATGGATGGAAGCAAGATTTTTTCAAATCGGTTCATAATTGCAAGAGTTATGTGCGAACATAACATAGAAAATATATATATATATACAGACGAATTGAGAACCTCCTCCTTTTTTGAAGTCGGTTAAAAACAAACAAGAAATAAGATTATAAATTAGTTATTGCTACGATGTATTGAAGAATGGATGGAAGCAAGATTTTTTCAAATCGGTTCATAATTGCCAGAGTTATGCGCGAACATACATAAAAAAATACATATATACAGACGAATTAGGTATTTGAAAAAAAAAAAATATTTTATTTTATTTATTTTAAAACTTTATCATTAATAATATTGATATTTAAAGCAAAAAAGTTAAAAACAAAGTTTTTCAATTAATTATAAACAATTAAAATTTATATAAAAATCACGTGACTTTAAACGCACCAAGATTGGTCACCTTATAGGTGTGACACTGAACGTCACTAAACGACACTGATTGACACTGAACGACACTGAACGGCACTGAACGACACTGAACGACACTGAACGACACTGAACGACACTGAACGACACTGAACGTCACTGAACGTCACTGAACGACACTGAACGACGACACTGAACGCCACTGAACGACACTGAACGACCCTGAACGATGACACTGAACGTCACTGAACGACACCGAACGTCACTGAACGACACTGATTGACACTGAACGACACTGAACGACACTGAACAACACTGAACGACACTGAACGACACTGAACGACACTGAACGACACTGAACGACACTGAACGACACTGAACGTCACTGAACGTCACTGAACGACACTGAACGACGACACTGAACGCCACTGAACGACACTGAACGACCCTGAACGATGACACTGAACGTCACTGAACGACACCGAACGTCACTGAACGACACTGAACGACACTGAACGACCCTGAACGATGACACTGAACGTCACTGAACGACACCGAACGTCACTGAACGACACTGAACGACACTGAACGTCACTGAACGTCACTGAACGTCACTCAACGACACTGAACGTTCAGTGTCATTCAGTGGTACAAATTATATTTATCACAGTGGGATCCTGTGGGATCCTATACGAAAAATTAAAATTTATGCATTTTATCACAATTATAATTTTGAAGTAGGCCGTATGTTCACTGACCTTGAAATGGGTGCGTGAAAAAAAAATCGCATTTCCCATAATTTTCATATTTTGTTTTTATCGTATTTGTCATTGTGTGGTAAGTATTTTGTTTTTTCCTCGCAAATGTGTTGAAAAACGTATGAAACTTGCGAGCTCTGCTAATAAGATTGCTTGCAGCCCCGTGGCTGAATTACGCCCTCGCCTGCGGCTCGGGATGCAACCCACAGCCTGTATATACTGAGCAACTAGCTCACTTGTATCATAATATACTATTATCAAATTAACAGCGTCTCCTTTGTGTCTTCTATATCCGTAAATTCCTCCAGCTTTAGGGCCCTAGCTTTAGTGCTCTTAACACTACAACACATTACACAGTAATTGTTACTATTTCTGTTTTACGGCAGTAATATTTTATACGATGGTCGGTTTTTTGCACAAGCTAATAAGTTATACTTTTGATTACAGTTCTTTTTTAATTTGCTATTATTCTCAATTTCAAGTTTCTAGAAGTCATAAAATTTTCCTTTATCTTAAAATTATTCGTCTGGTGGTAATTATAAATGACTGTTCCTGGTAGGTAGTATTTTTTGTTTTATCTTACTTTTTTGTGTGTTGTTTATTAGAGTAACCAATTAACATTCTATGGGAAAATTATACAAGAGTTTAATTTGAACACAGCAAAAAATCGGTTCGTCTGCTTCTTTTGATAAACTTTGACCTTATCTAACTGTAATGGGAATCTATAGCTAATGTTATGATTCTTGACTTAAACATAATCTATACTAATTTTCAATATATGCCACACCAATTGTTTTGGTGTTTGACAATGTGGGAATATGATGGTTTATAGGCATTGGTCTGATGATGCTATGAATACTATGAATAATTGTAAATTTGCAACTTGCAATGCTCTCTTAAATCTACAGTCTCTCGAATTGGATTATTTCTCTATCTATTACCTGATTATTAGTACCTAGTAGATTATTAGTAATAACTGTACCTAACAATTGTTACAGTGTAAAAAATACAAATCTATACTTATAATAAAACTGTAACAGGTCCAATTCTGTACATTGAAGATATTTTGAAAATTATGTTTGGAGGGCATTCTATAACCGATACTAAAGCCAAAAATGTATTTTTTTTTATTTTTGTCTGTCTGTCTGTCTGTCTGTATCTCGGCTGAGCATCACACCGAAACTACTGGATGGATTGAAACGAAACTTGGCATGATTTGAGTTAATACTCCGAGGTAGGACATAGGATAGTTTTTATCCCGACATTCGGCACGGTTCCCTTGGGAGAGGGGACTAAAGTCAAAATGTGTACTTGGTTATACGCTTGCTCCGATTTTAACAATTTTTCATTATAATTATAATAAATATTTGTAAGGGAACACTCATAGACAGTTGTTAACAATGTTTGGAAATCGATCAGGTTAAGCAACGTTAGGTAAGGTCATAAAATAGATGGGTGACCGTTTAACGCCATTTGAACTAAACGTCTCCGTGCTTCGGAGGGCAAGTACAAAGTGGGTCCAAGTTTTTAACCGACTTTAAAAAAGGAGGTTTTGTATTCTATGCGAATGTATATTATTGATAGTTTAGGTAACGTAAACTCAAATCAAATAGATTAACTTCTCCTCATCCCGTAGTTTCATTTATTGCCTGACTGTACGGAGGGCTGTGTTTTTCTTGATTATGGCTATTTCTTTGGCACGGCCTACAGCTTAAACAGCTCTATGGATTTTGGTTTATAATAAAATATGTCGTCTTAGTTGTGAGAGTGTCACAGACTATATATTTATTCAAAATAATTTGAATCCTTCCGCCATTTTATAATTTTCATACGTCCAAAAATAGCAATACGGGTATTAAATGAAAATACTTAACGCGACACATAACGGGTGTAAGGGACATCGTACTGAAAAAAAAATTATAAGATGTCAAATAATGTCCGTTACAACATTACAGAAACCATTTGTATGGAAAATGACAAATGACTGACTTATTAATCTTCGAGCATGTAATGAATATATGCGGAATAATATTTATTTCTCAAATTACATTGCCAATTTTCTAAAATAATAATAATTAATTGCCTATGTACTGTTTTAGTGCATAAAGAATAAATAAATGAATAATTAAATAAATTTTCCACTAATAAGTAATTTATTGTTTTTAAATTAAAATTATGCTTTATTATTATACCAATAATGATATTATACTAATTTTATTTTAAAAAAGTGATTTTTTTTTGGAAATTCATGAAAAAGCCGATGAAAAATTTCAACACTAGAGTGTTCAGAATCATGTACTGGATCCCTGGTATCGGTTTTCGGTATGATGTCCCTTGCGCCTGTATCTTACGTTGTACATATTTGCATAATGTATAATAAGACCATTTTGTTTCACAGTCACAGTCGGGCTTTTTGTGTTTTTATGATTTATACTTCTTTACTTTAGGTACCTCCGTGCCTGAACCGCCGCCATCCATAATGTTGTTAACATACCATTAAGCTTATAATATTAATAATAAATAAAATACCTACAACAAACTTCCTTAAACCGTCATTAAAGATGTCAGCATCATATTTTATAGCAGGTACGTAGACGACAACGCAACGACGTAATGCATAAACATTTATGTTCGCATGTTCACCAAAAAAATACTTACATTTTATTAAGCATAATGATGTCAGTTTTTTTATGGTATATAATTAAATCATAAACATAGCATGCCATGCTAGGATATAGGTAATCAATGGTAGATTTTGATTTTAATATATTCGTAACGTTGCAAAAAAACTCAAGTTAGAGTTTGATCTGGAGGTCAAAAGTGATAAGTGATTAAGATGATTCTTTTAGAAAGGTCAGACAGGACTTGAGTCGGGCAAAGTGTTAAGTATTTTTTTGTTATAAAAACCTCAACATTTGTAACAAGTAGATATAAATTATAAAAGCATAAAAAGTCTGACTGGGACCAAAGTAAATTACACACAAAGGTTTAATATATTTATCTACACCCATATCGTAATATTCAAATTATGAACTCAAAACCAAGAAGCTTAAAGCTTCTTGCTCAACAACAGTAGGTACTCTAATGACAAACTATATTCATATGCCACTTTAAAAAAATAAAACGTTTTTTTAGTCAGTCAGGTCACCTGAACAAAACGAGTTTTAAAATAACTTTTTTTACTATAAAGCACCTTAGTTTTTTGATCTAGGACCATACTCCCAAGTCTTCAGTTATTAATTTTTTTACCGACTAAAGATATTACAAACCAAATTTTTTAAGCCGCGACCTAGTAGGTAAGCCGCGATATATTGTCTTTGGTGGGACGCAGCTGTACGCATGCGCATAAGACTAATTTTAATTAATCGAGCGACAAAATATGATCTGTCTTGTATTTAAACTTGTGTATGAAATTGTGTATGAAATTGCGCTGCTTGACTGTAGGCGGTGCCAAAGAAATAGTCATACACTTTCTCGAAAAACATAGCCCTTCTAGGGTTTCCTTTCATTCAGTAGGGTGAAGGAACAATGTGGTTGTAATGGATAAATTCTACCTCTTTTTATCCATTCAGCTTACCGTTATGGAAGTAACGCGTTTTCATTATCGATCGAAGCGATTCGATGTCGAAGCGAATTGGGTAGAATTAAGTTTTTTAACTGCAAATGATTCTGACTGCTATTCAAAATTAAACATACTGTTCAGGACGACTATAATACTACGAAAGGACAAAATAGTGTTTGTGTTTTATAATAATATATAGTTAAGTTTTATAACTCTGCGATAGTTAAGAGCCTAGATTTAATTTCCTAATAAATTATAATATAGTTTTGTGTATAAGCTCACTATCCCGAGGAGGGGTGAGCTGAATCAGTTATAGATAGCCTAGCCTAGGTCTCATAGTACTTGCTATTTGTAATTAGCGTAGGGTAATAGTGTGATAGAAGTACCCACATGCGGTATAGGTATCATGTATGTGTCTAGAATAGCCTAAGTAGAATAAGCGAAAATGTACAGTTTTCATAATAAAAATAAAACGTTAGTGGCTGCCTCGGTGGGGCTCTCGTTACGGTAAAGTTCCCTGCAAGGATAGTAAATGCGCATTCGGCGCCACTGTCGGTGAACAAGCAAGCGGTCAGAAGCAGGGTCAGAAGCAGCGTGGTCACACTTCGCGCGTTGAAGAAAGAATATTATCTCATCAACGCCGAGCTACTGCGGTGTCTCATCGAGAAGCTACCGAACTCTCTGCGCGTCCAGTGGTACAAGATGTTCACCGAGAAGTATAATTCAGTACCGGACTTAGCAAGATTTTGCGACAGCGACTTTGTCACCGAGCAAGCCCGCTACTGCAGCGCCTTCGCACCGCCGGAGCTGATCACGGAACCACGGGCCAGTCTACGGACGACGCCGACGCACAGAGCGCACACCGCAACAGAGAAGCAGACGCCGCGGTGCAGGGTCTGCAACAAGGAGGGGCACGCCATTACAGATTGTGCCAAGTTCAAGGAAGCTGATTCAGATGGAAGGTGGGATCTCGCGAAGAAGCACAGCCTATGCTTTCGCTGTCTGAAGCCAAGATATGCGAAGCATCGATGCAAGATCAGAAGATGCGAGATCAGTGGATGCAAGAGGACACACCACTGCCTTCTCCATCACGAAAAGACGGCGTCGGTTGCGTCCACCGAAGACAATGCGGAGGAAGCCAGGGAGACAGTCGCCAACGCATGGATGTCGCAGAAGCCTCAAGCTTATCTGAAGATTGTTCCGGTACGAGTCATCGGACCGGCGGGAGAGACCTCGATGTACGCCCTGCTGGACGACGGGTCTACGGTGTCTCTCATCGACGAAGAGATCGCCAAGCAAGTGGGAGCCGAAGGACGTCTGGACCCGCTCAAGATGGAAGCCATCGGGGATATCATCGTCGACACGCCAGAGTCTCGTCGCGTTGCGGTCTCGCTCACGGGGCCGCAAGGACAGCGCGTTAACCTACGCGCACGCACCGTACCAGGACTGCACCTGTCGCCGCAAACCGTGGACCGGGACGACCTCGCGGGCTGCGGACACTTAGAAGATCTGCGCGAGAAGCTCGCCTACGAAGGAGCGGTGCCACGAATACTCATCGGGCAAGACAACTGGCACCTGCTTCTCGCCAGCAACGTGCGAAGAGGCCCGCGACATCAGCCGGTAGCATCGCTCACTCCACTGGGCTGGGTGCTACACGGCACGTACATCCGAACGCAACCACCACAGCGTGTCCACGTAGTAAAGACCGTGGATACACCTCTCGAAAAACAGGAGCGGCGCTCGGCCTTACAACCCGTTCGTCGCTCACCCGGCCACCGAGAAGAAGCACAGCAAGGTGACGGACTGGCGCCTGGTGAAAAGACAGAAAAACGCAGTAGACGTCGCCGCTCGCGACGTAACGCCGGA
Source organism: Furcula furcula (assembly GCA_911728495.1). Classification (NCBI taxonomy): domain Eukaryota; kingdom Metazoa; phylum Arthropoda; class Insecta; order Lepidoptera; family Notodontidae; genus Furcula; species Furcula furcula. The sequence continues at coordinate 8,909,065 of OU452244.1, read as the reverse complement.
CGCCCACGACGGAAACAGACAGCATCGAAGCCCGTACAGAAAGAATCCGTCACAATGGCCGAACGAGAGACCGAGCATCAACGAACCAACGGGAGAAGAGAAGACTCTGACAGTAACAGAAGCTCGCAGCGCACCGAAACACAGAGAAGTCGTTCCCGATCCGCACAGATCGAAGTGGGCACGATTACTGCGGGCCACGGCAAGAGTGCTTCAATTTATAGCACTGTGTCGAAAAACCACAGCGAAAACGTGCTACAAAAGGACCAGAAAGAATCCGGAACAAGATCCCGACTGGAGACAACAGAAGAGGACTCAGAAGACCTGCAGACCTCGACAGAAGACAGTCACCACTCGAAGATTCGTCACGTTACCGGCCGAATTCCTAAGGGAAGCAGAAGTACTACTGATCCGCGTAGTACAAGAAGAGTCCTTCGGACGGGAAATCAATGACCTCCGGAAGGGCCGTCGAAGGGTTGTCGATGGCAACAGTATCGCCATCGACAGTCGCCTGAGATCGCTGCCGATAGAACTCCGCAACGACGACATCATCACGCTCAGAAGTCGCATCGCCGCTGCTGAAGATGTAACAGAAGAGACGAAAAGACCGCCCGTGCTAGACGGTTCTCCCTGTCCATCTGATATGTCTTTTAGTGACTATCTTCAACGCAGCCATGTCCCACTGCGTCTTTCCTGCCGAATGGAAAGACGCGGATGTAGTAGGTATCCCTAAGCCGGGTAAGCCTCGCAGCAGCCCTGCGAGCTACCGGCCTATCAGTCTTCTCAAGTCTCTCGGCAAACTCTATGAGCGCTTGCTATTAGCGAGACTCAAAGACTTTGTCAGTTCTAATAATATCCTTATTGACGAGCAGTTTGGCTTTCGAACCAGACACTCTTGCGTCCACCAGGTGCACCGCCTCACGGAGCACATCCTGACCGGGCTCAACCAGCCCAAGCCCGTCTACACAGGCGCCCTATTCTTCGATGTTGCCAAGGCCTTCGACAAGGTCTGGCACAACGGCTTGATATACAAGCTCTTCCAGTTAGGAGTCCCCGATAGGCTCGTACTCATCATACGAGACTTTCTCTCGAATCGTACCTTTCGATACCGGGTCGAAGGTACGTTTTCTTCGCCCCATCCTATACAGGCCGGAGTCCCTCAGGGCTCCGTGCTCTCTCCCCTCTTGTTCAGCCTGTTCACGAACGACATTCCTCGTTCGAGCAGAGTCCAACTCGCCCTTTACGCGGATGACACCGCTCTCTACTATTCCCATAGGAACATGTCCTTTTTAACGCGTGCTCTTCAAGCCGCAGTCGACGCCCTGGGTCAATGGTTCCGTACGTGGCGCATGGAGGTGAACCCGGAGAAGAGTGCCGCGGTGGTCTTCTCCCGGGGACCCGCCAATATGTTCTCCGCGCGGAGCCTTCGGCCCAACAGACGACTAGCTCCAATATCCCTATTAAATCGCCCTATCCCCTGGACTAGGAAGGTTAAGTACCTCGGAGTCACCTTGGACTCCCGCATGACTTTCGGCCCGCACATTAGGTCCGTCCGCAATCGAGCGGCTTTCGTATTAGGTCGCCTGTATCCCCTTCTCTGCAAGCGGAGTAAAATGTCGCTTAGAAATAAGTTGACATTATACAAAGCTTGCATTCGCCCTATCATGACTTACGCGAGTGTAGTTTTCGCGCACGCCGCCCGCACCCATATAGATAGCCTCCAGGTTATCCAGAATCGTTTCCTCCGTCGCGCCGTCGGTGCCCCGTGGTACATGCGGAACGTAGATCTGCATTCCGATTTCAAATTAGATCCCCTTCGTAAGTTCCTCAAAGAAGCGTCGAAACGCTACTTTGAATCCGCGTCCCGTCACGCGAACAGTTTAATCCGCGCCGCCGCCGATTACGCCGCTAGTCCTTCTGACTCGCGCCGCAGACCACGGCACGTACTGCTCGACCCTCCTGACCCCATGACGGTCCTATTGGACCGGGATGCGCCGACCCCTCCCCGACAACCGTATGCTACACTAGCTATCAGACACCGGTCTCGCCGGCGAGGCCGAAGGGTCGTACGTATGCGACCGCAACGACGTGCATCACCCCACTGAGTTTCTTGCCGGTTCTTCTCAGTGGGGGCGCGTTGTGAACCGGTGGTAAACTAAGCCCTCTCTTAAGCGACAGCCCAAGCCGAGGCCGTGCCTCCCTGAGGTGCCCTTGTGCTCGTCGCTACTTCTGCCGTAAAGGCTAGAGCGCTTCAAGCGCTCGCCTCCTATTGTCCGGTGAAGCTGCAATAGCCATCTGCGGTTAACAGCGTCTATCATTCCCAAAAAAAAAGCAAAAAAAAAAAAAAAAAAAAGCGCCACTGTCGGTGAACAAGCAAGCGGTCGACGCGGGAACTAAAAGCAAGATATAAATAGAAGAAAAGAATATTCAGTACGAAGAGCGCCACCGTCGGAGCCACTATCAAGCTTGCTATCAAATTGGGAGTTCTTATTTCACGGACACCTTGTAACCAACCTACATTGTTGTAACCAACAGCGTCAACACTCTTCGGCGGGTTCATACCGTACCAGCGATAGCTACAGACACACAGGACGTCAGTGGCTCGTGCATTCGGGTCCGCCCGTCCTGCACACATACCTCAGGATTATCTTGGGTTTATCTAATCGTCTGGCTGGCGAACAACCCTACATATCCAGGTACATAATGCTAATAAACGTAAATAATAGTAAAAATATATAAAACTAGCTGACCCACGCAGCTCCGCCTGCGCTATGTTTACGTTAACTAAACTTTTAATAACAGACATTCGCATCGAATACATAACCTCCTTTTTTATAACGGTCGGTTTGTCGGTTAAAAACTGGGACCCACTTTTTACTTGCTCTCCGAAGCACGGACCCGTTTAGTTCAAATGGCGTTAAACGGTCACCCATCTATTTAATGACCTTACCTAACGTTGCTTAACCCGATCGATTACAAAACCTTGATAACAACTCTCTATGAGTGTTCCCTTACTAATATTTATTATACACACATCAAAAGTGTCTAGGGATCAACATATATTTTTGCAATAACTTTTCTCCTGATTGATATTAATTAAAATGTTCTTTAAGGATTCATCAAATAAAGTGTTTTCGTTTGTCACAGTAACGATAAACCAAGTCACCTTTGCATTAATAAAGAAATTTGCCATTTTCCTAATAAAGGGATTTTTGACATTTGAACCACTAACACAAAAGTTCGAAAAAAAGACTGAAATAACAGTTTTCTTTAAAATTTTATTGGGTAACTTAAACAATTAATAATCCGTGTTTCTACCGCGAACACTAACAACACAAGAACATCGGTTTGGCATACTCAAAATGAGTTCATCCAAATCACGCTGTGGAATGGCCGCCCATGTTCGTTGCAACAACAAAAAAAGGTCTTCTTGCGACTGGATACCCTCCATATTCGGCAGAGCTCTTCTCTGTAGCATATCCCATGCATGCTCAATCGGGTTCAAGTCTGGCGACTGAGCAGGCCAGGGCAGGACATTGATGTTAGCTGCGGCGAGAGTCTGTCTTACAACTCTTGCGGTGTGCGGTCGTGCATTATCATGCATTAACTGAAATAAGGGACCGATTTGCACTTGTAGAGGAACGATGACGTCTGATACAATCGTCTCAGCATAAATTTGAGCGTTGAGGTTGCCTCTGATCCAAATCAACTCAGTTCTTCCGCCGATCCAAATACCCGCCCATACCATGATGGTTCCACCACTATAAGGATGGACTTCCTGGCAGGATTTTAATCGCTGTTGGCGTCCAGGGGTTCTCCAGTGTCGTATACGTCTTGTATCCGGTCTCATACCAAAACGAGACTCATCAGAAAAGCACACGAAACGCCATTGTTCTTCTGCCCATTTTTTTGCCCAAAAATGCTTGATCCCTAGACACTTTTGATGTGTGTATTATAAAGAAAAATTGATAAAATCGGACCAAGCGTATAACCAAGTACCCATTTTGACTTTAATCCCCTCTCCCAAAAGAACCGTGCTAGATTACGGGATAAAAAGTAATAAGTAGTTCCTGAATAAAATCTTTTTAAAAAAAAATTGAACCGACTTCAATATCACTGAAAAGTATAAAAGGAGTCCGGTCACTGGCTGCAGGCTATGCCATCGTCTCATATTGGTACCTTATTGACCAACACCACACTTAGTCTTGCAGTTTGTTTGCGGGTGGGTGCCAGGACCAACCTTCCTCATCGTTGTCGCTGTGGGGAGTACGTAGATAAATATGGTCACCACGGGCTGTCTTGCTCGCGTAGCGCTGGCCGTATGTCACGCCATGCCGCCCTTAATGATATTATTCGCAGGGGGCTTGTCACTGCCGGTGTCCCTGCCGTACTGGAACCAGTCGGCATTACACGAGATGACGGCAAGAGGCCTGATGGTGTCACTTTAATACCATGGCAACATGGTAAGCCGCTGGTGTGGGATGCGACATGTGTCGACACACTTGCTGCGTCCCACACCCCGGCAACTTGCAGGGCGGCTGGAGGGGCTGCGGCGACCGCTAGTGATGCAAAGCGACGCAAGTATGCAGCTCTAGGTTCGAGCTATATATTTGCGCCCTTTGCGGTGGAGACCATGGGGCCTTGGTCTCATGAGACGCACGCTTTGGTAAGAGAAATTTCATCCAAACTTATCGAAGTCTCAGGAGACCGCCGGGCTGGTAGCTTTTTCTGCCAACGTATAAGCTTGGCCATACAAAGGGGTAATGCCGCCAGTCTTTTAGGTACCCTTCCCTCCCAGTGCGGCGACAACTTCGAGGAAGTTTTTTACCTAGTTTAAGTGTACATATCTATACATATTATAAAACAAAGTCGCTCCCGCTGTCTGTCTGTCCCTATGTATGCTTAGATCTTCAAAACTACGTAACGGATTTTGATGCGATTTTTCTTAATAGATAGAGTGATTCAAGAGGAAGGTCTATATGTATAATACATGCATAATATAGTAGAGGAACACTGATAATTTTAGAGGTTTCTAATGTGATGTCGTAAATAAACACATATCTGTACGCTTATATTGCAAACGCTGGCTGAACCCTACGAGATAGATCAAAATATGTTTATCTCTTAAGGATAACCCACAGTAAACATTTTTATCCTTTACTTTTTATTAGGGTGGGGGGGGGGGCAAGGTCGGAGAAGAGAGTAGGGGAGGGGGGGGGGGTTCATAGAGGGGACAACAGGGAGAGGAAGAGGAGGAGTGTGACGGAGACCGAAGCGAGCGGAGGAAAGAGAGCATAGAATTAGATTTTTCTTATGAGAGATGGAGAGAGAAATAAATCAAGGGAGAAGGGAGAAAAGGGGAGCAAAATGTAATAAAAGTGCGGGCGGAGCTGCGCGGGTCAGCTAGTTTGTAAATAAACTGTAAATATTTTGTTTCAATAAAGTATAAAATAATTTAAATATTATTGAAGTTGGTGTTAGCGTACCTGCTGTGTATATATGGCACCAACTTCAATAATATTTAAATTATTTTATACTTTTCAGTGATATTGAAGTCGGTTCAATTTTTTTTTAAAAAGATTTTATTTTAAACTTTTTAGTGATTATTTTCATATAAAAAGATTGAACCATCGAAGACCGTAAAATGATCTAGGTAGGTTATGATCACATTATCGTCTACATAGTTTTACATAATTCATGTTTCTTCAGAAAAAAATACCCGGTCGTAATGAAATTTGCATGGAAACATCATAGTAGTTTACTCTCTCGAATAAAAAAAGAATCATCGAAATCGGTTCATAATTGTCAGAGCAATGTAATGGAGAACATCAGTTTTATGGTTTTTACCAGATAAATTCCTCCACATCGTTCATGGTCCTCCAGGAAGTTCTTATCCGGTTGTAATAAAATTCATACAGATTCAATACAGTGGTTTCTTCTTTCGAATAAAAAAAGAATCATTGAAATTGGTAAATATTTGCCAGAGTTGTGACTATTTTTGTTGTCTTCCCTCCCCGCTTCCGTACGGTACTGTGAGCGCTTGTTGTTTATGCAATTAAAAAATCATTTTCTTTTGATTAAACATAAATTCTAGGCTCGTGTGCTGTGTCAAACTGTGCTGTGAGGTGTTTTGTTTATAGATTAGTGTTTGTGGGATAAGTATTATTTGATTTACGTTGTTTATTTTCTAAATTATTTTCGGTAAGTGATTTTAATAATTTTATTTGCGGGTAACGGTTACAAATAACTGGCGGTTGATAGCTGCGGGCGCCGGCGTTCGGCCTGGCCGTAAGCCGTTGGCTTTTTGTGTCATTGGAGTCGCTCCTGGTACCTCTCTGATCAAGCAGAGTAGACTGTGCGAGCGTCACAAGTGACACACCTATAAATAACCGGATTGAACCACCCATAATAGTACATTTGCAGCTGTCTTGTTAACAATAACAAAGTCGGTTTACGTTTAATAGATGATGGCATCTTATAACGATGATCCACCGGATCGTGGTGGAGAAATCTTCGGCAAAAGTAGATTAACGTGTCGGTCACCGCCGTCTGTGAGTAGCAAACGGCTTTTTCAAAACATTTCGTCGCCATCCAAATTTCTAACACCGGACGATAGACTGACCAAACGAATTCAACTGTCTGAGTCCGCGGAAAGCGAAACGTTATCACCATCCGTTACCGCCACCGCCGATCACGCGAACTACTGCGACTTAGTTTCGGAGACCTCCACATATTTGTCCAAAATTAATGAACTGGTCAATGATCAGGGCAGTCGCATAAACGTCGCGAATAAAAGCGCCATAATGGATATGACCCAACGTGTCACCGCGATAGTGTCATTATTAGCCATTAAATCGTCATGTACTGAAACTAAGTTGGCAAATGCTGAACGCGATTTAGTAAAAATGTGCGTTAAAAAAGATAACATCGAAGAGGTGGAAAACAAGCTGTCCTATGCCGAAAGCTTAAAATTACGACTACCAAAAGCGGCACCGGTTGTGGAAACTCGCGCGCCGCCGGCACCTTGTGTTATTGCGTACCCCACCGCTGAGCGCTCAGCTGATTACGCGTCATCTTCCGCGACAAAACAGGCGTTAATGAAAGCCATCAATCCTAGTGACGATGGCTATCAAATTGTTGGTGTTAAAAAGACGGCTAAGTCGGGTGTTGTCCTCCGCGTCACCAATGAAAGCCGAATTAAAAAATTAGAATCAGTAGAGGCGATCAAGTCCGCGGGTCTACGATTGGAAAAAACCTAAGGGACGCAGACCCCGTATGTTGATCAAGGATGTCCCTTCCTCTATGACCGACTCTGCGTTTTTAACTGCGTTATATCGGCAGAATATTAAAGATGAAATGCCAATTAAGGAAGACGACTTTATTAAGTCAACTAAAATCATCCGCCGGCGGAATTCACTTCACTCGCGCAAATGGATTGGCTTAGAGATAGATTCTGCGGTTCGTAAACATCTTTTAGATACTAAAGATAAATTGTTCATCGACTGGGCCAGATGCCGTTTCTTTGATGACTTAGAGATAGTTCGTTGTCTAAAATGTCAGCAATTCGGGCATGTACATAAATATTGCACAGAAAACTCGCCAGCGTGTGCCCACTGTGCCGGAGCACACGATTCGAAAGCCTGTACAATCAAGGATAACCCGGATTTCAAACCATCATGCGCGTCATGCAAACGTTTTAAAAAACCGTGTGATCACCCTTGCGGATCTTCGGAATGTCCCACTTATAAGTATAAGCTAGAACAGCTGGTACTGAATACTAATTATTAATTTTTATTTTATTTTTTATTTTTTATATTAATAGAAGAAGAAGAAAAAGAAAAAAAAAAAAAACGTTTATTTGACATAATAATGGATAGTTTGAATATAGGACAATTAAATCTCCATAACGATAGGGTGGCGACGTCTGAGTTAGAACAGATTGTTACAGAATATAGTTTAGATATAGTACTCGTTCAGGAACAATATCAAAATAACAACTTGCGTAATAGGATTGTGCAGTTTGATCGCGGATCACGAGCTGGAATTTACGTGTCGAGTTCTAAATTCACTATAACGTCAATACAAGATCTTATGACGTCACACTGTGCTGTCGCGGAGGTTACTTCCCCATCCTGTAGGGTCTACGTAGTTAGCTGTTATTTTCAGTATTCAGACCCTGTCACTCCACATATACATCATTTGCGCCGCGTTCTCCAGTCCCTAGCTGGGCGAAAAATCATTATCGGAGCCGACGTAAACGCTTCATCTACTTTGTGCGCAGTAGAAGACTTCATCGCCGAGATGAACCTGTCTATTCACAATACCCCAGATGCACCACCGACATATTGTAGCCCAGTGGGCGAGTCTTCTATTGACGTCACACTGTCAAGTGCCGACGTTCGCTTGGATAGGTGGCGTGTTATCCCCGACGCGTCATGTAGTGATCACCGCTTGATCGTGTACGAGTTTCTGCCTGGGCCGTCACAGGGTTCTCCCGATTGCGCAAGTAGCTTTCGTTACAAGTGCAAAGGAGCTAACTGGGAGTTTTTCGGCCTACTATTCGCGTCGTCTGTCAGAGACTTCACTCGCAATAGATTGTCAGCCGAAGAAAGTGCCGAAATAATGTCTGACACCATGACATACTGCGCCGATATAGCTATAGGTCGATGTGCTATTACTAATGTTAAAAGATGCGAATGGTGGAGTAATAACCTAGTTCATCTACGCAGATGTTATCGTAGAGCGCGTAGAAAACAGAATAAACTCAAAAAATCGAAAATCACGGGTGCCCCATTTGAGGACGCGTCACGTGATCTTAGAGTTGCCAAATCTCGTTACAGAGCTGCGGTTGAAAAGTCTAAATGTATTTTATTGCAGAGAGTAGTAGATAAATTAGACAGTGAGGGGCCGTGGTCTCCTTTGTACCATGAGTTTAAAGTTAATCGATCAGTTGACTCAGCTTATATACATAACATTAAAATAAATGATACACATACTACAGGTATAGAGGAAACCATGGTAGCGCTACTCGATACGCTCATCCCTGACGATGACACAGAAAGACGAAGACAACGATTATCATCGCCAAATAAGAGCGTGGGCTACAGAGCTACCTCTCTCGCCGTCATCCGACTTACCATCGATTATTGAATTCCAGAACGTCGTACGAGCTTTGCCTTTAAATAAAGCCTCCGGTGAAGATAAAATATCCAATAAAATGATTAAAGAAGCGTGTAGGTCTGCAGGCGACTCAATGTTAACCGTTTTTAATCGATGTATAGCGGAAGGCGTTTTTCCGCGGGTATGGAGACGCGGGTTTATTCGGATTATACCCAAAAAAGGGGACAAACCCCCCGACGACCCGAAATCATATCGCCCTATTACGTTACTGCCAGCGCTTGGAAAGCTCTTAGAACGCCTTATAGTCCCACGCTTGTTGCCGGGTGGTCCTACGTTTAACCAGAGGCAATTCGGTTTTACACCCGGAAAATCGACTATCGACGCGGCCATTTCGGTTAGAGCAACTGTAAGTAATTCCGAATTTAAGTACGTGCTTGGGATATTTCTTGATATATCCGGTGCTTTTGACAACGCATGGTGGCCGATGTTACTTCTCAAACTCAAATCTCGCGGATGTTATGCAAACATTTTTTAAATTATTTGCTCGTATTTTTCGCAGGGAACGACTAAACTTAAACTTGGTCACCATTCCGTAACTAAACCGCTAACGATAGGCTGCCCACAAGGGTCAGTCTTGAGCCCGTATCTGTGGAATCTTGGTTTCGATGATTTCTTAGAAATACCCCTCCCACCTGGGTGCTCCTTAACAGGATACGCGGATGATGGTCTTCTTTTAATACAATCGAACACTAGATCAGGTCTTGAAGACTCGGCGGAAACTTGCCTAAATTTAATATCCGAATGGGGTAAACGTAACCGGCTTAGTTTTGCACCGGAAAAAACGTATCATCTTTTATTAAAAGGTAGTCTAGTAGGCCCACCGCGGATAAAGTTCAACGGCACGACTGTTAAAAAGAAAAACTCAGTATGTTACCTTGGTTTAGTATTGGAACGTAACTTCTCGTTTATTGAGCATATAAGAACCGTTGGAGAAAAAGCCAAGCGTAACTTCTATGCCCTCACAAGAATATCGACATCGACTTGGGGACTTTCGTTCAACACGTTGAAAATTATATACGTAGCCACTTATCTGGGCTGTATGTGCTACGGTGCCCCTGTGTGGGCTGACAAGGCTACGATAGGGGCGGCACGCCGTAAATTGCTTCAAAGTCAACGTCTGGCGTTGATATTTTTGTGTAAGGCATACCGAACAGTCAGTACTGAAGCGTTACCAGTACTCGCGGGCGTACTTCCGGTTGACTTAGAGGTACAGAGACGTGCGGCTATGTATTATTCCACTCGTGATAATATAAATACTGAATTCCTACCAACACGTGACCGCGCAAAGATCTCGCGTTTGTTTAATTCTCAATTGGTGGTTAATGAAGACCTTCTAACTGAATGGCAAATCAGATGGGATTCGACTTCGAAGGGACGTCATTTGTACTTATTTTTCCCGAATGTGCGTGAACGCCTTGCTAGAGCGTGGATAGAGGTGGACCACTGTGTCGCACAATTCTTGACGGGGCATGGCAACTTTAAAGTACGGCATACACGCGCAGGTATACCTGACAGGTATACCTGTACAGTTCAACTGCGCAGGTAAACCTGAGCGTGTATGCCGCAAAACTGTGCAGGTTTCCACGCCTGTACAGGCGAGTCAAAAAATATGAATTTTCATATTTTTAACTGCGCAGGTATACCTGTGCAGTTTACCTGTGCAGGCAAAACTGAGCGTGTGTGGCACTCGCCTGCGCAGGCGTCAGTTATCCGATGACTGTCAGAGGGAAAGGACGCGCGGCGCTCTAATACAGTATGTCGTCTCGTAAGCGGAATGTAGTAATGGAAGAATTTATAAACATGTACAAGTCGGAGCATTGTTTTTGGCATATTAAGTGTAAAGATTATCACGATAAAATTTAAATAATTTTATTCCTTGACATGATTATGTCACCCTGTAACGATAAAACATTTGTACGCCGGAAACGGTAGAATACTTGGTACCATCTATTATTGTAACATAAAAATATGCTGACAAATAAAGATTCTTAATCTTTTAAAAATAAAAAAAGTAGCAGCAATTATAATAAATCGTAAGAAAAAAATCATCGAGAAAAGTCTTTTCATCTTATTGGGGCCTGTTGGTCTAGTGGTCACGCCGGCTGCTACCCAATAGGTAGTGGGTTCGATTCCTGCCAAGTGTCTAGGTGTTATTTATCTATTTATGTATGTATTTACAAGAAAAAGTCATCTAGTTTCCATAGTATAGGCTCTGCCTAATTTGTGATCTGTGTGGATTGTCCCAGAATATTATTATTATTCGTAGATAATTGCGGTAATAATAATTCGGTTTAAATTTCAATTCCTTCAATAAGTCGACTTATGAGTACTGTTTGCTTTTCACCACTGTTCACGGTGTCGTGTTTATAATATCCTTTTCTATTAAAACAAACTATTAATCTATTAACGCTACTGCGTCGCGGTCATGCGCCGCTGTCGGGGCCATGGTTTCAACTGAGAGTTTGTGCAGGTTTACCGTTACGTGTATGGTCTCTATGGAGCTCAATTATACCTGTACAGTTTAACTGCACAGGTATACCTGTCAGGTATACCTGTACAGTTCAACTGCGCAGGTAAACCTGAGCGTGTATGCCGCAAAACTGTGCAGGTTTCCACGCCTGTACAGGCGAGTCAAAAAATATGAATTTTCATATTTTTAACTGCGCAGGTATACCTGTGCAGTTTACCTGTGCAGGCAAAACTGAGCGTGTATGGCGCTCGCCTGCGCAGGCGTCAGTTATCCGATGACTGTTAGAGGGAAAGGACGCGCGGCGCTCTAATACAGTATGTCGTCTCGTAAGCGGAATGTAGTAATGGAAGAATTTATAAACATGTACAAGTCGGAGCATTGTTTTTGGCATATTAAGTGTAAAGATTATCACGATAAAATTTAAATAATTTTATTCCTTGACATGATTATGTCACCCTGTAACGATAAAACATTTGTACGCCGGAAACGGTAGAATACTTGGTACCATCTATTATTGTAACATAAAAATATGCTGTAAAGAATGATTCTTAATCTTTTAAAAATAAAAAAGTAGCAGCAATTATAATAAATCGTAAGAAAAAAATCATCGAGAAAAGTCTTTTCATCTTATTGGGGCCTGTTGGTCTAGTGGTCACGCCGGCTGCTACCCAATAGGTAGTGGGTTCGATTCCTGCCAAGTGTCTAGGTGTTATTTATCTATTTATGTATGTATTTACAAGAAAAAGTCATCTAGTTTCCATAGTATAGGCTCTGCCTAATTTGTGATCTGTGTGGATTGTCCCAGAATATTATTATTATTCGTAGATAATTGCGGTAATAATAATTCGGTTTAAATTTCAATTCCTTCAATAAGTCGACATAAGAGTACTGTTTGCTTTTCACCACTGTTCACGGTGTCGTCGTTTAATATCCTTTTCTTTAATAAAACAAACTATTAATCTATTAACGCTACTGCGTCGCAGTCATGCGCCGCTGTCGGGGCCATGGTTTCAACTGAGAGTTTGTGCAGGTTTACCGTTACGTGTATGGTCTCTATGGAGCTCAATTATACCTGTACAGTTTAACTGCACAGGTATACCTGTCAGGTATACCTGCGCGTGTATGCCGTACTTTAAGAGTAAACTATTTTCCTTCAATCTAGTGCCTTCGCCTCTCTGTCAGTGTTCCACGATAAATAATGAGTACGAACAAACTGCCCATCATATACTTTGGGAGTGCAGTCTCTGGCAACATGAGCGTAGCCTTATGCTAGACAGTTTGGTTGTGACATCTGGAGTCGTATATTACATGGACCTTGTGGCGACTAAGGAGAACTTCCGTGCGTTCAAACGTTTTTGCCATACCTATTATTGGAAACAAGTTTGAAAAATCAAATAGGCCCCTATAAAATATTAGCAGAATCCGTGGTGCCTTACGAGTGGACTAGCCTTCGTTGGTCCGCCTGTAAGAGTCTTCTTTTTAAGGTTGTATCGACCGCTTATTAATTATTTGCTTGTCTCCCGCTTTGCAAAGGAGGGAAGTGGAATATATGTTTTTCCAACTCCTCCTATTTACCTTTTTAATTAAATTTGTTGCGGGTTCCAAGACAATTTAGCGTTCCCCTGGGACTCGCCGAGGGTCAAACCTCGGTGTCTTCAGTGGTGACCACTGTAGATCCTGGCTTACAGGAGTAACAGTGGTGGGAATGAGTGGTGGGATTAGTCCCAAAAAAAAAAATATCACTGAAAAGTATAAAATAATTTAAATATTATTGAAGTTGGTGCCAAAAATACACAGCCGGTAAGCTAACACCAACTTCAATAATATTTAAATTATTTTATACTTTTCAGTGATATTGAAGTCGGTTAAATTTTTTTTTAAAAAGATTTTATTTACATTGAGGTCATATGTAGTACGTAAGTAACTACATAATACCTCAATCATATCTTATTTGTTTAATATTCTGCTTTTTAAAAAGACAAGTTTAAATAATATTTGGAACTTTACAAAAAGTTACTGATATTGCAATTTCATTAAAATCTAATCTCTAATTTTATTTTGGTTTATTAATAATTCTAGAAGTTTTATACGAGTATATCTGACACAGGCTATGATTTTACTTGGTTAAACTCATTGATACCCTTACACTTAAAAGAATGAGAAGACATTTTAAAGATCCTTAGTTTGTTAAATAAAAAAAGATCTAAAAGGCCAGCTTTGGTCTTTTTTTCATCCCACTGTCGACTGAACATAATTAGGATACGTAAGAGATCAACTTAATTTTTATTTAAATAGGTAAACTAATGTTTGTTATTAAAAGAAAAAACGCAGGTTTATTTCATTAGGAGTCGACTTTTTATCAATTGAACACCTTAAACACGCTGGTCCACATATAAACAGAGTACTAGCAATGTTTTACTCTCTGTGCCTGACTCATTCTTATCTGCCGCCGGATCTTATGAAAACCGTGGTAGTGCCGATTGTGAAAAATAAAACCGGTGACCTAGCCGATAAAAGTAACAATAGGCCCCTAGCCACAAGCGTGGCTAAGGTGTTTGACGGTTTGCTTAATACACAGTTAAATAAATATATAGTCCTGCACGATAATCAGTTTGGGTTTCGACCTAAACTGTCTACAGAAAGTGCTATACTGTGTCTTAAGCATACCGTTAGATACTATAATGACCGCAAAACCCCCGTATATGCGTGCTTTCTCGACTTATCCAGGGCGTTTGACTTGGTCGTGTATGACATTATGTGGAAAAAGCTTGAAAGTGTTCATCTACCACATGAACTTGTAAATATCTTCAAGGACTGGTATACGCACCAACTCAATAGTGTCAGATGGGCGGGGGCAGTATCGGAGCCGTATCGAATGCAATGCGGAGTGAGACAGGGCGGATTAACTTCGCCTATACTATTCAGCCTCTATGTAGACGCGCTGATCATCGCGCTCAGCAGCCAGCATGTCGGCTGCCATATTGACGATGTTTGTGTTAACAATCTAAGTTATGCGGACGACATGGTGTTGCTGAGCGGGTCGGTCTGTGGCCTGAGAAGTCTAATAGCCATTTATTGTGAAGCGTATGCAGCGAGCCATGGACTATTATATAATACGAATAAAAGTCAATACATGGTCTTTGAGGCGGGCCGTGCTAGGTGCCCTGAGCAAGTACCACCTGTGCTCTTAAATAATAATTGCCTTGAGAGAGTGCGACAAGTAAAGTACTTAGGACATATAGTAACGGCCGACCTCAGGGATCATGATGACATCGAGCGGGAGCGGAGGGCGCTGTCAATAAGAGCGAACATGTTGGCCCGTAGGTTCGTGCGCTGTTCAGTCGAGGTGAAAGTGACTCTTTTCCGAGCGTACTGCACCTCGCTGTACACGTGTAGCCTGTGGGCTAACTACACGCAGAGATGCTACAGCGCCCTTCGTGTTCAATTTAATAACGCGTTTAGGGCGGTGTTGGAGCTGCCCCGCCATTGCAGCGCGTCGGGTATGTTCACGTGGGCGCACACGGACTGCTTCCACGCGACCATGCGCAGGCGTAGTGCGTCCTTGGTGCGCAGAGTGAGGGCTAGCTCCAATACTGTCCTAAAGATGATCGCCAACCGGCTAGATTGTCCCTACGTCCGGCACTGCTGTGGCAGGCATGTAGCAGCATGCAGTGTGGGACGTAGGTTTTAGATGTAATTGAGTGTTGTATTTATTTAATGTATTTTGTGTTTGTTAGTGCTTGATATGGGTTATCTTACCTGAAATAAAATTATTTATTTATTTATTAATCACGTGAGGCTCGAGAGGGGGGGGGGGGGGTTCCGAAAAAATCACGAAATATCACCAGGAGGGGGAGGGGTATAATGAGACATCACGTGTACCTATTTATTTTTCGTTGAATGCACGATTTCTAAACCAAACAGCGGCACGTGGCCTTGGCTCACCGTTGCCGGCAACGACTTCCCCTTCAACATTTAATCAGTTAAGTACCTGTATTTAAAGATAATATTCCGAAAATTTCAATATAAACTATATTGAAATTTTGTACAAAAAAATACACGTGATTTTGGATAGGGGGGTAGTTTAAAACCTCACCACATATCACCAGGGGGGCAGGGGCTAAAAAGTTGCCAAAAAACATCACGTGATTAATGGACGACCCCTTAACTATCATTGTGATTCAGCATCATTTATATATTTGCATAAATTAAAAACAAAAAATAGTAATTGAAATTTATTACAACAAAAAAAACATGATAGCAAAAACGATACTTTTGACCTTTCGAATCATAATAATACATCGATGGCGACAATAAAACCACTTAGGTAATTTGCTAATAATAAACTAGACTCGCTAATTAACATTTATTCAGATATGATTTGGATTCTTTTTGTTCTACTTTTTTCTTTATTTCGGAACAAAAGTCCCTGCAATTATATATTTTTATCATATCAAAGGAATCTACAGTGTCAAGTCGTCGATTTTTCGCATTCCTCGAATCATTAATTTTTCGTATTTCACTGGTTGATGTCATGTTAATATTTCTTAACAAAGTAAATTTTACTCATTCTTCTTCGGCGTCCAAGCCCCCGGTCTTCTAGTTTCTAAAATAGACGACTGTTATATTAGAAATATTCAAATTAACGTAACTATTAATAACATCATTAACTAGATATTATTTAAATTATTTTACTGTAGGTAACAAAAAATCCTATCATTTAGATTTTTGTGATTACATCTATTGATAGAGTTTCAGAATTTGTTTTGATGGCAATGTTCTTCTTTAAAAATATACACCAAATCTAAAATTAATGTAGACTTAAATTTTTCTTGTTCATTAAGCTTTTGTGGTTCCAATCGGTTTATTTCAGTTTGATCAACTGGGTGATATCACCTAATTGATCGAAGTGGAATAAACCATCCAAATGACCTACCTTTACGTGTACAGGATGTGCATCTTCTGTGTTGTAATCGGTAATACCACTTTTAGTTTTATCATCATCAGAAGCGAACAAAGTCAATACAGGAAAGTCTTTTGCCGTTTCTTCTACAATCGCTCTAGAATTTTTTGAAGGCGCTAGTACTGGTGTTACTAACACAACTTTAACATCGTCTGCACTGAATGCGGTGTTGACAATAAATAAAAAAATTGCGACTCCGAATAATTCACATGTATTTCTCATCGTGAATTTTTATAAGTGTACAGAATGATTTAGTGGAGCTTTATTTATAGGATCTTTATTCAATAACAATCACGATTTTTGATAATGATGGACACCTTACTTTAGTTGAAACCGTGTTTAGTCACGTATTGTTAATTGATTAGTAAATATTTTATGATAAGTTTTTTGATGAGTGTCTTTAGTGTTTTGTTTAGGAGATTCTTAATTATCTATATTACACTTCCGAACTGATTATTCTAATAACCACGTAGTTTATTTGTGTTCCCTACCACTGTGGCTTTTGCAAGTTACTGTTTGAACATAGACTAAATGCCGTAAACGCTAATGTGACTCAAGTCATGCATCGAGTTTAATCAAAGAAGTCATATTCAAGAGGAGAGAAAAGATAATTTATATTTTCCCCAGAATCTATAAAGGGAGCTTGTGTGTGGATCTTCCTGAAACGGATTTTAAGAAATACCTATGCCGCCGCCGCATATTAAACACTACAATTACACACCGCTACTGATTTTTATTCTTGTTATTAGGTATTTATTCTTTGTTTATCAGATGTGGATAATCCTGGTGCACTCTGTTAAATTGAAGGACTACCATGAGTTCCGTGTTATTCAGTATTAAAATCCACATTAAGCAGGCTGATATCATCGAATAATGGTTTTGCCTCATCTACGTATATACGTATGAAATTCCTCTAATATCACACCACAGATCACGTCCAACACACTATCGATCGTATTCCATGCAATCTTTTTTCCATCCCAAGGTTGCCTGGAAGAAATTGCGGATAGCGATAAGGCCGCCCTTCATACAAATTTCTTCAAGTCCTTTTAATTTTATTTTTATGTGTGTACAATAAAGAGTATAAATAAATAAATAAGTTTATTTACAGAGAAATATAAATATTTCCTGTGTACCAAACAATATAGAAGTTCTTTTAAACGACAGACATAATGTAAAACAAATTTGTATTACAAATTTGTATTTTATTATTATTATTATTATGTCCGTACAAATTTTGTATGTGTACATTTGTGTTAGAGCGATAGATATCATATCATATCTAACGATTTACAAACGTTTTTCCAACCAGCCCCACGAGCTGAATCACTTAAAAAAGGTTTTCCAGGCTCTTAATCGTCGAATCAATGTTACTTTAATACAAATTCACAGAAATCGAGTCCGGTAGGCTGTAATACGAACGTAAATATAGAATATTTAGCGATCGTGACTATACTCGGCACGATATCGTTACAGCGCTACAAATGCATACAAGCTAGCAATGCATACGCGGCAACAGTATCGCTAGGAACACCCGAAACTCGCTAATTTGATACTGCATCACGTCCTTTCATCCAACCTTTTTCAACTCAAACCTTCATGTGCATTCTTTTTAAAATTAAGAACGGATTGGACATAAAGGTTTGATGTGAAAAAGGTTAGATGAAAGGAGGTGATACACTACAGCCTTCACAAAATAAAATCACAAGTTAGGTTATCGTTTTATTATGTTTCGATATAGGTTATAGGTATAATACGAATACCGAATGCACGGATTCGATCAATTATCCTTAAGTTTCTCTAAAAATTAATAAAATATTTTTATAGTCTTGAATTAATTTGTAGTGCTGACATCAGTTGCCTTTTTTTCCTGGAACATAACGAAAAGAAGTGATATTTAGATAACATGTTATGAAGATCCAATCCAATAATATTATGAGTAAGACTAAGCCAACGTATAAAGGTCGAGCATCAGCAGTGTCAAGGACATGATCTGACGAACATACGCACACTTCAAGTTAATGATTTCCTATTAGATTCTAAAATATTATAAGCGATTAATTTTATTGAATATCACGGGCAACACCATCTTTTTGTTTTATCATCTATGTTTCTCTTACGTTATAAACATGTTTGGTTCCATCCGGATCACTCAGAACTTCGTCTTCTGGTTCGAAGTATATTCCATCAGGTAAACTAGCCCGATCTCCTTCCACTTTGGTTATTGACAATTGACCATCAGTAGGTTTGTATCCTCGAATCAGATCGATTAACTGTATCCCATGTACTTGGTAAGTAGTTGCCTCTTTACAAAGGTTAAGGCGTAGAAGCAGTATAAATGATAATACAAGTAGCCACCGCATGACTGACGTAGTTTTACAAGGATAATATGAACACAAATGTTTTTTTATAAATTCAACCACCCGTATTTATAGGATCGATATGAGGTTGGCATACTTAATGCTCTTTTATTATAAGTCGTAATTGAGGTAAGACAAGATACAGATCCTGTCGTATTTAGTTACTATTTGATGTACTTAACAAAAAGATCGTTGTTAACTATATATAATTTCTTTTTTGATTTTTTAATAATCTCAAGTTTGGTGAGTTGTGGCTTGGAAAGCTTTTGCATAACTACGTCCAATTCATCATGCATAAATTTCATGGAAACTTGAAATGAAACCTTGAATTGTAAAATCTATCCTTACAAAAAGGTATGTATAATGATTTCTGATACTTACGCGAATATTACACATTGAAATGAAACTAATTTTACGGATTATATCGCGGTTTATTTTTGATTTTAATTTCCCGACGTTTCGAATACTTTACAGCATTCATGGTCACGGGCGGACTGAGGTGGTAGCTGTCCATATGTCATAGTTGTCTTAGGGTACCCTCAGGTCTTCTAATTATTATTGTTAGTCCGATCTACGCAGAAAGAGCTTACAGTATCTTGAGGTCTTGCAGTGGAATGCTTGTCTTTGGATTTGACTATGTTTATCACGGGATCCCAAGCTGGTGGTAGCACCCAGCCATCTTCTCTATTGAAATTTGGATGCTTTTTAATTTCAATAGCCTCACGAATCATCCTTGGTAGGTAGCGCTGTTCTTTTGCGAGGATTTGTGGTTTGTCAAATCTAATATAATGATGGGTGCGATCCTGAACATGTTCACAGACTGCAGACTTCGTATAGCGTCGATGTTTAACGTCAGCTATATGTTCTTTTACACGGGTTTTTACCGATCTTTTTGTTTGCCCGATGTATGAGAGCCCACAGTCACAATCCAGTTTGTATACTCCTGCATCTTGTAGAGGTATATGGCACTTGACTGATGGTAAAAACTGACTAATCTTCTTTGGTGGCTTGAAAAATGTTTTAATTGAAGCTCGCTTTAAGATATAGCCAATCTTGTCTGTTACCCCTCTAACATATGGCAATACAGCAGGCATACGTTCGACTGTGGATGGCTTGACACGTTCACAGTGACGGCGGCGCGGAACTCGGAGCTTGTTATCATGTAGGACCTGCTTAACATGTTGAAGCTCGGCACCAAGATGTTCCTCGTCACAGATCCCGTGTGCTCTCTGAAACAACGATTTACCGACAGTAGCTAACTGTGTTGGGGGATGATGAGATTCGCCGTTTAGATATCTATCTGTATGGGTCTTTTTCCTATACACAGTGTGACTCAAGGTGTTATTGGGATTACGGATTACTAAGACATCTAAGAATGCTAGAGAGTTATTTGATTCCAACTCCATTGTAAATTGGATTTTAGTGTTTATGGAGTTAAGGTGATCTAGGAAAGCAGTTACTTTATCTGATGGTAATATTGTGAAAGTATCGTCTACGTACCGCTTGTAGAATCGTGGCTTAACAGGTGCAGTATTAAGGGCCGTCTCCTCAAAGTCCTCCATAAATATATCGGCAACAATGGGAGATACTGGTGAGCCCATCGTCACACCATCTACTTGCTTGTAGAACTCCTCTTTCCACAATAGGTAGCCAGATGTAAGGCAGTGTCTTAATAGTTCTGCATATCCTACTGGTATGTTTTTCTCTGCTAGCTTTCTTGTTACAATTGAGATGCAGTCTTCTACTGGTAGGCATGTAAATAACGACTGGACATCAAAACTGACCATTGTTTCATTGTTAGTAAGACATAGATCTTTAATCTCACTAACAAAATGGTAAGAATCCCTGGTGTGAGCTTCTGTTTGCCCTCTTAGTGGTGAAAGAACTTTTGCTACGTGTTGAGCCAGTCTATATGTTGGTGAATCGATCTGGCTCACAATTGGACGTAGCGGGACATTCGGTTTGTGTATTTTAGGCAACCCATAAAGTTTTGGTGGTTTTGGACAAGAAGGTAACAACGATTTGACGCCACAAATCGCTCAGTCCGCCCGTGACCATGAATGCTGTAAAGTATTCGAAACGTCGGGAAATTAAAATCAAAAATAAACCGCGATATAATCCGTAAAATTAGTTAAAAGGTATGTATGTTTCAATTCTGCACCAAATAACCTGATACTTGATATGATAAATTATCACTACATAATTCACATAAACGCAGCTTGAATTATTTTTTTACTTCTGTCCAAAAGCTAAAACATTTTCTACGCTATATAATCTCTCATCTCGTCCCGTTGGGTGTCCGTAAAAGGCGACTAACGGGAACCAAGAAGACGGGCAGAAGCGTGTTTCTATTCGAATACCTACCACCCATAATGCAATCCCTAAGACGCCTGCTAAGCGTGGAGATTATGGAAAGCTGTCTTCTTACGGGGAGGTCTTTGATGAGTTGTGGAAGTTTTTCGGCTGCTGAATATGAGGTAATATAGTTGGCTCCCGAAGCCGGTGGTCGACGCGGCCTATGCCCTGCAAATACTGCGAGGGTGAAATACGTGTGGAAAGACTTAGGGCGATTTCATAATTGCAGACAAGTGCCGCACTGCAAATTTGATTGCCTTTATTATATAATGTCTTGGGATTACGAGCGGCAGTACAGTGCAGCCGCCTATAGGGGCAGGCAAATGTCCTGCTTGTCTTATCACTAGGTTAAATAAATAAGAACAATCTTAAATCTAAACTTATGCAATCATGATCAATCACCCATACCTACATGTACAATCAAACGCTCACGCGCTTTCAAAACACATAGGTACTCACTTACACACACACACACACACACACATACACACGCACATACACACACACACACAGATACGCACGTCACACACACACTTGAATTGTTTTCTTATCTTTTGATGTCTATTACTTTAAACCTTGTCACTGTCTTCCGGCCGGTATTAGTGTAATCATCGTTAATTGTAAACTATTCCTTGTTAACTGCGGCCATCCGCGATACAGGCTAGTCCTAGTGTGGAGACCACTATGTTTATCAACTTTTGTAAACCTCTTGATAACAATAAAATTTATTATTTATTTATTTAATTATGTTCATCATTATTGACTCTTATAGTTGACTTTTCACTATGTAAGTACCTGCTGTAGGATTCCGTTTAAGCATACAAATAAGGATATGTTTGCTATTTGGCAGGTTCAAATCTGTGCTTAAATCCTGAATAGTAAATGCCCGTTCTTCGGTTGCTCTTGATCTACAGTTTCTTGTTTTTTATCCTCAAAAGAGCACTCACCTTTCATTGTATCAGTATTATATTTAAATAAAATAGTTCTCGTTACTCGTCTATTGCATCTGCGATGCGAAATGAAACGTAATAAGGTCTTGGCGTTTATTATGCCTATTATGTTGGCTTGTGGTTTGGCCGGTTACCGGGAAATTCTCAGTTGTTGACTTGCGAGACCATGGGGGCGATTCTCACTTACTTCGAATAGACTTCGAATTCGAATCTGCAATTCGAAGCCTATCTCTACTAAGAAATCTCGTAACCCGAAGTGATTTTCTCGAATCTTGTATTCTGGGCAACAATCGAAGTAAACTTCGAAATAATCTCTAATCGAATGAAGAAAATGTTGCCATTATGAAAGATAAATGTCTCGCGAGTCATTCCGTTCAAGTAGTTGATACGGTTTTTTTACCGGATGGGATGTTTTTAGTAGAAAACATATCTTTAAAATTGTTCACGTCTATAAAATGGTAGAACCAAATTTTGCATGATTTTTAACATAATTTATCACAAATTATTGAGTACTAAATACACAAAGCTGTGCGTTCTTACCATAGATTTTTATAAATCTATGGTTCTTACTTAGTAGTCTGTGGCTGTATGGTCCTAGTACCTTTGCCTGTCTTCCGGCGTAATAAAATTAATTAAAACAAAAATACCATATGTTTATGTATTTTTTAGTATGCCCGAAAGGTTATTTAAAAAAAGAGAAGTTTCATTATTGTTGTCCGTATTCTTAAAGGCGTTTATGTGATGTTTAGGTGTATATACTCTATCTTGTCGGCATAATGATTTTATCTTAATTGGCTGTCAATCACAGTATCTCTTATTTAATAGTCTGTGTTGTTGATTGTTTGTTTGGTAATGAATTAAGTTTTAATAAAGTGCGAGGACTTCGTAAAGTGTAATTATACTTTAATAAAGTATCCAATAATGTTATTTTGAATAAAATAATCTAGGAATACGGTACTCATCTTAAAATTATAATTATTAAGGTTTGACATTTGTTGTGATTCGAACTCGAGATGACGATTCGAATGGTCTTGACCAGTCGAAGCAGTTCGAGCGGCTCGCGTTCGAAATAGATTGGGCTCGACATGTCGAGAATACAATTACGTGATTTTTAGTCGCCAATAGTTTGAATTCGAATATTTTCGATTCGTGATTGATTCGAAAGTGCGAGAATCGCCTCCCATGGCGGCATCTTCGCGGTGCCGACGTATTCTACTCACTTGCTTAGGGCTGTCAATACGGTTTACTATTTATGAAACTAGATTATTTCAAGAAGTGAACAAAATGCCCGTGTTGTTTTTTTGCTAGGTGGTAAGATCTCCCATTGGAGTTGTTGTATTGGCTGATATAGCCTTTTAACCTTACTCGGGGTTGTAATGAATTAAGTTTTAATAAAGCGCGAGGACTTCTTAAAGTGTAATTATACTTTAATAAAGTATCCAATAATGTTATTTTGAATAAAATAATCTAGGCATACGGTACTCATCTTAAAATTATAATCATTAAGGTTTGACATTTGTTGTGACTCGAACTCGAGATGACGATTCGAATGGTCTTGACCAGTCGAAGCAGTTCGAGTAGTAGTAGGCTTTGATTACATTTCCACAATTATGGGTGACTTCAAATTTGCAGCGCGACTGTAACGCTGCAGATGCTCTGCTTTGTAAATCCATAAATGAAAAACACGCACAAGTCACCCTAAATGTAATTCGACAAGTTAAAAAATAAAATATAAATCATAAATGTTAACGACAGTGACAACCTTATTCGTTTACGCCATTAATAACATACTGGATCTATAAAGCCGTATAATTTAATTTGCCAGGTAAACTTGTATCCGTAAAAAATCATAATTGTTTGATGATACCATCATTCTGTAACAAAACGGGATTCCCCAAGTACTTGGTTGATGTCCTTACAAGTATTTGCATAAAAAAACCGTAAGTATATCCTATTGTTAACAATCGCAATGTCATTGTCATGATCGGCTTATTAATCATGGAAAGTGCGTTTTAGCTACCGTGGTGCAGCGGAAAACAGCTTGCTTTGCAAACCGGAGGACGCGGATTTAAATTCTGCGGAGAGCAAGAACTTTGTGTAGTTCTTCTTGACTGGTTTCAATATTATAGGCCAATCACCTGATTGTCTGGAAAGTAAGATGCGCTGGATGGGCATGTAAAAGTCAGTCCTGCTCCTGATCTTTTTCTGGTCGTGTCGGTCTTCCGTCCCATTGGATTGTGAGAGTAAAGGAAAGAGTAATGCATTCGCTCGCCATCGAAAATTCTCTGCTTGTGGCGGCTTTGTGGTGGCGGGTCACCCCCTTCCCTCTAATATGGTTGAAGGGAGTGAAGGCTGCTGCTCAAGTCAACTCGTGCGCGGGTGCTGCTTGGGGGGACTGGTCCAGCCACTGTCCTAATCTTTCTTTTTTTATTTATTCTCTTTTGATTAGTTTTTTTTTTTACTTTTTTAAATTCCGATAGCAACACTTTGGCACTGATAAAATTATGTTTGTGAGAACCTGATGTACATACTATGTTGAAAAGATAAAATACATGAAATAGAATTAAAAAAAAATTACAAGCCCACTGAGTTTCTTGCCGGATCTTCTTAGTTGAGGCCGCGATGTGATCCAGTGGTAGTTTTTTTTTCTATAAAATATCACAATTCGGTCTATTTGAAATGCTTAAACGATTACATTTCATTTTGTGTGAGGATATACAATTTAAAATAAAATCGTCGACCGCCGTTTTAGAGTGAAATAAGTATTGGCGACACGATCAATTAAGTTTCAAAGGTTTTTAAATCACAGGTAATAATATAAATTAACGCATGACCACAATCCCATTTTGTAAAAGGTGATACAATCGTAGTGAGCTTAACGCTAACTTACAGGACCGAGATTATTATGAACACAGAAATCCCTGTGTCAACTTCCAAAAGGACAAAACGGGTGTCCCTCAGCTGCATCTGTTATCATAGCACTCACGATCGTACACGTTGAAGGAATACAATACAATTCAAAGATACGTTAAGGTATCTTAGTTAGGGTACGTTAAAATATTAAATGTTACTGGATGTCATAACGATCTGTATTATAATCGAGAATTAGCGCGATTTATCTCATATTTACCTTATATTTTATGAGATTGCTTGTGGCCACGGTTGGTGAAACCCGGCCGAAACGTCAAGCCAAAATATAAGGTAGGTATATCGCGCTAATTCTCGATTACAATAAAGTTTCATAATGGAACGCGAAAGTCTAAAAGTACATACTTATCATAACGAGATTAATAACTTATGTGGTATCGGTAGAACAACTTATGAGGTAGCATTAACATTATAGAGTTACGTGTTAATTTGGTGATTTCCTACTTGCTGACCTGATAAAATACCCGATATAAATTAACATCTATCTATACCTATAATAAAACTGTAACAGGTCCAATTCTGTACATTGAAGATATTTTGAAAATTATATTTGGAGGGCATTCTATAACCGATACAACTCAAAGTCCGAAAATGTAATTTTTTTAATTTTTGTCTGTCTGTCTGTCTGTCTGTCTGTATCACGGCTGAGCATCACGCCGAAACTACTGAATGGATTCAAATGAAACTTGGCATGATTTGAGATCTTACTACGAGGTAGGACATAGGATACTTTTTATCCCGTAATCTAGGACGGTTCTTTTGGGAGAGGGGATTAAAGTCAAAACGGGTACTTGGTTATACGCTTGGTCCGATTTTATCAATTTTTCTATAAAATATAATAAATATTAGTAAGGGAACACTCATAGAGAGTTGTTATCAAGGTTTTGTAATCGATCGGGTTAAGCAATGTTAGGTAAGGTCATTAAATAGATGGGTGACCGTTTAATGCCATTTGAACTAAACGGGTCCGTGCTTCGGAGAGCAAGTAAAAAGTGGGTCCCAGTTTTTAACCGACTATAAAAAAGGAGGTTATGTATTCGATGCGAATGTCTGTTATTAAAAGTTTAGTTAACGTAAAAATAGCGCATGCGGAGCTGCGTGGGTCAGCTAGTCTATACTTATAATAAAACTGTAACAGGTCCAATTCTGTACATTGAAGATATTTTGAAAATTATTTTTGGAGGGCATTCTATAACCGATACTGTGGCCGAAAATGTATCTTTTTTAATTTTTGTCTGTCTGTCTGTCTGTCTGTGTCTGTCTGTATCACGGCTGAGCATCACGCCGAAACTACTGAATGGATTCAAATGAAACTTGGCATGATTTGAGATCTTACTACGAGGTAGGACATAGGATACTTTTTATCCCGTAATCTAGCACGGTTCTTTTGGGAGAGGGGATTAAAGTCAAAACGGGTACTTGGTTATACGCTTGGTCCGATTTTATCAATTTTTCTATAAAATATAATAAATATTAGTAAGGGAACACTCATAGAGAGTTTTTATCAAGGTTTTGCAATCGATCGGGTTAAGCAACGTTAGGTAAGGTCATTAAATAGATGGGTGACCGTTTAACGCCATTTGAACTAAACGGGTCCGTGCTTCGGAGAGCAAGTAAAAAGTAGGTCCCAGTTTTTAACCGACTATAAAAAAGGAGGTTATGTATTCGATGCGAATGTCTGTTATTAAAAGTTTAGTTAACGTAAAAATAGCGCAGGCGGAGCTGCGTGGGTCAGCTAGTAACAAATATAATGTTTCATGCAACGTTATGATCAGTTATGATACACTTGTCTCGATTTATTATAATTAACTGTAAAGTACTGGTCAACCTCCCGTGTGTCTAATCTTACTAATTAGCAAAATCGTGTTGGTTACAAAATCAGTATGTTTCTTGGTCTTATTCCATTGAGACTATTAGGCCAACACGATTTTGCTTTTGCAGATTTTGTAATCTACCATGTTCATTAGGATTGAAAATAACTTTTTTAAAAATGTTTATTTTCATTGTACAAATTACTTGGGTTAATTTAAACTCAGAATACGATGGTTAAATTATACATTTATAGAATCAACAATTTGGATAGTTAAGTGATGTGTGTGTATGCTAGATCCATATCCGGTCATGGCTCATATTCTGTATACTCCGTCTGTAAAAGAAAGAAAATTATGTTAAGTTTCACGGTTCGTGGTAACGTGGTAATCCGAATCCTTTGCTTATTCAAGCTACTGATAAAGCAGCAGTCAAGGCTGAAAACTCACCAGGGACAAGAAAAAGGAGGATTTAGAAGGGTGTGCGCAAGAATTGTATGACTTAATTCTACCATCCTCTCTGTTTAGTAGGTACAATCAGACAAATAATATACCTTTTTTTCCCCGGGGAATCCTTCAAAAGTTCCCCGGGAGCTGTGGGGCTCGACCGGGGTATGTGGAATTCTTATCCACTAAAACCCCCGCGGCTGTCGCATCGGTACATAAGAACGGACCCCCGGGCTCTCCGGTGGGATCTGCACCAAAGGCCATCCCCTCAGTGCCATGCCTCTGAGCCCGCTGCCGGGGGGCGCAATATAGCCCCCCGGGAACCAGACATGGTCCTCACGGGGACCGGACTCGCAACCCCGCCGCCGTCCTCGGAGTCACCGCTGTGTTCAATGAACGTCCTACACGTTCGTCACATCACTTACGTTCGTTACACTTTGGTATAGTAAGTATAATATCTTTGTAATACCTCAATTATTTGTTAATAATCTTTCTTTTTATTTTTCTTTTTGTTTATTATTATTTGTGCTTGGCATTCCGTGATGCCAGTTTGTACTGCCAGAATACCAGCGCTGCTCTTTTTACAATATAGAGCAGCAATATGCTGAGGCCGAGCCCTGTTTGTCCTCACATAACT
Source organism: Furcula furcula (assembly GCA_911728495.1). Classification (NCBI taxonomy): domain Eukaryota; kingdom Metazoa; phylum Arthropoda; class Insecta; order Lepidoptera; family Notodontidae; genus Furcula; species Furcula furcula. Next base: position 8,880,970 of record OU452244.1, on the reverse strand, counting down.
GAAGATATGTTATTATTTTGTTTATTTTAAATGTGTTACGTAAGTGGGCAAATAAATGCTTTTCTTCTTCTTCTTCTTCCTAGGACCCACGCGCCGAACGTCCAGCGACTCCGAAGTGACAAATAATGTACCTATGGCAACACTTGTTTTTCGCTATATCATTAGATACATTATTATCTTTTATATTCATATAATCAATAATCTGATTAAAATACAAGCAGCAGAAATAAGAATCAGAAACGTAAACGAATATCAGATTACAGTTCTACGTAACAGAAGAGGAGCTTATTCGCCGGATTCTATACATTGTGCCAGAATAAAAAACAATAAACCTTTGCTGACAATGATAGCAAGGGCACTTGTAACCACTGTCGCTTATTGACCAATACTTATTGATATAGTTTTTAAATTTAATTCAGAGGATTTACTTCTAAAAAAAATTACCTTAGGTGGGAGTAGATCTTTAGACGGTTCACTAATCGCATTCGTAGAAGGTGAACTTTGTGACGTCGCAAATGCATTAGTGAAAGCTGGGACTGAAGTGGAGATCGTAGTTGCTTCAGAAGTCACTTTTTGTACAGTGATATTAGGTTTCGGGTCGGTTGTCTTTACTACTGACGGGCCATTGGGTAAAGGAAACACAGTCCACCCGTTCGCACTACACCACATCACAGATAACATGACAGCTATTAAATATATTTTAAACATTTTTGTCAATACACGAAGCAACTCGTCAGATGATTCGACTAGAATGAATTATCTGATTTATAAATATTGCGTCGACCCATTAGAGTTTATATTAGCATAAATAAATTAAATATAAGTGAAAACTGGTTCACCCTGAAATCAAATTGAAATTTTGTGAAATCTCCTAATGTTATATTAGGTCCGTTTGCTTCATTAGCGATGGTAGCATAATGAAATGGTCCGTCTTGATGCACATATAAAGCTGCTAGTAAAGTACACGGTATGAGTGCCAGTATACCTGGGGCCTAACCACTAACTTTTATAGCCTTGGCCTTTTAGTTGTTGTATTTTCTTCGTATTTCTTTTTCTCTCTCTTATTTGATCTTTTGAACGGCAGGACACACTGTCGCTGGTGCTGATCTAATTGTAACAAGACAAACAGTGTTTAAAAAAAAGTGAAAAAAAGAACAAGCCCGCTGAGTTTCTTGCCGGATGTTCTCAGTTGAGGCCGCGTTGTGATCCGGTGGAAGCTCCTAAAAAAAGACCGTTCAAAAGTGCTAGCATTAAGCATGTGAGCGACCTGTTTTAGCAAAAAAGAGGTGCTACACGCTGGCGGTTTTTAAAAGAAAGTTTGTTTTTATGTTTGCTTAGCAACGTTGTAAATACATTGAATATTTATTTTATTTTCCGGCAAAATTGTGTTTAGCTGGTTTTTCTTCGAGCCACGATCGGCACATCGAACCTTTTGCACAGGCCTGCAGCTCACGTTGACAAAGCCTATTTGAAATAAATGATTTTGAATTTGAATAGCAGGGCAGTTTAACACGAAAAGTGACATCTGTACATACAATACGCGCATGTTTTGTGTTAAACTGCCTCGCTATTACGTAGTAATAACAGCTCACTGCCCGCTATAAGAGTTTATGGTAAGGCCACTGGTCCACAATAGTGGAGTGACCTTTTTTTTTGACGCGGGGGAAACCTTCAAAAGTATGTGGGATTCTTACCCACTAAAACACCCGCGGCCGTCGCACCGGCACATGAGACCCAGGGGACCCAGGGGACCAGGGGACCCAGGTTTCTCCGATGAGATCTGCACCAGGGGCCCTTCAGTGCCTTTGAGCCCGCCGGCGGGGGGCGCAATGTAGCCCCCCGGGAACCAGTCACGGTGCTCACGGGGACGGGGGTCGCAACCCCGCCGCCGTCCTCTTTGGAGTCGCCGCCGTACTCATTGGACCTCCTTGGGCCTACACCCCGAACGTCCAGCGACTCCGAAGTGCTAAAAATACCTACATATATCACCATTAGCAATTTTAGACATTACACTTCTTCAGTACTTATTGTAATGGTGTCAAGAAACAGTAGGAAATGAATACGCACTGCACGGTTTCTTGAACAAGGGACACCTTTTGTCACCTATTTAACCGCTCAACGATGGATGATTCCGATTTAAACCATGTTAACACGCGAAGCGGGGTCCGCGATCACGTGGCGACCGCCGTACCACCGCACTGGTGATTTTTTGCGAGACGGTGACATTATCTTGATGCTATACATAACTTTCTGTTGTCACTGGTGACGTCTAAGATATTTTAAAATTCACCTTGCGTAGTGTCCGTGTAACCGTCGTCGTTTGTAATCGAGTGGTAGCGAAAACATTTACGATTCGGTCATTGGAATACCCCATGGAATCTATAAATACTATAATCATGACTAATAGGGTAATAATAAATAGGCTTATGCTTTAGGATGCGTTGAAAATGCATCTCTGGAAACGGTTCTATGTATACTTAAGGCCTTTTTAATTTGCTATGAAGGCTAGGTTTGGATCGACCCTGCAGTTTAGAAATCTACGGGAAGCAAAAACTTTTATATTGGTCCATTCGTCGGGTGAACATGTAAGCTAGTTCTGTACTTTACTTTTCGTTGGTAGTAGGTATCAGTATACCGTCCCATCGGATTATGAAGAGTACAGAAACAGCGCAACTGTGTCTGCGTAAACGCTTGCGAAATATACAGGGTGGCATTTTGTAATGCCACCTGAAGGGGAAGTACTCTTAATACTGTAGATAGAAAATTTTACTCAAAAAAACATTACTTTATTTTTTTTTGTGGCGATATGTAAATAATCAAATTTACATTAAATCTTATGAGAATGTAAACGAGTTGAGAGTTGAAGTTCAGAATACGATTTATAACATTCACCACAACACGTTATTAAAGGTTACTAGAAATGAATTCGTTCATCATCATCATCATCAGCCGGAAGACGTCCACTGCTGAACATAGGCCTCCCCCTTAGAACGCCACAATGAACGACAATTGGCTATTTGCATCCACCGGTTACCTGCGACGCGCACAATGTCGTCTGTCCATGAATGAATTCGTTAGAAGAATAAATTTGTGTAACCAAGAAGATTTCGAGAGGAGCCCATTTCGAGCAATTAATTACCATTTTTTGTAAATATTTAAAATAATTTAAGATTTCATTGTTTTCCTTTTATTTAATTTATGAAGTTTGTTAGAGAGATTTCATCCTTATAATTGACCCAAACGATCGATGCAATAAAAGTACAGGGTGCACTTTTAGAGATTTTAGTGGGTTCGATTACCGGGTGCGGCAAGCGAATTTTTCAGTTTTCTTTCATTTAAAAATGTATATGTATATAAATACAGGGTGGAATTTTGTAATGCCACCTGAAGGGAAAGTACTCTTAATACTGTAGATAGAAAATTTTAACTTCTGAGTGACTGCTGAACCTTTTGATCAGGGCTTGAAAACGATGACCCGTTTGTAGCTTAAAATGTTTTAACGTTATGATAAAAAACGTAAATAACGTTATGCGGTATCGGTAGAATATGAAACGGTATTAGCTGAATCATAGTTACATAGTAAAATTAATAACCATTATCGATATATTGAATGCTAATTTAGTAACGTTACTATGCACTACGTGCTGAAAACGTTGCATTTAATCACTTCAATCCCCACTATTTATTCATCATATTATGCCTGCTATAAAATATCCAAATCCAAATACTCTTTATTGCACACAAAAGAAAGATACATTTGAAATTAAAACAATCAAAAACAGTGAACAACAAGGCGGACTTATCGCTAAAGCGATCTCTTCCAGTCACCCCAAGGTTGACTGGAAGAGATCGCTACAGGACAGAGCATTCTTAAGGGCAGGTGCAATTATATAAATAAATTAAGTGGATTAAAAAAAAATATAAAAAAAATATCGTTACTAATAAAGATTGTATTCTACAAATGCATCCTGAATTTTGGAGAGTGTGCGCAGGAATTGCATGACTTGATTCCACCATCTCCCTTTCATCATCGGACGACGAGACGCACGGCACGTACACACCCTTATGTGGTGAAAATGCCTTCAGTCCGGACTAAGCGGTTTGCTTCTTCATTTATAATAAGGACAGCTAAGCAAACCTTTTTAACACATTTAAAAAAATATTTAATGCAAATCCAGCTGTCTACAACATAATTTTAAAAAAGTGATATTAATATTCTCACCTCATGGTTTATGGCTTCTGGTAATAATTCGTTTATTATACATATTTATTACAGTGGGTGTGGTTTGCTCTAAATGGTCAACTGTTTTATTCTTGCTTTTGTTGCTTAAGTAGGTAATATAGCATCTGAAAAAAACAATATGAAACTCATCCTGAACTGTTACTACAATACCTGCTAAACAAACCAAGCTGCACATACACATAGTATGTATGTAATATAATAATATTTGTTTTGATATATTTATTTCTTTTCCAAATAATGAGCATGTCGGACAACGCCCGGCACTGTAATACATGAGTGTGTTCCTACCTACATTTGTTTGGTTTGAAAATAATGATGACTAAATTTGAAATATACTAACCTATTGTTTTACTGGGTAGTTTTTCACAAGAAATATATGAATGAATGGCTGTGGGTTCCCACCGGTGGGAATCGGGAACGTTGCTCGAAGGGTCTCTGCTGAAAATCAGCGCTGCTGACATCAGGTCCACCCGGTGTTGCAGCATCAAGCTGAGCAGTGACCTGTTTTTTCCGCACATGCGACGCACCACTCCAGTTTTGTTTACATTTTTATTTTATTTTTGTTATTTATTTTTATCTGACTCAATATGCGTTTTAGATTATTTTTAGTCATAGGGATTGTCGGATATGTGGGTACCTAAGGTTGGAATTTATAAGTTAAAACCTCTTTGTTATGTTTAGTTTTAGATTTTACTTGTTTGTTTTCATCACAAAGAGTATGGCACCATCAACCACAGAACACATATACCCCACCACCTATCAAAAATAGAGAGGGCGATTGATTTGGTGACATTCTCTTTGCTCATGAATATCAATATGGCAAGGGGCTTAGGGGCCTATGAGGTTAAGTTTTAAGAAATGTTATATGCTATTGTATGTAGCAATAATACTTTACTTTTATCTACTTTTGTTAAGTATATATATATATTTTTCTGTAGCGTCACATGCTGCGAAAAAATAAAATTTATTTCTTCTTCTTCTCTTCTTCTAAGGACTGGAACAGTTTGCCTGCGTCGGTTTTCCCGCCCGATTATAATGTGGGTGTCTTTAAGACTAGAGTGAATAGGCTTTTAATAAGCTAGTGTATTTTGCCATCCTCGATTGCGTCGCCGCTTTCTATCAGGTGGGACTGCAGTCAAGCACTAGCTTATAAGTGTTAAAAAAAAATGTAATTATATGTTACATTCAGATAACGGCCGCGAAAAATACCGATTTTTTAAGACAAATTAACGTTATATGTAGTTTATAAAAACCAATGTTTAATTATTATTTCGTTACAGCTGTTGAGAGCAGGTTAACGTTATGTTTTTGTTTACGTTATTACCAGATATTGATCTATTAAATAGCGGAAATGAGAAATCCGTGCAATATAGCCATAGTATAACAAAGCAAATTCAACATCGTTACCATTCATGCGAAGACCTGAGAAGGCCTTGGCAAGGCCATATTTAAACAGTTTCCTGTCAAAAAAATCTTTGTTTGATCCATGCACTCATGTTAAATCTAGCTTGATTAAATCCAGCTAAATGCATAGAAAAACGTGTCGTACATTAATATTTGATTGAAATAATATCATTCTCAAAAGGTTGTAACCTTAGATCATATAAAGTTGTAACATAACAATAACTAGTATTTTTAACGAGACATGCATACGTTCTTTTTAACCACCTGAGTACCGATGACCCTTTTCTTGGAATTAACTTTTGAAACTTTTTAAGCATCTTGGAAAATCTTGATTTTCTTTATGTCCTGTATACAGAATGACCATAGGATACCCATGTGTATCCTATAGTCATGGCTTACATACAAAATTTAATCAATTTTTGACCTGGATTCAACACTAAATATTGAATATAAAATATGTACTAAACACAAGACAATTTTTAGGGTTCCATACCTAAAAGGTAAAAAAGGAACCCTTATGGTGAGACTTCGTCTGTCTGTCTGTCTGTCTGTCTGTCTGTCTGTCACAAACATATATATTTCAGGAACCGCTAACGCTATCGATTTCGACCCGCATAAATCGCAAATGAAAAAAATAAATTTTGACTTTTACTTTTTTTATAATGGGGGTCGAAATAGGTCATCAAAATTTCAAAGTGAGACTGCTATACCGAGTGGCTATATCATATGAAAGGGCTTTATTTGCACATCTCAAAACAGTTTATTATTTTGGGTTATGTGACGTAGTTTTTGGCTGATAATAAAAAATAAAAATACCGTCCCGTAAGGGCCCTTATCTCCGAAGTTGGTGGAGGGAAAAATCTTAAATAATTATGGGCTATGCATGTCTATCTATATTTTACAGGAAAAATAAAATGATCTTTCTAAACAGTACAGTTTTTAAGTAATCCTAAAAAAACCTCGACAAACAAACTTAGTTTTGCGGTTAGGATTTTTTGCTATCTGAGGTGTTACATGAACAGTAAAATCACTTTAATACGTCCAAAGATGGTATGGAACCTTCGGTGCGCGAGTCCGACTCGCACTTGGCCGGTATTTTTTTTATAAGATTTGTTACAAAAGTTTTCAAAATTAAAAAATAAAGAAGAAATTTATTACCATAAATATTTGTTAAAAAAATTTCAAACGAACAACGGAAATCAGTAATTGCTTTAGGAATATACGAGATCAATAGTTACTCTTATATATAAGCCTCATGAAAAGCTTTAAAACAGTTTTTTTTTACAGTGAAACTAAATAAATTCGACATTTCTTGCAAAAGACTGTGGTTTTTTGGTCACAACCATTTTACCTGCAGAGCATTATTTAGGCCCATGATCGGGAAAATGAGCAGCATACTTATGTCGATTTTCTCTAGAAGGCACTGGTTTTATAAGCAACTTCCTTTTTTGTACTTTACTAAAAGATATTCATTGCATGCTGTGGTTGTGTGGGCAGTAGGTTCATAAAAAATTACGACGTGGATCTAGCCTCATTTTTTGTTATTTCACCAAAATAACACTTGAAAACGTTGGTACCTTGGTACTAACTATTTATTTCAAGATTATAAAAACAACAATGAATCATTCACAAAAACTACTTAAGATTAAGGACGCATGACCACACGTCTGTCTGCCTTCCGACCCCAATTTAAAAAATATGGATGACGTTTAGATCATCACCAGCCGGAAGACGTCCACAGCTGAACATAGGCCTCCCCCTTCGAACGCCACAATGAACGACAATAGGCTATTTGCATCCACCGGTTACCTGCGACGCGCACAATGTCGTCTGTCCACTTAGTGGGAGGCCTACCTACGCTGCGTCTTCCGGTTCGTGGTCGCCACTCGAGAACCTTACTTCCCCAGCGGTTATCGGTTCGCCGAGCGATGTGGCCTGCCCATTGCCACTTCAACTTGCAGATTTTAAGAGCTATGTCGGTGACCTTGGTTCTTCGGCGAATCTCCTCATTCCGGATTCTGTCGCGCAAAGAAACTCCGAGCATAGCTCTCTCCATAGATCGTTGTGTGACTCTGGGCTTACATAGAAGGCCAACAGGTAAGGGCCACGTCTCAGTACCATATGTCAAGCTCTCTTAATATCTCCGGTTTCGATGAGATGACACTGCCGTCATCGATCTTCAGCTTTGTCATTTGGCTACGCCCAATAGACGAATTCTTTGTGAACACTTTAGAGCCTTGGTTCCGCTCAATTGCGTCCTTAATACATGCTGTATTATAGGAACGCAAGTCGTTTCGCATGGATTTCGAGATTCGTCTATTGAGTTCGGCATATTCCGACATATCAGCTGAAGATTGCAGTCTCATCTCAGTCCGGTTTTCCATTAGCTTAATGGTTGTATTGGAGAGCTTTTGAGGTTTTGTACGGCGTGGGGTCTTAAAGAACTTGGACCCCACTGCGTGGAAAGTTTGCACCAACCCATTGTTTATCTCGTCCGCAGTTTCGCATTCAGCGAGGCACTGGAAGCGATTATGCAGTTCGAGTTGAAAGTCTTCGGGGTTCTGAATTTGGGCGGATCCTGGACGGAGCGTGGACTTCATCAGACGAGACCTTTCGAGCTTAACATTGATATTCAATGTGCCTCTAACAATACGGTGATCACTCCCGGTTTTCACCCTGCCGATCACGGAGACATCATCGAATATATGCTTCTTGGTCGTCATGATGAAGTCGATCTCATTTTTGGTTGAACCATCGAGGCTTATCCACGTCCACTTCCTGGATGGTCACTTCTTGAAGAAGGAGTTCATCGCATAGAGTCCCTCCTTCTCCATGAAGTCGACCAGCCGCTGGCCCCTTTGGTTCCGCTGCCCATACCCATACGACCCCACTCTCAACTCATCGCCATTCCGAGTGCCCACCTTTGCGTTGAAATCCCCCATAACAACGGGGAAGTATGTTTTGGAGGTATGCATGGCTTCTGCTATCTCCTCATACATAGCCTCTACTTCATCGTCAGGTTGTGCCGAGGTCGGTGCGTATACTCCATCCCAAATAAGCTTGGAGGCGATTACAAGTTCGTTTGCGGCTCAATAACTACATAACGTATACATTGTCAACTAGGCGCGTCAGCAAAAACAACTTTGTATGACCAACCTTTTTTTGCTGCCGCGTTAACGGTCAACTATACAGTGGGGGTGTTTTATGACTGCATAATAAAGTTGTAACCGCCTTCAAGCTTATTTGGTTTGGAGTGTATACCTGTATGACCTTCAGCGAATACCGATCGGTTATTCTGAGTATAAGGTACGCTACCCTGCTCGAAACACTATCGACCTTTACCACGTTGTTAATAAGGGACTTACGGACGAGAAACCCGACACCACCCTGGGATTTTCGATCTCCTTCCCGGAAGAAGAGCAAGTTTCCGGAATCAAGGGTTATCGTATCCTGTCCCTCTCGTCGGATTTCTGATAAACCCAAGATGTCCCAACCTAACTTGCTCAATTCTTCCTCCAGCTCGATAACCTTCTCATCGGTCCTAACAGTGCGGACGTTATGTGTTGCCAGGGCCAAAGTTCGGTGGGGGTGATAGCGGGGCATCTGCCGGAGATTCTTCGCACCCCCTGCTCGACCGTTACCCCGCCCGCTACCAAGGCGAGGAATAGAAGAGCTGCCGGGGACTGGCCCCCAGTCCCCCCCCCTGCAATTATTATCAGTCATTGTGGGAAGGGGAGGGGGGGGGGGTTTGCCATAATCCACACGCTTGGCAGGCGTCTTGGGGATCGCAGTATAAATGATGAGATGGATCACAAAAACAGAAGACGCTGCTGCCCGTCTTCTTGATTCCCTAAGTCGCCTTTTACGTACACCCAATGGGAAGAGATGGGGGGGACTACTCAGGAGGAACACATATGGCATCTGTTAATTTGCTCAAATTGATCATTTTCTTTTCTATTTGCGCTAGATTTCTAATCGTTTTCAAGTTTATTTGAAATGGAGTAATGCGTTTAATGCGTTTTACTTATGGTAGGTACCTAATGTAAACGCGTTTATTGTAATATTAAACTAGGTTGACCGTCTATGATTCACACATAAAACGATAAAACTGTATATGTAAAATTAAAAAGAATTCATTTTTGATTTTTGTAACTTTTTGATAGAAAAACGATAATAACTCCTGTCAACAAACTGGACGTTTTGAACTTTACGGAGAGCACAATACAAACTGCTCAGCGTATTTTTGTTCAAGGTGAAGTGGACTGGTTTGATTCGCACACGATGTATCTCCTGTTTTCAATAACCAGTTGTGTTTAACTAGTTCCTTGATACTGGATTGCCCATGTACCTACTACAAGTGTGAGTGAATTTCAAATCAGTAACAAAAAAAAACAATACCCACATATACTGTTTTTCTTTAAAAGATCAAAATCGTAGCAATAATTGTATGAATACAGGAGTGGTGGCTGACCGGTAACCAGTCAAAGATACTTGGTAGGGTTATGTCATTTTCACGGAATAATTTTATAAGTAATTCCGTAGTCATATTACCAGTTAACGGGTGTTGGTCTAGTGGTTAGACACCCTGGCTGCTACCGATTAGGTCGTGGGTTCGATTCCCGCTAAGTGTCTGGGTGTTATTTATCAATTTAAATATTATTAAATGGGACTAATCCCACCACTGTGACTACTGTAAGCGTGGTTTGACCCTCGGTGCGGCCCGGGGAAACGATCAATTGTCTTGGAATCTGCAACAAATTTGATTAGAAAAGTTTATAGGAGAAGTTAGAAAAAATAAACTTTTAAGTTGTGTCGACGCACATGCTGCGTCCCACACCCCGGCAACTTGCAGGGCGCCTGGAGGGGCTGCGGTGACCGCTAGTGATGCAAAGCGGCGGGAATATGCAGCTCTAGGTTCGAGCTATATATTTGCGCCCTTTGCGGTGGAAGCCATTGGGCCTTGGTCTCAGGAGACGCACGGTTTGATGAAAGAAATTTCATCCAAACTTATCGAAGCCTCAGGAGACCGCCGCGCCGGGCTGGTAGCTTTTTCTGCCAACGTATAAGCTTGGCTATACAAAGGGGTAATGCCGCCAGTCTTTTAGGTACCCTTCCCTCCCAGTGCGGCGACTTTGAGGCAGTTTTTTGTACATGTTTGTAAATAAACTGTAAATTAATAATTACTAATCCTGTATATTTATAATACTGCGATCCCCAAGACGCCTGCCAAATGTAGGGATTAGACAATCCCCTCCCGTCTACGGGGGAGGCCGTGTTCAGAGGGCCTAGACAAGATGCAATCGCTTCATAGCGAATCTATTTATTTTATTACTATTTGGGTAGTTTCTTATACAATAATGTTATTAAGATATTGGATATCAACGCAAAATCTAAGTATCAAAGTAAAAAAATAATAGTAGAATGGCTTATGCAACTGACGTACGAAGAAACAGAATGTTTACTTCAGCCTATGCAATGAATTACCATTATACATCGGTACCGTGCACTTACTTCTAAAGCCTAATATTAGTGATACTTCCACCCGCATAAATGATTAGATACAAATATAACAAAATTACAACTCACACAAATAATACAGTATAAACTTTCTTAGATCATATATAACAAAAAATACTCAATACTCAGTTAGCGTAATACACAAAAGTTCTAATAAATTAAATTACTCGTATATATTAAGTAGTACAATATTAATGAGCGCTTTATACATATATTTGTGACATGGAAGGTGCTGGTGCTTATAGTACAGGGTTTCCCTAGTTTAAGTACCAGCTGTACAATTATTGGAGTGATCGCACTTTTATGTCTTCTGTATTACTATTTATAGTTTATAATAAAATTGTTACCAGATAAGTTTACCCAGCTATATGTATTAGGTTTATGGAGCTTAATAAACATATTATTATTATTACTGTTATTACTATTTCTTCATTCGCTAACTGTGTCAATTCCCATAATTTGTCACGTGATTTTTCGATGACATATGTCATTCTCATACATTTTTACACTTTCTATTAGCGATAGCGATTGTAGAATGTTACATTGTCTAGGGGGGCAGCTGTGGACGTCTTACGGCTGCTTATGACTATGATGATTTATGTATATAAATGTAATATCAAATTCGATGCCGTCAGTTTTTATTGAAACAGTAACTTAATAACAAAAAACATCCATGGATCTTCTTTCCTGACAGGGAGGTGGAAGTGCACCCTCTTGCACCCTGGGCCGGTAGCCAAGTGGTCATTTTTTTTTTCGGTCTATCCGTCCCATCGGATTGTAAGAGGTAAAAGGAAAAGAGAGAGCACTAGTGTGTATACAAGCACTTGTGCACTCTCCCGCGTAGATGGCGGATCTTGCAAAAGAGGGCCACACTTTCGCAAGATCCGCCATCGGCCATATCGGCCAGGAGGAGGGATTATTACTATTATAATAGTCGTAACGAAGTGAAATCCAAAACATTGTAGTGCAGTCGCAACTTCTATTTTAAAATGGAATTCAAATATGTACTATAAATTATGGTTGAAAACATTTGTAGACCATTTGAAACCATAACATCGTACGGCTACTTTGTGGTCTTATTTTTGTGACAGTTTTTCAAATCATCACCATAACCTTATACAAATAAGATTGTGGTTTAGCTAGATTGTCAACGTAGATCGGCAAAAAGTCGTAATGCTTGTTAGATATCACATTTACATATTGTGTTTATACAGAATGTAAAAAAACACGTGTCCGATCCGCGAGGGTATTATACAGTGTATCAATACAAACACATGTATATAACTCATTTGTTAATTATCTCAAATTTTTTTTCTAATGTGTACCAAAAATACAAGATCAGATTCGTTTTTGTGGAACAAAGAAGGAAAAAAAAATGAGATATTAAACAAATCAGTTATTTACATTTGTTTGTATTGATACACTGAATAAGACCCTCACCGATCGGACACGTGTTTTTTTACACCCTGTATAATGTAGGTATTTTCGGCTTAAATTTATCACAGCTGAGTTCATGTTTTTTAGTTGGACGCCTGATGAAAATGCTAAGCAATAGCCATACATTGTCGAATGATTTTTTCTTTGCTATTTTGATTTGAGAAATTGCATTAAAAACAACAGAAATTAATTTGCTGGATGTGATAAGGGCCATAATATCACGTCAGAGATTTGCGTTTGTTGTCCGTGGTACCCCCAGTAGTTCCACCAGTGGTACCACAGACAATTTTTTTTGTCCGTGGTACCACCGGGGTACTATGGACAACTCCGTGGTACCACCAGAGAAAAATTAATTAGATTTAAATAATATTTCATTATTTTCGTTCATTTTGTAATGGTTTACTTGGTACCGATTTGCGGGTATGAATATTTTTTATTCAATCTAGTGATGAGCAAGAAGTTCTAGACGTTCTGATGGCAAGCAACACGCCTACCGATAGACAGCTGCATTGCACTGCCGCTCGTCAACGCGAGACATAGTTATTAAGTCTCTTGTGTCCGGTAATTTCAGTGCCCTTCACACCGGAACACAGCAATGTTTACACACTGCTGCTTGGAGGCACAATACACACAGTACCTACTTTTTTGCGGGGGAAACTTTCAATAGGTCCTCGGGAGCTGTGGGGTTCGACCGGTATATGGGATTTTTACCCACTAAACCTCCGCGGCTCTCCGGTGGGATGTGCATCAGGAGCCCCTCAGTGCTTTGCCTGCTAGCCCGCCACCGAGAGGCGCATTGTAGGGCCACGGGACACGTCCACCGCTGAACAAAGGGGGGTTGAAATAATCCCCACGCTTGGCAGGCGTCTTGGAGATCGCAGTATAGGTAGAATGTAATCCAATAGAAAGACGCTGCTGCCCGTCTTCTTATTTTCCCTTAGTCGCCTTTTACCCAACTGGAGGAGATGGGAGGGTGCTATTATTACCCGGACACTCCACGCGTAAGGTTTAAATTAAAGTAACATAGGAATTAAAGATAATATTTAATTTCACAATAATTCTTGAACTCAACATCTTAATTTCTAAGTTAATAAATAAATTGCAGTCTAATTAATACATTCTAAAACTACTAAAACTAAAATAATACTACTTCGGCAATTATTTAATTCCAAAGTATAAAAGTTCAACTAGTTTAAGTATGTATCTATAAATAAGTATAATTTACGTGTATTTAAAATATAAATAGACCGCTTTAAATCATAGATTCTAGAACATTTACTAAGAGGGCAGAATTGTTTGTTTGGTTTTTAAACTTGTTGAAAACCCAAACGTTTCGTAACTTGGTAAAATTGGTATAAAGGTACAAATTAAAAAGAAACTAAAGTTTTGTAGACAACATTTTGGGTACAGAAAAATAACTTAACACCAAGTATGGCACAAATAAATTGAAAATAAAAAACATTCCACAAAAAGTTATTTAAATAACCTACTTATTTATATAAGTATCCTGTTTCTTTATTTGCTCTTTTACTTAACTGCATAACTAAATGAATCAATGATCTACAAGATCCAGATCAGCTGATATTAATTATCATTATCAAAATCAGTTATTAATTCTTAAAAGAAAGCTTTAGCTGTCTATGTGAATCATAGAAAGTGTCTAATCAAAAATGACTGCAGCGCGAGCAGTTTGCAGATTTTGGATTAAGATTGCTTATTAATGTTAACCGTTAATTGTGCCGATTTCAAAAGTACTCCGACTCTTCTTAGAAATTAATAACTTTTCATCCACAGTCTTACATTTAGCTCTCGTTCCTAAACTATGGATACCCATAGTATATATATACATTCCCGATAAAAAAAGCTATAAAATTGTAAGCAATTGGTCCAAAATCTAAAGGCGCGAGAGATAATTATTAGTTAGGTTTCATTTAGCAATCTCATTTTGGATCCGATAATTTAGACTTTCGGAGCCGTTTATGCGGATGTTTCACTATTGAGTTTTTATATAATCATTATCAGGTACAGATATTGAGTACTAACATTTATAAAGTAGTAGTTGGCTCCGAGTTTTAATATAATCCGATTTAGAAGTTGTCTAAAACTTAAGTTAGTGATAATTAACACTAACTGACGTTTGTGAGTGCTTAAAAAGAAAACAGGTAAATTCTTATAGTGAGTGTGGATGGCCAGATCCGAAACTATAAGGAATAGCGAAAAATAATAAAAGAAGTTGTTAAAACACTAGGTTCTCTAACTTATCGTTAAACTTTAATAAGTAGGTAACTTAAGTTACCTATGTAAAATAGTATTTTGTTAAAAATGAGCTCTTTTCTATAGTTTCCCACTTATGTTATTACTTCCCAGAATGTTATCCTTACTAGCAACAATATTGGATGGTGTAATACAGGTGTATTTTTTATTAAAAACTACAGGTTCTATTCCTGGCTAGGACTATTAATTTTTCATAACCAATGGTGTAGTTTTAGAATTCATCAAAATCGGGTCCGTGACTTCTTTGACTATTTTTCGCTACTCCATATATTTTCGGAATTGACCATCCACGCCCACTTGAATAATTCACCTGTATATTTATGATAGAAGATAGTTTAAGATAGGGATGAGCGCGCCTTAACAGAGAATTTCAAAGTATATAAATAACTTATTATCGATTAATGCGTAGTAACGTAAGTCAGGTTGTGACCGGTCACAACCTGTGGTTGTGGTTACTCATAGGTGACATCCCCATCTTCCATTCTACATGATCACCGAGTGATCATGTAGAAAGGAGAGTAAGGGTAAAAGGAGAGCCGAAGATTGGGCCCAGTGGCTTGCGGCCTATGCCCAGCAGTGGACTAATAATTATGCAGATGAACTTATGTACTACTCCTTTACTGAGAAACGAGTACTGCAACGAAGTCTTTAGCGTTTCTAGGGGCAGGCCCTATTCTTCCGGATCTGAAGGCTGCAGCGCCTACGCCTTTACCCCTCCCCACGAAATTGGGGAAGGGGAAGTTGGGGACTCCTCTATGTCTCACGTCCAGTAAACCATCACCGAAGAACTGAAATAGAACGAAAGAATTGTTAGTTGTTTGTTTGGGAAATTGAGATTAAACTACATAGACCTCAGAGAAAGTACCAAAGGAGTTAGTATCGCGTCGATTCCCCGAACAAATTTTTCGTGGCACTTTTGCGGGGTGCGGGAGGCGAAGTAAACACACACAGATACAATTTCACGCATACCCACACTATAATAAACTCGCAACACATTCAAAAATACACGCACACAAATAAAGAATGACCTGACCATATGACCAAAAATTTGGCAGAGGGGGTTAGCGCATCATGCTCTCTCCAGTGGTATCTCCTCTAAGACATAGACGGATTATATGGCGGTTTGTTCGTCATTTTTACTATCCCGACATTTTGAATGATTTACAGCACGCAGGGTTACCTACGGGCTGTCTGTCTTTACCAAGAACCTACTCGCCTGCGGTCACGCTATGCCATAGGGCTCCCACACATAACTGCGATGCGATGCGATGCGGCGTGAAACAAATGAATTTTCGATACAATATTCCTGCAACTTGTATCGAAAATTCATTTGTTTCACGCCGCATCGCGTCGCATCGCCGTTATGTGTGGGAGCTACTCCTTACATAAACCCGCCACACGGCTCTCTAATTTTCGTCAATGACCATGTCAATTTCCGATTTTCCTTTTTTCTGCACCTTTAAATTTAATTCTATTGAGGTTTTTCGGCTTTAGAGTATACAAAAATAAATGATCTGTAACCCAATAAGACTATGTATTAATATCAGTTGTCTGATTTCCATAATACAGGCTCTGCCTAGTTTGGGATCAAATGACCGTGTGTGGATTGTCCCAGACAGAATATTATTATTATAAAGATAATAATAATAATAATATTTTGGGACAATCCACACACGGTTATCCGATCCCAAACTAGGCTAAGTCTGTACTATGGAAACAAGATAACTGATACTAATACTTATATTTTTTTTGTAAATACATACTTAAATAGATAAATAAAACCCAGGCACTTGGTGGAAATCGAACCCACGACCCATCGGGTAGCAGGCAGGGTGTCTAACCACTAGACCAACGGGCCCGTCAGTCAGTTATTAACAGTTATTGAATCAAAATAAACCCTAAATTATTATATATGGCGGTATTTTTCTCTCTGTCTCGTTTCCATTCAATTTCCATTCGTCTATGTACAATAGCTTGCCTTCTGCCAATAAATATTTTTTTTTACTAATTCAAGGCGTTTTATATTTATTCTTCATGAATACCATTTAAAAACCCCTGCTTTTGAATTGTAGGTTAAAACCGACAACTATGGAGGGAGTATACTCATACATCTGCAGTATATACTTACATCTGGCTGGAAGGAGTTAAATCCAAAAGCCGAGGAGGCGCTCTGGCTCTGGCTGCCGAAATTGTTGCCAAGGGCAGCCGCAGACGACGCCGCCCCGGACACCGAGTTGCCCGCCCCGCCAAATGAAGCCGCCTGACTGCTGGCTTGGCTACCACTGAAACCGCTGGAATTAACAAGTATTAATTTATTAGAGTACTAAAACCCAACTGCGTACTGATGTAGGTAGGTGATGTAAAAATTTTAACTTCTGTATAAAATCTTCACATGAAAAAAAAAATGAAAATATCTTTATTTACTTTAACATTATTACATTTAAAACATCGTTCCTGGAAATCTCTGACATATTATCTTACATAATACTTAACAACGTTTATTCCACCAATTTTAATAATTCTATCATCATTAAAAAATCAATCGCAAGCAAATTCAAGCGTTTGCGGAAATCAGTCCATCGCACTTGTATGATCTTTAATTGCAGAAGTCATTAAACAAGAGCTTTTGGGTTAGTAGAGAATCGGTCGGTTACTTTATTTCTGAGTTAAAATTGCGAGTCAGAGGAATTTTAGCGCATGGCATTGCAGTGCAGCAGAACTGTTGATGGTCAGGCGGATTGCTTATCATCAGACGAACGTACGCTTATCGCATCACTAACTGCCGAACCTACAAACGTTAATTAAAGTAAATGATGATTAATCCATTTTTAGAAATCGGATTATTTCGACACTCGAATCTATTTATACTTAATACGCTGATAGTGTGTATAGATAACAATGATCTCGTATTCAATTATCGAAATTAATCATAAATGGCTCCGACAGTCGAAATAAATAGATTTTAAAAAGTGTCTTAATTAGAATTAAAGTTAATTGGGGTTTGTGAGTGCGGCAGTAAGCCGCTTAAAAACGTACGTAGCACGTTCTATATAATGTATATGTATAACGACATCCGCTTAAGCTAAGCATTGATACGTCACATCTCAATAATAATAATGCCATATGGCAAGTCCGACGTTTTTGTGTCTGTCGGTGTCGTGCGGCATTCACGCCAAAATAGTGATCCGGAATTTGAACCCGGAACCATAAGAACGTTCGTGAATACGATGAATCACACAAACAGATAAATTATGTTACACTAATTATATAATAATTAGGATTGCAAAAGGATGTGAAGATATAAATAATAATTATATCCTGGGAAAATCCACACATGGTCATCTGATCCCAAATAAGGTAGAACCTGTACACGATCTATTTTAGGTAGATTTTTTTAACGTGGGGAAATCCTCATAGATACCCTCCCGCACCGCAACGGGGGTAGCACTGTAGGTTATCTCGGACTCTTACTGACTAAAACCCCACGGAGTCCACATCCCGTTGTGTTGACGGGCCCCGGAAACGTATCTTTGTACTCTTCCGAGTCCTATTGGGTAGAGCCTAGGGTATCTAAGTTCTAGATCAACGGGCCTATCGAACTAATCATGGATGCCTTTTAAAGACTTTACCCTTGCCAAAACACGTCCACTGCTGACCAAAAAACCTCCCCCAGAAGGGAGGGGTTGCCATAATCCCCACGCATGTCAGGCGTCTTGGAGATCGCAGTAAGTATAGGTGGTAGGCAATAGGGTCATAGGGTCTTGGTGGGCCCCATTATCCATCTTGACCGCGTGCCTATACTATTATATTATAGGGCCAGGGAATTGGTTGTACTCGGGCGCTACATGGGCTAGAGACCTCGGAAGAGAGAGAGAGGTTGCCATAATCCTCACGCTTGGCAGGCGGCTTGGGGATCGCAGTATAGGTGGTAGGTAATCCGATAGAATGACGCTGCTTCCAGTCTTCCTTCGTCGCCTCTTACGGACACCCAACAGGAGGAGATGGGGGGTGCTATTCTTACCCGGACACCCCACGGGGATATAAGTATTAGTATCAGTTATTTGGTTTCCATAGCACAGGTTCTGGAATCAGATGACCGTGTGTGTAAAATATATTAGGTGCTCCAAGTATTATGAACACCGAGTAAACTCGGCCTATACTCACTATTCTATCCATCATCATCATCATCAGCCGGAAGACGTCCACTGCTGAACATAGGCCTCCCCCTTAGAACGCCACAATGAACGACAATTGGCTATTTGTATCCACCGGTTACCTGCGACGCGCACAATGTCGTCTGTCCACCTAGTGGGAGGCCTGCCTACGCTGCATCTTCCGGTTCGTGGTCGCCACTCGAGAACCTTTCTTCCCCAACGGTTATCGGTTCTTCGAGCGATGTGGCCTGACCATTGCCACTTCAACTTGCAGATTCTGAGAGCTATGTCGGTGACCTTGGTTCTTCGGCGAATCTCCACATTTCGGATTCTGTCGCGCAAAGAAACTCCGAGCATAGCTCTGTCCATGGCTCGTTGTGTGACTCTGAACTTCTCTAAAAGGCCAGCCGTTAGAGACCACGTTTCACGTACGTCTATTCTATCCACAGAAATCTAAATACAGATTCTATCTTCAGCATCATCAGCAGCAGTTGAAAGACGTCTACTGCCGAAGAAGAGGAAGAAAGGGGTTCCCGTAATCCCCACGCTTGGTAATCAATATAAAGACGCTCCTGCCCGTCTTCCTGTTTTCCCTTAGTCTTTTTTTTTTTTTTGGGGAGGACAGACGCTGTTGGCAGATGGGGATTGGGCAGATGGCCATTACAGCTTCACCGGACAATAGGAGGCGAGCGCTTAAAGCACTCTAGTCTTAGCGGCAGAAGTAGCGACGAGCTCAAGGGCACCTCAGGGAGGCACGGCCTCGGCTTGGGCTGTCGCTTAGAGAGGGCTGATTTTACCACCGGTTCACAACGCGCCCCCACTGAGAAGAACCGGCAAGAAACTCAGTGCTCTTACGGACACCCAACGGGAGGAGATGGGTGGGTTCTATTCTTACCCGGACACTCCACGAGTGAACTCTGACATATTAACACCGAACTAACAGTTCGAATCCCCGGCATAGCTTGCCCCGGTGGTACAGTGTATCTGTAGAGAGTATGGGCCGTCCCGTAAAATACGGTAAGGAACTTCTGTAGTGTTGCTAAAATGAATCGTCAGATACATTGCATCTTTGGTAAAAGTAACTATTAAGCAATATTCGGATAAATCCACCGGTAAGTTTATGTACTAATAAAATAAAAATTAAATTGGTTACATGCGGTAAAGGACATTGCAAAATATTCGCGTATGTGGTGGTCGCGTTCGAATGTTTGGTTTTGCCATATTTTGTGGGCGTACCTACGTGAAGTTGGGAAAGTCGAGAAATGTTTTAACCGCGATGCAACGGGCACAGATATAAGCGTTTGACGTTTGATGAGGTGGTTTGCCTGTCTGTCTGTTACCTCTTTTCTTTGAAACTTTTGTACCTATTTCCATTACATCTTCAAAAGTATTTGTGTCAGTAGGTAAACCAGTAATAGATAAAAAAATATGACGCACAATCTACCACGAATTTGTATATTTTTATATTTTAACCTTGATGTTAAACAATGCTAAAATAATCTATACTTATAATAAAACTGTAACAGGTCCAATTTTGTACATTGAAGATATTTTGAAAATTATGTTTGGAGGGCATTCTATAACCGATACTAAAGCCAAAAATGTATTTTTTTTTGTCTGTCTGTCTGTCTGTATCTCGGCTGAGCATCACGCCGAAACTACTGGATGGATTGAAACGAAACTTGGCATAATACATAGGATACTTTTTATCCCGACATTCGGCACGGTTCCCTTGGGAGAGGGGACTAAAGTCAAAATGTGTACTTGGTTATACGCTTGCTCCGATTTTAACAATTTTTCATTATAATTATAATAAATATTTGTAAGGGAACACTCATAGAGAGTTGTTAACAATGTTTGGAAATAGATCAGGTTAAACAACGTTAGGTAAGGTCATTAAATAGATGGGTGACCGTTTAACGCCATTTGAACTAAACGTCTCCGTGCTTCGGAGGGCAAGTACAAAGTGGGTCCAAATTTTTAACCGACTTAAAAAAAGGAGGTTTTGTATTCTATGCGAATATATATTAGTGAAAGTTTAGTTAACGTAAACACAGCGCGGGCGGAGCTGCGTGGGTCAGCTAGTAATAAATATATTTAGATTAAATATTTTAACAGAATTTCAGTTAGGTTCATAAAGTATTTCGTAACAATGTTTAACGTGAATGTGACGGGCCCGTTGGTCTAGTGGTCAGACACCCTGCCTGCTAACCGATGGGTCGTGGGTTCGATTCCCGCCAAGTGTCTGGGTGTTGTTTATCTATTTAAGTATGTATTTACAAAAAAAGTATATATGTAAGTATTAGTATCAGTTGTCTGGTTTCCATAGTACAGGCTCTGCCTAGTTTGGGATCGGATGACCGTGTGTGGATTGTCCCAAGATATTATTATTATTATAATGTTTGACGAAAGGATTGTACATACTTCAAGTAATGAAAAGCAAAGAAAAAAAAGGAAAATATCTTTAGCGATAGAAAACGTAATTTGAACTAAAGATATACCACATGATGTAGGTTTCAAGTTATCAATATTACGCACAACAGTTTAGTTCCTTCCAATATCGAAAATCAAGTTGACTGACCTTCCGAATCCATTGAACGATGACGCCTGACTCGCTGAATGAGACGCGCTGAAGCCTTCATTGAAGCCAAAGGAGAAAGACTGCGACGCGGAGTGGCTCGCACCACCACCGCTGGCACTGCTGCTGACACTCGCCGACAGTCCACCATTCCCTGACGGCGCCACATTGAACCCAGCCCCCAAACCGAACCTCGGCTTCACCGCACTCTGTCCCCTCTCATGAGGCAGCAACGTACTCGGATCACGCTCCAAATGTTCCAACACAGGCAGAACGGGCGGAGTAATCACTGGCTCCAATTTCTTCTGCTGCCTTCGGTCATCCGGGAAGATGAAATTCGAAGGAGCCGGAACGACGGCGCTCAACGTCGCGGCGAAGCACAGACACGTGTATATGATCTTCATGGTTGCTACACTAGCTACTGGTGACTACGTGTGATCGACAACGTATCTTGTATTAATAGGGTCGTCCGAGGTCACCAGAGGTGTTGGCATGCGGCACGCGCCGCAGCCTTCAGAATATCCACTGCGGAGCGCCCGAGACGACATCCTGCTAACTAGCCATCCCCACTTCGGACCTGTCCCCGTAAAAGTGCTGCCACTGCACTAACGACTTATTGTTTGATGATGTTGAGGACGATATGAGACTTAGATGGACCGTCAAACGGTTGGGAAATCCAAACGACTTATTATAGTGACCAGCTACCATTATTAATAAAATATACCGTTTCATTGTTCTTTTTAT
Organism: Furcula furcula; assembly: GCA_911728495.1. Classification (NCBI taxonomy): domain Eukaryota; kingdom Metazoa; phylum Arthropoda; class Insecta; order Lepidoptera; family Notodontidae; genus Furcula; species Furcula furcula. The sequence continues at coordinate 8,858,619 of OU452244.1, read as the reverse complement.
TATGAACATAACAGTAATAAATTTTTGTAGTGCCAGATAATAGATATTAAAAAATCCTATCACATTTTTAGGGTTCCATACCTAAAAGGAAAAAAAGAACCCTTCGGTATAGTGAGACTTCGTCTGTATGTTTGCTTATCACACCTATATATTTCAGGAACCACTGATGCTGTCGATTTGAAACTTGGAATAGTTTTAGATTTAACTTACCCAAATTCATTGCAAATGAAAAAAAAAATATTTTCCTTTGATTTCATATAATAATAATTAAAAATTTAAAAAAAAATACCGCGCGAATGTTCGCGGGGACGGTATTTTTTGTTTGTTTGTTGAGGTCGAAATCTGAAATAATAATAGGTAATAGGTACATCTCTGTCTATATTTTAAAGGTAAAATAAAATTATCTTTATAAGTAATACAGTTTTTTAGTAATCCTAAAAAAAAACTCAACAAACCAACATCGTTTTGCGGTTTTGTATTGCTATCTGAGGTGTTAGACGAATATTTTTAGTAAAACAACTGTAATATGTCCAAAGAACGTATGGAACCGTTGGTGAGTCCGACTCTCTCTTGACCGGTTTTTATTGAAAATGTTCTCTCAAAAAAGAGAATAGCTGTCCAAATTAAATATGTAGATGAATATGATGATGATTCCAATTAATTTTTAAAAAATATTCCGAACTATAAACTTGACTAATATATTTTGTAGCTATTAATAATATTTCTTTTTTGTAAATTAATATGATAGATGTATTATTTTAAGTATTACATCATTTAAATATATCCTAAAAGGAAACATAAGATTTGTTTCGAACAGACTGCACAGCTTAATCTTTAGTGTCAATAAACCATAATGAATACAATTCTAAATCTATGCAAATAAACAGTAACTTTATTATGTTATGACCTTTTGCCACAGCATAAATAGTGACTAATAGTCTGTACATCCATAGTCGATACTTAATTAACGACTACCGCTTACATTTTAAACCTAATCAGTAAGAAAATTATGAATATATTTGCAATTTCGTATAAATGTCAGATGGGTGTTATTTTTTATCCAAGAATATTTCATTCTTTTTTATTTATTTAAAATAAAGTTTATCTATGTGCATATTAAGAAAGCGTATTTAGGTATAATATTTATATAAAGTAAAAAATATCCGATCGTGACTGTATTATTCAATATTGCAATACAGTTATACCTATACAGGGTGTTTAAACACCCCTGTTCTATCACTGAGGTTATTATTCGATGTAAATTGTTACATACAAATTGTATTGACAATTTATATGTATGTATGTCACACTTTTTTTTTACAAAAATAATCGAATCTATTTAATAATAATCTTGTATCTCGAAAATCGAATCAAATCTTTTATTGCTGATACAAATTAGAAAAAACTGTTCAAGTGCGAGTGGGACTCGCCCACCGCGGGTACCGTACAAATTTGTAGGTAATAATGTTAATAGTTCAGGGATCGAGTCTCGCAGTATTTGGAGCATTTCCCGAAATTCAGTTTGTCTTTTAACTCAATACCTCCACGTTCGCGAGTCTTGACAGACGAAAGGACGGACGGTAAGACGGACAACAAAGTGATCCTATAATCCGTTTTGTTTTTCATTTTGAGGTACGGAACCCTAAATACAAGGACAACATTAAGTATATTATTACAATGATTAATTTCTATGTTAAATAATGTAAGCGAGATCATACAAATTATCTGAATAAAAATATTGAGTGAATTAAATATGTATAATCTATTTAGTAAGGATCTTTCTAAAGTGTGCCACAAACAGTGCCGGTATTTCCCAGCTATTACTGTATTGGCATCGGCTAGCGGTCAACAAGAAGACTGATCGCCGTATATGCATATAGGGATGGCGAGAGACAAATCTGTTTTAGCGTATTTTATAGAGAGATAATTTTGATCAGCAATGATCAGTCTGAGTCAGGCGGATCACCAATGATCAGTCTGGGTGAGGCGGTGTTGTTCGTTGACTTGGTCAGGACCCTAATTCTTTATAACGACTTACATTCCGTCCGACTTAAGTCTTGCTCTGCACCACGTCAATATCCCAAAAAGACCAATATGTAAAGTTTTTTTTTCATGTAACAATCCGGTAATTGTGCACGTCGTTTATACGGCGTGTAAACGTACCAAAAACCGATACCAGGGATCCAGTACATGATTCTGAACATTCTAGTGTTGAAATTTTACATCGGCTTTTTCATGAACTCCCAAAAAAAATTTATGTTTTTTTATAAAATTAGGATAACATCATTATTGGTATAATAATAAAGCCCAATTTTAATTTAATAACAGTTTACTTATTTGTGCAAAATTAGCAATCATCAGCAGCCGAAAAGTCGACTGCTGAACAAAGGCCTCTCCTTTAGAAGGGAGGGGTTGCCATAATCTCCACGTTTGGCAGGCAGCTTGATCGAAATTAGCAATGTAATTTGAAAAATAAATATTATTCCGCAAGTATTCATTACATGCTCAAAAATTAACAAGTTAGTCATTTGTCATTTTCCATATAAATGGTTTCTGTAATGTTGTAAAGGACAATATAAGATTATACAAGACTATCCACCCTGTATATTCAAAATAAAATAACAAGATCTAAGCGTGGAGTTTGAAAATGGCCATAAAGAAGTAGGTGTGTATGGATGGGCCCTTACCTGTCATCATCTGGGGATGATTTGTGTCTATTCAGGAATAGTGGCCTTGCGATCGCAATTAATATTTCGATAGGCAGGTACGTAAGTCTAACAGAAAGATTGACGTCATATTTAAATAATAAAGAAGTTTAAAAAAAATGATTTCTGTATGGTTTGCACGTGTCAAATGTTTTAGGTAGAAGCTACGGGATTAGACAGAACAGACGAAAGTCGTAAATTTTACTATTCATTTTTTTTACTACCTATATCTTTTCTACTTTTTATCTACCTTAACCTTTTTAACTTCCTGTAAACGTCAACTTCAATGACGTTTCACTAACGGACTTCGAAATAAAATATTTAGGTAATGGATGGATGTTAGAGTAGTTTGATTTTAATGTGTAATATTCGCGTAAGTAAAAGACAACATTAGGTAATGGATCCTTTACCATTATATCAAATCAAATCTCATTATATTTTTCCTAACCTCCTCATTGGCCCAGCGGCAAATCGCTCACTTTGTTAATCCTCCGGGGAGCAACAACTTTGTGATATTGTGTTGTTAAAACAAAATAGGCCCATCATCTGATTGGCTGGAAAATTCTATGATCCTTGCATGTAATAAGTCGAAACTGCGTCTGACCTCTTCATGTAGGACGGTCTTCCATGCGACTGGCAAAGAAAGTGAGAACGCTCTTGTATGTGCGTAAGCATTTGTGCACTATAACTCCCGTGTAGATGGCTGATCTTGAGAGAGGTTGGCTACTGTGTCCGTATCAGTTATATTATTATATATTAGAGGATATTATTATATAAAAAAATCATTATAACACTATTCATCAATAACGTAGTGCTGATTACATTGGTGTATGTTGTATAGGAACCTGTCCCGCTATCACCTTTTAAATACCAAGTAATACAATTTTAGTCGTGCTGAGTGTAAACGAATATCGGATGTAGCCCTAACAAGACATAGTTGTGTGAACAGTGCCGGGGCCGCACGTCTTGTGTCACGGTCACCGGCGCGTGCGCACGCCTCTGCGAGCGATACATTTCAATGGACGCATCAGTCCACCCACTATTACCGAGAGAAAGTTGTTAATTTTTAAGACAAACTGTTTTAGGGTAAACCCACGGAGTAGCAGTCTTGTGTAAATGTTGATATGTTTCGTAATGGTGGGTAAAAAAAAAACATTCTTTGGGCTTCATCCAACGGGCAGCAATAATGCCCTCCTGGCCGATACGACCACAGCAGCCAATCTTTCATACCTTCCTTCCTTCCTTAATTTCCTGTTACCTCACATAATCCGATGGGACGGAAAACCGACAAGACTGAGGAGAGATCAGGTGCAGGACCGACTTTATACATGCCCATCCGACGACATCAGGTGATCGGTGATCCTAGCCAGTAAGGAACTACACAAAGTTGTTGCTCTCCACGGGAACCCGTGACCTCTGGTTTCAAAGCAAGCGGTTTTCCACTGCACCGCGGACGGAGGTTGCAGGCAGTGTATAAATAGATATGTTCCAGAGTGGCTGGAAAAATTACTAGGCTCACTAATGTCTCAGGTTATGAGCGGCAGTGTAATCTGTTTCAAAGGTAGGCATGTCGCCAACCAACAAACGATTATCCTGCCGGCATGGCCAGCTTAGAAGACACTGACAATGCATCCATTTTCCTAAGGCGACGGAGATGATCTAGGAGATTTTTTTTGCGAGGCTCGCTAAGCTCTAATTAGGAATATCGGGTATCCCTATCCCAATGTTTTTTAACCGACTTCAAAAAAGGAGGAGGTTCTCAATTCGTCTGTATATATATATACCTGCCTGGGTTGCCTGGAAGAGATTGCTTTTTAGCGATAAGGCCGCCTTTGTACATTGATATCTACAACGTATTGTTAAATTTACATGTAACTTTTGGTGTACAATAAAGTGTATTTATTATTATTATTATTATATTTTTTTAATGTATGTTCGCGCATAACTCTGGCAATTATGAACCGATTTGAAAAAATCTTTCTTCCATCCATTCTTCAATCCATTGATTGGGTCCCATAAAAAATAATTGCTTAGTAATAAGTAGTTCCTGAAAAACAAGAATGGTGACTGCGCAGGAAAGCTGCAGGAAAGCCTATATAGATGACTTTATGTCGCTTTTTAAGGACAAAAATGGTCATAACTCTGGCAAATATTTACCACTGTATTGAATAAGTATGAATTTTATCATAGCCGGATAAGAACTTCCTGGAGGACCATGAACGATGTGGAGGAATTTATCTGGTAAAAACCATAAAACTGATGTTCTCCATTATATTGCTCTGACAATTATGAACCGATTTCGATGATTCTTTTTTTATTCGAGAGAGTAAAGTACTATGATGATTCTATGCAAATTTCATTACGACCGGATATTTTTTTCTGAAGAAACACGAATTATGTAAAACTATGTAGACGATAATGTGATCATAACCTACCTAGATCATTTTACGGTCTTCGATGGTTCAATCTTTATATATAAAAATATCACTAAAAAGTTTAAATTAAAATCTTTTAAAAAAAAATTGAACCTACTTCAATATCACTGAAAAGTATAAAATAATTTAAATATTATTGAAATTGGTGCCAAATATACACAGCCGGTAAGCTAACACCAACTTCAATAATAGTTAAAATATTTTATACTTTTCAGTGATATTGAAGTCAGTTCAATTTTTTTTTTTAAAGATTTTATCAATTATGTGATGAATTTTTAGTAAATCGATTTGAACCCAACCGATAGCAGGATTGTAAACAGATGCTTATTTTTCTTTTTACAATAGAAAATATCTACTTCATTTATGTATGTCGTGCGTGGCCGAATTCGATAAACAAAGCGACCGTGCGCCTTCGACAAACGCGCTGTGATAGCGTCACGACTGTTGTGACTAGGTACACAAAATACTAAAATGTTTGGTACGTCTCATTAGCAGCCGATAGACATCCACTGCTGAACAAAGGCCTCCCCCTTAGAAGGGCGGGGTTGCCATAATCCCCACGCTTGGCAGGCGACTTGGGGATCGCTGGTTGAAAGATAAATCCAAAAGTAAGACGCTGCTGCCCATCTTCCTGTTCTCGCTTAGTCACCTCTTACGACACCCAACGAGAGGAGATGGGGGATGCAATTCTAACCCGGCACCTCACGTGTAACGGTAGGTACGATTAACTAAATCTAAATGTAACTGTAGGATTTCTGTGGTCATATGACTAATGTTGCGGTTGTGAACCATAGAACAACAATTATTATATTGTCAAGTTTATACATACAGATTCTATGCAATATCAGCGGCTCTAAAAAGGTCGCATTAAGCAATTCATCTAATAGGAATTTGTATTATGCATTCCCAGCATATCCTTCGCAATTCCTGTAATTTTCGTAAATTGATCACATATTTTAGGTGAATCATACTCAATTCATTTATTAGCAGATTCATATTTGGTGTTAATGCTGCTATAGGAATAAAAATTAAACTGTAACTTACTCATATTATGATACACCGAAAGTGGCCTTTTTAGACCCGCTTTTCTATGCATTTTTTGTTCTTGAGAATAAAGGCTCGCTAAGAGATAAAAAAATCAAATGATGCCCTATTTTAAAGGAATTCAAAATGGAGAAGGTCAGTTCTCAATTCGTTGCGTATACATTTTTCGATTAGGCCCATATCATACCTGTCACTCCTAAAACTAGAGTGAACTTAAAGACTAAATATGAATCCGTTTAGGTTTTAGACCGTGACTGTGTGAGTACTAAATATACATACAATCGACAAACACAACTCTCCTATTGGGCCAGTCGGTAATAATGCGTTAAACGTGCGTCACACACAAGTGCTACTCGTATTTGTCTTGCCATAGTAATTTCGTAAGGCTTTGTATTAGTCACTACCCGGCCAATGCCAATGGTGATCTCATCAGGCTACTGAATTTCAGATGCGGAATAACCTTTATCGTCTAGCAAGACATTGGACAATAATATGAGCGTAATGTGAAAATCGCAAATAAGGTATTGTACTGAACTTTTACTTTATTTACGTTTCGCTAACCCATTTCGAAAGATTAGTGGATTGTTTCATCATCATCATCAGCCCACATCAGTCCACTGCTGTACATAAGCCTCCCTCAAGGCACGCCACTGAGTCCGATCTTCGGCTCTCCTCATCCATTGTCTGCCAACCGCTATCGTCACTTCACCTAGTCACAGGGCGTCCTACATTACGCTTCCCGATTCGCGGTCTCCACTCCAGAACCAGTTTACCCCAACAACGGTCTTCGGTTCTTCGGCAAATATAACCAGCCCACTGCCACTTCAGCTGGCTAATCCTATGAGCTGTGTCGGTCACTTTGGTTCTCTGGCGAACTACTTCATTCCGTATTCGGTCCCTCAGAGAAACACCCAGCATAGCTCTCTCCATAGCCCGTTGAGCGACATCGAATTGGTGGACTAGTCGTACCGTGAGCGGCCACGTCTCGGCTGCGTATGTCATCACGGGTAAGACGCACTGATTAAAGACTTTTGTCTTTAAACATTGCGAATTGTGGATTGTTTATACGTAAATTACGAGTTTGGGGGGCGCCGAACACAGAAACTCCAATAAAATAGTCTTTTCAGGAAGTTAAAAGGTACTTATAATCAATTTCTGCAATTATAGTTCTTAATTTTAAATATAATTTTAATATGAAATAATTTAGGTAGGTATATCTTAAGAGCTAAACGTCTGTTCCCGCCGGTGTTAGGAAGGGAAAGCGTCCCCATCAAGCCGTGACGTCATGAGCTCGGTGTCCGATGCGCGGCAAATGTCCTACGGCATAGGTATATGCTGACGAGGCATGCTGGCACACGTATGTATCTTATGTTTACTATTTGTTCATAATTTTCAACTTTGAGAGACGAGACAAGCAAGACGTTCGTTCTAGTAAGCGGCACGACATAACTCGGTTTTTGTTTTTGGGGAATGATATACGCTGTTGGCCGCAGATGGCCATTACAGCTTCACCGGACAATAGGAGGCGAACGCACCCTAGCCTTAAGGTCACGCAGGAGCGACGAGGTCAAGGGCACCTCAGGGAGGCACGGCCTCGATCGCTCGTCATCTGAGATATAGACTCATGAGGATACCCGGATACCCCACGGGGTAGGTCTCATGTATACGTGATAAATATATTCTGAGTATAAGTCTTAAGCTTTGGGACACTTAACATGAGATCTGCTTTAAAGACACTAAGCTGCTGGATTGCGATCTTCTACTTATGATCTGCGGGCCTAAAAAGGCCAAATCAATAATATTAAAATATCATTGGACCACATTAAGCATTTCATCTAAAAGGAATTCGTATTCTGCATCCCAATTCCTGTAATTTTTGAGAAATGGTCACACATTATACCTGCTCAAATTCGTTTATTAGCAGATTCATATTTGGTGTGAAACTGAATATTTACAGTTTATTTACAAATATGTATACTTAAACTAGGTAAAAATCTTCCTCCAAGTTGTCGCTGCACTGTGAATACCTTCCTTCCGTATTTGGAGTAAATACTGTTTTACGTTAATAATCAGGTATGAAATAAAATATTTAAAAAAAAACTGAACCGACTTCAATAACACTAAAAAGTATAAAATAATTTAAATATTAAAGAAGTTGGTGTTAGCGTACCTGCTGTGTATATTTGGCACCAACTTCAATAATATTTAAATTATTTTATACTTTTTAGTGTTATTGAAGTCGGTTCAATTTTTTTTTTAAATATTTTATTTTATACTTTTTAGTGATATTTTCATACATAAAGATTGAACCATTAAAGACGGTAAAATGATCTAGGTAGATTATGACATCATTATGATTTCACATTATCGTCTACATACTTTTACATAATTCATGTTTCTTCAGAAACTCAGAAACAATTTATCCGATCGTAATGAAATTTGCATGGAATCCTCATAGTAGTTTACTCTCTCGAATAAAAAAAGAATCATCGAAATCGGTTCATAATTGTCAGAGCAATGTAATGGAGAACATCAGTTTTATGGTTTTTACCAGATAAATTCCTCCATATCATTCATGGTCCTCCAGGAAGTTCTTATCCGGTTGTGATAAAATTCATACAGGTTTATTACAGTGGTTTCTTCTTTCGAATAAAAAAAGAATCATTGAAATTGGTAAATATTTACCAGAGTTATGACCATTTTTGTCCTTAAAAAGCACCATAAAGTCATCTATATAGGCTTTCCTGCAGCTGTCAGTGGGCAGTCACCATTCTTGTTTTTTCAGGAACTACTTATTACTAACAATAATTTTTTTATGGGACCCAATTAACGGATTAAAGAATGGATGGAAGAAAGATTTTTTCAAATCGGTTCATAATTGCCAGAGTTATGCGCGAACATACATAGAAAAAAAAAATATATATACAGACGAATTGAGAACCTCCTCCTTTTTTGAAGTCGGTTAAAAAATAAACCTTAACTTAAAAAGTGGCCTTTTTAAACCCGTTAAGAGTTTCTGCAGTATATTATTGTAGCAGTATACATTTTGTCATGTGTTCTACATATTAAAGCCCATATCCGAAAGCTATCTGATGACATCACCACTATCACCAAAGGCCAGACGGTGACTAATTCAGTTTGTAGCTTATGTGGACAACGAGCAACCGGCAAAACCAGAGGTCTGGAGTTTGAATCCTACATAGAGTTAACAGCTTTTTGCCCAACGACCCAGGAAGGAGGGCAGTGTTTTTATAAATATTTGTAACTGGATAGGGAAGTACAAACTGACCGCGTAGTTGTCTGGAGGGTAGGATAATCTATTAATTACCCGTGGAGTGTATAAGTAAGAATAACACCCTCTCATTGCCTACCGTTGGGTGTTTCCCCGGTCGTAGATATTTGGTCTTCTGTCCCATTGGAATGTAGAGTACTCTTACAGTGCAAAAAGATAGATTGCACACACGCACTTGAGCACTAACTTTAAAGGTTTAAAATTGATGTGGTATATAATAATTACATTAAACGCACTCCGAAGCATGTGACATGACGTCACAATGTAAGCTTAGTACTAGTTACAAGTCTTGACAGTTCAGTGTGGAGAATGACGATTTTTTTCTCTCTATTGTTTTATCTTTCGAACTGCAAGACACGCTATCGCTGATGCTGATCTAAGGCTGCCTGCCCACCGGAGCGGAGCGAGGTAGCGGAGCGGAGAAACGGAGAAATATTAACCAATAAGATTGCACAAAATCTCCGCTCCTCTTTTTTGTGCAATCTTATTGGTTAATATTTCTCCGTTTCTCCGCTCCGCTGCCTCGCTCCGCTCCGGTGGACAGGCAGCCTAATTGTAACAAGAAAAACGCTGTTTAAAAAAAAGGGAAAAAATGACAAGCCTGCTGAGTTTCTTGCCGAATCTTCTCAGTTGAGGCCGCGTTGTGATACGGTGGTACCTATTAAAAACAAAAGACCATTCAAAAGTGCTAGCGTTAAGCCTATTTGAAATAAATATTTTTGAATTCGACGTAGTTTTCAACACCGAAATGTCATTCTCTATACAAAAATGTGCAATAATTCGTCATAGTGATGTCACATCTGTCAAGATTTAAATATCGTACTAACCCTTCTGGTAGGTAAACATAGCCACGATTCTAAAAATACGTACTAACGCAAATGTGCAATGTTATTTCATGGCAAATTGTTCAACACAATGACAGTGACATTGTTTCGCAACGCGAGCATCTACATATCTACCTACGTAGTCGGCGTGTGCGCATCTAATAGATAAGTACCTTGCTAATGACATTGAATAAGTTGCCTAATTTATTACTTAAGGAAAGAAATCGTGGCGTAACACTTAGCTACTTACTAAAATGCTATATTTTGTGATAGAGACGACGCTAATACATTTTGGAATTTTAATTAAATATCGTATAGAAATATAGGCAAGTAATGATAATGTCCCCCTTACTGATACAACCACAGCAGCCGCTAGAAGATCAGCTAAGAGCAGGAGATTCAATAGTGCAGCAATGCTTGCGTAGTCACAGAAGCGCGCTCTTTCTTCCTTTAGGTACTTGATTACCACCGCGAACACTACCGAGGAAAGGAGGGGAAAGCAGATGTAGGATAAACGTAGGACCTACTATCCTAACCAAGTAAGGAACAACTAACTAACAGAACTGTACGGAAGTATTCATAGTACTGACCTTTTCGAAATTGTGCTGACGTGTGCTCTCTGCGGGCGCACGTTTAGTGCAAAGATCGGGTATGCCAGTCACTTGAGAGCACACCAGAGAGCTGCAACACATAATAGCTCCTAATTAACTGGAGCGTTTGAAGCAGTCGCTGTAGCTGAATACGGCTGTGAGGCTACTATTCTACCACCAAGCCGCAATGTGTGTGTAGCTACCTAGTGAAATTTCGGAGCTCATGAGGCATTATTAATGTACTCGGGTGTCGATCGGCAGGCGGTAAAGTGCGGTAGTCGTATCACTTACCAGGTAAACGTCTGGCTTTTATATGTACTTAAAGTGACATAAATTACCCTCATTACCCGCCATCAGCGGTAAAGGTGACTTTGGCACTCAATAAAATTGAAATTACTCACGTACGTTACGTTCCCAGTGTTGAAATATATGCAAACTGAATAAATAAATGCCTCTTAGATGCTAATGGAAATATTGCTTACGTGCATTTGTTTCGCTATCTTTGTATTATCGAGAGGCGTATCACACGCCAATTTTTTAGCATTTTGGATCAACCCGGTGGTGAACCACGAATTAGCTGCTTTACCGAATTAGTTCTAAACTGTAATCGCAAAAACAAGCGGGTGCATATCAACGCTTAAACGCAGCGAGTAGCTTAAACAAGATGCAGCAATTAAGCATTCGATGACAGTTGTACGAAAAAAATCCTCTCGCTCTTTAATTTAATTTCTTGATACAACCTAGTTAAAGAACACAGCACATTGAAATTAAATCCACTGTCAGAATTTTCCATCGTTTAATTACATACCTACATATTAATCGTACAGATATTAAACTTGCGAAGATTATGGGATTAAATAATAATGTGGGCGAAACGTCATAAATTGGACTATTATTGGGTGGTTACTTAGTAAATAATAATTATACAGTTTATTGAAACTAAATATTTACAGTGTATTTACAAATAAACTTAAATTAGGTAAAAAACTTCCTCCAAGTTGTCGCGGCACTGGGAGGGAAGGGTACCTAAAAGACTGGCGGCATTAGGTACCTCCTTGTATAGCCAGCCATGCTTATACTACCATAAAAAAGCTACCAGCCCGACGGTCTCCTGAGAGTTCGAAAAATTTGGATGAAATTTCTTTCACTTAGTTACCTAGTTAGTGCGAAATGAAATTAATAAACAAAGATTTTGTGAAAAATTGTAATATTTTGTAATTAAAATTCTTTTATATTATTCTACATCAGTCTAAAAGCAATTCTTACACGTCATCCACACGTTTTTACTCCAGCGCTCCTCAAACCACTGAATTTCTACAACAGAAAATGATTGTGTAGAAAAGATCGCAGCTATTAAGACTACCCAATGATACTAATTAAAACTTTACTTCTTTGTTTTTGTTATGTTATTTTGTTATGCGATATAATGGTTAAGTAGGTAATAAGAATCACGATCGGGGAGAGCCCAGGCGCAGGGTTGACTTTTAACATGCCCATCCGACATATGGACAATGGATCACATCGATCATCTTACTTTTTCCTGATCCCGCGACATCTGGTTTGCTATAGTCTTTGAGGCCACCGCCCCGGGGGCGCATTATATTCCCTAGGGAACCTAACATTTCAAACCGCCGCCATCCTAGTAGTATCTACGTTACAGTAACTATAGGTCAATATAAATAAGTTTAGTGCCTAATTTTGTTACATGGTGGGTAAAAAGGTATATAAAAACTGTGAAAGTTAATAGCAACATTTATAAACATTGTAATAAAGTAGATAAGAAGTAGTTTTTAATATCCAAATGCACTAAAACTCTACTTAAATTAAAGGAATTACTATAATGATATTTGGCTATATTAGACTTTTAATTTTATTTACCTTTACCTACTATAAGATCCGCTTGCACAGTAGATAGGTGGTTTTTACCAATCACGTCACTACGATTAGGTGATATTAATACTCTGAGATCTCAGACGACTTAAAGACTAGTTCAATGACCTATGACCTGCAGTAGCCTCCGTGGCGCAGCGGGAAACCACATTCATTACAAACCGGAGGTCACGGGTTAAAATACAGTGAGAGCAACAGGTTTGTGTAGTTGTTCTTTACAGTCTAGGACAATGCAGGCCGATCACTTGATTGTTTGATAAGTAAGGTGATCCATGCCATGTGTCTGATGGGTATGTAAAAAGTTGGTCCTGCGCCTGACCCATCTTGTCGGTCTTCTGTCCCATTGGATTGTGTGAGGTAAAAGAAGAGCGAGTCCACTTGTGTCTAACGCACAAGCACTTGTGTCTAACGCACAGGCACTTGTGTCTAACGCACAAGCACTTGTGTCTAATGCACAAGCACTTGTGTCTAACGCACAAGCACGTGTGTCTAACGCACAAGCACTTGTGTCTAACGCACAAGCACTTGTGTCTAACGCACAAGCACTTGTGTCTAACGCACAGGCACTTGTGTCTAACGCACAGGCACTTGTGTCTAACGAACAAGCACTTGTATATTATAATATCTTACGTGTAAATGGCTGAACTTGTGAAGGATTGGTGACTGTGGTCATATCGGTTCATCATCAGTACCCAAAAGAGGTTCACGGCTGAACAAAAGTCTCCCACATGGAAGGGCCCATGCCATAATCCCCACGCTTGGCAGGCGTCTTCGGTATCGCAGTATAGGTGGTAGGTAATCCAATAGAAAGACGCTGCTGCCCGAGTGCGTCTTACGGACACCCAACGGAAGAAGACGGCTCATATAGGTATGGAGGACTGAGGACCTTATTTTTATTTCAGTTCAAAGACCTGTAACAAGTAGGCTCCTGCTTGTTAATAGAACAGTCTAGACCTAAAAAAAAAAGTCAGATTCTGGTTGGGACAAAGGCCCCGTGAGCACCGTGACACATAGGTGTATAAAAAAACACCAGTTTTTAGTTTAAAAATGAAATTAAAGGTTAGACTCTTTTAAACCATTTGATTTTCACTCAGAGTAATTAGAATGGAGCTAGTATCGCGTCGATTCCCCGGACAAATTTTTCGTGGCACTTTTGCGGGGTGCGGGAGGCGAAGTAAACACACACAGATACAATTTCACGCTTACCCACACTATAATAAACTCGCAACACATTCAAAAAGATACGCACACAAATAAAGAATGACCTGAACATATGAACAAAATTTGGCAGAGGGGTTAGCGCATCATGATCTCTCCAGTGGTATCTCCTCTAATCATTTTCAATATTAGATTTTATATTCTAGACAAAGCGCGTTATATAAAAATAAGTAAAAGACGTTGACCGGTGGAAGTCCGGGTGGTGTATTGTCTACCTATTTACCGATTGGTACCAAAGTAAAAGTAATACTGTCCTCGTATACTTAGAACTTTAGATCCTATACAGACCAAGGACCTAATAAATCGGCGACTGTTGTCCGACTCAAAGGTTGAATGTAGGAGTGGGCGTTTAATGAACAAACTATTGTTTTATAATATTTTTTGGCTTCAACGAATAAACTAATTTACAGTCCGCTGATAAACTAGTCTAATGATAAACTAGTTTATCGGTGAACTCCGTGCAATATGTAAGTAGTTTTGTTAACGTCGACCAATAAACTTTTCGTCAACAGTATAAACTACTTAAACTAGTCTAAACTTTTTATAAACCGGTTTATTAAATACGTTGACGACCCACCACTAGTTGAATGGTACTCAATTATCTAGAACTTCCCAACCGGGGGGCACACCCTTGCGTGCGTAGAGAGATCGCACGTTTGACGGTATCAAAGGAAATATATTTGTAAGTAAGAAAGGGGGCGGGAAATTTTCAGCTATGGTCCAAGGGGGCGTCATTTAAGAAAGGTTGGGAAGCGCTGGTCTAGAAAGTGGCTCTCAGCTTTCCCCAAACTGTTTTTCTTTTCGAATATTTTTTTGTCTTCAACGAATAAACTAGTTTACGGTCTACTGATAAACTAGTTTAATGATTAGCTAGTTAGTTATCGTTGGACTAATGCAATACGACCAACATACGTCTACTGATCGTCGGCAGATAAAAAGTCTTAAGTCTGCACTAGGTTTTGTTGCCATTTCATTTGTATAATCAAGGTTATTCTACACTTTTAAGTAAAAGTTAAAATATCTATAACAAAGGATTTGATATTTATACATCCGCTTAGAGCCATTTTTTATCGCAAAATGACTATGTCGTCCTTGTTGTAACCATTATCCTGTGGTGTGATATAACGTGAACTACTTTAGTAACTACTAAAACCAGAGAGGAATCCTTCATTCGCGCAATATTACCACATACAGTTCATAGTTCATATAACATATTTATTTCTCTCTTAGTAAACTTCTACTCTGTTTCTAGTATAGATTGTAATGTGACATGAACAGCCGCAACAACGGGACGTTGAAAAAATCTAATATATAAAATTCTCGTGTCACAGTTTTCGTTGCCATACTCCTCCGAAACGGCTTGACCGATTTTGATGAATTTTTTTGTGCTTATCCGGTATCTATGAGAATCGGCCAACATCAATTTTTCATAATCCTAAATGTTTTTTTTTTTTTTTTGCTATATGGCAAAACAACGTTTGCCGGGTCAGCTAGTCTTAGTTATAATTTGAACTGCTTAGAATTATTATTTTAACAGTCGATCTAATCAAATGCTGTAAAGCTGACTGTGATAACGTTTATAGAAAAATTGTACAAATCAATCATTTTAAGAGAGATTTTTCCTTTTTTTTTTACAAGAAAACGGAGTTATTATTCAAAACACCGCATTGTAGATACACAAAACATAGTTTAACCCTGTAGGTTTTTCAAATGTATTTCTTGCAGTAAAGTCAGCTATAGTTAAAGTTAATAAATATTCGCTAAGCTTAGCAATTGGCGCACTGCCTACTAAATCAAGATATCTAGGTGCAACGTGGGCCGTGGGTGTATGTAGGATATAATTATGTAACTAATATCTGAAGTTCCCCTCTAAATGGTATGAACTTATACAAAATCCACACATATGTTTGTTTGTTCGTTTACTTACTTCGTTCGAACTAAGTATGGAGTGATTTTGATAGATCTAGATTTTGATGCAGTTTTAACAAGTTTAAATTATATCTCAGCATAAAATACCTAGTCAGATGTGGACGTTCCATTTAATATCTTGAAGATTTAATCGCCTTTTAAAATAAAAATATAATTACTAAGCTCATAACACCGTAAACGATATAGTACCTACCTATTAGCGATCAGTAATTTAGTAGGTAGTTAAGTGGAAAGCGAATCAGCCGTTAAGTAAAAGCGATCTAATAGTTAAGCAAAAAGCGGTTCAGTGGTTAAGTGGCAAGCGATTCAGTAGTTACATGGGAAGCGATTCAGTAGTTCGTTCTTACTGCATATTATTTATTTATTTATTAACTCCTTATTGCATACCGGATAGAAATAAATTTACAAGTTCTGCAAAAATAACAAATACAATGGTCGTACAAGTACAGTACAATTAATTCATCTTATAATAATAATTTACCCAATTCTTACACAAAGTTAGTAGGTATTTGCTCTTGCTTTGACGTAAAAGTAGATTTACGTGTAAGAAAAGTATGTATATCTATTTATAAGTAAGTAAGTCTTCCTTGCTCACAATAGGCTTAAAATATTAGAAAAGACTGGCGAAACCACGGCGAGTAGCTAGTTTATGTATCGTTTGACATAGTCTTCTAGGAGCGGACAGCGCCACCTACATACAGGATACGATAGCTATTCCAATACGTTATATTTACATAACCAGATACTTTCGTGATGACGTTGGTTCTCGATATGACCTCAAAGTACAAATCCGGTATACGCGCGAGATTTACGTGGTTTTGACGCAATATTACTATTACTGGACCACTGGGGGTGTAAAACGGCCACTTTCGGTGACTTATTACATAACTACTTACTAAAGATTTTTTAAAGATATGCTTGACATATCTTGAAAGGTTGCCTGGAAGAGATCGCTTTTAGCGATAAGGCCGCCCATTGTTGCATTTTTTATTAATTTGTGTCTTATTCTTTTTGTATCTGTTTGTTTGTGCGAAATAAAGAATTGTCTATCTATCTATCTATCTTGACATTTAAAACATGAATTACTTTTAGGTGATGTTAGTGATGGTGATGTAGATGTTACTACAGCTCTTCCTACCTCACCTCTATGATCTAAAGCAAAATAATATATACACAAACATCAGTAGGTACTCAATGAAAAGCGGGTCTAAAAAGGCCACTTTCGGTGAATCATAATATGATTAAGTTACGGTTTAATTTTTATTCGTATGGCGGCATTAACTCCAAATATACGGGGTGTAAGGGACATCGTACCGAAAACCGATACCGGGGATCCAGTACATGATTCTGAACATTCTAGTGTTGAAATTTTTCATCGGCTTTAACATGAATTTCCAAAAAAAAAATGCCGCTTTTTTAAATAAAATTTGGATAACATCATTATTGGTATAATAATAAAGCCTTATTTCAATTTAAAAACAATAAATTACTTATTTGTTCAAAATTAGCAATCATCAGCAGCCGAAAAGCTCCCAACTTTTCGGCTTGCCATTCGACTTGCCATTGCTTCGGGTTGCCATAATGTCCACACTTGGCAGGCGGCTTGATTGTAATTAGCAATGTAATTTGAAAAATAAATATTATTCCGCACGTATTACATGCTCTAAAATTAACAAGTTAGTCATTTGTCATTTTCCATATAAATGGTTTCTGTTTTATTATAACGGACAATATGAGAAATCTTATATAAAAGTTTTCGGTACGTAGTCCCTTAGTTAAGTAAGTCTGCTAATAAATGAATTGATTATGATTCACCTAAAATGTGTGACCGTTTTACGAAAATTACAGGAATTGCGAAGGATCTGCTGGGAATGCGGAATACGAAGTCCTTATAGATGAAATGCTTTATGTGGCCTTTTTAGGCTCGCTGATCTGTGATAATTTAGATGAGGTCAAATTACAGAGCCTAGAGGACCAGATGCAAGATACCTAGCCTCTGATCTCGATGTGGTACACGATACATTTACGACAATAGTTTACTACCCGATTTTCCCATCCTCTATAAATATATATCTTTTTCTTACGTTCTGGACATTTAGCATTCCGGAAGAAACATTTTGCTTCTTTATTTTAAGCACGTACGGCGAAAAACTGGAGTCATTTGTCTTCCCATCCGTTTATAACGCAGAGTCTTCAAGGCTACAATAAATATGGAGTGACGTAAATGAACTAGTAAATTCGCCTTAACCGCTTAACTACGGATGATTCCGATTTAAACCCTGTTATCACGCGAAGTGCGTACTGCGATCACGCGTCGACCCAACAACTTAATATCTTTAACTACATATCCGCTTACTCAGATGGGATAGTGCCAAGTAGGTACTAGCTATTTTCCAGGATTTTTGGTTTTGCCAGACCCTTGGAATTCTTGCAACTAATATTGGTGCTATAGGTAATGGCTGTTTAGACGTTTGTATTTTATCTTCGTTACTCTTTTCGTTTGTTGTTTCTAGGTAGATAAAGGTTCAGTTTACAACTGTAACTTCATAGGTAGTTGCCACTTTTTTCAAACTAGAGGAAAGGAGACAGATGACAAGGTAGCTATCATAGCGTGGTACAATTTAAACAAGACCTAACTGCATTTTTTCAACAAAAACAAACTTAACTCATATGACATTGAATTTCATAACGAAATTGGTAATTATCGTTCACATATGGTGTATTAAACACACATAATAGTGTAGTCACGTTTCTGCACCATGAGTATACCTTTGTATTGTTATCAATACAATGCATAAGTAAATACCGTTCGACGTGTGCATCAACATCTAAGGCGTTCAGGTGAAAAGGACGTTCAGTAAATATTGCACGGCTTATTAATTTAGTTACAGTTTATAATGGATATGAATAAACCTTCAGGTAAGTTCATTTCTTATTTGACCGTTATGAATCATAACATTATGTATGTCGCACGGTTTTAATGAGCAAACATTATCGGTGAACGAATTACAATATGTTTTAAAATTGCCTAGAAACGACTGGTGTATTATTCACCATATTGGCTTCTGTGTAAATATTTGACATACTTATACGTATGTATATTATGTAGGTTGGTTCGCCTTAATTGTATTGAAAAATGTGTATTATTGGAATTATTAATCATTATTTTTTATAAGTTTCCGTCATGCTTTTGACATTTCAAAATGCTTCATCATCATTACTCCAGCTGGAAGACGTCCACTGCTGAACATAGGCCACCCTCCCTTCCAACGCCACAATGAGCGACAATTGGCTATTTGCATCAACCGGTTACCTGGCGACTAGTAACCTATTTACTTATAATTTATAACTTACCCTTTCCAAAGTCTGTTAAATATACATAAGTACATACATATTTTAGATGAAATAAGTAATTGTAGGTCTTTAAAAAAACATAATCTTAACAATAATGTGGTTTTAACTGGACTCATCAAATTATTGTAAATGGTTTGAATCGCAACGTCATATTCCATAACGCTAAGAAATAAATTACTTAATTGACGTTGGTATTTAAAGTCATCACAGCCTTAAATAATTATCTCGACTGTAAAATATAACTAAGGGTTTCCTAGAACCTACATTTCTTTACTTGAATAGATTGATCAAAAACATAAGCTAATGAGACTGCGTACTGAAGTGTGAAAAACATAAAAGCTAATGTTAAAATCAAAGCCAAAGAAATATTCTATTTATGTTTTTATTTGTAGCAATACTTACTTTTAAACATTATACAGAATGTAAAAAAACACGTGTCCGATCCGCGAGGGTATTATTCAGTGTATCAATACAAACACATGTATATAACTCATTTGTTAATTATCTCAATTTTTTTTTTCCAATTTGTACCAAAAATACAAGATCAGATTCGTTTTTCTGGAACAAAGTAGGAAAAAAAATATGAGATATTCAACAAATGAGTTATATACATGTGTTTGTATTGATACACTGAATAATACCCTCGCGGATCGGACACGTGTTTTTTTACACCCTGTATTTGTGTTTTACGCAACAACTTATAAACACAGTCATTTGAATTTCCACGGACTGTTGTCTACACCACTCTAACATTGGACTCCATGTTCAAGCCTATTATGCCCGGTACACACGACAACGATATAACGTAGCGATCTGACTGCGCAGACCGTTTGTGCAGTTTTATCTAACGTGTGTACGAAAATTGTCTCAGATTTTTCTGGTTGGCGCAAACGATCGTGGCAGTTGCAAAATCTCATTCGATAAATGCGATAAATCGTTGCGATCGCGTTTGCACAGTTTTTTCGTGGTGTGTGGACGGAAGTCGGAGCAATCGTTCAGTTCGTTCACAACCCTTTCTGTAGGTGCGGATGACATGTTTCTCGTCTGAGTTTCAGCTGGGAACTGACGATCGACGCAGATATCGTAGACGTGTAGACACTCCAAGGGCGTTCGATTGACTGCACAAACGGTCTGTGCAGTCAGATCGCTACGTTGTATCGCTGTCGTGTGTACCGGGCATTAGAGTAATGAGGAATGATATATTTGGCATAGTACAAGAATATTGTCTTGCTTTGAAAAAAGAATGAATACTGTGCAAAGTCAAATTGAGGCTATAATCACCAGACGTCATCAGCTTAAACAATTACGGCATTACATTTTAATGAATCTTTGTTTTTAAACTGAATAAAGTTCAAGTTGATTTAAATTATATTGAAACATCTGCAACAGCCAGGCTCTACGCGATTTCAGTTAAATAAATTAAAATGAGGTATGAAAATATCTGATCATATAATAATAATATTCTAGGCCAATCTACACACGGTCGTCCGATCCCAAACTAGGCAGAGCCTGTACTATGGAAATCAGACAACTGATACCAATACTTATATATGTTTTTTATAAATATATACTTACATAGATAAAACAGCCAGATACTTGGTGGGAATCGAACCCACGACCCCTTTGGTAGCGTCCAGGTTGTCTAACCAATACAAAAACAGGCCTGTCTAAGAGTACAAAATAACCGTATAAGAACATACAATAACCAAAAACATATATTTATTGACTGTACGCGATTTCAGTTAAATATAATGTGTAAATATATCGTAGCCATTTTATGAAGAATTAATATAATGGGATATAACATACCCCCTACCCGTGGGGTGTCCAGGTAAGAATAGAACCCTCCCATCTTCTCCCGTTGGGTGTTCGTAAGAGGCGACTAAGGGAAAACAAGAAGACGGGCCGCAGCGTCTTTCTATTGCATTACGTACCTACCACCTATACTGCGATCTCCAAGACGCCTGCCAATCGTGGGGATTATGGCAACCCCTCCCTTCTAAAGGGGAGGCCTTTGTTCAACAGTGGACGTTTATCCGCTGCTGCTGATACCCCTACATAGACGTAAGAATATATACCTGCTGTACATATTTTTGAGTGACGAAATATTGAGTAACTCTGAATTGAATTATGAAATGACTAAGGAAAAAAAATATACTACAAAAATATTGACAGTATCGTCAAATTCCGTCACATATACGACGTATATACAAAGCACGAGATGATTCTTGAACGTGCAATTTGACCACGTGGTACAAAGCCATTGTGCACCGTCTCAAAATGTATTAGTTATATTAACCACATTGTATTTTTCAGTGTGAATAAGTTTTCCCTGAAAACGGACCATTCGTCACATGTTTGAACAGCTTGCTCGCTGAACAACAGGCGACGTTCATATTTAAATGAAAAGACACTGGATGAAGCATCAGTTAGTTTCCATCGGTTGGCTAAAACATATATCCTTATCATAGCTTGTTGCGTACTACGAAATATTCGCCTTATAATGGCGTACAAGTTTCTCCTATGTACCGTTTTGGTGGCTACTATTACAGTCGGTGAGTGATCATTTGGATATTTTTCTAGGTGATAGGTTTGTGATGTTGGTTTTATTATAATGGTGTTGGTATGATTGATTCTATTGCATCATTGTTGAACTATGAATACTAAGTACCTATATGCTTTACTTGTTCGTGTTGTAAACATTAGCTCACAGCAGACAACATTAGTTGACAGCACCACGACAAAAATACGACCACGGGCAAAAATATTAACCCGTCAATTTACAGGTATGTGGTACTCCACGTAAATTGACGGGTTAATATTTTTACTTAATTTTTTTATTTTTTTTATTGACGGGTTATTTTGGGTTTATATTTTTTTAATCTACTGATTGTTTGTACACAAGTTATCCATAATAAGATATTTTAAATGACATGCATCTAGCTAGAACAATTGTATTATATTTTGTTTGTAACATGCTGTAACATCACCAAACTTTTATTATATTATTATAGTATACTTTTATATAGTATTATAGTATACTACTACACTGTATACTACTATTATATAGTATATAGTATACATACATCTTTACATAGTATAAAACAAAGTCGTTCCCGCTGTCCTTTTAAACTACGCAACGGATTTTAACGTAGTAGGTATGCAGGAATAGATAGAGCGATTCAAGAGGAATGTTTATATATATATAGTATGCACAGGCGGAGCAGCGCGGGTCAGCTAGTTATACCATAAAATATTTATGTCAAACTATATCAGATAGCAAAGTTTCAATTACTAACATGGTATAATATTAATAATAATTTTTAAATAAATATATATATTTTTTTAAAAATATAAAGTATAAACAGTGATAAAAAGTGCACGATTTTAGCAAACTCCACCTACCCATCTACTTACTAGTTTCACGGTTTGCCTTTCATTATATTACAATCTGTATATCCATAAAATTTAATTAACCAAATAGTATAATTACACATATTAGTATAGTACAGTATTTGCTTCATAATTTCCTAACCTGCGATCTACTTATAATAAAATAAAATAAAAATATTTTATTCATCAGTTACAAATGTTCTACAATAACATACGTGTTGGATAATGCTACTAACCCTCGCTCTTCCTATACAGTACATTTCATTTTTGTAACAAACTGGCATGCAATAAATCAAAGAATCGTGTTTATAACAGTGGCTGTAGGGTATAAGTAAGTGGGTAAGAGGCTTAATGTGAGTGTTTATGTGTGGTGTTGGTGTGTGTATGCATTAACTATAAGTTAAAACTATTCTTATATGTAACCTAAAGTAAAACCTATGTAATTAATAAATCTATAAATTCTTATATTATATTGTTGATTTTAATATATTATATCTATTGAATATTATTTATGATTTATTCCAAAAATATATGAAAAGACGAGCGAAAAGTTTGCCCGATGGTAAGCGACACGGCTGCCCAATGGTATAACCACTTATCACCGGAGACATCAGATATCAATGCTCGAAGTCTAATATATCCAGCTACACTCCGTACCAAGGAAAGTAAGATTGAAGGCGATTACAACTTTATTATGCAGTTATACAACATCCCCGCTGTATAGTCGACCGTTAACGCGGCAGCAAAAAAAGTTGGTAATACAAAGTTATTTTTGCTGACGTGCCTAGTTGACAATGTACGGTAAAAGTGGGATAGTTGCCACACTTTTTGAAATTACTTTATGTCTCTCAGTTATAAAAGAAAAATTCTTTACTTGTAATACGGGTAGATACTTTGGTTTATTATCTCCAAACTTATGAAAGGAAAAACAATTATCTTTGATATTTCCAGAGTATTGGCGATTTTTGCGGACCTCAAAATTTTTTATTTTTTTTATATTTAATTACCAAGACATATACAAAACATTCTTATTAATTACAGTGCCACTTAAACCTCTAAGGTTTGTATGTGACATAAAATTCGTTCACGCTTATACAATAAACCACGCCTTTATATAGACCAAACACATACGTATTACATATTTTAAATACATAATATCGTAGCGCACAACTGTACTACATATTTCAAATAGATGAATTATAATTGTGATAGAAAATATTCTTTAAGTTTTAATTTCATATTGTTGACATTAATAGTACAGCGTATTTTGGGGCATCTATCCCATATAGGGGATAATTGCCTAATCTATGTAAATTACGTTTAGGATAGATGCCCCGCTGAAAAAAGAGGCCATCTATCCCGCAAAAACTTTGATTTCACCTTGCCTTTCCATGCAATCGCACAGAGACATGCAACACTGTGAACTTAGTGGTACTTGTAGAGTCTTTCGAAAGATAAATAAAATAACACATGTGGTCATCCGCCAAACTAGAGAAATTACAATCGAGGCAACTATACCCCTGGGGCAACTATCCCACTTTTCCCCTATGCGTTATGTAGTTATTGAGCCGCAAACGAACTTGTAGTAGCCTTCAAGCTTATTTGGGATGGAGTGTACAGTGTCTTCTGCAATAAAACACAGTATACACAATGTAACACACATATCTGCAATGATAGGTATAGCATGGTCTCGTGCGCAAGCACCTGCCACGTAGTAAAATTTATGTATAGCCTTAAATAAGCACAGGTGACAGTTGTTCAAATACAGACTGCTAACAGAGTCGATTTATTGCTTGTCTCACTCATGCATTAGTATAACATGTAATTTATAATTTTGAACTCTACCTAAGATTACTAGTATATCTTAGGTAGAGTTCAAAATTATAAATTAATATACATGTTATACTTTTTTTTTAAATAAGCGCAAAATTCTATACATTTATATAAGAATATAGTACTTACTAGCTGACCCACGCAGCTCCGCCTGCGCTATTTTTACGTTAACTAAACTTTTAATAACAGACATTCGCATCGAATACATAACCTTCTTTTTTATAGTCGGTTAAAAACTGGGACACTTTTTACTTGCTCTCCGAAGCACGGACCCGTTTAGTTCAAATGGCGTTAAACGGTCACCCATCTATTTAATGACCTTACCTAACGTTGCTTAATCCGATCGATTACAAAACCTTGATAACAACTCTCTATGAGTGTTCCCTTACTAATATTTCCTATATTATAAAGAAAAATTGATAAAATAGGACCAAGCGTATAACCAAGTACCCATTTTGACTTTAATCCCCTCTCCCAAAAGAACCGTGCTAGATTACGGGATAAAAAGTATCCTATGTCCTACCTCGTAGTAAAAGCTCAAATCATGCCAAGTTTCATTTGAATCCATTCAGTAGTTTCGGCGTGATGCTCAGCCGTGATACAGACAGACAGACAGACACAGACAAAA
This sequence comes from Furcula furcula, assembly GCA_911728495.1. Lineage (NCBI taxonomy): Eukaryota > Metazoa > Arthropoda > Insecta > Lepidoptera > Notodontidae > Furcula > Furcula furcula. Next base: position 8,833,484 of record OU452244.1, on the reverse strand, counting down.
ATTTAAAAAATTACATTTTCGGCCTCTGTATCGGTTATAGAATGCCCTCCAAATATAATGTTCAAAATATCTTCAATGTACAGAATTGGACCTGTTACAGTTTTATTATAAGTATAGATTAGCCTATTAGGTATATGTTTTAAACTAGGTAAGTATATATTTTATTTTTTTATAAATGAGAGTAATAAAAAATATATTCATATATTATCTAAAATAACAATACAAGAATTCGTTAAGTATTCTTGTTCTAGGAAACATTTATTATCCATATTTTTTAAATTAAAAGTTTTTTCCAACTAATCATATTCAGTGGCCACAACACTACCTTTAATAGGTATAATTTTGCTAATCTCACTGTCGCCATACAGAATGACAGACCTGTAAAAACTACGTATATTGTCGTCTACATCTTGTCATTGTAAGATTATAATAATGCTTCTTTGGTGTGTACTTGAACAACAGAGTTGCATTCTGTTGTTAATAGGTTAGTTTTAATAGGTTCTGTTGTTAAGAGGTTAGTTTTAATAGGTTCTGTTGTTAATAGGTTAGTTTTAATAGGTTCTGTTGTTAATAGGTTAGTTTTTAATTAGTTTAGTTTTACCCACCGATCAAAAATAAGAGATGTTATAAGTTTGGCGCAGAATGTCTATCTCTAACTAATAGACGGATTTGAATTATTTGAAAGTTGGTTTAATCGAGATTTTTGATTCTTATGTTTGATGAAAATCTGTTCAGCCGTTTTAAAATCATCAGCTCTTTAATGTAGGAGTTTAGCGATAGAATGGATTTTTTTTTGCTTCTATTCATCTGAAAAATATGATATTTAGTACATGAAGTAAACCGGTATACCAAAGAATATATATATATATATAATATTACACGCTTATTCAATCAATTTAACACCAATTTTTAAATATCTTATTCTTAATTTCCAGCATACGCTGACGACGATGACGATGACGACTTCGGGTGAGTATTTACCTATTCAAACTATAAGCAAACCTTGAAATAGTGAAAAATAATCTAACAAAAACTATTTCTTTACAGATTCGGGCCATCAATGGTAAGACTGGAGCGAAAACATCACACACACATACACTACCACATTAGAATTTATTAGAATAGTTCGTCTTTGTCGTTATTTACAGATGAAGTTTCCCGAAATTCCTACGCCGCCACCCCTACCAAATTTTCCTAAATTTCCTACCCTACCTAAACCGCCTTCTTTTGGCACCTTCAAAACGCTTCCTCAGTTCCCGAACATGATTATGCCGGATTTCACCTTCCCCTCGGTGGGCCCTGGTGTGGAATTCCCTACGCCCGAAGAGATTGTATCGCATACTCCTCCGCCGGGCGGATCGTTCAATGGGGTGCTGATCTCTTCAAAATCTGTAGGAAAACGTGACGAGAACGACAAAGTCCATTGGAACGGTGGATCTACGGTAATGCTGAATGATAATGGAGATGTCACCGTAGAAAAGAGTATGTATTTACAAGCTTGTTCACTATATTTATTACATTAAGTACAAGACTTGCAAACGTCAATAATCGTTAGTCCATTTCTTGAAATTGGATTATTTCGATACTATCAGCAGTGTGTAAGCATTGCTCTGTTTTGGCGTGAAGGGCACTGTTGCTGGTGAAATTACCGGACACAAATATTTAATAACTTACGTCTTAAGGGTCCGCAAGGCGCTAGTGATTCTGCTGGTTTTGTGGTTTTGTTTCGTATATATGCTACGGTGACTGCTTACCATCAGGCGGGCCGTACACTTGCTAGTCACCTTAGTAGTATAAAAAAAAACTAGCGTCCAAAAAGAATTCAATTATAATGGGTGTAAGGGACATCGTACCGAAAAAAAAATTATAAGATGTCATATAATGTCCGTTACAACATTACAGAAACCATTTATATGGAAAATGACAAATGACTGACTTATTAATTTTCGAGCATGTAAAGAATATATGCGGAATAATATTTATTTCTCAAATTACATTGCTAATTTTCTAAAATATAAATATATAATTGCCTATTAATTAATTGCCTATGTACTGTTTTAGTGCATAAAGAATAAATAAATAAATAATTAAATAAATTTTCTACAAATAAGTAATTTATTGGTTTTAAATTAAAATTGTGTTTATCATTATTGGTAATGATAACTAATTTTATTTAAAGAAAGTGGATTTTTTTTGGAAATTCATGAAAAAGCCGATGAAAAATTTCAACACTAGTGTTCAGAATCATGTACTGGATCCCTGGTATCGGTTTTCGGTACGATGTCCCTTACACCCTGTATACTCAATAAAACTCGTAACATAATCATAAACGTTTCCGAGATTAGAAATAAATGATTAATGGCTATTTAAACAGTGGCCTAATTAGAATTAACGATAACTGACGTTTGTGAGTGCGACAGTAAGTCCCTTAAGCAAGGTAAGCCGGTGCCGTCCAGGTAGCATCCGCCGCAGTGTCAGATATTCTGCCACTAAAAAGCAATATGTAAAGATCGCAAGGGCACTGCAACTGTTGAAATTACTGCGGGCTCAAGAGACTAATGTTTTGGTGACGAGTTGCGGCAGTGCAGTGCGTCATCTCAGCGTATCGTTTAACATCAGACAAATAGACGCCGTTGATAAAAACGGGGCGCCGTTGATAAAAAAAAAATCTGGATATGCTCCATGTCACAGAGCTGGTCCCATTTGCCGAAAGAGTCCTTATCTCTAATTTTGTTAATACTATATTTGCCACTTTTACCAGAGACTGCACTATCATAAGTATAGCGGTCTGGTAGTGTTTTGGGTCCACTATTATTTTTGCTATACGTCAACGACCTTCCAAATGTAAAGGAAAACCAGTTTACCCTATTTGCAGATGATATTTCCGTAATAAAACATCCAACGTAAATGACATAAACAACTACAATATTGACATTAATAAAACTATTCAATGTATAATAAAATCGTTAGATGTGAATGACTTAGAAGCAAATTTGACGTAAACTAAATAAATTCACTTTGTTTCATATGGACACAACATTTTCTTCCTACTTGTTTTCTTGCAGCAATTGATGAATTTTCATACACTTTTTCCTCCCGCATGTTTGTATGACAGTAATGGCGTACTGTCTGCTTCTTTTAAGAATAAGAAAGAAGGTATTTTCCGAGCAGGTGTAGTGTAAAATGAATATCTTAGTCAAAAAATAATTATACTAGCTAGGGCTATCAAAATTGTTGTATTCACCTACCTACTCATCTATATATTTTATTTGTATTAAACTTGTTAAAAATGGTAATACATTTCAGCTTTTAGGTTTTAGTACTTGTAGCCTGTAGCATATTATATTATACCTACCAGAGATTTACAATTATGTATAAGTACTTATACATTTTTTTTTTCAGTGGGAGACTCGCCACCTGACGTTGTAGTGCATAAGTATGTATTATGTTTTTCTAAAATAATTTTATTTTTAACTTATTCTGAATATTGCCTGAAGTAGAAAAAGTTTGTTTAACATCAGCATCGATATAATATAAATACGTAATATGTTATTAAATTAAGAAAAAAACACTTATGCTAGTCACCTTCCCTTGCTTAGGTACGCCCACGCAGTCCCTTCCCACTCTTGATTATACATTTTACTGGTCTGTTGGTCTAGTGATTAGACACCCTGGCTACTACCCAAAGGGTCGTGGGTTCGATTTCCAGCAAGTGTCTGGGTGTTTTATCTATACTTATATGTATGTCTTTATGAAAAAATTATATAAGTAATAGTATCAGTTGTCTGGCTTCCATAGTCCAGGCTCTGCCTAGTTTGGGATAAGATGACCGTGTATAGTTTGTCGTAGAATATTATAATTATATTTTTTACTGACCTTTTAGATTAATATTTATTTGGGTTGTTAGTTAGTTACATAATATATAGGCCGGGTCCCCACAATGTGCCGAATCAATTAGATGACGATCTCACATCAAGTAAAAATAAGGCAGTATGACCTGAAGATTGCAGTAGACACGTGTCTATGTGTGCGTGCAGCTAATTTAGCTTAATATAGGGAGCCAACCTTCTGTACCTATTTATTTTGTGGTATAGGGAAGATGGTAGGGATAGATCGGGCGCGATAGAAGACGAGTAGCTAACTGACTTGACGACGAGTAATAATTATGAATTAAATTAGTCACACAATCCGTGCATCATTCATCTGTCACACAATCTAACTTCAATGTACAATCTAAAACATTGCCGTTGTGGTCAGTTGTATTACTGATTCTGACCAATACTAAAAATATAGTTGTATACTAAACATTAATGATTTGATTATGTATTGTGTTTTATGTTTCAGGGTCCCTCCGGTAAGCAAGAACTCAAAATAGTGGGCTAATGGGATAGCTAAACATAATTAATTTTAGGATTATAAAATATATATTCTACACGTGTAAATATTGTTGATAGTAAATTCAATAATAAGTTTGGACACTATCGATTGAGATAAGGTAATTAAGCATAGTAACTTTCAATAAATATACAAAGACGAACTATCACGACATAATTCACGCACACATACAAACACCACAAAAATTAAATCTTTTTAAAGGGTTGTTGTCTTTAGCTGCGTTTCCATCGGGCGCACGGGCTCGCGCGGCAACATCGCGAGCCAAATGTGTGGTCAGAGGCGAACGTTGCCTCGGCTGAGCGTAGCCCGACCGACCACACATTTGGTGCGCGAGGCTGCCGCACGAGCCCGTGCGCCAGGTGGAGACGCGGCTAATAATAAACAATCATCTGACAATGCATTTTATTTGTTACAGTTCCCCGATTTTCCAGCAAAGGTATTTTAATACGTACTATTTTTAGTGTTATGTAACTACCACTTGTTGTTGTGTTCTTGTACTCTTAGATCAAAGATGTAACTAACAATTATCACTATATTATGAAAGTAGTATGTCATAAATAACCAGATTCGTTGTTATTTTTAATGTTTTAGATTTGTGTTAGTTATTGTTGTAAAATACACTACCTCCATTTACTTTACGTGTGGCTAAAATATTGTGTACAATTAACTGGGTTAGAATTAATTTGTGACACAAAATATGTTTGTACTAAAATGTTTTATGTTTATCATTATTTTACGTTGGAACCGCTGTGCTATAGCGGCTAGACACCCTGGCTGCTACCCTGCAGGTCGTGGTCGTCGTTTCCTACGTAGGACAAACATTTATGTGCGCCAACACAAAACATTTCTTTAGTATTATATAATAGGGCTTATAAAGTAACTTTTTCTCTAAAAATCACGAAATCAAAATTATTCGACAGCATGTGTGTGGCCCTATTAACCATTTAAAAAAAAAATTATAATACATAAAGATTCGCCACCCCTACACTAAGTAGTAGGCCTTTTGAGCAATATTGATATACCAACTCGTAACTCGAACTTCCATTGAGATATTTATACCCTACAAATTGTCTGTCTGGCCACCGGTTAGCCATCACTTCTCTGTGCATACATTTATTGCAACTAGTTTGACCTTGTACAGAATATCAGAGTAAAGAGGGTTTAGAGGTAGGGTATCAGGTACTTTGATCTTAAGCGACAGCCCAAGCCGAGGCCGTGCCTCCCTGAGGTGCCCTTGAGCTCGTCGCTACTTCTGCCGTAAAGGCTAGAGCGCTTCAAGCGCTCGCCTCCTATTGTCCGGTGAAGTTGTAAGGGCCATCTGCGGCCAACAGCGTCTACCATTCCCAAAAAAAAAATAAGTTACTTTGACTGTATCTTGCAAAAGAATCTACCCTCTAGAACTTATCATCTTTAATCATCAGCAGCCAAAATACGTCCACTGCCGAATAAATGCCTCCCCCTTAGAAGGGAGGGGTTGCCATAATCCCCACGCTTAGCAGGCAGCTTGGGGACCGCAGTGTAGATGGTGGTAGGTTAATCCAATAGAAAGACGCTGCTGCCCATCTTCTTGTTTTGCCTTAGTCGCCTCTTACGGACACCTATCGGGAGGAGATGGGTGGGTGCTGTTCTTACCCGTACACCCCACGGGGTAATAATAATTCATCATTAATATTAATGTATCTTTACTTTAACTTTTCTAGTTTGCTTGTCTAAATAACGATTAATGTTGTCTCTGGGAATGGTTTGAGAAATAACGATAGGGCTCGCGCAGCAATATCGCGAGCCAAGTGTGTAGTCAGAGTGGACGTGCCTCGGGGTTGCTTGGGCGCTCATTGCCTCGGCTGAGCGTAGCTCGACCGACCACACATTTGGTGCGCGAGGCTGCCGCGCGAGCCCGTGCGCCAGGTGGAGACGCGGCTAATAATAAACAATCATCTGACAATGCATTTTATTTGTTACAGTTCGCCGATTTTCCAGCAAAGGTATTTTAATACGTACTATTTTTAGTGTTATGTAACTACCACTTGTTGTTGAGTTCTTGTACTCTTAGATCAAAGATGTAACTAACTCTTCTATAAGTGCCTCTCTATTACTGAAGGTTGGCGGTTAGATTCCGAAACTTCACTTTATCCATGGCTAGTCTGAATAGCTGTTCTACAGACTTGATTTCGGTCCATTCTCTGATGTTACGTAGCCAGGACATCTTTCGTCCTCCAACTATTCTTTTCCCTGCTATTTTCCCCATCATAATGGTCTGTAGCAGGTTATATTTGTTATGCCTGAGGATGTGACCCAAGTACGCTACTTTACGCTGCTTGATTATGCGAACCAGTTCCACTTTTTTGGACATTCGGCGGAGCACTTCGACATTTGTCACCTTTTGTGTCCAACTAATACGAAGCATGCGACGATACGTCCACATTTCGAAAGCTTCGATCTTTCGTCTGAGATCGTCTTTTAGCGTCCACGCCCCATGTAACTAACAATTATCACTATATTATGGAAGTAGTATGTCATAAATAACCAGATTCGTTGTTATTTTTAATTTTTTAGATTTGCGGCTTGGGGATCGCAGCATAGATGGTAGGTTAATCCAATAGAAAGATCCATCTTCTTGTTTTCCCTTAGTCGCCTCTTACGGACGCCTAACGGGGGGAGATGGGTGGGTGCTGTTATTACCCGTACACCCCACGGGGTAATAATAATTCATCATTAATGATAATGTATATTTACTTTAACATTTCTAGTTTGCTTGTCTAAATAACGATAAATGTTGTCTCTGGGATTGGCTGTAGAAATAAAGGTAGGGCTGTTCATAATCTTCGGAATTTCCCGTTTTCCAATTCGAGGAAATATTTCTGGTGGTGACCTGTAAACGCTATGGACAAATCCAATTGTTTCTATAATATCATCATCATGTTTCTATATATTGTTTTGCGAAATGACATCAATACCTATTCCAAATGTGATTGTCTAAACTTTTCGATTAGAAATTTGTGAATAGCACCGGAAATTACAAGATACCATCGGAAATGTTTTCAACCAATTGGAAAGCTGGAAATCTTCGACGGTAGTGAATAACTCTACTGGAGAATTAAATCAACTATATCTGCAGTAACTATGATGGTCTATTTCGTAACCTTGCTGACTCAAGACCTCCATGCCGCTTCACTAATCCGGCAAAAAGAACAATAATTTTTCCAAATCCTTCGAAAAAACGAAATGATATAAAACGTCAATATGCCCATCATAATGTGTCTCAGATATAGTTCAAAATTCTCCTTATCACTCGTAAAGTATAAATCTAATTAATAAAAATTTATAGTTCCCGCATTTCAAGCCAATTAAGCCGTTCATGCCGTTTAAGCCTTTCAAGCACAACTTCAAGAAATTCGACCCAGAGGTGATGATGAACTACGTGCCGAAGAAGGGCGAGAACTTCGTCTCAACCTCGTCTTCCAGTAGTAGTTTCTCGCATGACGTGAATGGTATGAAGACCAGCGGAGGCAGTGCCAGCGTCATGAAAAACTTGAATGGAGAAGTCGAAGAAAAAAAGGCGGCTTTCCTAAAATCAGATCCACCTGCAGAATAAATGCATTTCTATTTTATATCTTCTATGTAGTAAGGCATAGGCAGTACTTTAATATAATTCTAATTAAATTCGTACGCTATTTGTTATCCCATTTCACGAAGTTAGGTACTTTTTATAATATTAATTAAGTGTAATAATTAAATTCTACTATTAATAAACACCAATGTAAACCAGACAATTTTTTTTTTCGGCATAAAAACTCAAAATTAAAACATGATAATTGTTTTGTTTTATTTTTGTGTTACATCCTCAGCACTAGCACACATTTTAAAAAGTATATAGAATACTCATTGTAATGTACACCAAAAGTATATTAGAGAACATAACTTAAGATTTGTACAAGTGGCGATCTTACTGATAAAAGAAGAAATGAAGACACCTAAAAATATCGTTTGTTGTCCGTGGTACCACCAGTAGTACCACCAGTGGTACCACTGTCAATTTTTTTTGTCCGTAGTACCACTGGGGTACCACGGAGTTGTCCGTGGTACCACCTCCGTGGTATCAATTAGATTTAAATAATATATCATTATTTTTGTTCATTTTATAATCGTTTACTTGGTACCTTAGTTGGACTGTTTGTATTGCACAACATTACACATGAAATTAGATTTTTATATACTAGAACCAGAATATACTAGAGATGTGGTATTGAGTAATAAAAGTAAGTAGAAGTACCAGGTTAGCATAGAACTTTTGGAGGATTCTTCACGTCTTATGGCTTACTAGTTTTGATTGGTGTTGCGTATCAAGAGGTGAGGGCCGGGAGGGTAACGGATGTATCAAGAGGCGAGATATCCTTGTATCTTGCGCTTCCCTGGTACTTCTGCTATAAATATGTTAGCTACTACTTAATAGGTACCACACATTCTCAGTAGGTACATCCTGGAAGTAGTTAAAAATCTTGAGGACTCTCCTATGTCCTCCTCCTATGCTTCCTTGGTACTTCTAGTATAAACATGTTAGCTCTAAACCATATCCAATATGCACAAGATTATGCACCTTCTATTTTATGCTACCCTAGTACTTCCGGTAATAATTTGTCGATTTTATTACTCAATACTACATTTCTAATAAATTAAACGATTACAAAATCTACGAAAATAATGAAATATTATTTAAATATCTCTGGTGGTACCACTAGTGGTACCACGGACAACAAACGAAAAATATGGGTTGCTGGCGAATTGTGGTTGCTCTCAAGGAGATCCTTATCACACTACCTACACTCTATTCCACATTTCAAGTTGGAAACAAGTTCGAAATGACACGGTACTACTCGATATCGATTCTCGATTACGAACAAATTAAAATCGATTCAAATAAAATCTGAGCAACAATTTTTCAAATGTGGAATAGAGTAAAAAAATAAATTATAGGTACGTATGTAATATTATGTAGTTACATCATTATATACTATGAGTTAAGTACATAATTATTTGTAGTTAACCCACATATTACTATAGGAAGGCAAAACCTCTCGGTTGTAAGTGGTTTGGATTGAATAATATTTCCCGTGAGGTGTCCAAATAAGAATATCATCCTCTTACTTCCTCTCGTTGTGTCCTTGTCCTAGTGTCCTTAAGAGGCGACTATTAGAAAACAAGAAGTCGGGCAGCAGCGTCTTTCTATTGGATCACCTACCACCTATACTGCGATGCTCAAGGCGCCTGTCAATCGTCGAGGTTATGGCAGCCCCTCCCTCCTAAGGAAGAGTTCTTTGGCCAGCAGTGGACATCGTTTGGCTGCTGATTATGATACCTACTGATGAATAATATTGGTTTCGGAGTAAGCTAGCTAATAAGCTTAAGTATGAATTATTTTCTCGTGGTTCTTTTTGGGAATGGAAGGTTCTTGATGGCAATGACAATCTAATAAACACACACACACACAGCTTAACATAATTTCTAGTATAAGTTTTAATTACTACTATATGCATGTGTTAAAAGGAGCCTAAAAATGTCAAAAAATAAGTATATTGTATTTTCGTATAAACACGCGTCACTATCTTGGTCATTATTGTAAGGAATAATACCCTACTGTAACACAGTTCTTACTAGTACGGGGGGTATTATGATTTGCTACTGCGGCCACATATAAGATATGCACCTTAATTTTGTGAACTAGAATAAGGCATACCTTACATTGTTTTATGAAATAAATGAAATGAAAAATAATAATATTGTAATCCTAGCCGATACTACTACAGCAGCCAATCTTTCGCTAGATCAGCCATCTACGGAGGAGATATTATAGTGCACAAGTGCTTGCATAGACACAAGTGCACTCTCTCGTCCTTTTACCTCTCACAGTTCGATGGGACGGAAAACAGACACGATCGGGGAGAGTTTAGGCCCAGGACCGAATTTTTACAAGCCCATCCGACGCATGGATCATCTTACTTTACAGACAATCAGGTGATCGGCCTGCATTGTCCTAGCCAGTAAGGAACAACTACACAAAGTGGTTGCTCCCCGCTGTTTTCGAACCCGCTACCTCCAGTTTACCCGCGAGGCTACAAAATGCAATGCGGAGGTTTTGACATCTACAAAGAACTAGACAAGCGAAGCATAGAACACTCCAGCTTCATAAGGAGGCACGGCCTCGCTACAAACTGCAGAGAGGATAGACTTTATGATCAAATCACAGTAGTGCGCTTTAACATAAGAAGCAACGACATATCGCTTACACTGCATACATGATGACATAACTTGAGCTGTACCTAGTAAGTAGTCGAAGGTATGATAGTAATAATAATGCCCACCTGACTAATAAATAATACAGCAACACCAGCCAATTTTTCAACATATTTCATAAGAATGTTCTCTTTTACTTACGCGAATATTACACATTGAAATTAAACTACTTTTACGGATTTTATCGCGGTTTATTTATTGATTTTACTATCCCGACGTTTCGAATGCTTTGCAGCACCCATGGTCACGGGAGGACTGAGATGTTGAACGTCCTTATGTCACAATTATGCCGGTGTACCCTCAGGTCTTCTTAGTTATTATTGTTGGTCCGATCTACGCAGTAAGAGCTTACAGTATCTTGAGGCCGTGCAGTGTTTTGATTGATATTGGATTTAATTATATTTATCACAGGATCCCAAGCCGGTGGTAACACCCAACCATCTTCTCTATTGAAATTAGGATGTTTTTTGATTTCAATAGCCTCACGAATCATCCTAGGCAGGAAAATCCGTAAAAGTAGTTTAATTTCAATATTTCACAAGATCGGCCATATGCGGGAGTAAGCACACACAAGCCTTCACCTTCACAATCTGATGGGACCAAAAACGTTTAACTACTGATCTCTTTGGATGGGGTGAAAGACCGACGTGACTGGGAGGTTAGGTGCAGGATCGACTTCTTGCATGCTCATATAACGCATGGGTTATCTTACTTTTCCATTGCACAAAGTTGTTGCACCCCTTAGGATTTTAACCCGTAGCGGATTCAAAGATCAGGATTGTAAAGCAAGCGACTTCTGCAACGTCACGGAGGCAACGTGAAATATGTATTGCACAAAGAATACAAAACAAATTGAAGGAAACAATTTATTAACTTGACATTAGTGGTGCCTGTTTAAACTTTATAACAACATAATAATATTGGCTGTAAGTTTTGCTTTTAAACTTTTCTAGGTGCTGTCTAAAATATTTAGTATCGAACTTTAACGAAATATTAAATGGTAGGTTTCTTGTGCAAGGGGGCTCTGTGCGTCCCTACACGGAAAAAAAAAATTAGCTGCAGCTACTAAATTTTAGGTGCTATTGCAAATTTTCTTACGAACTATAGGGACAGCGAAGTTTGTAGCAGTCGTTGCAAAGTGTTTTTAGCTACCAGAATTTAGCCAAGGTAGCGAATTATTTTAGTTAAAATTACTACATGTCATAGCTAAGATTAGCAGTAGCGGCGAATATTATTTGCTATATTTAGCTGTGGCTGCTAACAATATTAGCAATATTTAGCTGTGGCTGCGAATTGTTTTTGTGACTCCACCAAAGGATTTTAGTTGCGATACCAAATAAATTTATGAGTGTCAGCTAATATAATTCGTAGTATTTTAGGTTTGTTTTAGCAGTATTAGCTAAGTTAATTTGATACTGTATCGTATCACCTTAGCTACAATTGCCAATATGTTAGCTGTGGCTACGAATTGTGTTTGTAACTCCACCCAAGGATTTTAGTTGCGACACCAAATACATTTATGAGTGTCAGCTAATATAATTAGTAGTATGATAGGTTTGTTTTAGCAGCATTAGCTAACTTAATTTGTTACTGTATCGTATCACCTTAGCTGCAATTGCCAGTATGTTAGCTGTGGCTACGAATTGTGTTTGTAACCCCACCGAAAGATTTTAGTTGCGACACCAAATACATTTAACAGTGTCAGCTAAAATAATTAGTAGTATGATAGGTTTGTTTTAGCAGCATTAGCTAACTTAATTTGTTACTGTATCGTATAACCTTAGCTGCAATTGACAATGTGTTAGCTGTGGCTACGAATTGTGTTTGTGACTCCACCAAAGGATATTAGTTGCGATACCAAATAAATTTATGAGTGTCAGCTAATATAATTCGTAGTATTGTAGGTTTGTTTTAGCAGTATTAGCTAAGTTAATTTGATACTGTATCGTATCACCTTAGCTGCAATTGCCAATATGTTAGCTGTGGCTACGAATTGTGTTTGTGACTCCACCCAAGGATTTTAGTTGCGACACCAAATACATTTATGAGTGTCAGCTAATATAATTAGTAGTATGATAGGTTTGTTTTAGCAGCATTAGCTAACTTAATTTGTTATTGTATCGTATCATCTTAGCTGTAATTGCCAATGTGTTAGCTGTGGCTACGAATTGTGTTTGTGACTCCACCAAAGGATTTTAGTTGCGACACCAAATAAATTTATGTGTGTCAGCTAATATAATTCGTAGTATGATAGGTTTGTTTTAGCAGTATTAGCTAAGTTAATTTGATACTGTATCGTATCACCTTAGCTGCAATTGACAATGTTTTAGCTGTGGCTACGAATTGTTTTTGTGACTACACATAATGATTTTATTTTAGTTGCGATATCTAATTAATTTATGAGAGGTAGCTAATATAATTCGTAGTAGCATGTAAAGTAATTTTAACAGTACAAGCAAAGTTAATCTGATACTGTATAGTATTAATGCAGCTACAATTCCTACGATGACATGAATATAATATGATAAAAAAATATATCACAAAATATGAATTAACACTATCTCATGTTGCTAGAAGTATGTTTGATACGATAGATTGTCCTTATTAAACTTGATGGCAACAAAACAAATCTTCAGAAGACGAATAATGAGATCATTTACATATTTAATTAAAGCAATTCAACATCTTTAACTATTAAAAAGAATGTGTAAATGGTTACCGGTTACATAGCTTTAAATATGTTACGGTTATGTTATTCGTTTTCTAATAAATTGTTATGTTGTTGCCATCAAGTGCGTAAATACATTTTTTTGTATTGAAATACTTATAGCAACTCAGGATTATTAGATATTTTGTGATACTTTATTTATCATATTCTATTCATGTCGTCATATCAATTGTAGCTACGATGATACGATACAGTATCATATTAACTTTGCCTCGACTGCTAAAATTATTTTCCATGCTACTACGGATTATATTAGCTACCTCTCATAAATTTATTAGATATTGCAACTATAATCATTATGTGTAGTCACAAACACAATTCGTAGCCACAGCTAAAACATTGTCAATTGCAGCTAAGGTGATACGATACAGTATCAAATTAACTTAGCTAATACTGCTAAAATACTGTCAGTTCTAGCTAAGGTGAAACGATACAGAATCAAATTAACTTAGCTTTAACAGCTAAAATGACCTTCCATGTTACTGTACATTAGCTTTTTCAAATAAATGTAATACATAACTGAAACGAAATCCTTAGGTGAGCAAACAAACACAACTAACATTTACACTTAAAACACTGTCAAGTGCAGCTACAGTGATACGATAGAGTAATAAATTACCTTAGTTACTAGGTACTGCTTAAACTACCTAACATGCTACGAATTATGATAAATTAATCACCATTCTCAATTGTTACATGAAGTCAATACAAAACAAAATTAAAGAAAGTATCTATTTATTGAAATCACAAAGTTACTCCTAAAACAAACATTAGTTTGGATAATTGAAAAGAAAAGTTATATACATAATATTTTTTACTAACAATTTTATGTAACACTGGTATAAGACAGTAATTCCAACATATCAACTTTTATAAGTACAAGTGTTAACTAACTTGATCATAAAATCACTATCTGATAAAGTGGCAATAAGGGCAAAGTCAATTTCAATTTTTTTCAATACTATACTATACTATATATAATCGGAACAACAAAGAAATACTATACTATAATCGGAACATTAAGCTTATACAGGGTTACAGGAAAAGTCGTGCTAGATCCGTTAAGGGCGTGGAGTACCCATCATTTCTGACTTATTTCACTATGAAACACCCCACCCTAAACTTAACCCTTTTCAAGATTTTCGACTTTATTTTTTTTTATTGAAAACTGCCGATTTTTAGGCTATTAAATTTTATTTTGTTTATTTTGTGTGTATTATTATTATTATTATTGCATTTTTACATGTGTAATAAGATGCTTTAGGACTTCAATCATTAAAATAGTGCACAAGTTAATTGAATAGGCCGTAGTAGACAAGTGAAAGTAAAGAAATTACAAAAATAATTAGCAGGTTTATTTTTCTCTAAGGAATATCTAAAAAAAATATTATGGCAGTTGTTCGGCAGATGTATTTTAAAATATCTTCGTTTCATCAGCTTTCTAACGAGGTATAACTATCTAGGGTTCGTATTAAATTTCGTGGGAAAAAAAACTTAGTTTCATAGGCGACAGTGGTGAAGAAAGTTAATACTTAGCCCTAAAAAGTAAAGTAAAACAAAAATAGGTAAGCATGAAATGTCATTTACTAAATCAGGTTTTCACACAACTTTTTCTTACTCTACACTCTCTACAGTTCATGTTCAACATAGCCACCTCTATTTCTAACACATTGTCGCATCCTTCTACGGAGACCAGTCTTCACTACTCCAGTGGTCAACGTTGTCCTTATTTGATTTGCTGCATCAACAATCCTTTCTCTTAATTCTTCCACAGACGAAACTGGATTTGGCTCGCTGTATATAAGACTTTTCATGCGCCCCCATACATGAAAATCCATGGGGGTTAGGTCCGGACTTCTTGCTGGCCATGGCAACGGCCCACCTCGTCCTATCCATTTGTTTGGATAATTTGTGTCCAGCCAGTCTCTGACACTTCTCCTGAAATGGGCAGGGCAGCCATCATGTTGGAACCACATGTCCCTTATTAAGTTGAGTGGCAGATCATCCAGCAAGTCATTCAAGTCTCCTCTCAGAAAGTTTTCGTAGTTTTCCCCATTTAGATTGTCCGGGAGAAAGTAAGGTCCGATCAAATGATTGGAGATAATACCCATCCACACGCTAAATCTTCGTTGGGACCCCGTCACTCTTTTCTTAATGGGATTCCTTAGTTCTTTTGGGGCCCAGTAGTGAGCGTTGTGATAATTAATTATGCCATCTTTATCAAATTTGGATTCATCTGTCAACAAGATATTTCTTAGAAAATCTGGGTCTTCTACGTCAGCATTTAGCATGAATCTGCAAAAGTCCAACCTTCTCGCGGAGTCTCCTTCTTCAATAACGTGTACCGGCGTGTAATGGTACGGGTATAGGCCAGCAGTATGCACTGTAAACTACACACTCCATTGCGAAAGTCCCACATCCGGCACTCGACGACCGGGATAGCGAGTTATGTATTCGTTGCGAGCTTGCACAGACACACAATCGCAGTATCCATAACAAATAAGCATATCAGCATATTCCTCAGGTGTGTAGGACGTCATCTTCAACACTTCCGTATCACAAGTACAAATCAGAGTCCGGTTAATAAGCACAGTAGTCACAAATCAGAAGAAATAGTCCAGAATCACAGCCAAGTCGAGAAAAAGAGCAAAACGATATCACATCTACTATGTACGAAGCACAAAAGCAGACTGCCAATCAAAACAATATCCTGTGTTGTATTACCAGCCCTTATCAGTCTCTACACATTTTTTCTTTCATTCACACCTGCATAAATCGTCACTTGTCTCGCTCGCACGGTGTGTCCCAACTTGAAAGACAATAGATGCGGGACCGTTAGAACTGCTACCTGAAGCGTCCCAACTACTTTTTTTCCACGAAATGTAATACGAACCCTAGATAGTTATACCTCGTTAGAAAGCTGATGAAACGAAGATATTTTAAAACACATCTGTCGAACAACTGCCATAATATTATTTTAGATATCCCTTAGAGAAAAATAAACCTGCTAATTATTTTTGTAATTTCTTTACTTTCACTTGTCTACTACGGCCTATTAACTTGTGCACTATTTTAATGATTGACGTCCTAAAGCATCTTATTACACATGTCAAAATGCAATAATAATAATAATAATACACACAAAATAAACAAAATAAAATTTAATAGCCTAAACATCGGCAATTTTCAATAAAAAAATTTAAAGTCTAAAATCTCGAAAAGGGTTAAGTTTAGGGTGGGGTGTTTCATAGTGAAATAAGTCAGAAATGATGGGTACTCCACGCCCTTAACGGATCTAGCACGACTTTTCCCGTAACCCTGTATATTAATTTAAAATATGCAATACTTAACCCCCCATTAGGGTAAATGCACATGATCTGCATTTAAACTGCAAGCTAGTTATACAATTGCAGTTTTGTTGCAGTTGTATAACTAGCTTGCAGTTGAAATAACTACATCGAAACTGTTGACCGACTATCCCACTGTCCGTATAGTGAGATAAGTCAACTAAACCACATACCCCGACTAAACCACAATTCTGCAGCTAACTTGCAGCATCTACAAATTGAGACTAACAATAATTTATAGCCTATACATTATACTTAATATAAATAACGATTACACATAAGGGTACAAAAACACTTATACACTACTACAGGGAGCATTGGAAAATGTTGGCAATATTTTAACCTTTGCTTCTACATAACATTAAAATGATAATAGGTACAACATTTAATGAATCACTACAGATAAATTCTCGTATTTCAGAATGATAGTCATCATATTTTATACGCAAGTCAAGTCCTCACAAAAATCCCTGACATTTATTTTAATTAAACTTTTTTATTCCTAAAATGATTGTACTATGGATGTAATTCACATGCAGAAGCATAGTCTTAAGTATTGCCGATGATTTCAAATCCATCTTGTATACAACATCGATACACTAGGCATACATGTAATATGTATTTACTAGAACCTTTACAGAATATGGTTATAATATAAATACTGAGTAAAATCATATAATATGGGATTCATAAATCAGTACCACTTACAAAATACATACACAATATTTGCTGGAGTCGTCTCCATGCAGTTGCATTTCAGCATCAGTAGAGAAATTTTTAAAATCGATTTCCACCTGTGGACAAATAAAAAAAAAATGAATGATATAAGTAGATTGGGTAAGTATTATTTGATATAATTACAAAATTTCTAATATTTACAAGATATAATAACTGAATCTATAATTTTATTTCATATCAGTTGATATAATTTTAAAATTTAAAATTTTTTTTTTTTTTTTTTTTTTAATTTTTAATTTTTTTTTATTTTTATTTTTAGTTGTATAATAAACGATTGATATAATTTTAAAATAACTATTTTTATTAAGCATAACATACATTGATTACAAAACCATTTGATATCATTTACAAGATATAAAACCTATTTAGCCTAATATAATAAAAATAATAATAATATCATGTTTTTTTGTAATTTCGCGAGCCCTGCTTTGCGGGGCTCCTAATTCTGGGTGGTCATAAGACAATAACCACGAAGGTTAAGGCGGGAGCTCCGCTTCTAGCCTAACATATCCGAGTCGGATTGCTCTGAATCGAGGTGTTAACTATGTTGGTACCTATAAATATACATTTTAAACTATAGACCTAATGATTTTCGATTAGATAAACATTATATCCAATAACATTATACGAAATAAGTTTTAGAATATATAAATGTTATATGTAAAGAAATTATAGCAACAGTTGGTATATCTCACGTTTATTAGATCTTGTGAACGTTATTGAAATGAAAATAGACCAAATAAATTTATATGAAATGGGACGCACCCATATAGATTGAGCTTCGTAGAAGTTAGTTAAAACGTTCGTAATAAATTGTTACTTACCAATCTATCGTCCATGTATTTGTGGATTTCCATTAATCCTTTAGACATTGATAATCTTTTTGATCGTCGTGCATTCCCAGTTCTCAAGGACAACATTTACCGTTTCTGTATTTTGAAGCCAGCTTCATAATAAATAATAGGCTTATTGTTTCTATGGGCCATAGTTGCCTGCAATAAAGGTTTTATTATTATTTTTCATTTTTGGTTACTCGGGCTTTTACACCCGGACTTTTAAAAAGCATGGGGACAAATCCAACACATAGGCCTGTTAGGACAAATTAATGAAATGGAACATACCTGCCAGAATCAACTGCTGGAAATAAGATATAAACAGCAGTTGACTCTGGCAGGTGTAGGGACTATTGAAGTATATGGAAAGATTTCTTGATTTCCTTAAGTGGGCATTTGGTGGACTGAACACTGGGCTATTGTAAAAGGCCGGGGTCATTTGCCATAATTAGTAGATACACTAATTATATTTTGTCAAGCGGTGACTTGCCACCAACTAGATGGGCTCTTCATATGGCCGTCAGAAGACGACGGAGTGCAACACCGGTGTGGGTGGCTCAGGTGTCGAGAGGTGTGCTGCCCTTTCTCCGAAGTTACTCGCGGCATTATACCCTTTAACACTTTCACCCCTGGAGCATATAGCTTTAACAGCTCCTCTCTGGACTAGCCAATTAAGGCTAGCCAGAGCTGAGAGTCCTGCGTGCCCCCTTCGGTTTCCGGCCGACGAAGTCACGCCAAGGTGGGGGCCCTGACCGACTCTCTAGAGCACTCGGGTCCGTGGTGACCTTACGCACCAACAGCTCGCCACAAGCTTATGTAAAATGGAAGATACCTTTTTTATGACGTGGGGGAAATCTTCGAAAGATCCCCGGGAGCTGTGGGGCTCGATCGGGGTATGTGGGATTCTTACCCACTAAAACCCGCGCGCCGGATCTGCACCAGGGACCCTCAGTGCCTTGCCTTTGAGCCCGCCGACGGGGGGTGCATTATAGCCCCCCGGGAACCAGTCACGGTGCTCACGGGGACGGGGGTCGCAACCCCGCCGCTGTCCTCCTCGGAGTCGCCGCCGTACTCAATGAACGTTCTAAGGGTTCCACACCCCGGACGTCCAGCGACTCCGAAGAGCTTATGCAAAATGGAAGGTTTAGTATAAGTGGCCGAAAAATTCTTTGTGAAATATTAGCACATTTTCATATAATAAGGCATATGTAGGACCGCTATTCTGTTCAATTAATTACAGGCAATTATAATTTATTATATTGTACTAACCTTTGAATGTATCAATGACTGGTTGGTCATAAACCCAGATTTCCAATAATTTTGTAACGTCCTCCCTTGCACAATAACTTCAATAACTTCACCGTCTATCCTATCACCTCAGCTTATCACAGATCATGACTATGATCACGCGTTTGTCAGCATTCGAAAAACTAACTACCAAGCAATGTTGCCAGTGCTGTCAAAAAAATACAGATGAAACTTTTCTATTAAAAATGTAATTTCTATCAAATAATATATTTAACATTTTAACATTAAAATGTAAAAAATAAAGGTTAGTAATGTACATGCGGAAATCGACATCAAGCCAGGACCGGGTGATAGGCTAAGTCATAACTGTTAACAAAAATATATGAAAAAAATCTTTATTAAGAACTAGCTGTACCCGCGGCTTCACACGCAGCCAGTAGGTAGGTAATTTTCGCGTTATACTCATAAAATAAAACTCGATATAACACGATCCATCTCCATTGAACTTGATCACCTTCGGCCCGATTCGATCCGGCCCTTTTATTTTTCGCGGGGAAACCTTCAAAAGGTCCTCGGGATCTGTGGAGGTCAACCAGGGTATGTGGGATTCTTACCCACTAAAGCCCACGAGGTTGTTGCATTGGCACATGAGTGGGGACACCAAAGTTCTCCGGTGGGATCTGCACCAGTGTGATCAGTGCCTTGCATTTTAGCGTTCACGGTGTCAAGGTGCTCACATGGATGGGGGTCACAACACCGCTGCCGTCCTCCTAAGAGTCGCCACCGTACTGGATGGACATCCTAAGTAAGGGCCACACCCCGAACGTCCAGCGACTCTAAAGGAACTCAATCCGACTCCATCCAACCCAGTCTGACCACCCGATTCGACTCGATCAATTTACATAAATTATATCAAAATCATCCTATATATTTTGCGCATTACCCTTATATTTTGATGCCCCGTCCTGCAGGAACCCTTAAATTTTTCGGGATAAAGAGTCTCTTAGTTAAGCGGTCAGCGGAGCACCACTTACTTTGCAAACCGGAGGTCACGGGTTCCATTCCCGCAGGGAGCAACAACTTTGTGTAGGTAATTGTTTCTTACTGGTTAGGACAATGACGGATCTTTTTGTCTAGAAAGTAAGATGATCCATACGTCGGATAGGTACTGAGGGGCTTGGATGACATTATTATTATTATGATGACAGCTACGATGGCGATTATGTGTAGGTATGCCACATACAAGATAGTACTATTTTGACATTACCTAAATTCATTTTTCCATTTTACTACTAAGTACCCGTACATCCGTAAATCTATTGTTCAAGTAACCCTGATCTTGTTTGTAAGCTGTCTACACGATAAGTGTCAAGCTGCATATCGTGATCTACTTGCTTTTTGTTCTCGCGGGGGACACATGCAATAGGTCCCGGGACCTATGGGGTCAACCGGGGTATGTGGGATTCTTACCCACGGCTGTCGCACGGCACATGAGACGGGAGGCGTGGACGCTCCGGTGGGATCTGCACCAGAAAACTGAGGGTTTTCTGGTCTTGCCTTTAAGCCCGCCGCTGGAGACACTTTATACATCCACCAAGCAAGCTGTCGTACTTGTTAGACATCTAGGGCCACACACCTCAAACTTTCTGAAGGAGCTTTATTCTTATATTTTGAAGAATGTTATTGTAAGTGGTCAATAACATCTTATATTTTTTTATTAAGTACTTCTACTATCTTATGTATTTCAAGATCAATGATTCAATGATTTCGATATCTATCACATCAACGTATTTTACAGAGGTTTAGTTTGAGATTTCATGGAACCATTATATTTTTTAACACTATGACTCAAAGTTGATAACTTTGTTGAGATTTCAAAAATAAAAATGTAAATTCAAAAACTATAACCCAACTAGCGAAAAATCACCCTATGAAAAGTATAAAACCATATTTATTATAATTTTCAATATTTATCGCCTATTAAATAAACAACTAACACGTTATATTATAGCGTTTCATCGAGTCGTAATGCGAGCTTCAAAGTCTTAGTGAATTGATGTGATTAAGTGAATCGTCACTCTGGCAACACCTGCAAGAATCGTTATTTCATTTGTCCGCGCAAAACGCGAATAAATTTGCTACCATCCCAAATTATTGTATGCTACTGCAGCGAATACTATATTTGCAACAGTCGTTAAAATATTCGGGCTCGTTTTAAAACGTTTCTTTTGTACCTATTAACTCGCTTTCTTGTCTTACGAAGAACATACCTACTTACTAATATTGGACCATAGGAACATTAGGAATGGTGACCATTGGAACTACTGAAATACCCAAAATAACCCCGTCGTGTTTAGGCTAGATGTATTTGTCTTGACAAGTACTAAGCCTGTATCTGCTGTATGTGTGTTCGCCATAATATGAGCAGCTAGCTTAAACGCCTTTTAAACGCGCTTTTATTAGTTTCACCTGTAATAAGTACGTAGGTATATATATGATGGTAATAGAATATTGCCACTCCATTTTCACCCACTTCTACACGTTCAAATCGTTTGGAATTTTGCACATGTGTCAAAGACCCGTGACAATATATTAATATAGTATTATCGAGCTGATCTCATGATAAAGCTCGAATTTGGATAAGGGGGAACCCTTAGATGGCTACTAGTAAACTCATCAAGTTTGGACTCATTTGTTTTGTTTTAAAGAATTCTATTTACTTTGACCACTAATGAGGATCTGATGATGGAACTGGAAGGTGGGTAAAGGAACCCTTGAGTGGGTACTAGTAATCACATCGTGTTTAGGCTCGCTTGATTCGGCTTTAAGAGTTCCATTGACTTTTCCCAATATGAGGATCTGATGATGGAGCTGGAAGGTAACCCTTGAATGCGCGAAAGTTTGGAGAGCCTAAAGCAATATCTCAATGGACTAAAGCCTAATGCATAATAATCCATCGGACGTACCTACTGTAAGCAGTTGCGCATTATTGAGGAAAGTCTGTCTAATAACCACAGATCTTGGATTCGTATATCAACTCTCAAAATTGACAACGATACATTCGAAACGACATACTTACGATATTATTCCGAATGTATCATACCTACTCTAACAAATATTCGAACTCCTCATCGTTTATCGTACCTATCTATAGAATTTTTGGTCCTCGGTACGATTCATTTGGTCCTTTTTTATTTTCTTCATTATTTACAATGAACTAAAGACCACGCGTACAAGTCGTGGGCACTACTGATGTTATCCCGGTTTTACTCACTGTGGGACATATCAATGTTTAAAACCCATCTCAGAGACCGAGTGAATACAGTCAAATCCATTTGTTCACTATTTTGGCGGATTCCATAAACCAATCTGGTATATCTGGTAATACTTTTAAAGGCCCGTTATCTGAGTTAAACACTAATCTTGTTAGCTGTACTGGCAAATTATTCTATGGTATTGTTACAAATATAATATTTGCAAAAGTCGCAAAAAAAATCGGGCTCGTTTTATAATTCAAACTAAAACGCAAGTATTTAATAGGTAGTAAATGCCTATTACTACATAAGATTGAGTAACCGTAAACAGTGTTTTATTATTATCTTAGGTATTATATCCATAATAATCGGCAACAAGTAGATATGTATACCTAAATATATAAAACCATCCACGAAATGTATGATCATCAGCAGCCTAAAGTAGTCCACTGCTGAACAAAGGCCCTTAGACGGGAGGGGTTGCCATAATTCCCTCGCTTGGCAGGCGTCTTGGGGACCGCAGTATAGATGGTAGGTAATCCAATAGAAAGACGCTGCTGCCCGTCTTCTTATTTTCCCTTAGTCCCAACGGGAGAAGATGGGAGGATGTTGTTCTTAGCCGGACACCCCACGGATTAGATGCATGTATGAAGTACATACGTGTAAAATCGAGATATTTATTTTAGTCAACAGAAGTCAAGAAAATTTGTCAAAAAGCATGCCTTGAACACAAGAGTCCCATGTTCAAACAACGCCTTGCACCTCGGAGATTTTCTTATTTCATGTCATCTTAATTTCAATATTGATTATCACTTGTGTTATGGTGCAGTGTACGATGTAAGTACACATCGTGTGGAAACCTGCACATCATTCAAAAATAGACGTGTGTAGTTTGCCAACCCGCACACGGCCAGCTGGTGGGCTATGTCCAGAACCCCCTCCATATAGAGGGGTGTGTCGATATAATGGCTCACCCCTTACACTATGCCTTGATCGCTTGGGTTCGTAATGGAAACCGTCAGTGAAACCGTTAGTTTTGAAAATTTTGATATACATTTAACTTTACGAGACTGCATAAAGAACACTGGCCGTTGTGCGTTGTTGTAACTTGCTGTAAAAAAATAGTTGTAAAATTTAGAACAATTAGATAAAGTTCCAAAATGATCTTATAAAACTCACGCAACTCTAGTTTGCTACCCCTGACAAGGTATTATTATGGTTCACTGTTAAGTTAATTTGAAAGTATTAATAAGATATTTCGCTATATAAAGACATATAATTAGCGACCAGAGCTCGAAATATTAGTTGTGGTGTTTAAAATAATGTGGAAGGCTTACTAAGATTTAGAAAACAAATTTAGTACTTGTTGCAAAATCATTTGCAGTGATTGCAAAGACCATTTAGCTATATGAAGACATTATAATTAGCAACCAGAGCTCAAAATATTACTTGTGGTGTTTAAAATAATTTGGAAGGGTTACTTAGATTTTGAACAATATTAACAAATGAAACTTAACAGATTCATCTGCAAAAACATTTAGTACTTGTTGCAAAATTATTTGCAGGGATTGCAAAGAACATTTAGCTGTAGGAAGACATTAAAATTAGCCACCACAGCTAAAAATATTAGTCGTGTTGTCTAAAATAATTTGGAAGGGTTACTAAGACTTTGAACAATATTACTAAGATATTAACAAATGAAACTTAACAGATTTATCAGCAAACAAATTTAGTACTTGTTGCCAAATCATTTGCAGTTATTGCAAAGACCATTTAGCTATAGGAAGACATTATAATTAGCAACCACAGCTAAACATATTAGTTGTGTTGTTTAAAGTAATTTGGAAGGGTTACTAAGACTTTGAACAATATTACTAAGATATTAACAAATGAAACTTAACAGATTTATCAGCAAACAAATTTAGTACTTGTTGCCAAATCATTTGCAGTTATTGCAAAGACCATTTAGCTATAGGAAGACATTATAATTAGCAACCACAGCTAAACATATTAGTTGTGTTGTTTAAAGTAATTTGGAAGGGTTACTAAGATTTTGAACAATATTAACAAATGAAACTTAACAGATTTATCAGCAAACAAATTTAGTACTGGTTGCAAAATCATTTGCAGTGATTGCAAAGACCATTTAGCTATAGGAAGGCATTATAATTAGCAACCACAGCTAAAAATATTAGTTGTGTTGTTTAAAATTATTTGGAATAGTTACTAAGATTTTGAACAATATTAGCAAATGAAATTTAACAGATTCATCTGCAAAAAAATTTAGTACTTGTTGCAAAATTATTTGCAGTGATTGCAAATACCATTTAGCTATATGAAGACATTATAATTAGCAACCACAGCTCAAAATATTAGTTGTGGTGTTTAAAATAATTTGGAATAGTTACTAAGAGTTTGAACAGTATTAGCAAATTAAACTTCACAGATTCATCTGCAAACAAATTTAGTACTGGTTGCAAAATCATTTGCAGTGATTGCAAAGACTATTAGCAGGACCGATACAGACATGTCTTTGCTGCTTAAGGCATCTATCTTTTTGCAATAGTGACGAAGTATTTATCCATAAATGGTAATAATGATTTGTAGCCACAGCTAAGGGCAACCCCTAATGTTGTTTTGATGATATAGCGAAAAAAGTTTGCGATAGTTGTTAAACAATTTGTAACACCTGTTAATTTTTTGTAGTTCTTATAGCTAAATGTCGTTATCAATAATAGCTAAGTGGTCTTAGTTGTAATACACAATGCTTTGCTGATGTACCTAAGATATTATACAGAGCAGCAAATGAATTGGCAGCAAAACCAATTTAGCGACCACAGCTAAACCATTTTTTTCCGTGTACTAAATGCAATCCCAAAACTTGCGACGACGCGGTGTAGGCCCTGCGTCATCGCAAGCACCTCAAGGGTGCTGGGGGGAGTGTAAATATCTGCTCCCCCTGGCGTGCTCTAGCGAGCGTCTGGCGCTGGAGAGACTCTGGCGAAGGTCCGAACGGAGAGCCTAGAGCTTAGAATATAAATTAGTACAAATACTATAGAATGCTTAATTCATGTAAGAACATGTAGCCATGAGTAAGAACGGCGTTATTATTTTAAGAGTAAGAACATCAATTCAACATCAAAATACATAAATATCAGGTGTACGACAATAGGTACTATACCGCTTGTGACAGATCAAACCCATTATTACTTATCACTTTCATGTCAATATAACTCTTATAATATAGCTTTAAATAGTTCAATTCACCTGCCTCTTAGACTTCTTATAGGAAAATATGCCTACGCTTTGTTTAATGGGGACCATAGACAAACGCGTACTCTATTCTTAATATTAAACTCTATGGTTCTTTAGCATTTGTTTTATTTGAAGAATTCCAAATGTACTTAAATTATTTTTCGACAGTCTGAATACTTCCATTGTATAAGCAGTTAATCCTGCTATACCTAGACCTTGGCAATAGAGATTTTCTTATAATTATATTACTCCTCGGTGACCGGGGTACCATTTGAAGGTTTCGTCCTCGAAGACAAAAACAAATAAAAATATTTTTTACAAAAAAAAGAACCGCCTTCAAAATGCAACTAAAATGCCTGAAATAATTTCTAAGAATTAGTGGTTTTTACATCTACATTATTGGACTTGGACTACAACATATTATAAACACATATTACTATCAAAGACGGCGCCAAACTGGAAAACAGTTAGGTACCTACTGCCCTTGTAAGTATTTGCTAGACGTTAGGCGCCGACTGTAAAAAATATTTTTATTTTATTCTTTTCAGTGGTTCCCTTGGTGTATTATTAGGTTAACTTTTAACAACTTATATTTTATTCTGACAAACAGCCAGTTTAATATTTATTTTAAAAACACCCACTACATAACACAACTATGGACCATCACTAAAATATAAGTTTAAGCAAAAATTTAAAAAAATGTAAATGTGACAATATCTTAATAAAACTAACCAATTGCCATAAACCGAAGATATCTAGGTGTTATACTCGTAGTTCTCGAGAACCATGGACTGCAAGCTCGGTGGGTCTACATTTATTTGTGCCGAGAACCCGTGTCCACCTTCTTGCTCCATCGTCAGACCCTGATCACCATTTTTCTAGCAACTACTCATCGAGAGCTACCCAACGAGCCCAAACTCGGCGGATCTACGTTTATTGGTGCAGTGATCCCGTGACGACCTTTCTGCTCCATCATCAGACCCTGATTACCATTTTTCTAGCAACTACTCGTCGAGACCTATACAACAAGTCCAAATTCGGTAGGTCTACGTTTGTTGGTGCCGAGATACCGTGACGACCTTCCTGCTCCATTATCAGACCTTGATCACCATTGTTCTAGCAACTACTCGTCGAGAGCTACCCAACGAACCCAAACTCGGTGGGTCTATGTTTATTGGTGCGGAGATCCCGTGACGACCTTCTTGTTCCATCATCAGACGCTGATCACCATTTTTCTAGCAACTACTCATCGAGAGCTACCCAACGAGCCCAAACTCGGCGGATCTACGTTTATTGGTGCAGAGATCCCGTGACAACCTTCCTGCTCCACCATCAGACCCTGATCTCCATTTTTCTAGCAACTACTCGTCGAGAACTATCCATCGAGTCCAAATTCGGTAGTTCTACATTTAGTAGGCACGGCTAGGATAGGATGGATTGTTAATTTTATTACAGAGTTCCGGTGGCCATCTATGGCCTTCTTCATCAGATCCACTTCACCAAATGATACTTTCTGAATGAAAATGCTTGACTAGTTTCTAAAAATACCAAAAACGCTATATGTATGCCTATAATATTTAAGGAGTTCCCTCAGTTACTCATGGTTCCCATCATCAGAACTTGATTTTGAAAAAAATGGGACCGATCTGGAAGCATATCCTTTCAATTAAAAAAATAATTTTCCAAATCGGTTCGTAAACGACAGAGTTCTGAGGTAACAAACATAAAAAAAAAAAAAACATTCAACCGAATTGATAACCTCCTCCTTTTTTTTGAAGTCGGTTAAAAAAGGGTTTCTTGCCAAGAACCATCCAGGTACTATCGCATTGTCAGATATTCTGCCGCCCAGCAGCAACGCAGCAACATGTAAACATTACTGTTATATACTGTGTTTCGGTGGGAAGGGCACTGCAGCAGGTGAAAATAGCGGACACAGGCAGCCGCGTCGCTTACTATCAGGCGAACGTCTTGCTTGTCTTGTAACTAGGTTGAATAAAAAAATTACATTAATACTTTCAAACGAGTTTCTGAAATTTAGCAGAGATTATTATTGTTATTGTTGTTATTATTGTTAATTATTATTGTTATAAAAATCAAATATAAACCGCGATATAATCCGTAAAATCAGTTTCATTTCAATTTAGCAGAGTAGCTACAAGTAGATGCAACTGCGGTCTTTTTTTTTCGTTGCAAGTTTGTGGTACCATCAACAATTTTGGTGGACAATTTTATTGTCCATGGCACCCCTGGGGTACTATGGACAACACAGTGGTACCACTAGAGATGAATGAGTTAGAATCGCTTGCACGAGCCGGCTCAGAATACGTGCAGGGGGTAAGTAATAATAAATAGATGAACTCGATGAGAAGGCCTTTGTTCAGCAGTTGACTTATTTCGGCTACTGATGATAATGATAATGACTGTATTGTATTGTCCTATCCCCAGTATGGAATGACACCGTAAGTATTTGCTCCCCACAAGATTCGAATTCGCGACTTCCAGTTTGCAAAGCGACCGTTTTCCCGCTGAGCTACGGAGGTCAACCACACGGTTACAGGGGCTCAGAGGAAAATTAAAAAAAAAAAATAAGTAAGTACTTAAAAATAGACACGCTAAAGCAATCCAAATGTTGCCGTCCGAAAACTACAAAATCTTATAGAAATTGCATGCTGTGAAGTCCTTTAATTATTACGGTCGTTTGGAAGTGTCTTAAAGAAGTATCGTTGTAGTGGAATGCTTGATTTTGGATAAAATATATTTAATACCGGATCCCAAGCTGGTGGTAGCAACCGATGTATTTTTTAATATCAATAGCCTCACAAATCATCCTTGGTAGTAATCATTGATAATTTGCAAGAGTTTGAGATTTGACAAATCCGAAATAAAAGCGGGATCCTGAACCAAAGGCAAATTATATTAAATCCCTTTGTCCTGAACCTATGTTTAGTACCAGAAAAACTAAATACTGTAAGTCTGTGAATAGTCACATCACAGACTTACAGTTTTTAGTTTTTCTATTGAAGTCAGTTTAAAAAGTAGTTTTTAAAATTAGCTGCACTGAAGTTGTTAAACCGAAACGCCCCTTAAATTCATCATCCATGTTTTATAGGCCGAGAGTAAAAATATCGGTAAAAGATGTTTCATCGAAAATGTATTCGAATATGAACAGCCTTTGAAAATTTGGCAGATTATTGCCAAGTATCTATACATCTTCTATGTCTATATAACTATCTATATCTATCCCTAGTATAAAACAAAGTCGCTTTCAGCGGCTGTCTTTCTTTATATCCGCTAACTCCTCCTAAACCCGCAACGGATCTTCAACCTGTTTTCACTATCGGTTAGATAATTTTTCACTTACGGTTTATATAAGTATATATATAAAATAGCTAATTAAGTTTTATATAAGTAAAAAAAAATGCAACCGTGTCACCGACCGTAGGCTAAACCTAAAGAGATAAGTAATAATAATATATTGGGACTATCCACACACGGTCACCTGATCCCAATGTGTTTTTTATCTAAATAAATAATTTCTTAATACAACAGGCCTCAAGAGAAAATCCTAACGTCCTTGCAAAGTTTAGAAAATGTTCAAATGTATGAAACACTACAACTTTGCTTTTAGTTTTTTTTTTTTATAATGAATTTAGATCATTATAAAAAAAACTAAAAGCAATTTCGAACTTAGTTTTATTTTAAAATGTTTGTAGTGGCTGCGGTGCACTCTAAGCTGCGGTGAATGCGCGCGCTCTGTTTGTAAAAATCGCTCTGTATTTCGATAAGTTGTGATTATACTTTGGCATTTCATTCATCGCTACATGTTCTTTAGTTTATAGCCTCTCTAACGGTATGCTACATGTCTAGAAAACAATTCGTTATGTAGTCGAAATACTAGTTAGAAAAGTCAGGGCTATGAAAATATTTATTTCAGTAATTATGTTTTTATTAAACTAAAGTTATAAATAGCCCCCGGCTTTGCAAACTCAAAACTCAAACTCAAAAATAGTTTATTTATTATTATAGAAATAGGCTTAACGCTAGCACTTTTGAAAGTCATAATTTTTTTTTTAAAGAATCTACCACCGGATTACACTAGTTAATTCTAAAAATGCACGCTAGTTAATTCTAAAAAAACAAAAAACAAGACAGTGAAAAAAGAAAATTGTCTTAAATTAAATTAGATACATTTAAAACATATACATATAGTCAGCAGTCATATTAAATCTCTAAAAAAAATTAAAGCCTAATGTCACTCTCACAACTAGAACGACTAACGACATTTATATAAGTCAAAGTTGTTTAGGCCGTAGGCCGAAACTCGAATGAATACTCTCGTAAAACGTAGCCGTCCTTCTGGGTCATTCAGGCAAAAAATAGCCCATCGTCATACGTATATCGTTTATACACATCGTCAGTGGCTATATTTAGGTACTATCAATAACGTTTTGTGACAATACAAATAAATGAAAAACGTCACATACACACACACCCAGAAACACGCACACAGACACAACATAATCAATTGGTCCCGTATAAACAAGCTGTTATTGTGCTATTGCTGTTTACAAAAATATGCTAATTTTGGTTGGTTTTTCCATGAATCAAACAAAAGGAAATTGATTGTCGTTACAATAATTGCCTACCGTAAGTTATTTCAATATCAATGGGGCATGCTATAATTGTAATACCCAAGTTTCATTTTTGCCTTTTAACATCTATTATATTCACATAATGATAGACATTACTAATTTGACAAATTTATGTACTTAAGTGCGGGAGTAGATATGGCTATATCGACAACTCTTAAATAATAAAAATAAGTATTAATAAGGTACACAAAGTTTAGAACAGCTATAATAGATCCAACCGTTTATTTTCTTTTTGACAGCACCAATAGAACGTAACTGCGTCATGTTACGTTCTATTGGTGCTGTCAAAAAGAAAATAAACGGTTGGATCTATTATAACATAAACAAAGTTGTCAACTAGGCGGTTGATCTAGCTAGGGTATCGGGTACAGGTACGTTCCCGGGATCCGTCAACACAGCGCGTTGAGGACACGGTGGGGTTTTAGTCGTTAAGAGTCACCGCCGCTACAGGGGTAGCTGTGCGGGTTATGTCTGAACATAACCCGCACAGCTGCCGCAGCCGCCAAGTGTCTGGGTGTTGTTTATCTATTTAAGTATGTATTTACAAAAAAAAAGTATATAAGTATTAGTATCAGTTGTCTGGTTTCCATAGTACAGGCTCTGCCTAGTTTGGGATCGGATGACCGTGTGTGGATTGTCCCAAGATATTATTAAAGTAAGTATTAAAGTAAAGCTACCCCTGTAGCGGTGCGGGTATCCATGAAGATTTCCCCACGTTAAAAAAAGGACGTCTAACCGTTAGACCAACAGTCTCATAATATATGAAACTATTACATGCTAGATAATGTACATATAGAAAAAAACATATTTACTAGTCGCGAGATTCAAACTCCATGTCACCCTACTTGCAAAAGTAAATGCTCTAGAATTAAAAATTAAATATTTAGTTCAAATGCTAGAATGAATATGCTATTAATAAGCTATGTGCTTTACCATCCTCGACTGCGTCGCCGCTTTCCATCAGGTGGAACAGCAGTAAAGCACTAGATATATTGAATAAAAAAAATTTAAATAAGATATTATCAGAGTCGACCATGCCCAATTACCCTGAATTTACTCTTTGTGTGATACCTAGTACTTGACCGTCTTCAAGGTTGTAAATTCATGGTATATATTTCCTTCAGCACAGAATATTACTTCAGTTTCGAAATACATTTTGAGTTTAATTTGTGTCAGAAAAAAAGAAATATTATGTCGAAGATAATAATACTTATTGCGGCGGTCGCTTTAGTCTGCTGCATTAATGGTATGTAAAATTAAAATTATTGTTAATAAATTAGCTTTTTAATCATGTTTTTTTTTTATAATATTGTACTCGCGGAGTGAAGTTAATGAAAAACTAGTCAACCGATTTAATTAAAATTTTCACGATCATTTAATAAATTCATTAAACTAAATTTAATTTATTATTATTTATTTATAAATTCATTAAACTAAATTTAATTTAGTTTAATTAATTTATTAAATGATCGTGAAAACTTCAATAAAGTTGTTAATGTGTTTTTATTATTGATACAGCTCAAGACGATGGGCTTGGAAGGATGGGACTGTAAGTACCTAGTTTAATTTTTTTACTACCATTAAGCATGATGACTAATTTTGAAAAAATACTCTATAATGTACTTACGGGTCTACTATTGCCGAAAATAATCATATTTTTGTATTAAAATTACAATTAATAGCAATATTTTCAATTTTTAAAATAGTGTTTGAATTTCGTTCCAAAACGATGGCCGGTGCATGGCGCCATGTTGTGACGTCACTACGGCGGTGTAAATAAACATTCTGTCTAGGTATAAAAGTTAAAAGTGAATCATTGAATGAAAGAAAAAGTTGAGATGACAGTTTGACAGTTGTTTATTTACACAGGATTGACGTCATTCACTCTGAGCAGCGTTTATTACAAAATGGCGATTAGCTGTATTTAAGTAATTTATTTCCTTAAATATCACGAAAATCTCTCTATTATTATGAAAATGAGATGCATTTTTGGAATCAGTGCAATCTGTTCTAATATTTAAAACCACAGATTTATTGGTATTGTGTTACAGTCATCATGCCTATTGTTATACTTACCAAATACTAGAGCGCCGCGCACTAAAGTGAAATTCTTTCCGCGTATTTCTTTCACAATTTATCGCCGCACTGACAAACGTCAATTATACAGTTCATTCTCATAATCCAGTTTTTAAAATCAGATCATTTTGATCCTCAAAGCTAATTAATACTTTGTAAGTGAGTAAAGATATCGATTAACTCGTACTTTGATTTCTTTGACTGTTTTATATAAATTAGCTAAAAAATGTAAATCCGTTCTTGTTTTTTTTTTTGTATAGGAAATATGTTCTAACTGTATTATTTATTAAGCTGTGGATTTTGTTTCAAAATAAAATAAAATTAATAAAGAAGCAAGCATAAACGGCTCCGAGTCTAATTATATAATTAGATTGAAAAAACGGCTTAGTTAAAATTAAGGATTATTGACGTTTGTGAGTGGGGCAGTTAGTGAGCAGTAAGTTTTTAGAGTAATAAAACTTAATGTGTAATATAAATAATAATTTGATGCCACTAGTTTTAGACATTATATTGCTGCGACCATGCGACAAATTCGATGCTCGTTGTTAAAAACCATTTTACAAAAAGAAATAATCACTTTCGTAATTATAAAATAATAAATAACAGGCTTACCTTGTTGAGAAATACTTACATAACTGTGAAATACTAATGTTGGTTTTATTACAAATTTTCAGGAACGGATTTGGCAATCTTTTCCCCGGCCTTTTCAATAATGTTATCAAAATGACTGTGAGTACATAATTATAATATTTACTTCGGTAGTATTCTAGATTTGTTAATAGTTGCTCTAAAATGGCGACATGCAACGGATTTTTTGTGATAAAGGCGAAAAAATAGCGCCCTGCCACAATTATAATGCTTCAAAATTAAATACTCGTAGCAGACTATCTTTATATATACAACTAGCTGACCCACGCAGCTCCGCCTGCGCTATTTTATGTTAACTAAACTTTTAATAACAGACATTCGCATCGAATACATAACCTCCTTTTTTATAGTCGGTTAAAAATTGGGACCCACTTTTTACTTGCTCTCCGAAGCACGGACCCGTTTAGTTCAAATGGCGTTAAACGGTCACCCATCTATTTAATGTACTTACTTAACGTTGCTTAACCCGATCGATTACAAAACCTTGATAACAACTCTCTATTAGTGTTCCCTTACTAATATTTATTATATTATAAAAAAAAATATAAAATCGGACCAAGCGTTTAACCAAGTACCCATTTTGACTTTAATGCCCTCTCCCAAAAGAACCGTGCTAGATTACGGGATAAAAAGTATCCTATGTCCTACCTCGGAGTATTAACTCAAATCATGCCAAGTTTCGTTTCAATCCATCCAGTAGTTTCGTCGTGATGCTCAGCCGAGATACAGACAGACAGACAGACAGACAGACAAAAATTAAAAAAAATACATTTTCGGCCTCAGTATCGGTTATAGAATGCCCTCCAAATATAATTTACAAAATATCTTCAATGTACAGAAATGGACCAGTTACAGTTTTATTATAAGTATAGATTCTACTGTACGTGTGTATGTCACTGAACTCCTCCTAAACGGCTGGACCGATGTTGATGAAATTTTTGGTGTGTGTTCAAGGGGATTTGAGAATGGTTTAGATTCACAAAGCGCGGGTGGAGCTGCGCGGGTCAGCTAGTATACATATATACTAGTATACTTTACTAGGTAGTAGTAGTAGGTACCACCGCAGTGTCAGATATTCTGCCGCCAAGCAGCAGTGTGTAAACCTTGCTATATTCTGGTGTGAAGAGCACTGTAGCTGGTGAAATTACCGGATATAAGACTTAATAACGAATGTCCTATGTGTTGGCAACGCGCTTGTGATTGTTCTGGTATTGCTAGCCTCTATAGGCTGTGGTGACCATTACCATTGGTTTACCATTAGGCGGGCCACAAGCGTGCTTGCCACCTTGGTAGTATAAAAATAAATAAATAATAATGTTCTCTAGGTCGATCTGACCAATCGGGGCAATATTTTTCACAAGATTAGCCAACTACGCACAAGAGATATTATAGTGCAATAAAGTCAAAAGCAAAGTCAAAATCATTTATTTCAAATAGGATTAACACTTTTGAACGGTCATTTTTTTTTTAAAAAAGCTACCACCTGAGCACAACGGGTCCTCAACTGAGAAGATCCGGCCATAAAGTCAGCGGGCTTGTCATTTTTGCACTTTTTTTTAAACAGTATTTGTCTTGTTAAAATTAGACCAGCATCGGCTACAGTGTGTCTTGCCATTCAAAAGATCAAATAAGAGAGAAAAAAATACGACGAAAGTACAACAAACTAAAAGGCCAAAGGGATAGTAGTCGGACCAGTCCCCTCAAGCAGCACCCGCGCACGAGTTGACTCGAGCAGCAGCCATCACCACAATAAGTGTTTGTGCAGGCATGCGCGCTCTATATGTGCACTCTCTTTTCCTTTACTCCAATAACTAATGGGACGGACGACTGCCACGACCGGGGAAATTGCACTGACACGCTTGGATCGTCTTAATTTTCATACAATAAGGTAGACAGAGTTCTTGCTCCCAGCGAGATTATACTAAAGCTGTTGCTAACCGCTGGGCTACGGACACTATATGAAATTAATGTACCTACCTTGATTTAAACGTACGGGGTTTTATTTTATGTTTATGTCACTTTGCAACGTGTTAACATTTCGATATTTGTAACACTTCAAAAAGTGTGTGGTCAACCAACGAGCGGTTCAGAGCGAAACATGAACATTTTCTTCATATACATGAAAAAAGAACGCCGTTTCAGCCTTAGCCGTTATTCGTCATTAGCAGCCGATAGACTTCCACTGCTGAACAAAAGCTTCCCCCTTAGAAGGGAGGGGCTGCCATAATCCCCACGCTTGGCAGGCGGCTTGGGGATCGCAGTATAGGTGGAAGATAAATCCAAAAGAAAGACGCTGCTGCCCGTCTTCCTGTTCTCACTTAGTCGCTTCTTACGACACCCAACGACGGGCCGATATTAGTCTTACCAAACTAGAACATTTTCCAACCAGCGATTGTTTATCTAGACTCTAGAGAAGGTACAAATTCAAATCCCCTAGGGATTCTAAGTATCTCTATCGCTCTCTGTAAACAATAAAATTGTATTTTTTTTACAGAATCTGACTCCAGATGAAATTAAGAACATGAAACCGTCGGACGAGAATGGTCACGTGAGCGGATCGTTCGTGTCAGTCGAAAGTTCGGTTGTCGAAGAGAATGGGGTGCCAGTGCGCAAATCCAACACGCGTATTATAACCAACGACAACGGAAATGTCACGGAACAAATAATATAATATGATTATTTATAGTTTAATAACGATAGGCATTCCTAACAAATTTGTCATTAGGTATCTCATATCAGCCATAAGATGTCCACTTTTGAACATAGGCCTCTCCCCATCCCCCGTACGCAGTAGCGTACGGCGTTACTGGTAGTAACCAGGACCGATGTTGCGCCACCTGAATCCTCCGGCTCCCCGCCACCTTGACAAGGTCATCTTACCATCAAGTGGAGGATCGTCCCACCCTCATTTTTACGTCCTTGGTCGCCACTCAACCATTTATTGGGGGTCGTCCAACACTAGGTTTTCCAGTCCTTGGTCCGCCACTCGAGAACCTTTTTCCCCATCGGTTATCGGTTCTCTGTACTATATAACTTGGCCCATTACCACTTTAATTTACTAACTACCAGAAATATGTTGGTTACATTGGTAATCATTGTTATTTAATTCGCAAATTATTCTAAAACTTTAAGATAAATCTATAAAAGATAGCGAGCCTCTCAGGTATAAAATGGGTGTTAAGGAAATGATATTTTTTTTATTATGAATAGACCTATGTTTTTAAAATACCTGTATTAAGAAACGATAAAGACGTTTTATATCCTATCAACTGCTGTTGAAATTGTATTGGTTATCAAATTGTTAAACTTATTTGGGTTATACACTTATTTTTATTTATTTTTATTGACAAAATAAACAGCGTGGTGGATAGCGTAAGCACTGAAACGTGAATGAGATTATCATGAGAGGACGCCGCCGTCAACCCGTAATGTTATGTTTTTTGAGTATTACCTCTTTCAAATAGTGGTCGGATACCGTAGTACTTAGCGTGTACTACCTGTGTGTACCTATTTTGATCTCTTCGGACAGACCTTCGTGTAATTGGGATAGAACTTCACTTCAGGTAAGTTCGTTTAATCATCAATTATTACGCAAAAAATATATAAGAATACTAAAGTAGGAGAAAGAAACAAAGTAAGAAATTACCTATGAATGTTTAACGTATCGAATCCGAATGTCTATTGTTTATTTTATTATAAGAGAAAGTATACTTAAATGAAAATGGGCTTGCTGTATCGTTATGAAGCTGCTTCATCAAGATTTTTGAATATTTAAAAGATGAAAATGTTTCATACACTGCTATTTTATTGATATGATTGTTTTACTTAAATTCAAATAGTTATTTAATACCGATGAAGCAGCAACTACTAGGTTACATTATTTAATGTTTAAAAAATAAATACTTACTTAACTAAAACTGTTTATTTATTAATGAAAAAATATAACCATAATAATAAATTACATACCTACACATTCATAGTACATGATTTAAATCCATCATTACTTTTCGTCAACGAATGACGAGGCGCACGATAAGTACACCAAGTAAAACACCATCCCCGATGGCATCGCTGCTTTCCATAGGGCCCTAAATCTCTATGATTTCTATATTTAGTTTTTCCTGTTTTGTTTTTCCTGTGTGTCGTGATACCAATAGTTTTTCTTCTTCTTCTTCTATGAACAATTTAAGATCCAAATCTTGTCTAAGAAATCACGTTTACATCGATAAAATAAATTTACTCCGCTATGAATCTATAAATGACGTTTACATGTACCGGCTTTTACTATATTACAATTTCAATATTGGTCTATTATGCGATACTGAGGTTTTTTTTTCAAGGCAAGCAGACTTTAGTCATAGAGAATGAGGGCCCAGGTGGGATTACAGACAAGCACTGTCTTCTATAGAGTAAATAAACTATTAAAAAAAAAAAAACCGACTTCAAAGTAAATTATCAAAAAAGCATAAAACAACGAAAATATATTGAAGTCGGTGCTAGCACATCATGTTAACTAAGACTAGCACGAGCTGACACCGACTTCAATATTTTACAACCAGTTTTAGAGCGTGCTTCGGAGGGCCCGTTAAAGGTGCGAGTCCATTTGCACGCGCCGGACGCACCGCACGCACGGCACGCAGCGGATTTTATTTTGCTTTTTATAATTTTACATAGCGCTGCGTCCATTATCCGCGCCGGCATTTTCCGATGTGGGCCGTCAAAATCATAGAAAGCAAACTAAAATCTGTTGCGTGCGGTGCGTCCGGCGCCGGCCAATGGACGCGCACCTGGTCCCGGCTGTTGTCATTTAGACAGTAGTCGTTAAGCTAAGTCAGAGGCCTAAGGGCAGCTTGAAAACTCTGACATCAGATTGGCCACTAACTATACGACAAAAAAAGTCGTTTACAACTATTTTTAGCAGCATCCATGGTACAGCAGGAAAACGCTTGCACTGCCAACTGGAGGTGAGCCAGGCCTCAGGACCCTGAATGATAACTGGGGCCATACCAATATCTCTGTGCAGCAGTATTATTTTAGCCTATGACTCGAGGTAGAGACGTTAATATACATACATATTATTATGCAGTTTATATTTCTTCCGACAAAGTAATATTTCAATAATATTAGCGGTGGTGGTAGAACCCCTGTACTAGCCACTGAGAAACCATGGTTTCTCCGTTTCGTTGCCAGCACAGCTATGCCTCTGACTCTCACCATCTCCATGCGTTATTAGTTACTTTTTTAACCGACTTCAAAAAAGGAGGAGGTTCTCAATTCGTCTGTATATATATATATTTTTTTTTTATGTATGTTCGCGAATAACTCTGGCAATTATTAACCGATTTGAAAAAATCTTTCTTCCATCCATTCTTCAATCCATTGATTGGGTCCCATAAAAAAATTATTGCTTAGTAATAAGTAGTTCCTAAAAAAACAAGAATGGTGACTGCGCACTGAGAGCTGCAAGAAAGCCTATATAGATGACGTTTTAGTCGCTATTTAAGGACAAAAATGGTCATAACTCTGGCAAATATTTACCAATTTCAATGATTCTTTTTTTATTCGAAAGAAAAAAACCACTGTATTGAATCTGTATAAATTTTATTACAACCGGATAAGAACTTCCTGGAGGACCATGAACGATGTAGAGCAATTTATCTGGTAAAAACCATAAAACTGATGTTCTCCATTACATTGCTCTGACAATTATGAACCGATTTCGATGATTCTTTTTTTATTCGAGAGAGTAAACTACTATGATGATTCCATGCAAATTTCATTACGACCGGATATTTTTTTCTGAAGAAACATGAATTATGTAAAACTATGTATACGATAATGTGATCATAACCTACCTAGATAATTTTACGGTTTTCGATGGTTCAATCTTTATATATGAAAATATCACTAAAACGTTTAAAATAAAATCTTTTTTTAAATAAATTGAACCGACTTCAATATCACTGAAAAGTATAAAATAATTTAAATATTATTGAAGTTGGTGCCAAATATAAGCTAACACCAACTTCAATAATATTTAAATTATTTTATACTTTTCAGTGATATTGAAGTCGGTTCAATTTTTAAAAAAAAAGATTTTATTTGCTGTCAGGGAGGAAAACTTTAAAAGTCTACTTAGGGACGCGAAAACCACCAGGCCTAGCACGACTTGCAATCTTGAGAGATCAGTGTGGAGAATGACGTAGTTTTCAACACCGAAACGTCAATTCTCCATACAAAAATGTGAAATACTACGTCACAGTGACGTCATACTCACACTTGTCTGTCAAGATTTGCACATCATGTTAAGCCTGCAGGATATGTGGGATTTTACCCACTAAAACCTACCCAGTGGCCTTCATCGGCACTCTATGAAGAGATAGATCTGATCTATGCATATGCAGCATATGCATAGATCTATGTACAGACTCTGGGCCTTTGTACGGACCGTGTCAGTGTCTCTCCAGCACCTGTGTTGTTAGTCTTCCGCGATTCCATTCGCGGCTGGAACCATTGAATGGCCACGAAATCATTGATGTAATAGAGCCAACTAAAATCTTACATTTATCATACACATTAATGAGTATGATGACAATCGTTGTCATACATTTTTGCCCGAATGCCCAGGTAGAAGGTTATGTTTTTCAAGTGTATGAATTCATTTATAATAATAATAATAATATCCTGGGACAATTCACACACGGTCGTCTGATCCCAAACTAGGCCAGAGTCTGTACTATGGAACCAGGCAACTGATACTAATACATATAATTATATACTTTTTTTTGTAAATACGTATACGTATTGAACCCACGACATATTGGGTAGCAGCCAGGGTCAAACCACTAGACCAACGGGCCCGTCATTTATATATGTATGTAGGTATGTATGTTGTATGTCTATATCTTTGGCATGCCCTACAGCCTAAACGAATTGATGGACAGTGACGTATAGTATGTCGTTAGATTCGTCTTAGTTGTGTGAGTGACATAGGTATAATTATAAAAAAAGCGGTGGCTGCTTTTTTTTTGCCAGCCGCCATTTTGTATTTCTTTTTCTTATAAAAAATATCAATATGGATACCAAATGAAAGGCGTCAACGAGATGAGTTGAAATAAATAGGTTACATGTAATATATGTTTAATGTATATAATATGTTTAATGTATGTATGTATAATGTAATTTAAGCCCGTTTTGTTTGTTCGCAGTCGGGCTTTATGTGTTTTTTTTATAATTTATTACTTAACGTTATTGCTTCTCTCTT
The DNA here is from genome assembly GCA_911728495.1 of Furcula furcula. NCBI lineage: Eukaryota > Metazoa > Arthropoda > Insecta > Lepidoptera > Notodontidae > Furcula > Furcula furcula. Next base: position 8,792,758 of record OU452244.1, on the reverse strand, counting down.
AATTCTTTAATCTGTGCTCATTGCTCTCTCATTTCTTTAATCTGTGGATCGACAACAAAGGATAAAAGAGGTGGTTCCAGACATATTCTATTAAATAGATAGCTATTTCTGGAAAGGGCATGACTGTACTGAGGTCATACTTAGCACATCCCCACTCCGACGGTATGACGTAAACAGGGGAAACTTTAGCCGAATATGTATTGACGGGTTGTAATACTGATATCGGATGTCAAAACTAGGTATATTTGGAATTTCGTTAGTAATATAATTCAATGTCATCCTAATATTTGAAATATTTATTTACTTAATAACTAAATATTTACAGTTTATTTACAAATATACTTACTGCCGCACTCACAGACATCAATTAACTTTAATCGCAATTAAGTCATATTTTGTAATCGAATTATTTCGAATCTCCGAGTCTCATATGATTATCTTTTAGTATTAATTACGAGATTATTAATATATCTACTCACTATCCGCGTATTAAGTATTATTTGTCTTCAAAAGTCGAAATAATCCATTTACAAAAACTATAATTGACGTTTGTAGGTGCGGTGGTTAAAGTACCTAAGTACAAAAACTTCATCCAAGTTGTCGCTGCACTCGAAGGGAAGGGTATCTAAAAAACTAACGGCGTTACCTCTTTGTATGCCCCAAGCTTATACGTTGGCAGAAAAAGCTACCAGTCCGAACGGTTTACTGAGACTTCGATAAGTTTTGGATGAAATTTCTTTCACCAAACCATGCGTCTCATGCGACCAAGGCCCCATGGTCTCCACCGCAAAGGGCGCAATTGACTTAATTACTAATATTTGATCTGAAACTTGTGGGGTGTCCGTAAGAGGCGACTAAGGGAAAACAAGAAGACGGGCAGCAGTGTCTTTCTATTCGATTACCTACCACCTATACTGCGTTCCCCAAGACGCCTGCCAAGCGTGGAGATTATGGCAACCCCTCCCTTTTAAGGGGAGGCCTTTGTTCAGCCGTGGACGTCTTTCGGATAGTGATGATAAGAAAGATTTTTGGTAATACACATACATTTTTGTGTAGTTTTTTAAGTACAGTTAAAAGTAATCGAAACTTCTCCACCGCGCGAGCCAAATGTGTGGTCGGTTGAGCCACGCTCAGCCGCAGCCCCGCGGCAACGTGCGCCTGAACAACCTCGAGACGCGGCTATTTATTGTGTCAAAAAGGTTGGAATACAACCAATAGTTATTACTACTATGCCATGTAGATAAGTAGTCTTGTTGGGTTATAAATATAAATACTCAAATATTATATTTGACATAGTTTGCATTAAAGTTTCATGAAAATTATAAAACTATACTCTACGTTTCTTAAAAACTCATACTCTCCCAAAGTATTCCACGTAATTATTATTAAAAAAATATTATTCATCATCACCACCATCATCATCAGCCGGAAGACGTCCACTGATGAACATAGGCCTCCCCCTTGGAACGCCACAATGAACGACAGTTAGATATTTGCATCCACCGGTTACCTGCGACGCGCACAATGTCGTCTGTCCACCTAGTGGGAGGCCTCATTACGGATTCGGTCGCGCAAAGAAACTCCGAGCATAAAAAATATTATTAAAAAATAATATTTTATTTTGCATCCTACTCTATAAATTAAGATAGAGTTACAAGCAGAAGAAGATGGTGGAGTGGCAAATTCTTTGGTAGAGTGTGATAGAGGGCATAGTGCTATGAGGATTTGCTGACTGTGGCTGCTGAAGGATCATCGTATACCATTTTCCCTGTAGACAAGCTTATAGGCTTACAGTTTGTAATACCTTACAACCTACTTTACACCTACCTACCTTACAGTCTGTAAACTGGTGAATTATTGATAGCTGTTCCACAAGTCAAATAGTTGATAACATAAATACCATATCAGAGTGTTTTATGTCTTGCCTGACGAGGTACTGCTTAACAGCAGAAGTTAAATGTGAGCCACTGTGATTTTGGTTCCGTCATGCTCGCCATCGAAAATTCTAATCATCATCTAATTCCATTCAAATCATGTCCCAGTAATACTAACTGTTGGTACTACAGCTCTAAACACCGAGAAGAACCCAAAATTATATAACAAACGTACAGACTGGGCTTCCTTTCGTGAACTAGTCCACGATAGACTACAACTACAAATATCTCTAAAAACTGACACAGACATTGACGACTCTACGAGATCAATAACAACTACGATCCAAGAATGTTGCTGGTTGTCTACGCCTGAAGTTAAAGAACGCCCGTCACAATGTAAAGTGTACTCTGAAATAATAAGGAAACAAGTCTTGGAAAAGAGGAGACTGCGACGAGTATGGTATACTAGCAGGCATCCAACTGATAAAAAAGCGTTTAACAGAGCAGTTCGCGAACTAAAGAATACAATATCCGAAGCAAATAATGCTGCCTTAGAGGCCCGCTTGGAAGGTCTCTCAGCAACAAAAGCCACAAACTACTCTTTATGGAGAGCATGTAGAAATCTTGATAGACCCTTATACCACAAGCCCCCGCTTCGAACACATGATGGCAAATGGGCTAGAACTGGACATTTTAAAGCTGAGGCTTTTGCACGCCACCTTGCTCAAGTTTTCAAACCAAACGATGCAGGGCCCAACGCAGATGAAGCACATATTGACTATGTCCTTAATCAAGACTTCCAACTTGATTTGCTTTTAAAAACAGTGACGTCTGGAGAGATACGCAAAAATATCAAATCCATGGACAACAATAAAGCAACAGGCTTCGATCTTATCGATAAAAAGATTCTCGAAGAGCTAAGTAGACTTGTGAATATCCTGCAAGAAAAGTCCATCATTCCTGACCACCAATTCGGATTCCGAAAATAACATGCTACTACAGAACAAGTTCATAGAGTGTGTAGGAAAATTAGAAAGTCTTTCGAGAAAGGGGAATATTGTTCATCGACTTTCCTTGACATTCAACAAGCCTTCGACAAAGTCTGGCATAAGGGTCTTCTGTGTAAAATAAAATCCCTACTACCACACTCATACTATGGAATTTTAAAATCATATCTGACTGATAGAATATTTCAGGTGAAAGAAGGCGACTGTACGTCAGGCCTCTATGAAATATCCGCAGGGGTGCCTCAGGGCTCTGTTCTTGGACCCATCCTGTATACCCTATACACATCTGATCTGCCACATAGCCCGGAGGTTACAGTTGCGACATTTGCGGATGACACGGCTTTAATCGCCTCAAGTAAATGTCCTGTCCAAGCTTCGCAACTACTACAGAACAGCCTAAAAGACATGGAGTTATGGCTAACCAAATGGAGAATCGCTGCGAGCGTGACCAAATCAGTCCACGTAACTTTTACCCTGCGAAAAGAAGATTGTCCCCCAGTAACCTTAAATGGTATACAACTCCCTCATCGCGATAGTGTCAAGTACCTGGGAATGCACTTAGACCGCAGACTAACCTGGAAGAAATACATACAAACAAAAAGAGATGAAATCAACTTGAAGTACAAAGGTCTCTCTCTATTGGCTACTGGGCAGAAACTCAAAACTCGCTGTTGACAATAAGCTCTTGATTTACAAAACGATTCTATAGCCAATTTGGACATATGGCATACAACTGTGGGGCTCTGCTAGTAACTCCAATGTAATGATAATCCAAAGAGTACAGAACTACATCCTCAAACAAATATCGAATGCACCATGGTTTATCAAAACAACAGAGATCCACGAAATTTTGAATATGCCTATGGTTAAAGAGGAGTTAAATATGCATGGTGCCAAATATATGCTCAGACTACAAAACCACCCGAACCAGCTAGCGGGGCAACTCACTATCCCTGAAAGTATACGTCGGCTAAAAAAGCGACGGGATATATTCGACCATGATAGTCAGCAAATCTGACTTCTCAAAAGAAAGGGCTTACTCCGCTGGGAGAAGTACCTTACCTATAATCGACCGCATACACATCATCTGCTTATAGTCTGTATTCGACTGATCGCAAGATATAAATATAAAAAAAAAAACTAATTAGACACAACTTTGTACCAAACCATTTTACTCATACATATTGAGGGTTCTGTACAAATAATTTATTATACGCGTTATCAACAAATAAGAGAGGGTTACTTTGCTCCACCGTGACCTAAGAATATATATCGTGGAAAAGGAAAAGCTGTAAAGTGAAGAAGTGTGTTATTTAAAACAAGTTTTCTTGTTGTGCTAACATTTAACTTGCCTACGTCATAAATAGGGCGAAGTAAATAATGCGTTTAGTCTGAGAATTAGCATTTTTGTCATCTCCCAATCTATACCCTGTTTTTTTTTTACAAACAAAAATGTATGAGCACAGGGGTGATGGCTGGCCACCGGCATTTATTGTTCTGATTTTGATCTTGTAAAGAAAAACTGGCTTATCTTGCTAAACACGTTCAACCAGTCATTCCAACGAAATGGCTGGTTGAACGTGTCTTGAACGTGTCTTGTCTTTATTTTGTCTTTTTTTTTTTTATCGTATGGATAGTGGCCAACCTGTTGTCAGAGTTTTCAAGCTGCCCTTAGGCCTCTGACTTAGCTTAACGACTGCTGTCTAGATGACAATAGCTGGGACCGACTTTTACCGTGCCCTCCGAAGCACGGAGATTCTCAGTTCAAATGCCACTAAACGGTCACCCATCTAAGGACTGACCTTGCCTGACGTTGCTTACCCAACTGATCGTTTCCCGACCAGTGGTTACAACTGGCTATGAATGACTGGTTGAACGTTGGAATGATAAAAAAAAAACAAATGACTAAGGTTTTTTTTTATTTAATTTTTTTCGGGTCTTTTACTCTGGTGGAGTACACCAGCCCCATTGTATCCTATACTAAGCCAAGCTAGCTATGATGAGCCAGCCCTAGAAATGACTAAAGTGTTAATCAGAAGTTAAAAATGGCCAATGTAAAAGATCCCTTGTGGAACCCTATAAATGATTTATTCTATAACATCCTTCTTTTTTATTTTACTTAGAGCTGCCAATTTAGATAATTTACGTTTATTGCTTAAAGATAATCAATTTGTATAACATTTTTTTCTTAAATAAACTAGTAACATAATGATTAAAATAAAGAATTACAAAATACCTTTTCGTTACTTTAGAATAGGTACTCCTAAGTACCAAACGGCGTAGTTGTCAATGTTATTGTTTTAGCGAGCAAAGGTATTCATATATCATACGTAAGTATCAAATGCCAAATTGATAAATTATATTTTGATAAAAATATACGTTGGACTCTACCCTTTTCTGAATAATTAAATACCAAGAGAAAAAAAGAACAATAATTTAGAGGTACAAGAACTTTGCCGGATCAGTAGAATTATTTAGGCAAACTGACCTTTTTCTCCAAGATTGGGTCCAATTAAATTGAAATGAAATGAAACTATATTAAAATTTGCGTTTATTTATTTGCGTTCGAAGGGGGAGGCCTATGTTCAGCAGTGGACGTCTTCCGGCTGGTGATGATGATGATGATGATGAAACTATATTTTATTAATAATTAGGCCTAGTCAGGTATTTTATTAAAGCTACTCCTGGATCACAACGCGGCCTCAAAGACTGAGAAGATCCGGCAAGAAACGTGTCATACACTATAGAATATCGAAGCTGTCATATTATAGCATCTTTTTTTAAAAAGTCTGTTTTTTCTTGTTACAATCACAACAAGAGCTTCTTACTATTTGGAAGACATAATGAAAAAAAAATACGAGGAAAGTATAACTAAGCAAAAGGTCAAAGATCATAGTCAATTGGACAGGAGCTGCACTCGACTGTGCTTGTTTTAGGTTTGAATTTAGAATTGACGTTGGTTTCCAGAGTAAGCCAGCAAGTCAGGGTGCGTAGAAATCTGTCAATAAACACAGTCATCTCTATTATCGCCCGTACACAAACAACCCTGAAAGCTGTATCAAAAGCTCGCAGTTTTGCAATGCTTTCTGTGACGGACGAAAAGCCACATCAAATAAGCTACCAAAAATTGTATCGTAACAACAGGGAGCGATTTCCTTAGGTACTATGTTCGGCACTCCCTAGTTCAGATCCCAAACTTTTTTATGTATATAAATAAGGCGCTCAGCCAGTTGGATGTCTTCATATTCCTGGATCACACTACTAGAAATATAGAAATAACCCTATAGTTAAAAGATTGTATATAAGAACTAATTTTAAGGAAGAATTGAAGAAGAAAGTGAAATACACACCATTGTTTTTTTCCTCGATTGAGGCTTTTATTTGCCGCCTCTGATATGATCACCTCACTTTTATTGTTGACACTCTACTCCACTGATGCCTCCGGAGCGTGCTCTAACGTGCGTCTGGCGCTTGGAAGACTCAGGCGAGTCGCCTGAAACTATATTGCGTATATAAAGGCCACCGTGGTGGCTCTAATGGGATAAAAATCTCAGGTTTCCCCCCGCCATAAAAAAAATAGTGTCTTACCACCTAGACCCACGGACCCGTAATTTTAATGCTATGTATGTATAGTTCAAAAACACTACTAACAGGTAGGCATTTAATTTATTAGTTAATTAAAAGCTCTGATTTATATCTTTATTTTCAAAGGAGTACTAATACAGTAGGTACTAATACATACAAAACAAACAGTATCCAATAAAAAAAGTGCTAACAATAAGGACATAAATAAAATGGTTAAAATAAAGAAAACCCCGCAAATCTAATGACCGTGGCCTTATATATTATGTACCTATATGAAAATCCGCGCATGATATAAGCGTTGATATTCCTTTTTATATTAGCATTAACACGCGAGAATCCGTTAGAGACGACACGTATTTACAACGCTCACCATATTAGAAGTTATTTGGTAATTTATACACATTGATAATGACGAAAATCGCGTTAACTTTAGTGCTTGTGACACTGGCTGTATCGATTCAAGGTAAGCGACCGAATATGTAAAAAATTTAAAGAATTATATATTAAAAATAAACCGAATTAGGAATTCCGTAAAAATCAAAATATATATTTTCATTTCAGTGTCTAATACCTAGCTATTTGCATAATTAAAAAGGTATTTTATTTAAAAAAACATAGGTAGTTTTACGTGAATATGTAAGTAGTATTACGTGAACTAAATTTGTTACAATGTTACGAATTTTTAATTTAGATAAACTAGAATAAGTACAATAATTTACTTATTAATCTAGTTACAATCCACAGTATCTAGTTACACTCCACACACGATCGTCTGATCCCAAACTACGCAGAGCCTGTACTATGGTAACCAGACAACTAATACTAATTCTTATTTATATTAGTACTTTTTTTTTTGCAAATACATACTTGTCTATATAAATAACACCCAGACACTTGGTGGGAATTGAACTTACGACCTACTAGCGACCATCTGACCACTAGACCAACGGGCCAGACAAAAAATAATATCTATAAAATACATTTGGTTAAATGTAAATATGATTTCTTTAAACACGATAAGGAAAAATAAAATCGCAATCAAAATAATAGGTGACTAACATTCTTTAAAAACCATTTTAATGTTAATTTATATAACAATAAAACTTTAAATAATGTACATAAAATTAAAATGCCAAGTTATTTTTGTGTATTATTACTATCGGACACGTTTCGACAAACAATCATTTAATAATCCGCTCATCGTCGTAAAATTTGCGTATTCCGCAAAAAGAATAATGCGGAAATCGAAACTAGCGAATACCTTGAATTGGCTGAATTATAATGTTTATTACATTTCGTTATAGAGTCGTCACGGGCCATCAAACAATCGTTTGATATCGCTTTTAATTAATGAGTACGTGTATTATACATACTCAAATCTGGTTTAAACTCACATGATCTGATACGTGACTCCTCCTAAATTAAAAGAAAACAATTAGGTTAGTCCTGGGAATAACCGTAAGAAAATAACGTACGCGAACTTACGTAAAGTAAATACTAGAAGAGATTCAATATACATAGTAGATACTTAATATTTTAACGCCGTGACGCAAAAAGAAAAAGATACGAGTTTAACGCATAGTATGTACCTATCAGCCACTGTACCATCACGTGTAATAGCAATATTATTTTCACCTTACTTTCTCGATAGAAAGTGACAGGGTTATAAACTACGTATATTGACGTCTCTACCTCATGTCATGTAAGATGATAATAATACTGCTCATAGAGGTGGTGGTAGGGTTGCATCATAGCCCCTGTTTTGTGGCATCTTAGGTCACTCAAACGAATGGATAGATTTGAATGCAGTTTTATTTATTTGAAAGTGGTTTTAATTGGGGTGGTTATTGAGTGCTCTTACTCGTAGCTAGGTCTATTCACTGTTCGGCAATCGAGTGGTTTAGTAACGTTAGCCAATTTCATTCTACAGTATGTAACAATAATATTGTTGTTCAGTGCATCAATATATCAATTCATCATCATCATCATCACCAGCCGGAAGACGTCCACTGCTGAACATAGGCCTCCCGCTTAGAACGCCACAATGAACGACAATTGGCTATTTGCATCCACCGGTTACCTGCGACGCGCACAATGTCGTCTGTCCACCTAGTGGGAGGCCTGCCTACGCTGCGTCTTCCGGTTCGTGGTCGCCACTCGAGAACCTTTCTTCCCCAACGGTTATCGGTTCTTCGAGCGATGTGGCCTGCCCATTGCCACTTCAACTTGCAGATATATCAATTACATGTATGTAACTCATTTGTTGAATATGTCTTTTCTTAATTTGTACAAGCATACATCTTGTAACGCTGGTAAACATTAGGAAAAGAAAAATGAGAGTTTAGTTGCATTTGAGCAGAGCGTCTGAATACTTACTGCCGGACCTACAAACGTCAATTATAGTTAATTGTGATTAAGTCATATTTTCTAAATGGATTATTTCGACTTTAGCAACCAAATACTACTTCATACGCGGATAGTGAGCAAATATAAATCAATAATTTCGTAATTAATACTAAAAGATAATCTTATGAGACTCGGAGAGTCGAAATAATTAGATTACAAAAAAATGACTTAATTGCGATTAAAGTTAACACGTTGAGTGCGTTAGGAGATCTAAACGATCTCTAGCGTGACTTTCAGCTGGTGCGGCGCCGAAAATCGTGTTCTCCACGTTTGTGCAAACACAACTGCAAACACATAGAAATAATGAAGTTACGACCTCCCGGTCGTAACTTCGTTATTTCTATGTGTTTGACAGAGAAAAATATACATACCTACTTCCAGCTGCGAGTTTGATTTAATAATGTAATAAAAACAATTGGAGATTGATGAAGTCCCTAACGTTGTAATGATATACATCTGTTGCGTGAGGAGATCTTTCCGACCTCCTAAAATACAGGCCTCATAGACGCAAGGAACGGAGCGCGGGGAACGCGGGCGCCGTTCGCTCACGCTCAGTGTTGTTCAACTGTCGATAACATCGATGCTCGATAACGTGTACCTGTGCGCTTCGTGTGAAAAAATACGCGCTTATATAAGTAATTACTTACCTGTGATATACTTATACGTGATTTATAGCTGGATTACAAAATGACACTTGTCAATTATGAGGAAACTAATCACAATCAATATAAATGAGTCGTATTTATTTGAAACCAAACCAAGAATAGGAAAAATAGTAAAAAAATGTGAAAAATAAAATAAACTTAAATGTGTCACCGACAACCGAGAAAAATACTAAAAATACATAAATAGGCCAACACCAAGCCCAGCATAAACCATACGACAAAAAAAATGTTTAATTGTGACGGTTTTTTTATGTTTAAATATACACTTCTCTGACACTGCGTTAATGTGTCGTTTAAACCATGTTCTTTCATATGTATCTATAATATTATAGATAGAGTATTTTAGTAGGGTACATAATTAATACAAAAGCTCTAGTGAGCGTCTGATGCTGGAGAGACTCTGGCAAGGTTCGAAAGGAGTTTCCAGAGTCAACGAGGAGGTATTAGTGGGTAAAAGTCTCACATAACCCTGCCTTCACCCCCTAGAGCCCGGCCCCCTAGAAGACTAGGGACCTTCTGAAGGTGGTACATGAATGTTTTAAAAAAATGGCTTCAGCCGCTAATTACATGCGTAATCAAATTCATGGTTTGATTTCTATTTATGGTAGCCTTTTATCGGTGTATGTACTACCGCGGACACGAATGTGTACCAGTTTTCAATCAAAATTGTTTGCATGACATTACGTGCGCTTACCCCGCCCGCACGTATTTTGGGCGGCACGGCACGTGCAAGCGCTTGTGACCGCAAGAGTACGTTTAAACAAAATCAAATTTTTCGATACTAAAATCTAGCTAAATTATATATACAAAAAGTAATGGACTACAAGACATCATTAATTGCGGAATGCTTTGATGAAAAAAAAAGAATAATGTTAACAAGTATTTAGATATATCTTGGTAGCGGCAAACTAGTGACTGACCTGGAAATACCGAGTAATATATTTGTATATTACTCGGTATTTCCAGGTCTAAATTATACAAGTTTTGTGAGATATAAATATTATAATATGTTTTTGATTATATCTTTATACGATGTTGATAAATATCATCCGCTAAATGTAAGATTTTTTTTTATAAATTAATTCATTAGGTTTCCGTTAAGCACTTGTAAATGCATATTACATAAAATATATTAAAATACTAGTTAATATGCGTACTCGCTTAGAATAATAACGCATAGAAACCGTGAACATGTACGCACAGTGAGGCAAGTAAAACCGAGCCAGAATGGCTCAGTAGCGAACAGCCCGCGTCAGTACTTATAGTCGAGTCGTAGGGCTAGCAGCTCTCGATATTTTATTTTAAAATGATGGTTTGTGCAATAAATGGAAATCATAGTACATTGGAAAAACTTAAGAAACATTGTAACATAACATTTCACTTGCAAGCATTACGTTTAATCTAATATTTTAACGTAAAACAATCGCCAAAGTGAAAACAATAATTTTAAATTTCAACAGACGACATTATATGAAATGTTGCCAATAAAAGGAAAATTGCCACCATAAATTTGCTTATTAAGAAAGATTTATTTAAGTACTAGATGATCCGCGCACGCTTACGTTTTCGAATGGCAATAAACGGTCACCCATCCATGTAATGACCTTGTCTAACGTTGCTTAACCTAGTGATATGAAATATACTTTACGACCTATTCTCACACCTAACAAGTATACATAAAAAAAATCATAAATATCGGTCGAGCCGTTTCGGAGGAGTGCGACCACAAAAACAGTGACACAAGATTTTTAGATCGTAGATTTGTTATTTCAGATCTTTTAAATTAAAAAGTAATTCATCACTGTCAGCAATAATAGTAATTTTATTCTAAAAATTAAATAATGACCTCAGTAAGAAGCAATTCCATTTTCCCTAATTTTGGGGAAAATCTGATTCCCCTAACAACATTATTTTCTCACTTGTGTGCGTGTCGCAGAGCGTCAATACGCGCGACTTACGCCTACATCAATGATATTGTGCCTCAAACGAGACAGTTTTTTCGTATGAAACTATCGTTCTAGGCGTTATTATTCTAAGCGTACTCGTTTATTTGTCGCTTGATTAGTAGCCAAAGTGGTGTCAGAGTTGTGCAAGATGCACTTAGGCCCCTGACTTCGCTTCACGACTGATGTCTAGTTCAATTCAAACTGCAGTGAACGGTCACCCATCTATTGTCTAGCCTTGCCTAACATTGCTTACTGGCTATACGTGTGTCATTTATTAAAATTCTAATAATTATTTATATATTGGGTTTGTCGTCTATAATAGGTACCAGTAAAGAAAAACATTTATTGAAACTAAATATTTACAGTTTATTTACAAACATGAACACTTAAACTAGGTATGAAACTTCCTCAAAGTTGTTGCCGGCCTTAGAGGGAAGGGTACCTAAAAGACTGGCGGCATTACCCCTTTGTATAGCCAAGTTTATATGTTGGCAGAAAAAGCTACCAGCCAGCCGGTCTCCTGAGACTTCGATAAGTTTGGATGAAATTTCTTTCACCAAACCGTGCGTGTGCGTCTCATGAGACCAAGGCCCCATGGTCTCCACCGCAAAGGGCGCTCGAACCTAGAGCTGCATTGAAATTCTTAAATTAACATTGTTATTAAGCTCATCTTTATAGAAAACATAGTGATGAGACGAAGCAAAATATTGGCCTGATGGTAAGCGACACATCCGCCTATAAACCATTGCATTGCATTTCCACTCGTTTCACCTTTATATTTTTTTGTCGTATACCTCTATATTTTTCATGTACCTTTATATTTTTTTGTGGTTGCTGGCCGACCTGGTGTCAAAATTTAAGCTGCCCTTTAGGCTTTTGTCTTGGCTTAACGATTGTTGTCTAGATGAAAACAACCGACCGGGACCGACTTTTTACGAGCCTTCCAAAGTCAGTTCAGTCAGTTCACTCAGTTCAACCTGAAGTCTGAAACTGACCTTACCTGACGTTACAACTGGCTATGACTCTTTCACCACCTGAGACAATAGTTGTCAAGGGACTCGAGCCCAGTAAATTAACTAGCTACAGTATCGTTTACGTCACAGCATAGTTTACAAACTGTTGTTTTTCGGTAGAATATGTTTGTCATTGTATCATCTAGTTAGTTCAGTTTCCGTCCCGTGGATTGCCGGGCTAAAATTGCATGCCCCCATTTCCTCTTGTTGGGTGTCGCAAGAGGCAACTAAGCGAGAACAGGAAGACGGGCAGCAGCGTCTTTCTTTTGGATTTATCTTCCGCCTATACTGCGATCCCCAAGCCGCCTGCCAAGCGTAGGGATTATGGCAACCCCTCTTTTCTAAAGGGGAGGCCTATGTTCAGCAGTGAAATCATCTATACCCCGGCCGCCGAGAGAATGCGTTCCTGACAGGTCATGATGAAGCGGACGATGTAATTATGACGTGGCGTTGAATTTACAATAAAAAAATGTTATTGTTTATTTGCCCTGCTAATGAACAAATATCATAAGAAAATAAATATCAACTAAAAATAAATGTTATTGCTTTGCGCTAATTTCATGTTAAAAAAAATAAGAAAACTTTATATTGTTATGTGTAGGTTAAGGTAGGTAAGTAGCGTAAATTTATAGTAGTTATTTTATATTTCTGGTTTCAGAATGGATACTATCTTTGATAATAATATAATAATACATGTAGGTGATGATGAGGACGAAGACGGCACCTCCTCAAGCGAATCGGAATCAGATTAAAGTTTGTTTGCCAGTCACAAATATTTTTCCTGATATAGTAATCAATATTGCTGAAGATAATAATTACTTATAGCATTTTTAATTTATTTGTTAAATTCACAAATTAGAATCCAAATAAACAATTATTGAAACTTATGTTACTTTTTTCTTAGATCAGGTAATAATAGTGTTAATTATTTCCCATCACTAGTCATGACCAACTGACAGACGTCAGGAACGCAATCTCTCGGCGGCTGGACTGTAGTTAGATACCATCTACGCTAGGTGGATAATCTTTCTACAAGGGATCAGCAAGTTATTTTAAAAGATAGCAAATAAAGTCTTTGTTGTCATTATTATTCTTTCGTTGAAATTACGTAAGTACTCAAAAATTGTCTGAACATTATAGTAATAGTCCTTAGAGGATATACCACTGGAGAGAGCATGATGCGCTAACCCCTCTGCCAAATTTTTGTTCATATGTTCAGTAGCCTGATTCTCGTAATCAAAACAATAACGTTAACGTAGCGACTCAGTCGTTTAAACACTTTTCGTATTCACGTCCGTCGATTTTACTTCAACGGCATCGATTTAAAAGTCGTTCGATTAAACTATCGTTGGAGCGTATTCTGGTAAAATAATCGTCGTTCAATCGTTTTATAACGTTGACTAAATGGTATTCTCGTATGAAAATGACGTCACTACCGATCGGATGCCAACGAGTAAGCGTCAAATTCCGCGATTCAAGAGTCGTTGAACAAACGTTGGTTAATTGAGACGATTTTTGCTTTTCTTCTTCTTGTGGTGCGAGTCATAGTAATAAAATAATTTTTAAATGAGCCACGGACTTACGTATTTACTATCAAATTCGTCTGCACAGCAAGAAATACAAAAAGAAAGCTGATAAGGCGAAATATGTAAAATATAAATAAATACGTAAAATTTGGGATATGGAACGCGACTAGGCATGATAGAGCTCATGTTAGAGATATATTGATTGTAGCACTAAGCTGGAACATGAGAGCTAGGAGTGAGTGAGTGAGACGAAAATAGGATCGTACGCTGTGAGTGAAGAGAGTAATTAGAAGATAGTGTGAGCGAGATGGTTTTAAGGTAAATATAATTAGAGTAAGAGAGATAGAATAAACTAATAAATAGAGAAAAACACGTATTTTAATTAATAAACAATTAGTATGTTTGTGGAGGGAACGGTAACGAATTAATCTCGAGTTTCCCAAAGCCTAAGCTCTTAGCTTATCTCACAAAACTCCTACCAAAACCAAAACTTGATTAGGACGACATCTATCAGGGAATAGCAAAACGTACAGAACAATGACTCGTTGACTAATCGTTTAGTTTCGATCCAATTGAGTTGAAGTCCTATCGAACTTTATATATGGTATACGAGAATACCGATTTTGGATAGGACTTCGATCTAACGACAACAAAACGTCACCGCTATTTGGACTGTTTGTTATTACGAGAATCGGGCTACAGGTCATTCTTTATTTGTGTGCGTATCTTTTTGAATGTGTTGCAAGTTTATTATAGTGTGGGTATGCGTGAAATTGTATCTGTGTATGTTTACTTCGCCTCCCGCACCCCGCAAAAGTGCCACGAAAAATTTGTTCGCGGAATCGACGCGATACTAGCTCCATTCTAATTACTCTGAGTAATAGTCCCATGGGCGCCGGCAGCAGGGTGCCAAGGAAAGAACAGTCGCTCATAACTTAAACAATAATGAATAATTCTATATTTTATATTAGTTAATAGTAGGTATAATGTGTAGATGCACCTCCCTGAAAGTAATCCTGGCGGCGCCCATGAATAGTCCATTAAATATGTACATACTCGAATGGCGGTCTCAATCTACTATTTAAACTGGTACTCTTCTTTAATTTAAAAGCTGCTCTTATCAGTGAAGAAATTTTCATTCCATTAGTTTATCGGCTTTGATATAAAAATAGCAAATAAGAATAACTTATTTACTAATGTTTTTATTTTTAAATGAGTCTATATTCATATATGCAACCGATATCTATATAACTATACCCAAGGTTTGGAGTTCATTTTGTTCTTGTATATTAATCTTGTACCTAAACGATAATAGACCGTAAGGTATGTTCAATAACGTGAAGCGGACAGACATACTTCCCTATTAAGACTGCTATAATTTTAAATCAGGCAAGTCCCTCTTAGCATAATTTTTCAAATGATGAAATGAATGTTTGCAAGTTACGAAAACTGCTAAAACCGATTTTATTTGTTAACAAACAGATTCTGACTGAAGCATACGTTAAATACACTGGTATTGACTATCACATTATCGGGAGTCGAATTGTGAAAATAACATGATTGTCGTCTGAGGCCTCAGCAAACATTGCGCCAACTATAATGGTGCAAGTTTCGTCACGGCCGCCCAGGGACCTCCATGATAGCAATAACAAAGAATTAATTATAATAATACCAGTTTATTGACGAGTCAAATTTTATTATTTTATTATTGTATCTATAATGTGCATGGCAACTGAATACCTACACAATATTTTTTTGCTCAAATGGAAGATTTAAATTTTTATTAGGTAGGTTATGAACAACAAGGCGCCGGGTGAAGACGGAATCACAACAGAACTTCTGAGAGCGGGTGGAAAACCGGTACTTTTAGTCCTCCAGAAGTTATTTAATTCCGTCTTACTCGAGGGTACTACGCCAGAAGCATGGCACAGGAGTGTGGTGGTTCTTTTCTTCAAAAAAGATGATAACACTTTATTGAAGAATTATAGACCCATCTCACTCCTGAGTCATGTATACAAGCTGTTTTCGAGAGTCATTACGAACCGTCTCGAACGCAGGTTTGATGACTTCCAGCCTCCCGACCAAGCCGGGTTCCAAAAAGGCTTTAGCACCGTAGACCACATACATACGCTCCGCCAGATTATACAGAAGACCGAGGAGTATAATCGGCCATTATGTCTAGCGTTTGTGGACTACGAAAAAGCCTTCGATTCAATCGAGACCTGGGCGGTATTGCAGTCCCTCCAGCGGTGCCACATTGACTATAGGTACATCGAAGTGTTGAAGTGTTTGTACAGCAACGCCACCATGTCGATCCGACTACAGGACGAGAGCACGAAACCAATCCCATTGCAGCGAGGTGTGAGACAGGGAGACGTTATTTCTCCGAAACTGTTCTCAAATGCATTGGAGGAGGTTTTCAAGCTCTTGGACTGGTACGGATTCGGCATCAACATCAATGGCGAATACATCACTCACCTTCGTTTTGCCGATGATATAGTCATTATGGCAGATTCGCTGGAGGACCTCAATACGATGCTCAGCGACTTCAGTAGCGTTTCCCAACAGGTGGGTCTTAAAATGAAATAAAATAAAATAGGTCGGTCCAACTTCGACACAGAGGTCGCCCGAAGAATCCAACTCGGATGGGCAGCGTTCGGGAAACTACGCGATATCTTCTCGTCCGAAATACCGCAGTGCCTGAAGACGAAGGTTTTTAACCAGTGTGTGTTGCCAGTGATGACATATGGTACTGAGACGTGGTCTCTAACGGCTGGCCTTTTAGAGAAGTTCAGAGTCACACAATGAGCCATGGAGAGAGCTATGCTCGGAGTTTCTTTGCGCGACAGAATCCGAAATGTGGAGATTCGCCGAAGAACCCAGGTCACCGACATAGCTCTCAGAATCTGCAAGTTGAAGTGGCAATGGGCAGGCCACATCTCTCGAAGAACCGATAACCGTTGGGGAAGAAAGGTTCTCCAGTGGCGACCACGAACCGGAAGACGCAGCGTAGGCAGGCCTCCCACTAGGTGGACAGACGACATTGTGCGCGTCGCAGGTAACCGGTGGATTCAAATAGCCAATTGTCGTTCATTGTGGCGTTCTAAGGGGGAGGCCTATGTTCAGCAGTGGACGTCTTCCGGCTGATGATGATGATGATGATGATGAGGTACGATCAGTAAAAAATAAATAGAAATCTTACAAAATTCTACTTCTTTTCCAGTACGTTTAATTAAGAACAATCTTGATTTATAAGCTGGGCTTTACCATGAACTCTTAGAAGCAGCATAAGTTTGTACTATGAGCATATCAGGTGATCAAAGTGGAATAGACCCACTAATTAGTGTGACATTATTAGTGTATAGTTTGGGAGACGTAATAGCTGGGTGGCCTGCTAATTAGTACTCTCATGGTAAGTACACGGGTCACTTTTCGTGTTAAACTGCACTGCTATAAGAGTTCAAGGTTAGGCTTCGGGATGGTAAACGGCAGCTGCACTGCCCTGCCGCTCGTCGACATTTGTTATTAAATCCCTTATGCCCAGCATTTTCACCATCTAGTGAAGTGCTCTTCAGAAAGAAACACATAATTTTTTACACAAATACAGTATGTAAGCGAATAAATCCAGAAACACATTAGGCTGACGTGTCGTGACTCAACGCGTCAGCAAATCGGTTACATACATTTTGTATGGTTACAGACACACTATTATGGCGTGTCGTGGCGCAGTTCGAGCTATCTGATTGGCTGCTGATGCGATGAGTCACGACACGTCGGCTTAGTGTGCCGGCGGCGAGAAAAGAATAATAAAAAAGTACGACAAATAACAAGCCCGCTGAATTTCTCGCCGGATCTTCTCAGTGAATTCCAAGCTACGATCCGGTGGTAGAGTGTAAGAAATATTTTCAAGAGCCACCGTAGGACCCTACCATAAAAATATTTTCTTAGTAAAAATATTTTGAGTTTCAATTATAACATTGAGTATACCTAGTATAAATATATATACTTAGCTATATTTTATGTTACTGTTTAAAGCTATGACTTTTAGAATAAATATATAGGAGCAGATATTTTCAAATTAGTCGCACGTAACATTAATCAAAATTTAGAATGGATCAATCTTGACTAGGTCAAATTTAAATATCAAGGAAATTCTAAACTTTAATAACAGCAAAAAACCACGTAAGTGGTTAATGGCAATCATTGTGATAAAATATTCGAATTCCGCAAATAATTAATGTTGTTTTGAATCTTATTATATAAAAGAGTAAGCAAAAACCCACTCATCACGAAATCTCAGAAACTACAAGTGCTAGAAGTCTCAAATTTTGCATGGGAGTTCCTTTTAGGACAAAGGTGCTCACTAAGACTGGATTTTACGAAATTCAACCTCTAAGGGGGTGAAAAAGGGGGGCAAAGTTTGTATGGGAGAACGCGATTCCTTGGTCCTATTGACTTGAAATTTTGCACAGACATTCGTTAAGAAAATTAATTGAATTAGTATTTCATATTTTTTTTAATTTATCCCATAACACGGTAAAAAAGGAGTATTAATAATCAACCGATGGAGGTACAAATATATAACAAGAATAAGATACGGTAATTCGAGAAATAAAATAGAAGTTCCTTGGCCAAGTGGTTACGGAACCGTCCTCTAAGCACGCACTGTCCGGGTTCGCTACCCGTGTGCGGATTTTCTTTTTGTATTTTTAAACTTTGTTTTTGATTTTTTATTTATATTAAGATTCGATGTTTTAAATATTTAACTCATATTAACTCCAGCACTTTTTATCTCTAATATATTTTTTATATTTAATGCTTTTTTTTTAAATTTAAAATCATGCATACGTGGTTAGCTTCTCTCTAATGTTATGATTTAGTTATTAGTGGAAAGTTAATTGATTTTTGTACTATTGGATCTTATATTAGTAATAGTGGTATCATTTGTTTGTTTCCCAAATATAATAAAATAAAAATAAGATAAAGAAAATATATTTCCAAAATGTCTGTTTGGGTAGAATCCCCCACATGATCCCGGGGACATTAAACGTGTCCCCCGCCACCCCTTTAACTGTGACAACGGTGACAGATTCCCGGGGGGCTATAATGCGCCCCCGGCAGCGGCTTCAAAGGCCCTTGCCTTGCACTGAGGGGTACCCGATGCAGCCCCATATTTTGTGCGGACAGCCGTGGGGGGTTTAGAGGGTAAGAATCCTACACACCGCGGTCGACCGCCCGCAGGATCCTATTGGAGGTCTAACCGTGATCCCCGAAACTTTGAACACGGTGACAGGTAATTTTTTTATAGTGCTCCCCGGTGGCGGGCTCAAAGGCAAGCCAATGGGGGGATTTTTTTTAAATTTATCCCTTAACAGGGTTAAAAAGCAGTATTATTACTCAACCGATGGTAGTACAAATATTCTCACTTGGATTTGCTTAGTACGTAAATTAGGTACTGTAGACGGATAACTTTAAAACATAAGGTAAAATATCACGCTATATGCATTAGGGACTGAGCAGACATTAACAAGATTATGATCAAGTATTTCGAATAATAGAATAAATAAGAGTAGCCATGGTCTGGAGGTTACGGAAACTTCTTCTAAGCACAGCAGGGTCCGGGTTCAAATCTCTCTTTGGGTTTTTTTTGTGCACTTTTAAACTTTTTATTTTTGATCATTTTATTAAGTATTATTTTAATTTTTCACTGAAGGTTAATATTAATATATTAACTGAATATAAATATATTAACTGAATTTATTTAGAAGTTTTATCTAAGTAAATAAATTTAATTTGCTTACGTTGACTAAACCTAAAGAGGTACATACTTAACAATCAAGTACTAGAGAAGTTCATTCTATATATAATTTCATTCCAATATAAGGTAAATCTGGGATATAATATGCTTGCCCCCCGGCGGCGTACTTAAAGGCCAGGCACTGAGGGACACCTGGTGCAGATCCCACCCGAGAACCCAGGTTTCCCTCACATGTGCCGATGTGACAGCCACGGGAATTTTAGTGGGTAAGAATCCCAAATACCCAGGTTGACTTCTCCACGGGATCCCGGGGAAATATTGGATGTTTTCCCCACCACCCCCTTAACTGTGACAATGATGACAGATTCCCGGGGGGCTATAATGCGCACCCGGCAGCGGCTTCAAAGGCCCTTGCCTTGCACTGAGGGGTACACGGTGCAGCCGTGTGGAATTCTCTGTCTTTTGTTTGGACAGCTGTGGGGGACACATACAGCAGTCGATCGCCCACAGGATCCTGGGGACCTATTGGAAGTTTCCCCCGCGACCCCCGTATCTTTGAGTACGATGATAGTTTCTCAGGTGGCTTTATTGTGACCCCCGGTGGCGGGCTCAAAGGCAAGCCACTGAGGGATCTTGGTGCAGATACCACCGGATAGCCCAGATCTCTTTCTTATGTACTTATTTAACGGCCGTTGGGGGTTTAGTGTATAAGAATCCTACATAACAAGGTTGACCGCCAACAGGGTCCAGGGGACCTATTGAAGGCTTCCCCCGTGACCCCTGTAACCGTGAGCACGGTGACAGGTTCCCGGGTGGGTTTATTGTGCCCCCCGGTGGCGGGTCCTAAGTCAAGGCACTGAGTGGTATCAGTTGGTGCAGATCCCGACAGATAGCCCAGGTCCGCCATCTAATGTGCCGACGTGATAGCCGCGGGGGTTTTGGTGGGTAAGAATTCCCCGGTTGACCCCCGTTTACGTCTTAACGATGAAACAGAACAAGGAAGCCCGTATTGCTTCCTTAAATTGGTTCTAAAGAAATGGTGTCCTGTTCCTGTCCTTAATTCACCCAAATTGTGCACCGGTACACGTCTGCACTTTCTAATAAAATTAAAAATACAATTAACAAATCACAAGCTCAGAGATTCAATGTTGCAAGCTTAAACCTAAGCGTTGAGTACTTTGCCCATGGACAGACAGCTATACGTAGCCCTTTCACGCGTCACTTCTAAACAAAATTTGTTCATATTGCGTTACGAAAAGTCAGCTACAAACATTATTTATGAATAAATTCTATAATCAAAGGCAGTAACTTTAAATTATTCACTTCTTTTTTTTTCTCAATTACACCCGTGCGAAGCCGGGGCGGGTCGCTAGTAATTTATAAAGGAATTTAGAAAATTATGGTAGGTAGCTGTATGATTAATTCGCTACAATGTCTGGCTTCTTGGCCATATCGTCAATATACATGCAACGTGCCCAATGCTTAATATAGTAAGTCAATGGGCATGGCCCACGCCATAACGTGATGTGGCCCAATAGATGTGATGAGGTACATAATACTGCGTGCTACTTGCGGGCAACGACGCGGTGTAAACCCTGCCTCATCGCGGGCCTGCGTCGGTGCCCCAAGAGAAGATCCTTTTCCGTTTCCTGCTCCCCTCGGAAGGTGATCTTACGAACGCCCGGCGTTTGAGAGACTCTAGCGAGGTTAATGCCCATGGCGAAGGCTACCGGGTAGTTTTTTTATAGTAATAATAATAATACCAGCCCTTGTTTATGTCCCACTGTAGGGCACGGGCCTCCCTTCAAGATGAAGTGGCTTAGGCCGTAGTCCACCACGCTGGCCTCGTGCGGTTTGGCAGACTTCATTCGAAAGCTAGTTAGGCTTTCTCAGACATGCAGGTTTCCTCACGATGTTTTCCTTCACCAAAAACTAGTAACAATCGCACAACGACGATTCGCACAGAAACCAGAGGTGCGAGCCGAGGTTCGAACTTGTGTCCCTTGTTTCCAAGGCAAGCGCTCGCCAACTGAGCTGTTACTGCTGTACCGGGTAGTATTTATCAGTGGTTAAAAATCTCACATCCTCCTCCTCCGCCTCTATAGAGAGAGACCTGTAATTTTATTCCCGAAAGTTAAAAAAAAACATTTTCCATGTAGACTTTCGGGAGGAAATATGTTTTAGATAGACAGCTATCTTAAGTTTCTAGTATTCGTTAACTAAAGTTTGACGTGCGCGAATAAAGTGTAAATTGATTGAGGCAAACAATCATATTATTATTTGCCTAGGTATCTATCGGAATTTCCATGTTTATCGAGAAATTATCGGCGTGATTCTAATCGATGATCCGCTTGCATAAAAAATATAATTTTGAAATGAAACTATCTTTACGAATTATATAGCAGTTCTTTTTGTTTTTCATTACTGCTGATTTCCTGTAAAAATTACGATAGGACTGAAGCGAAAGTTCATAATTACCTATTATGTCATATGAGTTTAAAACTAAGTTATAGTCATGGTTAGTGGAAAAGTGCTTTTATCAAATCTAAAAACATCAAAAATCAAAATGTTTTATTCAGAAACAAGGTTGTACAATTTGTTAAAACGTTATTTGTTTATACGTTGATGGAATTCCTAGAAATCAAACCTTAAATTATTATAATTACTATTTTAGAAAAATGTGTCTTAGATTTGATAGATTGATAATAACCTACAATGTTATGTGATTGATGTTGTGTTGTTATGTGGTTGCCTGTAAGAAATTGCGGATAGCGATAAGGCCGCCCTTTGTACAAATTTCTTCAAGTCCTTTTTATTTTATTTTTATGTGTGTACAATAAAGAGTATAAATAAATAAAATAATGTTATACATTTGCATGCTGAATGAAGTAAGCAAAACATGTCGAACTAAACGTGTATATTTATATACCACCTGTAATACAATGTTTCTAGCAAAGAAATATTATATTCTATTCATAGTTATCCTGGGTACACCAGGTATTTTTAACATCGTTGATCCGATCTACGCAGAAAGAGCTTACAGACGACGTGACTGAACTGCGGCAACCAGACAACTGATACTAATATTTAAATATATTTTATAAATACATACTTAAATAGATAAATAACGCGCAGCAACTTGGTGGGAATCAAATCCACGACCAATTGGGTACCAACGGGCCGTCGGAATTTTGCTGAAAGTGTTGCACTAACTCTAACACAGACTTTTGCCATACGACAGCAATACCACATACTTGAGGCGATAGCGGTTAAGGCCTCATTTACGGAGACGCGGGGCGTCGCGCATCGCGTGTGGTGTGGCGTCTCGCGGCGTGTCGGTCGTTTTTATTGTTTACGTAGCGGCGGCGCGTGCAGCGGTACGCATCATCGCACGCGTAAACACAGACCTATAGCAATATACGATGTTGTTTATAGAGACGCGAGGCGGGAAGAGTGGCGGTGCCCGCCGCTGCGCCCGCGTCGTATTCTCAGCGTGTAGCGAAGCACGCGACGGTCATTGCTGCGGCGCACGCGGGGTTCTCAGTTAAACTGACTTTAGTTATTAGTTTTAGGTTATTATTATTATTTTATTAGTTTTAGGTTAGAGAGAGATGGGAGCGGACGAGTCGCAACTTACAGCATGAATGACTAAAAATTGGAACTAGTTATTTGTGCATCGCACATCGCACAGGCATGGCATCATCGAGAATCGCCGCCGCCATAAACGCCGCGTGAGACGTGACGATGCCATCCGCGGGCTCGGCCGTAAAACACGCTCCATTTCAAGCAAACGCGTGTAAAATCGCTTCTCCGTAAACGCACTCATCCAACGCCCTACATTTGAATTTAGTGCGGGCCGCGTAGCCACACGCGACGCTCTACGCCCCGCGGCTCCGTAAATGAGGCCTAAAAATTATTCAAAAATAGTCTAAATCTTTATAGGTGTCAAGATAATTTTGTCCAAAAATAAATAAGGGGTAGTAGATCTCTTGTGTAAGGAACTGTCGAGATAGATATTCTGCCGCCAAGCAGCAACGTGAAAATATTAATGTGTTCCGGTGTGAATGGCATTGTAGCTGGTGAAATTATCGCTCCTCGAGAAACTTAATAACTATTATATCGGGTGACCAGCGATATTTTACCGCAGCAGTCTGTACCATGTATCATTCGATATTGATTTTGTAGTTTAATAAATATTATTTTTACTAATTTCAGGAGCACCTGGGTCGTACGATGACATCGTAGAGGCTGCAAAAGACGGCAACTGGGATAAGGTGCAACAGCTGTTAGTATACATATATTCTTATCTAATAACACAACTTCTTTCTCCTGGCTATTGCCCCAATTTATTTGGGGTCAGCCCTCCTAGTACTTCTGCGCCACGCCGTAAGGTTGTGGGTGGTCTCCTCAGTTGTGTTTACATTTTTTAGGTCATTTTTTATGGTTTGCATCCAGGTCATTGGTGGTCGTCCACGGCCTCTTCTCCCTTCTTCCAAAGTCATCACTCTTTTAATTAGGTGGTCATCATCTCTTCTCATCACGTGTCCGTACCAACGCAGGCGATTGTCCCTAAGTTTTTCATGTATTTTGGCCACCTTAAAAGTACCACGAATATATTCGTTGTTTATTTTATCAATTTTTGAGACGCCGCCGGACCAACGCAGCATCTTCATCTCGGTCACGTGTAGTTTTTGCTCATCTACCTTTCTCATTGGCCAGCACTCAGACCCATACAATAGAGCTGGTCTTACTGCTCTCTTATAGACATTGCCTTTGATTTTAATTGGCATGCGTACATCACATAGAACGCCAAACAGCGACCGCCATTTAAGCCAGGCTGTTTGGATTTTGTTTTGTATGTCTTTCTCAATACAGACTCTCTGGGCGCTACGATAGATCCAAGATACTTGAATTCTTCAACTCTTTTAAGGGGCATGTTTTCGATAGATGGGCATGGGATAACACCTACGTTGGCACTAGAGAAGTTACATTACATGTACTCGGTCTTCTGTCTACTCACTCTCAACCCTTTAGTCTCCAAGACCTTCTGCCATAATGTTAAGTCCGATTGCACTCCTGCTAATGATTCAGCTATAAGCACCACATCATCAGCGTATAGTAATGAGTACGGTGCTGGTTTCTGTATGTCTGCAGTAGCATAGTCCATCACCAGGTTAAATAGTAGAGGGCTCAAGATCGAGCCCTGATGTACACCTACTCTGACTTCAAATGGTTCACTTGTACCCGCTGGGCTGACCACTCTTGTAGTTATATTGTGGTACAGATCTTTAAGGAGCTCTATATAATGCTCCTGCACTTGTTGTGCTCTCAGTGCCTGCCAGATAAGCTCTCGCGGTACACGGTCGAACGCTTTTTCAAGGTCTATAAAGACCATGTGAAGATCTTCTTTGCGAGACTTGTACTTCTCCATATGTATTTTTACTGAGTGAATCGCATCTATGGTACCTACACCACTGGTAAATCCACACTTTTTTGGTTTAATTTTTGTTATTTTTGTTAGCCTTTTCACAAGAACACAGTCCCAGATCTTAAGGGAGTGAGAGGTTAGTTTTATTACCCTACTAGCTGACCCACGCAGCTCCGCCCGCGCTGTGTTTACGTTTACTAAACTTTCAATAATATACATTCGCATAGAATACATAACCTCCTTTATTAAAGTCGGTTAAAAACTTGGACCCACTTTGTACTTGCCCTCCAAAGCACGGAAAGGTTTAGTTCAAATGGCGTTAAACGGTCACCCATCTATTTAATGACCTTAGCTAACGTTGCTTAACCTGATCGATTTCCAAAAATTGTTAACAACTGTCTATGAGTGTTCCCTTACAAATATTTATTATAATTATAAAAGAAAAAATGATAAAATCGGACCAAGCGTATAACCAAGTACCCATTTTGACTTTAATCCTCTCTCCCAAAAGAACCGTGCTAGATTACGGGATAAAAAGTATCCTATGTCCTACCTCGTAGTAAGATCTCAAATCATGCCAAGTTTCGTTTCAATCCATCCAGTAGTTTCGGCGTGATGCTCAGCCGAGATACAGACAGACAGACAGACAGACAGACAGACAGACAGACAGACAAAAATTAAAAAAATTACATTTTCGGCCTCAGTATCGGTTATAGAATGCCCTCCAAATATAATTTTCAAAATATCTTCAATGTACAGAATTGGACCTGTTACAGTTTTATTATAAGTATAGATAGTTTCCGCAGTCTGCAACATCTCCTTTGTTCTTCTAGAAAGGTATGAAATTACTAGCCCTCCACATATTTGGTACTTTGGTAGTTATAAGAATTTTATTGAATAACATTGTCAACCATGCTACGCCAGTGCTGCCCATGTTCTTCCAAAGTTCGGCTGGAATATCATCTGGTCCGACAGCTTTCCCATTTTTCATTTTTTGGATTGCTGCACTTACTTCTTCGGGTGAAATCACGCCGATTGGCCCCTCAGAGCATGGTAGTGTTATTCCTTGTTAAGAAGAGTTTGTTAGTATTCTTGCCACCTCTTATTAATTTCTTTGTATAGTGTCAGCAGTTTACCAGATGAATCTTTAATGTATTTGTTACGTTTAATATCCTTTGTTTGGTTATTTCGAAGTTTTGCTAATTTGAATAGTTCTGCATCTGTTTTTGCGTTCTCTAATTGTTCGTAAAACTGATCGTTGGATAAAGCCCTTGTCACCGCTACACATTTCTTAGCTCTCTTTTTTATTATGTTATATTCTAGGCGGTCCCTATCCATTTTGGTTTCTTGCCATTTTTTGAAAGCGTCTTTCTTTTCCTTCAAGTGAGATTTAACATTCTCATTCCACCAAGTAGGATCCTTATTAATCCTTAATTTTCCTTTTGTAACACCTAGTGTTGTTCTGGCAGTTTTCAGGCAGAACATGTGGAATTCGTTCCAGAGAGACAACATCAACAACAAATCACTACAGCAAATAAAATAAAAAAATCAAATGATAAATAAGAAAGAGCTCTGACATGGTACTTATAACATTAGCAATCAATGCTTTTGCAGACTCATTTGGTTCGATCATTGTATCCAAATTGCGCGTTTTAGTGACAAATTGAATTAGGACAAGTGACTTTTCAAAAATTATTTATAATAGGTTGTATATATTATTTGTTATATTTAAAGTCCAGGAATTAAAATAGAAGTGGACCTAATATTGAATCTTATGAAACGCCCAGGAGGGAACTTCAGTTAGCGTTAATATATGTATGCATGGATTAGATTATTAAAAATGATATCTGAAAGTTAAGCGCTGTTCCTAAGTCCATAATGGAGTATTTTCTTACCAGTGTGCCGTGTGCTTTACGCAATTCTACGCTTTGGACAAGCCACAGAATATAATTATCATGCATATTTTTTATCATACATATTAATGAGTGAATCTATGTGAAACCGGAATCTATTAAGTAACAATATTATTAAAAATAAATAAATTTACAAAAAATACTAGGATATTTGATTAAAGAGGAGCTTCTAATTAATATTTACAATATTTTACATCGTATATATTTTTGTTTATATATATTTATACCTTACGAATAGTATGTACTTACATTAATTAACCTTATATTCTTTGTCTATTACAGTCTAAACAGCAATCTAGCTGCAAATCCAGAATGGAAGGTATGTATTAAAACAGTATCATTATTTTATTTTCAACACACTTGCTCGCACAAAGTGAGCCTTATTACTTCGCTTTTAGGGCCATAATCCGAGCTACCTAACGTGCGCGGGAAAAAAACACGCGCGCCATTTTCCATAATTATCATATATTATTTTTTATCGAATCTATCGCTGTGTAGTAAATTACCTACTTTGATTTCTCCTCGCAAGTGTGTTGAAAAAAGGCGTATGATATTCGTGAGCTCTGCACATTACACACTAGGCCGAATTACGCCCTCGTCTGCGGCTCGGGCTGCAACCCACGACCTCATGTGTAATGAGCAACTTAGCTCACTTATATCATAATACTAGCTGACCCACGCAGCTCCGCCCGCGCTGTTTTTACGTTAACTAAACTTTCAATAATATACATTCGCATAGAACACAAAACCTCCTTTTTTAAAGTCGGTTAAAAACTTGGACCCACTTTGTACTTGCCCTCCGAAGCACGGAGATGTTTAGTTCAAATGGCGTTTAACGGTCACCCATCTATTTATTGACCTTAACTAACGTTGCTTAACCTGATCGATTTCCAAACATTGTTAACAACTATCTATGAGTGTTCCCTTACAAATATTTATTATAATTATAAAGAAAAATTGTTAAAATCGGAGTAAGCGTATAACCAAGTACACATTTTGACTTTAGTCCCCTCTCCCAAGGGAACTATGCTAAATGTCGGGATAAAAAGTATCCTATGTCTTACCTCGGAGTATTAACTCAAATCATGCCAAGTTTTGTTTCAATCCATCCAGTAGTTTCGGCGTGATGCTCAGCCGAGATACAGACAGACAGACAGACAGACAGACAGACAGACAGACAGACAGACAGACAGACAAGAATAAAAAAAATTACATTTTTGGCTTTAGTATCGGTTATAGAATGCCCTACAAACATAATTTTCAAAATATCTTCAATGTACAGAATTGGACCTGTTACAGTTTTATTATAAGTATAGATATAGATATAGAAGTATAGATATAGATATAGATACTATTGTTTAATAATCTATGAACGCAAAAAGTTATTATAAAGTAGATACTTATACATATTTGTTGTTAACGAGAGTGAACCTTCAAAAGGGCCCCGGGATTCTGTGGAGGGTCGATAGAGGTATGTGGGATTCTTACCCACTAAAATCCCCGTAATCGGCACATTAAAGAGGTGACTTAGGTTCTCCGTTAGTATCTGCACTAGGTAACCCTCAGTGCCTTGCCTTTGAGCCCTCCGCCGGGAATGACGCATCATGCTGGCGCCTCACATGGGCTATGTTGGCTCCAAGTTATACTGTTGGATCCAACACACCAATGTGAGGATCGATCTTTGAACATTATTGGATAAAAACGGAACATTGCGTCCAATAGCCAATGTCAACCCGACTTGTGTCGGTTTTTTGTACAAGTTCAAAGGCGAGGGGAGTGAAGTGTGTAGGCCAACTTGAGTCCAACGTCACTTCTCGATCCACACATTGGTTGCATCAGTACGCGCTCTGAATCGCCTTTTCCTTGGCTTCTTTTTTCTTTGACCAATTAAATAATAATAATATGTGCTCAATGCGTGGGCGTAAGTAGCCAGAGCGAAAAGTGTCCCGTCCGACATGACTTGCTAGCAATAAATTTGATGAATAAATGATACCTGCTCAAACGTCCAGCCTTCCAATGCTCTTGGCATGAGTGTTTGCCCAATTATATTGGAGCCCATATGAGGCCGCAATCTAGGTTGCAATTATTGGCCATTCTATTCGTAGCCAGCGTTGGAACCAAGTCATAAGCCCATGTGAGGCGCCAGCATTATAGCCCCCGGCAAACTGTAACGATGCTCACGGGGACGGAAGCCGCAGCCCTTCGCCTGTCCTCCTCGGAGTCGCTGCCGTAGTCGATACACGTCTAGGGCCCACACCTCAAACGGCCAGCAACTCCGAAGAGATATATACAGTAGTCATAACGGATTTTTGTGTGTCTGAAGTTGGTTGCAAGACGCTGCGCAGTAGCGATTTTTGTGTTTTTGTATTGACAACTCACGACTGTAGTTGCGCAATGGTTCACCAAACCCAACTTCAGACACGCAAAGATCAGTTATGAGTACTGTAAATCTAGAATAGAATACTCTTTATTGTACACCAAGAAGATATTAACAATATAAACTTAGAACTGAAACATAGATTGTACAAATAGCCGTCTTATCACTTTAAGCAATTTCTTCCAGACAACCATTTTGCAGGAGAAACGTTATCAGAATAAATGGGCAGCTGGTGGTGTACAGCTACAAATATATATATACAAGACACTAACATAAACTCGTATATATACCCTAACGTTTTTGGGAAAATTGTACTGTAGTGTGACTAACTATGATATTTCTTTTTTCAGCCTGTGTCCTTCGCTAATGTTCGCAATCTGAAGCCACCAGCCGGCGGTCATGTCTTCGGTCAAGCTGAGTATTCTTTCCAAAGCTCCTCCAATCTTAACGGCTATACGACGGAGGAGAGCGGCGGCCATAAAGTCATCAACGATGACGGCAAGGTCCACGAATTCGACTTTAAACCTTAAAATTATTGTCATATTTGCTGCTTTGGAATAATTCATTGTGACAACAGAAATTACATTTTCCTCATAAAACGTTGCACTATGTGCATTAAAACAGGATTAAATTCAAATCTCATAAGTTTATATGTATAATATATCGATATTGGTTTAATTGTAGCAGATATTTTTAGGAACAGATAGTTGATTAGTTTGTTAACTTATTTATTGTTTTTAATTATACTATATATAATTCATGTAATTCTACCTAGTCATTCAAATAATGGGTAAGAATTATATAATCAAAAATGATAATATGTATGTAATATTATAACAATTACTAATGACAGATATTAACAATTATAACGATAATAGTATTCGAGTTACACAAGAAATACTGGTTGATGAGAAAATGAATTTTAAATATTCTGATCAATATGGAGATTCACCTTGAGATTGTGACTGGCAGAATTCCTATAAGGCGTTTAATTATGGTCTCTATTCACACAGCCCTTTCCTGATTGATACTACAGAAAAATCAATACACGTCACGAGCTATTAATATTACGTACATACTAGTACTTACGTACCTAAATTGTATGTTCGTACTTTGAAAATAATGTATTTTCCACTTTCAAAATTGCAATGTTTTGACCATCTCTTATCATGTAGATCCAATGATATCTATTATAAACCATATATATGTTATATCCATACTAATGCGCGACAAAAATTGTGACTCATGTAATTAAAATATTTTCTCATAAGTAGTTAAGATATGATATCATTTCCTTATTATTTACTTTGGTACAGTACTTTGTGCATTTTCTAAATACACAATAGATATTTTCCTTGATTTTCAAAGGCACATTGTTACATTTTACCGACGCGTGACTTACTGCTAGTTCACCTAATTTGGGTGAATTTCGTTGTTTCACTTTTCATGCGCTAATGGCATGACTTGTATAAAATATCATTGTCCCTCTTTTTAAACGATGTCTTAAATATTTGACTATGTCTCATTCCTCCTCAGTCGCTCCCTCAATGTTCAGGATCAGGACTTCTTATTCCACTCGAAGCAAGTGGAATAAGTTTTTGGCTTCGTGAACTGTAATGTTGACCGGCATCTCTGCTTCTTATCATTATGAATAATTCGAGCTTCAAATTCACTATGAATTATTCTAAAATATTTATAGTTATTTAAAAACTAGATAGATTAGATAGTTTATTATATCTTTAAAATAATCAAATTATGCTAAGAAAGACTTCTTTAGGTGGACGCGTAAACCAGAAATCCATTTCTTTGGAGTATGGCTTCTGTCAAATTGAACTTGGTATATTAAATTGTTTTATAAAAGCGTATTAGAAATCTCAAATTAATATATTACAAAGAGCCTAGATACCGCGTATCTATGCTTGGTATGACCGGGATAGAAATGTATTTACTTATAACTGAAATGTATTTACCTAAAACGGTAAAGATTATTTGGACTTTATTGGACTCTGTGATTGTAAGGATAATATTATACCTATTGTCGTTAATAAATTATATTAGTTAATATTGTAATTTTATTTTCAACACCTGCGTAAAATAGAATAGCAATATGTTGACTCTGAGTTACATACTCATTATAATCTAACACAGCTTCTCACTATATCCTATTAATTAACAAGACATACCTATAAGTGAGGTAAGGTAAAGGGCATATGTAGAAAAATAGGGCTTCAAGGCTAGCAAAGTGTACCTGTAGTACAGAAATTAGTAGACGAATAGTACCTTCTATTTCTCGGGTTCAATGAGGTATCACTGTGTGACTAAAACCTAAGAGACGCTTACTTATGAATCCGTAACTTCAAAACTTTTGCATTAGATTCATATTCGGTCAACGTAAATATGATCATGTATCTCAATTTCTCGCTAAGCTCAAGTGGTTGCCAATTCGACTTCGCCGGAATTCTCATATTCTTAGTCTTGTTTATAACATTTTGTTTAATCCTGTTTAACTCAAAACGGGTTTTTAGGTAACGTGGTGTACGTTACCTAAAAAACCGTTTTGAGTTTCTTCATGCCACGCATTCTAGGTCCTTGAGATCATCGGAGAACTTGATGTTGAGCATGCCGGACCATTTCACAGTAGTTCTAGTTCCTTTTCCTGCCAACAGTGCGATACTCTTGACGCGTTGTACTACTCCTACCGAGTTGAAGAGGTGCTCTGATATCGTGGGTGCCTCGTCCACCAGCAATTGTTTCTAGGACATACTGGGACTACAGATCTGGTGCTAGATTTAGATCAGTTGATCCTTCAGCACTAGCTACTCATGGGGCCTATTCTCTATCACCTTCACCATTTAAAGTTTGATTAAAATTCTAGTATGTTTCAGTGACGCTTTTAAGCATAGTGTTCTTTGTGATAATCGTTAATTAGTTTATTTAGATTGTAAAAACAAATAATGTCTTGTTCAGATTATTCCAGTAACTGTAGCACTCAAGTCTAGTGGTCCAAACCAGCGCTGGATAGCGACTACTATAGTCTCAACAAGCACGGATTGGGTCTATCCATAAATGGGCCTATCTATTGGCTGTCTATTTCTTAATCAAATCCACTCCAGCGCAACCGGAGTCAGTAGACGGGAAATACATGCTGTCATTTAATGTCATTTAAATTACTTAAAAGGAATAATGTGATCTGGACATAATATTTTCAAATGTTTGCTCTTAAAACTACTACCTACTCCTACTACCTAAATATATGTATACTTTGTGATGCAATTTTTTTTTATACTACCAAGGTGGCAAGCAAGCGTACGGCCCACCGTAGCCTATAGACGCTAGCAACACCATAAGAATCACTAGCTCGTTGCCGACCCTTAAGACATTAGATGTTAAGTCTTTGTGTCCGGTAATTTCACCAGCTGCAGTGCCCTTCACGCCGGAACACAGCAATGCTTACACACTCCTGCCTGGCGGGAGAATATCTGACACTGCGGTGGTACCTACCTGGACGGTTAATTACGGCGAAGATTATCAAATTGTGTCATTTGACGTATATTCTACGTAAAAACCCAGAAATTCACATAGTAAGATTTTTGTAATTATTAGATGGACTTGGGTATGTAGGACATATCATTAAACAAAGAAATCAAATATGGCAGCCTTAGCCTCCTTTTTTGTATTTTTTGTGTTAACATAATTTATACTTGTTTTGATCACGTCCTGAGGGCACCGATCTTTTCGGAGCTGTGACTTTGGTGAACTTGGGACGTGCGATGCCCTAAACACGTGCTTGCTATTTCTATTGGTTATTGCGAAACTGATCCCCAGTTTATACCTACTTTTGGATTTCGCGTTCCATTACCAAAATTTATTTTAATCGGGAATCAGCGCTATTTACATTATATGTTGGCTTGACGTTCTGCTTGTGACCACGCCTTTTTTTTCACGCGGGGGAAATCTTCCGAAGATCCCCGGGAGTTGTGGGGCTCGACCGGGGTATGTGGGATTCTTAACCACTAAAACCCCCGTGGCTGTCGCATCGGCACATGAGAGGGGACCCCCGGGCTCTCCGGTGGGATCCCGATTCGATTGACATGAAGAGGGGCGAACCTGGGGCCTCCGTTGGGATCTGCACCAGAGGCCCCTCAGTGCCTTGCCTTTGAGCCCGTCGCCGGAGGACGCATTGTAGTCCCCCGGGTGCCATCACGGTGCTCACGGGGACGGGGGTCGCAACCCCGCCGCCGTCCTCCTCGGAGTCGCCGCCGAACTCAATGGACGTCCTAAGGGCCCACACCCCCTTTTTTTTTGATGCGGGGTTAATTTTCGAATGATCGCCGGGTGCTGTGGGGCTCCACCGGGGTATGTGGGATTCTTACCCACTAAAACCACCGCGGCTGTCGCATCGGCACATGAAGAGGGGCGAACCTGGGGCCTCCGTTGGGATCTGCACCAGGGGCCCCTCAGTGCCTTGCCTTTGAGCCCGCCGCCGGGGGACGCATTGTAGTCCCCCGGATGCCAACACGGTTCTCACGGGGACCATCCTCCTCGGAGTCGCCGCCGTACTCAATGGACGTCCTAGGGCCCACACCCCGAACGTCCAGCGACTCCGAAGGTTTAAATGTGGCCTGGTGTAACCTGGCCGTAACGTCAAGCCAAAATATAGCGTAAAATTCCCGATTAAAATAAAGTTTGATCCCCAGTTTCTTTCAATAGGGTAAATGTGGCTTAGTTGCCCTAGGGGTATAGTTGCCTCGATTGTAATTTATTTATATAAAATAACATGTGATCATCCGCCAAACTAGAGAAATTACAATCGAGGCAACTATACCCCTAGGGCAACTATCCCACATTTACCCTATAATATAGTATGTACCAATTAATAATGTTCAACTCGCAAAATCCCTCCCGCCATTCACCATCATAATCAGTAGCCGAAAGACGTCCACTGCTAAACAAAGGCCTCCCACTTACGAGGAAGGGGATGCCATAATCTCCATGCTTGTCATGCGTCTTGGAGACCTTAGATGGGTGACCGTTTAGTGGCTTAGCGTTATGGGCGGGCACGTAAGAAGTCAGTCCCGGTAGTTTTTATAATCCCCACGCTTGGCAGGCGTCTTGGGGATCGCAATACACGTGGTAGGTAATCCAATAAAAAGACGCTGTTGCCCGTCTTCTTGTTTTCCCTTAGTCGCCTCTTAGGCCTCTGCCTCGAATTTTGCGGGCAGCGGGGCGGCTGTCAAAATGTCTGTTTGGGTAGAATCCCCCACATGATCCCGGGGACATTAAACGTGTCCCCCGCCACCCCTTTAACTGTGACAACGGTGACAGATTCCCGGGGGGCTATAATGCGCCCCCGGCAGCGGCTTCAAAGGCCCTTGCCTTGCACTGAGGGGTACCCGATGCAGCCCCATATTTTGTGCGGACAGCCGTGGGGGGTTTAGAGGGTAAGAATCCTACACACCGCGGTCGACCGCCCGCAGGATCCTATTGGAGGTCTAACCGTGATCCCCGAAACTTTGAACACGGTGACAGGTAATTTTTTTATAGTGCTCCCCGGTGGCGGGCTCAAAGGCAAGCCAATGGGGGGATTTTTTTTAAATTTATCCCTTAACAGGGTTAAAAAGCAGTATTATTACTCAACCGATGGTAGTACAAATATTCTCACTTGGATTTGCTTAGTACGTAAATTAGGTACTGTAGACGGATAACTTTAAAACATAAGGTAAAATATCACGCTATATGCATTAGGGACTGAGCAGACATTAACAAGATTATGATCAAGTATTTCGAATAATAGAATAAATAAGAGTAGCCATGGTCTGGAGGTTACGGAAACTTCTTCTAAGCACAGCAGGGTCCGGGTTCAAATCTCTCTTTGGGTTTTTTTTGTGCACTTTTAAACTTTTTATTTTTGATCATTTTATTAAGTATTATTTTAATTTTTCACTGAAGGTTAATATTAATATATTAACTGAATATAAATATATTAACTGAATTTATTTAGAAGTTTTATCTAAGTAAATAAATTTAATTTGCTTACGTTGACTAAACCTAAAGAGGTACATACTTAACAATCAAGTACTAGAGAAGTTCATTCTATATATAATTTCATTCCAATATAAGGTAAATCTGGGATATAATATGCTTGCCCCCCGGCGGCGTACTTAAAGGCCAGGCACTGAGGGACACCTGGTGCAGATCCCACCCGAGAACCCAGGTTTCCCTCACATGTGCCGATGTGACAGCCACGGGAATTTTAGTGGGTAAGAATCCCAAATACCCAGGTTGACTTCTCCACGGGATCCCGGGGAAATATTGGATGTTTTCCCCACCACCCCCTTAACTGTGACAATGATGACAGATTCCCGGGGGGCTATAATGCGCACCCGGCAGCGGCTTCAAAGGCCCTTGCCTTGCACTGAGGGGTACACGGTGCAGCCGTGTGGAATTCTCTGTCTTTTGTTTGGACAGCTGTGGGGGACACATACAGCAGTCGATCGCCCACAGGATCCTGGGGACCTATTGGAAGTTTCCCCCGCGACCCCCGTATCTTTGAGTACGATGATAGTTTCTCAGGTGGCTTTATTGTGACCCCCGGTGGCGGGCTCAAAGGCAAGCCACTGAGGGATCTTGGTGCAGATACCACCGGATAGCCCAGATCTCTTTCTTATGTACTTATTTAACGGCCGTTGGGGGTTTAGTGTATAAGAATCCTACATAACAAGGTTGACCGCCAACAGGGTCCAGGGGACCTATTGAAGGCTTCCCCCGTGACCCCTGTAACCGTGAGCACGGTGACAGGTTCCCGGGTGGGTTTATTGTGCCCCCCGGTGGCGGGTCCTAAGTCAAGGCACTGAGTGGTATCAGTTGGTGCAGATCCCGACAGATAGCCCAGGTCCGCCATCTAATGTGCCGACGTGATAGCCGCGGGGGTTTTGGTGGGTAAGAATTCCCCGGTTGACCCCCGTTTACGTCTTAACGATGAAACAGAACAAGGAAGCCCGTATTGCTTCCTTAAATTGGTTCTAAAGAAATGGTGTCCTGTTCCTGTCCTTAATTCACCCAAATTGTGCACCGGTACACGTCTGCACTTTCTAATAAAATTAAAAATACAATTAACAAATCACAAGCTCAGAGATTCAATGTTGCAAGCTTAAACCTAAGCGTTGAGTACTTTGCCCATGGACAGACAGCTATACGTAGCCCTTTCACGCGTCACTTCTAAACAAAATTTGTTCATATTGCGTTACGAAAAGTCAGCTACAAACATTATTTATGAATAAATTCTATAATCAAAGGCAGTAACTTTAAATTATTCACTTCTTTTTTTTTCTCAATTACACCCGTGCGAAGCCGGGGCGGGTCGCTAGTAATTTATAAAGGAATTTAGAAAATTATGGTAGGTAGCTGTATGATTAATTCGCTACAATGTCTGGCTTCTTGGCCATATCGTCAATATACATGCAACGTGCCCAATGCTTAATATAGTAAGTCAATGGGCATGGCCCACGCCATAACGTGATGTGGCCCAATAGATGTGATGAGGTACATAATACTGCGTGCTACTTGCGGGCAACGACGCGGTGTAAACCCTGCCTCATCGCGGGCCTGCGTCGGTGCCCCAAGAGAAGATCCTTTTCCGTTTCCTGCTCCCCTCGGAAGGTGATCTTACGAACGCCCGGCGTTTGAGAGACTCTAGCGAGGTTAATGCCCATGGCGAAGGCTACCGGGTAGTTTTTTTATAGTAATAATAATAATACCAGCCCTTGTTTATGTCCCACTGTAGGGCACGGGCCTCCCTTCAAGATGAAGTGGCTTAGGCCGTAGTCCACCACGCTGGCCTCGTGCGGTTTGGCAGACTTCATTCGAAAGCTAGTTAGGCTTTCTCAGACATGCAGGTTTCCTCACGATGTTTTCCTTCACCAAAAACTAGTAACAATCGCACAACGACGATTCGCACAGAAACCAGAGGTGCGAGCCGAGGTTCGAACTTGTGTCCCTTGTTTCCAAGGCAAGCGCTCGCCAACTGAGCTGTTACTGCTGTACCGGGTAGTATTTATCAGTGGTTAAAAATCTCACATCCTCCTCCTCCGCCTCTATAGAGAGAGACCTGTAATTTTATTCCCGAAAGTTAAAAAAAAACATTTTCCATGTAGACTTTCGGGAGGAAATATGTTTTAGATAGACAGCTATCTTAAGTTTCTAGTATTCGTTAACTAAAGTTTGACGTGCGCGAATAAAGTGTAAATTGATTGAGGCAAACAATCATATTATTATTTGCCTAGGTATCTATCGGAATTTCCATGTTTATCGAGAAATTATCGGCGTGATTCTAATCGATGATCCGCTTGCATAAAAAATATAATTTTGAAATGAAACTATCTTTACGAATTATATAGCAGTTCTTTTTGTTTTTCATTACTGCTGATTTCCTGTAAAAATTACGATAGGACTGAAGCGAAAGTTCATAATTACCTATTATGTCATATGAGTTTAAAACTAAGTTATAGTCATGGTTAGTGGAAAAGTGCTTTTATCAAATCTAAAAACATCAAAAATCAAAATGTTTTATTCAGAAACAAGGTTGTACAATTTGTTAAAACGTTATTTGTTTATACGTTGATGGAATTCCTAGAAATCAAACCTTAAATTATTATAATTACTATTTTAGAAAAATGTGTCTTAGATTTGATAGATTGATAATAACCTACAATGTTATGTGATTGATGTTGTGTTGTTATGTGGTTGCCTGTAAGAAATTGCGGATAGCGATAAGGCCGCCCTTTGTACAAATTTCTTCAAGTCCTTTTTATTTTATTTTTATGTGTGTACAATAAAGAGTATAAATAAATAAAATAATGTTATACATTTGCATGCTGAATGAAGTAAGCAAAACATGTCGAACTAAACGTGTATATTTATATACCACCTGTAATACAATGTTTCTAGCAAAGAAATATTATATTCTATTCATAGTTATCCTGGGTACACCAGGTATTTTTAACATCGTTGATCCGATCTACGCAGAAAGAGCTTACAGACGACGTGACTGAACTGCGGCAACCAGACAACTGATACTAATATTTAAATATATTTTATAAATACATACTTAAATAGATAAATAACGCGCAGCAACTTGGTGGGAATCAAATCCACGACCAATTGGGTACCAACGGGCCGTCGGAATTTTGCTGAAAGTGTTGCACTAACTCTAACACAGACTTTTGCCATACGACAGCAATACCACATACTTGAGGCGATAGCGGTTAAGGCCTCATTTACGGAGACGCGGGGCGTCGCGCATCGCGTGTGGTGTGGCGTCTCGCGGCGTGTCGGTCGTTTTTATTGTTTACGTAGCGGCGGCGCGTGCAGCGGTACGCATCATCGCACGCGTAAACACAGACCTATAGCAATATACGATGTTGTTTATAGAGACGCGAGGCGGGAAGAGTGGCGGTGCCCGCCGCTGCGCCCGCGTCGTATTCTCAGCGTGTAGCGAAGCACGCGACGGTCATTGCTGCGGCGCACGCGGGGTTCTCAGTTAAACTGACTTTAGTTATTAGTTTTAGGTTATTATTATTATTTTATTAGTTTTA
The DNA here is from genome assembly GCA_911728495.1 of Furcula furcula. Classification (NCBI taxonomy): domain Eukaryota; kingdom Metazoa; phylum Arthropoda; class Insecta; order Lepidoptera; family Notodontidae; genus Furcula; species Furcula furcula. The sequence goes on along the minus strand of OU452244.1, from coordinate 8,753,667 downwards.
GGTTAGAGAGAGATGGGAGCGGACGAGTCGCAACTTACAGCATGAATGACTAAAAATTGGAACTAGTTATTTGTGCATCGCACATCGCACAGGCATGGCATCATCGAGAATCGCCGCCGCCATAAACGCCGCGTGAGACGTGACGATGCCATCCGCGGGCTCGGCCGTAAAACACGCTCCATTTCAAGCAAACGCGTGTAAAATCGCTTCTCCGTAAACGCACTCATCCAACGCCCTACATTTGAATTTAGTGCGGGCCGCGTAGCCACACGCGACGCTCTACGCCCCGCGGCTCCGTAAATGAGGCCTAAAAATTATTCAAAAATAGTCTAAATCTTTATAGGTGTCAAGATAATTTTGTCCAAAAATAAATAAGGGGTAGTAGATCTCTTGTGTAAGGAACTGTCGAGATAGATATTCTGCCGCCAAGCAGCAACGTGAAAATATTAATGTGTTCCGGTGTGAATGGCATTGTAGCTGGTGAAATTATCGCTCCTCGAGAAACTTAATAACTATTATATCGGGTGACCAGCGATATTTTACCGCAGCAGTCTGTACCATGTATCATTCGATATTGATTTTGTAGTTTAATAAATATTATTTTTACTAATTTCAGGAGCACCTGGGTCGTACGATGACATCGTAGAGGCTGCAAAAGACGGCAACTGGGATAAGGTGCAACAGCTGTTAGTATACATATATTCTTATCTAATAACACAACTTCTTTCTCCTGGCTATTGCCCCAATTTATTTGGGGTCAGCCCTCCTAGTACTTCTGCGCCACGCCGTAAGGTTGTGGGTGGTCTCCTCAGTTGTGTTTACATTTTTTAGGTCATTTTTTATGGTTTGCATCCAGGTCATTGGTGGTCGTCCACGGCCTCTTCTCCCTTCTTCCAAAGTCATCACTCTTTTAATTAGGTGGTCATCATCTCTTCTCATCACGTGTCCGTACCAACGCAGGCGATTGTCCCTAAGTTTTTCATGTATTTTGGCCACCTTAAAAGTACCACGAATATATTCGTTGTTTATTTTATCAATTTTTGAGACGCCGCCGGACCAACGCAGCATCTTCATCTCGGTCACGTGTAGTTTTTGCTCATCTACCTTTCTCATTGGCCAGCACTCAGACCCATACAATAGAGCTGGTCTTACTGCTCTCTTATAGACATTGCCTTTGATTTTAATTGGCATGCGTACATCACATAGAACGCCAAACAGCGACCGCCATTTAAGCCAGGCTGTTTGGATTTTGTTTTGTATGTCTTTCTCAATACAGACTCTCTGGGCGCTACGATAGATCCAAGATACTTGAATTCTTCAACTCTTTTAAGGGGCATGTTTTCGATAGATGGGCATGGGATAACACCTACGTTGGCACTAGAGAAGTTACATTACATGTACTCGGTCTTCTGTCTACTCACTCTCAACCCTTTAGTCTCCAAGACCTTCTGCCATAATGTTAAGTCCGATTGCACTCCTGCTAATGATTCAGCTATAAGCACCACATCATCAGCGTATAGTAATGAGTACGGTGCTGGTTTCTGTATGTCTGCAGTAGCATAGTCCATCACCAGGTTAAATAGTAGAGGGCTCAAGATCGAGCCCTGATGTACACCTACTCTGACTTCAAATGGTTCACTTGTACCCGCTGGGCTGACCACTCTTGTAGTTATATTGTGGTACAGATCTTTAAGGAGCTCTATATAATGCTCCTGCACTTGTTGTGCTCTCAGTGCCTGCCAGATAAGCTCTCGCGGTACACGGTCGAACGCTTTTTCAAGGTCTATAAAGACCATGTGAAGATCTTCTTTGCGAGACTTGTACTTCTCCATATGTATTTTTACTGAGTGAATCGCATCTATGGTACCTACACCACTGGTAAATCCACACTTTTTTGGTTTAATTTTTGTTATTTTTGTTAGCCTTTTCACAAGAACACAGTCCCAGATCTTAAGGGAGTGAGAGGTTAGTTTTATTACCCTACTAGCTGACCCACGCAGCTCCGCCCGCGCTGTGTTTACGTTTACTAAACTTTCAATAATATACATTCGCATAGAATACATAACCTCCTTTATTAAAGTCGGTTAAAAACTTGGACCCACTTTGTACTTGCCCTCCAAAGCACGGAAAGGTTTAGTTCAAATGGCGTTAAACGGTCACCCATCTATTTAATGACCTTAGCTAACGTTGCTTAACCTGATCGATTTCCAAAAATTGTTAACAACTGTCTATGAGTGTTCCCTTACAAATATTTATTATAATTATAAAAGAAAAAATGATAAAATCGGACCAAGCGTATAACCAAGTACCCATTTTGACTTTAATCCTCTCTCCCAAAAGAACCGTGCTAGATTACGGGATAAAAAGTATCCTATGTCCTACCTCGTAGTAAGATCTCAAATCATGCCAAGTTTCGTTTCAATCCATCCAGTAGTTTCGGCGTGATGCTCAGCCGAGATACAGACAGACAGACAGACAGACAGACAGACAGACAGACAGACAAAAATTAAAAAAATTACATTTTCGGCCTCAGTATCGGTTATAGAATGCCCTCCAAATATAATTTTCAAAATATCTTCAATGTACAGAATTGGACCTGTTACAGTTTTATTATAAGTATAGATAGTTTCCGCAGTCTGCAACATCTCCTTTGTTCTTCTAGAAAGGTATGAAATTACTAGCCCTCCACATATTTGGTACTTTGGTAGTTATAAGAATTTTATTGAATAACATTGTCAACCATGCTACGCCAGTGCTGCCCATGTTCTTCCAAAGTTCGGCTGGAATATCATCTGGTCCGACAGCTTTCCCATTTTTCATTTTTTGGATTGCTGCACTTACTTCTTCGGGTGAAATCACGCCGATTGGCCCCTCAGAGCATGGTAGTGTTATTCCTTGTTAAGAAGAGTTTGTTAGTATTCTTGCCACCTCTTATTAATTTCTTTGTATAGTGTCAGCAGTTTACCAGATGAATCTTTAATGTATTTGTTACGTTTAATATCCTTTGTTTGGTTATTTCGAAGTTTTGCTAATTTGAATAGTTCTGCATCTGTTTTTGCGTTCTCTAATTGTTCGTAAAACTGATCGTTGGATAAAGCCCTTGTCACCGCTACACATTTCTTAGCTCTCTTTTTTATTATGTTATATTCTAGGCGGTCCCTATCCATTTTGGTTTCTTGCCATTTTTTGAAAGCGTCTTTCTTTTCCTTCAAGTGAGATTTAACATTCTCATTCCACCAAGTAGGATCCTTATTAATCCTTAATTTTCCTTTTGTAACACCTAGTGTTGTTCTGGCAGTTTTCAGGCAGAACATGTGGAATTCGTTCCAGAGAGACAACATCAACAACAAATCACTACAGCAAATAAAATAAAAAAATCAAATGATAAATAAGAAAGAGCTCTGACATGGTACTTATAACATTAGCAATCAATGCTTTTGCAGACTCATTTGGTTCGATCATTGTATCCAAATTGCGCGTTTTAGTGACAAATTGAATTAGGACAAGTGACTTTTCAAAAATTATTTATAATAGGTTGTATATATTATTTGTTATATTTAAAGTCCAGGAATTAAAATAGAAGTGGACCTAATATTGAATCTTATGAAACGCCCAGGAGGGAACTTCAGTTAGCGTTAATATATGTATGCATGGATTAGATTATTAAAAATGATATCTGAAAGTTAAGCGCTGTTCCTAAGTCCATAATGGAGTATTTTCTTACCAGTGTGCCGTGTGCTTTACGCAATTCTACGCTTTGGACAAGCCACAGAATATAATTATCATGCATATTTTTTATCATACATATTAATGAGTGAATCTATGTGAAACCGGAATCTATTAAGTAACAATATTATTAAAAATAAATAAATTTACAAAAAATACTAGGATATTTGATTAAAGAGGAGCTTCTAATTAATATTTACAATATTTTACATCGTATATATTTTTGTTTATATATATTTATACCTTACGAATAGTATGTACTTACATTAATTAACCTTATATTCTTTGTCTATTACAGTCTAAACAGCAATCTAGCTGCAAATCCAGAATGGAAGGTATGTATTAAAACAGTATCATTATTTTATTTTCAACACACTTGCTCGCACAAAGTGAGCCTTATTACTTCGCTTTTAGGGCCATAATCCGAGCTACCTAACGTGCGCGGGAAAAAAACACGCGCGCCATTTTCCATAATTATCATATATTATTTTTTATCGAATCTATCGCTGTGTAGTAAATTACCTACTTTGATTTCTCCTCGCAAGTGTGTTGAAAAAAGGCGTATGATATTCGTGAGCTCTGCACATTACACACTAGGCCGAATTACGCCCTCGTCTGCGGCTCGGGCTGCAACCCACGACCTCATGTGTAATGAGCAACTTAGCTCACTTATATCATAATACTAGCTGACCCACGCAGCTCCGCCCGCGCTGTTTTTACGTTAACTAAACTTTCAATAATATACATTCGCATAGAACACAAAACCTCCTTTTTTAAAGTCGGTTAAAAACTTGGACCCACTTTGTACTTGCCCTCCGAAGCACGGAGATGTTTAGTTCAAATGGCGTTTAACGGTCACCCATCTATTTATTGACCTTAACTAACGTTGCTTAACCTGATCGATTTCCAAACATTGTTAACAACTATCTATGAGTGTTCCCTTACAAATATTTATTATAATTATAATGAAAAATTGTTAAAATCGGAGTAAGCGTATAACCAAGTACACATTTTGACTTTAGTCCCCTCTCCCAAGGGAACTATGCTAAATGTCGGGATAAAAAGTATCCTATGTCTTACCTCGGAGTATTAACTCAAATCATGCCAAGTTTTGTTTCAATCCATCCAGTAGTTTCGGCGTGATGCTCAGCCGAGATACAGACAGACAGACAGACAGACAGACAGACAGACAGACAGACAGACAGACAGACAAGAATAAAAAAAATTACATTTTTGGCTTTAGTATCGGTTATAGAATGCCCTACAAACATAATTTTCAAAATATCTTCAATGTACAGAATTGGACCTGTTACAGTTTTATTATAAGTATAGATATAGATATAGAAGTATAGATATAGATATAGATACTATTGTTTAATAATCTATGAACGCAAAAAGTTATTATAAAGTAGATACTTATACATATTTGTTGTTAACGAGAGTGAACCTTCAAAAGGGCCCCGGGATTCTGTGGAGGGTCGATAGAGGTATGTGGGATTCTTACCCACTAAAATCCCCGTAATCGGCACATTAAAGAGGTGACTTAGGTTCTCCGTTAGTATCTGCACTAGGTAACCCTCAGTGCCTTGCCTTTGAGCCCTCCGCCGGGAATGACGCATCATGCTGGCGCCTCACATGGGCTATGTTGGCTCCAAGTTATACTGTTGGATCCAACACACCAATGTGAGGATCGATCTTTGAACATTATTGGATAAAAACGGAACATTGCGTCCAATAGCCAATGTCAACCCGACTTGTGTCGGTTTTTTGTACAAGTTCAAAGGCGAGGGGAGTGAAGTGTGTAGGCCAACTTGAGTCCAACGTCACTTCTCGATCCACACATTGGTTGCATCAGTACGCGCTCTGAATCGCCTTTTCCTTGGCTTCTTTTTTCTTTGACCAATTAAATAATAATAATATGTGCTCAATGCGTGGGCGTAAGTAGCCAGAGCGAAAAGTGTCCCGTCCGACATGACTTGCTAGCAATAAATTTGATGAATAAATGATACCTGCTCAAACGTCCAGCCTTCCAATGCTCTTGGCATGAGTGTTTGCCCAATTATATTGGAGCCCATATGAGGCCGCAATCTAGGTTGCAATTATTGGCCATTCTATTCGTAGCCAGCGTTGGAACCAAGTCATAAGCCCATGTGAGGCGCCAGCATTATAGCCCCCGGCAAACTGTAACGATGCTCACGGGGACGGAAGCCGCAGCCCTTCGCCTGTCCTCCTCGGAGTCGCTGCCGTAGTCGATACACGTCTAGGGCCCACACCTCAAACGGCCAGCAACTCCGAAGAGATATATACAGTAGTCATAACGGATTTTTGTGTGTCTGAAGTTGGTTGCAAGACGCTGCGCAGTAGCGATTTTTGTGTTTTTGTATTGACAACTCACGACTGTAGTTGCGCAATGGTTCACCAAACCCAACTTCAGACACGCAAAGATCAGTTATGAGTACTGTAAATCTAGAATAGAATACTCTTTATTGTACACCAAGAAGATATTAACAATATAAACTTAGAACTGAAACATAGATTGTACAAATAGCCGTCTTATCACTTTAAGCAATTTCTTCCAGACAACCATTTTGCAGGAGAAACGTTATCAGAATAAATGGGCAGCTGGTGGTGTACAGCTACAAATATATATATACAAGACACTAACATAAACTCGTATATATACCCTAACGTTTTTGGGAAAATTGTACTGTAGTGTGACTAACTATGATATTTCTTTTTTCAGCCTGTGTCCTTCGCTAATGTTCGCAATCTGAAGCCACCAGCCGGCGGTCATGTCTTCGGTCAAGCTGAGTATTCTTTCCAAAGCTCCTCCAATCTTAACGGCTATACGACGGAGGAGAGCGGCGGCCATAAAGTCATCAACGATGACGGCAAGGTCCACGAATTCGACTTTAAACCTTAAAATTATTGTCATATTTGCTGCTTTGGAATAATTCATTGTGACAACAGAAATTACATTTTCCTCATAAAACGTTGCACTATGTGCATTAAAACAGGATTAAATTCAAATCTCATAAGTTTATATGTATAATATATCGATATTGGTTTAATTGTAGCAGATATTTTTAGGAACAGATAGTTGATTAGTTTGTTAACTTATTTATTGTTTTTAATTATACTATATATAATTCATGTAATTCTACCTAGTCATTCAAATAATGGGTAAGAATTATATAATCAAAAATGATAATATGTATGTAATATTATAACAATTACTAATGACAGATATTAACAATTATAACGATAATAGTATTCGAGTTACACAAGAAATACTGGTTGATGAGAAAATGAATTTTAAATATTCTGATCAATATGGAGATTCACCTTGAGATTGTGACTGGCAGAATTCCTATAAGGCGTTTAATTATGGTCTCTATTCACACAGCCCTTTCCTGATTGATACTACAGAAAAATCAATACACGTCACGAGCTATTAATATTACGTACATACTAGTACTTACGTACCTAAATTGTATGTTCGTACTTTGAAAATAATGTATTTTCCACTTTCAAAATTGCAATGTTTTGACCATCTCTTATCATGTAGATCCAATGATATCTATTATAAACCATATATATGTTATATCCATACTAATGCGCGACAAAAATTGTGACTCATGTAATTAAAATATTTTCTCATAAGTAGTTAAGATATGATATCATTTCCTTATTATTTACTTTGGTACAGTACTTTGTGCATTTTCTAAATACACAATAGATATTTTCCTTGATTTTCAAAGGCACATTGTTACATTTTACCGACGCGTGACTTACTGCTAGTTCACCTAATTTGGGTGAATTTCGTTGTTTCACTTTTCATGCGCTAATGGCATGACTTGTATAAAATATCATTGTCCCTCTTTTTAAACGATGTCTTAAATATTTGACTATGTCTCATTCCTCCTCAGTCGCTCCCTCAATGTTCAGGATCAGGACTTCTTATTCCACTCGAAGCAAGTGGAATAAGTTTTTGGCTTCGTGAACTGTAATGTTGACCGGCATCTCTGCTTCTTATCATTATGAATAATTCGAGCTTCAAATTCACTATGAATTATTCTAAAATATTTATAGTTATTTAAAAACTAGATAGATTAGATAGTTTATTATATCTTTAAAATAATCAAATTATGCTAAGAAAGACTTCTTTAGGTGGACGCGTAAACCAGAAATCCATTTCTTTGGAGTATGGCTTCTGTCAAATTGAACTTGGTATATTAAATTGTTTTATAAAAGCGTATTAGAAATCTCAAATTAATATATTACAAAGAGCCTAGATACCGCGTATCTATGCTTGGTATGACCGGGATAGAAATGTATTTACTTATAACTGAAATGTATTTACCTAAAACGGTAAAGATTATTTGGACTTTATTGGACTCTGTGATTGTAAGGATAATATTATACCTATTGTCGTTAATAAATTATATTAGTTAATATTGTAATTTTATTTTCAACACCTGCGTAAAATAGAATAGCAATATGTTGACTCTGAGTTACATACTCATTATAATCTAACACAGCTTCTCACTATATCCTATTAATTAACAAGACATACCTATAAGTGAGGTAAGGTAAAGGGCATATGTAGAAAAATAGGGCTTCAAGGCTAGCAAAGTGTACCTGTAGTACAGAAATTAGTAGACGAATAGTACCTTCTATTTCTCGGGTTCAATGAGGTATCACTGTGTGACTAAAACCTAAGAGACGCTTACTTATGAATCCGTAACTTCAAAACTTTTGCATTAGATTCATATTCGGTCAACGTAAATATGATCATGTATCTCAATTTCTCGCTAAGCTCAAGTGGTTGCCAATTCGACTTCGCCGGAATTCTCATATTCTTAGTCTTGTTTATAACATTTTGTTTAATCCTGTTTAACTCAAAACGGGTTTTTAGGTAACGTGGTGTACGTTACCTAAAAAACCGTTTTGAGTTTCTTCATGCCACGCATTCTAGGTCCTTGAGATCATCGGAGAACTTGATGTTGAGCATGCCGGACCATTTCACAGTAGTTCTAGTTCCTTTTCCTGCCAACAGTGCGATACTCTTGACGCGTTGTACTACTCCTACCGAGTTGAAGAGGTGCTCTGATATCGTGGGTGCCTCGTCCACCAGCAATTGTTTCTAGGACATACTGGGACTACAGATCTGGTGCTAGATTTAGATCAGTTGATCCTTCAGCACTAGCTACTCATGGGGCCTATTCTCTATCACCTTCACCATTTAAAGTTTGATTAAAATTCTAGTATGTTTCAGTGACGCTTTTAAGCATAGTGTTCTTTGTGATAATCGTTAATTAGTTTATTTAGATTGTAAAAACAAATAATGTCTTGTTCAGATTATTCCAGTAACTGTAGCACTCAAGTCTAGTGGTCCAAACCAGCGCTGGATAGCGACTACTATAGTCTCAACAAGCACGGATTGGGTCTATCCATAAATGGGCCTATCTATTGGCTGTCTATTTCTTAATCAAATCCACTCCAGCGCAACCGGAGTCAGTAGACGGGAAATACATGCTGTCATTTAATGTCATTTAAATTACTTAAAAGGAATAATGTGATCTGGACATAATATTTTCAAATGTTTGCTCTTAAAACTACTACCTACTCCTACTACCTAAATATATGTATACTT